>CM044319.1:12675000-15075000 GCA_024291935.2 Okapia johnstoni
TTGGCATGCTGCAGTTCATGGGGTCGCAAAGAGTCAGACATGACTGAGCGACTGAACTGAACTGAACTGAAGTAAGTACTACGCTGCTGATTTCTCAACTAAAAATGTCTGGTACTAGAGAGCTTGAGAGCCGGGGCTGGAGGGTGTGCAGCCTGTTCCTCTGCGTGTGCAGCCTTAAGAATCACTGGCTGACCTTAGAGATTTTGGTAATACTGCATTTCCTAAAGTTTAGATCAGATTAAACAGACTACCTAATGCTATTCAAGTAAAACGGTAATTCTGGCATCATTCCAAAGGGGTGTTGTGTGTGTGTGTTGGGGGATGTGGCTAGGAGGGCAGACATATTTTGGTCTCTTGCCTGGAAAATCCCATGAACGGAGGAGTGTGGTAGGCTACAGTCCATGGAGTCGAAAAGAGTCTGACACGACTGAGTGACTTCACTTCACTTTCACTTTTTTTATTGTATTAGAACCTAGAAGGATTGCGGGGGGCGGGGGGGGGGGGAGCATGAATTTGAAGAGCCATTTATTTTTTTAAAACTACACATAAAGCCTTTGCACTTCAGGTTTCCTGTTGCAAACAGATACTCAGAAGTTAAATTGGGATTAAGAATCAGGAGGCCTGAATCTGCTCTGTGACCTCCTTCTAGTGATTAACCCTGTTGAGACTGATGAACACATGGGTGAAGGTGAAGACTGGGTGTTAATTGGACTGCCTTGAAGTGGAGCCACTCCACAAAAGGCTAATCTTGGAAATTCAGAGATTCTTTTTATTACCTTAACACCTAGTAGGCAAATTCCTATGAAGGAAAGGAGCAGGAAGCTAACAACTTTTTTTTTTTTTTTAATTGGGAGCCTTCTCTGTGCTGGGCTAGGCTTTCTCATTGCATTTTCACAACTCACTTGTGAATTAGATGTTTTTCAGAGGATAAAACAGACTGTGAGGGACCAAGTAACTTGGAAGTAGTAAATGGCAGACAAGGATTTGAATCCAGGTATGTCTGTCTCTAGGGCCTGTGATCTTTGTATGTTATAAATGCTGTGTTCCCTAGAGGGCAGAAGGGCCTGTTAGATCATGTATTTTGATATCCATAAAGGTATTTCCAAAACATGATGGATGTCTGACAAATATTTCTTTAAGAATCCAAGTCAAGTTACGCCTGACACACGCATTAGGTAGGTGTGTCCAGCTGTGTTTTACATCATGGCGGTGAGCTGTGATCTGCTACTCTCACTTTCCATCATCTCTCATCACTCTCTTTCTGATAAGTCTTCGTCTATTCCAATTCTATGATATGCTCCTTCTCTCCCCGTGCAGATGAGAGGCAAACGCCAGTCTAACTCCTAGACTCTATAAATCCTATACCTACCGATTCTGGCCTGACAGTCTTTGCCACTTTAGGTGGAGGGTCAGATTGGACCAAGCCTGGAGACACCAAGAGAATTTGAGGAGCTGCATGGTGTCTGAGCCTTGATTTGAATTAGATACAGGTGGAACTGGGATAGACTCAACTTCAAACAGTCTAATTCAGAGATTTATTCAGTCTTAACACTCAGTAGTTAACATTATGGGTTTCTAAGACTCTTCATATTTCTGAATTATTGATAGAACTGAATAAAACTGTTGTCAAAGGTTAATTCTGGGGCCGCTGCTTCTGTATAATTTGATGTATTCAAGACTGCTTGAAAATGTCACATTGCATTTGAAAGTATGTGGGTTATTTTCAAATATCTTTTGATATTGATTTCTAACACAATTCCACAATGATAAGAGAACAGACCTTGTATGATTTTAATACCTTTAGACCATGAAATTTTTGTACCTTGTTTTATGTCCTTGGATATGTTCCAGTCTCTCCTAGTTTACAGTCTATGGGAACTTGAACAGAATTTGTATCCTACTGTTGTGTGAAAATTGTATTAATCTTAATTATGTTGAATTGGTTAACAGTGCTTTTCAGGTCTACTATATCCTTCTACTTCTCTGTATATTTATTTGTTTATTCTATTTTTTAGATAGAATAATATTTATTCTATTAATTTTTGAGTTTGATATTAAAACTCCAACTAAAAATCTTTATCTACTTAAAAAATTAATCTTAATATATAGTGGAACTATATGTAATTTTGTTCTGTATTTTCTAAGTCTCCTGTAAATGTTGTCATATTCATAATTTTAAAAATATAAATGAAAAAATAGACTGCTTCAATCACTAAGATGCTGCTGCTGCTGCTGCTAAGTCGCTTCAGTCGTGTCTGACTCTCTGCGACCCCACAGACGGCAGCCCACCAGGCTCCGCCGTCCCTGGGATTCTCCAGGCAAGAACACTGGAGTGGGTTGCCATTTCCTTCTCCAATGCATGACAGTGAAAAGTGAAAGTGAAGTCGCTCAGTTGTGTCCGACCCTTAGCGACCCCATGAACCGCAGCCTACCAGGCTCCTCCATCCATGGGATTTTCCAGGCAAGAGGACTGGAGTGGGTTGCCATTGCCTTCTCCGCACTAAGATGAACTCATAGGAAAAATTTTCTGATAGTAACCACAAAATGGACACTATTAAATAACTAAAATTAAAGCTGTAGTTTTTGTTAGAGTTGAATTACAGAAAAGGCTAAAAATAAGTAATTCTATGAAAAAATCAGTGGTTAAAGAATTGATAACAATAAAATGGGTTTGGTGGTAGAAGCAGTTTTGTGGTGGTTTGGGGCAGCTGTGTGGGCACATGACTGTCACAAGTTATGGTTTCAATACTAAGCATGACATGAACATTCATTAATCTGGGTAAGGGTTAGCTAAGCGGAAAATACAGTTTTGGAACTAGTCTGAAACTTACCCAGTGCATTACTTTGTGTTCTTCCCACCTACAATTGAATGTTTGACTGGTTTCCTCTTTACTCAAAGTTTAGATGAGAAAGACAACAATGATAAGAATACTTGTTATTCATTAGGTACACAATGGATCTGGATTTGGTGTTAAGTACTTGTATGCACACATTATTTCTAAAGTTAAAGCTCATAAGGAGAAAGGACATTTTGTTACTTAAAATTTTTTCAAGTGTTATTGAGATAAAATTGACATATAGTACTGTAATTACATTTAAGGTGTACAGAAAAATGATTTAATTTACATATATCATGAAATGATTACCATAATAAATTTAATGAACATCTACATCTTACATAGTTGCCAAATTAAAGAAATAGTAAAAATTTTTTTCTTATGATGAAACTCAGGATAAACTTTCACATATAACATATTGCAGTGTTAATTACACTTATCATATTATACATTACATCCTGAGTATTTGCCTATTTTATAACTAGAAGTTTGTATCGTTTGATAGGGAGGACTTATTGTAGATACAAAGAACCAGCTTACCTTTTGTTCTCAATATCCTGAAGGAGTTATGGCATTTTTAGTGGCACCAGCATCATTATTATTGAGCTTCCCTGGAATTGTGCTTGAGTGGGACAGATGCTAGAGTTAAGTCAGGTAAACATGAGTCATATTCTGTTCAGGAGTCTGTATTCCCTGAAGAAATTGAGCACCAGGAGTCGTCTTCGGAGGGTCTGTCTGATCTAGTTCCTTTCTTTTCCAGTATGGTTAAAAGGACAGGTGGGGGAAAAGTGCTAAGAAAGGGAACAGTTCTGTATTCACAGGTTTTCTGCTATATTGAAGTCTTTCCTGGTTAGGCATTTTGATGGGGTGAAAACCATACAATCAAGAAGCTTCAAAAATAAACAAACGTAAGGAGGATTTCATCTCCCAGTGGAGAATGTGAAAGTGTTAATCACTGAGTCAAGTCTGATTCTTTGTGACCCCATGAACAGTAGCTGCCAGGCTCCTCTGTCCAAGGAATTCTCCATGAAAGAATACTGGAGTGGGTAACCCATCCCTTCTCCAGGAGATCTTCCTGAGTCAGAGATCGAACCCAGGTCTCCTGTATTGCAGGCAGATTGTTTACCGTCTGAGCTACTAGGGAAGCCCTGAGGAGAATGTACAGTCCCTTAAACAAAGGAACAGGTTTAGTAAGTAGGGTTCTGGCTGCATGATGGCCACTGCTTAATCTCTTGCCTGAACTCTTGTATGCTGCACCTCCTGAACAACATTTCATGGCATCCCTGACACAAGATTTTATTTTAGTTACATTAGTTTACTGCTTATGAGAAAAGGGGGTGGTTGAAGACAGGTATTTCATCTTCAGAGTCTCAATATCATGTTTTCAAGTTGTAAGTAGAGGGAAAAAATTCTTTCCTCCTAAACTGAAACTCTAAGAAGAACAAAAAATCTCTAAAAAAAAAAAAACAAACCCCAAGTATGTCTAATTTTCGTAGGTCAATCAGGTGACTTTTGCACTACAGAGCAAAATTTATTGTGAATTCTACTGTGGGTTTCCAGAGAGGGGAAATGTTAGTACTTTTTGGAGGCTAGATAATGGTGCTATCCCTTGAGAGACAGTGGACAGATGCAGGAACTTGAAGCCACTGGGGGAGGGAGGAGAAAAGGGAGAGTGTTTGGTTTCTAGTTTGAGAAGTGAGTTAAAAGTCTTGCTGATAAGTGTTTGGATGTTAGGGGGAAGATGATGGGAATGAAAGGACATTAATGTGAAATCTAGGCCCCATCAGAAATCAAAATATACAGAACTAGTCACTTTCACTTACTTTCATTTCATAATACTTATAAAATTGCACTGTTATTCCACTTGATAGAATTATCAGAGGCTTCAATTTGGATTCCCAAACTCTATCACAATCTATTTCTTTAGCTTAAATTGTAGAAAAAATACATTAAATATATTTTTGAAAAAATACAAAGTGGTGTATTCATCCATAATCTTATAACTCTGACCTTTTCTCTCTTAGTTTTTCCTAAACTCAGACATATATTTAGTTGTAGAAATTATGTGCGTGCAATTTTGTACTCTACATTTTTGTATATCTCTCATAAATATTTTTATATTGCTTAATTAGTTTTCATAATGATCATTTACAACAACTGCAAAATATTTCATTGAGTGGACATATAATACTTTATGTAACCCTTTTCCATTGTTGTTAATCAGGCTATTTACATATACATAATTAAGATATACTTGGTCTTTAGAAGTCATTCTATTTAATTAAAAAACAATTCTTTTCTCTTTCTTGGCCTATGCATCTGTCTTATATTCTATAATTTAGAAAATGAATACAATTACTGAAATTCTATTGGTGGTTATTTTAAAGGTTTGTTCCTCAAACTTTAGTGACTTCCAGAATCACCTGGGGCCTTTTTAAAAGCACATTCAGACTCTATCCTTAGATGTATCGATTAACTAGATCTGGAGTGTGGCTCTAGACTTCCTTGTGTGGGGATATAGAGTATATGTGATAAAGAATCATTGTCTTCAGGAAAAGACATAGGGGTGCGGGGAAGATGTTGTAAGGAGAACCCAGGGTTCCTGAGCTATGCAGCAATGTTACAGACAACAAATCTGTTGGCTTTCTTAAGAAGTCTAAACAGTGATTTCAATAAAAACAGAACATTTAAGCACATCTAGTCAGCTTTATGGGCTTCCCAGGTGGTGCTAGTGGTAAAGAACCCACCTGTAAATGTAGGAGACCTAAGAGACTCAGGTTGGGAAGACCCCCTGGAAGAGGGCATGGCAACCCACTCCAGGATTCATGCCTGGAGAATCCCACAGACAGAGGAACCTGGTGGGCTACAGTCCCTAGGTTTGCAAACAGTAGAACACGAGTGAAATGACTTAGCAGGCACACAGGCAGTTAACTTTATGGCTTCCCAGGTGGCTTAGTGGTAAAGAATCCGTCTACCACTGCAGGAGATGCAAAAGAGGCAAGTTTGATCTCTGGGTCAATAAGATCCCCCTGGAGGAGGAAATGGTAACCCACTCCAGTATTCTTGCCTAGGAAGTCCCACAGACAGTGGAAACTGGCAAGCTACAGTCCATGGGGTTACAAAGAATCAGACATGACTGAGCAACTAAACAAGTCAGCTTTATAGTTTGATGAAATTAATGGCTTAAATTCACATTCAGCATTAAAAAATTAGTATTTTCACGTTATTAGAATGAAATATCTGTATACTTATCATACTTCCTTCAAGGGCATCAGAGAATAAAAGTGTGATTAGAACCCAGAATGTTTTCATATGATGCTCTTCTATTTCAAAGTGTCCATCATGAAACTCAGAGCATTTGTCAGACTGTTCTTTTTGCTTTATTTCTCAAAATAAACAGTGAGTGAGCGGATATCATTCCTATTTCATAACCACAGGAAGCGAAGCTCTGGAAAATGAAGTTTTCTGTTTCGCAAACCAGCTAATTGGTTTCTTTTACTGGATTAATTGAGAGTTGAGGTCATCTTAGTTTTTAGCCTTTATAAATGCTACAGCAGGCTCAGCACTATTTTCAGTGTGTCCATCACATTTCTGCATGTCTCGGGAGCAGAGACATGGACTGACCTTTGCTCCAAAATGTCTTTTCAAGAAGGTTTGAATAGCAAACAGCCTTTGAAGACAGAGTGTTTCCTACCAGAACAAAAGGCAGACATGCTTGCTGTCCAGTATAAAAGATCTAAGTTCCCTAAATTCAAAGATCTTTTTCTGAAATGCAACCTACACATGTGCGGCATCCATCTGGGCTCATCTGCATTGCCTCCCTGGGATTTGAAAACAAGGAAGAACTGACCTATGCTACCCACGCAGCTTGCTGTGCTGTGAGTCATAAGTCCTTCATCTTTGACCCGAGTCTTATGTCATCAGCCAACATACATGAAACTATGGCAGGCTAACTATTGTTATCTAATCAGTAAGTAAAATCTCACACCCTTCACAATTCTTGACAACCACAAAGTGGTGTTCAATTAACTAATGACCATAGAAAAGAATCAAAGCCCAGATAATAGAGTCTGGGTCTTCTGATCACAGAATCATGGTCCTTGGAGAAGTCGGCACTGCCCTACAAAGTATAACCAAAGAAAAAATAACAGCAGCCACACAAACCCCTGGGAGAAAAAGACACCTAAGTAGAATGCACTGCTAACAAATGTGCTTAATCTAGTTTGTTTGTATTTGAAGCTGTCCAATTTAGAATCATACGTATGTGTGACTAAGAAATGTTGTATTACTTTATTTTCTGTGAATCCAACCTTTGTTATCATCACTCCTTTCGCTTCCTTCCAGAGGTTTAAATTTTGCCCAGAAAATAGAGTCAGAGACCGCATAGTCACCACTGATATGCACTTTGTCTAAGCCAGTGAGTGTCCCCTTGAAGCAGCCAACCCTGCTGTTGCCATGACACCTGGCCCTGGACATCGTCTCTGCTGAAGCTCCATGTAGGGTAAGCGGTACAGGTTGTAAGCTCCTCTCTTCCCAGATGAGAGAGGAAGGAACCCCCTCTCTCTGTCAGATCAACTTCTTTCTCATCATCCTTATGACATAATATCATGATACCTTCAAGGAGCTCTTAAGTTTTGACAAAGTCAAAAAGGAAACACTGAGCTCCTGCAACAAAGGAATCTAAAGGGTGTGGCTCTTTTTCTGGAAATGGGCTGAAGATGGAAGTGTAATTTGAGAATAAAGCATAATTTAGTACATCAGTAAATTATCCTGCCATACTGTGTTTTATATTTTTTCTTTCTTTGCATTCTCCTTGGATTCTTTCCTTTAATAAAAGTGGATGACTGGTTTGAAAGTGTTGCATGGACCGTGTTAAGCATACAGTTCCAGAACAGTAGCCTGGGGGTGGGAGCAGGGTTTAAGGAAAGAGGCAGCACAGAGAATGAGCAAAATGAATAAGAAACCTGTGGGATGGCGGCTGTGGTTCTACTCCTCTTTGTTCTCTTCAACTAGTAACCTTTCATCCCTCTATCAGGCTCTCAAGGTAAAACCAACCAGCGAATTGCCTGCTTAACCAGCCCTTCTACACTTGAAGACTATGTAAGTGACAATAAAACACTGGCGGTCTGTGCAGATTCTCTTGCATACTAGATTCAGCAAGGAAAATATGGTCTGTCTTGATTCTCACTGCTGTCAAGTGTTTAAATTGTCCTTCCAGCATATATTTAAAACACATTGTCATTGCAATGTTACCAAACAGTGAACAAGTCAATGTATCTGAGACCACACAGTGATTGACACTCTCTAAGTCAAACAGAGAGACATGGAACCTCAGCCTGCGACTGCTGTTTCCAGCTCGGGGGACGGCTGACGCCGTTTCTGACAGTGTGGAGAGATGTGTCATGTCGGTTCACAGACACAAGCTGTAGAGTCAGAAGGTAGCTTCCGCTCCTTGGTCTCTTGGCACACGTTGCTTCCTTGAGTGGGAAAGAAACGAGGCAAAGGGCAGTGATGTTATGAACATATCTTTCAAGCAGTTGTTCTTTTCAATGTGAATGTTGGGGAGGTTTCGTTGTTGATTTGGGTCTTGAACTTTATTTGGTTTGGAGAAGGGGAGCATATATGGGTCATATGCCCACATAGGATTACTTACAGGATTACGGAGCAAGCCTTCTGGGTCGCATCGTCGTATGTGAGTGAGCAAGGTCCTTGATCTCACTTTAAATCATTTGTGAATTTTCTTACAAATCATCACAAGGACTCGACCGAACTGCAACTTTAGAAACTGGAACTTGCGCGTGAGATAAAAGGTCAGGCTAACCTTCTCAATTACAATGAAGTTCTGTCTAAGCAGCTGCCCGCACTACCACTTCAACTGAATTAGGGTGAAACAATTTTTCACCCCTAGATTATGTGCTGTTGTGGAAGGCAGAAAACGAACTTTTCATCCTTATATTCTAAAAGTGTGTCTCAGTGCCTGGCACAAAATACATGCTTGTCAAATGAGTAAAGGAATGCATGCCAACAATTAAATAACAGTGCAAATAAAAAAGAGCCTTTCAGGTTTCCTGGATCTTGTTTTCAGAGGTTACTCTTTCCAGGCTGTTTTTTTTTTCCAGCTCTAATGACTACATCTCATTTTATTACATCTTTCATTTTTTTCTAATTAAGCTTAGCATGGTTCACAAACCCTGAGAAAATGGCAAGGTTATCCACTAAAGAGTGTTTTTCGACCCTCATTCCCTTAATAAGCATTCCTGGCAATGTTTTTGACTTCCCCAAAGAGTGGTTACATAGATTTTATATTATTTAGATGGAGAAAGAAGAGAACAACACGATCAATGAAATTAAGGCTTTTGCATAATTAGGGAAAAAACACCCTTTGCTTGGCACAGCTTCAATCTTCTTTTTCACCAGCTGCTAAGTCATTTTCATATCCCTAGCTGCTTCCTCCAAGCACAAACACACCTGTTCTCCAAGCTCAGTACCCATTTTATGCTGGCTCCTTGTGAGCAGGAGATGCGAGTGTTTTGACTTGCATCAGAGAGCTGAATAATCATCTCTTTATTATGGGATGACAGTAGTTGTCATTGGCAGAGGAAGGCAGCTGTGCAGTGGTCAACATCAGAGTTTTCCTCCTGAGACTTTAAGTAGGACGGTTCACTTAGTAGCTTTTAGGTAAAGCTGCAAGCTTGAATTTCTCTCTCTTTTGGGTCAGCTTGTTGCTGTATCAATATGTGAAGGCACCTCTGGCCCTGGTTGGACTTTATGTGTTGCCCAGAGCCACGTATCTGGTGGTCAGTCCAGAGACAACCAATCTTGTGCTTCCATGTCTGCTGCAAATGAAGTCACCAATAGATTGGGTGACTGGCAGCCTAGGGGGCTCCTCTGGGTCTGGCACTCGACAAAGGAACTTAAACTAAAGCATAAAGCCTGCACAGCTTATGTGTAAATGGGAACAAAGCAAAAGCAACTGTCAGGGATAAGATTAAGGGAGATCAAAGGCAGAGCAGTGTGCTGACTGGCAGTGATATTTGGCAAAAGTAGGGGCTCTTTCCGCCTCTGCTATTACTGTCATAACCCCATCAGGTACGGATGAATTACATGGAAGTCAGAAGTTTTGGTTCTCAATAGCCTTAATGCTTTTACTCTCAGAATGTCCAAGAATGACTGGCTCATTTTTATTGGGAATTGTTTATAGGCCCCCAGCACCCATCTGATTCATAATAGTTTCCAAAATAATGGTGTCATTCTGAGGATTTCTCTCCATTGTTCCACTCTGTATTCTTCCCATCTGGTTAGCACACCACTCATCTTAATTAGTAAAATGCCATCCTGTCTGGTTCTTCGCCAGCAAGTCATTCAGTTCCCAAATCACTTCTTCACCTCTATCTGATAGTTTAGTGTTTTGCAGCAGGAAAACTGTAACATACCACATTCTTCTCCTAACAGGAAAAAGTGAAATCCTCTACAGCAGTGCTAATTAAGCAGAGATTAACATTAGGTTTAATTTAAAGTGGCCCTCCTGAGACTTCCTAGCGTACACTCAGGGTGTCATAAACTATGAAGCCACACTGCCTCTTAATTAGCATCCATTTATTTGGGATCAACACCAAGCGGCAATAAACAGGCACAACCCGTTCCTTTCTCCCCTATTCTGCCCGGCAGCAGCCTGCTCATTGGAGACTTGCTTCAGTAGCTTTAACAGCATCCTTTAGGTGCCTGAGTTAAATCAAACTGGGACTAAATAATGTGTCTTTCTTGGGGCTTCCCAGGTGACTCAGTGGTAAAGAATCTGCCTAAGCAGGAGATGTGGGTTCCATCCCTGGGTCGGGAAAGTCCCCTGGGGAAGGAAATGGCAACCCATTCCTGGGAAATCCCATGGACAGAGTAGCCTGGCAGGGTACAGTCCATGGGTTCGAAAAGAGTTGGACACGATTGAAGCACCTGAGCACACATGCACACAAAGGGTCTTAGGAGGCATCTCTCTCTCTCTCACCTTAGTTGTGTTTTACAGCTTAAAGTGCACCATGTCAGTCAGTCAACTGTTGAAATAACTTGTATTAAAAGGAAGACTCAGTCATATTCAGGATGGAATTGGTTTGGTCACAGGTGATTTTAGGCAGAGAATAAGCAGGCGACGGAGATTGCTGGGGGCTTGGGTCTATGAATCAAGCTGCCATTTACAAACCTCCTGTGTCTCTGCTTTCACACCTCCACCTGCTAGATCACACCTCCAACCCTCTCCTTCTGTTTCCTAGTGGGCAGGGCCTTCATTACCAGGTTTTCCTGATCCCTCCTTTCATTGAACTGTAAATGCTCAGTGTATCTCTGGCCAGTAGTTAATGCTACTCTATTAAAGTGTTTACATTATACCTTCCAGATAAGCATTTTTAGTATAGGTAGGGTTCAAAAATCTTTTTTAAATTTTTATTTTATAAGCCCCAAACACCTAAAAAGGAGATTTTAAAAGAAAAGAAAGAAATCCTAGCACATCCAAAACATCTTAATCCAGTTGTGTCTGTTGTTTCTGCTTGGTAAGACCTCAATGCATTTAAAAATGAAGAGGTGGGGACTTCCTTTGTGGTCCGGTGGTTAAGACTCCACACTTCCCCTGCAGGGGTCATGGGTTTGATCCCTGGTCTGGGAATTAAGATCCCAGATGCTACACGGTGTTGTCAAGGGGAAGAAATGCACTGGAATAATACATTTTTAAACTGCCTGGATAAGGTGATCTTTGCAAATTCAGCCCAAACACAGAAGCTTTCTGTTTTCTTCTTGTTATGTAGATGAGAGCTAGAGTTTTAATAAATAATAAATAAGAGAGGTGGGAAGAAGAAAAAACTCCAAGGGAAATATCAATAATATCAAACATCTTCTAGGTCCCATCTGTCGCATCGTCCATCAGTTGAAAAATTGCAGACAGCCCTAATAATAGTACTTGTGATTTAAATAACACCTTTCAAACAAAGAGCTTTGCTATCAGTAATCTCATTTTTTTACAACATTCTTACAGGAGCACATGGGACAGGAATCCAAATCTTACAAGTAGAAACACTGTGGTACAAGGGTTAGTGATTTAAGCAAGGTCATGCTCTTGGCTGGGATTCAGCTGGTAAAGAATCTGCCTGCAATGAGGGAGACCGGGGTTCGATCCTGGGTTGGGAAGATACCCTGGAGGAGGACATGGCAACCCTCTCCAGTATTTTTGCCTGGAGAATCTCCATGGGCAGAGGAGCCTGGTGGGCTACAGTCCAGGGGTGACAAAGAGTCGGATATGACTGAACGACTAAGCATGTCACATGCTGTTGGCTGGGGCAGATAGAGGATGTGGACCGTATGCCATGACTATGATACACCTTTGCAGCAGCTACACTGTTTAGATCTATGCAGACCCAGACGCAGTATAATGTCCTGAACAACATTGTTCATAAGCTAACTGTAAGCAAAGATCAGGTTCTCTGCTTAAGGGAACACTGGTTGCATACATAATAATATACATTCTTTCTAAAAGCATGATGAGCTTCCTTTGCCTAGGTGAAAACACTTAAAGGATTATCACCTAACAGCCTTTCTCTAGCACAAATTTCTTGTTTAGATGGAAATATATGTTTATCATGGCCTGAGTTTTGCTCTTTCTGTGTGTGTGGTGTGTGCATGTTTGATATGCTGGTCAAATCTGAGCTAGTGCTAGTAGAGCAAATTTATACAAAAAGCAACAGTAAATCTGGTCAGAGATAAATATATAACAAAGTTCTGTCAGTCTTAGATGCAATCCAGCAGGTTTCTCCAGGATATGCAGTTGGGTGTCATTTTCCAATGATAGAAGATATTTCAACTGGAGGTCCATATCCTTGGCTATGGGCACGACCACAGTGCTTCACAGAGAAACTATAGGGAGACCAGTAGCTCCTTTAATATTTAAGAAACATTTAGTGCTTCAGAAAAGGACAAGTAACACATTTTTTTAAAATGTCATCTGGATTTCTCAGTTTTTCTTACTTTATAGCTCCGGAAACAAGTATTTAACAGATTCAGTTAGTTCATTCAGTCAACTGACAAATATTAATGAAGCCCCTGCTATGTGTCAGGCCTTTATGAAGGTGCTGAGGCCAGAGCATAGAATGAGATAATCCAGGTCCCTGTCTGCATGAAACTGATATTTGAGGGGAGAGGTAGATAATAATGGGTCTTCCCGGGTGGCTCAATGGTAAAGAATATGCCTGCCAAGCAGGAGATACAATTCGATCCCTGGGTTGGGAAGATCCCTTGAAGGAGGAAATAAATGGCAACCCACTCCAGCATTCTTGCCTGGAGAATTCCAGGGACAGAGGAGCTTGGCTGGCTACAGTCCACTGGATCACAGAGTCAGATGCGATTGAGCATGCATACATGTAGGTAACAGCAAGAAAAGAGCGGGGACTACAGAAAACAAACACATAGCAAACAAAACAAAGAAATAAAATGGAGATTTTTAAAACGTGCTCTGAAGGAATAGGGTAAGGAGATGTCCACTCAGTAAAAGAGGAGGAGAAGGAGAGAAGGAGGGGGAGGGAGACCCCTTTGGATGGGATGGTCATGGAAGATTTTCTAAGAGAGTGACGTTGAAGTTGAGGCCCAAAGTCACTGTTAATATGATATCTGTGCTGTTTATGTGTTCTTTCTCTCTACTCGATCCTTAATGCTGTAAAAGTAGAACAACATTTTATTGCTGATTCCTTTGCTGTAAAGCTTGCTGTACAACACATGCCTTGGTTCTCACAGGCCAGTGGTTCTCAGGATCCCTTTACACCCTTAACAACTGTTGAGGACCCCAAAGACCTTTGGTTTATGTGGGTTATATTAATATTTAACATATAAATAGTTAGAGAAATTTAAGCGTTTATTTAACATATGATGGACTTCTTATTTCTAACATAAGTAACATATATTTATTATACATTCATATATAAATATTATTTCTTAAAATAAAAAAATAGAACTGTGGCTCACATTGTTCTGCATCTTTGAAAATCTCCATTTTTTTTTTTGGCTTAATAGAAGACAACTGGATTCGCATGTCTGCTCTTGCATTCAATCTGTTGTGAAATGCTGTTTTGGTTGAAGTGTGTATTTTAAAAAATCCAGTCTTATACAGCTTTGTAGTTGGAAAAGGGTGAACCTTGTGTGTCCTCTGAGACCATACTGTTTTAGAGTAGCTTTTAGTGCAATTTTGAGAAAAGTGAAAAATATTCGTGGGAATTATATATCTGGTGATCTTAATCATCCTTACATTTTTCGCTTTCAAGTGGTTTATATCCCCCATTGTTATGGGTACGTGTTGGGTTAAACTCAGACAGCTATAAAACTCAAATCTGACTTTCAGTAGCTTATTTCTTTTTGAGTGATTTACAAACTGACTTTTACATTTCTGAACATAGAAAATGTAGCAGGTGGTAGAAATTTACACACCAAGACTCATATTTTCACTTTATTTCCTACAACTGATTTCATGGTTCTCCAGAGACCTCATTCCCACTGATGGCAGAGCGCATTGGCTATGCCAATAACACATACCTTCTATTCTGCAGGTTCGAAACAGTCTCTTTTCTGTAATTACCCAGTTTTTCAGGGTCCCTTCCCAGGGGTGAATTTAAGAGAAGCCTACGCTTCAGGGATTCACTTGCCTGGGACCCTCCCAAGTCCCTGGGAGTCACTCTAGCAATTTTCTATTTCTATTTTGCATTCTTTTTCCTGAACATGAGTCTTCATATTGTAAAAGCTTCAGGCACTATAAAACCTGAATTTGTCTTTCCCTTCCCCTTCTCAAGAATCTTCCTTTCTTCCTTCTCAAGATGGGTGAGAGAAGATGCTATTATCCTTTTGGCAATGGGTGAGTGATGTTTGCCTTGGCCTGCCCTCTGGATTCTTGCTGAAGGAGCTCTGAAGTGCCCTTGGCCTCATAACATGGTGATTTGCTGACTTGGCCCTCCCCTTAGTTCTAGTGAGAGAAAATGTCTGGGGTCTGGCTGCAATCCTGGCTTAGCAGTGGCTCTGTTACAGCTTCCTCCCCCATAATCTTAGTGAACTGCCTATGAGCATGACGGCCCACACCCTGAACAATCTTCTGTGATCACCCAGCCATGTGCTGGCCCTGGGGGAGAAATGGCTCTCCTAGGCCTGCCTGTCAATTATCTCCTGTAGTTACTACTCTACTGCTCAGGGTCCATGTGACTGTGAGGCTTTTTCTGAGAGGCTTATGGCTGGTCCAGGAGAAATGTATCTATTTTATATGTATGTGTATATATATATATATGTAAGCCCATATGTACATATACATATATATATGGGCTTCCCAAGTGGCGCAGTGGTAAAGAATCTGCGTGCCAATGCAAGAGATGCAGGAGATTCGGGTTCAACCCATGGGTTGGAAAGATCCCTTGGAGGAGGAAATAGAAACCAGCTCCAGTATTCTTGCCTGGAAAATTCCATGGACAGAGGAGCCTGGCAGGCTATAGTCCATGGGGTTGCAAAGAGTCAGGACTGAGTGAGCAATATATATTTTAAGAAATATTAGAATAGGGATATATAACATTTTGAATAAGTTTCTTGATCCTAAAAATCAATGTAAAAATTAATAAATTTTGGAGAGTGAAATAAAATGAAACTATGTGGTTCATATTTATAAGAAATTTGCAGTCTGCTAACAATTTCATAGTTGAGTTCTAGTAAAATGTCCTACATAGCAAGGAATTATGTAGGAAGAGGAAGTCATTCTATGTCTAATTTCATCCCCGTACATTTTAATAAAGTGGGTGCACTGTTTTCACTGTCAGTTTCTCCTTGTTTCAGACTAATGATCCAGGTGCTGAATCATTTAGGGCATTAAGATCTTGATATTTAAGAGACATTCTTCTTCACTTTACCATGACTTAACTTTGCATGCTGAACCAAACATGGTGGAATAAAATAACACATAATGTACTATATTTTCAAAGTTCTTTATTTACTGAGTCGAGTATCTGTCTTGGACTTTAGCTCTATCTCCCATCATGGTTGACCACCAGCACTATTGTGGCTGAGGTTTACAGAGCCCTGCTGCTCTTTTTTTATCTTTTTAATATTTATTTATTCGGCTGCATTGGGTCTTAGTTGTGGCACACAGGACTAAGTTGTGTCATAGAGGATCTTTGCTCCATGGTATGTAAAATCTTAGTTCTCCAACTGGGGATTGACCTTGCATCCCTTGCATTGCAAGGCAGATTCTTAACCACTGGACCACCAGGGAAGTCCCTGTAGAGCCCTTTCGGCTGTACTTCACATGTTATTTCCTCACATGCTCCTGTGTCTTAAGACTCCTCAGCCAGTGTTTACCAGGCAGGGAAATAGGTCTCATCTCTTCAGAGTGACTGTTCAAAGGGCTACACACCTGTAAGGTAGCCTCATTCCTCTGTTCCCTGCCCTATATCTGTGCCTTTGACAACTGACCCTGAGGGGCCTGAGGATTGGTTGTAGATGTTTACACCGTCAGTGATATCTTAGAGTTCAATTTGAAAACTGGCACATCCCCTAAGTAGTCAGAGATAGATGTTTCTCACATTTTCTTTCTTCACTGCATTTTGTCCTGTTTGATCATGTGTTTTCTAGAATCATGGTTAGATAAACGTTGGTTATTGTTTTGATTTACCTTACTTTTGTAATCTAGTCCCCAGACCTTGAGCACATCCTTAGATATGGGAAATTTGGGATTTGTGCAGGTTCTGATCCTTACTGAGTAAATTTGGATAAGTCATTTGACAGAAGTCTCTATATCTTCATCTATCATATGGAATTCAAGATTTCTTTAAAGTTTTGAAGAGATTATTTGTGAGCATGTGCTGTGCTGTCCAGTTTTGACTTGGTATTATAATAATATATTTTTGACATATAGCTGGTAAATTTCTGTTGACAATCATGTGAATGAATTTTTGTTATAATAACCAGCTCTTTCACCTAAATCAACCAAACACCTGGTGAAATCCATTGTAATGTTATTTTGACTGAATTGATAAATAGGCATGAGAATTAATCTCTCCAACACCTGTAGAGAAAGTCCAAAATAGCCTGGAAATTTAACTTTGCTATTTAATAAAGAAGCTTCCTGTTTATCTCCTTAATGGCACCTGTATTACTCACTTTGGAGCCAGATGTTGTACTTCATCATTTCATAACGTGTCATTTTTTGCACACCGGATTTCTTTTCATAGTTTCTGAGGCAAAATCTATTTCATCCCATCACGAGGATATTGTTAGTGACAGCTGCAACACCTGAATAGGTAGCTTCAGCTTTCATATGGACATAGAGGTGGAATATGTTCTCAAAACAGAGCCAGTAGGGAATGAAACATATGGCTGGAAGTGGAAGAAGTGGAGAATAATTTCTGTAACAAACTCCTGCGAGTTTTGACAAGGCTCTTTGATAGACTGTCACACCACCCCAGGCTAAGAGGCAGATAACACTTCTCCATTTCTAGTCTGAACACTAAGGTTTGCCTGAGGAAAGAACTTTCTTACATTGTTATCCAAAAATCTGTTGGGAGGCAGTGAGTTCTTCATTACTGGATATAATAAAGAAATGGTTTGTAACCTTCGCAGCTCATCAGATCCACCTGTGTAGATGTTTAGACTATTTCCATCCACCCACCCCAACCCCACCTCCACCGTTAGATATTTAATTCAGTAGATCAGGGATGGGGTTCAGGCATCTATATTTGTAAGAAGCCCTTCTGATGTTTCTGATATGCCAAAATCAAGGCAGAAATGAATTAGATAGTCTAACTATGGTGTTGCAGAAGACTCTTGAGAGTCCCTTGGACAGCAAGGAGATCAACCAGTCCATCCGAAAGGAAATCAGTCCTGAATATTCATTGGAAGGACTGATGCTGAAGCTGAAACTCCAATACTTTGGCCACCTGATGCGAAGAACTGACTCATTTGAAAAGACCGTGATGCTGGGTATGATTGAAGATGGGAGGAGAAGGGGATGACAGAGGATGAGATGGTTGGATGGCATCACTGGTTCAATGGACACGAGTTTGAGTAAGCTCCAGAAGTTGGTGATAGACAGGGAAGCCTGGCGTACTGCAGTCCATGGGGTCGCAAAGAGTCGGACATGACTGAGTGACTGAACTGAACTGAACTGAATTACCTAGTGAATGATTGTTCTAGGTGACAGACTTTAAGGTTAAGTTCATGTGAAAGCATGAAGATAAATCTTCATTTGAAGGGGTCAAAATCTGAAATGTATACAATGAGTAATAGATAAGAGAATTGTGTGTCGGGGGGTTTGGGAGGGAGGGGATATATGTAAACTCGTGACTGATTCATATTGTTGTATGGAGGAGGCTGGCACAGAATTGTAAAGCAATTATCCTCCAGTTTTTAAAAAAGTAAACTGTGAAGTGCTTCTGTGAAATATAATATGTAGTGGTGGGGGTTTTGGCAACTGAGGAATGATGCTCTATGGAAGGGCTTCCCTGGTGGCTCAGATGGTAAAGAATCTGTCTGCAAGGCAGGAGACCAGGGTTCGGTCCCTAGGTTGGGAAGACCCCCTGGAGAAGGGAATGGCAACCCACTCCAGTATTCTTGCTTGAAGAAGTCCATGGACAGAGGAGCCTGGTGGGTGACAATCCATGGGGTCGCAAAGTTGCTCCATGGAAAGGCATCCCAGTTAAAAAAACACACCTGTGGACAGATTTGGCTCCTGGGTCTCCACTTGTACCTGAATCTAAAGTCTTCTGGGGGTTGAGGGGTTGGAGAGAGTCTTCTCATGCCTAGCGTTTTCTGCAGATTCTCCAATGTGGAAGAATTAGTACTATTTTCTTTTTTGGGTTTTTTAAGTGAAAGTGAAAGACACTCAGTCATGTCCAACTCTTTGTGACCCCATGGACTATACAGCCCATGGAATTTTCCAGGACAGAATACTGGAGTGGGTAGCCTTTCCCTTCTCAGGGGATCTTCCCAACCCAGGGATTCAACCCAGATCTCCCACATTGAAGGCAGATTCTTTTCCAGATGAGCCACAAGGGAAGCCCAAGAATACTGAGGTGGGTAGCCTACCCCTTCTCCAACAGATCTTCCCCACCCAGGAATCGAACCAGGGTCTCCTGCATTGCAGGTGGATTCTTTACCAACTGAGCTATCAGGGAAGCCAGGTTTTTTTTTAAAAGCCAGGATTTTTGAAACAACATTGAAACATTAAATGTAAGAGGTACATCTTGTCGATTGCCTTTTATAAAGATGGAGGAGAGGGATATGATTAAAATGGATCCATTTCCTTCTCTTGTTTTATTCCCCAACTTATCCCCTCTGATGACATGTTTGGAGCTAGTGTGAATTACATGTGGAGACAGAGGATGAGATGGTTGGATGGCATCACCGACTCGATGGACATGGGTTTGGGTAAACTCCTGAAGTTGGTGATGGACAGGGAGGCCTGGCGTGCTGCGATTCATGGGGTCGCAAAGAGTCGGACACGATTGAGCGACTGAACTGAACTGAACTGAAGCAGAGTATGATGAACCTGAAGTTCAGTTTACCTTGATTTTTCTCCTGGATCCGGTTCGTAATTCTGTAGGACAGTGGTAAAAAAAAATGTTAATAAATGAAAAGAAATATAAGTGAATAGCAAGCATTTCAAGAAGATTTAAAGAACTATTTTAAAGTTAGAAGTATTTTAGGGGTATCTGCTGAAAATGTTGCCGAACTGTGGTATTCATTTTTTTTCACTTTGGGGCAATGAAATTTTATGAGTCACTAAATACATATTTTGACATCTGGCTTCACTGCTTTTTTTCCCTTGAATGCTGTAAATTCTCATCATAAGAGTTTCCTTCTTGTCAGTCTTTTGATACTACACTTTCAATCATTTTCTGGGTGATTTACAGACGGTTATACCAATTGCCATAGGTGTTAGTTTCCTATGAATTCTTTAGGCTAGGGTAAGGCTTTAGAGCAAGGGAATGTTGAATTATATGTGAGGAGAGGCTAAGTTTTGGTCTTCCTTAACTGTGTCATTTTTATCATCGTGCCTGTTTCATTTGCTAATGTAAGTGCTTATATCTAGCATTATTCAGACATGATTTCTTTCAGATTTAAAGATATCTCTTGCCTTAAAATTTCTTTCCGACACCTTTAGTCTTAATTGCAGCTACCAGTTTTGGAACTCCGATCCATGTGAGATTCTCAGATGTTTTAATTTTGAATTTGTCTGCTGATTTTGTTTTGTAGAGAAATTAATTTTACATTGACGTAAGATAGTGAAAGCTCTTCTTATGAGTAAGTTTAAAAAATTTAAAAGATTCTAAATAGGAGGTTTGTAATCAGAAGAGAGTTTTAATTTCTGTAACTGAGGAAGTATGTCTGTGCTGTTTTGTATATGGGGTCCTGGTTCTGTACTTGTGGATTCACACTTTGATGTATGAACTTTTATATCAAGAGCTAGATAATCCGGATTTCCCTGGTGGTCCAGTGGCTAAGACTACTTAAGACTCAGTGCATTCAAATAAATAAATAAATATATTTTTTTAAAAGCTAGATGATCCAATGGAAATGATATCAAAACTGGTTGCCTAGAGAATGTGTATCTTTTTTTTTTATCTTATCTCCCACTTCCCAAATTTTATATATCTCTCTAGTAGTATCTGTAAAACTCACATTAAAACCTGATCATCCTCATGAGGAGAAGGACTTGTGAAGAGGTAATCAATCATATTCTCTATTAGAAAATTTCATGAGGAGGTACACTAAGAAGGTGCTAGGATGCTAGGGTGAATTTGCAAATCACACATGCTGGGACATTTAGAATAAAGTGAAATCCCAGCTCTCTAATAACCACCTTAATTAGTGACACTGAGAAAATGGGAGGGGTTCCTGCCTATGTATATATACTTTTAAGAAATTAGCTCAGAATCACTCCGGAAAACCTAGCATCAAGCCCTGGCTGTTTGCAGAGGAGGAAATGGAAACCCACTCGAGTATTCTTGCTGGGAGAATCTCATGGACAGAGGAGCCTGGCAGGCTACAATACATGGAGTCACAAAGTCAGACATGACTGAGCATCTGAGCACTGGCTGATCACATTAATTCCTTAACTAATATTCCCTAATCTTAGACATTGCTGCCAGCATCTGATAGAATGTGTTTCAAGTGGGTTGCTGTATGCATTTGCCAGCTATACTCTTGGGAGTAATTGCTGAAGTAAACTGTAAGAACTCTGTAGCTCTTAGGGCTTGCAATAAGATGCTTGGAATGGAGTATCACCCTGAATTGCTAATATTTCCCAGTAACTCTGATTTATAGTTAAGAACAACTTGGCATTTATTCTAGAATTGGTTGAACGGTTTTCACTTTTTGCCTTGTTTCGGTTTGCTTTCACTTTTGACCTTGGAATTGGGGAGGAAGGTTTTGCCAGCCTGTTTTCAGTCACTAAGTTGTGTCCAACTCTTTGTTACCCCAGGAACTGAAGCACATCAAGCTTCCCTGTCCTTCACTATCTCTTGGAGCTTGCTCAAATTTGTATCCATTGAGTTGATGATGCCATCCAACCATCTTATCCTCTGTCACCCTTTCTCCACCTGCCCTCAATCTTTCCCAGCATCAGGGTCTTTCCCAGTGAGTCAGCTCTTTGCATCAGGTGGCCAAAGTGTTGGAGCTTCTTCAGCTTCAGCATCAGCTAGCCTAGAGCCCTGGAACTCCTTGTTAGTTGCTTTTGGGCAGTGGACATACAGTCCATTTGCCTGATGCTAAATGGCCAGTTTTGCTTTCCTGTTTTTCTGAAAGAGAACTGCTTCATTATGTGGCCTAGCTTTGGCTGGGGCCAGAAATTAACAAAATTGAGACCCAACTCCAAGGGCCAATACTTAAGCTACTCAAAGTCAGTTATATTTTTTGTTTCATCAGCTGCCTGCATGCCACTCATTGGTTTTTACTCTCACTAACATCACGTATACTCATCCCATAAAATTTGATTAAAATGTTAGAATACATTTTTATTTGATTGCTTTTTGCATCTGAGCGTAGCTTCCCAGACAGCCACATCACATTGAGCACATTATTGATTATTCATGAAGACGCCCTAGGCATTGTAATTATTAGCTTTTCTTCAAATCAAATAGGCCTAGTCATGTAACTGAAAAGATTAATAGGAGCTGGAGCAGCACATGAAGAAACCGGGAAGGCCAGCTTGCAAATCTGATTAAAATGTCTAGTATATTGAAATTGAGGAGAAGATGTAAAATTAAGAAAGTTACAAGCAGGAAATGGCAAACACCAGCTGAGGCGATAGGGAATGCCATATGTTATATGTTCCTCATGTTTTTTTTCTCTTGCTTTTTTTCAAAAAGACTATATATAAAACACATTATATATATACATGCATACATTTCCTTGGCACATGTATCATTAAGGATCTCCTTGGAAAGTCAAGGTGATATATTTATTTTTTTGGAATAAAAAAAATCCAAAGTTATTTTCCGCAGCATCAGGTTTGCCCTGATACCAGTAATCCCACGACTCTATTCATTGTTAAAAGATTTAAAATTCTAGTCAGTTTTCTTTCGGTTTTTCTGTTGGATTTTATCTGTCCAAGTTCTGAGCTCAGCTGTCTCTCTGTGTTTCTGTTGATGAGCATCCAAGGAACGGTTTTGGAGCCTGTTCCCATCTATTCTTCCCACAATATTTGTTTAACACGGGATAAACAACTGATCACAAAGGATAAACAGTGATAGAATATTTTTAATCTTATTGTATTAGGGCCATGCGAATCTAGGCAGCATTTTTTACACAGAAGCTAATGTGAATTTTATTTTATTTCAGAATGTATAGTTAGTTTTGAAGGTCAAAGTGAATTATCCTAAGTACATCACCTCTTCAGATTTATTTAAAAAAATTGACATTTACCCCTTAAAATCTACTGTTCCAAAACCCATCTGCATATTTAGAGTCTTTCATCATATTCTGCAATAAACAATGATCAAGAAAGCATCCAATAAATGTCTACAATTGCTAGTTGTTAAGAAAAGCAACAGCATTTGCAAAAGGAGCAGCTATTCATCCTATCGCCTCATCTACATTTTTCCAGGCTTAGATGTCTTTGACCTTCCAAGTTTGCTTCCAGATGGCAATAGCAACTAAATTTCCTCTACATGTTCTGTATTCATAATTTCATAGAGCTTATCTTACAAAAATCTTAGCTCTGATTAACAATTTATTATCAGTTCACAGATTTGCAAAATTTATATCAAGAATTTGCCTCTTCCTTATTATAAAAAAATGGCAATGGTGCTTTCTTTCTGTTTTAGAAAGGAAGCTACCATTTAAATGACTTAGCCTCATTCCCCATCTAAGCTCTCTTTTTTTCTGTTGTCCTGGAACCAATGGGGACTGTTTTCCTTTGGACAGAACAATATCTCCTATGGGAGACAATGAAAGTGGGCTCTAGTAAAACAAAGAAATCTGTTTTATTAACATCAAACATGTCATTCTGTATATGCTGTTCTCTCCTGGAAGACCCATTTGCTAGAAAGAAAGGATTCCTAGTTCAGTCAAAAATTGGTGGTGACCTAGCATATCAACTCATGCTAAAAATAAATTGCAAAGGCTATTGTTAAACTATTTTCTAGACAGTGATGACTTTAGCTAGCACAGTTGCCAAGTTCAACATTTTCAAGGGAATTTACTGATAGGGATACAAACATTAATTCCTCATTCAGAAGTCCAAAAGCTCTAAGACCTGGAGAGTGTTAAAGGGTTAGGGATTGTAAGAAGCTGTGTCTACAAAGATAGCAATAATCTTTAGATTATTCTACAAAGCCTTGAGTTTCTGAGTGTTTCAAGTAAGTTTCCCCCCTTCCCCCTCTTTCTTTTTTTTTTTTTTAATGTAAGGTATCTACCTATATCTTAGTTGTCTATTGTATTTCATAGATGATGGGGCTTCCCTAGTGGCTCAGTTGGTAAAGAATCTGCCTGCAATGCAGGAGACCCAGGTTCGATCTCTGGGTTGGGAAGATCCCCTGAAGGAGAAAATGGCAACCCGCTCCAGTACTCTTGCCTGGAGAATTCCATGGACAGAGGAGAGGGACAGGGTGTAATCCATTGAATCGCAAAGAGTCCTACACGACTGTGTGACTAACTTTCACTTTCACTTTCATTTCATATATGATAGTCTAGGGGAGGAAAATGAAACCTGGAAGTAGGGAAATAAATAAAAACTTATTCTTTTCATATTATAAATAAAATAGTATTTATAAAAACTTATTCTTTTCATATTATAAATAAAATAGTATTTATAAATACAAAATCCCAGGATAATTTGGCAGATAAATATGTCAGACTTAGCTGATTTTTTGTCTCAGTCTTTACAAAGAGATGCAGAACAGCTGTCAGAAATCAATGTAATTTATGTTTCTCAGGGGGGAAAGAAGGAAAACAGTAGGAAATAAGGACTATGCCACAGCAAATGATTAGGAAATTACAGCGTTGTGAAGTTTAAAAGAATTATAGTATCGACAGAACAATTGAAGGAGAAAGTAAATGAGCTAGAGTAGATCAGTCAGTAGGTTTTGTAAGTGGGAGATGGAGAAGAAAGAAGATATTTTGGAACTTTAATGTAAGATAAGAAGTGAAACATAACTGTATTCCTATTTGTCATTGTCTCTCCTCTCTTCCTTCTTCCCTACCTAATCAACCATCACACAGGTCAAGTACACCGTGAAGATGTACACCAGTTATCTAGGAGCTCAGTATCCCTAATGCAAAGTGATTCTGACAATACTTATTCCTATTTCAATTAAATCATCTGGTGGGACTCACAGAGTAAAATGCCATACTATGAACCATATCAGTTGTGCCCTGAAAAAGTGAAGGTGGAGTTTTTGTTCTTATAAATACTGAGAGATGATGTTTCTATTAGTGTTTGCTTTTTTTTTTTTGCATTAGTATTTGGATTTCCTGTGATGTTCAGGTATGTAGTATTCCAGGTGTAGGAAGGTAAGCAAGAAGTGAAAAAAATAGAAGTATTTTGCAATTTTATAACATTTCCACTGTACTAATGCTTACTGTTTTCTTTCTTTGAAATTTGCTTTCCTTAATTTTTCTCTGTTGTACATGCTCCTAAACAGAGTTGTCTTTGAGCAAAGTGTTACTTTTATGGTTTAAGTGTTACTGGGAGAATCCTATTTCTTCCTTAATATTTTAATTTCTTTCTCTTTCAGTCTCTATGGTTTGATTATTCAGAATTTATTTCTTCAGGTCTTCAAAAATGTCTGGTTGAAATTTCATCATACTGGGAAAGATGACATCTTGAGCCTTCTACAGACAAACCAGTGTGGGTAGGTGGGGGTGGACTTAATTCAGTGAGATAAACCTACTAGCATGTAACACGTATGCGCTAAGTATGAGCCTGGAAGAGCCAGCAAAACTCCAAGAGGGTAGCTGAGCAGGGAGGTAAGAAGATGTTATGTAGATGGGGAGAGCTGTAATCTACTAGGAAGGAAACTAGTTAGCAGTTGAATATAGCGTCCATTCTAGAATTGAACAGACTAATTGCTTAAAATGGTAGCTTTGGGGGGCAGGTTGAAAAATTTCATGTTGTTCATCATTTTACTGAGAGTGATACACAAACAGACTTACTTTCTATTTTAAAACAAAGAAAACAGAGGGCTCTGACAGAAGAACTCTGTACTTGTGACCATGTGTGAAACCCAAATATAGGCCATAACACTATTTCTACCTGCCCTTATAGGAACTAAGACATTTGGTGAACTACTTTCTAAGACTCCAAATAGATTATAAAAAATTTAGAAAATATAAAGAAAAAATTACACGTAGTATCATTTTTCAAAGACAACTTCTGATAATATTTCAGAATATTAATTTCCAGTCTTTTTTCTTTTAAATTAATAATGTTTCTCATTATCTTATGAACGAAATAGATAACAGCTGTAGAAAGTTTAGAAAATTTAGAAAGTGGAAAGAGAAAAATTACACCAAACCATACTAGAGATGGCCACCATAAATGGGTATATTTCCTTCCTTTGTTTTCTATTTTTTATTGTCTATAATGAGATGTGATAGACTACTGGTTGACCTCAAAATTCATTCTGCTCTTCTTCTGAGGTACATGGTCATCCAACTATAATCTACGTTTCCCAGGTTCCCTTGAGGCTAGACGTGGCTATATGACAAACTTCTTACCAATGAGACGTGAGCAGAATCATATGTGGAATTTCTGGCCATTTTCTGTAAGGTGATTGCTGGAGCCCTGAGGAGCTGTTTCTTTGTTTCATTGCTATTCACGGTTCCTGATTGCTACAACGGAGCAGGGAGTTCCAGGCTAAGAGGGAAAATGCATCCACCCCAGCCTGGGTCCTGCCCATGGACTTCATCTTGGAGAATCTACGTGCTCTTTGGGTTCTCCTAAGGGGCTTCCCTGGTGGCTCAGATGGTAAAGAATCTGCCTGCAATGCTGGAGACCTGGATTCCATCCCTGGGTCAGGAAGATCCCCTGGAGAAGGGAATGACAACCCACTCCAGTATTCTTGCCTGGAGAATTCCATGGACAGAGGAGCCTGGCAGGCTACAGTCCATGGGGTCGCAAAGAGTCAGACACAACTGAGCAACTATCAGTTTCACTCCAAGGGGTATTCAGCAGAAGGAAACCTGAGGGTTTGTAACTTTTAAGTTAAGAGCTAATGATCCCCAAAGGAAACTATATTCGCTATCATAATAAACTACAATGGAAAAGAATCAGAAAAAGAATATATATATATATTTATATATGTATATCCCAATCACTTTGCTGTACACCTAAAGCTAACATAATATTGTAAATCAGTTATACTTCAATTAAAAAGAGGGGGAGGGCCAAGCAGTCGGACAGGCTGCTGAGACGAACGCTTCACTGGGGCAGTCTCCGAATATCATGGGGAGATAGACGCTGCTGCCTTTGATTGGCCTTGGTCCTCATAGCTCCAAAAAGAAACAAGATCTCGATAAGCTCTATGAGCTGAAGTCCAAAGCAAGACAGATTATGAACCAGTTTGTCCCTCAGCCCTAATCAACCTGTCCAGTTTCTCATCAATAAAACCAGAACCAGCTAGCATTCCTCCACAAGGCTCCATGGCCAATAGCACTGCAGTGGTAAAGATCCCAGGCACTCCTGGGAAAGGAGGGTGTCTCAGCCCTGAAAACAATCAGGTATTGACCAAGAAGAAATTACAGGACTTGGTAAGAGAAGTGGATCCTAATGAGCAATTGGATGAAGATGTGGAGGAGATGATGCTGCAGATTGCCGATGATTTTATTGAGAGTGTGGTGACAGCTGCCTGCCAGCTTGCTCGGCATCGCAAATCCAGCACCCTGGAGGTGAAAGATGTCCAGCTGCATCTAGAATGCCAGTGGAACATGTGGATCCCAGGGTTTGGCTCTGAAGAAATCCGACCCTACAAAAAACTTGCACCACAGAAGCTCACAGAGAATGGCGTTGATCTGGAAAACAACCAAGAAATAACGCACGGAAAGGTCAGGGGATGGACAGCAATGTATTCGGAGATACTTGAGCTGAGACCTCAGCCATCTCATCCTTGGATTTTTTTTTTTAAGGCTTTACAGAGAAGCATATATTTTTTTTATTAACAGTGCAGCAATATCTATAATGACTGAGAGGATCTGCCAAAAGAATAAAGCCTCCTACCCCAACTTCCAGTCCCTTTTCCCTGCCGTTTCAAAGAAGAGCAGTGTATCTTCCAGAGAAGATTTTATTTGTGGTTTATTATAAAAGTGATTGAATAGGGGACAAAGCATTATGGTTTTGTTTGGTGAGAGAGTATTAATATTAGCAGGATTTGTAGAGGTTTCTGTTCCCTTCTCCCTCACCCTTCTCCCTGTACTTGGTAATGTCAGTGTTTATATGAATATGACTTTCATTTGCTTTTCCATAATAAAGAAGTTATTAATCAAAAAAAATAATAAAAAGGAAAAAAGAAAAAAATTTAAGCTGCAAACAATCTATTAAGCCAAATAAAGGATATTAAAAAAAAAGATCTAACGAGCCCTTGGATAACGAGTCTTTTCCTATTAATAAATTGAGAGGACCTAGGGGAAAGTTGGATTTATATATTGAACTTTTTATGAACACTATGCATTTATAGATACTCTGTAAATATTTTAATAAATACGTTTGTTTTGGTACATATCTCTCTATATCATTGATTAGTCTTTGAAAACATTCCCTTTACAGCTGTATAATAATTTGTCTTATAGGTCAACAGTTAAATAACTGTTGGACATTTTAGTTGTTTTCTTTTTTTATTGTTAGAAATATTTTTTGACATATATAATTTTTTGTTTTCTTTGACTTACTAATTTTGCACTTTGGATAAAATGCTGGAAGTGAAATTACTGGGTTAAAGGGCATGTGTATATTAGGACTCCTAATGTTATTTTGAGATTAGTAAACTGTGACCACAACTGTGAAGTACTAGGGATGGATCTGTAAGTCTCTTTTCAAAAGATATGTATATGTCTCTTATACATATACATATGTATACATACATCAAGGGAAGAACTCACATAATGTTTGTCCAAGGATTACAAAGAGTGAAGTGGAATTCGCTCAGTGGTGTCCAACTCTTTGCGACCCCATGGACTATACGGTCCATGGAATTCTCCAGGCCAGAGTACTGGAGTGGGTAGTCTTTCTAATTCTCCAGGGATCTTTGCAACCCAGGGATAGAACACAGGTCTTCTGCGTTGCAGGCAGATTCTTCACCAACTGAGCCACTAGGGAAGCCCTAGGATTACAAAAAGCCCCTCATTATCAAGAAATTATGCCTGTTTACTCTCTATTGTTTCTATTAGTGAACAGAGTAGAACTTGCTTTTCAGTGCATTGAACAAATCAAGAAATTTGAGATTGATATTACCGTAGATCTTAGCTTAAGTGGCATAAGACCCTCACAACCTCCCAATTTCTGCTTCAGCGGAGGTAACAAAAAAGGAAGTAGTCTTTTTCCCACTTGAAGCAATTGCATGCCTGCCACCTTGGAGTCTAGGTATCATCTGAGATCAAAAATTTTCCTGACAGCCATTCCTAAGACCAAGAGAAGCAGTCCAGAGGAGCCTTATATGCAAAGTGTCCCAACTTCAACAGATGCCTAGGAGTTGGGAGGCATTATTTGAATATTGTTTAGTGCTGTATGTGTCAGGGAAGAAGAGGAGAATAGAAGCATTTAGTTTAAAACTTCCACTTCACTGTGATGAGAAAACCCAAGTAAAACTTTGCTTGGTGTCGGAGAAGCAGCCCTAGTTCTGGTAGTTCATAACAACATTAGGGACTATTTGGATGCTTCAGTTTCACAGATGAAGTCTACAGCCTGGGGAAGGCATCTTGCTTCCATTGTGCAGATGTGCCATTTGTTCCTACTCTGAATTTTTTTTTTCCAATTTTAGATTAGAACTTGAAAAATCACCTTTGATGTGGAGTTCACAATGAGATTTTCCAGCCATACTTCATAAAAAAAAACCCCCAAATTTTATATTTTTTCTAAAAAAAGAAATCTAGTTAGTAAAACTGTATTATTGTGATAACTGTAAGTATTCTCCATAGTGGGAAAGGAGATAACTTCCTAGTAAATGTACACCAGACCTACTTAGGAGTGTGGAAGTCAAATTCTCCACTTCCTCCACTCCAAGTTGGTTTAAGCGATTCTGAGTACAAAGGATAGCCCATCTATTTGTCCTTTAACATAGGAAACAAGGAAATGACTTTAGTTGCTTGCCTTGGAGATAAGAAAAAGAGTGTAGTGTCTCTTAGCCCAGTGTTTTCTAAATGGAAAATCATTCATTGCCTGTTCCCCCTCACATTCACTTGTGCTACTTACCAGTGTTGCAGTGGCAGGAGCAATGTATCCAGGTTTCCCTGCTGCCTATAGTCTAGCTCAGAGCTGGTTTCATATGACCCCCTTGCTTGCCAACAACTGAAGGAGCAATTGAATCATGTGCTAAGACTGGCTTGTGAATGATTGGCCAGGCTCAATTGTGAGTACCGGCCTGCTGTACTATAGAAACTATAAAAACTAAGGAAACTAATTACAGCCTGTGGATCAAGGTCTACAGTCTATATAATATCTCATTAGCAGGAACTAGCCTCTCATTTTCCATTTCTTGCTGCATTCCTGAGGTCAGACATGATGCAAAATGATACTAAAGTTTATCATGGGGTTGAGATAGAGAAAGAACCAGCAAATTATGAGGCAAAAGACTAAAAATCAGGAATGGGGCCAGGAACACTGTAATTATAGAAATTTTATAACTTTGAAACTACACAGACCAAAGAAATAGAAATGAGAGTCGAGAAATAGACCTGAATGTATAAGGAATTTAGTGTGTTGGAATTTCAAATTAGAGGAACAGATATCCATTATTCAGCAAAAATGGTGGAGTTTTGGCTAGCTCTCTGAAAAATGTAAAGTTGTATCACAAACTTACTCCATAGCTGAAATAAGTTGTAGACCTATCAAATACTGAATGTAAAAAATAAATCTTTTTACATAAAATTTCTTGCATAAAAATTGTAAGAAACATTGGACAACATAATTTAGAAAATTGAAACAAGGAAGTCTTTTTTCGTATCTTGACCCAAAATCTAGACATCATAAAGTAAGAGACACATTTGACTAGTGAAAATTGAAGACTTTTGAAAAGGAAAAAAAAATCACTACTTAAAAAGTTAAGAGACAAATACTGGGGAAGAATAACTTCAGCAAAGGTGGGAAAAAGAAACGAATTCCATTAATATGCAAAGAATGCTTATAAATCAATAAGAAAAAGAGGAATAACCCAATAGAGAGCTAGGCAATGGACACAAGCAACTGAGATTCACTTGCGATAGTAGAGGTGGAAGAAAAGTGAGTGGGAAAGGACTCTGAAAGAGGTTGGTGGGACCCGAGGTGAGGAGACTGGATTTGTATGATATGCAGAGCAGCAGAGTTACCAGTGCAGAGAGCAAGGTACTGCCAGTCACCGGCAACAGGGACTCCCATGGGAGCCCGCCAGGACAGACCATCTGTTGCCATCCAGAGAATGCCACCCATAGCCTGTGCTGAAAGATTGCTGGGCTGTTTCCATATTATGGCTCTGGTGAGAGTCTTTCATGAAAGGTTGCCTGCACATGGCATCTAGATTGTTCAACAGTTGTGACCTCTTTTTGCTGTGACGTGTTATTTTTTCCAGTCTCGTCTTATTGCCCCATGTGGTTTCCTCCTTCCTAGAAATGTAATGCGAGGTCTTTGATTTCCAGAAGCACACTGGAATCAGGAAGGGAAAGCCCAACATGTGATGTACTTGGGCAGCCCTGGACGGTGACACAGCTAACCTTCTTGTATCTGTAAATACACTTTCTGGAAGGATACACAGAGAAGGAACTGAAGTAGAGTCATATAACATTTATTTTTTAATGATAAATGAACATTATTTTGTAATAAAAATTGTTGAAATAAAGTTAAATACCACTAACCTCTCCCCTGCCTCCCTACAATTCCATTTGAATCAAGTTTAGGAAGAGTCATGGCAATGTATATTGCCTGTCATCAGATATTTTGGTTATTTAGGTGTCTTGAAGCCTTGAAGATGCTTCAAAGTCACAAGGTTGAAGCCAGCATGCATACCTCAAAAGACTGAAGCCACTATATACTTTTCATAAGATTGAAATCACTATATACTTTTCACAAAGCTGAAGCCACCACACATTTTCCAAGATCAACTACATGGTAAATAGAAGCACTAGGTTGAGATCCTCAGTCATAGCTGAATGATTCTGAGATTCAACCTTTTTCCTGCCTCTGTTTCCTCATCTATTTAGGGATAATAATAACATTACTTATTTATTTGGATTGCTATGAGGACTAAAAGAGACAACAGATGAAAGCATTTTGTAAGCTGTGAAGTGATATTTAACTATTAATCATTAAAAACAGCAATGGCTTAGGAATCATACAAATGGAAATTTGTGTTTTTTTAAAATTAATTTATTTTTTATTGAAGGATAATTGCTTTACAGAATTTTGCTGTTTTCTATCAAACCTCAACATGAATCAACCATAGGTACACACATATCCCCTCCCTTTTGAAACTCCCTCCTATCTCCCTCCCCATCCCACCCCACTAGGTTGATACAGAGCCCCTGTTTGAGTTTCCTGAGCCATACAGCAAATTCCTGTTGGCTATCTATTTTAAATATGGTAATGTAAGTTTCTGTGTTATTCTTTCCATACATCTCACCCTGTCCTCCATTCTCCCCATGTCCATAAGTCTATTCTGTATGTCTGTTTCTCCATTGTTGCCCTGTAAATAAATTCTTTAGTACCATTTTTCTAGATTCCATATATATGTGTTAGAATATGATATTTATCTTTCTCTTTCTGACTTACTTCATTTTGTTTAATAGGTTCTAGGTTCATCCACCTCATCAGAACTGACTCAAATGCATTCCTTTTTATGGTTGAATAATATGCCATTGTAAATATATACCACTTTTTTATCCATTCATCTGTCGATGGACATCTAGGTTGCTTCCATGTTCTAGCTATTGTAAATAGTGCTGCAGTGAACAATGGGATACATGTGCCTCTTTCAATTTTGATTTCCTCAAGGTATATGCCTAGAAGTGGGATTGCTCGGTCATATGGTGATTTTATTTATAATTTTTTAAGGAATCTCCATACCGTCTTCCACAGTGGCTGTATCAGTTTACAATCCCATCAACAGTGCAAGAGTGTTCCCTTTTCTCCACACCTTTTCCAGCATTTATTGTTTGTAGACTTTTTGATGAGGGTCATTCTGACTGGTGTGAAGTGATACCTCATTGTAGTTTTGATTTGCATTTCTCTAATAATGAGTGATGTTGAGCATCTTTTCATGTGTTTGTTAGCCTTCTGTATGACTTCTTTGGAGAAATGTCTGTTTAGGTCTTTTTACCCACTTTTTGTTTGGGTTGTTTGTTTTTCTGGTATTGAGTTATATGAGCTGCTTGTATATTTTGGAAATCAATCCTTTGTCAGTTATTCCATTTGCTATTATTTTCTCCCATTCCGACGGTTGTCTTTTCACTTTGCTTATAGTTTCTTTTAAGTTTAATCAGGTCCCACTGTTTGCTTTTGTTTTTATTTCCATTACTCTAGGAGGAGGGTCATAGAGGATCTTGCTTTGATTTATGTCATCGAGTGTTCTGCCTTTGTTCTCCTCTAAGAGTTTTATAGTTTCTGGTCTTACATTTAGGTCTTTAATCCATTGTGAGTTTATCTTTGTGTGTGGTGCTAGGAGGTGTTCTAATTTCATTCATTTACATGTAGCTGTCCAGTTTTCCCAGCACCATTTATTGAAGAGGCTGTCTTTGCCTCATTGTATATTCTTGCCTCCTTTGTCAAAAATAAAGTACCCATACGTGCATGGATTTATTTCTGGACATTCTATCTTGTTCCATTGGATTATATTTCTGTTTTTGAGCCAGTACCATACTGTCTTGATGACTGTAGCTTTGTAGTATAATCTGAAGCCAGGGAGCTTGAGTCCTTCAGTTTCATTCTTCTTTCTCAAGACTGCTTTGGCTATTCAGGGCCTTTTGTGTTTCCATATGAATTGTGAAATTTTTTGTTCTAGTTCTGTGAAAAATGCCATTGGTAATTTGATAGGGATTGCACTGGATCTGTAGATTGTACTTGGTAGTATATTCAGTTTCACAATATTGATTCTTCCTACACAGGAACATGGAATATCTCTCCATCTGTTTATGTCATCTTTGATTTCTTTCATTAGTGAAATTTGCGTTTTTATTCAGAGCAATAGTGTGGGAAATTGTACTCTGCTCATGATATGACTTACTTGATGAGTTATTTAAAGATAAAAAAGCTCTTTCTACTTGTGGATACTTAGTGTCAATCAAGTCACTGCTCTCTAGAGTGATCTGACTCCAGAAGCCAAGGGCTGACAGCCAGGGTAAATATAAACTCTGAAACTTAAGTTTGGTTCTAGGTTATAGAATCAAGGATTTGAGGAGCAAGGTAAGAAGAGATTACAGTGAAGGATGGTAAGGCAAAGCAGTGGGGAAGGTGATTTATTTCATCACCAAGACATTTCCACTACTAGCTTCAAAAGCATAACACAAAAGCTACTTCTAAAGGAACTGGCTCATACAACTAGGGGTTAGTGTCTGAAACATCCATGTCTTTGGATCTTTAGGAGTCTTTTGGAGGATGGTGGTGCAAACTAGGCACTCATCCTGGATGGACAGCTTGGCTGAGCTGAGAGTTGGTACAGACTCTAAGTCCAATATGCAAAAGGCACCTAAGAGTAGGATCACTGGATCCTAGGAGCATTTTCAGAGATGGTTTGAATGTGCAAACATCAGAAGATAAGCAAGTGAAAAGATATTGGGACTTCTGCATCTTTTTAACTTAAAAAAATTTGAAATAAAATATCAGTTTTTTGGGGTTCTCCACCTCCTCAGATTTACATCCATTTGCTAATTTCCATCATATAAATGCTCCCTCCATAGCCAGTTTTTAACTACCAGTGTGACACCACTGAATGTAGAGTTGGAAGAGATATATACAATCAGTTGTTGTGAACTGTTGCAAACTGACTCTAGCAATCCTAGCATAGATGTCAAAATCATTATATTGATCAAAATAAGCCAGAGTACATATTGTATTATTTCATTTATATGAAGTACAGGACATCATGTTATTTCACATAACAGAAGTATGTTCCTTTTGATTGCTAAGTAGTATACCATTGTCTAAATACACTACAATACGTTTATTCATTCACCTGTTGATGAACATTTGGCTTATTTCCCATTCTTGGCTATTTTAAATAAGCCATTCTTGCATGAAACTGCTATGAACATCCTTGTATAATGCTATTATACCCACTCTACCCAAGATTAGAAGAGGGAAAGCTGCAATAGTTTGTTCAATCATTAGAGAGCTAGTACATTTAAAACTATTTATCAAACACCTGTGATGTGCTGGGCACTGTGGTATATACACAGGGTTCAGTTCAGCTCAGTCACTCAGTCGTGTCCAACTCTTTGCGACCCCATGAATCGCAGCACGCCAGGCCTCCCTGTCCATCACCAATTCCTGGAGTTTACCCAAACCCATGTCCATCGAGTTGGTGATGCCATCCAACCATCTCATCCTCTGTTGTCCCCTTCTTCTCCTGCCCCCAATCCTTCCAAGCATTAGGGTCTTTTCCAATGAGTCAACTCTTCGCATGAGGTGGCCAAAGTATTGGAGTTTCAGCTTCAACATCAGTCCTTCCAATGAACACCCAGGACTGATCTCCTTTAGGATTGATTATATTCTTTGCAGCCAAAGATGGAGAAGCTCTATACAGTCAGCAAAAACAAGACTGGGAGCAGACTGTGGCTCAGATCATGAACTCCTTATTGCCAAATTCAAACTTAAATTGAAGAAAGTAGGGAAAACCACTAGACCATTCAGGTATGACCTAAATCAAATCCCTTATGATTATACAGTGGAAGTGAGAAATAGATTTAAGGGACTAGATCTGATAGACAGAGTGCCTGATGAACTATGGAGAGAAGTTCGTGACATTGTACAGGAGACAGGGCTCAAGACCATCCCCATGGAAAAGAAATGCAAAAAAGCAAAATGGCTATCTGAGGAGGCCTTACAAATAGCTGGGAAAAGAAGAGAGACAAAAACAAAGGAGAAAAGGAAAGATATAGCCATTTGAATGCAGAGTTCCAAAGAATAGCAAGGAGAGATAAGAAAGCCTTCCTCAGTGATCAATGCAAAGAAATAGAGGAAAACAACAGATTGGGAAAGACTAGAGATCTCTTCAAGAAAATTAGAGATACCAAGGGAACATTTCATGCAAAGATGGGCTCGATAAAGGACAGAAATGGTATGGACCTAACAGAAGCAGAAGATATTAAGAAGAGATGGCAAGAATACACAGAAGAACTGTACAAAAAAGATCTTCACGACCCAGATAATCACGATGGTGTGATCACTCACCTAGAGCCAGACATCCTGGAATGTGAAGTCAAGTGGGCCTTAGAAAGCATCGCTACGAACAAAGCTAGTGGAGGTGATGGAATTCCAGTTGAGCTATTTCAAATACACAGGGTATACAATGGTAAATACACCTGTCCTTAATGAATCTATGGTCTAGTGATTAAAAACTCTCTTGGAGTTTGCTACCACATTTTTTCATCTGGGACAATTATAAAGTCACTCCATTGGCTACCAGGATGTAGAGCTTCATGGAGAGTGACTCCCAACTACAAAATCCAACTGGATTTGAGGATTGTCAAGAATGATGTCCTGGACTTGCTTAAGGTCACTTTTGCTTTGTTTTCTTATCTAACCAGCAAACAGATGTGTGCCTGAAATTTGGTGTTTTTGTCAGTCTCGGCAGGGTGAAGTCTCCACAAAATCAAAGTAGCCCACAACTGTGGGCTAATTTAGGATGGCATTGAGGGATGACCTCATGACAGTACATAAAGTTCCATCCTGCTGCTGTTGTTCAGTCGCCCCGTTGTTGTCCGACTCTGCAACCCCATGGACTGTAGCACACCAGGCCTCCCTGTCCTTCACCATCTCTCGAAGTTTGCCCAAGTTCATGTCTATTGCTTCGCTCTACTCCCATACAAAATCAGGTCTTGTTCTGCCACAGTTATTGACTTTTGTGTTTTAATTCTTACTGTGTCACAGAACCTACTGAAAATTTCCCTGCAGGAGACCCTTTATGCTGTTGTTGAATTTGCCAACTTGAAGACAATATTTGTTCCACCCAATAGTCATCTTCTTGCTGGAGAGAGAGAGTGGTGAGGTCATATCCTCCCTCTGGGCAGAGGCAAGTAAGCGGGGAGAAAACATCCCCCAAACACTCACGATGCTCCTGCAAAATTATCAACTCCATTTTGAAGATGCATAAACTGAGATCGAGACTAGTCTGTGTTATAAAATATATCGGACTTAAACTTGAATCTGTGTGACTCCAAAACTGTACACCATCCTAAAATATTGAGAGCTAAGGAGATGAGGATCTTTATGTGGGAAGGATCATAGCTTTCCCATGGGAAACAGTGTGGCTAAATGTTGTGTTCACTCTTTTGGAATTTTTGTAATTATTAGGCTAAACTGAGTAGAAGCGGAGTTAGCCTCCAAAAGTTTTTACCTCATTAAGGGGTCATTTGCTAAAAGTTTGCCCTCTACTTAATTTAGTTTGCCAGCAAGACAAACCAAACCTAATTGCCTGTTTGCTTACTTTACGAAAGTGCTGAGGGCTAGCCTTGGATTTAGACTGCCAGTATAGGTCCTAACCTTTGGAGATACCAAACTATAAATGGCTATTAGACACGTTGCCTCAGTTTTTTTTTTTTTTTTCTGGAGGAAGTTCTGTGTAGACATTTGCATTTGAAGAGTCTTGGGTGTATATACGGCATGGAGGAAAGTGCCTTGGCATGGAAACTCTGCTTTAAGGCCCAGCTCACTGTGTCAGAACGTCTAGTTCATGTGTTTTTGGATAGAAATGCTGTGTAGTTTCCTTCTTTCTTTCTATTCTTTTTATCCTCTTAAAGCATAGTCTGTAATCACAAACCAGCTGGAGAAAAGAAAAAACCCTGAAGAGTTGAATTCAAACACCAGCAGTTATTTTGGAGACAAATGATTGACTGAAATTGACATTTCCCCTCAGCAACAAGTTCTAGTGTGAAGATGCAAAGTTGGAGAAGGGCAGCAGGTTCAAAGCACAAAGTGAAAGAGAAGAACCTGCTTTTATTTGATCTGTTGTAATTACTCAGTTCAGGTTGCTTGTACACAAATTTTGATTCAATATCTTATTATATCTTTAAAGTTATCAGGACCAAAACAAGGATGGGAAGACAGTTCAGACTTACAAGATGAAATATGTCAATCTACATATATACTATAGCTGCTAGAAAGTGGCTTTTTCTCTCTCTTTATCCACTTCTGTGTAGATTCAGCTGAATAAGAAAGAACAAGAAAGTGGTTTTCAAATTGATTTCCATTGCACAGAAAGCATCTTGCTTGTTTACATAGTAGGTCTGCAGCAATTTCGTGTTTTTTATCCCATTTCTTCCTTGGTAATAAGCATATTTTTTTCTTAGAGGAGCATATGGCATTCAGACTTGTAAACAAACCCTGCAAACCTCTGTTGAGATCTGAACAGAGCTGTAATTTTATCGAGTCCTAATCATGAAAGCACAATGCAGTCCCAGAGATACTGAAATTTAACACACATTTATAATAGGTAAATTGACAGGGACTGGACAAACTGAACATCATATATATTCAGGATATATATGATGTATAGAACTATAGGATGAAATGAGGAGACCTAATTGCAGCAATCTCAGGCTGCAAACAAAGCTAGGAAAAATGAGAGGCCAGACAAGTAGAAGGCTGTTGTGTTTGAACCACAAATCTGGGTTCAGTGATTTTCTGTGGAAACCAAAGTTGCTCCTTAAGCAAAACAGATTTTTGCTAAGAAGATTTTTATATTTAGTCTGAGACAGGACTACTCATGATTCTTAACTACATACTCAGTAGGAAAGGGGTGGTTATATATGGTCACATTTTGGAATCTGTTGTCTAAAATTGCACATGGAAATTTTGCTTGACAAGCATTGTATTCAATATGCTTACCAAAACTGTAGCATACAAACAGCATTTATCTACTTCCTAAATGTGTCAGTGTAAATATAGTCAATCTAAGTTAAGAAAACACCCCACAACATTTAAAAATTTTGGCTTTGAGTTTGGAAGGCCAGCTGTGCAGTATGAGTGAAAATCCTAATAGGATATTTCAGATATACCATTTTTGGTAGCAGCATATTATGTACACCCAGGCAGAGAGCATAGATGGCTAAGTAGAGGGGTTGAGTGGGTGCTTGTCCTTTTGACAAGAGAATCCTTCTCGTACTTAGAAGCTGTGTTCTTTCTGTCACCTAATATAAGGTATATAAGACAGAGAGAAATGTGAATTGTTTATATCACAAAGAATAATGGGTACAAAAGGGGTGAAGGCTGAGCAAGGTCTAGAGATTCTTCCCTCTCTCCCAGTCATCTCTTGAAGCTGCCATTACTAGACTTTTCTACATGCTTCACAGAACTAAAAGAACCCTGAAGATTCACATCCATTTATATCCACCCACTGTAGCTGGCTTTAGCATTTCAAGGGGAAAGATGACTCTGGGACTCTCAGGAATTCTGAGCTAAGCAGTTTGGGACTAGGCTTAGAAAACGATGGAAGATGTCATGAAGTGTGTCAGAAGTCCTGGGATGACCTTAGGACTCCCAAGCAGGAGACTGAGGATTCAGACTGGGATATGATAAATACCACAGCTGGTACCCTATGAAGAGGGAAAGGGCCAAAACTGGTTGGATCTACCGGGGCTAGGGGCTCAAGGGGAACCCTCTTCATTAATTGTTCTCATAATTTTTGGCTCTATATCGGTCAAGTAAGAACAATAAACTCAAGTACATGACATAATTGTTTGAGGTAAATCTTATATTAGTGGGTGTTTTGAGCACATTTTGGAATCACCTGGGGAGCCTTAAAACATATGGAAGCCTGGGTCCTACGGTTAGAAATATTGATTTACTTGTTTAGGGGTGAAGCACAGGATTTGAGATTTTTTAAAGTTTTCCAGATGACTCTAATGGGCAGCCAAAGTTGAGAACCACCTTCATGTGTCTGTTTAGGCAAAAACATTGAAATTCACTTTCTCTAAGAAATTGATTTAATCAAAGTCAATTTGCACTGGTATTTTGGGTTCAATAGCTACCAAGGTTTAAGAGTTGAGCCACACATTTTTAAGGTATACTACCAAACCAAGGTCAGGTTTCCTTTGGGATCCAATCTGGGTAGTCTTGACATGAAGATACTTGCCTGCCTCTCACCTCAAACCCTTGCTGTAATCCTGTTGCTCACTGGAGTCACCAGACAGCTGGCAATTGCATATCTGCTTGCTTATCACAAGTAAAGAGTGGGCAAAGCAAGAGTTCTTAGGAAACAAAGATAGTTATGGTACCCTTCTATCTATAAAATAATTTAGTACTTCATTGAATCATTCGGGGCAGGGCAGGGGGGGTTGTGTTGTTAATGTTAGCTTTTCCTTTTCCAGAAAAATAATGTCTTGTTCAAAATCTGTCGACCAAACATATCTGAAATTTTGTGCTCAACAGATATATTGCCTCTTAGGATTTAAATATGGATGAGCTAAATGATTTGAAAATCTGGCAAGAAGGAAAATGGCTGGAAAACACTTTCAAATGCCCCTGAGTGATAGAGGAAAAAAGTAGTAGAAAAGGAATCTAACGTCTTTTGGTTGTGCTAACAAATCCTCTTTAATGTTTATAGACATTGCCTTGTGGTGATTTGTAAGATACTTTAGTGTTGATTTTTTTTTATAGCATTGGCTCTCACTACCAGTTAATTTAAATGGACCCAGGATTCCTACTTCTAGTAGAGACCTAGTCTTTTGAAAACCATGATTACAAATTTCTTCCTAGGATTATTTTCACTAAACACATAAGGATTAGGATATAAGGGTAAAATTAATGAAAGGAGGCGGAGATTATGGGGTCTCCTCTTATCACATCACCTGAATGGCTGGCCACCCTACTAGTTCTAAGTTCAGCCCTGTCTAAGCCTCAGAATCTGCTTACAGAGGAAGAAGACTAGCTTGTCAGAGAAAGAAAAATTTACTTGGAGAAGACCATCATGCCATATTCTTAGATCAGATTTTACAAAATTATTACTGAGACTATTGGTCTGTTTGCAAAATTCTTGCTCTACTTATAAAGATTTTGTTGTTGTTACTGTTTTACTTAGTGAAGGTACTATGAAGACTCTTGTACCGTCTTTTCATTTAGGCAGGACATAAGGTAGTCAAGTTGCCATATTAAAGTTTGTAAAAGTGCTAAGACTAGAATCTGGTTCTCTAGTCCCAAATTCATGGCTCTTTTCCCCTCCCAGGGGGCTGTAGTTTCAGAATAAATAGAAGAACCTCACTGGTCAATCTCACAGTTTAAGAAAGCTGATTGGGAATTATGAAGATATTAAAAAGATTTGTTCTTAGGGAATTTATTAGAGAGGGAAAAACACAAGTCATTTACTCTGACTTAATGGTATAATGAACCAGTGGTGAGAGCACAGATCTGTCTACACTTCCTGGAATTAAGCATTTGGCAATATGCACCAAAAGCTTTAAACCCAGCTTCACAGCTTTTGACCCAGTAAGTCAGCTGTTGGAAAATTTCCCAATAATTAGAGAAAGTCATGAAGGCATGGTTATGTATATTCACCCAGCATTTATTTATATCATAAAAGATTGGAAATTGCCTAAATGTCCACAAAAGCCAGGATTGCTTGGTAAGATACTGTTTCCATCATATAATATGATGGAATATAATCCAGTTATTTAAAAAAAAATGTTCTTGCAGCATACTTAAACATATTGAGAGAACATCATGATAAATGGTAAACAGAAAAATCAGATCTGCAGAATATTATGTATGATATGACCCCAATTTGTGAGAAAACAATTATATATATATATACACACACACACACAGACATAAAAGAAGATTACAAAGATAGTGAAATGTTAACCATTGTTGTTTCTGGGTAGTACTATTATGATTCCATTTTACTTTCTTTATGCTTTTCTGTATTTTCCAAAGTTTTACCATGAACCTGTATAACATAAATATGCAAAACAAAAATCCTGAGAATATGGTTTAGATGAACATTAAAAAGGATCTACATCCATGTATTTTAGAGAAAGGAGCATTTGTCTTAAATAGGGAAAAAGACTTTCTTCGTCCCTCCAGAGGGACGAAGCACCTTGGACAGACCTGACGTAAATACTCTGACTCAATATAAATGAGGCTCTTAGGGTCCAACACACAAGAGTAAGCATCTTAAAAGTGCATAGGGGTGGGAACATCTGAGTCCAAGAGAGAAAATAAAGTTGGAAAAGCATTAAGTGTAGATCTTAAGCATTATTTCTAAACTACTAGCCTTGATGTTTAAGGCTACACATTTCTGAAGTTTACAGAGAGCCTTTAAATGTCAGCATCATTTTTAGCCCGGAGCTCTTTTCTTACACAACATCTAAAAATATCTATTAGTTTGAATTGTCAGCATGTAAAACATTTGCTATGACTTTTTCTCATCGTATCACTCAAATCATGTCAGAGCTGGAAAGAAAAAAAATGTCTGGATAATCTGACAATTACTAATATTATTTGATGAGGTTTTCATGAGAATATTTAATAGCAATTTAATAATTCCATTTATAATCATAACAGCCCAACCAAGCAGTTCCATCTACATCACATTTCCCCTTAGAAGTCCCATAAACACTTCAAAATTACAATGTCCTCAACTAAAGTCATAATCTTCTCCATTATTGTTTATACTATATGTGTATAAGTATCCTTTAGTTACCTAAACCATGAATTTAAATTATCCTCTAATTTCTATATTTCTGGCCTCAATTACTGTATAAGTATCTAGATGGTTTCTCTAAACCTAGGCTTGACCACCTCTGATCCATGTCCCACTCTGCAGATGAAGTGAATGCTCGAAAAAGGAAATCGGATTGTTATTTCTTGTTTATAACCCTTTAATGGGTTCAGGTCCAAATGTAAGCTTGGCCTTCAAGGCTTTATCTGATCTCTAGTCTGCTTACATCTCTAGCCTCAATGCTGTCTAGCTTCTTAGACATGTCTTCTCAGTTGTCACAGGACTACCTCATTCCCAACTTTCAGGACCCAGCTTGCATGTTGCCTTATTTTGGGACTCAAGGCTGATTGTGTGCCTCATCCAAGGAGCTTCCCTGGCACCATGATGTAACATTTTATGTAGCAATTTACACAGTTTACTTGTGTATCTCCTCTTAAAACTGTAAGTTCCTGGAGAAGAAAGGTTAGGTCCTGCCCACTATTATATCCTCAGCATTGATCACAGTGTCCGTTACTATCTTCAATTAAAAAAGAATCTTCCCTCTTCTTATGTCATTAACACCATGGAGAACTGGAACAGAGAAGATAGCCTACCCAACATTCAGGCCATATACCCCACTCTTGCCCCCATTTCCTGCCTCCACTCTATCTCCTTCTTTCACAGCAGACCCCAGATTGTGTCTACATAGCCATCCTCCAAGTGTTTCAGAGGAAGCAACTCCATGCCTGATTTGTCTATGACAATTATTTTCATTTCCTTCTCCATGCCATTTATTTAAGAATGGCCACATGACCAAGTTTTGGCCAAGGAGATTTGAGGAGTAGTTTGAAGAGAGTGTTTGTGAGAGTTTTCCTTGCTTCTTACAAAGAGATACAGAAAGAGATGATTCATTTTACTGTTCATGATATTTTATGATTAAAACTGCTGCAGCCTTCATATTCCCATGAAAGAAATCAGCCTGAGAACAAAGCTGACACTTTAGCAATATCTGCGTGGAGCAGTAAAAGGGTTTGGGCTTCTTTTGGCATAACTGAGGCATTGATCATACTACTTGGAGCCTCCCAGGCTCCAGACTTCTTATATGGGACAGTAATTTCCTCATTGTTCATATAATTGAGTTGAGGATCTCTGTTATTTGTACATAAGAAATGATTCAAAGATGAATTCTAGATAGGCTTTATCCCACTAAGAATTATTATCTTGGTATAAAAAAGTAGGCTTTGTTCTATTGAGAAGTGCAATATAATTGTACAACGGTCAGATCTCGAATGGCAAATTATTATTAATGACAAATTATTATTACTGTTGATAAATTGGCATATATCCTATTTATATGTTCTTGTCAGGTGTTTGGTGGTTTATGTAGTACCCAAAGGAAAACATGACCTTTAAATTTTGAAAATTTGAGGCACAGAGAAACCAGACTTTAAATTTTAAGTTCCTGAAGTCAGTATTAACAGAGTTGAATAAGTCATAACCTGACTATAAAAATTAAATTAAACTTTAAAAGCATTTAAACAATTATTTTAGCATCTCACTCTTTTCTCGAGGTAGAGGTAGATATAAAATTTCCTAGATGCCAAAAATTGTAGGAAATTGGGGAAATACCAACAAATGTAAAAGAGAAAGTAAAAAGTAACATAAATTTATTATACAAACCTAACTAATTTTATTCTTTGATATATTCCTTTAAATGTTTTAGAAATCAAGTATGTAAATATAAATGAATATATGTTTATTCTTTATATATACTCATATATGAAAATATGAATGAATATACATAGAATTGAATCATGAACATTATACACTGGATATTTTTACAAGCACTTATCATGCAATTATTTATTTGTCAAATTTATGTTTTCATTTTTTATGATTTTAAAAAGTTTCTATTTAATTTTTGGCTGTGCTGGGTGTTCGTTGCTTAGAGGTCTTTCTCTAGTGGCAGCAAGTGGGGCTCCTTTCCGTTGAGGTGTATGGGCTTCTCACTGCAATGGCTCAGGTTTGATCCCTCATCAGGGACCTAGATCCCACAACTCAAAGTTTGCCTGCTACAACTAAAAAAAAAATAAGATGCTGCATGCTGCAACAAAGATCCTGCGTGCTGTAACTAAGACCTGGCATGGCCAAATAAACAAATACTTTAAAAAATTGGCCAAAAGTCAAAAAAATCTAACTGAACTTTTGAATAAATTGTATTAACACTATATGTTGACTTGGAGATCAACATAACATCTCCACAATATTGAATCTTGTCTCATTTTCCCGTACATCTCTCCATTTATTGAAGCTCTCTTTTATATCTTTCAGAAATATCTGAAGTTTTTCCCCCTGCTTACTACTTTTTAAGCATTTTTCTTCAAGTGCATTTTTCAAAAAATTTTTTTGTTGCAATTACAGATCTGTGGACAAAATTCTCGAAAGTATCTTCTGAAAAATCTCTGCCATTTTATTGTCAGGCTATTTTTCTTTCTTTTCTTTTTTGGCAGTGCCATGAAGCTTGTGAAATCTTAGCTCCCCGAGGAAGGCTTGTACCCAGACTCTTGGCAGTTAAACTGTGGAGTCAACCACTGGACTTCTAGGGAATTGTTGCAGGCTATTTTTCTTGAGGTGTTCACATTGACATTTTCTGGTAGCAAAATTTAAGTTCCACTAAGTATGAGGCAGGAATGATAGCATGCTCTGAATCCTAGTTCTACCACTATTGGTAACAATTTATACAATTTATAAAAAGTGAATCCCTTCTTATCTCATTTTATAAATCTAAGAGTAAATATATAATATGCCTGGAACATATGCCATTTAAAAATTTAACCATTGCTTTTAAAAATTAAAACTATGCTCTAAAAAAGGTAAGTTCAAAAGCAACAAAGATTTTCTTTTCTTCTTTCTATATAAAGCAATATAAGACCAGTTGCATTTGCTTTTAGAGACTTGATGGCTCACATAATTATGCAGAACTAATTAATTCAAAATCTGTTTATCAACAGTAGTCTGTAGCTACAGCATTTTCTCCCAGAGGCATTAACAAAGGCTTATCACCTGCTTTCTTGTTGCAGTTTGTCTCAAAGGCAAATCAATAACAAAAATATAAAAATGCTGCTCCCAGAACTAACACTTTCAACAACTTACAAGAACTTTTAGTATCTGATACCAATTAGTTTTCTTAGCTTAAATTAAAAGTTTTATTTAGCAGTGAAATGTGTCAAAATAGTAAGAAATTTAAAGGTATAATAAAGTTTTCCCTAAGAATTTTTTTTTAATTTAGGGTATGTAATTATTATATTTTTTACAGAATAAATGGCTGTAATAGATGGTTGTGGACAAGAAGTTATGAAAGAAAACTATTATATGCTTTATAGATTAAACAATATAATAATGTTCATTGCCCATACCCACATATGCATGCCTATAGAAATAAAAGTGTCTCTATCATGAGTAATATCTGCCTTGATATAAGATTAGCAAAACAGCAGAAATAAGTTATCAATGAACGTATGTGTTTGATTTTTTGATAGGGTTTTCTGATCAACAGATTCCCTCAAACCGTATTCTGATTATGATGCTTATGGATGTTCATTTGGTAGGGAGAATGCTAGCTAGAATAAAATGTGTTTTGGGTTAGAAAGCCAATGTTTGTTTATTTTAAAAAAGGAAAATGAATTTCAGGAATTGAAATTCTTCTCTTTCTCAGTTTTTTTATTTTTTTTATGTTTGAAAGATGCATTGTCTTTTGAAAAATGGTAAGTGCTTCCTGTAAAGTAAGAGAACTTTTGGATAATGGGAACTTGCTTTTACAGCTGGCCTTGTAGGCTTGGAGAAAGGGTTCATGTCAGGTTCTTATTCATTTACCTCGGAATGCCTGTGGTTAGGACCTTTGGTCTTAATCCTTCTTGCAACGCAACTCAAGAAACTACTAGGAATTCCAAATATATGAGAATCCTGTTACAAACTATACCAAGTACCCACACCCCATAGTTGAGATCGTTCCTCAAGTAGTAAGTGACCTGTATTGAGGAGATGCAGTTGTACCAGAGAGTGGGTAGGAGTTCTGACCCCCTAGGGAGGTTACATGATTAGCTAGGCATAAATGCTGAAGCCACTCAGAACCGATGGCTTCCTTGGACTGAGAGGGTGAGGCATTGTCCACTCAACTTCATCTGTCACCGTGACCATGCCTGTCCCAGGTATCTAGAACCTGGAACTTTGGGAGCTGTCCCTTGGAGCATGAGACCTGTACTACATGTTATTTGTATGCTGTGCTGTTACTTGTTCTGATGCTTTCTTAAAACAAAGTAAATTTGGAGATGGGTGAAGTCTTTTGTGTCTCATGAATTTATTAACCTGAACCCAAGTCAAACAGCATGCTTGCATGCTCAGTTGTGTCTGGCTCTTTGCAACCCCATGTTCTGTAGCCCACCAGGCTCTCTGTCTATGGAGTTTTCCAGGCAAGAATACTGGAGTCAGTTGCCATTTCCTACTACAGGGGAGGTTCCCTACTCAGGGATCAAACTCCAGTTTCTTTGGTCCCCTGCACTGGCAGGGAGATTCTTTACAACTGGTGCCACCTGGGAAGCCCCAAGTCAAATAAAGTGAGTGTTTAAAAGACAAATTTCCAGAGCAAGAAATTATTCTCTTCTTTCTGCCGGAATCCTTTCATCCCCAATCCCTTAAGAGGAAAACCTACTTAATTAATTGGTAGGTGGATTCTCATTATGATTTTACAGGAATGTTCTTCCCAGCATTAGCTTAACATTTTCAAATACTGATTTGTCAATGACTCAATGATTTTTGGAGATTGTAGAAAGTTTAATGTAAAAGGTTAGAAAAAGAGATATAAATTCTATGACAAAATGACATGCAAATATTAGGCCCAGATTCAGTTTTTCTCGATCTCACACTGAAATGTCTATGAAGTATTGACAAAAAGACAAAACCTCACATTACCTCATGCAAAAACCTAAAACTGACAGATAATCTATTGCTAAAACTGGTGAAGAATTTACCCATGTTCACAAGCCAAATAAATTGAAAAAAAAACAGTTTATGACCTAACGAATCTTTGCCTCCTGAAATAGAACAGTACAGCTAGACTGAAAGAAGGTAAAAGCTATATCTTGCTCCACTGATCCCAGATGAATTGATTCAGGGACAAATGGGGAAAAACGGACAGCATAAGAAGTGCTTTTTGAGACATATGTTTTTTCTTCATTTCCACTTGCTACGTCAGTATGTGAACATCCTGGCAGGAAATGGGATTGATGGGGTGTCATTGCATCTAGGAAGATCTAGTCCCCATACATAGAACATGGTAGGTAGTTGAGTAAGGTACTTAAGGGCAACACAGACTTGTCACTTACCAGAAGAGTGACTTTGGGTAAGTTATTTTTACTCAGTTTCCTCATTTGGGATTGCTATACTTATTAAATGAGACAATTAATGTAGAGGTCAAAGCACAGGGCCTGGTACAATGTTTTGTTCTATAGAAGGTAGGTATTATTTTTATTATGACAAAGAAGGGCAGAAAATGGGAAAGACTGAATAGTTCTAGCAAGTATGTATGTGTGTGTGTGTTGTAGGTTTGGCTTTATTTTATGTCTTCTCTATACTCAATGTGTCAGAGAATCGAGCCATGGGATAAGAGTGGTTCTAGCTCAGTTTAGCACCATCACACAAAATGAACCTCAGACACTGGACGTGGCCAGGCAGCCTTCACATCAGCCACATCCCCAGCTGCATAATCAATGAGGGGATCAAACCAATGCCCAAGTGATAAGATTGTGCAAACCACATAGCTTGTCATTTGGCAAAAGACAAACATGAACGCTGCAAAAAAAAAAAATTAACATGGGTTATGTGTCTATGAAAAAATACTGCAAGAGGAAAAAGGTTTGGAATCCTAAATGATATGCAAGAAGATATGGCCTCTATGAAACAGAACTGACTAGCCAGTCCCTTAATCATTTAAGAGTTTCTTACTTCATTCACCCTCTTCATCTCTACCTTGTGATGTTCTACCATTTTGATGCCATTTTGATACCATTTTGACCCATCTATTATAGGCTGAACTGTGTCCTCCCAAAGTTCATCTGTTGAAGTCCAAACCTCTGGTATGTCAGAATCTGATTATATTTGAGATAAGGTCTTAAAAGAGTGATTAAGGTAAACAGATCATTGAAGTGGGCCCTGATCCAATATGACTGGTGTCCTTACAAGAAGAGGAGATTAGGACATATATGCACAGTAGAAAGATGACGTGAAAGCACAGGGTGAAAAACAGTCACATACAAGTTGCGGAGAGAGACCTCAGACGAAATCAACGCTTCTGAGACCTTGTTCTCAGATTTCTATCCTCCAAAACTACGAGGAAATAAATTTCTGTTATTTAAGCCACCCAGTCTGCAGTGCTTTGTTGTTGCCATTAATTGTGTGCAACTCTTTTGTGACCCCATGGACTGTTCCCAGCCAGCCTCCTCTGTCCATGGGATTTCCCAGGCAATAATATTGGAGTGGGTTGCCATTTCCTTCTCCAGGGGATCTTCCTGACCCAGGGATTGAACCCAAGTCTCCTGCATTGGCAGGCTGATTCTTTATTTCTAAGCTACCAGGGAAGCCCCTTGGTAATGGCAGTCTTAGTAAATGAATACATCATCTAGTTGCCTGGACTCTTAGGTTTTTCAATTTTTTTTTAATCTCCAGGGAACTTCACTTGCATTCCTCATCAATACTCCCTCTCAATCCTCTCCAGGGCAGCACCCTGATGTTATCATCATTCAGATCTGCCAATTTCTGGAATATTCTATTCAAACCTGTACTGTTTACTAATCTCTGACTGTAGTTACACAGCCTTGAAAATCCATTCTTTAACCTCACTGACATTCCCAAAGAAAGCCCGCTTCCTCCCTTTCAGTTCTCTCTGTCTTCCTCTTTCTCTGCTTCATCTGTATGATTTATCATTCATCCTACGTCTTGTCTATATCTTCAGCCTTCTGTTTTCCTTCCATTGCAACAGCCTTGCAAAACCCCCACCCAGCTGTTTTGGCCATGCCAATACAGCGTTTCTGAGCACGGTTGAAGGAAACCACACAACCACACTGTGTCTGCTGAGCCACAGAAAAGTCATTTAGGCCCTCATCACTGCCCATCGTCTCTCCCCTTCCCCATAACCACTATTTCAAACTTCCTCTATTCTCTTCTTCAAAACCTGGACCTTACCATCTCCACCCTCAGTACCAGCCGATGACTTCACTTCCTATTTTGTAGGGGAAATTAAGATCACCAGAGAGAAATTTCCCCACATTTCATCAGCAAACCTGCAGACTTCCCAGCATTCTCAGCACTTCCTCACCTCATAGTACAAAGGAAGATGTGCTCTTCTTCCTTGCTAAGGGTAATTCCTTACTAGCTGCCTGGAGTTTCATTCCTCCCGATTCCTCCAAGCCTCGTTCCTATCATCCTTCTTTATTTCTTTTTCATGTTTAGCTCTCTCTCCCCCATTTGTTCTTTCTGCTCACCATCTACATAGTCTCAAATATCTCAGTAGGCCCTGCTGTTGCTGGAAGAGTGCTTCATGCCTCAGTGTGCTGGGATGAAACAAAAATAAACCGTTGAGATGAGCTCCACTCACCTGTAAAATTTTAAAGGACAAAGAGCAGTGACTCAGGACCTTCCTTGTGGTTCAGTGGTTGAGACTTCACCTTCCAGTGCAGGGGGTGTGTGTTCCATCTCTGGTCAAGGAGCTGAGACCACCCCGCCTTTTCCTTGTGGTCAAAAAACACAATACAGAGCAACATTTTAACAAATTCAATAAAGATATTAAAAGTGGCCCACATAAAAAAATCTAAAAAAAAAGCAGCGACCCAATGATTTATATTGAGTTGATTTATACTGAATTGAAAGAAATGAAAAGATTTTTCTTATGTGTTGGGAGACTCAGAAAATACACCACATGTAATGAGAATAAGAATAATAAATAATGGTGATGATATAACTATCAAACAGAATTCACTTTGTGTCAGGTATTGTTCTAAGTGCCATCCATATTTCAACTCATCTCATACTCAACAAACCTCTGAGGGAGGCACTCTTTTTATCATTATTGGAGAGCTCAGAAAATAAACCATACCTAACAACGCCAACAACAGCAATCATTTACCTGGCATTTACCTTTATGAGCGCCATATATCAATAACCCGTTTACTTCTCAAATTAAACCTATAAGGTCTGTACTGTGACTTTCTGCTTTACAGACTGAATTTTCCAAGGTCATGCAGTTGGTAAGTGGTAAAATTAGGATTTGAACCAGGTGCTTTCAACATTCACTGCATGCTCCTCAAAATGTACTTAAAAATTACTTTATAAGTAATCAAAATCAAATCAAAATTAAGAACTGAAGAAGGAGAACATTATAAAAATGAAAAGATCATGACTAACTTACGTCCTGTGAGTGAAAGCTCTGTTGGCAGCCTTCCTCATTTTAGGCACCAGCTCCATTTTATTACCTCTGTGACCTGAAGGAAGTTACTTAACTTTCATGTGTCAAAGTTTTCTTTCTTTTTTTCTTTTTTTCAGTTGAAGGATAGTTGATTTATAATATTTTGTTAATTTCTGCTGAACAGCAGAATGATTCAGTTATACATATACATCCATTCTTTTTTAACACTTTTCCATTATGGCTTATCACAGTATATTGAATATAGTTCCTTGTGCTACACAGTAGGATCTTGTCGTTCAATTTTCTCATTTATCAGAAGGGGAATAATAAGACTATCCACCTTGTTGATTGCTGTCAGGATTAAATATGTTAATATATGGAAAATGCTTGTATCAGTGCTTGAGAATATATGTGCTAAATAATACTATTACTATTTTCTTTTGCTTACATTATGATATTTATAATATAAATTATTGATGATGACCAGGTAAAGTGAAAAGGTGGCTGGCAAAAATCACTCCTAAGGAATTTATAGAAGTGGCTTAATCCCTGTTGGAATGGCTCTTAACATCACTGCAACTGGTCTTCAGCAGCACAGCTCTTAGCCAGGGCAAAAGGGGCCTCTGTGCAGGTTCCACACTGTAGAAGGGTCCCTCATTTTACACATAAAATAGAATCACTGAAGAACACACGGGTGCCTCAATCACTTGATGATGCTAAACAATCAGTCTCATGACCAACACCATCCCAGCTCCAGAGGAGCACTTCTCTAAATGTGCTTGATGTCCTCAAAACAAAACTTAACTATTTTAATAGCATTAAGGGCTCCCATTTTTACTGTTGCTTTGAGTTCTGCAAATGCTAGAAGTGAGCCTGAGCTGGAGTCAAGGCCTGTGACTCTGAGTTCAGGGATTAAATGTGCACTCTCTTAAGAATGAAATTTCATCACGTGTTTAATTCATTCAGTACATTTGTTCATTCATTCAATAAACATTAAGCTCCTTGCTGAAGATAATCACTGACTAGTGGGAAGGCACACACCCTGCAGGGCAGTGCACAAGGATCCCTGCTTCGAGGAAGTTCTCCCTGACCACAGGCTGAGGTTTCTTTGGACTTTTTCTTTCCGTCATCTCTGTTTTTACTGAGAAGAGTAAAAGAGTGACAGAATTCTCTAGACTTGGTCAGAAAACTTGATTTTGCATCTTAAGTCTGTCACTTGTTGCCTATGACATTTTGGACAAGTTAATCACTTAGACTCACTGAGCTTCAATTTCCATGCCAATAATGTAGAACTAAGAACTTCTCCTAATAGAGTTTTGCCAAGAGAATGCACTGGTCATAGCAAACACCCTCTTCCAACAACACAAGAGAAGACTCTACACATGGACATCACCAGATGGTCAACACTAAAATCAGATTGATTATATTCTTTGCAGCCAAAGATGGAGAAGCTCTATACAGTCAGCAAAAACAAGACCAGGGGTGGACTGTGGCTCAGATCATGAACCCCTTATTGCCAAATTCAGACTTAAAATGAAGAAAGTAGGGAAAACCACTAGACCATTCAGGTATGACCTAAATCAAATCCCTTATGATTATACAGTGGAAGTGACAAATAGATTTAAGGGACTAGATCTGATAGACAGAGTGCCTGATGAACTATGGATGGAGGTTTGTGACATTGTACAGGAAACAGGAATCAAGACCATCCCCAAGGAAAAGAAATGCAAAAAAGCAAAATGGCTGTCTGAGGAGGCCTTACAAATAGCTGGGAAAAGAAGAGAAGCAAAAAGCAAAGGAGAAAAGGAAAGACATTCCCATCTGAATGCAGAGTTCCAAAGAATAGCAAGGAGAGATAAGAAAGCCTTCCTCAGGGATCAAGGCAAAGAAATAGAGGAAAACAACAGAATGGAAAAGACTAGAGATCTCTTCAAGAAAATTAGAGATACCAAGGGAATATTTCATGCAAAGATGGGCTCGATAAAGGACAGAAATGGTATGGACCTAACAGAAGCAGGAGATATTAAAAAGAGGTGGCAAGAATACACAGAAGAACTGTACAAAAAAGACCTTCATGACCCAGATAATCACGATGGTGTGATCACTCACCTAGAGCCAGACATCCTGGAAGGTGAAGTCAAGTGGGCCTTAGAAAACATCACTATGAACAAAGCTAGTGGAGGTGATGGAATTCCAGTTGAGCTATTTCAAATCCTGAAAGATGATGCTGTGGAAGAGCTGCACTCAACATGACAGCAAATCTGGAAAACTTGGCAGTGGCCACAAGACTGGAAAAGGTCAGTTTTCATCCCAATCCCAAAGAAAGGCAATGCCAAAGAATGCTCGAACTACTGCACAATTGCATTCATCTCACACGCTAGTAAAGTAATGCTCAAAATTCTCCAAGCCAGGCTTCAGCAATACATGAACCGTGAACTTCCAGATGTTCAAGCTGGTTTTAGAAAAGGCAGAGGAACAAGAGATCAAATTGCCAACATCTGCTGGATCATCAAAAAAGCAAGAGAGTTCCAGAAAATCATCTATTTCTGCTTTATTGACCATGCCAAAGCCTTTGACTGTGTGGATCACAATAAACTGTGGAAAATTCTGAAAGAGATGGGAATACCAGACCATCTGACCTGTCTCTTGAGAAACCTGTATGCAGGTCAGGAAGCAACAGTTAGAACTGGACATGGAACAACAGACTGGCTCCAAATAGGAAAATGAGTACATCAAAGCTGTATATTGTCACCCTGCTTATTTAACTTATATGCAGAGTACATCATGAGAAATGCTGGGCTGGAAGAAACACAAGCTGGAATCAAGATTGCCGGGAGAAATATCAATAACCTCAGATATGCAGATGACACCACAATTATGGCAGAAAGCGAAGAAGAACTAAAGAGCCTCTTGATGAAAGTGAAAGAGGAGAGTGAAAAAGTTGGCTTAAAGCTCAACGTTCAGAAAACTAAGATCATGGCATCCAGTCCCATCACTTCATGGGAAATAGATGGGGAAAGAGTGGAAACAGTGTCAGACTTTATTTTTTGAGGCTCCAAAATCACTGCAGATGGTGATTGCAGCCATGAAATTAAAAGATGCTTACTCCTTGGAAGGAAGGTTATGGCCAACCTAGATAGCATATTTAAAAGCAGAGACATTACTTTGCCAACAAAGGTCCATCTAGTCAAGGCTACGGTTTTTTTAGTGGTCATGTATGGGTGTTGAGAGTTGGACGGTGAAGAAAGCTGAGCGCCGAAGAATTGATGCTTTTGAACTGTGGTGTTGGAGAAGACTCTTGAGAGTCCCTTGGACTGCAAGGAGATCCAACCAGTCCATCCTAAAGGAGATCAGTCCTGGGTGTTCATTGGAAGGACTGATGTTGAAGCTGAAACACCAATACTTTGGCCACCTCATGCGAAGAGTTGACTCATTGGAAAAGATCCTGATGCTGGGTAGGATTGGGGGCAGCAGGAGAAGGGGACGACAGAGGATGAGATGGTTGGATGGCATCACCGACTCGATGGACATGGGTTTGGATAGACTCCAGGAGTTGGTGATGGACAGGGAGGCCTGGCCTGCTGCGGTTCAGTTCAGTTCAGTTCAGTTCAGTCGCTCAGTCGTGTCCGACTCTTTGCGACCCCATGAACTGCTGCGGTTCACGGGGTCGCAAAGAGTCAGACACGACTGAGCGACTGAACTGAACTGAAGAACTTCTGAAGAATGCACAGTGTTGTTGCATGGACTTACTTATCCACGGAGGAAACCCAGGCAAGATAAAGAAAGAATCTGAGAAAGGTCATATAAAGACAGTACTCTTCAGATAGTAAAATGCTGTACAAATGTGGGATGGCCATCTCCTTAGAGTTGAGTTCTATTTTTTCCAAGACTTTCTTTGCCTATAGCAGTTTACTCTATGCCTGTGTGACCTCTTTTCCTCCAGAGGGACCATGTGGTAAATTGAATAATTTAGACTGCTATGGAATTATGGTTGTTTCCCCATAAGTAGACAATTTTCCACATAATACTTTAATAAAACATATTTTTATACTGTTTAAATACCCATTTGGGGATTTTTTTCCTTTAATGAAGAATTTCTCATCAAAGTATAGGAGGGACAGAGGCCAAAAGAGAGAAAAAATGGGAGAGGCACTGTTTCTTATATCCTGTTTCCAAACTGGGTGATCCTTACTTCTTCCAGGAAGTTAGTCAGAATTTGCGTTTAGAGAAAGACCTTAATGAGCAAGGAAAAATATTTTATAAAATTAAAGGAGGGAAAAATAAAACTTCCAGTTTGATAGCTCAGCAGTCAGTACTACGTTTGTAAAGCTGAGGGCTATTCTGAGTCATTTGTATACGTTTACTGTCTCCTGTATGTATCAGTAAGGGAAGTTAGGGTATATTGGTGGTTAAAAAATAGCCCCAAATATTAGTGGCTTAAGACAACAAAGGTTTATTCCTTGTTTACTTAAGTTTATTTCCTAGTCCAGGACCCAGGTGACAGCATTTTGTTATTTGGAAGATTGCCAAGCTCCATGGCAGAGGGAAAGTCAGCTCTGTAAGGATCTCCTGTTGGCTTCAAGCAAGTAAATTCTCTTGTCCACAAGTGTCACATATCACCTCTTCTCATATCACTATAGCCAGGGATGGTCAGATGACGCCACTTCACAAGGGAGCCTGGGAACAGAATCCTACCATGGACCAGAAAGCAGCAAACCAGAACTATCTGATGAGGATTCATAATGCCTAGCGTGGCATTGCTACTGGCATGAGGGGATAATGTGAATTCTTAAAGTCTGTCCACCATGGACCAAGAAACCTGGGTGGCTGAGGTTGACATGGTATGATTGTTTTCCCTCATTCGTCCTCCTCATGCTGCCCCACTGAGGCCTGACATCCCTTCATCAAAATCAACTACTTATGTTAATTCCAGATAATTTTATTTTCTCTTTTAAAATGCAAAGAAACTTTAAGTATACTATAAATTTAGTGTGTTCGTATGATGGTTTTGGAGAGCTGGTTGTTGCAGGGCTCTTGGGGGTGGAAAAGTTGTTTTTGAAACACTGAAACCTTTTTCTATGAAGGGATAAAGGATGGCTGAAGGTTAAGTCATCTGCTTCAATATGCTGCCAAGAGCGAGTCCTGACTATGGGTGTGGAGACTTACAGGGCTATATACCATGTATGGCTTTGCAGTTAGTTGTAAGTCCTAGAGAAGTCACAGGATCCATTCCTGTCTATTTCAGGAAATAGGGCCTAGGAGTCTCCAGTTTGGGATACTTCTAGAACAAAATAGCAAGGTATGTGCTGAAGATGGTGCCCATACAAATAGAATTCTGCCTTTCTCTTCTGATAGATATCTAGGAACTAAAGCATCTCCTCTCTTGAATATTTAAAAATGTTTCCCGTTATCTTTAAAAACATCTTAGAAAAATATATTCTAGGTTGCTTTTTAATTATGCAACAAAATCACTCCCAGTTCTGGTATGTTGGTTAAAAGTCAAAACAGCTTGTATTTGAATACAGCTATACACATTCAACATTCAAAAGCTGTTTTCGTCATGATAATTAGACATTAAATTGTGATTTATGTTGTTAAATACTGATTTGGAGTTAACTATGTAAGGGTCTGGAAATTTGGAAGTACTTTAAGATATTATATTAAAGTATCCTATAATTTATTACATTTTTTCTCCCAAATTAGTGAATTATTTCAATTTTTACCTTAAAATATTTTGAATAGGTAACTGACTCATTAGAAAGACCCTGATACTGGGAAAGATTGAAGGCAGGAGGAGAAGGGGACAACAGAGAACGAGATGGTTGGATGGCATCACCGACTCAATGGACATGAATTTGAGCAAGCTCCAGGAGATGGTGAAGGACAGTAAAGCCTGGCGTGCTGCAGTCCATGGTGTTGCAGAGTTGGACATGACTGTGAGACTGAACCACAACAATAATTGTAATACAAGTAGCTAAAGTTACAAAAGGATTTTTTTTAGTGAAAAGAAAGTGTTCCTTTCCTCTGAGTCCCCTAATTCTTGAATGCCACCCCCCAATTCCCCCACACCCCTGCCCAGAGATGGGCTTCTCAGATGGTGCTAGTGGTAAAGAATCCGCCTGCCAAAGGAGGAGAATTAAGACACATGGGTTCAATTCCTGGATTGGGAAGATCCCCTGGAGGAGGGCACTGGCAGCCCACTCCAGTATTCATGCCTGGAGAATCCCATGGACAGAGGAGCCGGGCATGCTATGGTCCATAGGATTGCAAAGAGCTGGACATGACTGAAGCAATTTAGCATGCACACTTCCCCCTGCAGAGAGAACCACTGTTGTAAGTTTATTGTGTTTCCTTCCAAAGATATTCCATGTTGCTATGAGTTTTCAAATGTGTGTGTGTTTGTTTTTACCCTTTTTCACTTGACAGTATATCTTGGAGATTGTTTCAAGTCTATATACAGATCTGCTTTCTTCACTAACCAATTACATAGTATTCTATTGTATTGATCTATCATAATTTATTTACCTGGTTCTCTATTAATGGGTGTTTATGTTGTTTCAAATGTTTTGTTTTATGAAAAGTATGGATATAATATTCTATTTAATATTCTTGTATTTCTATATATGTGATTTTACTGTAGGATATAATTCTAGAAGTGGCATTGCTAGATCAAAAGAAGATTTTCTTAATAGAAATGTAATTAGTACAAATTAAAGTTTAAGCTATGACAGCATAAAGTTGAAAAAGTTTTCTATCAAGGTGAAATATTTGTTCACTCCATTGGGCTATAAGTCAAATGAGACATGGTTCCAGACTTCAAAGGAGTTAAATACCTTAGATGAAATGGCAGTTGTTTAGAAATTATATATCTTGAAAACCATTCTCACATTATCTCATAAGATTGTTTATAAGCCATAAAATCAAATCTGAAAGAGATATTTAAATGTTCCTATGCACATGTCTGGACTATGAAAATTCCTTAACTGTGGAGAATTAGTGTAATATTTCTCCTTCAAAAGGACATGCATTTTCAAATAATGTTCTAGCAAAAATCTCACCAGGAATAATAATATTAAAACCTGTCTTGGAATTTTAGAAACAGTTGACAAAATCAAAACAGCAATGAGCTTCTTTAGGGAGCCTCACTGAGAACTTCTTTTAACTAGGAAAAAATTCTCTGCTCCACTGCTCCATACACCCAAGAAGATACTTGGGGTCATTAGAAAAACTTGCATGATTAGGGATGACTTGAAAAGATTCATGAGTAAACCATCAGAATCCATTTCCTACAGAAGAAAGGGTAGAGTTTCCCAGAGCAGCACAGGAAGGGTTAAACTATCAGTCTTTCCTGACTATTTCATATCATTTGTATAAGATTGCTAAATGTCAAAAAGTGTTTATTTTTTTGCTAACAGTATAAAACTGAACATACTGTGAGACATAAGGTAGCAGGTGTCTTGGCTCCAAACTATCAAGTCTGTGGGCATTCTGTTATAACAGGTGCTCCAAAAAATTTGAACAGATTTTAACAAGAGCTGTATGGGCTTTTTAATTAGCCTGGTTATTCGGCATGTGTAAGAAGCATTAGGTATATGCTTAAAACATCATAGGGTCTGCAAAACAAATGCTTCACATAGTCACTCTCTCTTTCTGGCTTCTTTTTGCTTTCTGCTATTACATTTGACGCATGTGCTTCTTTTATCACAGAATTTCCCCCAGCTGAAGCAGGAGTGTGACAAAAAACGACCATCAATAATAGTAATAGAATAGAAGATCCAGAAAACTGTCTGACTGTTACACAGATACTCTGTGCAATTTGAATAGAAATCAAGCTTGATATGTATTAGGAAGCAGCCTAACCCTCCCTGAAATAGCCTGTTTTAATTCATATGTCTCATAAATTGACTCTTACCAGAAGGACTTTTCACAAATCTCTGCAGTTTGAAAAAATGAGCTCTTACTTGGGATTCATGTTTAGGATTGCAGGGATAGATAATGACAAAACCGAAGCCAGTTCTGTATATATTTTAGTTTCTTTTATATAGGTCATTATGTTAACATAGATATTAATTTGATTGGTTTCCTTTTGTTTTTATTAGCTACTGTTACATCTGATTTTTGAGACCCAGCTTTGGGATTCATTTATGGAACAAACACTGAAAATCTATTATGTCGAGTGTGTGTGTGTGTGTGTGTGTGTGTGTGTGTGTGTGTGTGTGTGTGTGTGTGTGTAGCACAGAGAATAAAACAGAGTTCCCATTCTGAAGATATTTAAAATGTATGTAAACTCTAAAGCAGAATGTTTTCAACACCTTAATGGTACTGCGAATAGAGTACACTATGGGCGCTGAAAGAACGGGGAGATTTTCATTTGGTAAAACTGGAGAAAGTTTCACTGAAGCAGGTGACATTTGATATTGGTCTTGAAACTTGGAGAAAATTTTGAAGTCATAATAAGGCTAGCATTTGGGGCAAGGCTACATTCCAGGCACATGCGAAAGCATGTTATATATAGATTACTGAGTTACTGATTATAAAAATTGCATATGTTACTGTGATCTGTGTTTCATCTTTTAGGTATACAGATGTCTGGTTTAGATTTTTTTTAATTAAACAAATGAAAAGGTGCCAATTATTGGTTGTGTCCCGTGTGCTGGGTATGGTGCCAGGGGCTTTTCCCACCTTGCTGTAGACAATGAGATACGTCATGAGATGTATCTATCATTACACCTGTTGACACATGAGGATAAGTTAAGTAACTTACTAAGGTCATGCAATAAGCAAGCAGTAGAGTCAGGATCTGGTGCCTAGGTACAGGCACTTCCCCACAGCACTGTACCATTCCCTTGGTTTTACAAGTGGAAGGAATCATGTGAATTCTTCTTGTGGATATAATTCGCACATTTGCAATCCGAGCAGAATTTGGTTCTTGGAGGTTGTGTTAATCAGGGTGCTCCAGAGAAACAGAACCAATAGGATGAATAGACAAGAAGATAGATAGATAGACATTATAAGGGGAAACTTATCCTAAGAACTGGCTTAGGTAATTATGGAGGTCATGAAATATCCCAATCTACTGTCTGAAAGCTGGAGAAACAAGAAAGCCAGTGATGTAATTCAGTCTGATTGTGAAGACCTGAGAACCAGAGCGTGAATATATGAGGCAGGAGGAGGTGGATGTTCCTGCTCAAGTAAAGAGAACAATTTCACTCTTCCTCTATTTTTTTGTTCTATTCAGGTCCTCAGTAAGTTGGTGGATGCCCACTCACATTGGTGAGGGGAACTTCTTTTTTGTTTTAATGGCTACTTTTTTTTTTTTTTTTTTTACGTTTATTTGGCAGTGCGGGATCTTAGTTTCAGCACTTGGGACTTTTAGTTGCAGCATGTGGGATCTAGTTTCCTGACTAGGGATCAAACCCAGGCACCCTGCATTGGGAGCACTGAGTCTTAGCCACTGGACCATCAGGGAAGTCCCAGGAGACCTTCTTTATTCAGCCTAAATATTCTAGTATGAATCTTTTGCAGAAACATCCTTACAGATACAGCCCCAAATGTTTTACCAGATATCTGGGCATCCCTTAGCCCAGTCAAGTTCCCATAGAAGACTAATCATCATAGGGGACAAAGAAGTACTTTTTATACGGAAAGCACAGATATGCATACAGTACATACACAATATGCAGTATAAGAATGGCATGAACATTTTATGGTGGAAGATGATTGGAGAAAAAAAAATATAAAGGGGCTTCTTGGTCAGTGGAAGAGGAGGGTGGTGATAATGAGAAAAGGTTGAGAAACACTCCTCTAACTCAAGTTACCTCATTTTTAAGAGGACAGATGAGGAAAGTCGGAGAGTGAAAACAGCTGCCCAGCCACACAACTAGCCAGTGGTATATGTGCATGTGTTTATTTTTTAAAATCCACTGTTCGTAGAAACAAAAAGGCCCAAGAACCATTAACCATACTGCCAAGCTCAATGATCCTCTTATGATGTCTTTCCCTTTGACTTGACTCCTTTCTGGATTTGTAGATGGGTTTATTTATGCCATCTCACCCTGAAGCAATAAATAAATAAATTTCAACATCTTGGAGGTCAACAAGGAACAAGCTGACGCTGGGGGAGTTCTTGACTTTAGAATGTTCATCATTCAAACTACTGTGTTTTGAGGCTACTCACAGATGGTCTACTCAACCCTGCCAGAACAGCTCCTGGTAGTAGGTGATCATAATTATGAGTGAATGTGTGGATATTGGCAGAAAATAGCTCAGAAAGACTGAGTACTTGTGTCTTTTAAATTAAGTATTGTGCTCAGTCACTCAGCCATGTCTGACTCCTTTATAAGATGAAAGGAGAAATTCTTTTTTAACCTATTGAGATAAATGATTTGTTACATTTAATATTTGTATATGTGATACTTTCATATATTCCTCCTTTCCCCATAAGAATATAGTGAAATGTTTTCTTCCCACAATCTGCCTTTTTCATTAACCATTGTTATTACTTTTTTAGATGTCTTTCTAGAATTTCTTTATATTTATAGAACAAAAAAAAATTCTGTAATTATAAATTGGCATGTTATGCACAATTTTGTACCTTATTTTTGTTTTTTTTCAAGTAATTTATCCTTGGAGATAGCTCTATATGGAGAGCTTCCTATTGTTTTTTCTTAATGGCTGTATAATATTCCATCATATGGAGGTATTTTATTTAGCTGTATTCTTCTCTTTTTTGAGAGTTTGTAAAAACTGAGGTATAATTGACATATGATATTATATTAGTTTCAGGTATGCAACTTAATGATTCAGTATTTTTATATACACGCCCATCATGGAGATATTGTAGGTTTGGTTTGGTTTCAAACCACAATGATAAAGTGAATATTGGAATAAAGGGAATCACACAGATTTGTTGGCTTCCCAGTGCATATAGAAGTTATGCATACACTATACTGTAGTCTATTGTGTGACATAGCATTATGTCTAATAAAACAATTATGTCTAATAAACAAAACCAAGGGATTAGGCCTGGGTCTCCTGCATGGCAGGAAGATCCTTTACCATCTGAGCCACCAGGTAAGCCCCAAAATAATATACATACTTTAATTTAAAAATACTTTGTGGCAAAAAAAAATTGCTAACCACAATCTGTGCCTTTAAAGAGTTGTAATCTTTTTGCAAAAGGAACATCAAAGTTCACTGATCATAGGTCACCATAACAAGTATAATAATAATGAAAAAGTTTGAAATTTGCAAGAATCACCAAAAGACACAGAAACATGAAGTGAGCAAATGGCACAGATAGACTTGCTTGATGCAGGCTTGCCATAAACCTCCCAATACATAAGAGAATATAATGTCTGCAAAACACAATAAAGTAAAGATCAGTAAAATGAAGTATGCCTGTATTTATCTTTCTCTTAAATTATTTCACTTAACATAATGCCCTCAAGTTCTATCTGTGTTGTCACAATGGCAAATTTTCATTTTTTATGGCTGAATAGTATTCCATTATATACATGTATATATATATATATTTCCATTACACACACATATGCATATTACTGGATCATATGATAGTTCTATTTTTATTTTATTTATTTTTTTCTGACCACTCCATGCAGCATTTGGGATCTTAGTTCCTCAACCAGGGATTGAACCCGGCACCCTCTGCATTGGAAGCATGAACTCTTCACAACTGGCCCACCAGGGGAGTCTCCTATTTTTAATTTTTTGAAGAAGCTTTAAAAAAGTTTCCATAAGACTGTGCCAATTTACATTGTTAACAACAATGCAGAAAGGATCCCTTTTTTCCAACCTCACCAACCCTGTTATTTCTTATGTTTCTGATAGTAGCCATTCTAATAGATACGAGATGACAACTTGTTGTGGTTTTGATTTGCATTCCCTTGATGATTAGTGATGTAACTGTATTCTTCTTTACTTTAGGTTGCTTGAAATTTGGGCTATTACATGTAATTCTACAATTAATATCATTTCATATGTATTATATTTGTACAAGCACATCTGCAGAGTGTACTACCAGACATGAAAGTTGTCTGGGCCTGAAGGATATATGTTTATGGTGTTGATAGTTTTTGCTAATTTGACTTTTCTAAGAAGTGCACCCCAATTTATACTTATACCAGAAATGTTATTACTGCCTATTTCTTCATGATTGCCAAGAATTAAGTTTTTAATTTTTAAGTGTCAATTAAATTTTGAAATTTTGCCATTCTGAGAGATGAAAATGGTATCTCAATGTAGGTTTAATTTTCATTGTTTTAAGTTTGAGTAAAGTTGAACTTTTTTCATATGTTTAGCCATTTAAAAAATGTGAATTGCCTGATCACATTCTTTGCATACTGAACTTTTGGTCTTTTTTCTAGATTGACTTCTAGGACATCTTTATTTACTGTAAAGCCTGTCTGATATGAGGTTACAGATGTCCCATTCAACATCAGTGATTTTGAATATTGAACAATTAAACATGACATTTTACTTTAAGATATTTGCTGGCATGATGAAAAAGATTGCTTACCATAATTCATCACATTAATTTCTCATATTAAAATATTAAAAAGCAAATAAATCAGGCACTTCCAAAAATAATCACATCTATGAGAAAGATGCATCACTTCATTTAGCATTACCCTATTTACTTTGCCTCGGGTAAAGAAGCCTGTTAAGAATACTAGGCACCTGGGCCAGAATAGAGGGAGTTTTGTCAGTTATTTGGCAAATGCTCCTTAACACATAAATGACAGATCTAGGGAAGTACAACTTTCTAAGCCTGTGCTTTATAATGACTGCCAATTGACCAAGAAACATGAGAAGGTTATATTCAGAGTCTGGCAAAGTTTCTAGCATTCAGGGCTTGAAAACTATTTATTTATTGTGTTTAAAACTTCTCACTGTAGTTATGAGAATAGAAAGGATTTCCATTCTTGGCTGGTATTCATAGGGCTCAGCTAAAACCATAGAAGTTGGCAGAAGTTTCCCTGCCTGGCTTATCTTTATGTATTACATTGAGCTGTATGAAATTCCCATTTTATAAAATAAAAATGGCTCACTACTGGCAATTTCATCTGGTTCAAAATTTATCTGAAAGCCTAATGCAGTTAGAGAGAATTTAGCTTTCACAACAAGAAGTCACAGTTTTCTACACTCTGGGCTGACTTGAGTTCCTAGTATGCACACAGGTCTATGTGCAGGAGACTGGTATTTTAGAGCGCTCCTGCCTGAAGCTTGGGCTGCAGTATCCAGAAACCACCACGAGAGGGGGCATTTCTCTTGGAAATGTGAAGATTCTGACCGACTTTCAGAATAAGTACTGGCAGAGGCAGGCTACCAGAGCAGCAATAAACATTGTGCGTGAGAAGGAGCAGGTGTGGGCACTTTAGATCACTGTCTAGCCTAGAGGAAACCTAAACAGTTTTCTATCTGGCAACTTAGAGAATACCAAGAACAGGCAAGCCAAAATGATGGGGACCACAGCAACAGCAGGTCCTTCCAAGGTGGCCTCATCACTAATTTTGTAGCCAGAATCAAAACGTCAGAAATGACAAGCAGAAAGGGTTGAAGGCATATCTCTCACACATTAGAAATAGCAGCTGCTTGGGAAAAGCTCAGGATGATGTAAGAGATACTCAGCTCTGGCCTGGTGCATGTCCTGTGCTGTCTGAGATTCTTGGTACCTTGCTGAAAATACAGAACACATGGGGAAGAGTCATCTTTGTGCAGATGTCATAGAGGCTCTTACGTGAGGCACAGGAGGAAAAAATATGTATATATATTTAATCAACACAGCTGTTCAGACTGTGGAGCCCTTGATTAAAAGGGAGCTTGCTTTTTGTTTGGCTCAAGAAGTTTGTTCCACATAAGACAGACTCAGGTTGCTCATCTCCTTGGGAAATAACACATGGCAGGTGGGTGAAGACCAAGGGGAGTCCTGTCTACCAGGTCTGGTTAGCTTTTATAGTCAAATCCCCAGTAGACAAATGTTGCAATAGTCAAGCACCCTAAATGATAACATCAAGTGACCCTAAAGAAGTTGCTCTACTAATTGTTGTTCAGTTACCAAGTCGTGTCCAACTCTTTGTGACCCCATGGACTGCAACACGCCAAGCTTCCCTGTCCTTCACTGTCTCCTGGAGATTCCTCAAATTCATTTCCATTGAGTCAATGATGCTATCTAACCATTTCATTCTCTGCCGTCCCCTTCTCCTTTTGTCTTCAATCTTTCCTAGCATCAGGGTCTTTTCCAGTGAATTGGCTCTTTGCATCAGGTGGCCAAAGTAGTGGAGCTTTAACTTCAGCATCAGTCTTTCCAATGAATATTCAGGTTTGATTTCCTTTTGGAGTGACTGGTTTGATCTCCTTGCTGTCCAAGAAACTCTCAAGAGTCTTCTCCAGTACCACAATTCAAAAGCATCAATTCTTCAGCACTCAGCCTTCTTTACAGTCCAAGTTGCACATCTATGCATGACTACTGGAACAACCATAGCTTTGCCTATGCAGACCTTTGTTGGCAAAGTGATGTCTCTGCTTTTTAATATGCTGTTTAAGTTTGTCATAACTTTCCTTCCAAGGAACAAGAATGTTTTAATTTCATGGCTGTAGTCACCATCAACAGTGATTTTGTAGCCCAAGGAAATTAAATCTGTCACTCTTAACTAGAGGCATTCTTTTTTTTGTCTTTAAATATGCATAATTTATGGAAAGACAATTAGTCAAACCTCATTTTTTAACAGATTCAGTTTTTGTAAATTTGCCTACTTGCCAAAACTGGAAACCTCCCAAATCAATACTTACATTTTTATACTCATTCACATTTTGTTCTTGTTGCTGTTCAATCGCTCAGTCGTGGCCAACTCTTTGTGACCCCATGGACTGTAGCCCACCAGGCTCCTCCATCCCTGGGATTTCCCAGGCAGTAATACTGGAGTGGGTTTCCACTTCCTTCTGCATAGAGGCATTCTTATTAGAAAACTAAGAAACAGGAAAAGAGAGAGAATTAATACAGATTATGACATCTTCTTCTGACATTCTGACTTGTGACAAATCTGGCCAGCCTTCATTGTCCAGGATCTGAGATCAGTTATTAATAGAATTCAGGGTTCTCTCATTCAGTTAGTGAACTGATACAACTTGATTGAGAGATAATGAACAGGTGATGATTTCTTTTCTGTGCTTCCCTTTCCCTCAATCCACACAAAGATCCAAACTAACCGGAGTGCTTATTGGGATTCTTTGGTGGTGTGTTGGGATCCTGTCTCCTCCGGCTCTGAAATATGCCATCGTCGTGCTTTTCATTTGTTATTCTGAGACAGAAACATGGTTGTTCTGTTAGCAAGTGCGAGCTTCTGCTTGCTGTTGCGGAGAGGCATGAAAATGGCTGTTTGATCCATCACCGCAAGTGCAAGCTGCCCTATCCCACACTAAAAGGAAGCAATTTACCAAGAACATTGGTGCTGGATTAAGATTCTTAGTGCATTGCAAGTGAATTACCATGTCTATAATTTTCGAGAAGAAAAGAAAACAGCAAAAACACAAAGCCAAGAAATGTAAGAAGGGGGATATTGGGGCCAAGCTTTGATAAGAGACACGTAATTCACTTCTGAGCTAATGGCTGGCTAGACTGCCCTGTTTCATTTCTAAGACAAAAGGATTTTTGCAGGTGAGCTGTGTGCAAGAAATTGTCAGTTGCCCTTGGGGCTGTTTGGAGTTCTTAGAGCCCAGAGATGAGTAATAGTCAGAGGGCAGGTTTTGCATATTTTGTGTGTTCTAGAAAACCACACGTGGAGGGAAGCATTTTAATTTATTGATTTGACATAATAAATCTCTATAAATGTGTATGTAAAACAATAAATTCAAGGGGCTAGTTCTTAGGGAATTCTACTTATATAGCGCTTACGAAATGCACCACAGATATTAATGATAATAAATAAGGACTGATACGTAGAGGAGAGAGATGGTCTCTTTTGGGGGAGGTCGAGGGGACAGACAGCTGTTATCTTCTTCCCCCTCAGACCCCTTGAAACATGAGCTATAGCTCATGGGGCTTGTAGTCCTCTTCCTACAAGCCCCACTTTAATTCCTAGAGTAAAGCAAGGGAAAGGAGATGAGGATTGAAAGAAGTGGAAAGAATTTATTAGGGTACAGAAATGGTGGGGTGACAGCAAGATACCCTTGGAATAGTCTGGAGGATTTCATTTTTATTCCTTTTTTTTGGGCCATCACTCTGACCACATCTGTTCATGATGCTATTCTGTCAGTGAAGGGAGACAGTGCTTCTGTGATAAAGGCCCCCCCGGGGGAATAGTGAGTTAGCGTACAGGTGGTTTGAGCCAACCCGTGCTTTCTGTTACTGTGATTCAGCCCTCACCTGCAGTCAGGCCCAGCCAGACCTGCCAGTGCTGTAAGCACTTATCACCGAAAGGGAAATAGAACATCTGGGCTGCTATTTATTTTTCTTATCTTGCTCTTACATTTCAAAGTGCCCTTTTGTTCCAGTTCCCTTGAAATGGAAACAAGTCTTATTTCAGGACATTTCTCTGTCATTATTTGTATTTCACAGGAATGTGAACTTTCTTACAAGGAACTCAAGAGCGTTTGAAATTCCAGGTCTTCTTGTTGAGGATAAGCCAGCTGTGACATTATATGCATTTTTCCAGGAGGACTTGGAGAAAAGAGGAGGTGGGTGTGTTCTTCCTGATTATATAACTCGTGGTGGGATCACCATAAGGTTCACACTCTTAACTGATTTTCTAGATGGGAGATGGAGAGTGGGAGGCAGCTTAGACTTTAGCATTTTGTTCATTCGTTCTGTCAGGGAGGTGAAGATTCTCTTGGAAGCTTATAAGAATGTGGAGGCACTGAATAGAAATGGACCAAAGGCCCTAGATGGTTGGAAATGTATCTTTTTATCTCTAATTAAATTCCAAGGCCTAAAAGTTTCAGAATAGGGCTACCCTTAATGAAACTCTAATGAGAACCCAGGTTTTATCCTCAAGGGGAAGGCCACTGGAATTTCTTCCCATAGATCCATACCATCGAGACTGCATTTGTCTTTTAGGGCCAGATCCTAAAACCAGGACAAGCCATTGTGTTACAGCATCACAGACACACATGGATGTTGATGGCTCCTTTGTAAAAAGGCCTCGTGTATATTCACGGGAGGATCACTTTCTGTGTCTTTCCCAAACATTCTCTATATTAATCCTAGCAATTACTTCCCGTTGATATGCAAGTTGTTAGCATTTTTCTACCACTTATTTTCTAAATATTTTGGGATTCTAGCCTGATGCTAAGTTCCTGTCCTATGAATAAGAGAGACTGTGGACAATTTGAGTTCTCACAAAATTTCTGAAGATGATGAGAATATATTTCCATGCAGATACAATTCTTCTTTGGAAGCTCTTATCAGGCTGGAAGATTGGTCTCCCTTATGAGGGTAACCAGAGATTCATGAGGATGTTTTCCAGCATCGTAGATACAAAGACTGTAGTTCCTTTAAGATCTAGACATTTCCGAGAGGAAACTGAATTAATGAGCTTCCAGGTCACCTTCTCTAACAAAAAAACCTAGAATAAGAACAGAGTCATCTCTGCCTGGACCTCTCCCTGCTTGGTCAAGGTCAGTGTCTGAGCTCTGGCCTCTGCTCTGATATCAGGCCACTCTAACCGTGTCCTAAGTGGCTTGACTAACAACAGGGCAACAACTTGTCTCAAACCGTGTCCGACCTTCTTTGACCTTCTTGGACCTTGTGGCAACCTTAACAAGCCTCAGTTCCCGGCTAACCCCAGTACCTGCCTTAGGCTGTTTGCTAGCAGTTTGCTTCCTTTAAACATGTTTCTATTTCTTTCGCTATAGTACAAACACGTTGTTCAATGTCAGAAAAGATGATACTTGAAAATCAAAACCTAAAATCTGATGGCCTAGGCAGTGCTCCTTGTTCTAGATGGAAACAGTAAGCTTAGCTGAACAGCTGAGAATTCAATGTGTGAATCAGTAGCCTGTCGCTGGAGGTTGGGATGGCAGATGGGGGTCAGAGTGGTCATAGTTCAATGCTGACATTAGCCAGCTTCAACAAGGGTCCTAACACCCTCAGGGGGAGTTCCCAGGAGTTAGGGCTTTATCTGGAGCCTGAGACAGAAGCTGCTCTTTATTCCTGGACTCGGGCTTATCCTGAAGGCTAAAAGGATCTCCAGGGTAAGTGTGTTTCCTGGGAGAAGGAAGAGTTAGAGCCAAGAGTTCTTGGTTTCTGTGTCTAAATGGGGGTAAAGTCAGCCCTTTACTGTGTCCAGTTTCACAGGAGTCTGATTCTTCTCAAGAGAATGCACACACTTACTCCTTCCTGAAGGAGCAGCTAGCATTTGTTAAGCCCTTACTAGGAATATAGGCACATTTAGGTTTTTATTTTTTTAATTAAAAATTTTTTTTGGCTGGCACGTGGGTTCTTAGTTCCCCCACTAGGGGTTGAACCCATGCCTTCTGCAGTGGGAGCATGGAGTCTATTCACTGGACACCAAGAAAGCCCCACATTTAGATCTTTTGCATAGGCTGCCTCATCTTATTCAATTCTACAACATTGCGTGAGTATGTATTAACATCACAGTTTTACCGCTACGGAAATTGAGGCTCAATGAGGTAAAATAACTGACCCAAGATCACATGACAATAAGAAGTGGACTTGGTTTTAATCCAGGTGTGCAGGCGTCCAAAGCCTATAACTGCTCTATGGAACAGGAAGAGGAATTCCTGTAATGGGACCTTGATTTGGTAGCATTATTTATACCAAAAAGAGGTGGTTTTTGTTGTTGTTTTAATGTGCATACATATTGAACACCCAGAATTCCCCTAAACAGTGAAATATATTCGTGAATTTCAAACATTTCATTTTGAAAAGGTCAAGATATGCCACTCTCTAGGAAAGTGCCTTACTGTACAAAGGAAACTGCAACTTGCAACTTTTGAGTGCCTGTTATCTTGGCAATGCTCAAGAATGTTCTTTTCTTCACTTAATTACTTCCTGTCCTTTTATTTGAGTTGCTTTATCCTTCATTTCCCCAAACTGCTATCTTAATTAAGCTTTTCAAATGTGATCATGCCTTTTCATAAATTCTTAGGAATACACTGTTGTCACCACTCTGCTATTTTATTCTAGAAACAGAGATAACACAACCAATTTTGGATTCGAGAAGAGGTTTTGAAAATATTACGAACTGAAAGCAGCAGCTCCCAAAGAGCTGTATTATAACACCCCCCTACCCCGCCCTTCATGGCAGTCTCCTTTCCTGGTGGCCTTGCCGGCAGGAGCTGGGGCTGGCCCCTCTTTCACCGTGGACCCTAATCGCATTAAGTCCATTAATGATCCATTTGTTTCTTCTCCTCCTGCTTCCACAAAAAGAAATGCATTATTCATTGATAACCTTTCTCCTCTCTCCTTTTGTGTTTTATCAATAGTGTGGACTATCTGAGTTTTATGTTGTCGCGCAGAGTGTGATATTAGTGGCTCTGATGTGCAATGACTCCATTGTCATCAGATATTAATGAGGCTCAAGACTACATCTGGTAGCAGTTCTTGGTTTCTGTTTGAGCTCCAGCCGCCCTTCCTAATGGCTCTCAACTGACTGACTTTAGCAGAAAGCTGGCTGAACCTTTGTTCTGTTCACCTGGGGACATGCAACTTGCCTCTTGTTTATCTGACAAATATCCTACCAGATACTAAAACCTCCTTTGGAATTACAGGGGCTGTGAGCATGTCTTCTATACTATCACATACTATCTTTGATATTCTCCTATATTCTCACATTCTATCTTTGATCATCACCACTGACAAAATAAGGCTGACTCCTAAGAGCCACAGCCATATCTTTACCTGGTTGGGTCTGTTTTTTACTATTTGAGGAACAAGGTCTTTAGGGAATGGATTTCAGTGTCTTTTTTTATATCCACAAAACCCTGTTTAAAATGGTTGCTCCTTGTTCTGTAAGGACACATATGACATTTTTAACTGAAATGAGTAAAAATTAAAATTTTAGTCACACTAGCCACAGTTCCAGAGCTCAATGGCCACATGTGGCTACTGGCTACTGTGTTGGAGAGGACAGTGGACATTTCCACCACCTCAGAAAGTTCTAGTAAGTAGCACCAGTCTAATAATAATAATAAGAGTTAACATCTTTGAATATGTGTTACATACCAGGCACTGTTCTCAGCGCTTTACAAGTATTCATCCTTTTATGCCTCGTTGCAAATCTATGAGTTAGGTACTATTATTTGTCCCACTTCTGGATGAGCAAATACAGACACAGAGAGATTATTTACATCATAAAATCACTTGCATCTCCTGCTAATATGTGGAACAGACAAGACAAACCGAGGGAGTCTGGTTTCAGACTCCAAACTCTGCACCTTCTGGGCTAAATTGCTTCTTACCCTGTATGTACTAGGAAGAGACTAAGCTGAACATCACCTTTGATTTAAATAAATGCATTTATTTAAAAGGAATGAAAGACTATTAATCTAGCAATCCTCGCTTCTCTGCCCCCACCCTGCTCTCAGCAGATGGCTGACTTTCCATTGTACAAAGAGGAACGAAGCAGAACACCTGGCCTCCCGACCCCCGCCTCTTTCCTTACTGCCTTAACATCACCCCGTTTCTTCACAATTTCTGTCTCTTTCCTTGTCGTCTCCTCCTGGGAAAGGCAAATTCCTTTCCCTGCCTGCTTGAGCTTGTACTTTTCTACCTCAGAACCAAACTGCCTTTGTTTACGCTCTCATCAACTTCTGCTTTTCTGTCCTGTAAGGTTCTTTGTCTTTGCAGAAAACATACAGAAGTATCCTCTTTCCCACTCTTTTATTGAAACTATCTAACTCCTACTCCTTCAGGACCCACAGGGCAGCCTCCCTCCAAGCTAACGCCTCTGCCCAGTGTTCCCACAGCCTTCTGCCCATCTTAATCGCAGTTCTTATCACATTGTGTTGAGCAAGTTTATCCACTAAATTGTTTATTGCTTGAGCATAAGGATCAATTTCTAATCATCTCTGGATTTCCCCAGCAAGCACAAGGACACAGGTAGGCACAGATACTAAACAGTGATTGGAGTAAAACCATTTATTCTAAAAGTTGGGAGGGGGGAAGCAATAAACACCTAAAAGAGTCAACTTTCTTTTGATTCTATTTCTCCTTGAAATTGGCTTCTGCTATGCTTGTTCCTTGGAAGAAAAGCTATGACAAACCCAGACAGCATATTAAAAAGTAGAGACATTACTTTGCCAACAAAGTTCTGTCTAGTCAAAGCTATGGTTTTTCCAGTGGTCATGTATGGATGTGAGAGCTGGACCATAAAGAAGGCTGAGCAGCGAAGAATTGATGCTTCTAAACTGTGGTGTTGGAGAAGACTCTTGAGAGTCCCTTGGACTGCAAGGAGATCAAACTAGTCCATCCTAAAGGAAATCAACTGTGAATATTCATTGGAAGGACTGATGCTGAAGCTGAAGCTCCAATACTTTGGCCACCTGATGGGAAGAGCTGACTCATTAGAAAAGACCCTGATGCTGGGAAAGATTGAAGGCAGGAGGATAAGGGGATGACAAAGGATGAGATGGTTGGATGGCATCACCATGAATTTGAGCAAGCTCTGGGAGATTGTGAAGGATAGGGAAGCCTGGTGTGCTACAGTCCACGGGGTCACAAAGAGTCGGACATGACTGAGAGACTGAACAACAACAAAATTTATCCTCAAACTTCTTGAATCATTTATCTACAATCCTAATTCATTATCAATTTGTCTGTATCCCCTTACAATTTGGCCTCTGTGTCCATTGAAAAAAAGTGACCTCCTAAAAACATATATAGCAATCTGTGCCTTGATAGTACATTTTTAAAATTTTTGATATTTGATATTGATGATCCTTCCATAAAACCCCTTTCTGCCTTGAATTCTGCTCTTTTTTGGCATTTGGACTTTCATTACTTAAAAAAAAAACAACAACTTTATTTTGTATTGGATTTAAGGAATCCCTGGTGGCTCAGCGGTAAAGAACCCTCCTGTGATGTGGAAGAGTGGGTTTGATCTCCCTGGGTCAGGAAGATCCCCTGGCGAAGAAAATGTCAATCCACTTCAGTATTCTTGCCTGGAAGATCCCATGGACAGAGGAGCCTGGTGGGCTACACCCCCTGGGGTTGCAAGAGTCCGACATGACTTAGCGGCTAAATCAATCATAGCTGATTAACAACATTGTGATAGTTTCAGGCAAACAGCAAAGGGGCTCAGCCATACATATACATGTATCCATTCTCCCCCAAACTCCCCTTCCATCCAGGCTGCCACATAACACTGAGCAGAGTTCCCTGTGCTATACAGTAGGTCCTTGTTGGTTATCCATTTTAAATAGAGCAGTGTGTACATGTCAATCCCAAACTCCCTAATTATCATTTCCCCCCATCTTTCCCCGCTGGCAACCATAAGTTCATTCTCTAAGTCTGTGGGGACTATCATTAATTCTTTAATGAAATCACTTTTTGGTCCTGGTCTTTTTGGTTAGCTCCTATACTTCCACCATTCATTAATTATGGATGTTCCTTAAACTTTAGGATATTCACTCTCTCCCTTTGTGATGTTATAAATGCCTATGGCTTCAGTTATATTCCCCATGGAATGATTCTTGCCTTTATATTCCAAACACATCTTTTCTTGGCACCTTTATTTTATGTCCTGCTGGTTCTTGAAACTTAACACCTGTAAACTAAGTTAATCATTTTTGCTGTTAAACTTGTTCCTCCTCCTGACTTTCCAGATTCTTTCAGTGGCATCCCTGTATCACATTACCATACCTTAAACTCTGACTCCTCCTACACCTCCAGTCCCCTATACCCAATAAGTCATTATGTCCTATTGAGTTTTTCTTTGAAACTGGTCTCTCTTCTTCTCTTTCTTTAGCATGCCTTTCACGTGGCTGCCTTCCTAATCAAGACCTCTATTTAGCTCTTGGCTGTACTATTGCAGGAATCTCTGAGCGTCTAGCCTCCCGTGACTTCTAATACATCTTTCACATCACTGCTTGAGTAATCTCCCCAAAAGACTCTGATTGTATCTGATTATGTCTTTTCTTTATTCAAAATATCTTTAATACCAGTTCCATGCCTATTTAATAAAGTCCTTATCATTTTCTCGATAGTCAAGGACCACATATCATGATTTTTCTTTTCATTTTTATCTCATGCTGTTCTCTTGAATATACCCTGGATCTCTTATTGTTTCCCAATACATTTCATAGACTTTTACCTCCACACTTCTGTATATATTCTCCTTTCTGCTTATGTTACTCTTGCTCAAGTCCCTCCTCTTTTCCACCTCCAGCTCTACTTGGTAAAGAACATTTGGTTCAATGCTCCATTCAAATGCCATTTGCTCCATAAAGTCTTTCCTGATGCCTTTAGCCAGGAATGCTCTCTTGCTCTAAGTCCCCACAGCATCTTCTCTGGACCACTAAAGACGCACTGCCTTGATTTCTCACCTGATTGCATCATCTACCAGATAGTAGACCCCTGAGTAGGCATGACTTTGTATAGAAATGGACACAATTTATAATGAAGGCTATTAGCATTGCTCTGAAAAATATACCTTTTAATTGAATGGATGTCTGAACCTCTTGGTTATCATCTTTGACACTGTGGTGAGGATAAATGTGAAGTAAATAAAATGTATAGATTTGTGTTTTTAAACACAGGACAGTACAATAAATATTTTACAGCTTGCTACCTTTTAAATTGCTCTTATGAGGTCCATAGACAGGTTTCTCACTGTATGTGTGCTGATTCAAAACCTCTTCATATCAAGACAAAAACTTCAAATTCTTTTTATTAGGACAACTTATCCTTGAGAGAAAGCAGGTGTCATTGTTTATCTGGTCTACTTACTGCAATGAAAGATGAAGATGCTTAGGCAATGAGATGCAATACTGTTTGCTCTAACTAAGGCAATAGTCATGTACGGATGTGGGAGTTGGACCATAAAGAAGGCTAAATGCCAAAGAACTGATCCTTTCAGACTGTGGTGCTGGAGAAGACTCTTGAGAGTCACTCAGGCAGCAAGGAGATCAAACCAGTCAATCCTAATGGAAATCAACCCTGAATATTTACTGGAAGGACTGATGCTGAAGCTGAAGCTCCACTACTTTGGCCACCTGATGCAAAGAGCTGACTCATTGGGATGACCCTGATGCTGGGAAAGATTGAGGGCAGGAGGAGAAGGGGGTGACAGAAGATGAGATGGTTGAATGGCATCATTGACTCAATGGATGTGAATTGGAGTAAACTTCAGGAGATAGTGAAGGACAGGGAAGCCTGGTGTGCTGCAGTCCTTGGGGTTGCAAAAAGTCAGACACGACTGAGTGACCAAACAACAACAAAGGCAGATGAGTTGTCCCCACGTAGTATGCTATGACTTACATGCTGTTAGTACCATGGAATCAAGATGGAGTGGAGAAGTAGGCATCAGATGAGAATGCTGTGCTGGCAAAAAACACCTAGTTGGTAGAAATAAAAGAAATTAACTGCTTTGTGTCACTGGATTGAATCTGTTAGGACTCTGCATCTCTGATCTCTGAACAAGCTGAAATCAACTCTTTCACAAAAAAATATTTGCTAATCCTGTCACATTAGCAGATTAGAAAATATTCTGCACAGAAAAAATCTTCAAGTGGTCATTTCTTTTTTTTTTTGGCTGCACCTCACAGACTTCAGGATTGAATCCATACCTCCTGCAATGGAATGGTGGCTGTCTTAACCATTGGACCGATAGGGAAGTCCTATCCAAGTGATCATTTTAAAGTGAAGTGAGCAAGTTACTTGTAAATGTTTGCTATGAATCCATTGTTTTCTACTTTGCTAGACACAAAGGAGCCACGATTTCAGCTTATGACGGGCTCAGAGTTTTGTTGGGAAAGAAGATACTTGACAGAAAGACATAATTATATGAAGCACAGCGTGATATTTTGAAGTACCTAAGTGGAAAATCCTGTTGGACAGCCAGATTAAAAGGTGAAAGAGGGGGAACCTGGGTCTGACTCAGCCTTGGAGGACTGGCTTTGGGTGGGTGTGGCAGGAGGAAGAGCTTGAATGAAGGCGCAGTGTGGCATTCATAACAAAAGAACATGTTCATGGACTGAAAGGAGACGAGTTGGCTAGAGCAGTGGATACAGATCTCAAAGCACTGGGATGTTTTGAGTATATAAGCTGGATCCAGTTTGCTGAAGGTCTTGAATTTTTCTATTGCTTCCATAACAGATCGTCACAGATTTAGCAGTTTTACACAGTTCAAAGTTATTATCTTATGGTTTTGTAGGTCAGAAGTCTAGTGGGCTTGACTGGTGTCTCTGCTTTGAGCTCAGATGGCCAAGGTTAAGGTCTGGTGTGGCTGGGCTCTGGGGCAGAACGCACTTCAGGCTCACCCAGGTTGTTGGCAGGGTTAGTTCCATGTGGTCACAGGACTGAGGCCCTTCTCCTCCTTGCTGGCTGTTGGAAGGAGGCTGTTCTCAGCTGCTAAAAGCCACATATATTCTTTGCTGTGGTCTCCTCCCTCCATCTTCAAAGCCAACAGTTGAGTCTTTTTCACATCTTGAATCACCCCTATGCTTCTCTCTTCTGCTATGTCTCTCTGATTCTTTGGCTTTCCTATTCCATTTTTAAGGGCCCATCTGATCACACTGGGCCCAATCAGATTATCTCTTAAACTTCCTATTTTAAGGCCTATTATTTTAATTCTATACGCAAAGTCCCTTGTGCCAAGGAAAGAAAGAAATCGGGTTCCAGGAACTGAGTGCCAAAGCTGAGGAGTTTGAATGAGATCCAAAAGGTAATTGAGAAGCACTGTAGGTCCTTAAACAGAGGAGAGGTATGTGGTACACAGGGCAGTAGATGAAACGGCACTTCTTCAAACCAGTATTATTTAACTATTCATGCAACAGCAATTTAGAGGAGCAGCTGAGCAGAACGTAGGGAAGAGAGGGGAAGAAGAACCAATGGTGGCTGTTTTGGCCTTGCTTAATTAGATCCAGGCAGTCCTGCTCTGTCCAAAACTTGTGAACTGAGTATGGTAAAAGAAAAACTCTTATAGCCCATAGAGGGCAGTTTATCCAAACACTTTCCTTAGGGGAGGTTCATTCTCCCCCAGATCCATGTAGCTCAGTTGTGTCTGACTCTTTGCTGCCCCATGGATTTTAGCCCACCAGGCTCCTCTGTCATGAGATTTCCCAAGTAAGAATAATGAGGTGGGTTGCCATTTCCTACTTCAAAGGATCTTCCCGACCCAGGGATTGAACCCGCAACTCTTGCATCTCCAGCATTGGCAGGCAGATTTTTTTACCACTAGTGCCACCAGCAAAGCACCATGAGGTTGATCAAATTCTTCCTTCTAAACATGTAATATATATATGTGTGTGTGTGTGTAACTGGATTACATTGCTGTACATCTGCAACTAACACAACACTGTAAATCAACTATACTTTAATAAAAAAAGGTGGAAAGAAAAAAATTTCAGGATTTTTCTTGAGAGTTCTAAAATAACTCTCTATCTAATTACTTTTCTAGTGATGACTGTGCCACCTATTATAGATCAACACTTTAGGCAGCCACCCCTGGTGTCCCCCTAGCCCTAAACTGGCTCTGGTGATATCCATTCACTTATTCCCTCCCCAGCTTTGCACAAGTGCCATTCCAGGTGCTGAGGTTCAGCAGTGAAAAAAGACCCTGGCTCACACAGCTTATCTTTGAGTAGGTTCATAATTAGCAGGTTAGGAGAAGAGAGAATGGTGGGTATAGTGTAAGGTGACATTTGAGCAAACACTTCAAAGAAGTGAGGGCTTAAGTCGTGTGGCTATCCGGGGAAGGAGGGTTTCAAGCAGAGGGAAGAGCAGTGACCCTGAGGGAGGAGAAGCAGAAGGAGCATATTTGGGTCACTTGTGGGAAGGAAGTGGGTCTGGCTGGAGCAGTAAGAGTGAACAGAGGAGGATGTCGCGAAAAGAAGTCAGCGAGGTATGGGCAGTGCTGTGGCAAAGTCATTTGTCACCCGTCTGCACTGAGCAACATTCTAAACTGGCCTGGAAGCTCTTATATGCTGTTTACTCCAAGATTTCAGCATGCTTACTGTGCAGAAGGATTTATTTGTCTCAAGAAATTTGGATCAAAGAATAAAATAGCATATTTCAAGTTCTGGGTACGGATTGCTGTGAAAAATTAACTTGTTATATGCATTTATTGACTATTGTTTATAACATAAACAAAGCTGCTCTTCTTTCTATAATAAGAAGAATTGGTAATATTGTACCTTTCTTATTTTCTACTCTTAGCATTATTATACAATAAAGAACTGAATATATAATATGTTGCTGAGAGGGTAATGAGCAGGATTCAATCACACATTTAAATGAATTAAAAAAAAAAAATCTGAAGCATGTCCAAGTTCTTTCATCTAAGCATCACTTAATCTGTTTGTTCAGTTGAGTTTCATCTCTGCAGCTGCCAAGCCACTTCAGTTCTGCCAGCTCCACTCTCTGATTGCAAAATAAAGGGTGGTCACTTACCCATGGATGTGAGGAACATGAGTGTTCTGTGAAAAGAACGACATGATGAGAAATCCTGATCGTAGAAAACTGGAGGCTTCCTCCGTAGCCCGAGGGCAGTTAATTTTGAGGGGGTATTCTCACCTTCCTCACATCTAAGCAGTCTTTGGCGGGGTATATGCGCTTTTGGAAGATGGATGCAACTTTGCTGCAGTTTACATTCATAAATATTTTTGTAGTATAATAGATTGTCAAAACAAATCTGTGTTTTCCATTTGTGTGTGCATGAGTGTGTCAGTACGCCTCTTAATCTTTTTGTCCATCTAGAGGTATAACACAAATAATTTGCTTTCCTTATTGTGGCTTTATCCTTATGGAATAGATTTATGGCTAAGGGCATTGTGAGGATTAGGTAAATTGATTGATGACCATACGATCTAGGGGGACAGCTCCTTAATTTTGGCAGTTCTCTGTCTGCACTCACAAGTTGTGGTTGCTCTTAAGCATTTTCAATGGAAAGTCTTCCTGAAGCTTGGCATTAACTACACCATTGAACTGTGGAGGGACAGTCAAGGTGGTCTTACTGACAACACAATTGTCCCCATGGGAATGTAGCGTGTGTTCTGAGCATGGGTACTGTTGCATGGCTTTTGAGTCAGGGAACAGATAGACCTGGGTTGGTGGCCATCCAGTTGTACTAGCTGTGTGACCTTAGGTGAGTTCCTTATCATCATTGAGCCTCCATTCCCTAGTCTGTAAAATCAGGAAGATGATGCCTCCATCCTAGAGTGGTGATGAGAAGGTAAGTGAATTGCCTGGTGTAGCGCCTGCATCTGCTTAGGGTAAGTCATTTTTATTATCATCATTTTTCTCTAGCTTATTTCATTTTGATGGCACAGCAAGCAGACTTGGCATAAAGCAGCAGTCTTTCTGGTGCATGGAAACGTAGGCCCCTGGAGGATAGCACATCAGACCCTGAAACCCAACATACACCTTCCTTTGCATTTTTCACAGTATTTTTCTCTCTTCACGTAAACCTGGAGAAAATATTTTGCTGCTTGCTGCCTGAATTGGCCAGGAATTCTAGTTTCCAAGGAGATTGTAAATGGCTGTATTTGTGTATGCTGATTTGCTTCAACTTTAGAAGAATTCCTCAGGGAATTCTTCAAAGTAAGCCGAGTATTATGGAGGTGCTTTTTCTTTTTTCATTAGCCATAGAAAATTGTGTGTGTGTGTGTCCTTAGTGATCTAAATGTTACTTGGAAGTGGTCAGGCAAAATGGAAAGATTTGCTAATGAAAGCTTTATCTCCCTATGACTGCAATTTTATATGTCCTTTCAAATTTATTTATCTGGGGTTTTAGCTATTTAGAAAAGCATATAGTGCAATTTGGAATTGTAATTAGGATATTCTATACCATCTGCACTGCTTGATGTAATTCTCTAGCTTCACTACCATTACATCACAAAAGGAGGCTGGAATGGAAGTCTGTTTTTCTACTCTAGACAACCCAAAAGCACACTCACAGTGTCTGTCCTAAATAGGGACTCAGTGCTGGTTAATTGATAATAAAGTTTTCCTACTGGTGCAGAGTTTCTGTTAGTGTTTGGGGTGAAGAACTGTACATTAGTATTTGAAAAATTATGGATTGCTGAGCAGAGGATGTAGCTTTCAAAAGCTCTTGGTTCTAATTCTATATTGACAACAGCTCATGTGACATTGACCCAGCCTCTCTCTCTAAATCTCTCTGTTTCCATTCAGTCAATTGTCAAATGGGATTATAAAACTGATATGCATTCTAAACAGGTAGGGAGAATTTTTGCTGTGCAGTTTTTTCATATCTAAATATTGAAAATTTTAATTAGAACCCAATATTATTCTTTCCACAGAACACTCCCATTTTTTCACATCCATTATTAAGTGACCACCCTTTATTTTGCAATCAGAGAGTTAAGCTGGCAGAATCAAAGTGTCCTGGGTCCAGGATTGATTGATCCATTCATCATTCATCATGCTTTTGTTCAGCATTGAATGGCATAATGCAGTATAAAGAATATATGTTTTACAGTTAAGACAATTGGAGTTTGCATCCAGGCTCTCTTACTAGCCTTGTGATCTCAGTAAAATTACTTCTCCTTTATGAGCTTCCATGATGACACCTATGGACATAGGTTGCTGTGATGGATACATAAGAATATTTAAGTGAAATGCCTGGACAGGACATTTTGCTCTACAAACATAATTTGTTTTCCACCTACTATATAAACCATGTATCCCATGGCAGGGGATTAACATAGTCCTTGTCCTCAAAAGAGTTTACAAAATCTAGATGGAGGATATATAGAGAGGAATAATTAAAAACATTAAGAATAAGCAACAGCTGTCTCAGCTTATTATAAAATGAGTGTGGATAATTAGGGTGGAAAGAGCAGGTGGTAACCAAGGTTCAAAAAGGAAGTCTAAATGCAACATGGTTGGTAGCCAACCTTAGCTTCTTTTGCTGGAGCTACTCCTTTGCCAGGGCCTTCTCCACCAATGGCTAAGTTATAGTGAGACCACAAAAGCTAAATCTTCATAGCTGTTTGCCATCAAGGGGATTATGTTTTGCTATATGTTAGTTGTGTTGGATGAAGTATTAGTAAAGAGTTTGTTTTCTCACCTACTCTTAAACAGATTAAATGACACATTAATGTGCTTCTAATTCCATTATCCTTCATATTTATAATTCAAAATGTATGCAATGGGTTGAGAGTGCTGGGGGATATACCAGCCCCCATGAGCAGATTTGTTACCACCCCATCTGCCACCCCAAATGCTAAATTTTAGGAGCACCACTGCTTTGCAGTATGTTATATTTTACAAGACTTTGAAGAGAGAGAAACACAGAAAGATAGTGACAATCACTGGGGGGCTACAGAGACAGAGAGCATAAGGTTAGAGCTAAAACTTCTAAAAAGCAACTGGAGTGTTGGAGAAAAGGAACAGAGGGAAGAACTGAATATATTTACCAAGGAACTAATGAATAGGCTGAAGGTATTTATGTAGGCAGAGAGCATATGGAAAAGAGGGAAATGAATCATGGAAGAAGGCAGCCAGTATTACCATACAATTTAATTCATCTTGAGATGTGTGTGTGTATATGTGTGTGTGTGTGTGTGTACTTTTTTCATATATATATGATTGGAGGAGAAATAGCTACCAAGTCCAGCCCATAGTATTAAGGGAGAAAAAAGGGGTCTACCGTGAGGTCATGATGATGGTTATTGTCTCCTGTGGTGCTATATCTTGCAGCAGAATTCCTCAGTAAATATGAAGAGAAAGCCTTAAAACAAGGGGAGAGGTTGCAGAGAGCTAAGATCTGTATGAATATGATAATCTCCTTCACTTCCTGAAACTTTAATTGCCTTCCACCCCCTCTTCCTGGATTCAGGACTTGCTGTCATGCCAAATGATTGGTGGTGCCAAAGCTCAAATAGCTTCTGATATTGGTGTCTCTTGCAAGGATCGCTGTAGAGGGAAATGAGAGGCTTAGAGAGATTGTAGGTTTTTGAGTGTATGGCATGACAGGTTTGTAAGCTTCTGCAGCTTGGGGCTAGAGAGGTCAGGAGGTGAAAACAAACATGTCCCTAAATATTTCTGATAAAGACTATCTTGTTTTGTTAAATGTAAGTGTATTGTTAAGGACAGAGTTAAGGGGAAAATGTGGGACATGGCAAGGTGGGAAGAGATAAAGCATATGAGAGAAGACTGAGAATGAAACCAAGGAGAAAAATGCCAGGTTGGGCTCAGAGAAGTTGGATGAATAAATGGCAGAACTGGAAGATGTAAGAAAAGGGTCCAAGAAGGTAGGTCTGTATAGGGCCATAAGATGCTGAGGAGAAACTGCCCTGCCAGTCTGCCAATGGGAACCCTCTGAGCCTAGAGCTGGGTAGCCAGAACAAGGCCAGGGGTCAGAGTAGCAACACAGTGTGTTGCACCTGCAGAAACAAGGTCTGGAACCTTATCTCCTGGCAGGATGTCCTTGCCACATCTACCTGAGCAAGCCTGTGCACCTGCACAATGCCCTGCTTAAACCTCATATGGGAAGTTGGGTGTGGAATGGGATGGTAATCAGCACAGAGACTGGAAAATCTCCTGGCCATAGTGAGTTAATAGCTAACCTCCTCCAGATATAAAAATGAGAGTATTACTCACTCAGTCATGTCCAACTCTTTGCAATCCCATGGACTATAGCCTGCCAGGCTCTTCTATCCATGGAATTCTCCAGGCAAGAATACTGGAATGGGTAGCCATTCCCTTCTCCAGGGGATCTTCCTGACTCAAGGATCAAACCCATGTCTCCTGCATTGCAGGCAGATTCTTTACCATCTGAGCCATGAGGGTTTCCCAGGTATAAAGGGAAAACACAAAAAAAGAAAAAAATATACACCTGAAGAAGTAAAGAAAAAGTAGCAGTTTTATGTGATGAAAATTGTAAATATATTTAATAACCTTGAGGAGATACTGTTCATGGGGTTCTCAAGGCAAGAATACTGAAGTGATTTGCCATTCCCTTCTCCAGTGCTTATTGATGAAAGTGAGAGAGGAGAGTGAAAAAGTTGGCTTAAAATTCAACATTCAAAAATCTAAGATCATGGTATCCAGTCCCATCACTTCATGGCAAATAGATGGGGAACAATGGCAACAATGAGAGACTTTATTATCTTGGGCTCCAAAATCATCGTAGATGGTGACTGCAGCCATGAAATTAAAAGACGGTTGCTCTTTGGAAGAAAAGCTATGACAAACCTAGACAGCATATTAAAAAGCAGAGGCATTACTTTGCCAACAAATGTCCATCTCGTCAAAGCTATGGTTTTTCCAGTAGTCATGTATGGATGTGAGAGTTGGACCATAAAGAAGGCTAAGTGCTGAAGAACTGATGCCTTTGAACTGTGGTGTCGGAGAAGACTCTTGGACTGAGAGTCCCTTGGACTGCAAGGAGATGAAACCAGTCCATCCTAAAGGAAATCAGTCCTGAATATTAATTGGAAGGACTGATGCTGAAGCTGAAACTCCAATAGTTTGGCCACCTTATGTGAAGAACTGACTCATTAGAAAAGACTCTGATGCTGGGAAAGATTGAAGGCAGGAGGAGAAGGGGACGACAGAGGATGAGATGGTTGGATGGCATCACTGACTCGATGGACATGAGTTTGAGCATGCTCTGGGAGTTGGTGATGGACAGGGAAGCCTGGCATGCTGCAGACTATGAGGTCACAGAAAGTCAGACGTGACTGTGCAACTGAACTGAACTGAGGAGATAAATGAGTGAAAGTGTCTATAAAACAAGATCAAGAGCTTATGAAATAAGAATAAGAGGCTCTGAATCCAAAATAGGATACTACGGAAAAGAACCAATTTGAAGAAAAATAACGTTGCTGAAATAACAAAACTAAACCTAGCGGACTGGAAATAACAGGAGATTGAAATAATGAACCATAAAATAGAGCTGAAGAAAAATTAATATTATCCATATATATATATTGAGTGCTTACTATGTGCCAGGTATTATTCAAGCATTTATCACGTGTTATCTCATTTAATTCTTATAAGAATTATATGTCCTCTTTTTACTGAATAGGAAACCAAGACAAAGAGAAGATAATTAATTTACCCAAAGTTATACCACTAGTCTTGAATTCAAGGAGAGCCCTTGTATTTAATCACTACACTATAATAACAATTTTCAAAATTTCTCATAATACAGTGCAAAGATATAAAGAAATGGAAAAAGAGTTAAGAGGGAAGAAACCCTAGTTCTCATGAATAAAAATCTGCTTTGTAACAAATTGCCAGTGATTCCTGGGGTCTTTGGAGAAGGAAATGGCAACTCACTCCAATATTCTTGCCTAGAGAATTCCATGGACAGAGGAGCCTGGTGGGCTACAGTCCATGGGGTCACTAAGAGTTGAACACGACTGTGTGATAACGCATACGGGGTCTTTAAAGATTGATGAGAATGTTTAAGTAATTAGTCCCAACTGGTAATGCTGAAACCAAAATACTTGGGCTGAGAAAAAAAAATTTTCTTATTGAAGTTTTGAGAAATCAGGGGGGAAAATCTGGAAACTTGAAAACCAGTGGAACTTTTTACCAAGTCATGTGTTAATCGTCAGAGGTGCACACATTCCCTAGTTTATGTATATTTCAGTCTGCCCAAGTAGCTTTCTGATGCAAGAATAACATTTCTTGGAAAATAAGAAGAGATGAGTTTCCTCAGACAGTTAATTGCGAATGTATGGAAGTGGCCTGTGTGTGTGTGTAAGTAGATAAAGTTGTGACTCCTTGGGCCTTACTGATTGATGTGTAGCTGTCAGAGAACACACTATGATCTACTTGTTTTTATCTCTTTCTAGAGGGCTTCCCAGGTTGATGCAGCTGGTAAAGAATCTGCCTGCCAGGGTAGGGGACACAAGAGGTGTGATTCTGATCCCCGAGTCAGGAAGATGCCCTAGAGGAGGACATGGCAACCCACTGCAGTATTCTTGATTGGGAAATCCCACAGACAGAGGAGTCTGGTGAGTTGTGGTCCATGGGGTTACAAAGAGTCGGACGCGACTGAGTGCACACACACCCACGCACACATACGTCTTTTTCTAGACCGAGAGCATCTTGAGAGTAAGAAATACACCTTCCTCTTCTTTGTATCTGTAAAGAAAAGTAGGTGCCTAGAAGATAGAAGCATACTTTGTTGTTGTTGAATGATTGAATAAATTATTCTCAAGTCTTTTTTAAAGGTAGTAATAAACCGAGGTCTTCTTTCATTTTCTATTGGATGTTTCTCTGAATAATGGCTCAGCTTCTGGGAAGATGGGCACGCAAAACCATCTGACTATTGAGGGCCAGTTAGCAAAAGAGATTTCCTTTTGAATGCCAGCTCCAAATGATTGCTAGTGGTTGCCTGGAGTTGTGCTGAGAAGGATTCTGAGGCTGCATCTAGGCTCAGCAGGAAAGTGGACTATAATCAATTAGTGATGTGTGCCAAGGGCAAAGCAGTGGGAGGTAGCATCCAGTGACCACATATTTGCCCTAAGGAGAATCCTATCTACCAGCCATCTCCGGAGCCAATCAAGGTTTGAGTTGGAGGGGGATAGAAACTCAGTGAGGGCCAGTCCTTTTCCAAAGATCTTAAATACTGGGTTACCAAACTTTCAGAAGAGTATCTGCATTCTGAGATGACATAACAAAGTCTTATTTGTACCAGTGTGAACTTGGGGCCTTCTTAAACTGAACCACACCTATGTGTGTGTTGGTGGCTCAGTTGTGTCCAACTCTTTGTAACCCCATGGGCTGTACCCTGCCTGGCTCCTCTCCTCTGTCCATGGGATTCTCCAGGCAAGAATACTGGAGTGAGGAGACATTCCTTCTCCAGGGAATCTTCCTGACCCAGGGATTTACCCTGGCTCTCCTGCATTACTGACCGATTCTTTACCATCTGAGTCACTGAACCACACCTGTTTATTTCAAATCCTAGAACTCAAGAGAACCATAGTAGGACAAACAGAAGACTCAGAAGAATCTCTGCACCAATGTGTGTGAACCTGGTTTATGACCTCACAAGATCTTTGTTGATAAGACACGATTTTCTGAGAATTTGTCACCGTTCATTCTGGGTGTACAATTGAGGACAATTACCAATTGGTCAGGGCTTTCAATATACTGCTCAGTTCCCCATTCCCCTCCCCGCCATTTTTGTGAAACAGACTTGGCATCTGGGGCTGAGACAGTTTTCAAGAAGCTGCCCCCACCCCCACATCCTGTCACCCTTGTCAGACCATAGGGTGTTACACCAGGGATTTCCCTCAGACAGCTATTTTACTTTATTTTTATTTCTTTAAATTCTTCTATTTCCCAAGATATTGTACAATTTCTAATATTTTTCATCAAGGCAAAGTCTTTCTACTGGCAAATACTGGCTTATTGGTAAAGAATTAAAGGGACTGATGGTACTAGACAAGGGGCTTAAAGAATGGAAATGTGGAATCAGAGAGCTATAATGAAATGATAATATGGCTCTATTTGGATGAGTTGCTATTAATACATTGAAAAACTATGAACCTTGATATCTGACAGCTTTAGGTGGAACTTTGACTTTCTATTTTAAAATATATGAATTTGAGTAAGTTACTGTTTCCTCATCTGTAAGACGTGAGGACACTAATATTAATACCTTTCTCACAGCACAGAATGCATAAGCAATGTGATCCATCAGTAGCATCTAAGCAAAAAATATGAGTTTCTCTTCCTTCTATTATTTAGTTTCATTGCACATGACTTGATATGATCCACCTTAATCTGAAAGGAGTGCGGAAGAACATTCCATCAATATTTTAGTGTTTTAAACTTCCAATGAGGAACTTCTTCCTTACTCTAAGTTATTATCTAATCCAAATATTTCTTGTTTTAATTTACTCTGTAAAATGTGAAAAAAGCTAATTCTTGTGTAAGCAGGCTGCATCCAAAGGCTTAGGTGGGGGAGCAGGTCTGTGAAAATAAAGGTCATGCAGAATGGGGCTTAGCTGGTGCACTTTTAGCAGCAAGATAAACCGCATTTGTTTGCAGAGCTGGTGGAGGGAGGTGAAATGCTCCTTAATTTTCTTCTTTTTCAATATTTTTTTATGTGTTATTTATTTGGCTTCTCTGTGTCTCAGTAGCAGCATCCATTGAGATCTTCCATCTTCTTCGTGGCATGCAGAATCTCTTAATTGCATCATGTGGGACCTAGTTTCCTGCCCAGGAATCCAACCCAAGCCTCCTTTATTAGGAGCATGAAGTCTTAGTCACTGGACCACCAGGCAAGTTCATCATTCTTGTCTTGATTTTGAACCCAGCCACAACTTGTTTCCCAAGATAGGACTATCAGAGTGATTGCCATGGACTAAAAGGGAAGTGTCTACTGTGAACAATTCTTAGAACTGTAGATAATGTAAACTTCTTAACGAAAGATCTTTTTCAGTCTCTGTGTCCCACTGGAGGCAATGGAAGAGGATATGGAGGTGTGTTCCCCTTTCACCCAGCATGGAGCCAGGAGTCTTTATGCTTTCCTGGTTCCGAGTCACAGCAACCAGTTTTCTTCTTGGCTGTTTTTGAAGCACAAGTACAAAGGATTTAAGGACAAACCATCTCTTTATGTGGTTCTCCTAAGGCATCCTGCATAGAACTGGTACCCAGAAAGTGCCAAGAGGATCCATGATTGTCTCAGAGAGCTGCTGCTCACTGCAGCCACTGTCAGATTTAGGAATGTTTGGGCTTCAGCTGGAGTCTGCTCTTCCCTTCCCTCTTGAACCTGATCTTGTCAATAGGAGAGAAAACTTGACTGTGATGCCTATTTAAGGAAATCTTCCATGAAAAGACATGTCATGCAGACTTTAGCACATGGCAGAGGTCATTATAGAGACATTGTAACAAAGTTTACAATAGTTAAGGATTTGGGAGCTGGTAGGTGGCATAATCAGAGCAAGTTTAATGTACCAAGAATTATTTTGGTTTTGGTGGCAGCAAAAGACCAAATCAATCACAGCTAACTCCAGAGGGCCCATTATTTGCAGCAAATAAGTTCCCACAAGAAAGCCTCAATGCCAATAGGGTGGCAATCATGAACATTTCTATGTCTACACCATTCTGACAAGTAGCTTAGTGATACCTTGAAGACCCCAAGACTCCAGCCTGCAGTTGAGATACTTGCTCATAGCTGGTTCATGGTCCTGACATTAAAGGGAAGAAAACATCTGAAAATCAAGAGCAGTATCCACTATATTAGTTAATAAGGCTTCTTTTGGGGACCAAAATCAAACACTAAACAAAACAAGAACAAAAATACCATGCTGAGAAAACAGAGAAAAAGAAAAATTGGCATGAGTGTATCAAGGGTATGTGAAACTTGGGAACTTCCTGGAAAGGTAATGATGTGGAATATTACCAGCTAATTATGAGGTGGAATCATCTGCCAGGGTCAGGGGAGGGGACAGAACCAAGGAGGAATCAACATCCTCCTTGTGAAGCAATATTTCAAAGCTTAATTGGGACTCCTTGACTTTGATTTCTTGGCTTTGGACAAGGCATATAGAGTTCCCATTCTTTCTCTGCTGCCATCAACTGTGCCTTGCACTATGCCCTTCTGTGTCAACCGATGACATCCTGAACCTGAGACATCTGAGTTCACATCTGCTCAGACAGATCTATTGGAGAAGGAAATGGTAATCTACTACAGTATTCTTGCCCAGAAAACCCCATGGGCAGAGGGGCCTGGTGGGCTACAGTCCATGGGGTTGCAAAGAGTCGGACATGACTGAACATGCACACTTGCATACAGAACAGAACTCCAGCCACATCAGCTCAATCTCAGATTGAATTTTCAATCCTCACTTCAGAGCCTCAGTCTGGCAGCTGGCAACCATGGTGTCTCTCCCAACTGCCTCCAGGAGCCTATGTTCTAAAGGGCTTTCATAGAACATTAGGTCTATCAGAGCCTCAGCTAAGCTAAGCAGGCATCTCTACTGGGTCCCAGTAGAGTCCCTGTGATCACTCTCCTCCCCAGACATGTACTCCTCAGGGCCACACCACCGAGTGACAAGATCAAATGGCCTCTCACCATGTTCAGGGTATAAGGGTAGAGTGGTGTTTAGGGTGTGGGAATGGACAGGATAAATTTCTCTTTGTAAATCTCTCATGACTATAGAGGAATCAAATGGGTTTCAGAGTCAGGAGACCTGGGTTCTAGTTCAGATTCTGCTTCTCACTTTCTTGACTCATTTTCTTTAACACAAAAGGAGGAGATCATTCTGGATCATCTGTAGGGTCTATTTTAGCCTTAAGTATTATCATCTGTGAACATGATTTGCAGTCATGACGGAGGCTTTAGATGTTGCATTTTCTTTTTTCCTTCCATTTACCTTTCATGAGTTCCCTGCTCTCTCACTTCATGGAATCCTCATGCACTTGGCACAACCCTCAGGACACTTATCACATTCTACCTTATAGCAATTTGGATTCTTATTGTCTAATTTTCTATAGATTATATAGCTGGGGGCATGGTATTTTTTTTTTCTCCTTGATTTTTCATCAAAGCGCTAAGCAAAGTATAAATGCTTGGTGAGTTCTCAGCACATGGAAGTCATGAAAGGCCAACACTGCCCCTGTCAAGGCAAGTGTCTGGTGTCTGGGGACAATTCTCAGCTTCCTTTCAATCAGTATTACAGCCTTTGGTGGTCTGATGAGTAATACATGAAATCTTTCAAGTTGTGCAGGGTCAGCTTGTATGTTTTGTGCTCTTTTTCAGTTCTTCTTTGGATTATGGTCCTGGGATTTTGCTTTTTTCATCATTATTTTCCTTGTGTCATTTTATCAACAGTGACAGGCTTTATTATATTGGGCTCCCAAATCACTGCAGATGATGACCGCAGCCATTAAATTAAAAGACGCTTGTTCCTTGGAAAAAAAGTTGTGACTAACCTAGTTCAGTTCAGTTCAGTCGCTCAGTCGTGTCTGACTCTTTGTGACCCCATGAATCGCAGCACGCCAGGCCTCTCTGTCCATCACCAGCTCCTGGAGTCTACCCAAACCCATGTCCATCTAGTCAGTGATGCCATCCAGCCATCTCATCCTCTGTCGTCCCCTCTCCTCCTGCCCCCAATTCTTCCCAGCATATTAAAAAGCAGGGACATTACTTTATTGACAAAGGTCCATATAGTCAAAGCTATGGTTCTTCCAGTGGTCATGTATGGATGTGAGAGTTGCACCATAAAGAAAGCTGAGCACCAAAGAATTGATGCTTTTGAACTGTGGTGTTGGAGAAGACGCTTGAGAGTCCCTTGGACGGCAAGGAGATCAAACCAGTCAATCCTGAAGGAAATCAGGCTTGAATATTCACTAGCAGGACTGATGCTGAAGCTGAAGTGCCAATACTTGGGCCAACTGATGCAAAGAACCGATTCATAAGAAAAGACCCTGATGTTGGGAAAGATTGAAGGCAGGAGGAGAAGGGGACAACAGAGAATGAGATAGTTGGATAGCATCACCGACTTAATGGACATGAGTTTGAGCAAGCTCTGGGAGTTGGTGATGGAAAGAGAAGCCTAGCGTGCTGCAGTCCAAGAGGTCGCAAAGAGTTGGACACAACTGAGTGACTGAACTGAATTGAACAATATTAATGATGCCATAACGCTGACTGTTGTAAACTCAGTAGTCTTGGAATCGAGGGGATTTGATAGGAAGGATTTGAGGTTTAACTGAACAATGGCTATTAAGATGTCAAGTGTTTTCCTGGGAAGCCATCACTTGATTAATAGACACAAAGACATGTTTTCTCTTTTATTAGTTTTTCCTTACATTGCTTTAAAGCCAAGAGACCAAAGAAATTTATAGTTGGTACAGCCTTCTCTTTTTGTTCTAAGTTTATCAGTGAATTTGTAGACTGCTTTAAACCCTCATATTGCTAAAGAGACCTTAAGTGAAAGGCTTTCTGGAATGCTAATATTCACATTTTCATGTTCCTAGCTCTTTGAAGTCCTGTTGTTTAAACTGGTCCCCATTGCATCACTTTGATCATTGATGACATCAGTGGGGAGCAAGTCCCCAGGGTTCAGTGGTGCTCAGCTTTGAGAAGGAGACTAAAGATGTGCAAGACATGTCTATAGTAGACATTCATCATGATTTTTAAGTGCCTAGTACCTGGACCCTCTGCCTATGTTTAGGGGAATTTTCATCTTAAGAGGCAAAGTCTTTCTATCATCAAAGAAGATGAAAACACCAAATACTTGTTTTCCTGGCCTTCCTTGTAGCAGAGCATGGAAAATGACTTGGACTGGCTTTGGACTGAATGTGTCTCCCCCAAATTCTTATGTTGAAGCTCTCACTCCCAATGTGATGGCATTTGGAGGTAGGGTTCTTGGGAGGTGATTAGATTTAGACGAGGTTCTGAGGTGAGGTCCTTCTGATGGGATCTTCAAAGTCCCCTTATAAGAAGAGACCAGAGAGCTTGTTTTCTCTGTCTCTCCAGCTTGTGAGGTCACAGCAAGAAGGCGGCTAATTTGCAAGCTAGGAAGAAGGCCCTCAACAGAAACCAACACTTTGGTCTTGGACGTCCCAACTTCCAGATGGTAAGAAGTAATTGTTGGTGTTTAAGCCACCCAGTGTATGGTATTTTCTTATAGCAGCCTGAGAAGACAAAGATACCTAGATTCTGCTAGCCGGGTGCACTCACCCCTTTTTGAGAAGCTGATGAAACAAAGAGACTCAGAATAGTCACGTTTTATCCTAAGGAGGATGGCTATACAGAGATTTCTGAGGTGGCAACAGCTGTTTGTGACAACAGGTCTGTTTGTGGTGTTTAGGGTCCAGTTGTGGGGTGTTGGAGGTATAAGTTGCAGGAGGGGGGTCTATGTCCTGTGATACTGGTAGTTTGTCTCATAGAACCAACCAGTTCTATGGGGTGGACAAGGCCTTGATCTTGGCTGCATAGTCTTTGAGACTAGTTTTCCAGCCCTCCTGAGGATTATGTGAACTACTTAATGTATTTTAATAAATCATTTTTCTGCTTTCATTAGCCACAGGTTATGAGCCAATAGTTTCTATTGCTTGCATCTGAGAACTGCCATTGATCCATTGGGCCATGCCCTCAGGAATTTAGTCTTTGGTTGGTTTGGAGGTGACTGAATAACACCACAGGAAACATCTGGAATAGATAAGATAGTGTATCAGATTATGTCCCATACATTATGCTCTATACTTAAAATACTATAAGAATAGAGAATAGGAAGAGAAAGTCTAGTGTAATGATTCAGGCTCCAGACTAGATTTGTAAAGTTCCAGTTTAAATGACTTTAAGGGTCATGGCAGTAAAGTAAATGAATTAGGCAGGCAGGGGTTTGGGGAAAATTATATGAGATGATGTTTATAAAGCAGGGTTTCCAGGTGGCACAGTGGTAAAGAATCGACCTGACAATGCAGGAAATGCAGAAGACAGGGGTTCAGTCCCTGGGTCAGGAAGATTCCCTGGAGTATGAAATGGCAACCCACTCCAGTATTCTTGCCTGGGAAATCCCATTGACAGAGGAGCCTGGCTGGCCGCAATCTATGTGGTCACAAAGAGTCAGACACGACTGAGCATGCACCACGTTTATAAAGCACCGTGTATTGTTTATAGTATACGTATAAAAGCAATACCATCCTGCTAACAACAAGGAGGGTTACAACAATAAAAATGGCTAGTGCTTTCTGTGAGCCAGACTATATTCTGGTGCTTTATTCTTAGGGTGACTAAATGGCCAGTTGGCCCAGGAAAGTCCTGGGATATCCTGTTCAGTTTAACCTTGATCTTCAATATTTTTTAAAGCAGAATTTTATTAATAGTTGCATTAAAATAAGTCAGAGTAAGTTTCGCTAGTTGACCACTGTATATAGAATTAGGGTTTTCCTCACGGCATAGACAGTAAAGAATCTGCTTGCCAATGCAAGAGATGTAAGTTTGATCCCTGGGTTGGGAAGATCCCCTGGAGAGGAGAATGGCAACCTATTCCAGTATTCTTGCCTGGGGAATTCCATGAAGAGAGGAATCTGGCGGGCAACAGTCCATGAGGTCCCAAAGAGTCAGACATGACTGACCAACACACTACAGAATTAACCATGATAACCCATTTCATTGTTTCAGTCCCTTCCAGTACATTATAAGTACCACTTCTCATGATCTGCACTCAGAAATGCTATTAAAATGAAGTGCTCCTCGGGAGGAGCAACTTGGGGCAGCTGAGGGCCTCCAGGCCATGTGGAGTTAGGAAGAGGAGCCCATAAGCTGACCCTGCTGCCACAGGGTGACCAGTCAGGCGTGCGGAGGCCCGTGAGATAGAGGCAGAAGGAGATACACTGGAGACAAACATGGCTCTGAAATTGATTAAAGTATGTGAACGGCTACCAAGAATGATTATTCTGCTTGTATTGTTTTTTCAAATGTTTAGGAAACCAATATAAAAAGGTTCAAGAAATATTTTAGTTTTAATGTATACTGAATTGTATTATTTTATTTTTGTGGCAAAATTGATTTCTGAAACAGTTTTTGAGTTGAACAACTTCATAGATCTATCAATAAATAAAAAAAATATGTTGGTCAATAAACACATTTCAAAAATAATTATATACATATTTTATTTATTCTTAGTGCCCCTTTTTACTTTCAGAAATATACTTTTTAGACAAACTATATGGTTACCTTCTTTATTTGTGTTTACTCATTTAATCTTCAAAATAACACTCTGAAGTAGATTTCAAAAACTTTTTTTTTCTATTTACAGTTGAGAAAATGGAGGGCTGGAGACATATAGTAACATGTTGCTTGAAATACTTAGCTAGGGACTTCCCTGGTGGTCCAGTGACGAAGACTCTATGCTTCTGATGCAGAGTGCCCAGGTTTGATCCCTAGTCGGGGAGCTAGATCCCACATGCCTCAACTAAGAGTTCACATGCCACAACTAAAGACCCTGCATGCCATAATGAAGATCCTACATGCCTCACTAATACCCAGCATAGCCAAACAAATAAATAAATATATTAAAAAAAACCCACAACCCCCCCCCCCACCAAAAAAAAACACACTTAGCTCATCAGTAGCAAGCCAAGATTTCAAACTTGAGAAGCTGGCTCCAGAGATTTTGCTCACAATCATTACTCCACAGTAGGTTTCACAGAAGATACAGGAGTGTAGCCCAAAGACCTGCCCCCTTCTCTCAGCTACTTAGGGCAACTCACTTTCCCTCTCTGAGCCTTTGATTCTATAAGATGGGGCTGCTACTGCCCATCTTATAGAATTGTTGGAAGTATTCAATGAATTAACAACATAAGAAAGGGCGTTTGTAGGCTGAAGATACTGTATGTGTTTAAGACCATCATTTGTGGGCCTTTTCCATAAATCTAAGGCAACGCTGCGTGCGCTGATGTCCTAAATCGGAAGTCAGTGGGCATTTGGGGGGGGGGGAGGCTGGCAACTACTCTCACCTGCTCCAATTTCCATCTTCAGTTGAATAAACTGGAAGATAACACTCCAGATACGTGTAGAGAAACAGAGTATAGTCTTCTATATCAAGGATCCTCACACTGGTGACACGAGGGATAAACGTGTGTGGTTGAATTGTCCCAGGTACACATAGAGTCATAATGTCAAGGGATCTATAAAATTTAAGATCTATTACTTTAGAAGTGCACAACAGTGAAGAAGAACAATTTCTGATTTGTGTCACTGATTTCTTAGATGCCTTCTTACTAAAATCTAGGTGGAAAGTGGAAAAAACCCACATCATCACGGCTGGATGATGAGCTTCTTAATGATCCCATGGAGGGAAGAAGATGATTTCCTGTCCTCAGGGCCACTGTTCATGTTTAACCACCATTCCCTGGCCAACTATAGGAGTTTTAATTGCCTCAAGTTTAAACTCCTCTAACCCATTTCCTTGTAACTGCAATGTAGATTTTTCTGAAATGAAAGTCTGATCATTCTACAGCTCTACTTATAATCCTTCAATGATATCCCTTTTCCTTAGGATAAAATTTAAGGCCCTCTGTGTGGTAGCATAGACATCCACTGTTTTTTTCTTGTCCCACTCTCATTCCACATAATTTGGGTGGACCTGACTAAAGCTCATGGATCTAAGAGCAGGCTAGAGCAAGGCCTAGGTCATGTGCCCGCTCTTAGCTGTAGACACTGGTTTAGGGTTGGACACAGGATCCAAGCCAATGAAAGTTAGGCTGGGAGTTGAAGAGAAATTCCTGCGTTGATGATAAGATGATGACATCAGCTAAGATTTGTAACCACCCATATTGAAAAGCTTCATTACCTTTTGAACTCCCTAGTAACTGGAGTCATTCTATTCCAAATTATGTTGTTTAGGATTTTTGAATTGTTTTTCTATGACTTAAGAAGATTCTTGACTAATGCACTAATGTACAAATGGTTTAAGCTCTGGGCTCTCTATCTAGAAAGTCTTTCAGTATCTTTTTCTTCATCTTATCATTCTATTTGCCATTCAAAATATCACTGGAGAATATCTTCTCAGAAACCTCCTTTGAAGTCCCAGTCTGATTTAGCTGCTCTTTCCCAGTGTTTACTCTCTCAGAGCAGTTATCACTCTCTGTACTGTAACCACTGGTCTGTTTCTGTCTTTCTTTTTCTGTTGTAGATTTCTTAGTGAAAGGATTTTATCTTATTTTACTGTGAATCTCTACTTCTTAGGAGATAGTAGTTATGAGATTCAATAAATATTTGTTGAATAAATAGATACAGTTCATACTTGGCTGAAATTTTCTCTGGTCCAGATACTATTCATACTCTATTAGCTTAAAATTACTACCTGCCCAGGGACGTAGACAGTTCTCTGCCCAGTAAGTCTGGGTGTGAGAGTTCCCATTAGCCTCCAGACAGGTCTAGGCTATGTTAGACTCAGAGTGAGTTGCTGCCAGGAAATCTCAGAATGGACCTTGACCAGTTGGCTTGGGAGTGGTTTGATCTGGTCAGCTCAGGAAGATGATGCTATGATGAATACAGTACTCCTAGAGAACTATTCACCTCCCACTCATCTTCAACCCACTCTAACTGGCTCCTTGCCCCCTCCATACAAACAGCTGTTGCTGAATTCACTGATGCATGATTGCCACAAACCATAGACATATTTCGGTCCTTGTTTGACTTGCACTCTCATTAGCTTTTGCAATGCTGACTACTGCTGCCTATCTCAAACACTCTTGTCTTCTGTGACTCTCGCTTTACACTTTACAAGGTGGCTTTTTTTCAGTCTCTTTTTCAGGTTCATCTTCCTTTACACAAACAGTTGGAAGCTCAAGCCTGTCTCGTCCTTCCTGTGATGATATTTCTCATTCTCTTCCTTTGAGATCTCATACATGTCCAAGGCTTCAATTTTCCTCACAGTGCATATGACTTACAAATTTGTGTTGCTAGCCTAACTTTTCATTTAAGCATAAGACTTGTATGTATAATTATTACCTAATAGCTCTACTTATATGACATTTGAAACTCTAGATCTTCTGTCTCAAACTTAGTCTTCAATCTGCGTTCCCAGTCTTTGTGATGAGCGCCATCTTACATCCATTTACTCAAGATAGAAATCCAGGTGTCATCTCTGATAGCTTGTTCTTCCTGATATTCAATTCAGTTGAAATTATAGGAATAATTTTGAATCTTATATATCCATATTTACTGTTACTTTTTTCCCTACTAAAAGAGTCGCCTAAATAATTTCCCACTCCATTCCCCTTTCAACTGGTTTTCCATCACTATGGAAAAGAGTTTGATGTTTTCTCAAAAATTTAGGCATATAATATAATACTCAGCCACAAAGAGGAATGAAGTATTGATGTATACTACTGATTAAGGATGAACCTTGAAAACATCATGCTGAGTGAAAGAAGCCAGTCACAAAACAGCACATATCATATGATTCCATTTATATGAAATATTTAAGAGGTAAATCCATAGAGATATAATGCAGATTGATGGCTTCAGGGAGGAAGAAGGTGGAGTAGATATTCCTTAATGGGTACAGAATTTCCTTTTGGAGTGACGGAAATGTTTTAGAACTAGATAGAGTTGGTAGTTGCATATCATTGTGAATATTCTAAATACTATTCTATTGTTCACTTTAAAATGGTTGCTTTTAGGTTATGTGAATTCGACCTCAAAGAATTACTTAAAGAGACACCACTAATCACTTATTGTTTCACTAGAATCTACACAGTTTTCCAGAGTCAGTTCTGTTGAGCTGGGTGAGGCTCATTGATCTCAAATGGACTCATGAGTGTATGTTCAGTTAGCTGTGGGTTCATTGGGAATTGGATGATCTAGTGATTTTGGCTTGGATGACTTGGCTGTGCTCCACTGGTCTCTCATTCTCCATCAAGTTATCCTGGGCTTATTATCTAGGCAGAGCCAGAGGTGAGGAGAGCAAGACCTCTTGAGACCCAAGTTCAGAATGCGCACATTCATTTCCTCTGCATTCAGTGGTCAAAGGAAATCTCATGGTCAGCTCAGATTCAAGCAGTGTGGAAATGAAATATCCATTAATGGGGAGGCAGAAAAGTCAAATTACAAAGGGTGTGGGTATAGAGGGAGTGGAGAATTTGGGCTGTTTTGCAACTGATTTATCATAGATTTTATCCTTATGTCTGGTACTTAGTGAGTGCTCAACAAATATTTGTTCAATTAATGAGTAATTCATTGAATTTAGGTCAAAAAGGAAGCTGGGGTCCCAATTTAACATTTGAGATTATGAACTCTCATGGACTGCAAGAAGAAAGAAAACATGATTCCTTGAGGTATTTGAGACCTTCTCCCTAGAGAAGGAAATTGCAACGCACTCCAATACCTGGGAAATCCCATGGACAGAGGAGCCTGGTGGGCTATAGTCCATGGGGTTGCAAGAGTCAGACACAACTTAGTGACTAAACCACCACAGCTGCTTCTAACTTCTCTAATTATAAATCAAAAGCCCTTCCACAACCTTGTAAGGAAGATGGAAAATTCCTTCATCACCCTCTGGCTGAGCTTCCTTCTTATACTCCCTGTTTTGGTCAGGGTTTAGAGGACTTTCTCGTGTTAGAATTCTGAGCTAACGCAAGTTTAGTGGATACGCACTGGTAAACTGGCCCTTTTAAAAAAAGGGGGAAAAAGCCTTATTTGTGGGGTTTGCTGATTTCTCTTCCACTATGGCCAATTTCAAGCTGCCAGCTTGAAATGAGAAGTAGGAAAAGATACACTTACCTGAGTCTTGAGTCACCCAACTCCAGGACGCTTCTGGTGCCTCTGTTGCTCAGGACCTGTCTGCACCTTGCCTGCCTTACTGGAACCACTGGAGTCGACGAACGGCTAGAGTCTGTTGCCCTGTCACTTACATTGTTCCTTCACTCATTCACTCAACAGACAATTAAGCGAGCAACTCCTATAGAGCTAGTGCATTAGGCTCTGGGACAAAAATGATGAACAATAGAATCATGTCTCCACCTTCCTAAGGCTCCCATTCTCCCTCACTGAAGTAGTGCTCCCATTACCTCTCAAGGAAGCTCTCAATTTCTGATGTTTTGCCCTGTGATGCCCTGAGAGGGTGTTAGTGCAGTAGCACCTCAGCCTAGAGGAATAAGACTCCCAATTTCTCTTATCCCATACACAATTGTCATCTACCACAGTCTTTCTGGACTGCTTCTTTCTGGGTTGGAACCAAATATTCAATTATAACTCAACTATATAATTCAATTTTGAAAGAATTCTTCATCACAATCTGAAAAATGAGAGGTTATTTTTGAACAAAACAGAACCAGGAGAAATCAGAATGCATTTAATGGTTACTGTATCACGTAATATTTAACATAATGTAATCAATACATAGCACTCTGTATAAATAAACCATTTAGATTCTCACGGATCTGAAGGGGAAAGAGGGCACCATTCCCGGAAGTGCTTTCTTTCTATTTGCTAAACCATAGTTCACACCTTTGGGGAACCAAATGCTCATTTAAAGCCAAACACCAAAGCCTGTGTTATCCTTTTTCTTTCTTTTCTTAACAGACATACATAGTTTGGGCATACTATTAACCATGGATATGGTTAATATGCTTTTTTATTTTACTATGTTACTGACACTCAGTGTTTTTGCTTTTCTTCCAAGGGGAGGGTTGGGTTGGTGGACACAATCAATATATAAAATATAACAGCCGTTGCAAAATATATACTTGTTTTTTGATGACTGACTGAAGTTCCTAACACAAATTATGGCTGAGTGAACAAAAGAAAAATTTGTGATTTATTCACTGTGTCTAGTACCCAAACATAAAGCTTAGTACAATCAGTCATCTATAGCACTCATGGCTTTAATATTAATTGCACTTGGAAAAGCAGCAGAAAAGCAACCTCTGGGTGGAATAGAGAAGCTGGGAGGCTTATTTTCAGAACGCAAAGCCATTGGTTACTCTTGGTGCTTATAGAGATGGATTTGAGAAACAGCAACTCATCCCAGGAAAAGAATGCACTCCACTCACCAGCCAAGGTCACAAAGCTTGGAGCCCTCCTAGAAGAGGCTACCACTGGGGCAATTTGGTTTAACAAACTGTTATTTCCTCATGCAAAGTACATTGTCTTCCTGCCAAACCTCATGAGCATGTAAAGAAAAATAACCACTTGCACAATTACTTTGGGCACCAATGTCATTGTGGGCAGTGAATGACGGGTTGCAGTGGAGTCCTGTGGAGCACCCCCCCAGCCCCACCCCAGGGTAATAGAATGGAAAGATCTGTGTTCTACTAAATTCCATCAAAACTAGTGTGCGTCTTCAACTCAGTGGCCAGCCTCCCCATAGCAGGGAGACTTACAGAGAAGGGATCAAATATTTCTACTTGACCTAGAACTGACAGTTGGAAGTTTTGACATTAACTCTTAATGTCACAATTAATTCCTCTTTGCTCTGTGTTCCTGTAGCACAGTAATCTGTTTTTAGTGGAACATGCCCTCCATCCAGCCTGAACTGAGAGTCCCTGGTGCTGAGACCATCCTGGTTCATCTTAACATTCTCTGTGGGGGCTGGAGACCATCCTGGTTCATCTTAATATTCTCTGTGTTCTTGATAAGTGCAGAGTGAACATCTGTTCAGTTGAAGGGAGAGAGAATTAAGTTATTTTCACAGACTTTACAGTCCCCCTGCTGATCATACATTTTCTGTTTAATTAATGGGGACTTTGATGAATTTCTACCTTGGCCACCTCTGGTAGCCCTGAGCCTCCTGGGTCTTGGTCTCTTTCTGTAGGGAATAATCACATTTTCTCTAGTTAACAGGAATTTTTTGGTAACATCAAGTATGAGAACATGTAGAATTCTGAAGATTTGGGGAAGGACTTTGAGCACCTGTTTGTAGTCTTAAGTTTCCTGCAAGCAGAAAGTCCCTTACATCATCTCTATCCAGTAGTCAATGGGCTTCTGTGGGGCTGCTAGTGATCCCAGTGGCCAAGATGTTTCAAAGCCATAAAGTTAGGTCTCCAAAAAGATATGACTTTTTTGCTTGTTTCTCACTGATTGAACAGGAGTGTGTCTCTTAAGTGACCATTCTATCTAGTGAAAGAAAAATCAACCTAGTTAATTCCAGCGTCTTAGTCATTTCAGGTTTTAAACTCTCATTTCAGTCAAATTCACCTCTCTGGTGGCAAACTTTAATGCTATAGTATTAAGGCATCTGGGAAATATCTATTTCTGGAAGATGTACTGTGTTGGTGTCTGTTGCAATATGCAACCCTGCCTGTTTCCTTGGCACAGCCTCTTTTCACATGTACCCACGTTTTCACATGTAACCACCACAATATCTGAGTCCCCTTTTATCTCAGGTCATCAACCTGGACCAGCAGTTCTCAAACTTTTTGGTCTCAAAAGTCATTTGCACTTAAAAATTATTGTAACCGCCAATAATTTTGTTTTTGTGAGTTATATCCATCAATATTTATATTGGTGATTAAAACAGAAAATTTGGAGATATTTGCTTTTTTCAGTTAAAAACTAAAAGCCATTCCACATGAACCTAAATAACATTGTTTATGAAAATAACCACATTTTGCAAAATAAAAAAATAGTGAGAAGAGTAGCTTTAAAAACATTTTTGTAAATCTTAATATCTGGCTTCATAGAAAAAAGCTGAATTTTCATCTCTTACTGTATTCAATCTGTTGTGATATGCTATTTTGGTTGAACCATGTAAAGATAATCTGGCCTTATGCAGACATGTGGTTGGCAAAGAGAGGAATATCTAATAGCTCTTTGAGATAACTGCATATATTCTTCTTTAGTACTATACCAAAAGTCAACAGGTGGTCGTTTCTCAAAGGTTAGCTGCAATGTGGAATCTGAAACCATAGTAAAAAGCTTTTCGTATTTTGTCACATTGAAATCCACTGTTCTGTCTTGCACTCTAAATGAATCTTCTACCTGTGCAGGATTTTATAACATCATGCATTGGTCATTTGGAAAATTGATCCACTGAGTTAATCATATCTTCTAAATGTTGATATATTTTAACATACAACAGCAAAAAAGATTCATTGACAGCATGTTTTATTTAATAAGAAAACTCTACTTCATAGGAAGCTGTCAAGATTACAGGGGTAGATACGAGTTTTCCAAAATTCTATTTTGTTTTCTTGAAAGCTTGAATTGTATGATGGACAGTACAGTCTGCTCATTTTTTGTTTTGAAGTACCAGGCTCATTTGGTTCATTTCCTAGCAAATACTCAGATCTGTTAAATGCTCAAGTTTGAATAACCATAATTTATCTTTCAGTCCTTCAAGGAAATAAAAGTGGTGTTCCATGAAAAGGGTATCTAGGTCAGTTGGCAACTCAATTGTACCTTGGTTGTTCCTGACACAACCACTGTGCTTTAAAATGCAGCAGAGGGGCTTTATGCATACTTTCCATTTCATTACATGGGATATTAAAATGCTTATACTCAAACGACTGGATTTCATAAGATTAACAACTTGTGCTGTCTCATCAAGGACATTCTTAAGTGCAGTTGGCATTAAAATGTATAAGTGTGCAGCAATCAAGAATATAAAGACAGCTAGTACAGTTTGGTGCTACTGACTTAACTCGTGTTAAGGCACCAGCAGTTTAACTCACTATTGCTTTTGCATTTTTAGTCCTAATATCAAAACAATTACAATGGCAAACAATATCTTAGTATTATTATGAAAATAGATTTAACTCACGGATGCCCTGAAAAGGTCTCAGTGATCTCCGGGAATCTGTGGACCACTGACCTAGACAGAATTCATTTTATTCTAATTGAGGCTTTCATAGGTTTTCCAGCCTCTCTGAGCAGTGGGGGAAGGTGTTGGTTTGTGCCTAAGGTTTTGATGGGGACAGTAGGAATCTGGCAGGCTGCCTTGGGCCCCTCCTGGTGCAATCTCTGTTACTTAATTTTATTAAGAATCATCTCTGGACTTCCACCTTGGTTTTTAAAGTCTATAAATTTGATCCTAAAGAATTTGTAGCTGTAGAACACTGAACTGTTGTGATATCTGTAATAATAACTGCCAGTGTGTGGCTTTTTTTTCCTTCTTGGAAGAGAGAGTAAGGACTTGTAGAAATAAATGTCCCAGAGCCTGAGATGGAAAATTTGATAACTACTTACATAGTAGAAATTTCTATAAGCAAAGGCAGGAAGGATGCCTCATATTTCACAGAAGGAATCAAAGTTAAGCGGCAGATGTGGAAGAAAAAACCCTTTATAGTATCACTAAAAAGAATAAAATGGATCCAGTGGTTTTCTATTTTTCTAACAGTGGACCAGTGACGTGAAAGCTAGGATTGCAAGAATATACAACAATGATCTAGTTACTAAGCTCTCGTAAACTTGAAGTTGATAAAACAAAATTGAGAGATGAGGAAGTGTATCTCTAAAGGATATCATGGAGTCTTAGGAGATGCGAAGATCATTCATCTCTTCCAAGGTCAGTCTTTCCTGTAGTAGGGTGGTGATTGGCAAAGGCCTCTAATAGCTTTATGAATTTCAGGACACTTCATTTATCTGGAATTATGTTTCACAGGAATATCACAGAAATAAAAATTTTCAGATAATTAAATTATACCTCACCTGGAAGTAAGACTATTTTTTTATTTAAAATAGCTGTTTGTAACCCAGGGTTCATGAATCAGTTCTAGGGAGTTTTTGAACTGCCTCAAATTATATGGAAGAGTCTGTGAGTTTTTTCCTCACATGCATTTTTCTGAAGAGATAATCCATAAGTTTTACAAGTCCTTCAAAATGGACCATAAAAAAAAAAAAGCACCCCAAGAACTACTGTTTTAAGCAATTCTTAAAGTAAATGTTTAGAAATTGATCTAACTTTCTTATTTCATTTTTCCTATTGGTGAAATGACACATTTAGGGATATTGTTTTCTTCTTAATTTATCCTTGCCTTGTATTGGTATTTCTGTCTCCTTCCCTGATGCATCAGTTACCTTTTCCTTGTTACCAGAAAGTTGGCTTCCTGTAATTTCTCCCTGCCTACTGCAAAGTGGCTGAGAAATTAGATAACAGAGTTTGTTAGAATAACATTAAAAAGGTTTTCAGTGAGTGTCTCTCCTACGAATAAAGTGTGCAGATGTTAGCACACAGACTATGGGGCATCTTTTTTGGTAAGTCAAGGACCAGCTTTGCATTTTTTCCATTCTCCACTCACGATCTAGGTGACCAAATTGACTAGTTACATGATTATCTGATACTTGAGATGTAGGTAAGTATACTGTTTATACAGTATAGAGTCCATGAGGATATTATTAGGGTTTGTATTAGTCAACTGTTGCCACAATAATGCTGTATAACAAACCATCCCACAACTAAATGACACACAACAATAAGCATTTGTGTGTTTTTGTTTGTTTGCAGGTCAGCTGGAGGTGTGCTAATCCAGGTGGGTTTAGTTGGGCTTAGCTCAATACTCTAGATTGGATACAGGATTGCCCTAAAATGTGTTCTTGGTCCTGGAGCTATTTGAATTCAAAGATAAGGAGACAAAAGGGATGAACATAGACTCAGGATGCCTCTTAAGGCTTAGGCTTGGACCTAAGATATTCTTACTTCCACCCACCTTCCATGGCTATAGCAAATCACATGGTCAAGGTCAACAACAACAAGGAAGGGAAGTTAGTATATATATCCTCCAAAAGAAAGCAAGTGAATATTTATTTGCTTAACAATTACTTACTTGACCCCAATTAAGTAAGCTGCCCCTTCTTTATAAGTGAATTCATATTTTTTTTTTTAAAAAGAAAAATAGCTACAGATCACCTTGATATGTTTTTAAAAAAACAGATTAAGCATTCTAGTAAGATTCTAAAACTTTCAGAAGCAAGAATTCTGTTGTTGTTCATTCTGAGTGTAGATAGTGGACCAAAAAAATACCCCAAATCAAACCAAAACCAAAACCAAAACAAAACCAAAAGTAAAACAAAAGAAAAAAAAACCTCAGTTTAATAACTGAAGGAAAAAATATTGCCAGTATTCCCTCAGCTGTGAAACTTCAAATCCAATTCTGAATCACAGTTTATGGATATTGCTGTCTAACAGCTTTCATGAGCTTCCATGATGCTATAATCCCACAAGGGGCAGTTTGTTTGTCATCCCAGATCTTGCCATCTGCTCTTAGCAAAGTCTATCTGAAGTCCTCTTCTTTCTCACCATGACAGCGTCTTTGTGTAAGTAGAGAAAGTTCACCTTCATAACTTATTCATGGCTGGGATAAGGATCCATCCTTCGTGAGAAATCACTGCAGAGCAGCATTACCAGTCCTTTTCTCTTCCTTAGGGACAGCTGTCGTTCGTTCTTCCCAAGGCTCAGTGAGAGTAGCTTTCCTTAATTTAGAACATCTGAGTAGACTTAGTGAAGAAATGCTGACATTTGTATGTACTTTTTGGCTTTTGATTCTTTCTTGATGTAATTTTCTCTTTTAAAATGGGGACAACATGGCCTGTTAAGATTTAATGAACAACAAGCCAAGGGCAGGATGTGGAGCAACCTTGATGAGCAAGAACACAGAGCTTGGGCTAAGTTGGCCAAAGTTTGAATTCAGATGCCAATAGCGAGCTGTGTGTCCTTGGAAAAGCGACACCACTTCTCCGAGCCAAACTACTATTGCCTCTCGCACGGCATTGTCATGAGTTTCACACAGATTAGTTCTCAGGTACCTGCAAAATGGAGGGTATTCATTAGTTTACATGAGTGGGAGAAACGAAAAGAACTTTGACTCTAAAGAGTTTGAAATCTGTGGCAGAATCACCTGAATAAAGTGAAGAGCATCCTTTGGTTCTAAACTTGGATGACATCTGTACAAAATTAGAAGAGCAGAGAGGAGTAATTTGTAAACACCCAGATATTATAGTAATTGTTCACAGTCATTGAATTTTCACCCTTAAGTCTTACAAGTTTCAAAAAGGTTAATTCAGACAACTTATTATCCCTTCTAGTGATATTAGATGGATGGGAAGGATGGGAGATGGGGAAATAAAGTAGCAAAGAAGGACAAATTTACCACTATTTTCAAGTTTCTAAATACTAGCTTTTAATGGAGAGACTGTTCATCCTTGTCATGGCAACTATTTCACTTCTGTACAACAAAGAAGAAATAACCTGTAGACAAAACACTAGCTGTGTTCTTTTTTGACATTCAAAATGATTTTTGTTTACAATGGATAATTCTGTAATAATACTAGTAATGACTATTTTTAAGGCTTGTCATGTAAGGAACTAGTCAAATGCTTCATAAATTATCTCTTAGACTTGCATGAGGATAAATATTATACACTGATTTAAAATGAGGCATTCAACTCTAAGAGGTATAGTGTTGAATACTTCTAAAAGCAAAATTATTTACTTTGTGTAGTTATCCTAGATAGGAAAAAATACCATGAAACAGTCAGAATAAGTGGAAATGGAAATACATATACAACTCAGTGTTGAAACAACAAGGAAAGGACTGTGGTCATCAAGATCTTACCCTTAGTTCCATGAAAATATTTTTTATTGGCTTAGAAAAGAATAGATCTTGTGAGTATATTTAGCAATCAGAGACATCTTGAATTATCAAAGAAAACTTAACAGAACACTGAACCATACCAAAAATAGGCTGGAAGGAAGTTGAAAGGAAAGCAACATCTGATTGATGGTTAAATTACACAATGCTGTCACTTCCTTGGCAACTGAACCATGTTTCTCCTTTGCGTCAAGAAACCTGTGCAGTGTTCGCAACAACAAATTTGTTGGTTGAAGTGTGTAGCTGAAAATTTTCACTAGGGGGCAGCCTCTCACTGAAATGAGAGAATCTACTTTCTGCATCATCTGATTTCAATAAGAAACTGGCCCAGGGAGGCACACATTCTCGGCACAACCTCTGAAGGGAAATTTATGCGTCTATAAAATGTTGAATCAGCACAGTTAGTGGCGAGTAAAGGAAGGAAAAAGTCTTGCATAACATTAAAAGTCCAGCATCAATAGATGCTTAGCCTTATGGATGGTGTGTACTTTGAACACAAAAGCTTTGCTGTGTTGGCTGCTGTCAGGATTTTTAAGAGAATCAGTTTAGTTTCTTTTATAGACACACACACACACAGAGAATGAAAAGCCACCATGCAAGTAAACATTTTAAAGTTGGGAAGGAATAGAAACAAGTAGAGATTGATGATTTCTTCACCTTTTAAACCCTAGGTTTAAACTGAGCGGAACGCTGTGTGGCCAGGCTGTTCCTCCACCGCTCTGTGACTTTTATATGACCCTTTCTACCCACCTATTGTTTTTCCCCTTTGCTACTCTTTCTCTTTAGTTTTATATTCCTCAAGTGATCTCACCTAACAAAATCAACAGCTCCTGTCCCGAGGAGAGTCGTGACTATGTGTTTTTTTTTAACGGGGCTCTGAATGGTCTCAGCATTAAGCAGAGGCAATATTTGAAATGTGATACTGCTCAGTTTCCTGCCAGCCAGCACATCTGCAGGTCCTATTGTATCTGTGATTGTAAAGGCATCTGAGGGCCCCAACACCCCTGAGCAGCTGGTGTAACCTTGTGTGGTCTGGGAACCATGGCAGAGCTGGGGTGCTGGGAACACTGTCACCCAGGACTCTCAGGCAGCCTGAGCTGGCCGTAGGGACATTTGTGGAACCTGGGCAGGGGCACTCCTGGAAGCCTTTGATGGAAATTGGAGCTTTAAAATGATGAAAGAAAAAAATCCATTAGACGAGAGGTGGGCATCCACAGAAACCACAGCTCATGGAATCAGTAATTATTCAGTAAGCTGGAGGCTAGAAGTTGTGGCAATGAAAAATCATGGCTGGGTGTGGGCTCTGTAGCCAGAATTGAGCTTGAATCCAAGCTCTTTATACTACTGTCTGGTTGACTTTGAGAAAGTGACTATGTGCCTCAGGTTCTTTTTCCATAAAATGAGTGCTTAGAGTAGTGCCTGGCAGGTAATAAGTTCAATGAAAATTAGCTATTTTTATTATTGTTATTCTTATTATTATTGTCATTAGGATGCAGAGGTAAGGGAAGAGGACTTCATGAAAAGTCTGTTTCCTTATCTATAAAATGGGGGTAATAGTGGAACTCGCTTACAGAGTTGTAAGATTTAAATTAGCTGCTACATGTGTAGTGTTTAGAATACTACTTGGCAAATAGTAAGTGCTCAATAAATTATTGTTTTGTTATTGTTATTAGAGACCTAGACAGAAGTAACACTACTTTCCACCCTAAAGAGCTAAAGAGTTGTATGAGGAATGCATGTGTGTTCACTGTATTATCATCACTCAGGTTGCTCAATAAATGTTTATTCATTTTACTACGTAGCCTATTAATCCTGTTCCTCTGGTTGCTTAGTATCCATACATGTCAGAGGGAAAACTAATTTCAGTAATGAGGACCTAGAGTTTACATATAATACCTCAGTCCTATAAAGCAATGAGTCAACCATTTGAGTCCTGGAGCCTCTTTGATAATCTGGATGTATCTATGGATTTTTACCCCAGAAAAAAGCACACAACTGCACACCACTTAGCATATACATTCAAAGGCTTTTAAGCCTGTCTTGAAGCCCATCCAAGGATTTTAGAAATCCATGAGCTGGCAGTGGAATGGGGGTGGGGGCGGGGGTGGTGGGTGCTAAGAATTCCTGAAATATACATAAGAATGTAACTGAAAGGGAGGGATTCTTAACATAAATTTCATCAATAAGAATAGAGTTAGGAAAATGCCAAAAAATCAGTACATACCCTTAATTAGTGGTCCTCAAATTGTTGGTGGTGAGGCATAATAATAACCTGGATTTACTAAAGTTAAGGTTCTTGGTCTGTTCCACCAGGTGTTTTAGTTTAGAGAGTCTTAGGCTTGGTGCAGCTCAGAAAACTTAATTTTAACATTTATCCAGTTGATTTTGATGTAGGAGGTTCTTAAATCACACTTTGAAAACAATTTCCTGACTTTTCCTCATGAACATGTATCAGGTCTGAAAGACATTGAATCCTGAATAGAGTAGAATTATTAAAAAAAAAAAAGAAGAAATCATATTTATCTTAAAAGCTCAGTATACCAGTATACCGTCTATCTAAAATAAGCATTCCAGCCAGCAAGAAGAAGAGGAATAAAACTGCTGCTCTCTGGAGGGGCCTTGTATTAGGGTTGGGTTTTGCTTGAGAGACCCAACTCGTATCACCAAATAATTAGTTGATAGGCATGTTTGGTGATCTCAATCCTGTTCTCATTAGTAATGTGGTTGCCTACCTTGATTCCAGTGAAAACAGTATGTACTGTGTTATTTTGTACTTTGGGGCATGAACTTGCTAATTTCCTTCAACCATGTTATCTGATTATGACTGTTTTTCTAAGACAAATGGCAAGTCTGATGTCAGGAACCATATTTGATTATTTATCTATATTCCTCTACCCAGATACCTGGTAGGGTGCTCAGTCAGTACAGTTTCATGGGCTCACTAACTGTCAAATTAACTTACAATATAATATGGTTGAAAGGCAATAACATGGACTTCATGACTGTAATTAACATGTTTCTAGGCATGGCCATGGAGAAGGGCTTCATGGTAGATTGAATTCAAAATCATTTTGATTATATGCCTCTCCTAGACATACAACACAGAGGATGAAAATGAACTCCTTTAGGCTGCATCTTTGGACATTCTAATAGTGTTGGGAAACATTCTTTCTGTATGGACCTAGCTCTTGTGGGCTCACTTTGTCTGGATTATTTCTGACTTCTTAGGGGTTCCTAAGAGCTGGGGTGGTGCTTCTTACTTCTCTCTTGTTATACTGCTGGCACTGTTAATGGTGATCTCAAGATAGAGCAAGGGTTGCGTAAGTGTTGTCTTCTGACCCTCTGAGGCAGGAGGGGCTCAACGGACTCCACGGTTGCTGCAGAAACCCAGAGTACCTACTGACTCAAACCATCAGCCTCCAAAAATCTGGCTTTTGCCAGCCCAGAGCTGAGAACAGCTATTCACCACAATGACACCACTGTTTGTGGCTCTGAATACAACAGATATCGTAGAGATAATTTATATCTTAAATTATTTTTATTTTTAGAGTCACTGTCAAATGAGTCCCCACCCATCCTTTTTTCACCCAGATTCCTCCCTATCCAGAACCCTCCTATGATGGATGCCTCTTTGCAGCACCTACCACCACAGTCCCTACCTGGGCGATGTCTCCTAGGCCAGCACCGTGATGCTGAGCTAAGGCTCCAAGCTCCTTCTCTGCTTTCTTTCTTTCTTCTCTTTTTTCTTTTTAAAGTAATTGACTTTATTTAAAACAAAAACACCAAAACCCAAAGCACTTCACCCATTTCTATTTAAACTATTTTAATACAATGAGAAGGACAGTAAGGGCATCTATATGAAGAAATTTTCAAGCATGTAGTACTGGGCTATGTTTGAACTTCCTATAAACCTTGTTACTTTTGAACCTCAAATGAAATTCTTTGCTCCTACCTGAATGCAATGGCCTGAGGACTTGAAAAAAATTTTGGTTTTTACATCTTTTTTTTGTTGGTGGTTATTTTTAAAATGGTCTTTAAAAAGTCTGGAGTTCTAAGAATTCTGCACAGAAATGTAGGCAAACAGAAAGGCAAAGTAACATAAGGCAGTGTTTCAGGCAAATTTATAACATAAGGACAGCTTAAAAATGAACATTGGTGCTACCTATCAGTGCACATCCTGTGTTTTTTTAAACATCAAACATCTGAAAAACAATTTTTTGGCATTTATTACTTTTAACTCCCAGAAGAATCTGCCTTTCCAGAGAAAGGCTCTTAGAATTGTCACTTAGAAGTGACAGACAACATCGTCCACAGGCTTGTAGGATCTGCTATGAGCATTCAGGATCTGGAAAGGGAAGGGTGAGATGGTGCAAATAATGAGGCAACTCAAACCATTTTGAAAAAGTGCAGAGATCAGGTGAACTACTTTTACTGCCAAGAATTAAAGAATCTTTTTGAAAATATGATTCTGCACCAATAATCATCTCAAGAGAATCCAAAGTGTTTTTAAACAAGTAAAATCTGACACAGATAACACATAACACATGGCCAAGCAAGCCTTCCTAGATATACACTCCCTTTTTTTTCAATGACACCATTGAACCATCAGGGATATTTGAAACAGCCTTATCGACCTGGATGGAGCTGAGCCACGGCGGCTCAGCTCTTTTCTGAGGAGGTCATTTGCAGGAATGATGAGAGAAGCAGCTTCAGAGAAGCAGTTCCCGGTGAAGTCTAGTCATCAATGTACAAAACCGTCTCCAGGAGGAAGTTTCTGTTGTTCCACCAAAGCTTGTGATCTTTCTGAAATGGGCAAAAGTCAATGAATCAGTGAATGGGCAAAACATAACTGAAAATTTCTATCGTTGCCCTTCTCAACTCATACAATCTCCTTTCAATACTACAAGTTTTAGCAGAGGGGTTGTTCAGTGGAAGACACACTAGAGTAAGAAATGGAATCACCTAAGCGATATATCTTTTAATCACACATTTTTTCAGTCATGAGCAGGTGACTATTGTGTCAGTCAGCCACAAGAAACAGAAGGCACCCTCAGCTGGGAACAGGATTATGAGTCTGAGGAGAGCTGCAGGCATGGAAGAGGGGCTGCCAGGAAAGCAGCACTGCCAGAACCCTGAGTGTGGAGAGGGCTGGGGAATAGACATCAGTCTTTCCCTGCCCTTTGACCTCAGCCAGTGACTCCTATGGGTCAGAGTTACCTGGAAGCCAGAGGGCCAGGCAGCTGATGATGCAGTCAATCCAATCAGCCTCCCAGAGCAAAGGGCAAAGCAGAGAATAGGGTAGAACTGTAGTGGGTAGTTGCTCAGTTGTGTCCAGCTCTTTGCGACCCCATGGATATAGCCCACCAGGCTCCTCTGTCGATGGGGATTCTCCAGGCAAGGATACTGGAGTGGGTTGTCATGCCCTCCTCTGGGGGATCTTCCCAACTCAGGGATCAAACTGTGTCTCCCACATTGCAGGAGGATTCTTTGCCATCTGGGCCACCAGGGAAGCCCAAGAATACTGGAGTGGGGAGCTTATTCCTTCTCCAGGGGACCTTCCTGACCCAGGAATCGAACTGGGGTCTCCTGTGTTACAGGTGGATTCTTTACGAGCTGAGCTACCAGGGATGCCCTAGGGTAGAACAGGGATGAAGAAAAACTAACCAGCACAACTACACTTCAGAACAACAACTATACAGTCCATGAAATTCTCCAGGCCAGAATACTGAAGTGGGTAGCCTTTCCCTTCTCCAGGGGATCTTTCCAACCCAGGCATCAAACCCAGGTCTCCCGCATTGCAGGAGGATTCTTTACCAGCTGAGCCACAGGGGAAACTTCAGAACAACAGACCATGACAACAGAGCACAGTGTATATGTTATACATATTTTAAATAAGTCAAATCAGGTATTTATTTCCTTTCTTCACTATAAATCCTCACAATGCATCTTCACTAACAACCCCGTTGAAGAATTCTAAAGCATACAGCATAGTACTTATCTTTTCCAGTTGTTTTTTGTATTTTCTGCCACACAAGAGTAGAGCATGACACAGATGAACATATTTTCAGACCTCCCTGTCTACCTGTTGGTCTCTGTTGATACGAATTCACTGCTAGAAAACAGTACAAAGCTGCACATTCTGGTCTTCGCTAGGCAATTAGCATATTCTCCATAATCACTGTTAATGATGTGAAAACTTACTCATTGGTTCTTTATGTTAATATCTCAGAGAGGCTTATAGTCTTGGACTTTGTATAGGAAATTTTAGTTGACACTAAGTTTCTATGACGACGAGACAGGTTAAAGTGACCTTTGAGGCGTCACTAGTGGGAGCTGCAAAATGGGGTCATAAAGTATTTCAGTGCAAGTTCAGTTCAGTTCAGTTCAGTTCAGTCGCTCAGTCGTGTCTGACTCTTTGCGACCCCATGAATTGTAGCACGCCAGGCCTCCCTGTCCATCACCAACTCCTGGAGTTTACCCAAACCTATGTCCATCGAGTCGGTGATACCATGCAACCATCTCATCCTCTGTCGTCCCCTTCTCCTCCTGCCCCCAATCCTTCCCAGCATTAGGGTCTTTTCCAATGAGTCAACTCTTCCCATGAGGTGGCCAAAGTATTGGAGTTTCAGCTTCAACATCAGTCCTTCCAATGAACACCCAGGACTGATCTCCTTTAGGATCACTGGTTGGATCTCCTTGCAGTCCAAGGAACTCTCAAGAGTCTTCTCCAACACCACAGTTCAAAAGCATCAATTCTTCGGCGCTCAGCTTTCTTCACCATCCAACTCTCACATCCATACATGACCACTGGAAAAACCATAGCCTTGACTAGCCAGACCTTTGTTGGCAAAGTAATGTCTCTGCTTTTAAATATGCTATCTAGGTTGGCCATAGCCTTCCTTCCAAGGAGTAAGCGTCTTTTAATTTCATGGCTGCAATCACCATCAGCAGTGATTTTACAGCCCCCAAAATAAAGTCTGACACTGTTTCCACTGTTTCCCCATCTATTTCCCATGAAGTGATGGGACCAGATGCTGTGATCTTAGTTTTCTGAACGTTGAGCTTTCAGCCAACTTTTTCACTCTCCTCTTTCACTTGCATCAAAAGGTTCTTTAATTCTTCTTCGCTTTCTGCCGTAAGGGTAGTATCATCTGCATATCTGAGGTTATTGACATTTCTCCCAGCAGTCTTGATTCCAGCTTGTGTTTCTTCCAACCCAGCATTTCTCATGATGTACTCTGCATATAAGTTAAATAAGCAGGGTGACAATATACAGCCTTGACGTACTCCTTTTCCTGTTTGGAACCAGTCTGTTGTTCCATGTCCAGTTCTAACTGTTGCTTCCTGACCTGCATACAGGTTTCTCAAGAGACAGGTCAGATGGTCAGGTATTCCCATCTCTTTCAGAATCTTCCACAGTTTATTGTGATCCACACAGTCAAAGGCTTTGGCATGGTCAATAAAGCAGAAATAGATGATTTTCTGGAACTCTCTTGCTTTTTCGATGATCCAGCAGATGTTGGCAATTTGATCTCTGGTTCCTCTGCCTTTTCTATAACCAGCTTGAACATCTGGAAGTTCACGGTTCACGTATTGCTGAAGCCTGGCTTGGAGAATTTTGAGCATTACTTTACTAGCATGTGAGATGAGTGCAATTGTGCGGTAGTTTGAGCATTCTTTAGCATTGCCTTTCTTTGGGATTGGAACGAAAACTGACCTTTCCCAGTCCTGTAGCCACTGCTGAGTTTTCCAGATTTGCTGGCATATCGAGTGCAGCACTTTCACAGCATCATCTTTCAGGATTTGAAATAGCTCAACTGGAATTCCATCACCTCCACTAGCTTTGTTCGTAGTGATGCTTTCCAAGGCCCACTTGACTTCACCTTCCAGGATGTCTGGCTCCAGGTGAGTGGTCACACCATCGTGATTTTCTGGGTTGTGAAGATCTTTTTTGTACAGTTCTTCTGTGTATTCTTGCCGCCTCTTCTTAATATCTTCTGCTTCTGTTAGGTCCATACCATTTCTGTCCTTTATCGAGCCCATCTTTGCATGAAATGTTCCCTTGGTATCTTTAATTTTCTTGAAGAGATCTCTAGTCTTTCACAATCTGTTGTTTTCCTCTATTTCTTTGCCTTGATCCCTGAGGAAGGCTTTCTTATCTCTCCTTGCTATTCTTTGGAACTCTTCATTCAAATGGGAGTATCTTTCCTATTTTCCTTTGCTTTTGGCTTCTCTTCTCTTCCCAGCTATCTGTAAGGCCTCCTTAGACAGCCATTTTGCTTTTTTGCATTTCTTTTCCATGGGGATGGTCTTAATCCCTGTCTCCTGTACAATGTTCCAAACCTCTGTCCATAGTTCATCAGGCACTCTGTCTATCAGATTTAGTGCAAGAATAGCATTTAAAAAATATAGCTCATTAGAAAAATATATATCAATATTTTCCATATCAGGTAAAATCAAGCAACTCCATTTCTGAAGAATTTTAATTCCAGTCTCAAGCCAGGGAGCTATTTATTGGGATATTTAAAACAATATGATCAAACCTGGGAGTTTAAGCAGCTTCCATAGTGATGAGCATGGACGTGACTGCCCCACACTGTCTCATTTTCTAACAATGATATCATAGATCAGGTACGAGTATATCACGATAAACCAGAATCCAGCTCATTCCAATAGACCCAGTTAGTCAAATATGTGGGACAGAGACTCTTCGTAACATTCCTCTAAGAATAAGTCTCAATAATGCTGCCTTAGGGAGACATGCTGCCTGTGTGCTAAGTCGCTTCGGTCATGTCTGACTCCTTGAGACCCTGTGGACCATAGACCGTCAGGTTTCTCTGTCCATGGGATTCTCTGGGCAAGAAACTGGAGTGGGTTGCCATTTCCTCCTCCAGGGGATCTTTCTGACTCAGAGATTGAACCTATGTCTCTTCCGTCTCTTGCATTGGCAGGTGGGTTCTTTGCCACTATGACACGTGGGAAGCTTAGGGAGACAATGAATATGTAGTTAGTATATCATGTTAGAATTTTTATCTGTTTATATGTATTCTGTGAAAAGTTGCTGATCATGACTGGGAAGGTGATCAATTTTGGTTTATTCTCAATCTATCATGAATGGATTTGAAAAATTTTGAGGTCTCTAACATTTAGAAAACAAAATCTACATGAACACATTGTTCGATTTCATTTTAATCCTCAACTTTGTAAATAACACAGAGCAGTTATTTTCATCCCTGTTTTATAGATGAGGAAAAAGAATCCCATATGGCATAAGTGACTTGGCCAAATTGCACAAGTGAATGGTGCAGAAACTTGAACTTTGTTCTGACTCCAAGACCCTTATGTTCTTCCCCTTGTATACTATTGAATAAAGATGGAATTTCCGATCCACCAGAAAAAAGGTGTGACTGCTGAGCTGTTTCTCCAGAGGTCGTGTATGTGTCAGGATACAGTCCCACACTCTCCTGGGGCTCCTGGTAAACAATGGCCCACAAGGGTGAGGGCACTGACTAGGTTAGACTGTGGTCTGAAGTAAAGAGGGCTTCCCAGGTGGCACTAATGGTAAAGAACCTGCCTGCCAATGCAGGGGGTGTAAGAGACACAGGCTCGATTCCTGGGTCAGGAAGATCCCCTGGGGGAGAGCACAACAACCCACACCAGTATTCTTGCCTGGAGATTCCTGTAGACAGAGGAGCCTGGCAGGCTACTGTCCATAGGGTCACAAAGAGTCAGACACAACTGAAGTGACTTAGCACGCACTTCAGTTTGAAGTAAAGGTTGAAGGAAAGAAACAGAGGAAGACTGGTGCCCAAACAAGGAAGCACATGAGCAAAAATCATGCTGGAGAAAGTTGTGATCCAGTTGAACAATTCAACACTTTGTGAGCATGTTCTCTGTGCCAGGACCACTGCCAGGAGCTATTTCTGGCACAATCTCTGCTCTTGAGAATCTCACAGTTTAGAAGGGGAGATAACTAGAAGGTAGTGCGACAAATGCAGTATGCAAAGGGTGTTGTGGGAGCCCACAGTTAGAAATCCATACTCCAACTACAGCAAAGGAATAAGATTGGGGAAGGGAATTAGGAAATGCTTCCTGCAGAAGGTAAATCAAGGAGCAGAATCTTAAAGTTGAAGTAAGAGTTAGCCAAGCAAGAGAAAGCAAAAGAAAGGACATATGTAAAAAGGCAAGGAGGTGAGAGAGTGTGTGGAAGAGTCAAGTGATTTGTATGTCTCTGGTGAGATTGGGATGTGGAATAAGATGAGGTTGAAGAGACATAGGGCCAGATGATGAGAAGGAGTGAATGCTGGATTAAGTGAGGGATTTGTGCTTTATTCTGCAGACAACACAAGAGAAAGCTGCTTCAGGTTTTGTTTGTAGTTTTTTGTGAACTGTTTATTCAAAGAGGCTGCACATATACATTTTTGTATATACACTGAGCTGTTGTTTAGTAGCTAAGTCGTGTCCAATTCTTTTGCTACCCCATGGACTTTAGCCCACTGGGCTCCTCCATTCGTGGGATTTCCTGACAAGAATACTGGAGTGGGTTGCCATTTCCTACTCCAGGGGATCTTCCTGACCCAGGGATAAACTCGAATCTCTGGTGGCAGGTGGATTCTTTACCACTGAGCCACCACGGAAGCCCTGGGTTTTCTTTTTAATTGAGACAAATTTCACATGACATAAAACAAACTATTTATTTATGTATCTATTATAATGTGTCTTTTTCTTTCTTCTTTTTAAAATATTTGTTTATTTGGCTGTGTTGGGTCTTAGCTGTGGCCTGTGGGATCTTCGTTGATTCATGCAGGTTCTGGAACACGTGGCTTCAGTAATTGTTGCACACAGGCTTAGTTGCCCTGTGGCATGTGGGACTTTCGTTTCCCAAGCAGCGACTGAACTCAGGTCCCCTGCATTGGAATGTGGATTCTTAACCACTGGACCATCACCACCAGGGAAGTACCAAAGCAAACCATTTTAAAGTTTTGTACATACAATTCAGTGGCATTTAGCACATTTACAATGTTGCGCACCATCATCATTATTTAGTTCCAGAATTTATCATCATCCAAAAGAGAAACCCTGTACCCATTAAGCAATCACTGTCTACTCTACTTTCCCTCCAACCCCTGGCAACCTGTATTTTCTGTTTCTATTGATTTACCTATTCTGGATATGTCATTTAAATGAAGTCATATATTATGTGACCTTATATGTCCAGGTTTTTCCACTTGGTATAATGTTTTTGAGATCCATCCATGTTGTAGTATATATCAGTACCACTTTCCTTTGCATGAAAGCCAAAGTGAAGTCACTCAGTCATGTCCGACCCTTTGCGACTCTATGGACTATAGCCCTGTAGCCCACCAGGCTCCTCTGTCCATGGGATTTTCCAGGCAAGAATACTGGAGTGGGTTGCCATTTTCTTCTCCAGGGAATCTTCCCGACCCAGGGATCGAACTCAGGTCTTCCACATTGCAGGCAGACTCTTTACCCTTTGAACCACAAGGGAATCCCCACTTTGCATGGATGGGTACTATTCCATTGTACAGATATATCACAACATATTTACCTATTTAGGACTTTATGGAAGTTTGGATTATTTCCATTTTTTTGCCATTGTGAGTGGTGCTACACTGAACATTTATGTACACATTTTTGTTTGAATACCTGTTTTCAATTCTCTGATTATATAATTAAGAGTGGAATAGCTGGGCCATACCATAATTCTATGCTTAACTTTTTGAGGAACTGAAAATTGTTTTCCACCATGATTGTACTATTTGACATTCCATTGGCAATGTAAGTAGATTCCAATTTCTCCACAGCCACTCCAACACTCGTTATTTTCCATTTAAAAAAAATTATAACCATCCCACTGGGTGTGAAATGATGTCTTATTATCGTTTTGATTTGTATTTCCCTAATGATTGGTGATCTAGTTGAGTATCTTTTCATGTCCTTGTTGACCATTTGTATATCTTCTTTAGAGTATTGTCTATTCAAGTCCTCTACCTATATTTTAATGGATTGCCTTCTTGTTGTTGAGTTGTCAGAACTTTTTATGTATTTTGATGATAGACTCTTACTAAAGATAGGATTTGCAAATATTTGCTCCCTTTCTGTGTGTTATCTTTTCACTCTCTTGATATCTTCACTATCTTGATAGTATCTTTTGATGCACAAACACTAACTTTTTATAAAGCCAAAGTAATTTTGTTACTGTTGTACTTTGCAGTTTTTTGGTGTCATATCTAAGATCCATTGCCAAATCCAAGGTCGTTAAGATTTTTCCCTAAGGTTTCTTCTGAGAATTTAATAGTTTTAGCTCTTACATTTAGGTCTTAGATCCATTTTAATTTTTGCATACAGTATGATGGTGTCCATCTTTGTAAGAAATCAATTCACTGTATCTTAATCCATTTATACTTCACTCTCAGTTCTAGTCTGTTGATCATATGACTATGCTTACATCAGTACCACACAATTTCAATTGCTGCTGCCTTTGTGGCAGTTTTGAAAGTGGGAAATGTGAGTCATTCACCTTTACTTTCATTTTTTCTGATGATTTTGACTATTGCAATTCTGTATACATTTTAAGGTCAACGTTTTTATGTTTGCCAAAAAATGCTCTTGGGATTTTGATAAGGATTGCATTGAATCTGTACATTAATTGTGTGGAATATTATTCTCCAAGTTTCCTTTAATTCTTTGTCCATGATATCCTTAATCTATTTCAGCATACTAAATGTAGTTTATTGAAAGTCTTTCTCTAGTAAGTCCAATGCTTGTGATTCCATGGGGACAGCATCTATTAATCCCCGCCCCCCACCCGCAGTGAGTGGCCATGTTTTCTTGTTTCTTTTTTAAAATTAATTAATTAATTTTTTAATTGAAGAATAATTGCTTTACAGAATTTTCTTGTTTTCTGACAAACCTCAACAGTAATCAGCGATAGGTATACATATATGCCCTCCCTTTTGAACCTCCCTCCCGTCTCCCTTCCCATATCCTCCCTCTAGGTTGATACAGAGCCCCTGTTTGAGTTTCCTGAGCCATACAGCAAATTCCCATTGACTGTCTATTTTACATATGGTAATATAAGTTTTCATGTTACTCTTTCCATACATCTCACCCTTTTCCCCCTCTCCCCATGTCCGTAAGTCTGTTCTCTACGTATGTTTCTCCATTGTGACCCTGTAAATAAATTCTTCAGTACCATTTTCTAGATTCCATATATATGTGTTAGAATATGATATTTATCTTTCTCTTTCTGACTTACTTCAATCTGTATAGTAGGCTCTAGGTTCATTCACCTGATCAGAACTGACTCACATGCGTTCCTTTTTATGGCTGAGTAATATTCCATGCTTTATATGTACCACTACTTCATTATCCATTCATCTGTCAATGGACATCTAGGTTGCTTCCATGTTCTAGCTATTGTAAATAGTGCTGCAGTGAACAATGGGATACATGTGCCTCTTTCAATTTTGGTTTCCTCAAGGTATATGCCTAGGAGTGGGAAGGTGGGTCATATGGTGGTTTTATTCCTAGTTTTTTAAGGAATCTCCATACCGTCTTCCACAGTGGCTGTATCAATTTACATTCCCATCAACAGTGCAAGAATGTTCCCTTTTCTCCACACCCTCTCCAGCATTTATTGTTTGTAGACTTTTTGATGAGGGCTATTCTGACTGGCGTGAGGTGATATCTCATTGTAGTTTTGATTTGCATTTCTCTAACAATGAGTGATGTTGAACATCTTTTCATGTGTTTGTTAGCCATCTGTATGTCTTCTTTGGAGAAATGTCTGTTTAGGTCTTTTTCCCACTATTTGATTGAGTTTTTTGTTTTTCTGATATTGAGTTGTATGAGCTGCTTGTATATTTTGGAAATTAATCCTTTGTCCTTTGTTTCATTTGCTATTATTTTCTTCCATTCTGAGGGTTGTCTTTTCACCTTGCTTATAGTTTCCTTTGCTGTGCAAAAGCTTTTAAGTTTAATCAGGTCCCACTTGTTTACTTTTGTTTTTATTTCCATTACTCTAGGAGGTGGGTCATAGAGGATCTTGCTTTGATTTATGTCATTGAGTGTTCTGCCTATGTTTTCTCATAAGAAGTTTATAGTTTCTGGTCTTACATTTAGGTCTTAATCCATTTTGGGTTTATCTTTGCGTATGGTGCTAGGAGGTATTCTAATTTTGTTCTTTTACATGGAGCTGTCCAGTTTTACCAGAACCATTTATTGAAGAGGCTGTCTTTGCCCCACTGTGTATTCTTGCTTCCTTTGTCAAAAATAAGGTACCCATAGGTGCATGGGTTTATTTCTGGACTTTCTATCTTGTTCCATTGGTCTATATTTCTGTTTTTGTCACTACCATACTGTCTTGATGACTGCACCTTTGTAGTATAATTTGAAGTCAGGAAGGTTGATTTCTTCAGCTCAATTCTTCTTTCTCAAGACTGTGTTGGCTATTCAGGGTCTTTTGTGTTTCCATATGAATTGTGAAATTTTTTGTTCTAGTTCTGTGAAAAATCCTATTGGTAATTTGATAGGGATCACATTGGATCTGTAGATTGCATTTGGTAGTACATTCATTTTCACAATATTGATTCTTCCTACCCAGGAACATGGAATATCTCTCCATCTGTTTATGTCATCTTTGATTTCTTTCATTAGTGTCATAATTTTCTGTGTACAGTTCTTTTGTCTCCTTAGGCAAGTTTATTCCTAGATATTTAATTCTTTTTGTTGCAATGGTGAATGGGATTGAGTCCTTAATTTCTCTTTCTGATTTTTCATGGTTAGTATATAGAAAGGCAAGTGACTTCTGTGTATTGATTTTGTATCCTGCAACTTTGCTAAATTCACTGATTAGCTCTAGTAATTTTCTGATACCATCTTTAGTGTTTTCTATGTACAGTATCATGTCATCTGCAAACAGTGAGAGCTTTACTTCTTTTGTGATCTGGATTCCTTTTATTTCTTTTTCTTCTTTGATTGCTGTAGCTAAGAATTCCAACTATGTTGAATAATAGTGGTGAAAGTGGACACCCTTGTGTTGTTCCTGATCTTAGGGAGAATGCTTTCAGTTTTTCACCACTGAGAATAATGTTTGCTGTAGGTTTACCATATATGGCCTCTATTATGTTGAGGCAGGTTCCTTCTATGCCCATTTTTTGAAGAGCTTTAATTATAAATGGGTGCTGAATTTTGTTAAAGGCTTTTTCTGCATTTTTTGAGATTATCATATGGTTTTTATCTTTCAATTTGTTAACATGGTGTATCACATTGATTGATTTATGTATATTGAAGAATCCTTGCATCCCCGGAATAAACCCAATTTGATCATGGTGTATGAGCTTTTTGATGCGCTGCTGAATTCTGTTTGCTAAGATTTTGTTGAGGATTTTTGCATCTATGTTCATCAGTGTTATTGGCCTGTAGTGTTCTTTTTTGTGTGTTGTCTTTGGTTTTGGTATCAGGGTGATGATGGCCTCATAGAATGAGTTTGGAAGTGCTCCTTCGTCTGTAATTTTTTGAAAGAGTGTTAGAAGGATAGGCATTAGCTCTTCTTTAAATGTTTAACAGAATTCTCCTGTGAGGCCATCTGGTCCTGGCCTTTTTTGGAGGGGAGATTTTGTTCACAGCTTCAATTTCAGTGCTTGCAATTGGGTTGTTCATAATTTCTATTTCTTCCTGGTTCAGTCTTGGAAGAGTGAACTTTTCTAAGAATCTGTTCATTTCTTCCAGGTTATCCACTTTATTGCCATATAGTTGTTCATAATAGTCTCTTATAATACTTTGTATTTCTGCATTGTCTGTTGTAACCTCTCTTTTTTCATTTCTAATTTTGTTGATTTGATTCTTCTCTGTTTTTTTCTTGATGAGTCTGGCTAAAGGTTTGTCAATTTTGTTTATCGTCTCAAAGAACAAGCTTTTAGTTTTATTAATCTTTACTATTGTGTCTTTCATTTCTTTTTCCCTTATTTCTGCTCTGATCTTTATGATATCTTTCCTTCTACTAATTTTTTTTTGTCCTTCTTTTTCCAGTTGTTTTAGGTGTAAAGTTAGGTTATCTATTCTATCTTTTCTTGTTTCTTTGGGTAGGACTGCATTTCTGTAAACTTCTCTCTTAGAATTGCTTTTGCTGCGTCCCATAGGTTATGAGTTGTTGTGTTTTCATTGTCATTTGTTTGTAGAAATTTTTTGATTTCCCTTTTGATTTCATCAGTAACCTGTTGGTTATTTAGAAATGTGTTGTTTAATCTCCATGTGTTTGTGTTTCTTACACTTTTTTTTCCTTGCAATTGATATCTAATCTCAAAGTGTGTGTTCAGAGAAGATGCTTGATATGATTTCAATTTTCTTAAATTTACTGAGATTTGATTTGTGACCCAAGATGTGGCCTATCCTGGAGAATGTTCCATGTGCACTTGAGAAGAAAGTGTATTTTTCTGCATTTGGATGGGATGTCCTAAAGATATCAGTGAGATACATATTATTTAAAACTTGTGTTCTCTGATTAATTTTCTGTTTTGATGATCTGTCCATTGGTGTGAGTGGGTGTTAAAATCTCCTATGACTACTGTGTTACTGTCAATTTCTCCTTTTATGTCAGTTAGTGTTTGTCTTATGTATTGAGGTGCTCTTATGTTGGGTGCATAGATATTTACAATTGTTATGTCTTCCTCTGGGGTTGATCCCTTGATTATTATGTAGTGTCCTTCCTTATCTCTTGTAATCTTCTTTATTTTAGGGCCTACTTTGTCTGATATGAGGATTGCTACTCCAGCTTTCTTTTGCTTCCCATTTGCATGGAATATACTTTTCCATCCTCTCACTTTAAGTCTATATGTGTTTTGAGGTCTGAAGTGGGTTTCTTGTAGATAGCATATATATGGGTCTTGTTTTTTTATCCATTCAGCCAGTCTGCAAGTCTTTTGGTTGGAGTATTTAATCTATTTACATTTAAAGTAATTATTGATATGTATATGTTCCTATTGCCATTTTCTTAATTGTTTGTGGTTGATTTTGTAGATCATTTCTTCTCTTGTATTTCTTGAATATATAAGTCTCTGTAACATTTGTTGTAAAGCTGGGTTTGGTGGTATTGAAGTCTCTTAACTTTTGCTTGTCTGAAAAGCTTTTTATTTCTCCATCAATTTTGAATGAGATTCTTGCTGGGTACAGTAATCTTGGTTGTAGGTTTTCCCTTTTCAGTATTTTAAATATATTCTGCCATTCCCCTCTGGCCCGCAGAATTTCTGCTGAAAGATCAGCTGTTAAGCGCATGGAATTTCCCTTGTATTTTGCTTGTTGCTTTTCCCTTGCTGCCTTTAATATTCTTTGTGTCTAGTCTTTGTTAGTTTGATTGGTGTGTGTCTTGTGGTGTTTTTCCTTGGTTTATCATGTAAGGGACTCTTTGTGCCTCTTGGACTTGATTGACTATTTCCTTTTCCATGTTGGGGAAAATTTTAACTATAATCTCTTCAAAAATTTTCTTATATTCTTTCTTTTTCTCTTCTTCTTCTAGGACCCCTATAATTCAAATGTTGCTACATTTGATATGGTCCCAGAGGTCTCTGAGATTATCCTCAGTTCTTTTCATTCTTTTTACTTTATTCTGCTCTTCAGAAGTTATTTCCACCATTTTGTCTTCCAGCTTGCTGATTTGTTCTTCTGCTTCAGATATTCTGCTATTGATTCTTCTAGAGTATTTTTAATTTCAGTAGTTGTGTTATTTGTCTCTGTATGTTTATTCTTTAATTCTTCTAGGTCTCTGTTAAATGCTTCTTGAATTTTCTCCATTTTGTTTTCAAGGTTTTTGATCATCTTTACTATTATTATTATTATTATTTTGATCATCTTTACTATTATTATTATTCTGAATTCTTTGCCTACTTCCTCTTCATTTATTGGACTTCTATGTTTTCTAGTTTGTTCCTTCACTTGTGTAGTATTTCTCTGCCTTTTTGTTATTTTTTTTTTAAACTTATTGTGTTTGAGGTCTCCTTTTCCCAGGTTTCGACAATTGAATTCTTTCTTCCTTTTGGTTTCTGCCCTCCTACGTTTGGTCGAATGGTTTGTGTAAGCTTTGTATAGGGTGAGATTTGTCCTGCGGTTTTTTTTTCCTTCTGACGGACAAGGCTGAGTGAGGGGTATTCCTGTCTGATGATGATCTGGTTTGTATTTTTGTTCTGTTTGTTGTTTAGATGAGGCGTCCTGCTCAGGGTGCTACTGTTGGTTGGGTGATTTCGGGTCTTGTATTCAAGTGGTTTCCTTAGTGTGACTTCTCACTATTTGATATTCCCTAGAGTTAGTTCTCTGGTAGTCTAAGGTCTTGGAGTCAGTGATCCCACTCCAAAGGCTCAGGGCTTGATCTCTGTTCAAGAACAAAGATTCCACAAGTGGTTTGTCATGGCATTAAGTGAGATAAAAGCAAATACCCATCAACGAGAAACCAAAGATAACCCCCAGACAAATGGCAGTTACAAAATCAGGCATATAATAATTAAAATAATGGAATATACACATATACATATACACCCACAAGCAAAATCAAAAGAGATCAGCAAAAATAAAGTACAGTAGATTGACCCAATGAGCAAATGAAATAAAAAAGTGTATCTACTAGTTAAGAACAAAACTAACTAAAGCACAACTGGAAAACAAAACTGAAGCCAGGTGCCAAGTGGGGAATAAAGCCATGAAAACAAAACTAAGAAATATGTTGAGAGGAAAGGAAATAAAGAAAAGAAAGAATAGACATGCAAGGTTAAATAGAAGTAGATAAGGAAGATTTATATTCATTAAAGTTTAACTGCAAAAGGAAAAGAATAGTAGGAAAAGCAAACAAAGGAATAAATGTAGAAAAATAATAATAGGTTTGAAAAAATTAAAAATAATAAGAGAAGGAAAAAAAAGGAAGAAGAAAGGGAAAAAAAAAAAGGAAAACTCCACAGAACAGCAAAAGCCCAATGTAGAGGCAGAGGTTTATAACAACAATAAAAAAATGTGACTGAGGGGAAGAAAGCTCAAAAGCTTATCAAAAGCTTAATTAGATTTCATAGTGCCAATAAAATCGACAACTATGGGGGGAGGGGGGAGGGAAAGAGAAAAAGAAAAAAGTAAAAAGATCCAAAAGAATCTACAGAAGAATAATAAATGTTTTTCTTGAGTCACTGCTGTCAGAGTCCTTTCCCTCACTGGGAGCCACAGTCCACCTCAGCTCCCTAGGATGCCCTCCAACCCTGTACTGGTCTCTGGACCTGCTGTGGGGGCAGCTCAGATTCTAATCTGGTCCTACTCCTGTGTATTCTTGCCTCCAATGTCCACAGCTATCAGAACTGGTGGATTTTCTTTTGTGGGAGCTCTCAATGTCCTTTTATATATTCCATAGACACAGAGTCTGCCTGGTTGATCATGTGGATTTAATCTGCAGTTTGTATAGTTGGTGGGAAGGTTTTGGGTCTTCTTCCTTAGCCACACTGCCCCTAGGTTTCAAATGTGGTTTTATTTCCACCTCTATATGTGGATCGTCCCCTGGGGTTTGCTTCTGAGGCTGCCCTGGAGGACTGGGTCTGCTCCTGTGAGGGCCACGGGTGGAGGTGGTGTAGCTGCTTGGGTTTCAGGGATTCTGGCAGCACCAGGTACTCAGGGGGGTTGGCGGCTAAGGCAGCAGGAAATATGGTGCTCTTGGTATGGTAACGCTCCAGTATTCTTGCCTGGAGAACCTCTCTCTGACAGAGGTACCTTGCAGGCCACAGTCTACAGGGTCACAAAGAGTTGGACACCACCGAAGTGACCCTGTCCGCATAGACGCAAGACTTGTTTTTGCTTGTGACAGCTCTGCCCCATTGAAGGTTGAGTGTGAAGGTGGTGCAGCTGCTTGGCTTGTGGGGACCCTGGTGGCACCAAGAGGGCAGGGACATGGACTGCCTCTGCTGCAGGAGTTATGGCCCTAGCAGAGTCTTTTTTCAAGCCTCTTGTAGCTGGTGATCAGAAGATCTCTTTGGTCAGTCTTTTTCCATAGCTCCACCTGTTCAGGCACTTAGAGGGCTCCCTTGCCTGGGGTCCTTCTCTGCTGTTCCATGCATCAGGCACATAGAGGCCCCCCTCCCAGCTAGTGTCCTACTCTGTAGATCAGCGCATCAGGCACTTAAATGGGCACCCTGGTTGGGGTCCTTCTCTGTAGTTTGGGGCATCAGTCACTTAAAGGAGCACCCTGGGTGGGGTCCTACCCTGTAGTTCAGTGCGTCAGGCCAGCCTCTCTATCGTTCAGTTGCTGATGCTGGCATACGGGAAGAGAGAGGCTATGGCGATGGCTCCATCCCCCACGTGTGACTCAGCAGTAATGTCTTGCTTCCATGGCTGCCCGGCTTTCCGCCGCTGGCATTTCCCACCACATTCTCCTCCCTCATACCCCTCGATCTGTCTCTGCGGTCAACAGAAGCTCTCGCCCTGAGATTGCTCCACAATGTCTAAACCCCAGCTGCCAGCCACTGTGCCTTCTAGGGGCCCTGCATCTCTGTCTGGGCTATGTATGACTGCAGCAGGGACTTTGAATCTCGTTCCACTTAGGCTGCCACAGATCAGCTGTTTCACTCGCAGCCTTAAATGTTTCTCCTCTCACTCAGACAATTGCCCCGATGTGGGGGATCGGATAACTGCTTCAGTTCCCCCTCTCACGGAGGGCAGGTCCAGTCCTACTAACACTCCTGTTTTTTCCCTTAGTTCCTTCATCCTACCAAGTTTTGCCTGGTTTCCTCTGGTCAGGTACTCCTGTCCACTTTCAGCTGGTGTTCTGCATGCACTTCTGTGTCTGAAAGTATATTCCTGATGTATCCGTGGAGAGAGATGTACTCCACATCCACCTACTCCTCTACCATCTTGTCGTCCCTCACTTTCTTGTTTCTCTGTGTGCCTCATATTTTTTTTAGCTGAAAACTGGACATTTTAAATATTATAGTATGGCAACTCTGAAAATCAGATTCTCTGTCTTCTCTGCGTTTTGTTGATGCTGCTTCGTTTGGGCTGTTGTTTGCTTATTTAGTGACTTTTCTAAACTACTTATATAAAGTCTGTATTCTTTGTCATGTGTAGCTACTGAAATCTGTGTTTTATTAGCTTGGTGTTCACCCAGTGCTTTGACAGAATTTCCTGAAATGCCTGAAGGCAAATAATAAAAAAAAAAGCTCCAAACTTTTCCAGTCTTCATTGATTGGTGATTGGTTCTGGTTTGGGTTACGTCTTAAAGAATTAAGCACATCATTTATAGCTCTGCCTTTCCCTGCTTGCTCTGAGTTTGAAGGTCAGCCAGAGGTGAAAACTTAAGGTCTTCTCAGGACTTTCTGAGCATTCATTCAGCTTTGGGAATATGTGTGGTCTTTTTAGTTCCCCAATATATGTGCATGCCTCAGTCATGTTCGACTCTTTGCAACCCTGTGAGATACAGAGGAGGATAGGGATTTAGAAGCTCCAGTGCATGTAGGAGTTTCTAAATTCCCTATCCTCCTCTGGATCTCCTTTCCTTTTCTCTTCCTTCCTCAGGCTTTTCAAGCTGTCCGTTGTTTGTCCCGATTGCTATCCCTTGCCTCAAGCTCCTGTGATCAATTCTTTTGCTTTTAAATGCTTTTGGCAAATGCCATCTGGGGAAGTCACTCCAGCCCTGGGCATGCTCTGAGTAGAGCAAAACAAAGGCATGCTGTTGTACTGGCCCTTTAAGGAGCCACTAAAGACCCTGATACACACAACCACAATTCTTCCATACTAATATCTATATTGCTTCCTCTTCCAGTAGCAACGTATATCAGGATTGCATGCTACCATCTTCATGGCTGTTGCTGCTCTGGGGAAAGAGGGACGGTAGATAGGCAATACAAAATGAAACAGTTGTTGTGACCATTTGACTAGACCTAGTGTTTTGCAAAACTTGAGTCTGACAATTTGTGCCAGTGTCTTAGCTGCTTCTTTTTCTCTCATGTATTAAAATTTTGTTTCCATTTTGGCAAAACATTTGTAAATAAAGCTTGCTATTTAAACAAGTGTTTAGTGTACAATTGGCAATAAGTGTTTAGTGGCATTAATTACATTCACATTGTTGTGCAACCATTACTATCTATGAGTTGATTTTATGATGGATGGAGCTCTGGAATTTTCCACCCTGCCATTTTCAGGGATGGTATTTTCTACTTCAGGTTTATGAGGAGGAAAATAGTGTGGCATGAAATGTGTTAGAAAAGTTAGAGGGTTAGTGACTAAAATTTTATTGATGATAAAAGGTATTTGTTAAAGTATAGGGTACACTAGATCTCTCAGTACTACTTTTTTCCTACATCTAATGAATCTATAATTATTTTAATGTAAAAAGTTAAATGGTAAAGAATTTGTCTACAATGCAGGAGACTCAGGTTTGATCCAAAGATCTCCTGGAGAAGGGAACGACAACCCACTCCAGTATTCTTGCCTGGAAAATTCCACAGACAGAGGAGCCTGGTGGGGTATAGTCCACAGGGTTACAAGAGTCAGACATGACTTAGTAACTAAACCACACCACCATATATATTTTAATTCAGGTATTGAAGGGTAAAAGCTTAAATTCAAAATAGCAGATCAAACTAGAGGCAAATAAATAGAAAGAGAAACAACATACATTGTTTCCAAGAAAACCCTGGATCATGCTTGTCCTTGTGCAAAAGAGGAGGTAGGATATAATTGCACTGAGAACTGAAAAAGTCTGAAAGAACATTTGGCTTGATTTGAAGAAAAAAAAGTTGAACTTGAATGGGTATTAAAACAAACTCTCACAGGACCAGGTTTGGCATTATGTAAACAAAATATAATTGGGCAACAATAACAAATTAGCAAGAACTAGGGAAGAAGAAACTAGACCTCAAAAGAAATATATGCTAGAGGAAAGGGATCTAAATCTACTCTAGGTATCATAGTATAAAACCTTTTTCCTCTACCCTCTTATGTTCAGGAACTGAGCTCTTGCAAATTAAACTGACAAAAGACAGGTTAACAGGAGAAAAGTCATGCATATTTTATTTGATGTTTATATTTTAATTTTTAGGTGTGCATGAGGGTCTCTCACAGAAAAGGAAGTGAGAACTCAAAGACAAAGTTTGGCTTGAGAGCTTATATATATAGCATTTTAATAAAAAGTGATACATTGGCAGACAAATGACGAGATAAAGGAGAAGTGGACTTCTAGGAGTGATAAATTGTGGGAAAGTGAATACTTGCGTGCGAGGTGGGGTGTAGCTAATGGAAGATAAGGGATTTTTAATCAACTTTATGCAGATTCAAGTCAGTGTTGTTTCCAGTATGAGTTGCTTCCTCTTCCAGGTATTGAGGAGGAGAGAGGGAACACCTCCACAAAGGGAAATTTATACCCTATCTTTAGGCATAAAGGGAGGAGAGTAGAGTTTTTTCTGTGTCTGCTATTTCCCGGTTGCCTTCAGTTCAAAATAATCCTTACAACAAAGTAACATATTTTGTGGTGGAATCTTCTGACCCCCTTCAGTATCTTAAAGAAAAGAGAATTTAATACATAGAACAAATAGACTGGTTCCAAATCAGGAAAGGAGTACATCAAGGCTGTATATTGTCACCCTGCTTATTTAAATTCTGTGCAAAGTACATCATACAAAATGCCAGGCTGGATGAAGCACAAGCTGGAATAAACATTGCCAGGAGAAATAGAAATAACCTCAGATGCAGAGATGACACCACTCTTATGGCAGAAAGAGAAGAACTAAAGAGCCTCTTGATGAAAGTGAAAGAGGAGAATGAAAAAGTTCACTTAAAACTCAACATTTAGAAAATTAAGATCATGGCATCCGGTCCCGTCGCTTCATGGCAAATAGATGGGGAAACAATGGAAACAGTGAGAGACTTTATTTTCTTGGGCTCCAAAATCACTGCAGATGGTGACTGTAGCCATGAAATTAAAAGACACTTGCTCCTTGGAAGAAAAGTTATGACCAACCTAGACAGCATATTAAAAAGCAGAGACATTACTTTGCCAACAAAGGTCCATCTAGTCAAAGCTATGGTTTTTCCAGTAGTCATGTATGGGTGTGAGATGGACTGACTATAAAGAAAGCTCAGTGCCAAAGAATTGATGCTTTTGAAATGTGGTGTTGGAGAAGACTCTTGAGAGTCCCTTGGACTGCAAGGAAATCAAACCAGTCAATCCTGAAGGAAATCAGAACTGAATATTCATTGGAAGGCGTGACACTAAAGCTGAAACTCCAATACTTTGGCCACCTGATGTGAAGAACTGACTCATTGGAAAAGACCCTGATGTTGGGAAAGATTGAAGGCAGGAGGAGAAGGGGATGACAGAGGATGAGATGGTTGGATGGCATCACCAACTCAATGGACGTGAGTCTGAGCAAGCTCTGGGAGTTGATGATGGACAGGGAAGCCTGGGGTGCTGCAGTCCATGGGGTCACAAAAAGTCAGACATGACTGAGTGACTGAACTGAACTGACTACAGAGAACTGTGCATGTTTAGTCTCTAAGTCATGTCCAACTCTTTGTGACCCCATGGACTGTATCCCACCAGGCTCCTCTGTCCATGGGATTTCACAGGCAAGAATACTGGAGTGGAGTGCCATTTCCTTCTCCAGAAGATCTTCCTGACCCAAGGATTAAACCCAAGTCTCCTGCATTGACAAGCAGATTCTTTACCACTGAGCCAGGGAATACAGAGAACTAGATGCTCACAAAACCGTTAGAGGAACAGAAGAGTAGGCTCTAGAGGTAGACAAGCAATAACTTCCATAGATAAGAATCTTGCCAGGCGCTGGATTCACAATCAAAAAATATAAAATAGTGGTTAAGAGAGCCAGGCTTGGGAAAACACAAAAACTGCTACCACAAATGTTTCTCAACAACTCCCGATGAAACATAGTGATTAGGCCTGGAACACCGAGTGTGACATTCACCACTCTTATACCTCCTGCTGCCCCATGAAGCTGGAGACTGGACACCGGCATTCCCTTGACACTGTTTCCCACCAGCAACAAAAAGCACTGAAGTAGTTTCTATTTCATTTCTATCTTCTAAATATCATGCAAGCGCATCTAGGGGTGGAACCTTATTCACATCGAGGTCTCTAGCTGTGAGACCGAGGAATGTACTTTTCAGCTTTGCAGCCTCTGACGTACAGAAACACACATAGGAAGGAAGTGGGAAGAATATGAAGAGCTAATTCAGTATTGGTAGTTGAGATATTCCCTCTATTTTTATCTGTTCTGTTGACTGGCAGTTCTATTACATCAAAATCAGAATGAGAGAAAAAAAGACAACTTAGAGATTATTTTATTCTAAAGTCTAATTTTGCAGATGAGGAAATGAAGACCCAGAACATTTAAATGACCTACTCCAGGTCCCGCAACTGATTATTGGTAAATCTTATTTCCTGATGGAGGCTCCTTTCCAGACATGTAATTTCCTTATGTATACCTTCTTTTGTTCCAAATAAAATTTAAAATGGCTTACTGATATTTAAAAAAATTGGTAGAATGAAATTCTTAAAAATAAATATCGTCCCCAAGGCTATCATCCATGGGGTCGCACAGAATCAGATATGACTGAGTGACTAAGCACAGTACGGCACAGAAGACACACAGGAAGTGAGGGAGATCACTCTGAGGAGCTGGGACTGCAGCAGGTAGGAGTAGGTAATTTAGAGCTCTGAAGAGCAGGCAAAGACTCAGTTTGTGATTGGATCTAATTTTGAGGTGTTTGATGAACAAATTTGACCTTAAGTTTGGTATGTATAAAAAAGGTCCGTTAATGTAAATTGGTGCAGCCATGGAAAGCAATATAAATGTTTCTTAAAAAAACTAAAAATAGAGCTACCATATAGTCCAGCAATCCCACTCTTGGGCATATATCTGGAGACAACTCTAATTTGAAAACATAAATGCACCCCATTGTTCATAGTAACACTATTAACAATAAAAGCCAAGACATGGAAGCAACCTAAGTGTCCACCAACAGATGAATGGATAAAGAAGACGTGGTACGTGCACACACACACACTCACACACACACAACACACTCTGGAATATTACTCAACCATAATAAAAAATGAAATAATGCCATTTGCAGCCACATGGATGGACCTAGACATTGTCATACTGCATGAAGTAAGACAAAGAAAGACAAGTATCACATAATATCACACATATGAAATCTCAAATATGTTACAAATGAAGTTATTTACAAAAGAGAAACAGATTCACAGACACAGAAAACAAACTTATGATTCAGTTCAGTTCAGTCGCTCAGTCGTGTCCAACTCTTTGTGATCCCCATGGACTGCAGCATGCCAGGCTTCCCTGTCCATCACCAACTCCCGGAGCCTGCTCAGATTCATGTCCATCGAATCCGTGATGCCATCCAACCACTTCATCCTCTGTTGTCCCCTTCTCCTCCTGCCTTCAATCTTGCCCATCATCAGAGTCTTTTCCAGTGAGTCAATTCTTCTTAACAGGTGGCCAAAGTATTGGAGCTTCAACTTCAGCATCAGTCCTTCCAATGAATATTCAGGACTGATTTCCTTTAGGCTGGACTTGTTTGATCTCCTTGCACTCCAAGGGACTCTCAAGAGTCTTCTCCAACCCCACAGTTTAAAAGCATCAATTCAGGTGGTGGGGGAGAGATACACAGGATTGGCAGATACAAGCTTACTATGTATAAAATAGATATGCAATAATGCTGTATAGTATAGGGAACTGTATTCCATATATTATAATAAACCATAATGGAAAATAATATGAAAAATAATATATATATTCAGTTATATATCTGTAAATATATATATACATATATATTTTTGTATACCAGAAATTAACGCATTATAAATTAACTATACTTCAATTAAAAAAATTTAAAAAGAGTTTCTTTATATCTTACCACACACACAAAAAGTTCCTTTTAGGCAAGATGCCTTGAAAAGAACTGTGAGTTTTTAAAAGCTATTTCGTCAAAACACAGGAAGCTCAAAAGGCTGCAGGGACCCCCATGAGAAGTTTAGTTTGTCCAGACAGCACTGATTTGCTTTGCCAGAGGGGTAGGTAACTCAACCCCTAAAGGGATGGGGTAAAGATGTATCTCAGGTTAAGGTAGGTCAGCATTTCACGGCTGGGACTATATGCACATGTCAGAACAGTCAGCCAGTGGATTCAGGGACAATTTACGGAGCCAGTGGACATGCATGCTATGCAGCAGTTTGATTTTGTGATTAATTTAGAGAGTGGTAAATAAAATTGCCTGTCAAGAGCCAAATAGCAAAAGCAGAATGAACACCAAGTATAAGTTATTAGCTTTGTGTTTCTGTAAAATGTATTTTGGAAATTATTAACTTTTTTTTTTTCCTTCTTACCATCTAACTTCCTTTCTCCATAGTAAAAAAAAAAATTCAGATCCCAATTTGATGTTCTCTCTAACCTGTTCTTCTAATTGCAATTAAACCCTGGGAGAGTAATCTTTTCAAATGCCAGAAAATAAGTTAGTGCCCAAGGGAATGGCAAAGCTGGAAATGTAATGTAAATAATCACCAGACCAGCTTTTTCTGCTCCAGTACAAAAGAAGGGCTGGGAAGATAGGATCACCCACAATTCCCAAACAGGAAGGCCTGGTGTTGTAGGAAGGCCTAGTTGTCTTGCATTCTTGGATCATCTGACAAACTGCTACCTGCTGTATTGACCTACTGCCACACAGAAAAAGTAATAATTCAATAACCAGCTCTGTTGAGAGAGCAGGGAAAAGTAGTGTTAGCTTAAGGAACCACATAAGACTTGAAAAAGAGAATTAAGTTTTTGAAAGGAAAATATAATGCATTTGGGAGGATCTTTAGGGGCACCAAGAAAAGACCATAAAATTATTAATTGAGAGAAACTTACATCTGATTATTCCTATGCCAGTCTCATTTGGCATAGCTTATTATTGCAGACAGGAAGCTCAGAGTTCAGGGCAATACTGGAGCAAGTGGTCCATGAACCAGACAAGACAATTAGATGTGGGTGCCTTGCATTCAGGTAAGACCTGGTGGCATAAAGAAAGAAGTAGCTTTGGTATCAGAGAGACCCGAATCTGAATCCCAGTGGTGACTTACTAGCTGAGCTTGCTTGGGCAAATTACTTAAACTCCTGACCCTCAGTTTTCTCATTTGTGAAACTGGAATAACAGTATTTTTTCCTTACAATATTTGTAAGGGGATAAGATATAATGTCTCAAAAGTGGTTGGCAAATAGTTAATAAATAGTAGTTGATAAATAGTAGCTATTATCATTAACTACAAAACTTTTGGAGTCATGGAGGATAAATAAGAAAGGAAGAATATCAGGAAGCTGGTTAAAAAAAAATTAGGAGATGGAATAATTTGTAAATAACGGAGAAGCCAACAAGTTAAGAAAAGCACATGATAAGTAGTTATAGTCACTGGAGGGAAGTCAATGATTTATTTGAGGAAAATGGTGTCCAATTTATCAGTAGAATGCTATTTGACATTTGTGGGAAATGAGAGAAAAGTCAGGTCAAAATATAAAAATGCGGAAACCATTAACTAGATGAAATGGAATGCTTGGTGGTATGTGAGGGAGGGTCGGTGTGAAATAAGTGGTCCTGATATAATTGGAGAAAGATGGGTAACAAATGGTACATCTAGGCTAGAGTTCAGGGAGTTGTGTCATTCTTTGTGAGGGAAAATACCATTAAAAATGACATCAGAATTTTTTCTAGGCAAGTATCCCTTTAAAATCTCTGCTGGCATAAATTCCATAATTATTTTAAAAAATTAAAAACAATATAAATAGAAAAAAGTGCTTGACCAGATTATTGGAAATCAGTTTCCCAATAAAACTGAGGAAGCTGGAAAGGTAGGTCAGGTAGGAAATTAAAAACTTCAATTATCTACCCGTCAGTTGTCAGGCTACCTAATTCAGACTGAAATGCAGAGATGAGATTTTAGGATGAGACAAATGACTAATTTTAACAAAGTAAAATGACCCTGCATAACATGGAATGTTTGTGTAATGAACATGAACTGGTTTAGTCAGGTGGTTATGAGTGATTTTTCATGACATAATAGCAGGATCAACTCAATATTTTAGCAAGTAGGTTAAAGTAAAAATCACCCTTTTAGAAAAAAATTTAAGTACTAGTCAGAAAACTTGGCTGAAACAGATTTTAAAGTAACATTAAAAGAAAAAACCCTAAAGGCTGACTAAAAGCATTATTATGAGTTTATAAAAATTATTTGTCAAAGATAAAATGTCAAGGTATTAAGGATGAACTAAATGAATTTAATGACTAAATAATTCTAGAAGTACATGGCAAACTTTTCTGAAATTAATAATAACACGATTGTTTTCAGATACATCAAATCAGCAAGCTACATAGCTAAGAAAAAGTAATGTGTATAGCTGGAAAATAAATGATGTAATCCACTTAATTCATTTATTCTTTCCTTTTTCTTGACTAGAAATACAAACAGCACCTAAAAAGAAAAAAAGTACAGAAAATGCAGATCTTATCTCTTTTGCTTTTTATTACAGGAAAAAAATTAGAAACACTGCAAATTTTACTGAAAAGTTTCAAAACCTTTTTTTTGGTAAAATATCAAAGGAAGATGATATGGAAAGATTTTGAGGCTACATCCTGCTTCCAAGCTAACTTTGGAAGCAGACAGTTGTGAGCTACTAAGAAAAGTCAGGATGAAGCAGTTCATTGGGAGTGACTGATTCCCACCTAAGATCTTTGAATGGACTTTAGGTATGTTCAATATGTATCCCCAGCTGTTCATTGAGCCACAGTGCCAATGGCTGGGCGTTTGCCACGTGACTCTAAGTGCTCTGGGCCATGGTTGATCTCCCTGCAAGCTGGCGGAATCTGTCAAGAAAGGCAGGAAGAACCATATCCTTCTCGGGGAGAAAGGCAACGATGTTAATGTAAAGAAAACTATCTGGGATGCAACTGCGAGTTGTTTCTCGAAATAGTTTTATTGGACTTTTTCAGTCATGAAAGTAATATACTCTTATTGAAAAAACCTGAAAAAAACAAAAATATAACGAAGAAAATAAAAATCGATTATCATCCCACTATGTAGCAATAACCACAGTAAAATCTTAAGGTATATTCTTATAGATTTCCCCCATATATATGTTTTCTGTCTTTCAGTACATTTTGTATAAAAATGAGACAATATAATTTTGTAGTCTGCATTTTTCACTTAGAAATGTATGAAATGCAAATTCATCTATGTCAGTAAAAGTAGATACAATATCAGTTTTTAGTGTTTGGACATTATGTAGTTTAATTTATCTTTTTGATAATTGGATTATGTTTGGTCACATAATTTAAATAAATATTTGATTTACTTTTAAAAATCGGTTCAATATTTTGCTCTCAGTAGGCTCTTTATATGTATTAATCTGTATAGATTTGTGAATCATATTATACTCTCAAACTATAATATTATGTTCTGTGCAGCATCTAGCACACAGGAGATGATAGAATATTTTTTTCAGTTTTACTGAGAAACACACATCACTGTATAAGTTTAAGGCATGCGGCATAATTTGATTTACATATATTGAGAAATGATTACCATAATATGTTCAGTTAACATCTACTTTCTCATATATCAATAGATATAATGAAAAGTATGAAGAAAAAAGGAAAAAAATTTTCTCCTTGTGATGAGAACTCTTAGGATTTACTTACCTTTCCTATAAACCATATAGCAGTGTTAGCTGTAGCCATCGTTATATATTATACACCTAGTACTTACTTATTTATAATTGGAAGTCTGTACCTTCTGACTACCTTCCTTCAATTCCTCTTGCCCCTCCCCTCCACAAGTCTGGTAACCACAAGCCTGATCTCTTTTTTCATGTGATTTTTTTTTTTAGATTGCACATGTAAGAGATTATACACTATTTGTCTTTGACTTATTTCACTTAGCATAATACCTTCCATTCAGTTCAGTTGCTCAGTCATGTATGACTCTGAGATCCCATAGACTGCAGCACGCCAGGCCTTCCTGTCCTTCAAGGTCCATCCATATTATTGCAAATGGCAGGATGTTCTCATTTTTTGAATGACTGACTTATATCCCATTGTATATATACAATGAACAGAGGAGCCTGGCGGGCTACAGTCCATGGGGTCGCAAAGAGTCAGACACGACTTAGTGACTGAGCACACGTGCATATTCAATACCACAACTTTATCTATTCTTCCATCAATGGACACTTGTTTTCCTGTCTTGGCTATTGTAAATAATGCTGCTATGAACATGGGGGGTACAAATGCATTTTCAGGTGAGTGTTTTCGTTTCCTCTGAATATATTCCCAGAAGTGGAACTGCTGGGTCATAAGGTAGTTCTAGTTTTGATTTTTTGAAGAACCTCCATATTCTCTTCCACAGTGGCTGCCCCAATTCACAATCCCACCAACGGTGAATTATTGAGTATTTATCTCTATTCACTGGAACTGATTTTAGAACTTTGGCATTCAACATTATACGATTAAAACAATGCTAAGCAGAATATCCTTGTTTGATTACTTCTTACAGTGAATTCCTAGAAGTTGAATTTCCATCCCAGAGACAATGCTCATTTTTAAGGCTTTTGATGCAGACTGCTAAACAGATCTCTTGAAAGGTGAATCAGTTTACCTCCATGCCCTATCTCCCCACACCTTTCCCAATGTAGTATAATATCATTCTATTAACCTTCACAAAGCCAATAGGTTAAAAAAAGCATTGTACCCTAATTTGCAATTCTTCAATTACTAATAAAGTTGAATGTTTTCTTATAGCTATATGCCTGTCTGTCTTTCCCGCTCCTCCAAGGAAATGTTTGACATAAATTATCTGAAAAATATTGAATATAGTTCCCTGTGCTACATAGTAAATCCTTATTGCTTATTTATTTTATGTGTAGAGGTTTCTATCTGTTAATCTCATACTTCTGATACGTCCTTCCCCACCTCCCTCTCCCATTTGGTTCTGACTGTGAGTCTGTTTCTGTTTTGCACATAGATTCTTTTGTATCATTTTTTAGATTCTACATGTAAGTAATATCATATAGTATTTGTCCGAGTTACTTCACTGAATATAATTCTCTTTTAGGTCCATCCACATTGCTGCAAATGGCAATATTTTATTCTGTTTTATGGCCAAGTAATATTTCATTGTATATATACACACACATACATTACACCTTCTTAAACCAATCTGCTGATAGGCACTTGGGTTGTTTCCATGTCTTGGTTATTGCAAATAGTGCTGCTATAAACATTGGGGTGCATATATTATTTTGAAATAGAGTTTTTGCTTTTTTTCAGATATATACCCAGGAGAAGGATTGCTGGATCATATGGTAGCTTTATTTTTTGTATTTTAAGGAACCTCTATATTTTCTATAGTGCCTGTACGCTTTTGCTCAAAATTTAGAAAGAAAAATCCATTTTTTTTCAGATTTGTTAAAAATTAATATAGCATACAGTAAAACTGACTTTTTTGGCTGTGTATTTCAATGAATTTTAACACATGGGTAGATCTGTGTAACCACCACCATGATCAAGGTGGGGAACAGTTACATTTCCCATAAACTCCCTTTTGTTTTTCCTTTGTACTCACCTCTCTTTCCACGTCTCACCCTTGGCCACCACTGATCTGTTTTCTATCACTTTAGTTTTGTTTTTCTTGAGAATACCATATGAATGCAATTATATGGTAGGAAAATTCTGAGACTGGCTTCTTTCACTCTGCATAATGCTTTTGAGATTCATCCAAGCTTTGTGTATCAACAGTTTGGTCCTTTATATTTCTGAGTAATATTCCATTGTATGGATGTACCACTGTTTATTTTTCTACTCACTTACTAAAAGATGTTTGAATTGTTTCTATTTTTTGGTGTTTATGAGTAGAATTGCTATAAACACTTTCGTACTGGTTTTTGTGCAAATATAAGTATTTCTCTAGGGTAAATACGTAAAATTGGGATTGCTGAGTCATGTGGAAAGTTTATGTTTAACTTCATAAGAAACTGCTGAAAATGTTTTCCAGAGTGTCCGCTTTATTTTTATATTTCTCCTAGCAATATATATGATCCAGTTCCTTTACATCCTTATCAGCACTTGATATTGTCAATGTCTTTTATTTTAGCCATTGTAATAGGTATATGATGGTATCTCATCATAGGTATAACTTGAATTTCCTTAATGAATAATAATGTTGAAGAGCTGTTCATTTGCTTTTTTGCCATCCATATCTCCTTTCTGGTTAAGTATATGTTCAAGTCTTTTTCCCACCTAAAAAACTGAGTTGTTTTCTTACTTTTGAGTTTTGAGAATCCTTCATATATTCTGGATACAAGTTCTTTGTCAGATACGTGATTTGTGAGTATTTTCTCCCAGTTTGTAGATTATCTTTTCATTATCTTAACAGTGTCTTTCACAGAGGAAAAGTTTTAAAATCCAATGAAGTCTCAGGCTCGGTCTTGAATACTTATGTGGAAACTGGTTGATACTAAATTTCCCAATCTCCCCCTCATCTCATCCCTATATATTTGATCTCCATATCCAATTCCCTGTACTTTGCTCTCACATCACTTGCTCAAAAGTTAATTCAAAGTGTTTATTATGTATTATAAATAAATACTTGAGTTCCTTTGAAGATTGATTCAGCATTTGGCATGTTCATTATGCACTTTTATCCATACACATTTCTGAGTCATTTTACCTGGAAGGTAGACACGTGGTCTTTTTCACCTTGTTCTGAGCCACACCTAATGTATCAGAAGACCAGAGTATCATCACTGGAAGGAGTTTAGAGCCCTGACTGTAAACATGCGGTCTGTGGATCAGCAGCGTCAGCATTACCTGGGGGCCTGTAAGAAATTCTGACTTTCAGGCCCTTCCTCGGGCCTACCAGTTAGAATCTATATTTTAATGAGATCCCCAGGTGTACATTAGAATTTTCAAGCACAGCTGTACAGCTCATCTGGTTCTCACTCATTTTCCAAACAAGAAACTGAGGACCGGAGAGACCAAGGATGGCTCCAAGGCCAGCAGCAGCTGATGCTAGAGCCAGGATGAGAACCTGGCCCTCTGAGTCCAAAGCCATTGTGTTCTGTATCGTGCCACCTGCCTCTGTCATTTTGGATGACGACAACAGTCTAAGCTTCTCCCATCTCATCCTCAGCCGTGCATGGAGCATCAGCATTTGTCTTGATGTGGTTTTTCTCCAAAAAGACTCCCTTCATTTCTTATTCCCAATATCCCCTAGGGATATCCAACTTTCAAATTGCAGACTTTCAAATTTTCCTAATGAAATGAACTAAACACTCTTTGGGGGAATAAGATGATTTTTCCTCTTGCATTTGTTTACTTCTTTGTAAGCTCCTGAGATGGCTAACATGGTAGTTGTTAATCACACCATCTGTTCAAACAGCACTTTGAAATCATTTGATTCATACTTTTCTTTTTAAGGAACTTTTTTTTTTCAGGACAATATGTTTGTGTCTGTGTTACTCCCATCATTTGGCAATGCAGTATGAGCTATTTAAACTTTCCTATTTATTGTAAATGGCTTTTCAATCAGCAAATATTTTTAAAATGTGCATACACCACAAAAAAGCTGTGTCTACTGACTTTTCAAACATTGGAAACAGTAGAAAAATCTGTTCCAGTCTATCTGCTGTCAAATTTTTAACCATCTGATTATATTTAAATCAAGTGTTTAGGAGGACGATTTATCTAATTGACCCTGAGAAATTTTCCCAACTGGCCCTGAAGATGGCAGTGCTGTGCAATTTAGTATAAGCCTTCACTCCCCCACCCCTCAAAAGGAATTTCTGGAATGACACAACTAGGGGAGGATTCACTAAATCTGAACCTCCTAACACTCAGCGTAAACCTCTTCTGAACTCTGGGACAATCTGATTTATCTTTTGGTCCTTTTGTTTTTGTTTAAAGCTGTACCCCATGCGTTTCCTGTTTGCAGCCGGGATCAGAAATGGAAATAGTTTAAAGGTTATTCCCATATCATGGGTAACCAGGAAGTGCCTGTATAGTTTACCGAGAAGCTGGTTTTCACAAGACCACTTAGCCTTTTTTTTTTTTTTTTTTCTTAATCCTAACAAAGGTTCAACCCAAGATAAATGGGAGCTGAGAATACGGGGAGGTTTTGAATTCCTGCTGGGACCACAACCCTGGGAGTTTGATTCTCAACAACAGAAGCCTCATGTCTGCCAGTCTTTAAATTTCATTGGCAGGGTCTGGAAGATGGGTTTGGAGGGAACACATGCTCAGGTCCAGGCAGTATAAATTTCTGGGTCCTGTCATTGTCAAGGTGTGGGCATGAAAATAGAGAGAGATGGAAGTATATTCAAACTTACTTTTGAGACTTTCGACATTTGGTGACAGTTCAACTAGCCAGAAACATTTATTGAAGACTTGAAAGTGAAAGTGAAGACGCTCTGTCATTTCTGACTCTGCGACCGTGGGACTGTGGCCTACCACGCTCCTCTGTCCCTGGGATTTTCCAGGCAAGAGTACTTAATTATGTGAAAAAAGTGAAAGTGTTAGTCTCTCAGTCGTGTCTGACTCTTTGTGACCCCATGGACTGCAGCTCTTCAGGGTCTCTGTCCATAGAATTCTCCAGGCAAGAATACTAGAGTGGGTTGCCATTACATTCTCCAGGGGATCTTCCTGACCCTGGGTCTCCCGCATTGTAGGCAGATTGTCTACCATCTGAGCCACCAAAGGCATTATACTAAGTACTATTAAAAAGAATGGTGGTATGTGTGCTCAGTCGTGTCCGACTCTTTGCTACCCTATGGACTGTAGCCCACCAGGCTCCTCTGTCCATGGAATTTTCCAGGCAAGAAAACTGGAATGAATTGCCATTTCCTTCTCTGGGGGATCTTCTCTCACCTAGGGATCAAACTGGTGTCTCCCACGTCTCCTGCATTAGCAGCCAGATTCTTTACCACTGAGCCACCCGGAAAGCATTATAAAGAAGAGCCAGCAATATTTATGTGCCGTGAGCCAGTCCCTTGCCAAACGCTTTAGCAACTTTTCATTTGGTCTTCACCAGAACTGTATGACGCAGGTACTATATCTTTTTTTTTTTTTCTTTTACATAAGGAAATTGAGGGACAGAAAGGTACGGAAATTGTGGCTCAGTTGATGCAACTTGTAAGCATAATTGCTAAAATTCAAAGTCAAGTTTCTTAAACCCAGAACCTGATAAATTGTTACTATGTATTGTGATTCATAGATGATGACATAGCATAGATATCAGGCTTTCAAGTTAGAATCAGACATATTTGGTAACCATTTAAGAATATCAGAGGAAGGGAGACTTAGATTCCAATAGCGTATTCCTTCTGCTAAACGCAACATAGTTGTAAAGAAACCAGGCCCTCAGGGAACATGTATGTCATTTGGATGGGGGAAGTGGAAATCCTTCCCCAAGGTTGGACATCACACCTAAATGACCCAAGATGTCCTTTCCCGGTGTGATCTAGTCAAAGAATCTCCAGGGCAAAGAATTGTTAGTGAAATAAGGAGACCAAGGGCACTCAGTTGGGACTGTAGTTTTAGATACCCAGGGATAAAGCACACTATCATTTCAAGCTGTTTTTTCCCCAGTATTCTTTTATCATCATGCAAGCCCTCAGAGGACAGCTCAAGCTGGTTCTGTTTAACCTCCTCCCAGTTCAAATGTGAGGACCTACCCTCTCTTTTGTTTTTGTCATTAAAATCTAGATGCATAGCATCCCATTTCCCTTCTCTGTGTTATGAATGTCTTACAAGGTTGCCTAGGGCAGGCATTCTCAAAGTGTCAGCCCATAACATGCAGCATTAGCATGCCTACCTTGAGAGCTTGTCAGAAATGCACATTCTCAGGCCCTGCCCCAGACCTAATACATCAGAAACTCTGGGTGGAACCTGACCATTTGTATAAAACAAGCCTTCCAAGTGACTCTGATGTACTTGAATGTTTGAAAACCATTAGACTATGTAGACATTTACATGAAATTTGGAAAAAAGAGACAAAGTTCAAGTGAGTCAATGACCAAAGTGCTGAATGCTGTGAAAGAGAAGCCTCACTAGTTGCCAGGACTCACCAGGGACAGGGAGCACAGTACTTAGGCGGGGGTGGCTGTTGAACTTGGTCAACTCTTGTTCTTCGGGTCTCATTGGGTCCAAGGCCTTCTTCCAGGACCTTTTTCTCATATCACTTCCCTCCCATCTATTATCCCACTCTTTCTCCAAGTTTGGGGAATTCTTTCTTAGCTTTGAGAGAGGATGGAGAGATGAGAGGTAAAGGTATGAATGAGGACAACTTCCCAGGAGTCACCCTATTTTCTTCCAAATCTTTCATCTAGGATTTTGAAAGTCAAAAAAGAGAAAAAGTCTCCTTTTTTTATACTTTTCTGCGATCGTATTCCCTTTCTGAAGCAATGAGCTTAGAACAGCTGGGATGGAAGGCAAAGAGAGGTATAAGTAGGAAGAGAAATATACTGGTCAGTGTCTCAAAATTACAGCCAGCAACACAGTGGAATGAAAACTTCTAGGTTATTCATATTTCTTCCCTAAAATGCCTTGAGCAGAGATCTCATCACATAGAAATGAGAGATAGGTGGGTTGCCGAAAGTTATATGAGAAGTTCCACCTACATCCTCAGTAGGACAATGCCTCATCCAGCAAGGATCAAGTGTAACTTAAATTTCTTCTTAGATGTTTATTTTTATGAGTAAAACTCAGCTCTACTTGGGCATTCTTCCCCTAGAATATAAACTTCTTGGAGAACATGCCTTAGTTTACCAGACCCTTGCCAGGAACGCCTTACCTCTCTTTCCATCTCTACTCTTTATTCCTCCTAAAGGGTCTTAAGTCTAAACTATTAATACTTTCATATATTCACTGATCAGTCCAGCCAATACAGATCCCTCCCTTTCTTACCACCCCAGTACTTACACATTTAATAATTTGTTCATTTTCCGTTTAGAAATCTTTCACAATAAGTCAGATTGCTTCATGTGTAGACATTTTTTGTCTCATCTAAAACATTAAAATCTTATAGGAAATGGGAACCATTTTAGTTTGTGAAGAAATTACTTCCTCTATATTACTTTCCTAGGAAGTAAATGTTAGGTTCGTATTTTATATTAATATGTTGTTATTTTATGGGAAAGGCATATATTTGGGACAGGTCACATCCATATCTGGAATCCAACTGCAGCTGAAAAATAAGGTATAGTTTAATATCTGTCACTTGGGGAAGAAACCTATATATTAGATCAGCACTGATGGTGTAGGAGAGAGGAGTGCAGTATTGCTTTGGTCTTGACTTTGAATGAGGGGTTGGAATGTGTGTGTGTTGTGAACATGAAGTGTGTTAAAGATAGTACCTGCCACATAGAGGTCTCTTCTTAAGGTTGTTTTCAAAAGATGCTCAGAGATGCCCTAGGGATCCACAGAAGAGCCTCCTGGATCTCCTTGGGGGTGTAGATCAGTAGTGAGGAAGAGCCTGGAGGAGTGTTTCTCCCCTGCACTTAACAGAGTGGTGCTGGGGTTTTCTGTTTTGTCTGTTAGGTCTTTGGGTAAGATTCTGTTTGAAGTACAGGTTTTCCTGCTGAAAAAAATTTTAGGGGAGATAACCTATTTCCCTTGTAGCTAGATTATCTTGAATATTGAATTCTCAGTTTTTCTTTCATTTGTTAATTCTTGGAATTTTGGAAACGTTTGTTGAAATTCTCTCAGCTGGGTATGGGAATAGTTTTTGCTTACAATGAGATCACTCGCAGAGATGACCATGAAAGTGATGTAGAAAAGCAGAGGGAAAGGCTTCCACAGTGAATGTAAAACCTGGGAGGGAGCCAGAAACAAGGTCACAAATCTCCTCTCCACCCTTCTCTGCACCCTCATTTCTTATTCCAGTGCTATGGAGTTTATTATGAAGATGCTTTGTTTATTTCTAAAAGTATATTCTCTTCTCCACATATCTAGTACAGTACTGGGCACTCAATAGGTGATCAATAAATACTCCTTGAATTGAATTAAATGAAGAACCCTGGGGCTGTTAAGGGTTTCCCAGGTAGTGCTAGGGGTGAAGAACATACCCACCAATTCAGGAGACATTAGAGACTCAGGTTCAATCCCTGGGTCAGGAAGAGCCGCTGGAGGAGGGGATGGCAACCCACTCCAGTATTCTTGCGTGGAGAATTCCACGGACAGAGGAGTCTGATGGGCTACAGTCCAAGGGGTCTCAAAGAGTTGGACATGACTGAAGCGACTTAGCATGCTTGCAGGCACGGTGCTGTTAAAGAAAAGAGAAGCTGACTTGGCAGAGGTACAAATTTCAAGGGTTTTTGGAGACAGAGCAAGTCTGCCACACAAAGTGATTTTAGTTTTCATCTTTTCAGAGTTTAAATTCACGGGAGTGGAATATTCCAGCCTTTAAAGGAACTGATGTTCCTGAAATCCCAACTAGCTTTCTGCTTCTGCTCGCAGATGATGACTTTTAATCCAGGCAAGTAAAAGGCTTGAAAGGGTCTTTTTTTCTAAGATGCCTTTTAATTTTTTAAGGCTTTTATAAGGTAGAAGTATATTTCATGTATTTTTTAAAAATATTTATTCACAGATAATAACCTTAAATCACCTAAGGGTTTATCTCACACATCTCTCTCTGCCTTGCCTCAAATTATTCATTTCCAATATTGGCCTCTCTGTTAATTAAATGGTATGTCTATGGGGGCAATTCCACTTGAATGATAATTAATGTGTTTTTTCCCAATCCAGCTGCCCATGAACTCTTGGTAGATAAATTGTTTTGTAGCACATATTTGTGGCTGAGCTTGGATAATGATTTTCTGCACAACTGAAAAAAAAAAGGTAAACATCATCCAAAGCACAAGATCTCTTCTCTTCCTTTTTACAGCTGGGGAATGTGGGTGGAGGAAGAGTATCGATTCTGTAATGAAGACACCTAAGTACCATCGTGGAAACTAGATTGACATTCTGGTTTATTTTCATAATTGTTTGATATCCCTACCCGCTGGTGGTTTATAAGACATATGGTTTCTGAGCTATATATACATTAAGAATGGGTTATTTATTTTGGGTTCCAAAGATATGTTAAAATGTGACAAACTTGCTTTTTAACACACAAAGTCTTCTTTTTCACTTTAATATGCTAATACTATTTGTGAGAGGCAGAATATGTCATTATGGTTAAAAGCTTAGACTCTGAAATGTATGCTGCGTTCAAATCCTGGTTTCATCACTTGGCGACTGTAAAAACTTGACAATTTTTCACCTCTTTATCTGTTATATTTCTCATCTGTGAAGTGAAAATCATGACAATTAACATCTTCCTTATAGGGTTATTGTGAGGATTTAATAGTATTATTATGTAAAACAAAATATTAATATTTTGGTGCCTGGCATACACTAATCATTACAGTAACTATTAACCTGGATTTTTAAAAGAGAATATTTTAGCATTAAAGCAGATTTCCTGAAAAAACGGCAAAAACTTATCTAGTTTTACACCACATTATCGAATAATTGATAAAAATTCTCTGAAAGTGCAATTTTAGCTCCAGAATACTAAAACTTCAACAGATGGATAGTGGGCCTGAAAATTATAGTTTTAATGAACATGAACCTCAAAGAGAGGAGGTATATATGTAAATAGCAAGACAGGGGAGAATTGCCCACCAAGATATGTGAGTGTCTAAAAATGAGCTTTAAGCTCGCAGCAGAGGAAGAAATACCTTGGGATGAAACTCCCATCTGAATACGTTGCTTGCTGTGCTGTGCTTAGTCACTCAGTCGTGTCTGACTCTTTGAGATGCCATGGACTGTATCCTGCAGCCTCCTCTGTCAATGAGGATTCTCCAGGCAAGAATACTGAAGTGGTTGCCATGCCCTCTTTTGGGGGATCTTCCAAATCCAGGGATCAAACCCAGGTCTCCTGCATTAAAAGCGGATTCTTTACCATCTGAGCCACCAGGGAAGCCCACCTTGCTTACACGAATCCTATTATTTCATTTTCTCAGTTCAGACTTGGCCTCCCCTTACCCTGAGCAAATGCGTTACAAAAAATCATGTAGTTAGGAAAAAAGAAAATTTTAAAGTTGTTGGCCTTACAATGTCTTCTCTTGATTCAAAGCAAAATTCAGGAAAATGGCATATCAAACTCAGTTACCCAATGTTTATTGCACTACTTACAATAGTCAGGACATGAAAGCAATCTAGATGGATAAAGAAGATGTGGTACATATACACAATGGAATATAACTCAGCCATAAAACAGAATGAAATTGAATCAGTTGTAGTGGTGTGGAAGAACTAGAATCTGTCATACAGACTGAATTTGGTCAGAAAAAGAAAAGTATCATATATTAACACACACTTATATAGAATCTAGAAAAATAGTACTGATGAACCTCTTTGCAGGGAAGGAATGGAGACGAAGATGTAGAGCATGAACTTGTAGACAAAGCAGGGGAAGGAGAGGGTAGGTCAAATTGAGAAAGTAGTTTTGACATATATACACTAACACGTGGATAAGATGGACAGAGGATAAGATGGTTGGACGGCATCACTGACTTGATGGATGTGAGTTTGAACAAGCTCTGGGAGTTGGTGATGGACAAGGAGGCCTGGTGTGCTGCACTTCATGGGGTTGCAAAGAGTCAGATATGACTGAGCGACTGAACTGAATGGAACTGAAACTAACATGTGTAGAGTGGATAGCTAGTGGGAAGCTGCTGTATAACACAAAGAGAACAGACTGACACTCTGTGATGACCCAGAGGGGTGGAATAGGAGGCAGGAGGGGGGCTCAAGAGGGAGAGGATATAAACCTGTATGCAGGTCAGGAAGCAACAGTTAGAACTGGACATGGAACAACAAACTGGTTCCAAATAGGAAAAGGAGTACGTCAAGGCTGTATATTGTCACCCTGCTTATTTAACTTATATGCAGAGTACATCATGAGAAACGCCGGGCTGGAAGAAACACAAGCTGGAATCAAGATTGCCGGGAGAAATATCAATAACCTCAGATATGCGGATGACACCACCCTTATGGCAGAAATTGAAGAAGAACTAAAGAGCCTCTTGATGAAGGTGAAAGAGGAGAGTGAAAAAGTTGGCTTAAAGCTCAACGTTCGGAAAACTAAGATCATGGCATCTGGTCCCATCACTTCATGGGAAATAGATGGGGAAACAGTGGAAACAGTGTCAGACTTAATTTTTTTGGGCTCCAGAATCACTGCTGATGGTGATTGCAACCATGAAATTAAAAGACGCTTACTCCTTGGAAGGAAGGTTATGGCCAACGTAGATAGCATATTTAAAAGCAGAGACATTACTTTGCCAACAAAAGTCCGTCTAGTCAAGGCTATGGTTTTTCCAGTGGTCATGTATGGATGGGAGCGTTGGATGGTGAAGAAGGCTGAGCGCTGAAGAATTGATGCTTTTGAACTGTGGTGTTGGAGAAGACTCTTGAGAGTCCCTTGGACTGCAAGGAGATCCAATCAATCCATCCTAAAGGAGATCAATCCTTGGTGTTCAGTGGAAGGACTGATGTTGAAGCTGAAACTCCAATACTTTGGCCACCTCATGCGAAGGGTTGACTCATTGGAAAAGACCCTAATGCTGGGTAGGATTGGGGGTGGGAGGAGAAGGGGACGACAGAGGATGAGACAGTTGGATGGCATCACCAACTCGATGGACATGGGTTTGGGTAGACTCTTGGAGTTGGTGATGGACAGGGAGGCCTGGCATGCTGCAATTCATGGGGTCGCAAAGAGTCAGACATGACTGAGTGACTGAACTGAATCTGAAGTCTGATATACCTTTGTATAAAACTAAGGAAATTTCTTTTGGAAAAAATTGTTCTCTGCTTTAGAAAAAAATGTAAAAATTGAAAAGTATCTATAAAACTTCAGTATATACATTCTAAGATCTAAAAAATTCTACTGTGAGATTTCCATAGCTATTAGCAACAATACTGACAATTAAACTGTCAAAAAGCAAATATTGCAATATTGGAAAATAATAATCTCTTCCCCCAATTACTGAGATCAGTTTTTTTTTTCTATTGAAGAAGTGAACAAATCTCACAGATAAAGCTAGTCCTAAATGGAGGCATTTCATTAATATTAAGGCTCAACTGTAGCATGTGGAGAAATATCACAGTAAAACCATTGCTGATGCTGGGCACTGCACTGACCTGATATTTGAAACAGTGAGCTTCACAATCTGCCTAATAATTAAAGCAATTTATCTTCAGGCAGATCTAGGCCATTTCGTTATTTCAGCATGAAACTCTTGGGGAATAGAGATGAATGTAGTGACGCTCTGTTGTGTAAACACTAATACTAAAAGTAAGTAAAAAAAAGTAAGTAGGTCTGTCGTTGAGATGCCATCGACTACTTGACCATCAGAACTTTGGCTGCTAAAGTGATGCCATACCTCTATATGGCAGCAAAGTAACTGGACCTTTGCCACCACCTTGCAGAACCTAGAATGCAGACAAATGATGATGCTTATACAAATCTTTACCTTGTCTGAAAAATCAAGAAACAGATATGATACAATAAGTTCTGTGAAGGAGGAATTCTGAAATTATATGATATGCTATTTGAGTATAGATTTGCTCTGTCCAATTCAATAGACATTAGCATGTGGTTACTGAGCAATTGAAAGATGGCTACTTGAAATTGAGATGTGCTGCAATTACAAATATAAACCAGATTTAAAGACTTAGGGTAGAAAAAAGAATTTAAAATATTTCAATAATTTTTTAATATTGATTTTGTGTTGAAATAATATTTTTGATACATTGCCTTAAATAAAATACATTGTTAAAGTTAAATTCATCTGTCTCTCCTTACTTTTAGAATATGACTACCATAAAGTTTAAATTGTATACATGGCTCACCCTGTATTTCTGAAGGGTAGTTCTTGTAGATAATCCACACCAGAGGCAACTGAAGAATGAGACAGCTTCGTCCTTTATCATGGACTCTCAGGGACTATTTAGGAGCCAGATGGAATATTTTGATGGCCTCACCATCTTTATTGGTTTTGTTTTCAATTTCATTAATTTCTGCTTTTATCTTCATTATATATTTCTTCTATTGTCTTTATTCTTATGCTTTTAACCCCGTAATTGTCAATGTCATCTCTTGCTCATTTACTTTCAGTCTTTTATGTTAAGTAAATTCACTTAAGGGTAAAGTATTGCTTGAGAAATATCCTCCAATTTTGGCTATAGCACTTTTATTGTCATATAGTTTGAATTTATAAAATAGTATTCTCATGTGGTTTCCTCTGACTACTAGGTTATTTTACAATACAGAGATGTGATATAGGTTCTTTGTTATTTCTTGAAATTTCCTGTTTGACCTGCTGTGTGGTCAGTTCTTTTGACAGCTTCATTTGTGCTTGAAAAGAATGTATATTTTCTATTTTCTAATTACCATGTGTAGGTTTCTACATATAAGTAAGTCTTTTAGTTTAACTCTTTGGGTTGTTCAAATATCTTGTAAATCCTTAATACTTTTTTTTTTTGGTATGCCTGATGTGTCAGTTTGTGAGAGAGAGGTGTATGAAAATTTCCCCCTACGATTGTAGATTTGTCAATTCCTCCTTATATTTTTTACTTTATGTATTTCAAGGCTATGTTGCTAACTATATACAATTTCATGACTTTTGTTTTCTTGTTGAGTTGTTCTTTGTATCTTATGAAACTATATTTCTATCAATGCCTCTTGACTTAAAACTCTATGTTGTTTGACTTGAAAATTGCAACCCTAGCTGTCTTTTTTAAGGTTATACTCCATTTATGATTATTATTGGTTATATTCTGTGTTGTACAATATATCCTTGTAACTTACTTATTTTATTCACAATAGTTTATTCCTCTTAATCCCACACCCCTATCTTGCCCCTTCCCTCATCCTTCTCTCCATGGTAATCATTAGCTTGTTCTCTATTTCTGTGAGTCTGTTTTGGTTGTGATACATTCATTCATTTGTTTTATTTTTAGGAGTCTACATTTCAGTGATATCATACAGTATTTGTTTTTCTCTGACTTATTTTACTAAACATAAAACCTTCCAAGTTCATCTCTGTTGTCACAAATGGCAGCATTTCATTCTTTTTTACAGCTGTGTAGTATTCCACTGTGCATGTGTGATGTGTGTTAATGGAAACTTATGTTGCCCCCATGTCTAGGCTATTGTAAATAATACTGCTATGAACATGCTTGAATTAATGCTTTCATTTTCTTTGGATACGTACCCTGAGTGGAATTCTGGATCATATGGTAGTTCTATTTTTACTTTTTTGAGGAAATTGTATACTATTTTCAGAATGATTATACAAATTTACATACCTACCAACAGTGCACAAGTGTTCTCATTTCTCCACCTCCTTGCCAACATTTGTTATTTGTCTTTTTTTTTTTTTTTTGGTGATAGCCCTTCTGATAGGTGTGAGGTGCTATCTCTTTGTGGTTTTGATTTGTATTTCCCTGATGATTAATGATGTTGCGCATCCTTTCCTGTGCCTGTTGGTCACCTATAGGTCTTATTTTGAAAAATATTTATTTAGGTCTTCAGGCTGTTTGTTTTGTTTTTGATGTTGAATTGTAAGAGCCATTTATGTATTTTGAATGTTAACACTTTATTGATCATATTATTTGCGAAACTTTTCTCTCATTCAGTAGGTTATCTTTTGTTTTGCTGACGGTTTCCCTTGTTGTGCAACAGCTTTTGAGTCATTTGTTTTTTTTAATATTTACTTAGTCTGGGTCTTCGTTGCAGCTCTCAGGATCTTCTTAGTTGTGGCATGCAGACTTTTAGTTGCAGCTTGCATGCATGATCTAGTTCCCTGACCAGGGATGGAACCTATGCATCCAACAATGAAAATGCAGAGTTGTAACCATTGAACTGCCAGGGAATTCCCAACACTATTGATCTTCTGATCAATGTTTACTGGTAAGCATTTGTTCATCTATTTCTGTGTCATTACATTTTGTGTATACTTCTTTAAATAAAATTGCTAGATGTTATTTTCTTTTTATAGAATCCATTTTAAGATGATTTTAATCTTTGTGTGTCTATTGTGATTATTAATATATTAGTGCCTAATGCACTATCTGATTTTATGTTTTTGTGCTTTTTCTCTTTTCTTAATTTTTTTAAATGACCAAATCTTCTTTATTCTTTTACTTCCTCTCAACTCTTTTGGTAATTACACAATTGACTTTTATTCTTTTTGGCAGTTTTTCTTAAGTTTCTAACATGTATATCTGACTTAACAAAATGTGTTGTTGTTCATTCTCCCAGTCGTGTCTGACTCTTTGTGACCCCATGGACTGCAGCACACCAGGTCTCCCTGTTCCTCACTATCTCCCGAAGTTTGCCTAAGTTCATATCCATTGCGTTGGTGAAGCCATCCAGCCATCTCATCTTCTGATGCCCTCTTCTTCTGCCGTCAATCTTTCCCAGCATTAGGGACTTTTCCAATGAGCTGGCTCTTCACATCAGGTGATCAAAATACTGGAGCTTCAGCTTCGGCATAAGTCCTTCCAATGAGTGTTTGGGGTTTTTCCCTTAAGATGACTGGTTTGATCTCCTTGCTGTCCAAAGGACTCTCAGAATCTTCTCTAGCACCACACTTTGAAGACATCAATTCTTCAGTGCTCTGCCTTCTTTACAGTGCAGCTCTCACAACTGTACATGACCACTCGGAAGACCATAGCCTTGACTGTTGAGACCTTTGTCAGCAGAGTAATGTCTCACCTTTCCAACGCACTGTCTACGTTTGACATAGTTTTCCTGCCAAGAAGCAATTCATCTGATTTCATGGCTGCAGTCACCATTTGCCGTGATTTTAGAGCCCAAGAAGGGGAAATCTGTTACCACTTCCACCTTTTTTCCTTCTATTTGCCACGAAGTAATGGGGCCAGATGGCATGATCAGAACAAAACATAAAGTTATCCAAATTCTCTATCTTCCTGTTGAATAATATATTCCAAGTTATCATCTAGCATTTTAGTTTTATCTTGCACTGAAGCAAGATAAATTAGTAAGTGTTATCTTTGTTTTATATCTGAAGTTAATTTAGATTTACAAACATGCTTGCCAGCTTCATTTCCTTATTATTTCATGTGTCCACTCTTTTCTTCTAGTTACTGTTATTCTTGCTGAATGTTATTTGGTAATTTTTTAAGTAAGCTTCTATGGATAGTAAACTCTTTCTTTATATTTATATTTATTTATCTTCACTTGACAGAGTTTAAGTGGTCAATAGTAACTTCCTTTTACCACTCTGAAAATATTACTTCATTGTATTACAGCATTTTTGTCACCAGTGGACATCTTCTGTTAGTCTATGTTGGCTCTATGCACTCATGGAATGACATTTTGAACCCTTGTGCTAGTGATGGTTCTATAGCCCCAGTTCCTATTAAGTTCTATATCCATTAAGAGTATAGAACTTAATAGCTGCTTTGATTTAAGATCCTATTCAGTTCTCTGACTTTGGCTCCTCTTTTCACACTCAGAGATTTCACACTCCAAATTTGAAATTTGATTGTGTATCCAAATTTTGTTTTTTGGTTAATTTTTCCACAAGGGAGAATCCTTCTCTGTCACTTCAGTTTCTGCCATGTTGACTTGACAATCTCAATGATGTCATTACTGCTACATTTTATAGTCTGTGGAGGTGCCAACTCGACAGGATGATCTTGGCTCTAATGTCTGTAAGTTAGAGTCATGGAGAATTAATGTTAAAGATCTAAGACTCGGGGTGCATACGCTTGCCAAAAACACTTATGATTAACCCATCCCCCTCCACAGCATTTTCTGCACTCAGACTCTTAATTCTGTATTCCCTTCACCTTGGCAGTCTGCTGTCCTAACCAGAATTTCATTTACATGCTCTGGTCCTGGCAGTCCTATCATAGGCTCTACACTGGGTTCCTGGGACATGCTGTTTGACTCAATGCTGAGGAGAGGTGTGTATACATTCCAGCTGCAGCCCTCTCTGTGCTGCCATGGGCTGCTTAAAGTTTATCAGATGAGTCTGGTTCTAGTCTGCCAAGCCTTCTCTATTCAAAGACCTTGCATCTCTGAGAGCTCCTGTTGAAGCCCCTAGCTCTAGTCCTGGAGAGAAGTGTCAGCAACCCCTGCATCTGGAGCAAGAGGGGATGATGAGAACTCACAGCTCAGGTTGTGTTAGAGAAAACCTGCATACAAAATCCCCTCTCGGTACTCTGCCCTTTCATCATCTTCCTATAGTCCATTAATTGAAAGTTTACTCAGCACCTTCTTTAAATTTTCACGTGATTTCATTTCTTCATTCCCTCTCTCTCTCTTTTTTTTTTTAAATTGTTTATTTGGCTGCACTGGGTTTTAGTTGCAGCGCATAGGCTCTTTGATCTTTCCTGAAGCATGCAGGATCGAATTCCCTGACCAGGGATTGAACCCGGCCCCCAGCACTGAGAACACCGAGTCATAGCATCCAGGGAACACTGCATCACCAAGGGTGTCCCTCTTAATTCTCACCTTTTTCTCATACTAACCAATACTCTCATGTTTTATATCTGGGTTCAGATATCTATTAGTTTTTGGTTCCTGTTTACTCTAGTAATAGTAGCTAGTGAGTTAGTAAGGATTTCTAAAATTTTTAAATCATTTTTATAAGATTTTGATCTTTGTTATTATGGAGTATTTTTCTCCTCAGAAAAGTAGAAGTATATATGATTCATGGTCACCTATGTGAAGCATGTTAAAAAAAACTTTGAATGGAGATTTTCTGGGGGGACACAAATGACTTTTGTAGTGGTCATAAGTGTTCATCTTCACTTTGACAGATTATCTTTCACATGGTAGGTACTAGCTAAATATTATTGAATAAATGAATGAGAAAAAAAGCAACTCTAAATGTGTAACACCTGCTCTTGGATTATATAAGTCCTGGAGAGTGTTGAAAGGATTGTTACTTCTCAAATTTCAAAGAGGAACAAGACCTTTTTGGTGTACTTTTTCTGAGTTCCAAGTGCATTCTTTTTGGTGTTCTTAAGGCATTCTACCTGTGGGTGCTATGATGATTTGTCTGCCATTAATCTTCCTCAACTTGTAACATTATCTCACTTTAAAATGCTTTTCAAGGATGCTTGCAGATTATTCTGATGTAGTGGGACTGGATGAAATTTAAGTTCTCTTACAACCTAGAGATTCTGTGATTTCTTTCAGAATTCTGGCATCACTTATTCTCTTCTCACTAGTGGTTCAGCAGCAGTGAGTTCTGAGGGCAGAGCTCGCAAGCCTGTGGAGTGATTACTTACCCAAATGTCTTTGCTGGCAATGGTATACTGCCACATGGCTAAGCATAGCATGCAGGTGTCACAAAGGAAAACTTCCAGGAGCTTTTATGGCTTCACAAAGCCTGTTCCCAACTTGGGAAAACTGTGTACTTTATAAGGAAAGTTAGATTTTGGTCTAGAACTGTCTTAAGGAACATGAATTATTTAGGATGATATGAGATATATCTACAAGAAAGAATATTTTGTTTCTTCTTAGCATTAAGGACAATGGTGTATCAAAGAAAATATCAGGTGTAGGCTTTTTCATTTTTGAAATTACAGTTGTGTCTCTCCATAGCCACGGGAATTGGTTCTAGGACTTCCTGGGGATGCTCAAGTTTCCTGTAAAAAATGACAAAATATTTGCATATAACCTACACACATCCTCCCGTACACTTGAACTCGTATCTAGATTGCTTATAATACCTAATATGGTGTAAATGCTATGTAAATAGTTGTAAATGCAATGTAAATGCTATGTAAATTGTTTCTGATGCAGCAAAAGTTTTGCTTTCTGGAACTTTCTGGGATTTTTTTTCACCTGAATATTTTCTATACTTTGTTGGTCAAATCTGTGGAACCTGAGGATACAGAGGGCTGACTGTATTCTCCCTGAGAGTTGACTTTCTTTTTTTTTTTTTTTTTGGCCATGCAGCTTGTAGGAACTTAGATCCTCTACCAGGGGTGGAACCCGCACCCGCATTGGAAGCACTGGACCACCAGGGAAGTCCCCAAGAGCTGACCCTTTTTTAAACATTTTTTCTTTTATTGCGGTAAAAGCCACATAATATAAAACATACTATTTTAAACATATTTATCTGTGCGATTCAGTGGCACTAAGTACATTGACATGGTTGTGCAACGCTCATCCATCTCCTGAATTTTTCACCTTCCTAAATGGAAACTATCCATGCTTGCTAAGTCACTTCAGTCGTGTCTGACTCTCTGTGACCCCATGGATCATAGCCCACCAGGCTCCTCTGTTTATGGGATTCTCCAGGCAAGAATACTGGAGTGGGTTGCTATTACCTCCTCCAGGGGATCTTCCTGACTCGGGGATTAAACCGCTGTCGCTTATGTCTCCTGCAGTGGTAGACAGGTTCCTTACCACTACTAGCACAGCACCTGGGAAGCCCAAACTGAAACTCCATCCGCGTTAAACATGAAGTTCCCATTCCCCCTCCCTACCCCACCTGCCATCTCTGGCCCTTGGCATCTACTGATGTAGTTTCTGAGAAAGTTGACATTTTTAACCCAAGTTTGCTACAGCTTTCCTTCCATTTGCATATGAAAAAATCATATGAGAGTAATAGGACTTTGAGTTCCATTTGTTAACTAATCAATGACTATGTAGTGATTTGTTTGAGTTCTTTGTGACTAATTTTCTTTATTATGAAGAGGTTTATTTCTGTTCCACAATGCTCTAAACATTATTTAGTGATAAAATGGCTTTTAGAAGGACATTGTGCTTCTAAAGATAATACAAAGAGGTATTCTCTTTTCCCTTAGCTTTTATACATGCTTAAATACCTGTGATTGAATTCAGTAAATAGGAAACAGAAATCTGTACACCCACATCCTAAATGATTGAGAAAGAATTTGATAAGTAAGACCATATTTAGCAAAACACTTTAATTTGAAGAAGAAACTGAGCAAAGGGAATAAAAGAACATCAGTAATGCTGAACTTCAGTGAACTTTATTTGTTAGCATCTATATTGTTCTCTGGGTTAATAGAGAAATAATATCTTGTATTCTACAGAATAGCTGTTATCTATGTTTCTGTTTATGAATACATTCTACTAATATCATTCTGAGTTCCTCAAAGCAGAAAGGATTGGTGGCCAGATGACTGAGGGCACTAACCTTATCAGATCTATATGTTTGCATATACATGGATAAATGTATTTGGTGCTGACACCTCTGAGACTTTTTGACTGCTGGGATTCAACAAAATGAGTTGTAATGTGGACACATTTGAACATAACTAGTAGAAATAGGGATCGAACTGGGGTCTCCCGCATTGCAGGCAGATTCTTTACCATCTGAGCCACCGGGGAAGCCCATGGTAGAAATAAGATGGGTTGAAGGGAAAACTATTAAGAAGAAAGTGTCCTGGAATGAATTGTGCCATGTAGTCTGGTAGAAACAATTGAATAGATTGTAGCTTCTGAGAACTATACAATAGAACCCTACCAGGAAATCCTCCCACGAGCATTCTAGTGACCTAGGGCATGGAAGAGTTTGCTATGGAGAGACCTGCCAAGAAGCCTCTTCAATTCATTGTTTGCATTTTCATAAGAAAGAGCCAGCTAGCTAGCCAAAAGAAGGGTGGCAATAATTGTATTCTGTGTCAATGGGAAAAAAGGAACATGAAAAATAGGATAACTTAAGTAAGAAAGGCAAAGCTCACTTTGCACCCTCTGAAACCTCTTAGTTTGAGACAAAATTAAAAATCTAAAACATCTCATTTCCTTTGGAAGCAACAAACAAGTTTTTCCCCCTTTTATAGTAGAACATGATCTCCTTGAAAGAAAAATAAAGCAATGCTGTTGACGTGCTTAATGCTTAAAAAAATAAAGGCTGACAGTCTCCAGAATGATGGGACAATGAATGAAGAGCAGACCCAAAGATTTCCTTCCTGCCTCCAGGTCTCCACCCCTCAGTTTCCCCAGGGAGAATGCAGATGCCAGGGATCAGAACTGGGAGGGTGGGGCTCTGGAAAGCCATCTCCTGTTCTCTCAGAGTTTGGATCCCAGGAGGTTGACTGGCAGCACCCCTCTGGCCCTCTGGCAATTTCTGGAAAGACTCCTTAAGTTCTTAAAGGAAGCTCTCTAAGTTGTATTATTCTCCTGCCAAAGAGCTTGACAAGAAATCTTCACTTGACCTGGGGACAGGGTGTAGAACTGGGAGTGAATCTGAAGGAACACAGACATTTCTGCCTGTCTCCTGCGCCCCTGAGAGGGGTGTTGCTTGGAATCCCAGCCACATTCTGGGGCCAAACCCTAGTGATTCTACCTGCTACCTCCATGGAAGAACACAGCTCAGTCTCCTCTCAGCATGGCCTGTTCATTCCAAAAGGAGACATCATGTCTTCCTGGTTCAGTCAACCTTTCTTTCCAAATCTATAAATCTGTCCTGCTTGGAGGAAAGCATTATTGGCAGGGCACGAACAAGAAAAATCACTGAGATGCTTGCTTCTCCTCATGAGGCTAAGTCTTCAACTGACAGCCAGAGAAACACCACTCCTGGCCTGGAGGGTTTTGCTCAGGTTGATTGTCAGGTGTAGTTATTCAGTCACTAAGTTGTGTCTGACTCTTTGCGACCCCATGGACTGCAGCATGCCAGGCTTCTCCATCTATCTCCTCGAGTTTGCTCACATTCATGTCCATTCAGTCAGTGATGCTATTTAACCATCTCATCCTCTGTCATCCCCTTCTCCTCCTGCCCTAAATCTTTCTCAGCATCAGGGTCTTTTCCAGTGAGTGGGCTCTGCATCAGGTGGCCAGAGTATTAGAGTTTCAGCTGCAGCATCAGTCCTTCCAATGAATATTCAGAATTGATTTCCTTTAGGATTAACTGGTTTGATCTCCTTGATGTCCAGGGGACTCTCAAGAGTCTTCTCCAGAACCACGATTCGAAAGCGTCAATTCTTCAGCACTCAGCCTTCTTCACGGTGCAACTCTCATATCCGTACATGACTACTGGAAAGAACATAGCTTTGACTTTACAGACCTGATTGTCAAATACATGGGTGAAAAATAAAGTCATCTTACATGGATTTTGAACTGCAATAAAGTTTGTTATTTAAATATTAGTGATGTTACTTCATTGCTATCTAAATAAAGTGACCGTAATTGTTAGCTGTCCTCATAAATATGGGGTTTAAGTATCTATCCTGTATGAGGAAGAAAAGGGGGCTTTTATTTCCTGGAGGGAAGAGGGGGTTGCAGTGAGGGGCACTAGGAGAAACGCTGGCCTTGGAGATTGATTGATTTGGGTTTCGGAACAGACCCAGCCACACCTGGGCTGTTTGCTGCTGCTGCTGCTAAGTTGCTTCAGTCGTGTCCGACTCTGTGCGACCCCATGGACTGCAGCCTACCAGGCTCCTCCATCCATGAGATTTTCCAGGCAAGAGTACTGGAGTGGGGTGCCATTGCCTTCTCTGCCTGGGCTGTTTAGCTTTGGCCAATTTACTTTCTGTGTCAACTTCCTGAACTTCATCCCTTCCTCTGTAAGACGGGGCTGATAATACATCCATCAGAGGGTTGCTATGAAGTTGACATAAATAATTTGCCTGTGACAGAACCTGGTACATAGAAACTGGTCAAGAGATTGTGACAATATACTATTTAGATGGAAGACCTAAAAGTGTTAAATATTCAAGGACTTAAATATCATCAGGTGTTATTAAGGCATGGAGATTAGAAGAAACTTTCTCCTTCATTCTTCTCTTTATTAAAAAACAAATAAGATCAATGAGGTTTATGACACCAATTTTCTACATGTAGTACATCTGCATTTCTCTATGTCTATCCCTCAGTCTCTCTACTATGCATGTATAGATTTGAACATATGCGTTATTTGGGCTGAAATGAGTGCTTCTCTGGAAATCTAACTGGAGCATCAGCAATGACACTCCAACCTGGGGAGGGGACACTGGTGTGGGGTTCAGGGATCTTGAGGCTATTTGGGGTATTCCCTCCAAGTTAGCTGAGAAATTTTTGGTTCAGTTTTTTCCTTCATAAAACACTGTAATTGGAGGGCATGCTTCTGAAGGTCTGTGCTCTGAAATGATGTGATTCTATGTCAGTCACAGAGAGAACAAACAATAGCTTCTATGCTTTCAAATTCTGCTCATGAGTCCCTGGATGGAGGAAGGATGTATACTTTGGACTGGATTTCACATAGAGAGAATTATTCCTTGCAAATTTCCTGTCTCCAGGCTGATGGGAAAGGAAGAGGAAGATCTTGTAGTGTTTCCCTGAGATTTCTGATTCTCAGGGTCATTCATCGTCACACAGCTGTAACTGTAGGCATTTGGTCAACGAGTCTCCACATAAACTCTTACCTGGTTAAGGTTGGTTCTGCCTGTTTCATTAAGTGGATTGCCTGCTCTGCTGTTTCAGTGAACTAATGAATCATGAACACTTTCCTTAGCCATTTAAAAGTCATTTCCTCTCATTTTCCCTGGGCACCAGATGCAAACTTCTCTGTGAGGGCTAGGATGTGTGTGTGTGTGTGTGTTTGTGTGTTTCGATTGTTGCCTTCAAAACTAGCATCTGAGAGCAAACAACTGCTTAGAGATTTTCAAGCCAAAATGTATCAACAACCTAAACTCTAGCAGCATATTCATCAAAGGCAAAGATGTATGCCTTGTATTACTTGACCTTTCCATTTTTTGTTTCATATTCAACTTCTTATTTGAAATTCAACATCTTATTATAATCCCATGTATGCTCTCTGAACTAAAGTGGGACATTCTAAAAACTGGTATTTTACATATAAAAATTGTCTTTACGATAATTCATCCATTCAACAAATATTTATCAAGTGCCAAGTGTAACACAGTATTCTAGATCTTGGGGAAATAACAGTGAGCAAAGGAGAGGATAATGTTTGCCCTCATGAAGCTTAGAATATGTGTGTCTGTGGAGGGGCGGGGAGGGAGACCAACAGACAACATATAACTAACCTTGTATATTTGACTGTGATGAGTGTTACTGAGAAAAAGCAGGGCAGAAATTTGTCAAGTTCCAAGAGTATGTGTGTGGCTTGCAGGGAAGGGATTCAGACTTAAATAAGACTATCAGGGAAGACCTTGCTCTCTTCGGAATAAAGATCTGAAATAGGTAAGGGAAGGAGCATGGAGGTAACCGGTGGAAAAATATCCTGTTGAGAAGGGCTGGTAAGTGCAGAGACCACAAGGCTGCACCAGTGAAGCCCCTCCATGTGGCTAGAATGGTGTGAGTGAGGGTAGGAGAGAAAAGGTAGCCAGTGCAGAAATACACAAGTATTCCAAAGAGGAGGTAATGACCAATTGGTATAATTACTAGGTACAGGGAAAACATCCACTAACAAAACAGATGAAAAGTCCTGCTCCTGTATTTGATATTCTAATCTGTCTCTAGGGGGGGGACAGTGAAAAAGCCAAAAAAGTGAACTATATAGTATGCTAGAAGGTGATCAATGCCATGGGAAAGCAGTGGACCAGGAATACTGGGGAGGATGTGTGGGTGTTAGTTACCTAGAACATTGTCACCTGGAACAAACTTAGACTGTAAACTTCTCAAGACTGGAGCCTATACTGAGCCTACACTGACGGTTCCTTTATGTATTATCCAATTCTGAACATATCATGAGTAGCTAATATAAAAATCATTACAAATGACCCTGCTAAATAATATTAATTGAACAAACATATTTTTGGTTATGTTCTGCATACCAGGGACTGTAATAGGTGAGCAAAAACAGACATCTCCTGGCTTCATGGAGTTTATAGCTTGATGGCTGGGATAACATCAAGTCAATAATCACATAAATGAAGATAACACTGTAATATTGCAGCAGCGACAGTGCTGTAAATGGGAGGGGTGACAACATACTACTCTGCCTTCAATATTTTAGTGGTAATATTGGCTTTCCCAAGCAAAACGGCTTTTCATAGTGATAGTGAAATAGAATCTAGAAATAGCACACATTTTTCTCATCCTGTGTAAAAATACATTGGAAACTACTCTTACGAGAGACAGCAATAGTGTCTCCAGTGTTGTCTTGAAGAAGTTGCTTAGTTGGAATCTGTCTAAACATGATAGCTTCTTGCCAATGTAGTTTGAACCACATGGGGAAAGGGAGGTTCTAAACTAAAACAGGGTGACCTTGACTCATGATCACAGTACATTGGGTGTTCTTTAAGGTGAGGACTTAAGTAGCTTTTGGAGTGGAAGTGAGATGGTGGTCAGTGTTCTATTCCTTCAGTGAGGCCAGTAAGTCTGACTTCAACCCAATAACTCACTTTAGATAAATCTATTTTCAGCTTTGTTTGAAGGATGTGATTGTTGGTCATTCTTTACTGGCCATTGCCTTAGGTGACCAGCGATATGGTCCAACCATTGAACCAGAAATATATTCATTCATGAGCAGCAATCACGTCTTTTTCTGCATGATGCCTGTACTTGGCAAAGGATGCTTGAGCAGGTCCCTTTGCTGCCTTGCTGTCAATTTGATAAACAGATAGGCTTCCTTCCCAGCAGGGCTGGTGTGGCTCCAGGTTGCAGGACTGCTCACTTCAGCAGTCTGCGGGCCATTATTCCAGCCTCCTGTGAGCTCAAGGAGCCCATTCTGAGTGCACCGGGGCATTCCAAAAGATGCTCAGGCTGACAGTGTCAGATCAGTACAAGGAGAAAATAAAGTTTTGTTGTGTTCTGTTAAATGTCTCTGCCAAACTCTGTAGAGACATCTTGCCAGAAGAATAAAAGGAAAGTTAATTCTGGCCATTGCACAGAGCTATTTTGAAAATTTACTGCTGGCACCTTGTAACAGATACATTTGTTTATTTTAGTTTTTCCTTCAAGCAGTTTTTTCAAACTCAGTGGTGATTCCTTCATGTAGTGGATTTTTAAATGGGAGAAAAGAGCAAAAGCATATACTGATGAGCACAAATGTTAAACAAAGGGCAATAGGATATGCCAGATCAGGAAGACTAAAGAAAGTTTAGCCAGGGGAAACCCATCCTGTCCAAGTGTTTCTGCAGAATTGATAGCATGAGCTTTGCGGAACAGACACACTGTGTTATTTCAGATGCTTCTCTTATGTATATGCTCCTCCGTCCTTTACTTTAGGCCAAACCGTAACAGAAGTAATTACACATTATGGAGCACTTCTTCCACAGTGATGATGTGCTTCTTCCATACTTCTCGTGATGCTCCTGGCGAGAAAGTAAGGATTTTGGTCCCTATTTTACAAAAGAGAAGACTGAGGTTCCAAAAGATCTAGTCTCTGGGTCTAGTTCACACAGCTAATCGTGGTAGCAGAGATTTGTTCTAGAGCCTTATTAGTTCAAGAAGTAAACAAAAGATAGGTAAAATTACAATTAAAATTTTTAAAAATTAAAAAACTTTTAAAAAGTAAGAAGTTAAGAACTTTTTCATTGTTAAAAACAGAAGTGTGTTCGTGAAGTATACTGGAGGGGGTTGCCATTCCCTTCTCCAAGGATCTTCTTGACCCAGGGATCGAACTCAGTTCTCTTGCATTGCAAACAGATTCTTTACCATCTGAACCACTATAGAAGTTAGGTTTCTTTACAAAAATTAAAAATATTAAGAAAAGGAAAAGATAATCTTGAGCTAGATGGAGGAAGCATATATTTTTTTCTATCATTATTATTTTTAAACTATATTTATGTCATATGTTGGGGGCTTCCTAGGTGGTGCTAGTGGTAAAGAACCTGCCTGCTAAAGCAGGAGACATAAGAGATGTGGGTTCAATCCCATGGTCAGGAAAACCCCCTGTAAGAACAACCCACTCCAGTACTCTTCTTTTCTATCTTTATTTTTTTGGATTTTAAAAAATTTATTTAATTTTAATTGAAGGATAATTGCTTTACAGAATTTTGCTTTTTTCTGTCAAATCTCAACATGAATCAGCCATAGGTATACATACATCTCCTCCCTTTTGAACCTCCCTCCCATCTCCCTTCCAATCCCACCCCTCTAGGCTGATACAGAGCCCCTGTTTGAGTTTCCTGAGCCATATAGCAAATTCCCGTTGACTATCTATATTACACATGGTAAGGTAAGTTTTCATGTTACTCTTTCCATACATCTCACCCTTTCTTCCTCTCTCCCCATGTCCATAAGTCTGTTCTCTATGTATGTTTCTCCATTGAGACCCTGTAAATAAATTCTTTGGTACCATTTTCTAGATTCCATATATATGTGTTAGAGTATGATATTTATCTTTCTCTTTCTGACTTACTTCACTCTGTATAGTAGGCTCTAGGTTCATCCACCTGATCAGAACTGACTCAAATGCATTCTTTTTTATGGCTGAGTAATATTCCATTCTTTATATGTACCACTACTTCATTATCCATTCATCTGTCAATGGACATCTAGGTTGCTTCCATATTCCAGCTATTGTAAATAGTGCTGCAGTGAACAATGGGATACATGTGCTTCTTTCAATTTTGGTTTCCTCAAGGTATATGCCTAGGAGTGGGAAGGTGGGTCATATGGTGGTTTTATTCCTAGTTTTTTTAAGGAATCTCCATACCGTCTTCCACAGTGGCTGTATCAATTTACATTCCCATCAACAGTGCGAGATTGTTGCCTTTTCTCCACACCCTTTCCAGCATTTATTGTTTGTAGACTTTTTGATAAGGGTCATTCTGACTGGTGTGAGGTGATATCTCATTGTAGTTTTGATTTGCATTTCTCTAATAATGAGTGACGTTGAGCATCTTCTCATATGTTTGTTAGCCTTCTGTATGACTTCTTTGGAGAAATGTTTGTGTAGGTCTTTTTACCCACTTTTTGATTGGGTTGTTTGTTTTTCTGGTATTGAGTTATATGAGCTGCTTGTATATTTTGGCAATCAATCTTTTGTCAGTTATTTCATTTAGTATTATTTTCTCCCATTCCGAGGGTTGTCTTTTCACTTTGCTTATAGTTTCTTTTAAGTTTAATCAGGTCCCACTGTTTACTTTTGTTTTTATTTCCATTACTCTAGGAGGTGGGTCATAGAGGATCTTGCTTTGATTTATGTCATTGAGTGTTCTGCCTATGTTTTCCCCTAAGAGTTTTATAGTTTCTGGTCTTACATTTAGGTCTTAATTCATTTTGGGTTTATTTTTGTGTATGGTGCTAGGAGGTGTTCTAATTTCATTCTTTTACATGTAGCTGTCCAGTTTTCCCAGCACCATTTATTGAAGAGGCTGTCTTTGCCCCACTGTGTATTCTTGCTTCCTTTGTCAAAAATAAGGTACCCATAGGTGCATGGGTTTATTTCTGGACTTTCTATCTTGTTCCATTGGTCTATATTTCTGTTTTTGTCACTACCATACTGTCTTGATGACTGTACCTTTGTAGTATAATTTGAAGTCAGGAAGGTTGATTTCTTCAGCTCAATTCTTCTTTCTCAAGACTGTGTTGGCTATTCAGGGTCTTTTGTGTTCCCATATGAATTGTGAAATTTTTTGTTCTAGTTCTGTGAAAAATCCCATTGGTAATTTGATAGGGATCACATTGGATCTGTAGATTGCATTTGGTAGTACATTCATTTTCACAATATTGATTCTTCCTACCCAGGAACATGGAATATCTCTCCATCTGTTTATGTCATCTTTGATTTCTTTCATTAGTGTCATAATTTTCTGTGTACAGTTCTTTTGTCTCCTTAGGTAAGTTTATTCCTAGATATTTAATTCTTTTTGTTGCAATGGTGAATGAGATTGATTCCTTAATTTCTCTTTCTGATTTTTCATTGTTAGTATATAGAAAAGCAAGTGACTTCTGTGTATTGATAATGGATATGGATAAGGAAGCTGCGGTACACATACACAATGAAATATTACTCAGCCATTAAAAAGAATACGTTTGAATCAGTTCTATTGAGATGGATGAAACTGGAGCCCATTATACAGAGTGAAGTGAGCCGGAAAGAAAAACACCAATACAGTATACTAATGCATATATATGGAATTTGAAAGATGGTAATGATAACCCTATATGCGAGACAGAATAAGAGACACAGATGCATAGAACAGTCTTATGGACTCTGAGGGAGAAGGTGAGGGTGGGACGTTCTGAGAGAATAGCATTGAAACATGTGTATTATCATATATGAAACAGAATACCATTCCAGGTTCGATGCATGAGACAAATGCCCAGGGCTGGGGCAATGGGATGACCCAGAGGGATGGGATGGGGAGGGAGGTGGGAGGCGGTTCAGGATGGGGAACACATGTAAACCCATGGCTGATTCATGTCAATGTATAGCAAAACCCACTAATATTGTAAAGTAATTAGCCCCCAACTAAAATAAATAAATTTTAAAAAAAAAGAAATAAGAATAATAAATGTTTTTCCTGAGTCACTGCTGTCAGAGTCACCGGGAGTCACAGTCTACCTCAGCTCCCTAGGATGCCCTCCAACTCTGTGCTGGTCTCTGGACATTTTGGGGGGGCAGCTCAGATTCTAATCTGGTCCTACTCCTATGTGTTCTTGCCTCCAATGTCCACAGCTATCAGGACTCGTGTGTTTTCTTTTGTGGGAGCTCTCAATGTCCTTTTATATATTCCATAGACACAGAGTTTGCCTGGCTGATCATGTGGATTTAATCTGCAGTTTGTACAGTTGGTGGGAAGGTTTTGCGTCTTATTCCTTAGCCACGCTGCCCCTGGGTTTCAATTGTGGTTTTATTTCCACCTCTACATGTGTGTCATCCACTGGGGTTTTGCTCCTGAGGCTGCTCTGGAGGGCTTGGATTTGCCCCTGTGAGGATCAGGCGTGAGGGTGGTGCAGCTGCTTGTGTCGTAGGATTTCTGGCAACACCAGGTACTTAGGTGGGGGTGAGGGGTGTTGGCGGCTAGGGCAGCAGGAAATATGGTGCTCTAGAAGGGTATGGTAACCAGTGTTGGCCAATAAGCTCCAGTATTCTTGCCTGGGGAGAAGGCAATGGCAACCCACTACAGTACTCTTGCCTGGAAAATCCCATGGACAGAGGAGCCTGGTAGGCTGCAGTCCATGGGGTCTCGAAGAGTCGGACACGACTGAGAGACTTCACTTTCACTTTTCACTTTCATGCATTGGAGAAGGAAATGGCAACCCACTCCAGTGTTCTTGCCTGGAAAATCCCGGGGACGGCAGAGCCTGGTGGACTGCCGTCTATGGGGTCGCATAGAGTCGGACATGACTGAAGCGACTTAGCAGCAGCAGCAGCAGCATTCTTGCCTGGGGAGCCCCTCTCTGACAAAGATACCTGGCAGGCCACAGTCTACAGGGTTGCAAAGAGTTGGACACCACCGAAGTGACCCTGTCCGCATAGACGCAAGACTTCTTTTGCCTGTGGCAGTTCTGCCCCAGTGAATGTTGAGTGTGAAGGTGGTGCAGCTGCTTGGCTTGTGGGGACCCTGGCAGCACCAAGAGTGCAGGGACATGGACTGCCTCTGCCGCAGGAGTTATGGCCGTAGCAGAGTCTTTTTTGGAGCCTCTTGTAGCTGGCCATCAGAAGGCCTCTTTGGCTAGTCTTTCTCCATAGCTCCACCCATTCAGGCACTCGGAGGGCTCCCTTGCCTGGGGTCCTTCTCTGTTGCTCCATTCATTAGGCACAGAGAGGGGCCCCCCTGGCTGGGGTCCTACTCTGTAGATCAGCGCATCAGGCACTTAAAGGAGCACCCTGGGTGGGGTCCTACTCTGTAGTTCAGTGTGTCAGGCGTTTGATGGGCCAGCCTCTCTATTGTTTAGCTGCCATGCTGGCGTGTGGGGAGAGAGAAGCTATGGTGATGGTTCCACCCCCTAAGCATGACTCAGCAGTATCACCTTGCTTCCATGGCTGTCTGGCTCCGGGCATTGCCCACCACGATCTCCTCCCTCACATCCTCTCAATCCGTCTCTCTGCAGTCAACAGCAGTCCTCGCCCTGGGATTGCTCCACGATCCCTAAACTATCTTCCAGGGGACCAGCGTTCCTGTCTGGGGTATGTATGGCTGCTGCTTCATGCAGTTCTGTGTCTGAAGGTGTATTCCTGATGTATCTGTGGAGAGAGATGTACTCCACGTCCACCCACTCCTCCACCATCTTGTTCTTCCCTAAACTCTTAAAAATCCCACTCCAGTTATTCTTGCCTAGAAAATCCCATGGACAGAGGAGCCTGGCAGGCTACAGTCCATAGCGTCACAAAGAGTTGGATGTGACTGAAGTGACTTAGCCAGCATGCATGCATGTTATATGTTATATATGCATTCTTTTGTTTGAATGTGTGTTTCATGATGACATGAAATATTAATAACAGGCCAGGAAAGGAACAAATTGGCTTTTAATATTTACTGTGTCCCTAGCGACAGAGGATGAAATAATTGGATGGCATCACCGACTCAATGGCTGTAGTCTGAGCAAACTCCGGGAGATAGTGAAGGACAGAGAAGCCTAACATGCTACAGTTCGTGGGTTCACAGTTGGACATGACTTAGTGACTGAACAACAATAACAACAATAACAATGTCCATAGGACTGTGGTGGCACACAAAATACGTAGTCATATTTTTAATATTAGATTTCTATAACCTTTATAAAAGTTAGTGATACATCATCATGATAGCTAGATCTACCTATCCATTTTACTAATTTCAATACTCACCATGGTTTTTTATATACCATGTATTCCATTTTCTTAAGTTATTTTTACAGTTTCCTCTGGTTAAAGATTACCTCGTGATGTTTCTAGATAGTCTCTGCTGTTGTGCGACTTTCTGAAACCCCTACCTATCTGAAAATGTCTGTTTCTTGCTGTCACACAAGAATAGTTTGGCTATAGAATCTTAGAGTCACATTCTTCTTACTTGCAAATATGACTGTTTTCTAGTTTTTACTGTTATAGATGAGATTTTCAATATTAGTGTGAATTCTTTTTCCTTTCCAGGTGACCTGTTATTATTATTATGTTTATTGTCTGCCTGGAAGTTTGAAGGATTTTATTTTTATCCTTGGGCATTAGAAAAGTTACCAATATATATTTAAGTTCTTGTACATTTTTTCCCCGATATCCTACACCAGCTCTAGGCTATTTCACTAGATATTCACAATAATACTCTTGGAGGTTGTCATAATAATACTTTGGGGATTCTTCCAAAAAGCAGAGACTGAGATGATGACAGTGTGGGCAGCTGATTTGGGGAAGTTATCACAGGGAATGAAACTGAGGTTACTGGGAAGAGTGAAAGCGGGGAGGAGGGAAAGCCAGGCTCCGGGTACAGTATTGAGCTGGTTACCAACCTGAGCAGCTAGGGTTCAGTTTACCTGGGGGCCTTTTGAGGAATTGTGTCAGCTGTGCTTCAGGCTTATTCACTTGAAATAGGAGAAGGAAAGTATTTATCCACCAGCTTCCATTCCTTCCTTAGCCAAAAGTTGCTCCAGAGGATGTTAACATGCTTTGAGTTCCTGATTTGAGCATTTATCTTCCAGAATCTGGATCTCTTACTTGCTTTACCTTTGTTAGACTGTCTGCTGAAATTGTCTGCAAGCATCAAGAGAAGCCCCAGTGAATACCGTGGATTAGAGTTACGTTCCTTCATGCCACAATTGTGTAGCAAATATCTAATTTCTTCAAGTTTAAAAAAATAGTTATATAGTTTTAAAGATCACTTTCCATCTACAGTTACTACAAAATATTGGCTATATTTCCCATGTGTATAATACATACTTGAACCTCTTTCCTCCAAAAGTTTGTGCCCCCACTGCCCCACTCTATATTGCCCTCCTCTTTGGTAACCACTCATTTCTTCTCTGTATCTGCGAGTCTGCCTCTTTTATATTATATTCACTACTTTGTTGTATATTTTAGGTTCCACAGATAGTGATATCATCCCTGGAGGAGGGCATGGCAACCCATTCCAGTATTCTTGCCTGGAGAATCCCATTGGACACAGGAGCCTGGTGGGCTATATATAGTCCATAGGGTCACATACAGTCAGATACAACTGAAGCAGCTTAGCATGCATGCGTAGTGATATCATACAGAAATACCAAGTTTCCTGATGATAATCAGAGTCAGTTGCCCCATTAGTTGCCTGGGAGTGTGGCAGCTCTTTTTCTTGCTTGTTGGTCCATTGATTTGAGAGGCTCCCAAATGACAGAATATGTAGTAGTCATAGCTTTAAATTCAGTGTAACTCTTTCTGTGTTCTCTGGCAGAAACTTTCTCCTACCCTTCATTTTCACTCGAATGCCAGGACTTAGGGTTTTTAATCCAGTAGAGCCTAAGGAGGGCTTCCTTGTTGGCTCAGCAGTAAAGAATCTCCCTTCAATGCAGGAGATGTGGGTTCAATCCCTGGGTCAGGAAGATCCCCTGCAGAAGAAAATGGCAACCCACTCCAATATTCTTGCCTGGGAAACCCCATGGAAAGAGGACCATGGCAGGCTACAGTCCATGGGATTGCAAAAGAGTTGGCACAACTTGGTGACTAAACAACGATAACAACAACAGCAGAGCCTAAGGATGTAGAAATAGGCAGCATGAATTCTGAAAGTGGGTCACTAGGGGTGGGGATAAAGGGGCCAATCCTACTTTTATCCCCTGTTTTTCAGACCCTGAATTTTAGTAACACTTCACTTTGTGTTGGCTATAGCTTCACTACCTTTAGGGAATCTTGGAGGACACAATCAACCTTGCTGGATGTGGTCCCCAAGCTGGTCTCCTAGCTGGACCCTTAATAGGCAATTTCATCATTTTACCAGGCTGGCTTCTTCAAAGTGCTATGGTACACTGTGGGATCTGAGGATTCTTTTGCCATGCACTCATTTCATTTACTTTCACTATAAAATGTGTCCCTCGATCTCAGGCAATGTTACTGGGATCCTAAGTTGTAAACCATACAGTCTTCAAGCCCTCAGAATGATGATAACTGAGGAATCTTGGATAAGAAAAGCAAACTCATAATCAAAGCAAGTGTTAAGATATATTACTGCCCTTCTAGGATGTCACCAACTTGTCACCACATAGTTGACCTTCTTGAGGGATATTTCTATACTGAGGCATTTCTACCGCTGCTGGCAGCTTAGGAATTCATCAGTGACAATGGTCAGTTCCATCTTAGTGAGAGAGAGTCCATCTCTGCCTTTAAGTTTGCTTCATCCATGAGACCACTGTGCAAGCACCAGGGTGGTTGAAGGCAGAAGCTGACAGATATCCCCTGGACAAGTAAACCCATTCACCAGATTGTCCAGAACCTCTATGAACACTCTAGAATGTTCAAAGCAAACATTAACACAAGACACAAATACCCATACATGGTTTGGTGTCTCTGCCAAGATTCATCCACAAAACTGTTTCTCAAACTTCCTTGTCTCCAAGCCTTTAATTGTGGTCATTTCAGGATCCTGACCAATCAGTAAAGCCATCTGTCTGCCCAGAAGTCTACGGCCTATCTTCACTTCAGGCAGTTTCTTCCTGCATACAAGGTATATAAACAGTAAACACTTTGCTCCTCTTATAGCTCCTGGGAAAATTTTCATTTTCCACTTACCTTCAGGGCCACCTTTGAGTGTGGCTGTAATGTGCATTTTCAGTTATCATAAATAAATTGAAATGTACATTTTCAGTTATCATAAATAAATTGAGCTAATCCACCTGTGAACTAGGCTCAAATGTTTTCTCCTCTGTAAGCTGATCATAAGGAAGCCTCCACGAGATCTTCGGTGTAGCTAAAGGAAGACATCAGTGCAACAAAGGAAAGTCACGTGGAAGTTGAAGCCATGTGGCTACGCAACTTGTGCTCTCTGGTCCGCCTCAGTTCAGTCCTCCATGTAATGTACTATTCAAATCATATAGAGGTTTCCTTCCATTCCTGGATAACCTTATGACTTTGTGGATCTCACAATCCCAACTCATCATAGGCAGCTCTAGGTACTTAGACGCACTTGATGTCCTAGCCTCTGCTAGGGCTCAGAAGCATGCCAGGAGCTGCTTTTGAAATGACGAGTTGTTCCATGTCTTCAAAGGTTTGACCTTGCTCCGTAACCAGGGTTTGTGCTGGGGCTCTCATAATGAGGTTTGACAGACACTCTACACAGCATCCTAATGCGGCATTCATCTTCTATACTATCTGAGCATCAGGGCAGCTCAGAGTGCAGCCTGGACCTCCTCTAGGCAGGTCTGATGATTCTGGGCAGCATATACCGAACCTACAAATGGCAGCCTTCCAAGATGTTGATAACTGGTTCACAAAGTATGTGTGGTATGTGCCGACATCAGTATCCAAATAAGCCTACCCTCCAGGCTGCCATACAGCACTGTGCAGAGGTCCCTGTGGGAAGTTTGGGGGAGAATGGATACGTGTGTATGTAAAGTCCCTTTGCTGCCCACCTGAAACTATCACAAAATTGTCAATTGGCTATACTTCAACACAAAATAAAAAATTAAAGTGCTTTAAAAAACTATAAATCTACCAGGTGCAGTGCCTCTAGCTTAGTGGTAGGACACGTAGGCGAACAATTTGTCATTTATTGATATATTTTAAAAGGGCTTTCCCAGGTGGTGCAGTGGTAAAGAATCTGTTTGCCAGTGCAGGAGACGCAAAAGATGTTGGTTCTATCTCTGGCTCTGGAAGATCCTCTGGAGGTGGAAATGGCAACCCACTCAAGTATTCTTGCCTGGAAAATTTCATGGACAGAGGAGCCTTGAGGGCTACAGTCCATGGGGTGGCAAAGAGGTGGACACAATATATTAGAGGAGATTTTCCCCACATGTTTCAGTTCATTGTATCTTTCAGAACATCACTCATGTGGTAGGTATTTGAAAACTTTGAGGGTTTTATTACCCTCTTGTTGTGGTTGTTCAGCCATTAAGTCGTATCCAACTCTTTGCAACCCCATGGAATGCAGCACACAAGGCTTCCCTGTCTTTATCTCTTGGAGTTTACTCAAATTCATGTCCATTGAGTCAGTGATGCTATCTAACCATCTCATCCTCTACCACCCCTTCTCCTTTTGCCTCCAATCTTTCCCAGCATCAGGATCTTTTCCAATGATTTGGCTCTTCACATCAGGTAGCCAAAGTATTGGAACTTCAGCTTTAGCATCAGTCCTTCTAGTGAATATTCAGAGTTGATTTCCTTTAATATTAACTGGTTTGATTTCCTTGGTGTCCAAGTCTTCTCCAGCACCACAATTCAAAAGCATCAATTCTTCAGGGCTCAGCCTTCTTTATGGTCCAACTCTCACATCAATACATGACTACTGGAAAAACCATGGCTTTGACTGTGTGGATCTTTGTCGGCAAAGTGATGTCTTTGCTTTTTAACACGCTGTTTAGGTTTGTCATAGCTTTCCTTCCAAGGGGCAAGTGTCTTTTAGTTTCAAGGCTACAGTCACTGCCTACAGTGATTTCAGAGCCCAAGAAAATAAAATGTGTTTTACCAGGACAATCTAAACACTTGCTACTTCCTACTCACCAATTACCCTGGTGTCATCAGTGTTGTCAACCAGCAATCACGCTGGTTCTGTGGAATATCAAGATAATCAAGATCTCTGTGGACTATATTGTGACAGAGAACAGAGATTTAATCTGGTCCTAGGATAAAGCAGACAATGAATAATAGGTATTTCCTCAGTTTTATTGGACTCTTTGTGACCCCATGGACTGCAGCGCCCCAGGCTTCCCTGTCCATCATCAACACCTGGAGCTTGCTCACATTCATGTCCATCGAGTCGGTGATGCCATCTAACCATCTCATCGTCTGTCATTTCCTTCTCCTCCTGCCTTCAATCTTTCCCAGCATCAGGATCTTTTCTAATGAGTCAGTTCTTCGCATCTGATGACCGAAGTATTGGCGCTTCAGCTTCAGCATCAGTCCTTCTAGTGAATATTCAAGACTGATTTCCTTTAGGATGGACTGGCTTGATCTCCTTGCAGTTCAAGACTCTCAAGAGTCTTCTCCAACACCACAGTTCAAAAGCATCAATTCTTCAGTGTTAAGCTTTCTTTATGATCCAACTCTCACATCCATACATGACTACTGGAAAAACCATAGCTTTGATTAGGTGGACCTTTGTTGACAAAATAATGTCTCTGCTTTTTAATATGCTGTCTAGGTTGGTCATAGCTTTTCGTCCAAGGACCAAGCATCTTTTAATTTCATGGCTGAAGGTACTATCTGCTGTGATTTTGGAGCCCAAGAAAATAAAATCTGTCACTGTTTCCATTATTTCCCCATCTCTTTGCTATGAAGTGATGGGACCAGATGCCATGATATTTGTTTTTTGAATGTCGAGTTTTAAGCCAACTTTTTCATTCTCCTCTTTCACTTTCATCAAGAGGCTCTTTAGTTCCTCTTTGCTTTCTGCCAAAAGGGTGATGTCATCTGCATATGTGAGGTTATTGATATTTCTTCTGGCAATCTTGATTCCAGCTTGTGCTTCATCCAGTCCAGCATTTCTCTTCATGTACCCTGCACATAAGTTAAATAAACAGGGTGACAATATTAAGTCTTGACATACTCCTTTCTCAATTTGGAACCAGTCTTTTGTTCCATGTCCGGTTCTCACTGTTGCTTCTTGACCTGCATACAGATTTCTCAGGAGGCATGTCAGGTGATCTGGTATTCCCATATCTTTAAGAATTTTCCACAGTTTGTTGTGATCCACACAGTCAAAGGCTTTAGCATAGTCAATGAAGCAGAAGTAGATGTTTTTATGGAACTCTCTTGCTTTTTCGATGTTCCAATGGATGTTGACAATTTGATCTCTGGTCCCTCTACCTTTTCTAAATCCAGCTTGAACATCTGGAAGTTTTCGGTTCATGTGCTATTGAAGCTTTGCTTGGAGAATTTTGAGCATTACTTTGCCAGTGTGTGAGATGAGTGCAATTGTGCAGTAGTTTGAACATTCTTTGGCATTACCTTTCTTTGCGATTGGAATGAAAACTGACCTTTTCCAGTCCTGTGGCCATTGCTGAGTTTTCCAAATTTGCTGGCATATTGAGTGCAGCACTTTGACAGCATCGTCTTTTAGGATTTGAAATAGCTCAACTGGAATTCCATCACTTCCACTAGTTTTTTTTTGTAGTGATGCTTCCTAAAGCCCACTTGACTTCACTTTCCAGCATGTCTGGCTCTAGGTGAGTGAACACACCATCATGGATATCTGGGTCATGAAGATCTTTTTTGTATCGTTCTTCTGTGTATTCTTGCCACCTCTTCTTAATATCTTCTGCTTCTGTTAGGTCCATACCATTTCTTTCCTTTACTGTAGCCATCTTTGCATGAAATATTCCCTTAGTATCTCCAATTTTCTTGAAGATATCTCTAGTCTTTCCCATTCTATTGTTTTCCTCTGTATCACTGAGGAAGGCTTTCTTATCTCTCCTTGCTATTCTTTGGAAGCCTGCATTGAGATGGGTATATCTTTCCTTTGGAACTCTGCATTCAGATGCAGCAAACATCACAGCAAACAGCTTTTTATCCTTATTATTTATGGGGATTGAGAAAAATACATTTGTCTGCTCAAAAGCTGCATATTAAGTACCAGAAGCTGTGATAATTTTCTAGGAAAATACCCCATCTTGTATCGCAGTTGTGATTATGACAACCACTTTTTATGTTTGTTTTGGTCCACTGTCATTCACCATGATCCCTCTAGTTTTTGCAGCAACCAAATAGGCAAACTGAATGGGGGTATCCTTTCATCCTTTAAATCTTTGATAGTGATGCTAATTTCTGAAATTCCTTCTGAGACATAACAGTGAAGGTTTAGAGACTTCTTCTTGTCCTTTCCAAACACCATTGCTCTTATTCCTTCAGTCAAGGAAACAATTTTGATTGCATAAGGGAATGGGTAATAACTGCACAGACATCAGCAGATCCATTGGACCTCTCTGGGAGGGCCATGGGCCAGGATTCCATTTATAGTCTTGCTTACATGTGCCTTGCTCTAATGAAGGGTATAGTGGAATTTTAGATTTCTTGCTATCAGAGCCAACTGTGATCCTCTGCCTTATAGCCTCTTGAATGGTCTGGGAATTCTTCTTTCCCCAGTACATACTTATTCTGGTAACTAGCTTCAGAGTTCCCTGGGAATTGGGAAATATTTATCATGTATTTACAGTGGTATTTCAGGATACTTCCTTGAGAGGATCTAGCCTCTTCATTAGTCAGTGAGCTCTGGATCTGAGACTGAGCTCAGACTCTGAGAATTGTCTTAGATCCTAGAAAATGGTTGAGTGTGTGATTTTTCTATTGTAGTGACTGGCAGCAGTTCTTTTGCTTGCCGAATTTCACCTTCTGGTTATACAGATGAAGCCTAACTCTAGCTGGCTACCCATCCATCTTGCACCCATGATCTATTAACCATTCCCACAGATCCCTAGAGGTTAAGGCACTCTGATTGTCACTCTGGCCTTGCTGCCCATTTCAATAATGATGTCCACCTTGTTTCTGTAAAGACAAAATTGCTTCCGCTATTTTAGAGTCCCAGCAATACCAGGGAAACCAGTTCCAATGTAGTATCTCCCACCATCAGTCAGCAGCCACAGTCAAGTTTCTCCACCGTGTTGACACATTCTTTATTAACCAGGTGGAAGAGTATCCTTTAGACCTCCTCAGGGATCATAGTTGGGTGGTGAGCACTTTGTTCTAACATAAATCCATGACAACATTCCATCTCTCTGAGCCTTTTGACCCTTTCCCCAATACTCTGCCAAGGCAATTCTATTCCTAATTTACTTTGGTCAGATAACTGTCAAAGAACGATCCCAGCAATGCAATAGGACCAATTTTGTTTGTCCTCACTAAGACATCAAACTCTCGATCATGGGAGAAGTTTCCAGTATGAGTAAATTCTCCCCTCTCTAGTATTATACTCTAACCTTGTATATGAGCACCTTCAGCATCTGCTCCTACACTTGTTCCCTTGGTTTCTGCCTTGCAATTCTTTAGCTCTGCTGTTTCTTCCCAGAGCAAAGAGCATATGTCCCCTGTGATGGTGCTGTGCCCTGAGCACTCCTAGCATTACAGCTCTGACTCTACAGGGTAGGTACCAATGTCTTGCTCTTGTGCTGGGCTTAGTCGCTCAGTCGTGTCCGACTCTATATAAATAAATCTTTTGTATTTGTGTATGCACTTATAGAGCAGAGCAATAACCTTCTAATGGGTCCATTCTGGAGGGAAGAAAGTGACAGGGCCTGAGAACAAGAGGAAGGAGCATATATTATGAGGCATTTTCCTCAGATGAGGTTTTTGTAGGGTCTCTTGGTCTGGGTTTCTCAACAGCAGCACCACTGGCATATGGGTTGGGCAATTCTTTGTCATTGCGGCTACCTTGCGTATTGTAGGTTGTTAACAGTGTCCCTGGCCTCTTTCTAGTAGGGTGTATTTTCCTAGAACAGATTATCACAGCTTCTGCAACTTTTGGGCAGACGAATGTATTTCTCTCAGCTCCTTCCCACAGTGTGATCACTGCATCTTCCCGGTGAGAACCACTGCTTGGGTGATTGGACCCAGGCTCCTGCAGATGTCCCTTGGGTGTTGGCAGGATTCCTCAGGGTGCAGGGGAAGTGAGGTGTCCTCCATCTCTTCCTGTGCAAGTGTGGTGTCTGCAGCAATGGCTGGAGCAAAAATGTGGGCTAGGAAGATGTCAGCTAGGGCATAAAGTGTGTCTGAGCCAAAGGCAGATCATCTGCGCTCATTTCACAGAAGTGAACACTGAGGCTCGGGAAGGTAAAACAACTTAGGCTGGTACATTTAAGTCTGATGTCCTGGGCAGCAAGATAAATAAGGCACAGTTCCTCTCCTCAAAGATTACTCAGTCCAGCAACTGTGAAGGATTATATAATAGATCATTGCACATTGTGCTGATGTCATACAACTAGCAAGTGAGGGAGCTAAAAACAGAATGAGGTATATTCATATTAGTACCATATAGATATGCTTTGGGATTTTATTATGTTGACTGCACAGTAGAATTTTTGCTAATTTTTTTTCTGAACCTGGTATCATTTAACATATCATTTAATGTAACCAAGTAGGCTGTCTCATTCCCAATTTTCAGATAACAAGATGGCCCTTTTTTATACACCTTCATATGATCTAGACACATTATGCTTAAAGGGACACTGCTCTGTAGAGGGGGATGACCTCAGACTGATAAAATCCACGCAGAGAAGCACAGAGATGCAGGCACAAAGTAATGTGGCCGGTGGCGGGACACAGTGGGACCCAAAGACAGTTTCCATTAGGTCTGTCTTCATCGTCCAATAGTGCGACTAATTAAGATATGGGCTGGTACTAAGTAGCTCAACTCTTTTTAATAGTGGCTTGTGAAATTGTGCAAACTGTCTAAAAATATAGAGCCTATATGAGAGAAATGATGTTGTTACAAGGGAATTGATAACCAAGGATAATGGGAAAGAGAAGAAATAGCAAGTTGGAGCTAATTACCAGGGAAAGCCCCTGACACTGAGCTCGCTGAGGCGGGATAAGGGTCTCCTGAGGGGAGGGGCAGAGTCACCATCAGTACATTTAAAAATAGGCGACAGAGCACTGGAAACAGGACTATTGGGAATAATTTTGCATTAGGCAGGAAAGGAGGTAATTGACTAAGTGACCTAATATTAAGAGCTTTCTTTCCCATGAATTTCTAGAATTCTAAAAAATAAAATAAAACCTTATAAGCTGTATACAGAAACCGTAGGTACCTAATGACTGGAGATGCCTAAATATAGCCCCAAATTATTCATAAATGGAAAGCGGGAGCAGCCGTGCCCCAGATGGAGCATAATAGGAGGGTCAGAGGGAATGCAGGAGACGGACAGGGAAAGTGGAAACACTGTCAGGAGTCAGATTTCTCTGATGCAGGCACAGGGGGCTGTGCCCAAGTACACTTGGGCTGGGAGAAGGCTGTGTTAGTTAATTACAGACAGCTGACTTTTCCTCTCCTCTTTCAGTCCTACTCTCCTAAAAGACAAAGGTTGCAGAGACCACCGTGTGTGAACCCCCACATCACCCATATCTGCCAAGTCAGTTCTCTCCCTTCCTTACAACACACGACTGATCTCAGAGCACTGTTTCCCAACTCAAAGTCCAAAGCTTGCCTCTCAGCCGCTGGAGGCTGACTTAAAATGGAGATTTCAAACATCACTCTGAACCAGTGGTATCTGGATGTCTGTGGGTGGAACCTACGAATCTGCATTTTTTTAAAAAAAATTTCCCTCGGTAGGTCTCACATGCAGTATTAAGTTGCAGAAACTGCCTGGAGAAGAGCAGGCTGGCTAAACCAAAAGAAACCACAGGGGAGGGAAGTGCAGCCCAGTCCTTCTCCCCTCTTTCCCCATCTGCTTTCCCTGATTTTCCTTTCAAGAGACCTCCTTCCACATCACTCTTGAACTTAAAAGTATGTATTAGAAAAGTGAAAGTGTTAATTGCTCAGTCATGTCTGACTCTTTGTGACCCCATGGACTGTAGCCCTCCAGGCTTCTCTGTCCATGGTATTTTCCAGGCAAGAATACTGGAGTGGGTTGCCATTCCCTTCTCCAGGGGATCTTCCTGACCCAAGGATTGAACCCAGGTCTCCTGCACTGCAGGTGGATTCTTTACTGTCTGAGCCACCAGGGAAGCCCCAGTATGTACTTACACACCCATAATTTATAGTTTACCTACTTTCAAGAAGACATTAATATAATTTTCTTATATGTCTACTATGCTGGCTATGGTTTCCCTGCTTTGTATTTTTCATATTGTTTAAACCCTTTAGAGGACAAGGATTAGGACTTAACCATCTTTCTATCCTTTGCCATTTTTGGTAAAAACTAGATATTTGTTTTGAATGCAACTAACTCATATCTGTAAAAAGGAATAAAAATAAGGTTTGCACCGGAAACCCAGGGTGTGCCCCCTTTGCCAATGTGAGAAGGAATAGTCTGGAAGCTGGACACTGAGGTTGGTATTGAGATTGGCTTTTGTTTCAGCTCCACCAGCAATCATGTATGAACATTTCAGCAACATTTCCTGCAGCCTCCCACTTTATCTTCCCTTAAGAAGGGATAACAATCACTTTCTGACTTCTCTCACAAAGCAGCCAAGACAGTAAGCATGATAGTATCACTATTTCATATCACTTTTCACTTGGGAAAGCTAAAAATGACCTCAACATTATCAACATCATCATTTCACAATCTACACACTGTGGAACAGGAGTTCAGTCTGGGTTCCCAGAGATAGTTATTTTCCTTCACCCCAGAACATGTTAAATAAATCAGTAAAACACAAAGATTCCAGGAATTAAATCTAGTTAAATGTATATCAGTAGTTGGTCTTCCAATTCACCAGGTAGTGTTAGATCTCAAGACAAGGAAAATAATCAGCATTGTTTAATTTTTGACATGCTATCCAACAAACAGCTAAGCCATTTTCATAGAAGGCAAAATTACAGTGCTGTTACTGGTATGTGGCTACTGTATCTAAAGTTAATTGGATTTTCCATTATGATGAGGTTTATTTTTCAGAACTGAATCTCTTAGTCTCTTCCAATTGCTCTGAGTTAATGGTGAGACAGGAGATACACAAGGCACAGATTGGGAGGTATCTCATGAGGTCAAAAAATCCTCAGGTATATTGAAGCATTACAATGTGCAAATAGGAACTAGGATTTGTGTAGAATATATTCAGTATGTCTTCTCAAAAAGAAGTTTTTCAGGAGGGAAAATTGACTGCTTGTTATTGTAGTCTCTCTCTCTCCTAGACAGTAATGTGCTTTAGTTCCATTAGGATATTGAGTGTTATCTGTGCAGAGTGGAACAAAATAGCCAGGCCAACTTTTTTTTCCCCTAGTTCGATGAATTGCTCTACAGCTTACGTAATTTAGCATCAGTTTGCTCTCTCTGGTGTTTTGAAACATGAAAAGAGCTTTCAAAGTGAGAGGACTGATTTGAAAAAAGCTTCAGCACCACTGATGGGCAAGGAGACAATGGGGCTTTCCCAGTTGTGAAATGGCAACTCACACCGTTACCTTGAAAATCACAGTGAAAAGAATGTGGCTGCATATTCTCCAGCAACCTCAGTGGCCCAGAGAGTAGGTCCCTGGGGAGGTGAACAGCCAGCCCAGTGCACCCAGGGCCCATGAACGGGTCGAGAGTTTCCTTGGTCTAGGTTTCCACATAGGAAAGAATTTTGGTTTGAAGTTTTGACCTTCTCTATGAAAAAAAAGCGATGCAATAGAAGTACTTTCTGGTTGTGTTAGCTTATCAACAATTATGTGCAATTGTTTATCATATATTATTATACAGTTTGCTGGACTGAGAATTCCTTGAGGAATTATTATGTCTTAATCATCTTTATGCCCAGTATATTAAGCTTCAGTGTGTCAACTTAAGTTTTTAAAATATCTATTCCTTTGTGCCAAGGGTGTTCATTTGTTACGTATGAACATTAAAAAATAAGCCAAAAGATGGCTGTGCCTGAGTAAGTTGAGCAAAAGCTTGAGTGAGCCCTTGTGTGGCTGAAGAAGACCGAGGAAAATTGCTGAGGGAAGAGGGAAGAACTCAAGATGGAACATCATGAACCAGATGACACTGTCAAGGAGAACTTAACTGATATTATAATCAGAAAAATCAACCAACTACTGGAAGCAGAAAGGAATCTGCCTGAAAATGGATCAACATATATTGGACTGAATGCTGCTTTCTGTGGCTTAATAGCAAATAGTCTTTTTCAATCCATCTTACCTGTGTCACAGGCTCATATAGCTGGTGGCTTACCAAAGGCAGTGATTCCATTTTTGATGGCACACGTATCTTACAAAGGTTTTGTGATTTGCATTATGTGAGGTGGATTGGTTGGTCTTGTTTTTGGTGGCCTGCACTGTTTTCTTGGCTGTCCCCTATGAACAATGGCCTAGCAGCCAGGTATAACTCAGTCCTGCTCCCCAAGAAAGGAAACATCTTAAATGATTGGACTAGGATTTCTAGGCCTGTCTTTGTGGTTGTTGTTTAGTCGCTAAGTCATGTCCAATTCTTTTGTGAACCCATGGACTGTAGCCCGCCAGGCTCCTCTGTCCATGGGATTACCCAGGCAAGAATACTGGAGTGGGTTGCCATTTTCTACTCCAGGGGAATCTTCTCAACCCAGGGATTGAACCTGTGTCTTCTGCATTGCAGGCAGATTCTTTACCACTGAGTCACTGGGGAAGCCCAAGCCTGTCTTTAGAAAGATGTTATTTCCAATTTTGCTCCAGACCGGGCTGCAGCATCCCAGCTGCAGACAATATCAGCTACTTTCAAAGGTGCTTCAGTTACCTGAAACTGGCCTAGAAATTCAGTGACTGTTAAGTGAATCTGTATACAAAAATAGAACTATAAAAATAACCTACATCTAAGTATGAATAAGCAGACATAATTTAAAAATATGCCATAATTTTGCTAACCTATTAGGATAATTTCTTAATTTTTTAAGTCACTATGAGTCTAAAAATAAAGTGGCATAACCCTCTCTAGACATCCAACACATGGAGCCACTGGACCGACTGACATCAGTGAGGACAGCTTCAATACAGGCTCCTGAAGATGGGAGGAAGCTGAGAGAGACAAACTAGGGGGACAGCTGGCGAAAGCCATGGACTTAGCCCGAATCCAAAATGTTTTAACAGCATTTCTCCAAATATCTGCCTTTTAATGTCCTAAAAACAAAAATATTTTCTCTATGTCAACTTTTGCATTAAACTTAAGTATTTGTTCTACTGCTTAATGAAAGAAAGAATACAAGAACATTGCCTGACACTTGGATGACTTAAAACAATTAAATAGGAAATTGATGAAACTATAAACCTAATTGAAAGTGGGCTCCAGGCTGAGAATTGCAGTTCAGTCACAATCACAATTCTCCTTTCATTGCAAAGCTTCATTAAACCATGCAGTAGCTACAAAACTTTTATCTAGATTCTAGATAAACTTTACAGTTTATAAAGCATGCTCACACATATTATCTCAAGTGCCCCCGACAGAAAGATACTATATAATGCCTAGAGAGACACTTGTGGCCTTTATTTTAAGGGGCAAGTTTACCTTAACCTCATTTTTGGAGACTCATAATTTCACACTGCAGATGGAAATCTGAAGGTAGAGATGAGAACTCCAAATCCCATGAAATCTAGAAAAAGCCAGACTGAGCATACAGATGTCAAAGTGTACTCTGGTGCTAGGTCTGCACGTGCTATCTAATTCCAGCAAGCTCAAACCACAATTTGCCGAGGGCTACCTGCATTCCATGATTATAATCCAAGTCAAACGCAAAACAAGAAAGGCAGACGAGTCTCTGCTCTCCCCCATCATCTTCCGTGTGGATAGCACAATGATATGCCAGGCTATATGTTCTATACGTTCTCCCCTCCCCACCTCAGGGCCCACTTCCCATCACCCAGTTGCAAACCTCTATTCTCAGTTTTTAGGGAAACCAAGTAGTTTAACCTTCTCTGCATGACAGTACACTACTAGAAAAATGTCTACTGTTTCCTTGATGTCTGGTAAATTGAAAGATACTCCTGGTCCTGTTAGCATTGCATTTTTTGAAAGTTTCTTACTTCAGATTTGGAAAATGACAAGGAGATCTCAGTAGTTTTCAAAAGTCTCAGAAATAAGTTCTTGTGGTAATAGTACCTCTTAAGAGCCTCCATCTTGTCTTCTGCGCTTTTAGATGCACACCTACAAAAAAGACATAATGAGTCCATTTTAACACTCTATTCCTTTTGGTCTCTAATGGGAAGTTAAATTAAAAACATTAAATACCCATTTTTTTCATTGAGGAGTTTCATGGCTTCAGTTGTTATATTTAAGTCTTTAATTCAATTTGAGTTTATATATGGTGTGAGAAAATGGTCTATTTTCATTCTTTCACATGTAGCATCCTTTTCCCCCAACACTACTTATATATTACATCTTCTTTATCCATTCATCTGTTGGCGGACACTTAGGTTGCTTCCATATCTTGGCTATTGTAAATAGTGCTGCTATGAACATCAGGGTGCCTGCATCTTTTTGAACTGGCGCTTTCATTTTTCCTCATACATATACCCATTCATCATGGAGGTGTCTCAAAACCCTAAAAACAGAACTACTATGTGATTCATACATATACATTTACACACACACACACACACACACACACACACACACACACACACACACACACGGAATGGAATACTACTCAGCCAAAAAAAAAAAGCAATGAAATTTTGCCATTTGCAATATGAATGGACCTATGGATGAATGGAGGGCACTATGCTTAGTGAAATAAGTCAGACAAAGACCAATACTATATGTTATCACTTATATTGGAATCTAAAAAATAAAATAAATCGATGATTATAACAAGATAGAAACAGACTCACCAATATAGAGGAGCTAGTGTTTGCATCGGGGGAAGCGCAATGGGAGATGGAGAAGATAGGTAAACGGGATTAAGACGTAAAAACTACCATTGATAAAATAAATAAGTCACGAGGATGTAATGTATAGCACAGGGAATTTAGTCAATAATAGGATATGTACTTTGTATGGTGCAGTATCTGTAGAAATATTGGATAACAATGTTGTACACCTGAAGGTAATATAATATTGTAAGCCAACTATAGTTCAGTAAAATTTTAAATCCCCTCTGTATATTCAAAATTTTGAGAAGCAAATTCAAGATAGAGGCATTAATGACCCTGTTTTCTTTCTTTAGTTGCCCAGATGTTGAACCTGGGCTGCTTACAGTCCTACATTGAACATCTACTTTTTGAGTTTTTCTCACTCTTTATCTGTGGTCTCACTGCCATGTCTCACACTTCTCACGTATCTGCTCTGGTCCTGGATTGCCTTTCTCAAATAAAGTAAAAGTGAAGTCCTAGTTTTATCCCAGGTCATCAGCCGCTCTCAAGTCTTGTGATAATTTTATTTTTTTATCTATCTATTTGTTTATTTTTGGCTGTGCTGGGTCTTCATTGCTGCGTACGTTTTCTCTAGTTGTGGCAAGCTGGGGCTGCTCTCTAGTTGTGGCGCACGGGCTTATTTTGGTGGCTTCTCTTGTTGCAGAGCACAGGCTCAAGGGCTTCAGCTGTTGTGGCTCCCAGGCTCTAGAGCATAGTTGTGCCAGTGGTTGTGACACATGGGATTACTTTCTCCACGGCGTGTGTGATCTTCCCGGATCAGGGATTGAACCCATGTCTCTTGCATTGGCAGGAGGATTCTTTATTACTGAGCCACCAGGGAAGCCCTCCCAAATCTTACTAAAATGACATTTCATATTTTAACCACTTCCAGAAAACTTTTCCAGTAATCAAAAGGGAGAGGTTTTTTTTTTTTTTTCCTCAAACCACACTATTTAAAAAATAGTCACCTGTCACTGTTTCTATCCACTTTATTTTGGTGTAATGGAAATAATGTGCATGGGCCTAAGTTTTACCCTTTTCATGAATAAGATGGATTCAGATACCATTGCTCTTCCCACATTCAGTTGCTCTAGATGAAGTAAATATCTTATTGCTGCTTTCCCAAGAGAATCTTAATCTTCTTGGTTAAATATTCAAATTCTTATTCAGATAACCACACTATATTATGACAGGCAATACATGGTGATTCACTATCAATATTTATCAAATATAATCATCAATAAATAATGGTTAGCAACCTCTTACCTTGCATAAGCCTCGCCTAGCATCTTGTCCATATCTAAACCACTCTTAGCTAAAAGTAAGACATGGTGACCAAAAGCCAAGGTCTAAAACTCTTCTCAAGAGTTTCCCAAGCAGCACAACTCCACTGGGAAGAAGAAGCGTGAAGAACAATACGAAAGTGGTTCTAGAGCAAGAGCTCAAGTGAACAATCAGAAAATAGGTTGGTAGAAGGAAATGCTTTAAAAATACTTGAGGCAGAATATTAATTGATATGGCATGGCTATTTCATTACCTCAACCAGCCAATAGTTAATGAAAACCTAGGGATAAAGGTGAAAATGACATAATTTCTGAGTCCAAGAATATCACATTTTAGTGGAAAAAACTGACATTGGTAACAGAAGTCTAGAACTTTCTAAGGCATTTAAGAAAACTATTGTTCTTCCTATTTTGCATGGAAAGAAACCAACTAAATCTTCGAAAGAGTAAAGAACTCTGCCAGGATTATAAGACTAATACATAGGAATAAATTGGCCAGGATCCACACAGAAAGGAGGAAGATGAAGGGAAGTGGTTTTCAAAATGCTTAAGAAGGAGAAATTAGCCACAGACTTCTTCATATGCACAGGAACTCCTCACAAGTTTCTGATAATATTTTTAATATATAACATTGCATTTTAGCCAGACAACTAGAAATAATTTCTTTTGGGCCAGATGAGTGTTTCCCCTGAAACAGTAGTATTAAAGGAACTCAGCACAGTCTCTAATTATTAAATTGGTGAGAAAATAGTAAATACTAGGTGTAGTGTTGGAGAAGGCAATGGCACCCTACTCCAGTACTCTTGCCTGGAAAATCCCATGGATGGAGGAGCCTGGTAGGCTACAGTCCGTGGGGTCGCTTAGAGTTGGACACGACTGAGTGACTTCACTTTCACTTTTCCCTTTCATACACTGGAGAAGGAAATGGCAACCCACTCCAGTGTTCTTGCCTGGAGAATCCCAGGGAAGGGGAAGCCTGGTGGACTACCGTCTATGGGGTCGCACAGAGTCGGACACGACTGAAGCGACTTAGCCGCAGCAGCAGCAGCAGGTGTAGTGTTAATCTGTGTATGTGTGTGTGTGGTAAATAAGTATCTCAATTATTTTGAGCATATCTCAGTTTATTCCTATATCACATGTTATATCAACTCAGACTCTTGGCCCAAAGAAGCCCTGACTAGACAGTTAAACATAAAAACCTTAACAAATGCAACAAGAAGGTGTTGTTTTTTTCCCCAGAGTATACCTTGATACTCTGGAAAAATGCATAGCTCCCACACAAGGTTTTCTGCTTTCCTAGGAGATTTCTCTAGATTGTAGTCTTATTTATCAAAAAACTATATCTTGGTGTGTGTTCTAGAATTAGGAATTAAGGTAAACCAACATGGAAGCTTTTGCATTTAATGTTCTAAATTAAATAGATTATAAACATAGAATAGTATTTCTCTGGCTTTCTTTTTTCAGTTCATTCCCATGATTATAGTTTATATTCACTTAGTATTTATGAGTGATCATCCCTGACATTGTATGGCAAAGATTTGAGTGTCATTTCACACAAAAATGAGTCATATGTCACACATACAGCACATATACTGTTTACCTGCTAAAGTTGTTTCTTGAATGACAATTAGAACTCATTATCCTCAGTAGGCATTCACTTCAGTTCAGTTCAGTTGCTCAGTCGTGTCTGACTCTTTGCGACCCCATGAATCGCAGCATGCCAGGCCTCCCTGTCCATCACCAGCTCCCAGAGTCTACCCAAATCCATGTCCATCGAATCGGTGATGCCATCCAGCCATCTCATCCTCTGTCGTCCCCTTCTCTTCCTGCCCCCAATCCTTCCCAGCATTAGGGTCTTTTCCAATGAGTCAACTGTTCGCATGAGGTGGCCAAAGTATTGGAGTTTCAGCTTCAGCATCAGTCCTTCCAATGAATATCCAGGACTGATCTCCTTTAGGATGGACTGGTTGGATCACCTTGCAGTCTAAGGGACTCTCAAGAGTCTTCTCCAACACCACAGTTCAAAAGCATCAATTCTTCGGCGCTCAGCTTTCTTCACCATCCAACTCTCACATCCACACATGACTACTGGAAAAACCATAGCCTAGATTAGATGGACCTTTGTTGGCAAAGTAATGTCTCTGCTTTTTAATATGCTGTCTGGGTTGGTCATAACTTTCTTTCCAAGGAGTAAGCGTCTTTTAACTTCATGGCTGCAATCACCATCAGCAGTGATTTTGGAGCCCCCCAAAATAAAGTCTGACACTGTTTCCACTGTTTCCCCATCTATTTCCCATGAAGTAATGGGACCAGATGCCATGATCTTAGTTTTCTGAGTGTTGAGCTTTAAGCCAACTTTTTCACTCTCCTCTTTCACTTTCATCAAGAGGCTCTTTAGTTCTTCTTTGTTTTCTGCCATAAGGGTGGTGTCATCTGCAAGTGTGAGGTTATTGATATTTCTCCCGTCAGTCTTGATTCCAGCTTGAGCTTCATCCAGCCCAGTGTTTCTCATGTTGTGCTCTGCATATAAGCTAAATAAGCAGGGTGACAATATACAGCCTTGACATACTCCTTTCCAGATTTGGAACCAGTCTGTTTTTCCATGTCCAGTTCTAACTGTTGCTTCTTGACCTGCATACAGGCTTCTCAAGAGGCAGGTCAGGTGGCCTGGTATTCCTCTCTGGAAGAATTTTCCACAGTTTGTTGTGATCCATACAGTCAAAGGCTTTGGCATAGTCAATAAAGCAGAAGTAGATGTTTTTCTGGAACTCTCTTGCTTTTTCGATGATCCAGAGGATGTTGGCAATTTGATCTCTGGTTCTTCTGCCTTTTCTAAAACCAGCTTGAACATCTGGAAGTTCACGGTTCACTTATTGCTGAAGCCTGGCTTGGAGAATTTTGAGCATTACTTTACTAGCATGTGAGATGAGTGCAATTGTGCGGTAGTTTGAGCATTCTTTGGCATTGCCTTTCTTTGGGATTGGAATGAAAACTGACCTTTTCCAGTCCTGTGGCCACTACTGAGTTTTCCAAATTTGCTGGCATATTGAGTGCAGCACTTTCACAACATCATCTTTCAGGATTTGAAATAGCTCAACTGGAATTCCATCACCTCCAGTAGCGTTACCATTCATTTATTGATTTTTTTCAAGTATTTGTTGAGCTCCTGCTAAGTTCCATGTGCCTATCCACCAACAATGTTTCCCTTCTTCCACGTGATACAACCTAAAAATTTAGTTTTAATATCTACTCTTGGCCCACATGGCACAACTGAAACCCAATTGGTTTAAAGCAATGTTGATTTCATTTCCCTTGCAAAGGATTGGTTTCATAAAGGGTACAAATCTCAACACTGGTCAATGGAAATTGAAAGTAAGCCTGTTGGTGGGGGGAGGTTCTGTAAAAGGTTTTTTTGCTCTTAAGAGTTGCACAGGAAAGAAGCTGTCTGTGATAGTTTTATGTGTAAATGTGGCTAGGCTATAGTAGCAAGTTATTCAGTTAAACACTCATCTAGGTGTTGCCGTGAAAGTACAACAGATATGGTAACCATCTACAGTCATTTATTTTAGATAAAGAAAGTTGCGTTCGATAACCTGAGTGATTTTCCAATCATTTGGAAGACCCCAAGAGCAGAATTGATTCCCTGAGGAAGAGGAAATTCTGCCTCAAGCTTGCAGCATCAGCTCCTGCCTGAGAGCTTCCAAACTTGCCAGCTACCACAATCACGGAAAACAATTATTTGAAATCTCTCTAGCTAGCTAGCTAACCTTCTGGTTCTGTTTCTTGGAAAACCCTAATACACTGTCCTTTTTTTTCAGTCTGGAAATTCAGATGAAAGAGTGAAAATATGGAATGAACTTGGGTCTTTTATAATACAATTTTAACTTTTGAGTTAATCAGTCCTAGAAACTCCCTTGTTTAGCACTCCTTGTGTTGAGAGAAAAGAAATCCTTTTGTTCTTTAAGCCATTTTGAGTTGGGTCTTCAAGCTTCTACTTGAAGCTGAAAGCAACCAAACTAACACAAAAACCATCAGAAGACAGTTAGTAGGTAATAAACATTAGTCAACCCTAGAGAGTTTAAGATAATGACATAATGGTATTTGGGTCATTTTCCTTCAGATAACAAAGAACTTAACTTTCACTGGCTAAGAAGGTCAGGCTAAATGAGTGCATTTAAGATTCCAGAAAGGAATAATTGTCTTAGGACTGATATAGAAGTAGGAACAAAGGTGCACTGAAGAGATTTCCTGTGGTGACAGGCTGTTTTATTCTGTGGAAGAAATCTTTTTTTTTTTAAATTAATTAATTAATGTTAATTGGAGGCTAATTACTTTACAATACTGTGGTGGGTTTTGCCATACATTGACATGAATCAGCCCATTCTGTGGAAGAAATCTTGAAAACATTATTCATCTTCAGAAAATAATTCAACTGGGCTCACTCCTTTTGGAAATTATTGTTCCAATTACCTCGTTCTTTATTTTACACTTTTGAGACTTTACCACAAAAGGGTCATCTGCATGAATCTTTATTTTAAGGTCTCATAACTGACTGTTTTAGTTCTATTTCACACTTGGGATTACAGCTACAGTTAAATTACAAACAGCTGTGATTCCTGCCCCAAGAATATGTGTAGGTGTGCACAAAATGCTTAATATCTTCCGCAGGGAACAGGTGTGCCATGGGTAGTGTACACCAGAGTGAAATAAATTTACTCTTAGGCTCTAGTTCTGTAATCTAGTTGCTAAGATTTGACTTTTGAGTTACACACATAGGAAAGCAGGTCTATGACTGAAATGCTCAAAGACTCTTAAAAAGAGAAGCCTACAGTTCCTTGGTGGCATTGTCTTCACGAGATAATCATTTCTTAAAAAATTCAGTTACTTTGAATAACAACGACACAGACGTGCAAAACAGTAGGTGGGAGCCTGAGAGGAGTGACAGACAGATTTGCAGGCTCCTTTCTCCCAGAGACCTGCTCAGTATGTTGGGAAAGTGTTGTAACTGCATGTAATCTTCAAAACTTGTTTGAACTTCTGTAGGGTTTGGTTTTAAATGGAAGTTTAAAAGATAGTTTTTTAAAAGAAAGGTTTTTTTGGGTTTTTTTGATAACACATGGGCTTCCCAGGTGGCTCAGCTGTAAAGCATCCGCCTGCAATGCAGGAGACACTGGAGACCTGGGTTCTATCTCTGGGTCAGGAAGATCCCCTGGAGTAGGAAATGGCAACCCACTCCAGTATTCTTGCCTGGAGAATCCCATGGACAGTGGAGCCTGGCAGGCTACAGTCCATGGGGTCACACAGAGTCAGGCATGATTGACCATGCTTGCCATGCCTTTGTAACACACACTAGACTTACAACATACATTTAAACTACACTCATTTCCTTTCTGTCCAGTAATAAAATGATGCCTATTGACATTTACTGTGCATTTATCATCTATCCTATGTGCTGGTACTAGAGATACAAAGATAGAAAAAATGCAGTGTTTTCCAGTGCAACAGGATACTGTAAAAAACCTGAACCCTTCTCTATGGAGTGATATTCTGCATCATTTCCTTAAACAACAGTGCAAGGAAACATAATGTTTTAGTCAAACTCTCTTTTCTTACCTGATTCAGGTCTCATTTACAGGCAAAGGATGATCTTAGAGCCCCTTTGAACTGTGCCAAGGCAAGAGTCCTAGAAAAAATGCAACTCCCGAGACTCACACCTCAGTTTTCAAGGTATACAGATCAGTGGGGAAGTGAATCAAATGCTTTCTTTCCTAGTGGGTTAGTTTGATCTTACTCCTAAGACACCCCCATCACAAGATCTTTTTAAGTTCTTTGAAATAACATACTAATCTATCTAGAAAACTAAGCTACCTACTACAGCCTTCTCAAAATGTAGTCCATCGACCATGTGCATCAGAATCTGTGGGATGCTCAGAAAAATGTCACATTCCTGGGTACATAGGACTTTGAGGTGTAACAAGCTCACATTCACTACTAAAGCTAACTAATAGATAACCACTGATTTTGGGACAGATATCCTCTCCATCTCAGTCACTGATCCCAGAGGCTGACCTAGATGGACCACATCAACCAAGACCTCTCCTCTGAATTCTGGTTGGCTCTGGCCAGTGGGGTTTCCCTGGTAGCTCAGATGGTAACGAATTTGCCTGTAATGTAAGGAGACGCAGGTTCGATCCATGGGTCGGGAAGATCCCCTGGAGAAGGGCATGGTGACCCACTCCAGTATTGTTGCCTGGAGAATCCCATGGACAGAGAAGCTTGGCAGGCTACAGTCAGTCCATGGGGTCACAAAGAGTCGAACGTGAGTGAGTGACTAACACATTCTCTTACTTCACTGGCCAGTGGACCTTGGAAACTGATTAGAGGAAAGAAGAAATATGACAGGTATTTCAGGGGCTTCCTTAGCTATGTTGCCTGAAGGAAGCCTTCTGTAACCCATAAGACTTTCTTTTTTCCTGATTTTTATCCTACAATGACTCACACTTCTTATCCCTTTGGGCCTGGATGTGGTAACAGCTCCTCTGACCTTACCCTGGAGAACTATTCTGCTCCCCTGACCCTGTTTGCCCTTTCAAAATAGCCCTTTGTAAATAAACTCTCCTCCAATCTAACGTAAGTACACTATTTGCTTTCTCTAGGAATCTTGACTGAAACAGATATATCTAGTATTATTTTATAGGGTTTCCTTGGTGTCTCAGATGGTAAAGAATCCACCTGCAATGCGGGAGACCTGGGTTCGATTCCTGGGTTGGAAAGATCCCCTGGAGGAGGGCATGGTAACCCACTCCAGTATTCTTGTCTGGAGAATCCCATGGACAGAGGAGCCTGGTGGACCCACAGCCTTTAGCAACTTGATTTTATTTTTTGATCTTTACAACAAAATATGATGTAAGTAAAGCTGGCTTTCCTTTTAAATTGCCCTTTTATGAGTGAGAAAACTGTGGCTAAGAGAAGTTAAATATTTGTTAAAAATTCATCCTGCTAATCAGTGGGAGAACCAGAGAGTAAGTCTGGTTAACTGACTGAATTTAGAGCTCTGCATGACATCAGCTGCTAGACCCCTTCTTTCACTACCACATGTCATATCGCCTGATACCATTACCTGATACAAATGCAATGGAAATGACATCTTTTGGGTAACAGTGAAAGAAAGAATTCAGTATAACCCATGTATAATTTTACTTAAGGCTGAGATGCAGGCATCCAAATAGAGGGAGAGGAATTTTCCCAGAGGAGATAAGCTTCTCCATACTTGTACACATGGTCACGTGCAGCCAGGTTTGAGACAACCTAGGCTCTGAGGCTTTTCTATGCAAGTGACTTAACCACCCCTTCCTGGGGCGCCCTCTGTATTCTGAACCAGACCTCTCCCAGCGTCTCCAACATTTTTTTCTCTGTATGTAGCTCTTTCTTAAGATTGGCAGCTCCCTTGTTGCAGAAGTCTATTTATTTCATTGGTTACTATATCTCCTTCTTGTCTAGTTCTGGGAATACAGTCAGTGCTCAGTAAGTACTTGTTACCTGAATAAAAGAGCAGCTATCTGTTCAGTACATCCATATTCCAGCATTATTATAAAATCTTGGAATCACTTTCTCCCCAGTCTTTTTAATCCTCTAATTCAGCCCATTGCCAATTTCAGCTGATTCTACTTTTAGAATCTTTTTTAGATCTATTTCTTCCTTTCCATTCCCAATGTCACTATCTTGGTTCAGTTTCTCAATGCTTTTTTCCTTGGGGTTGGTTATAATAGTTTCCTAAAACTCCTTGCTTCTTGTTTTGCCTGTGCCAATGCTACCTTCATCTTCTGGAGTCCAGCTCTGATCATCTCACTTATCATCAGAGGCTTCAAAACAGTAGCTTAGACACCATAGCATAACCATTCCAATGCTGCACCCCTGGTTCCATATTTATTTCCCAACATCCTTTATATATTCCATGTTCTAGCAAGTCTGCACTTGGTCACATCTGTTACTCCTGGTTTCTTCCCCACTCCATGTTTTTGCTGGTAGTTTTAATACCTGAAATACCTTTCTTTGTCTGGTATATCAGTCTACAAGGCTTACTAAGAAGCTAATTCTCCCATGAAATTGTCCTGATTCTGCTCTTGGTTTTCATTTTTGGAAGTAACTTTTCCTGATTTTGAACTCTTATATCACTTTATCTATATTGTTTTAGTGGTGTTTACTACTTTCTGTGTATTAGAATTATTTATGTGGTCCATCTACATCTTACCTCTCTACAAGACAGTTCAGTTCAGTCGCTCAGTCGTGTCTGACTCTTTGCAACCCCATGAATCGCAGCACACCAGGCCTGTCTGTCCATCACCAACTCCCAGAGTCCACCCAAACCCATGCCTATCGAGTCAGTGATGCCATCCAACAACCTCATCCTCTGTCGTCCCCTTCTCCTCCTGCCCCCAATCCTACCCATCATTAGGGACTTTTCCAATGAGTCAACTGTTCGCATGAGGTGGCCAAAGTATTGGAGTTTCAGCTTCAACATCAGTCCTTCCAATGAATATCCAGGACTGATCTCCTTTAGGATGGATTGATTGGATCTCCTTGCAGTCCAAGGGACTCTCAAGAGTCTTCTCCAACACCACAGTTCAAAAGCATCAATTCTTCGGTGCACAGCTTTCTTCACCGTCCAACTCTCACATCCATACATGACCACTGCAAAAACCATAGCCTTGACTAGACGGACCTTTGATGGCAAAGTAATGTCTCTGCTTTTCAATATGCTATCTAGGTTGGCCATAAGCTTCCTTCCAAGGAGTAAGCGTCTTTAATTTCATGGCTGCAATCACCATCTGCAGTGATTTTGGAGCCCAAAAAAATAAAGTCTGACACTGTTTCCACTGTTTCCCCATCTATTTCTATGAAGTGATGGGACCAGATGCCGTGATTTTAGTTTTCTGAACGTTGAGCTTTAAGCCAACTTTTTCACTCTTCTCTTTCACTTTCATCAAGAGGCTCTTTAGTTCTTCATTTTCTGCCATAATGGTGGTGTCATCTGCATATCTGAGGTTATTGATATTTCTCCCAGCAATCTGGATTCCAGCTTGTGCTTCTTCCAGCCCAGCATTTCTCATGATGTACTCTGCATATAAGTTAAATAAGCAGAGTGACAATATACAGCCTTGACATACTCCTTTTCCTATTTGGAACCAGTCTGTTGTTCCATGTCCAGTTCTAACTGTTGCTTCCTGACCTGCATACAGGTTTCTCAAGAGACAGGTCAGATTGTCTGGTATTCCCATCTCTTTCAGAATTTTCCACAGTTTATTGTGATCCACACAGTCAAAGTCTTTGGCATAGTCAATAAAGCAGAAATAGATGTTTTTTTGGAACTCTCTTGCTTTTTCGATGATCCAGCAGATGTTGGCAATTTGATCTCTGGTTCCTCTGCCTTTTCTAAAACCAGCTTGAACATCTGGAAGTTCACAGTTCACTTATTGCTGAAGCCTGGCTTGGAGAATTTTGAGCATTACTTTACTAGCATGTGAGATGAGTGCAATTGTGCGGTAGTTTGAGCATTCTTTGGCATTGCCTTTCTTTGGGATTGGAATGAAAACTGACCTTTTCCAGTCCTGTGGCCACTGCTGAGTTTTCCAAATGTGCTGGCATAGTGAGTGCAGCACTTTTACAGCATCATCTTTCAGGATTTGAAATAGCTCAACTGAAATTCCATCACCTCCACTAGCTTTGTTGGTAGTGATGCTTCCTAAGGCCCACTTGACTTCACATTCCAGGATGTCTGGCTCTAGGTGAGTGATCACACCATCGTGATTATCTGGGTCATGAAGATCTTTTTTGTACAGTTCTTCTGTGTATTCTTACAGATAGCTGGGAAGAAAAGAGAAGCGAAAAGCAAAGGAGAAAAGGAAAGATATTCCCATCTGAATGCAGAGTTCCAAAGAATAGCAAGGAGAGATAAGAAAGCCTTCCTCAGCGATCAGTGCAAAGAAATAGAGGAAAACAACAGAATGGGAAAGACTAGAGATCTCTTCAAGAAAATTAGAGATACCAAAGGAACATTTCATGCAAAGATAGGCTCGATAAAGGACAGAAATTGTATGGACCTAACAGAAGCAGAAGATATTAAGAAGAGGTGGCAAGAATATACGGAAGAACTCTACAAGACAGGAAGGTCCTCAAATTCAGGTTGTGTATCTGAATTATCCTTGAAGCATCCTTGTTATGTACAATGTGTTGTACAAAGACATGGCAATAAATATTTATTGAATTATTGTGTAAAACTGCACAGGGGAAGGATGGACAAGAAGTGGACCATGAGGCTCAGTTAAAGGTTAGTAGATGAACTGATCCTGAAGACATGCAAAGAAATCTGAGGAATGCATCACTATACAATGATATAGAAACAAAAGAAAGGTGCCTGTGGGATACCCGGAGAGGCCTTGCTTGCCTGAGTGTGAGATGAGAATAAGGGATTCTGGGCATCAGGGGAGAAGACCTTGAAGCTGAGGGGGAGGAGTGACTTGGACCAGGCAAAGAAGGTGTCCTTCCTGACAAAATGAAAGAAATGTTAGCAATAGACAGAAGGAGAGACAGGAAAGAAAGGGGTGCTGAAGGAAGAGATTACAGGATACTATAATTAAGTCCTGAATCAGGTTGAAGAGGGATGTGGCAACAAAAAAAATGCCTGGGCTTGGGGACCAGCGACAAGCTGACACGTGTGGATGTTGCTAAGATATAAAAAGAGAGGAAGCAGGAGCAGGCAGAGTTCCATCAGAGTTAGATCGCTAGATTGACCTTGAGGAAAAATTCTGATACCCAAGATGCTCTGGGGCTATAATATCAGAACTGTCTAAGAGCAGAACTGCCCTGGGGCAGAGTGTCTGAGACTGCTTCAAAACCGGAGAAGTGGTCAGGACAGATGTTCAGCTCTGGGAAAGGCCTCTGAAAGTACTCATGGTCTTACCAGAAGCTTCTTTGTCCAGATGTGATATGTTTTGGATAGCTATTCCAGATGGGAAATACTGATCCTATAATAAGCAGTTTGTCTAGGTTATACTTTTACAATTCTATCTAGGTCACAGCAGAATTCCCTTATTGCAATTACACACTGATTTTCTGATTCTAAAACAGAGAGGAATTCAACATGGAGGCAACTCCCAAATTCTTTTTCTAGACTTTTAAATGCTTTACTGAACAAGTCTAATTGCTCAATTTCTCTCCCGGAATCTCATCACTAGTTAAATGAATTCAATAATATTCACTTCAAAGTAATATTGTAAAGCTTAATTAATGAATATCTTATTTATAAACCCTTAAAAGAATTGTTTTACTTCGACCTTCAGGATGAAAAAAATTGAACCTGAGTCTTTTTGTGTCCATCGCTTTCCAGAGTCTCTTTTTCTCCCTGTGGGGAAATCAGCACAAACACTATTGGAATTTATCTAAACAAAAGAATTGGGCATTTTCATCATTCCACAATAAAATGGAATTTTTCTTGGAAAGGAGCTGCTTTTCTATTCGGTGTTCAATTTAGACTTGATTTTACCTCCTCCCACTGCCTGTCAATTACCTAGGGCTAGGGAACACTTAGATGTAAGTGGTGAGCAGAGTTTATCTAGGGAGACAGAATCAGGCCAAAGTTGCATATTACATTCATCTTTAAATTTCTGTTCCCTTGGCTGTTTGTGGCCTGTAACTATAGCTACATGGTCAAATACTGTTTTTTCATATCTGCCTCTCTTGGGGTACGTGGGTAAATGCCAAAGAGCAAAATAGCTGGAATAATAGTTTTGAGCAATCTCTCCATGTTTTAAAAACCCATTCATTGTATGGGAGCAGATGATAAATCTATGTAGAAATCTTGTTTGGTGCCCATACAAAAATAACCCCACAGTTCTCTGTGGTATTTGGCCATCTCCTGTTTTTTAGTTTCAGGGTGAAACAAGGTTAGATAAATCACAAGCACCATTCTACTGAAGTCAAGATTACAACAAAAAAAGAAAGAGTTCATGAAGATTGAGGTCAGACTTACTGAAAAGGAAGAGTGGTGAGCTCTAAAAATGGAAGCTTGGTTTTGGCAAAACTGTGAAGCAAGTAAAGCTTGTCTTCAATATTCTCTCCTTTTTCCTCTCCCCCTATACCTCCACTCCTCTCCTTCACCTTAATCCCATTCTGCACATGTTTTTCTGGGCTCTGGGCACTTAGCTTTCAATGGAACCTAAAGTTCTATTGCTATAATCCTGACCAGTGCTTGGGAGAGATGTGGAGAGGTGACTATAGCTTAAACCTAGGCAGAGTCGACTTTGGGCTCATTATATAGATAAACAAAGGGGAAATAGCTTTGGCCCAGTGAGGATAGGTGTGAGTATGGGTAGAGATCATTGCTGGAAATGGCATGAGGTGTGACTTTAAGATTCAAATGATAAAACTTTTAGTTGCTGGTACAAACTAGTAAAAGAGCTGTATTTGAATCCTTTAAATCATAGAATGTGGAGAGTTGCCTATCCTACTTCTTCTCAAGGCAGGAACAATAGGTTACTATAGCTGGGGAAAAGTATCACTTTGTTGGCATGATCAGTGGTCCTTGTATCCAGCCCAAGACAGTACATTTGATTTTCAGAATTAAACTGAACATTTTTCTGAGATTCAGAATCAACTTAATGTTTTCCATACCTAGTTTTCAGCTGAAGCAAGATTCAGAAGTGCCAGAATTCTCTTAAGAAAACTGCAGTTTGAAAATATCCATCCCAGTTCTGCAGATTCCAAAAGTTTGGTTAGCCATTAATAATGGTCTTGATAAACTTCATAAAAGAATCTACAATTTTGGCTTCTTCTTCTGATAGCATTATAATTCCTTTTGATTTTCCATCTCTAGAACTTTTTGAAAGAATAATAGAGTGCAAAGTGTTTTAAATTATACTATTTACATTCCAAGAACCTATTCTTTGTGTAACTTATTGGCCAATTTTGGAAGGAAAAAATGTGGGTTTTTGCAGAGGATGTATATGGCTATATCATTATCATACTGTAAAGAATCATGGGTTGAGAAAATCTGAAAATACGAAAAAAATAAATTTCTGTTTCTATCTTACAGGGAAAATAAATATTGGGTTTCTCACAAGGGACCTACAAAGTATTTTATAAGCCATAAATACTTAATCTCCTGAGGAGGCAGCATGCTAAGTTGGAATAAGAATAAAAGATCAGTTCTTCCTCTAACTATCTCTGTAACATTAGGTAAATGTGGCAGGCATTCTTGATTGTCTACCCAAATGCCATTCTTCCAGGCTAATAACTCTCACTGATCAGCTCATCCACAGGTTGATAAATCTCCACCTCCAGGAAGGCTGAGTTACTCTCTATCCCCTGTGATAAGCAGGTCATAAAATATTCTTTTCTTTGTTGATGAGTGGGCTGGTGGTGACCATGTGATCTATTTTGGCCAATAAGATGAAAGAGGAAGTCAGCTGGTGGCTCTCTTGAAAAATAACTTCTTTGTACTTCAAAAAGAACACAAGACACCATCATAACTAAGTGATCCAACCTAGTCAGCAAAAAAGGGGCAAAGAGATACCATGAATCTCCTGACACGTTGCCATGTGATGTACATCTTTGAGAGTTAGGAAGTAAGAAATGTACAGCTTGAGTCACTTCGTGAGGAAGCAATCAAATCTGGATTATGGGCTATTTCATTAGACAACTGACTTGAACTCTCCAAGAATATCAAAGGCACTCCAAGAAAAAGTAAAGTAACTATACTAGAGTATAGGGTATCAAAGATACATGATCAATGGTTGAATCCTGGATCAAAGGTGATGGAAGGAGCTTCTCTGAAAGATGTCTTTGAGACAAATGAGGACATTTGAATATGAACTGTATAATAGTATCCTGATTATATAGAAAAAAATGTTCGTTTTCTTAGAAGAGTTATACTGAAGGATCTAGTGGTGAACTACCATGAAGTCTGCTCCTTGTTTTCAAGTGATCCAAGATAATTAGACGGACGGACAAAGGAGAGTGAGAAAAAGAGAGAGAGCAGAGAGAGAGCAAGCGAGCATATGAGTGTGCATTTGAAAGTCACTCTGGAATGTCCGACTGTCTGTGACCCCATGGGGTGTAGCCCACCAGGCTCCTCTGTCCATGGGATTCTCCAGGCAAGAATACTGGAGTTGGTTGCCATTCCCTTCTCCAGGGGAACTTCCTGACCCAGGATCAAACCTGGGTCTCCTGCATTGCAGGCACATTCTTTACTGTCTGTGCTACCAGGAAAGCCAGGGAAGTGCAGGTCCACCAGGGAAACTCTGGTCCAGTGGTTCACAGGGGAAAAACAACATTATCTGGGAGCTTGTAGAAATGCACACTTCTGGGTCCCACCTAGAACTACTGAATCAGAATCTGAATTTTAACAAACATGTTGAGGCTTAAGACAGCACTTCTATAGGGTAAGCAGTCTAACCAAACAACCGTATTGTTTTGTGTACTTGAACACACGCCTGAGCCTGATCTGCAGACAGAGGAGAATAAATCAGGTTTGCCAAGAGAAACAGAGGAGCAAAATCACAGAGCTCTAGACCAACAGTGAGAGCACTTCCATTACTGTTGTTGCAAAGTGGTGTAAAGCAACAGTCATTATTAACATCTCTTACAGTTCTGGGGTTAACTGGTGGCTCTCCTTGGAGTCTCTCATGTGGTTTCAGTCAGACAGTACCCATGGAATCATTTTGATGACTTCTGTCTCATGTGTCTGGTTCCTGGGTTAGGAAGACTCAAACAGCTGGACTGGAACAGATGGGGTTCCTTGGGCATCTCTAACTCCATGTGGCCTTTCTAAGTGGTCTTTCCCACATAAGCAGCTTCAGGGGACCTGGACTTCTTATATTGAGGCTCAGGGTTATAGGAGCAAATGCCACAAGAGATAGCCAAGTAAAAACCACAAGAGGCGGCCAAATGAAAACCACATGATTTTCTGTGACATGATTCTGCTCCCCATGTCATGGCGCTCTGCCACTATGGTTCTCTCTTAGTTGGGCAGTCACAAAAGCCCATGAAGTTTCAAAAGAAGGGTCGTAGACTCCAGCTCTTTAGGAGTGGTAAGGTTCAGAAAGAGATGTGGGTGTAAAACATTGTTGTGACCATTTTGGAAAATGCAATCTGCCACAGAAAATAATCTCAATTCTGGACCCTCAAGAGATGATATCCAATTGAACTGCCTTCCTTTGTTTTTGTTAGATACCTTGTCTCTTTCCAGAAGATGCACTTTTTCACTTTGAGTGTGTGCATGCCTGAGACAGTGGGTTTCTGTTACTTAGAATCAAAATAGCCTTGACGAATGAGTATAAGTAATGATTTCAGACATTCTTCTCTAGACACATCTGTCTTCAAAATGAATCCATTTCAATCCTTATCTTATTCTAGCAGGTCATGATTAGATTGCTGGGAAGCACAGATAATCTCTTTGACTGATACATAGAAAAAAATCAGTGCAATGTGATTGCATGGTTGCTAGAATCCTTGTAACAGCAAGATAATTAGCAAGGCTGGCCAGGCTCATGTGGCAGACTCAAGCAGCAAGCACCGTGACTGATTTTGTGGCTAACAGACTGTTGTGGCTAAGAGTCTGATGCAGGGAGCCACTTGAGCAGTGCTTTTCTGGGTGCGGTTTAGGAATTGAATGCACCCAATGACATCATTAAAATGCAGATTCCTTGGCTCTAACAGAATCACTAGTATATGGAGCCCAGGAACCTGCATTTCAAGACCACCTTTATGAAACTCTTCCCTTAATCTGTATTTCTCAAACCTCAATGTCAGTCTGGGATGGGGAGTGAGGATCTGCATTTTTAAGATGCTCCCTGGAAATGCTGAGGCTGCTGGTCAGCAGATCACTCTGAGTAGCAAGACCTTAAAACAAGACCTCAAAGTGTGATCCTGGCATCAGAAGCATCTAATCCTCTGGGATTCTGTTAGAAATGTGGATTTTTAGGTCACACTCCAGACCGACTGAATCAGAAACTCTGGGCGGGGGTGGGGGTGGGGTGCAGGAACCCAGCAATTTATAGTTTAACAAGCCCTCCAGGAAATTCTGAAGCACGTTCAAGTTTGAGAACCACTGCCCTGAGGAACATTTGATTGCTGGAGAGCAGTGATCCCCAAACATAGCTGATGAGGTTTTGAGACCTGTTCAAGAGAATCCAGTTTTATAGGTCTGGGCTGAGCCCAGTGCTTCTGAAGTCAACCATGGTGGGGAACCACTACCTTAAAGTGACTAGTAAGACAGGGATCCCCAGGAAAGGTGGATACAGCTGGGGGAGAAAGCTAGGGAGGAGGAAAGAAAGGGATCAATATTGGAGATTTAGTTCCTTAAGTAATTACTGTGTGACAAACCCTCACTAAAGGTTTTACACAATGTCATTTAATTCTCCAGAGTGTCTCTACATGGCAAGTACTATTACTTCCATTTGATAAATCAAAGACTAAAGATTAAAGTTGGTAAATAATTTGTCTGAAGGCGCACAGCTAGTAGTGAAGCCAAAAATTAAAGCCAAGCCTCTTTTACTTGAAATATTTTCCCGTTCTACTCTGGAATCAGAAAAGACTTTACAAGGTGACCAAAAGAATTCTGGAAATCATGAAGAGGGGGGTGAAAAGAGACCATGATGGGCTGTGAGGTATTTAATTAATGGTATACATGTCAATTTTCCCACCAAACAGTGACCACATGAAAAGATCCATGCTGTCCTTTTTTATTCTTTTACTCAATCAGGAAACATTTATTGAGACCCCACAACATACTAGATGCTATCCTACGTGTTGAAGATACATAAAGTAGTGAAAAAGTGTCTTCTCAGTACCTACTAAAGCAGATGTCACGCTATGCTCTATAATTATTGCCTTAAGGATTGTCTATGGATGGATAATCTAGAGTTAAGTGTAGAATTTGTCATAGCTCAGCTATTGAGTCAATCTATTAGCTAGGTCTAATTACATAAGATTCTAATTTCTTTTCCTACCCTCTTTTACTGGGGAGGGGAGAGAGGATATTGATGCTAATTAATAACACAACCAGCAGACTAAGAAAAGGAATATGTTACTTAGCAGCCATGAGAAAAGTCTTCAAGGAAGAAAGCTGAAATAAATTCAACTGAATTGCTATAAACGAGACTCTGGAATTAACTAAAATGTCATTGATCAGGGTTTTCTTCTTGCCTCTGTTTACATGAATTATGGAGATTGCTGAACATCTTTCAAAGGATTCTTCCAAACAGACTTTCCTGAAACTCTTTCCAGCAAATTTTTAACTGTTCCTACAGTGAAATTAGACATGGTAGTCAAGAACTTTTAAAATATGAATATAATTAGGAGTCAAAAGAAAATAGACTTATCAAATATGTTTAATTTTAAAATATTCTGTGAAAGATTTCATTTCCCTTACTAATATTAAAAATGGAATGGCTAAATGGTACCACTGGATACAAATTTCTATCCTATCAGTTGGTAGAGGTTGATGTGTTCCTTGATAGTGTTCAAAGTCTCCTCTTCTGATAAAGATAGTGGTGAACTATTGGTACTCCAGATTAATGTTTTAGAGTCTCACTCCCTGCCTCCCCCAGGAAACTCTTCAGAGAGAAACAGTGTTGCTATTGTTTAGGTTTGAGAAGATTAAGAGGCAAAATATCAGTGATCTATTCAATAAGAATCTTTACAACCTTTGTGATGGATATCAACACCCCCACCCCACCCCGTTCTCCAAGTAGGTTATTTATAAAAAGGTTAACATATCCAGTATCCCTCAGGTGAGGAATATAAGAGCGGGGATGGTAGTCATGGGCATTTGACGTATACTACCCCATTTTAGAGATACCAAGGGAACATTTCATGCAAACATGGGCACAATAAGGAACAGAAATGGTATGGACCTAACAGAAGCAAAAGATATTAAGAAGAGATGGCAAGAATACACAGAAGAACTATACAAAAAAGATCTTCATGACCCAGATAATCACGATGGTGTGACCACTCACCTAGAGCCAGACATCCTGGAATGCAAAGTCAAGTGGGCCTTAGGAAGCATCACTATGAACAAAGCTAGTGGAGGTGATGGAATTCCAGCTGAGTTATTTCAAATCCTAAAAGACGATGCTGTGAAAGTGCTGCACTCAATATGCTAGCAAATTTGGAAAACTTAGCAGTGGCCACAGGACTGGAAAAGGTCAGTTTTCATTCTAGTCCCAAAGAAAGGCAATGCCAAAGAATGCTCAAACTACCACACAATTGCACTCATCTCACACACTAGCAAAGTAATTCTCAAAATTCTCCAAGCCAGGTTTCAACAGTACATGAACTGTGAACTTCCAGATGTTCAAGCTGGATTTAGGAAAGGCGGAGGAACCAGAGATCAAATTCCCAACATCCACTGGATCATCGAAAAACCAAGAGAATTCCAGAAAAACATTTACTTCTGCTTTATTGACTATGCCAAAGACTTTGACTGTGTGGATCACAATAAACTGTGGAAAATTCTTCAAGAGATGGGAATACCAGACCTGTCTCTTGAGAAACCTGTATGCAGGTCAGGAAGCAACAGTTAGAACTGGACATGGAACAACAGACTGGTTCCAAATCTGGAAGGGAGTACGTCAAGGCTGTATATTGTCACCCTGCTTATTTAGCTTATATGCAGAGCACATTATGAGAAACACTGGGCTAGATGAAGCTCAAGCTGGAATCAAGACTGACGGGAGAAATATCAATAACCTCACACTTGCAGATGACACCACCCTTATGGCAGAAAGCAAAGAAGAACTAAAGAGCCTCTTGATGAAAGTGAAAGAGGAGGGTGAAAAAGTTAGCTTAAAGCTCAACATTCAGAAAACTAAGATCATGTCATCTGGTCCCATCACTTCATGGCAAATAGTTAGGGAAACAGTGGAAACAGTGTCAGACTTTATTTTTTTGGGCTCCAAAATCACTGCAGATGGTGATTGCAGCCATGAAATTAAGAGACGCTTACTCCTTGGAAGAAAAGTTATGATCAACCTAGATAGCATATTAAAAAGCAGAGACACTACTTTGCCAACAAAGGTCTATCTAGTCAAAGCTATGGTTTTTCTAGTCATCATGTATGGATGTGAGAGTTGGACGGTGAAGAAAGCTGAGCGCCACAGAATTGATGCTTTTGAACTGTGGTGTTGGAGAAGACTCTTGAGAATCCTTTGGACTGCAAGGAGATCCAGTCAGTCCATCCTAAAGGAAATCAGTCCTGAATATTCATTGGAAGGACTGATGCTGAAGCTGAAACTCTAATACTTTGGCCACCTGATGTGAAAAGCTGACTCATTGGAAAAGACCCTGATGCTGGGAAAGATTGAAAACAGGAGGAGAAGGGGAGACAGAGGATGAGATGGTTGGATGGCATCACTCACTCAATGGACATGAGTTTGAGCAAGTTCTGGGAGTTGGTGATGGACAGGGAGGCCTGGCGTACTGCAGTTCATGGGGTCACAAAGAGTTGGACACAACTGAACGACTGAACTGAACTGAACATCATTTTAGGATGAAGGTGTCATCAAAGATGACAAGTAATGTTCTCAAGACCACTCAGCTAATAAATGTACACCTAGGATTGCTTGAAGAAGGCAATGGCCCTCCACTCCAGTACTCTTGCCTGGAAAATCCCATGGACGGAGGAGCTTGGTAGGCTACAGTCCATGGGGTCGCTAAGGGTCGGACATGACTGAGCGACTTCACTTTCACTTTTCACTTTCATGCATTGGAGAAGGAAATGGCAACCCACTCCAGTGTTCTTGCCTGGAGACTCCCAGGGACGGGGGAGCCTGGTGGGCTGCCGTCTATGGGGTCACAGAGAGTCAGGCACGACTGAAGTGACTTAGCGGCAGCATCAAGCCATTCCCCAATATATGAAGGAAGAACTTTTCAGAAAGAGAACTTGTTCTGTTTGAGGGAGATATACAGGAAAATTATGTTAGCTTCTATTATTCAAAGTTAGTAAAGTTTCTAATAGATCTGAAATCACTGTCCCCCCTCTTCTTGAAAATGTAGGGACTGGTATAGATCAGACATTGGCTTTACTTCCTGTGCTATGCGGAGCTGCAGACTGCAAAGTATGCTTTACTCGGATCATTTGTTCTGTGAACCTTTCCTCACTTCTCTCTGTGCTCCGCGTGTGTTTACCCAACTGGTGTAGGTGTGTTTTTCTCATTACACTGTAGCTTCCTGGGAGCAGGATGGTACTTTCTTTATCCCTACACTCCTGGCTGTTGGAAGAATGAAGCAATAGTTTGTTTTTCAGAGTTACCCGCACTACCAGCAAGCTCAGTCTTCTGGTGGCAGAGCAGAAATTTAAAAAACTTTCCTGAGCACCTAATATATACTCCAGACAGTGTGGACAAACCATCAGTGAAAAAACAGACTAGGGCATTTTTGCCCTAGAGCACCAGGGGCACCAATCACATCACTGTCCACGTGCCCAACGCAGCCTGGGAGTATGCCCCACAGCCCTCTGGTGTGCACCTTTGCTGAAACTGTCACAAGTCATAGGATCCCACATACCCACAGAAACCAACGCACTGTGTCTACACAGGCAGTGTGAAGGCTGAGCATGTGCTGATATTACCCCATCCCATCGATAGATTCAGAACTGTTGGACAGCACGAGGTTTAGTGAAGGCACAGTGGAGGGCAGGAGGATGTGTCCTTTCAGAGGATCGTCCTATTAAACACTCCACCCCAAGCCAAAGCACTGTCATCCCAGGCAGGATAACTCTGTAACTCCCTAACACTTTGAACTTGCAGCTGTTGTGTGTTTTCTTATTTCTCTCTGCTGTTCTAGAAAGGAGAGGACACACGGGCCAGCCCCTCCCCGTCCACCGCGATATGAGCCAGACACCGGAGCCTATGCTCCTACTCGCCCCTCCCGTCGCTTCTCTTTTGTTTGCGGTTCCTCCCGATAATCTTTCATAAAATGTCTGAACGTCGTAGGAGGTTTCTCGTGGATCCATATACTTGTGCTTTCAAAACAACATTTCATTTCCCTGACTCACAGGCTGAGTGGAAAAAAAACACACCAAAACAAACCCCTACACATTCGAAATAATCCACAAGGAAAGCCTACGTTGGAAATCATATTGCCATATAATTATCCTGTTTACAATCTTGCATACATCTTTTCTCATAGAAAAATGCAGGTTTGGAAACAAAGCAGGAAAAAGATGCCAGAAAACCCTGGCAAGGCTCTGACCACTGCCTGCTTAGGAGTGGCCGCGGAGGGAGAGAAATGTGTTTGCAATTAAGGCTGCCCAGAGCAGGTCCGATTACATCTGCACGCAGCCAAGTTGAAGAGATTTCCAGAGTGAACTTGTCGTGTGGGCCTAAGTGGATACAACGCAACGTCGGCTGGAGCCATTACAAGGAAGTAAATGAGGCCTCCACCTCCTGGACTCCTGTTACCCATATCTGGGCTCACTTCTGCCTCTTGAATGGAGAGGAACAAAATCACCATCATGTCAGGCCCTCTTATGTTATACTTCACAAGGTTTTCATGCGTTTTACAGCTACAGACAAAAAGGGCAGAAAAGAAACGAGTGTTGTGAAGTGGTTTCTATACTAGATGTGATTGATAGAAAGACCAGGGGACCTTAAAGGGATCCCAGTAAGACTCTGAAATAGCCAAAGCCTTCCCACGACCCCACCCTGCTTCTGGGGGCAATATCTGTGCTCTGCTTCCAGACCCTAAAGGCGTCCGCTGCCGATTCTTTACTCCCCAGCAAGCTGGGTGACAACTAGCTCAGCCCACTCTCAAGGGCAAAGTTCTCTGGAAAGAATTAAACACTATCAAGGTTTCTCTCTCTTGCCACAATTTCCTAATACAAAATGCCCCACCAATCCTGCTGCCACTCCCTCAAGTAAAGGACAAACACACACAACTTTGAGCTTCTCATGGTGCCCTGATAGATCCGCTGGTGTTTGGTGTCATTCTGAGTGTGCACATGTGTGAGTGTGCGCATGTGTGTATGTTACATCCCACATATTCTTCATGAGACAGAAGATAGGGTCTTACAGTCATTCAGAAGTGCAGCCACTCCATTTTCCTGACCATGCCCTTCCTCTGTGCCTTTTCAAATGCTTTGTAAACCTTTTTCATCAATTACAAGTTATACCCATGTCTCCGGTCTCCTGCATTGGCAGGTGGGTTCTTTACCACTAGCACCACCTGGGAAGCCCTGTAATAATACTACTTTGTGTAAAATCTTTACTTAGAGATTCCTAAAGCCTTCTAAGAGGCAGTTTTAAAAAATAATTTCACACACACACACACACACACAAAACATCTTCCAACTACTACCACTGCTGCCAACATAGAGATGAAGATAGCAATTCTAAAAGGGTTTATATTTCTATAATATCCTACTTTTTACTGTCAATTTACCAGAGCTGATTCTTTAGTAAACAGAACCTATTTTAGCTATCTACAGTGTGTTTCCACTTACAAATGATTTTTTGTATACATTTTTCAATCAGAAGGTCATTTTTGTAAATGGTGTCTCTAATAGTATGCCCAGATAATACAAAATGCAAATTGGGATATTTAAGAGTAGCGAGGCACTATTTACAAATTTTCTGGGACAGTAGCCATTAACTGGCACCACTGTAGACAAACCAACTTGTATGTTCTCCTTATTCTCAAGTGACTTATCTAAATTTATGGATCTGTGGTCAACAGGGCTCTCTGGATTGCAAAACTGTTTTTTACACAATCTTGTCTTCCCCTTGTGTCCTCATGTGACATGGTTGTCCAGAGCCCTAACCCAAAACTAAGAAAGGGACTGGAGAAGGAGAAGTCCTGTGATTTTGAACCTGAGCCTCCATCTGGAGCAGCCTCATAATTTCCATGGTGGTCTGGATTAGGTATCCTGGACAATCTAGAAAAAATTATTGAGAAGATGGTTTTAGGGAGCTTTGTTATATTATCACCAGAAAGGGGGGGCATATTACAGTCTGAGGGGCAGTGAAAGCCCTTTGTAAGCCAATAGGAATCAAAAATTTCCAGATTTTGTTTCCATCATTTAACACTTTTTCATGTTTTCTCAAATGAAATTGTCTTCAGGACTTTATATCTCCCTTTAGGCAGACATGTTTTGCTGATGGAGTGAGAATTCCCAGTAGTATAGCTAAAGGACAAGGGATTAACATGCTCCTCTGTATTTAAGTGCTATTACAGCAATGCCAGTAATAAATGAAGAATGCTGCCTCTAACTGTCTCTTGCTGACAATTTTCAGAAGCTGATTAAATATTTGCATGATGTGGCCATGGTCTTGAATAATGCCTGAAAGGTCAGTGAAGAGCAACTCTACCCTCTCCTTTCCTCTCTGTGGCTGATGAAAACACATTCAGCATTAAACTCAGTAATGTTGTAATACAAGGATGCAATAGCTTTCCTCTAATGACTCATTGCTGTCTATTTTAAAATGTAAGAACCTTTGTAGAAAATGATAAAGTTATGATGTGCCTAAGCTTTTCACATTATTGCTTCCTTTTCCCTTGTCACATAGCCAGGCATTAATTTCTAATGTTGTTCAATCGTTAAGTTGAACTGCAGCACAGGCTTCCCTGTCCTTCGCTATCTCCTGGAGTTTAATGGAGATTCAAAAATAAAAATATTTTATATAATTGCCAGGGATAACTCTGGATATTTCACTTGACTCTTGCAGCCATGGTAAGAAGGCAGAATGAGAAGGTGTTCTGGAATGCTAGCAGAAGGGTGATGAAATGTGGTGAGTCCAACTGTCTTTGATGTTATGCATCCATGCTTCTTGTAGCAAACATCGTTTGGTTGACATTGCAGGGGAATGACATGTTCCACGTAAACACATTTTCCAGATAACTGCAGCCAACTCTTTCTTATGCCAACACCTTTACATTTTAAGGTAAGATTGTGGATAAAAATCTTTCTAAAATAGACAACAGGTTCTTGTCTTGTTTAACAGAGCAAAGAAAATACAAGGCATATTTTCTCTTTGATTCAGGGATATCTAATAGTGTTGTCAACCCTGTAGCAGAAGGGTTTGTTTTTAAAGTTTGTTTTATTTATAATTTATATCCTACTTACTCCTGAAGAGAACTCAAGGTAAAATGCAGTAAAACTGCACACAATGGGCCAGGTTAAGCTCTCTGAGAAGTTTTTAGAGTTTAGATATAGTTTATATTAAAGCCAGATGCATATATTTTCAATATCAGGCAGCAAAAGGGACATCTTGTTTTGAAAAACAGAGAAGTGGGCTTATTTATTTTCCCTTAGCTGGAGTTCTGTCTCACATCCATATGGAAGTAGCCTAGAAGGGAAGTTTGCTTGAGCAGCTACAAAGTGATCTTATAGCTCATTGATCTTATAGTGATATCACAGCTCATTCTATAATATTTGGAAAAAAACATCAGTGTCAGCCAATGTCAACACTCTTCCCAATGACATCAGTTCACATTCCCAGAATTCCCCGTCTCCTGTCACCAACAGTGCCTCTCGTCTTCCTCTCAAGCCTTGGCCTCTCTCATTCATCTTCTCCAAAACCCTTATACAGATCTTCCTCAACTTAGGATTACATCCTGATAAAACCATTGTAAGTTGAAAATATAAATGAAAAATGTATTTACCACACCTAACATCATAGCTGAGCCCAGCCTACCTTAAAGGCACTCAGAACAACCTTTTAGCTCCCAGGTTGGCAAAATCCTCCAACACAAAGCCAATTTTATAATAAAGTTGAATGTCTCATGGACTTTACTGACCACTGAAAGTATAAAACAGAGTACCTGTAAATGTGTCAGTTGTTTAGTCTCTTGATAGTGTGGCCGCCTCACATCACAAGAGAAGATTGTACCACATATCACTAGCCCAGGAAAAGATCAAAATTCACAATTCAAAGGATGGTTTCTACTGAATGCTTATCACCTTCCCACCATCATAAACTGGAAAAACTGTAAGTGGACCATTGGAAGCTGGGGACCGTCTATATCCTCTTACTACCTCTTCCGTGATCCACTCTTTCTTCCACCTCCTACTAAGCCAGGAGTTAGGTAAACATTGCTTCCTCAATGTTGTCTTCTATCCAGAATATGTATAACTAAATCCATTCTTGCTTTTCTGACAAAGAGGATGAGGGACAATTTGAAGAGATTTGATTTGATTAAATAGATTAGTGGACTAGTTCAGTGGATTTAGTCAAATTAATGGGTCAGAATACACAAGAGAAAGTATTGGTGCTGTTAATGGGTTTTCAGGTTTATTTAGTAGTCTCTATTGGCAAAAAAAATTAATTGCTAATTACTCCAATTATCTGAGAATATGAGCATCGCGGGTGTGCATAATGATGAAGAGACTTGACCATAATCACCTGTCATCAGAAACTATGCAAACTCTCAAACAGTAACAGTAAAAACGATAACAATAACAAAATGAAAGACGGCACTTCATTCATGGGTAGCTGAACTGAAAAAGGAGAATTGTTCGTTCACAGCTCTTCAGCCCTCTCTCTGGATATTATAATCTGTGTTGCTTTAGTTCCCTTCATGTGAATCTGTTTGTCTTATAGTGACTCTTAAAATTAAGTTTTCTAGTTCATTTATGACTGTTTAATGCTTATTGCTAAGAGCGACAACTTACTTGAGTTGGCCCATGTTTAGAGCCACATATATTTATGGGAAAAGTATTTAGCAGGACTCAAATTTTGCGTGAAGAATACCTTCAAGCTCGTGTGTATAACTTCAGGAAGTTCCACAAGGATTGTGAAGGTTTTCAGAGGTCCATGTCATCTTGCTCTTGGCCCTCTCTCCTTTTTGTGAGAGCAAAAGAAGAGAAGAAGCTTCTAGCTCAGTCCTTGGGCCCGGAATAATTGAAACACTCGAGGGAAATAACAAAGTGTTATTCTTCAAGAAGGGCTTCCCCAGTGGCTCAGTGGTAGAGAATCCTCCCGCCAATGCAGGAGATTCAGGTTTGATCCCTGTGTTGGGAAGATCTCCTGGAGAAGGAAATGGCAATCCACTCCAATATTCTTGCCTGGAGAATCCCATGGACAGAGGAGACTAGAGGGCTATAGTCATGGGGTCACAGAAGAGCTGAACACAACCTAGTGACTAAACAACAACATTCTTCAAGAAAAGACTGGAGATTCCTGATATATGAGACGTTTACATGCTCACTGCCTTATTATTTACTCAGTCTCCATAATGGCTAGTTGAAAAGTGGAGCGTTTTATACATTGTAGTCGTCTGTATGTAGTAGAAAGGGGAGTACTAGGCGCAGTGACAGGAGGGGAGGTACACGCCAGTACTTCTAAGATTTACTAGGTTAAATCAAACAATATGGCACTTTCCCTAGATGATGATTTTATATCTATTAATGCAGCTGATGTAATTGGTTGAGTGAAGTTCTTTTAAACCAGATTATCATTTCATTACTATTTTATTTGGTACTAGTGCCATTGGTTGATGGATATAAACCACATTAATTGAATATTGTGTTGTATGTTAAGCCAGGGTTTACAAAGATGGAAAGAAATATGTCTCACTGTCAAGTTGCTTAGTCTAGCAAGAAAATAATGAAAAGTGAAAGTGTTAGTCACTCAGCCTTGTCCGACTCTTTACTACCTCACGGACTGCAGCCCGTCAGGCTCCTCTGTGCATGAATTTCTCCAGGCAAGAATACTGGAGTGGGTAGCCATTCCCTTCTCCAGGGGATCTTCCCAACCTGGGTTTCCTGCATTGCAGGCAGATTCTTTACTGTCACCACGAGGGAAGCCCAGTAAGAGAGTATATGGCCAAGCAAATCTTAAAGCCCAATAAGATAATTGCTATAAAGGAGAATTGGTGTTTTCAAAATCCCAGATAGCTTACTTCTTATTCTCTCTGAATTTGAGGTAGGTAAGTAAATCAAAGGGGTCAGATAGGAATCAAAAGAAGGCTTTCTTGCTAATAATGTGTTAGAGAATATGGCTTAAACCCAAGGCCACTAGGCTTTACTTCCCCCCGAACTGATCTTCAGGGGGTGATGAGCAGAGCAGTTGCTCTGGTTAGTATAGACAAGATAGCAGAAAATAAAAAGGAGAATGTGGTTTGTTTGTGAGGAGTCAGGCCCAGGGAGCTTTTGAAAGGGTGGGTTTCTAATGGGAATATGGCGTTGTATCCATTCTCACCAATCAGAGAAGCCAGTCCTCTTCCCTTGGGTGTAAAGAGAAGGGATGGTAGGGTCTTCTAGTGCTATGCCTTCCAGGGTTTCAAAACTTCCCAGATTTGAATGGCTGGTTCTTTGAGGGGTATGCATCTAGTATTCTACTTACCAAGTGGGAGGGAGGGGTGAAGAAGCTGGTGTACAGGAAATGCAAATACAGAGGAAGCATTCTTGCAAATATCTTCCCGCTGACTCTCTAGGCTTTGGGAGAGAAGTTATGGGATGAAGAAGGTACACAATACATTTTCCGAAGAGGAACCTATATAAATCCTAGGCCCCCAGTTGTAAGGTAAATAGGAGGCTTTTGTTTGTCTATACCCTCAATGATGTTGTTGTGCATCTGTGCCTTCAAATAAAGAAAGCATGCATACTATTATTACAGCAGTACCTCTGGTAACTCAACACACGTTTATACACTCACAGTATGATGCTGAACTCCTTTGTGGGGACCCACATGATCCTTTTGTGATAACCATGCAAAGAATTTTCTTCTAAAGAATGAAATCCTTTATATGTAATTTTAGATTGAAATGCAGTAATTTATCTGCAAAAGATTTTTGCATATGTGATAGAGGCTGCTCCAAAATAAGTAACAGATGTGTAGGGCTTAGTTGAAACACAAATATGTGCCGGGCATTCTTTAAATATGAAAATTTGCCATTCTAAGAGATGTGTCAGAAATTTAGTCTTTTATGTCTGTCTAGTTCTATTTAGTCATGAGCCAAATATGATAGAGAAATCTCCAAAGAACATCTCAGCTGAAGTTTAGAAGGCAGTGGTCCAGGTTGTCTTTTGGAGAATGCCAAATGTAAATTCTGAAGCAAATGTAGGCCAGAAATAAATGATTATGGCCAAATATTACATAGAATACTGCCCTGGGTGCCCATGCACCATTCTGACTCTCTGCTCCTTGGCCATTGAAATTGTTCAGCTGTGCTAGGAACTTGCATTGCATGAGTGCTGAAGTCTTCAATGTATATTCCCAGCCTTAACTAACTTGTTTATTGGCAAGAACAAATGTAATGGGTATTAGAATCAAATCTCAAGACAAATTTTAGAAATAGGATTATTTAAAATGCTTAATTCAAACATATTCAATATCCTAGAAATAAGATTTTAGAATCCTTTGTCCTTGTAAAACTAAGTTTCTTTAATTTGCCTCTTCCAAAATTGTATAATGTACTGGTAGGTCCCCTTTTGAACATGAGTATATTTAGGGAGTATGAAAACCTTATTATATTTTATCGAAACAACTGTTCAGTTTACAGAGATGTGCACTTGAATGAGCACACTTTTGGAAGGAGTAAGCAAAACTTTGTTTGCTCAAGATACCTGTAACTGGCATTTTATTCCCTCTTTAAAATGTCTGTCCTCAGCCCTGTTTAGTAAAATGATCTGCTACATTGCCTGCCCTGAAAGACTGAATGCTAAATAAGTGAATTAGAATTTTTTCCTTGTTTATGTGAGAAAGAAACATCAGTGTCACCTCCACTAAAAGTCACCCAGAAAACTAAGAAAAAGTTTGAGACATCACAGTTGCAGAAGTAATTGTGTAATGTCTTTTCACTAAGTTTTCAGACTGTTCCAGCTTTCACTGTGGTTTAATTTAGCAGCAATGCTACTCAGATGATAAGGATTAATTTGCTGTGACCTATTTTCTTTAACCTTTATATGACCTTTTTTTTTTTAGATCTACTTTTTCTCTTATTCTACCTGCCTTCTACCTTGCACAGCCATGAGTAACTTCAAAGCAATTCTCTGTCTGATACTAGGTTTTGGTTACATGGCGATTCATTCTACTATATAAAACAACGTTTGCTTATAAACCTTCTCCCCAAAAATAGGGGCAAAAGGAGTCATTAAAATTTTTCCTATGTTTTTCTTAGCAGGGAAATGTTTGGAACAGGAAAAATGTGGATTCTTTACATGCAGTGGCAGATCTTCTGTTGGCTATTTATAATTCACATTTCTCCCCATGTACTTGAGATAAAAGTCACTTTTAAAAATAGAGGCTATAACTTTTAAAATGAAATCAATAGTCAGAAATCTCTGGAAATAAATCAGGGCAGACACTTCATTGCTTCTTGTTCACTTTCTCTCTCCATGACCCTTTTTATTTTTAATAAGTGCTGCAGGATGTTTTTCACAAGTTTCTCTTTCTTTCAAAGCTTATTATTTTTAACACTATCAAGACATTCACTCTAAACGTAATTATGACACACACAGAATCCACACATGTGTTATACGAACAAGTCCTAAACATGTTTAAAGATAACTTTAAATGAAATGCCTACATATATCCAGATTTGCTAAGTTGTAGGTTAGTGTGTTAGGGGGAAAAAAAGGAAAGAAAAAAATGTAGCACTTAAAAACACTGAAAATAACACAAAGCCGTAGCCAGACTGAGTTTTGGACATGGATAATCAGAACAATCTGTAGCCCGTCTGTGGCTAATGGGATGTTTCTCCCAGCTTTGTCACCATGGCAAATACTTCATAATACACAAACATTTGTAGCGCTAAAAATCCACCCACTCTTGTTGAAAGATGGCCAGGTTTTGTAAAATTACATTCCAGCTAGTGCTGCCCTGCTGATTTTTAAGATAAGTTCTTTCTGTTTACCATTCATGTGCTTAACGAAGGACTGAAGGGGAAAAAAACATATATAGTGTGTAAACATATATTATACTTTCATAGTTCAAGTACATTATAAATACATGTCAGTAGATTTTTGTGATGGCTAAATTTGGGGCAGCAGGAGGTCTATTTTGCAGGAGGGGTGGTGGGGAGGGGAGAACACTAGATCTTTAATCCTAATCCACAAACCCCATCATTCTTCCTAAATAAACATACAATCAAAGTAAAAAAGCACATTTGTGGAACAAATATGGCTTCAAAGCAAGTCCCTTTGTCCCCTCAACAATCAGAGTGCTGCCTTTAAGCGATTTTGAAGAGTTTGGGGTATATGTCTTTATAATGAATGCCACCAGGCTACTTTTCCATTGAATTCCAACTTTCTATAAGAGCTCCACCTGCATGAGCAAAGAACATTCCTGTTTCCTTTCTGACCCTCCTCATCTCTTGCCAAGATAGCAAAGTATAGCACATTTTCCAATTCATTCCTTTACGTAAAGGGAGGGGGAAAGAGAGCCTTGGTGACACTCCACTGCAGAGCCAAATGAGAGCGAACTGTCGTGTGGCGGCGATGCCAAAAAGATTCAGAATACGTGTGACTAGGGAAAAAAATGTAGGCAAAACAGTTTTTGCCACAAGTGGGTGGAAGCGGACAAGTCACAGTTTTTAAAGCATAACATAGGTGTATAGTGCCAGAAAGGGCCAGTCCAAATATTTACATGCAATAGTGATATATGTAAAAAAGCTTAACAGAATGCTTGGGGGAAAAAGAGAGAACGCGAGTGTTAACTGGAAGCTCTAGGCACAACACCGGGTTTGCTGGCGACCTGTTGGAGTTTTACAAGCCTGTTTATGCTGTCTGTTACCCCAGCATCATCCTGCTACATCATATGGTCTTTCCCAGAATCTCATAGCATCAGACAGGAAGGCAGAAGACAAGGACACCAATACATCACAATTATGAATGCCTCCTTGAGGAGAGAAACCGTCTAACAATTGGTATTAACTTTAATGATTGCTGTGTGCTGTGCTGAGTCAGTTCAGTCATGTCCGACTGAACTGAGCCTGCCAGGCTCCTCTGTCTATGGGATTCTCCAGGCAAGAATACTGGAGTGGATTGCCATGGCCTCTTTCAGGGGATCTTCCCAACCTAGGGATGGAGCCTGCATCTCCTGAGTCTCCTGCATTATAGGTAGATTATAAACCCTCAAAAAAACCCCATGAATGTTTACTTCTAAAAACCAGTCTTTCTAAAATCAAAAGATGCCTTTAGATGGGGCAATTCAAAGTAGCAATTATTTGCTTTAGTTTTACTTTGAAAGTATTTGGACATTAATTTGTTATTTGCATTATTCAGTCATTGCTACTGCTTAAGACAGTGGGTGCAAGAGAACATCAACCAAACTTGCAGTCATATTTTTCTGATATAAAATGCTGCATGTCAGATATCAAACCTAAAAGGTTTTGACTGGCAGCAGCTTTTTAATGAAAGAAGGAAATTATCTTACTTGATTTCACATTTATGGGTAAAATTTTATACTAATAATCATTAGTTTAATGAAGACTTCCTAGGTGAGATAATTTAGGAGTGTTTATTTCTCCTTTTAAGAAAAAGTATCATAGTAAAATTTGAAGTGAGTTTTGATAAATAGCAACAATTTTGCTGTGAGTTTTAATATTTCTTTTATGGCCCAGTGCAAAACATCTATGTTTTTGATATTTCTAATAAGTTAAATAGATTTCATGCAAGCAACACCTGGCGATTTATGTTCCTTTTTCAATAGCAATTTTAACAGCTCTCAAACAGATAGAAATACCACCTTCTATTTTGTTTAAAGTTCATTTCCTGTCTCTAGGATATTCACTGACCTTTCAATGTTGGCTATTTTGCTTTTTACTTTTTCCGGTGAGTCTTATTCCAGTTCTCATTGACTTCATTCCATTCCTGACCTCTTTTCCCCTCAAGAAAATTAAATGCAGCCCAAAACATATTGGACCCCAATTAGTTTTACAGCTCGTCTTGCCCTCCCACTATTTCATTCTTCAGTTTGTTACAAGTCAACTGGCTTTGCTCATTCCATCTCTACCAACACATATATTCACGGACAAGACAGACTCTACATTAATTAGATTTATCTTTTTACATTTCTTATTTACAAAATTTAAAATCTCCTTAAGCTTGTATCAGAAATTTCTTGGGAACACTTACTTATATCAGTTTTATTCAATATCATTTGGCTCCTGGAAATGGTATCTGTTCTTATTGATATTTTTCTATCATATTTTCATTAAAACCCACAATAGACTCTATTTTATCTTTTCCTTAGATAACTGCATTAAAAAAGAAGAATGCAAATACAAGGATTCTTTTTATGGGACATGTCCTGGGATCATGATGAGGGCTTCTAAATAAGCTACATACAATCCCCTTTCACCATAGTGTTGAAGAGGACAGAGCATTCTTATCTGTGTGATGAGATGATTTGTAATCTTCTCTTTTTCCTTAGGGTGACTAAGTGCATGTGTAAGCTTGTTTATGCTTCTAGAAATGTCTTTAATATTTCCCTGAACTCCACCACAACATTTTCAGTGAAAAATGACTCTGCAGTTGGTTTCATCATGCTAATTGAAATGAATTATTATACCAGGCAGAAAAATCCTTCTTTTCTTCTAAATTAGACTTTGCAGATATCTCTGATTTACCTGCAATTGAGTTATGAGAGCAAAATAATGCTTCAGAATTATTTAGTTAGAAAAGAAATATGCATCTCAGCAAAAATAAAGTGAATGACAGAAAACAAGCCTGACAAAAATGGTATAAGTTCATCCTTAAATCTAAATAAATCAATGAGGTATTAGTTTCAAACAATTGTATGATTCATATTTTCAGCACTTCATGACAGTGAAACCATTTATCTCAGATTAGGACTTGAACCCACGTGGCTGGGACTCGAACCCAGCCAAAATGCACGGTACCTGGTTTCAGGACCTAATGAAGCTCAGGTTCTTGATGTCTCATTGCAGAAAGAATTCAGTGAGAGACAAAGTGATAGATAAGAAGTGGATTTATTCAGATTCAGGAAGAAGCACACTCCACCACAGACAGGCTCTGGGCCATTACAGAATGTGAGTACAGCAGTGAAATGTGGTGTGGTCAGTTTTTATGGGCTGGATAATTTCATATGCTAATGGAGGGGAGAAAGTGAAGAATTAAAGAGCCTCTTGAGGAAAGTGAAAGAATAGAGTGAAAAAGTTGGTTTAAAGCTCAACATTCAGGAAACTAAGATCATGGCATCCGGTCCCATCACTTTATGGCAAATAGATGGGGAAACAGTGGAAACAGTGACAGACTATTTTCTTGGGCTCCAAAATCACTGCCAATGGTGACTGCAGCCATGAAATTAAAACATGCTTGCTCCTTGGAAGAAAAGCTATGGTCAACCTAGAAAGCATATTAAAAAGCAGAGACTTTTCCAACAAAGGTCCTTCTCGTCAAAGCTATGGTTTTTCCAGTAGTCATGTATGGATAAGAGAGTTGGACCATAAAGAAAGCTGAGCACTGAAAAATTGATGCTTTTGAACTGTGGTTTTGGAGAAGACTCTTGAGAGTCCCTTGGACAGCAAGGAGATCCGACCAGTCCATCCTAAAGGAGATCCGTCCTGAATATTCATTGGAAGGACTGATGCTGAAGCTGAAACTCCAATATTTTGACCATCTATGTGAAGAACTGACTCATTGGAAAAGACCTTGATGCTGGGAAGGGTTGAAAGCAGGAGGAGAAGGCGATGACAGCAATGAGGTGGTTGTATGGCTTCACTGACCTGATGGACATGAGTTTGAGCAAGCTCCGGGAAATGGCGATGGACAGGGAAGCCTGGCGTGCTGCAGTCCATGGGGTTGCAATGAGTCGGACATGACTGAGTGACTGAACTGAACTTTGGGGAAGGGGTGGAGATTTCCAGGAATTCAGCCACTGCCCACTCCTTGGTCTTTGGACAGTGCCTTGGAACTGTCATTGGAAGTGACTTGTAATTGGGTGTGTCACTTAGCTTGCTGATTGAGGACCAAGGTCTAATCAAAGTCGACTTGTCTGCCATCTTGGATCCATTTGATTATAATCAGTTTATGTTGTGTCTTGGGCTATGTCATTCTTTCCCTCACATTACAACAGTTGCATTCAATATCACAGTAATCCTAGTCTATGCCCCAACTGTAATGCGAAAGAAGCTGAAGTTGAACGGTTCTATGAAGACCTACAAGACCCGCTAGAACTAACACCCAAAAAAGATGTCCTCTTCATTATAGGGGAGTGAAGTGAAGTGAAGTGAAGTCGCTCAGTCATGTCCGACTCTTTGCGACCCCATGGACTGTAACCTACCAGACTCCTCCACCCATGGGATTTTCCAGGCAAGATTATTGGAGTGGGTTGCCATTTCCTTCTCCAGGGGATCTTACTGATCCAGGGATCAAACCCGGGTATCCCGCATTGTAGGCAGACACTTTACCATCTGAGCCACCAGGGAAGTCATTATAGGGGACTGGAATGCAAAAGTAGGAAGTCAAGAGATACCTGGAATAACAGGCAAATTTGGCCTTGGAGTACAAATGGAAGCAGGGCAAAGGCTAACAGAGTTTTGCCAAGAGAACACACTGGTCATAGCAAACACCGTCTTCCAACAAAACAAGAGAAGACTCTACACATGGACATCACCAGATGGTCAATACCAAAATCAAATTGATTATATTCTTTGCAGCCAAAGGTGGAGAAGTTCTATACAGTCAGCAAAAACAAGACTGGGGGCTGACTGTGGCACAGACCATGAACTCCTTATTGCCAAATTCAGACTTGAAGAAAGTAGGGAAAACCACTAGACCATTCAGGTATGGTCAGGTATTCAGCTCAACATTCAGAAAACTAAGATCATGGCATCCAGTCCCATCATTTCATGGCAAAAAGATAGGGAAACAGTGGAAACTGTGGCTGACTTTATTTATCTGGGCTCCAAAATCACTGCAGATGGTGATTGCAGCCATGAAATTAAAAGACACTTATTCCTTGGAAGGAAAGTTATGACCAACCTAGAAAGCATATTGAAAAGCAGAGACATTAATTCGTCAACAAAGGTGTGTCTAGTCAAGGCTATGGTTTTTCCAGTCATCATGTATGGATGTGAAAGTTAGACTATAGAGAAAGCTGAGTGCTGAAGAATTGATGTTTTTGAACTGTGGTGTTGGAGAAGACTCTTGAGAGTCCCTTGGACTGCAAGGAGATCCAACCAGTCCATCCTAAAGGAGGTCAGTCCTGGGTGTTCATTGGAAGGTCTGATGTTGAAGCTGAAACTCCAATACTCTGGCCACCTGATGTGAAGAGCTGACTCATTTGAAAAGACACTGATGATGGGAAAGATTGAGGGCAGGAGGAGAAGGGGACGACAGAGGATGAGATGGTTGGATTGCATCACTGACTCGATGGACATGGGTTTGGGTGGACTCCAGGTGTTGGTCATGGGCAGGGAGGCCTGGTGTGCTGTGTTTCATGAGGTCGCAAAGATTCGGACATGACTGAGTGACTGAACTGAACTGAATTGATTCAGGTATGACTGAAATCAAATCCCTTACAGTTATACGGTGGAAATGACAAATAGAATCCGGGGATTAGATCTGATAGACACAGTGTCTGAAGAATTATGGACAGAGGTTCGTGACATTGTACAGGAGGCAGTGATCAAGACCATCTCCAAGAAAAAGAAATGCAAAAAGGCAAAATGGTTGTCTGAGGAGACCTTTCAAATAGCTGTGAAAAGAAGAGAAGTGAAAGGCAAAGGAGAAAAGGGAAGATATACCCATTTGAATGCAAAGCTCCAAAGAATAGCAAGGAGAGAGTTAAGAAAGCCTTCCTCAGTGATCAATGCAAAGAAATCGAGGGAAACAATAGAATGGGAAAGACTAGAAATCTCTTCAAGAAATTTGGAGATACCAAGGGAACATTTCATGCAAAGATGGGTGCAATAAAGGACAGAAATGGTATGGACCTAACAGAAGCAGAAAATGTTAAGAAGAGGTGAAAAGTGTACACAGAAGAATTGTACAAAAATATCTTCATGGCCCAGATAACCATGATGGTGTGATCACTCACCTAGAGCCAGACATCCTGGAATGCGAAGTCAAGTGGGCCTTAGGAAGCATCACTACAAACAAAGCTAGTGGAGGTGATGGAATTCCAGTTGAGCTATTTCAAATCCTAAAAGATGATGCTATTGAAGAGCTGCACTCAATATGCCAGCAAATTTGGAAAACTCAGCAGTGGCCACAAGACTGGAAAAGTTCAGTTTTCATTCCAATCCCAAAGAAAGGCAATACCAAAGAATGCTCAAACTACCACACAATTGCACTCATCTTGCATGCTAGCAAAGTAATACTCAAAATTCTCCAAGCCAGGCTTCAACAGCACATGAACCATGAACTTCCAGATGTTCAAGCTGGATTTAGAAAAGGCAGAGAACCAGAGATCAAATTGCCAGCATCTGCTGGATCATTGAAAAAGCAAGAGAATTTCAGAAATACATCTTCTGCTTTATTGACTATGCCATATCCTTTGACTGTGTGGATCACAACAAACTGTGGAAAATTCTGAAAGAGATGGGAATACCAGACCACCTGACCTGCCTCTTGAGAAACCTGTATGCAGGTCAGGAAGCAACAGTTAGAACTGGACATGGAACAACAGACTGGTTCCAAATCTGGAAAGGAGAAGGACAAGGCTGTATATTGTCACCCTGCTTATTTAACTTATATGCAGAGTACATCATGAGAAATGCTGGACTGGATGAAGCACAAGCTGGAATCAAGATTGCTGGGAGAAATATCAATAACCTCAGATTTGCAGATGACAGCACTCTTATGGCAGAAAGCAAAGAAGAACTGAAGAGCCTCTTGATGAAAGTGAAAGAGGAAAGTGAAAAGGTTGGCTTAAAACTCAGTATTCAGAAAATTAAGATCATGGCATCTGGTCCCATCACTTCATGGCAAATAGATGGGGAAACAATGGAAACAGTGACAGGCTTTATTTTGGGGGGCTCCAAAATCACTGCAGATGGTAACTGCAGCCAGGAAATTAAAAGATGCTTACTCCTGGAAGAAAAGCTATGATCAACCTAGATAGTATATTATAAATAGAGACATTACTTTGCCATCAAAAGTCTGTCTTGTCAAAGCTATGGTTTTTCCGATCGTCATATGTGGATGTGAGAGTTGGACTATAAAGAAAGCTGAGCACCAAAGAATTGATGCTTTTGAACTGTTGGAGAAGACTCTTGAGAGTCCCTTGGACTGCAAGGAGATCAAGTCAGTCAATCCTAAAGGATATCAGTTCTGAATATTCATTGGAAGGACTGATGTTGAAGCTGAAACTCCAATACTTTGGCCATCTGATGTGAAGAACTGACTCATTTGAAAAGACCCTGATCCTGGGAGAGACTGAAGGCAGGAAAAGAAGGGGATGACAGAAGATGAGATGGTTGGATGAGATCACTGACTGGATGGACATGAGTTTGAGCAATTACTGGAAGCTGGTGATGGACAGGGAAGCCTGGCATGCTGCAGTCCATAGGGTCGCAAAGAGTCAGACATGACTGTGTAACTGAACTGAACGGAACTGAACAACAGTAAAGGTTGATGAAGACACACCCTGTCACCTGTTTTACATTCATGAGCCTCTGACGAAAGAATGTACTTTTCCTTACTCTTTTTCTTGTGATTTGTATTATTCTGAGAAAAATGAGACCGTACAATTCTGTGGTTTGCGTGGTACTGTTGCTCTATTATAATATCTAACAAGCTAAATACATAAAATTGCTTCTTAGATTCCTTCATCTGAATTTTGGGCTAACAGTCATGGCCATTCCCCAAGCCCTGACCCTTTTTACAGGCTTGCCTTTATACAAGTATTTCCCACTTTTTATGTTCCAAATATCCTCCAGATTCCCTCCTCCCCAAACCTCTCCTTCAAGTCCTCTTGGGTCCCTGTTTACATTGCATTACACAGCACCACAGACTTTGAAAACACATGCAAGCAAAAACAAAACTCTGAATGGGCTCCACTCTGAAAGGCTGGAAGTGTCAGGAGATACATTTTTGGCAGCCAGTCGACAGTGGTGAATGTTTCTTATTTCCCCTCCCTTGCGGGCTACCCCTGAAGCTCTGTGAGACACTATCTGTGTCATCTCTTGCCCAGCAGGCCCTTGAGAGCCTCTTCCCAGGCTCCTCTCTTCCTCCTCACATTCCTCTCATACCCTGGCCACCTTCACATCCCAGTCCAAGGCTCAGATCAGCCCCACCCACCTCTAGCAGCTGCTCTGGGAAAACAACCCATCAAAGTTCACAATATCCTAGAGTCATCCAAACTCTTTCACTGCATTAGTAGGCTTGATAACAATTTTGCATGTTCCAATCCATTTATTTATTTATTTCTTACTTTTAATTTTTTCCTATTGGAGTACAGTTGCTTTACAATGCTGTGTTAGTTTCTACTGTACAGCACAGTGAATCAACCACATGTATACATATATCCCCTCTTCCTTGGATTTTCTTCCCATTTAGGTCACCACAGATCACTGAATAGAGTTCCCTGTGTGGTACAGTCAGTTCTCTTTAGTTATCTATTTTATACATGGTAGTGGGCTTCCCAGATGGTGCTAGTGGTAAAGAACACACCTGCCAATGCAGGAGACCTGGGTTCCATCCCTGGGTTGGGAAGACCCCCTGGAGACAGAACCAGCAACCCACTCCAATATTCTTGCCTGGGAAATCCCATGGACAGAGGAGCCTGGTGGGCTACAGTTCATGGGGGCCCAAAGAGTTGGACACGACTTAGCAACTAAGCAACAAGTGTATATATGCCAATTGCAATCTCCCAATCCATACCACCCTACTTTTTACTTTGAAACTGTGGTAGACTCACAGGAGATTACAAAGAAATGTACAGACAGGCTCCACACACACTTGACTGCCACTTCCACTGTTGACATCTTATGTAACTAGAGCACAATATCCAAACCAGGAACTTGACATTGGTACAGCTCTCAGAGTTATTCAGATTACATTACATGTAATTACATTACAGATTTAACAATACATGTATATTTGAGTGTGCATAGATATGCACACATGCTAAGCTGCTTTAGTCGTGTCTGACTCTTTGCAACCCTATGGACTGTAGTCCACCAGGCTCCTGCCCATGGGATTCTCCAGGCAAGAATACTGGTGTGGGTTTCCATGCCCTTCTCCTGGGGATCTTCCCGACGCCAGGATGGAACCCAGTGTCTCTTACATCTTCTGGATTTGCCGGTGGGTTCTTTAACACTAGTGCCACCTGGCAAGCCCTGTGCATATACATTCACAGATGCAATTTTATCGCATGTGTAGATGCATGAAAATGCCAAGACAAGATTGTTGCTGTTGTTTTAGTCCCTAAGTTGTGCCCAACTCTTTTGCCACTGCATGGACTATAGTCCTCCAGGCTCCTCTGTCCATGTGATTTCCCAAGCAAGAAATACTGGAGTGGGTTGCCATTTCCTTCTCCAGGGGCTCTTCCTGACCCAGGGATCAAACTTGCATCTCCTGCATTGACAGGTGGATTCTTTACCACTGAACCACCTGGGAAGCCCCTATCAACACAAGATAACACCAGAAATAAAATTAGTTTAGAAAATAATCAACTAGTAAAGATAAGAATTGCTCCATGAAGCTGCTGTTTCAGTTTTGTTTTATATTCATATTCACAGACACATAATATGCATTTATACAAAATTATGGCATAAAATATACAAATATAATGTATAATATAAAATATATTTCTTACTTGAGTCATAATTAACACATTTTAAAAGCCACTGTCCTTGACTCTTGCTTCTCAAAGTATGATCTGTGCATCAACAGCATAAGCTTTGGTGGAGCTTGTCAGAGACACAGGTATACCCCCAACCTATTGAGCTAGAATCTGTATTTTACAGCAGGATCCTCAAATGATTTACATATACATAGAAGACTGAGAAGCTCCATCTTGGCAAGTAGCTTCACTGAGCCTACAAGCAGGTAAAATACAATCTCTGCATTCCACTGAGAGCTGGAGTGAGGGGCAGTGACCTTTGCAGAGTTTGAATAGAGACCTGGTATCACGGTTGTTTTTCCTTGCCTGCCTTAATAGGAGGTGACCCTTGTCAAAGTCCATAGGGCATGGCTGCCTCGGAAATGATGACAGAGTTTACATCAGCCAAGTTCTTTATTCTTTCAGGATTTTGTAATGTTTTTCCATCAGCAGCCAGCATACACACAAAAAAATTGCGGTCCTTTTTAGTTTCCATAAATAGTGATGTCTGTGGAGGGAGTTTAGCCCACGGCATTTTCTGCTTCAATAAAGGTGATTGGAAGCTCACGGTGCCCTGCCTGCTCAGGGCTGCCACCCCACAGATTGTTCTTTCTTTCTTCTCTTTTCCCGGTAGGTGACTCAATGAATACACGTGGGGAAAACATAAGATGGCCTTGCCTCTGTTAAGATTAGAATCCTGTATTATGTGTGCATGATTCCTGTGCAGCTTTTATTCTGTGATCCTCATCATTCTTTGTGAGATTAATAAAATTATTGAATATTATTTTCTAACTTCTATGCTTTCCTCTCAAAAATAACGCACTTGATGTGATGGCAATTCCAAGTGAGTAGGACGTTTCAATATTCTGGTCTCTTTTTGGTGGGAAGACTGGGGAAGGGTGGGGGATGAGGAAGGGAAGGGAGGTTTTCCAAGGGCAGTAATCTGGCTCAGATTCATTTCAGCACCTTCTAGCTACTGTTCTTGAAGTAAGGGTAATTAATGTAATTAACACATTTCAGGAGAAATAACCCACCCAAATATTAACAGAATGTCTTTCATAACAAAAAAACAAAGCAAAAAACTGGTTCTGTCATTTCATTTCTGCTTGAGTAGGCGATATTATGAAAGAATGAGAAATCCTTTAATTAGGCACAATTTAAAAGCCAGACAGAAAATTGAGATGCTGAGAATTCTACCTAGAGAAGCAATGTTCCTACTTGAGAGCATCAGACAATGCACCACATACAGACGTTTTATAGTGAATTGAGATTATCTCATCACACCAGAATATTACTGTGTTATCATGCATTAAGATACAGTTCAAACACGTTACAGGTTCATAATGAGATTAAAAGTCTACCCAGGTAGATGCCTCAAGCTAGATTTTAAGAAGAAATTCTGAATGTTTTTCCATTCTAGATACTTCTTATATGCACATACATTTCACAGCTTGGAGAGAAAGCAGGTGTTAGGAGGAGGATGACGCAAAAGCTGGATGTCAAGGGAGTGCCATGAACATGCACTTGAAATTCTGTGGTGCTCCTCGGTACCTATCTTGAGTCACCAGGAAAAACATTGGCCTGGGAGTCACCAACTTCAGTTTCTAAGCTTGAATTTGCAGTAATTACCAGAATTATCCTGAGTTAGTTTGCTCCCATGCTTGGCTCTGGTTTCTCTATGTGTATGTGTGTGCGTGCTCAGTCGCTCAATCGTGTCTGACTCTCTGTGATCCCACGGACTGTGGCCTGCCAGACTCCTCTGTCCATGGGATCCTCCAAGCAAGAATACTGGGGTGGGATGCCATTTCCTTCTCCAGGGCATCTTCCCGACCGAGGGATTGAACCTGCAGCTCTTGAGTCTCCTGCATTGGCAGGCAGATTCTTTACCACTGTGCCACCTGGAAAGATCTCTTTATATTCTTTTTATATCCAAAGCCAAATGATTGGATCCTACAGTCCTCTAATTTCTTTCCACTTCTGATATTTTATTTTAGGATTCTTCAGTGTTACAAATTATACAGAGACTACAGAATTTTAGAATTTCAAGATCATCCAGGACTCATGAGATCCAGTCTTGCTTAAAGACATCCAACACTCAAACCCTAAATTACAGGCCTAACAATGAACTGAATCTCCTATCCTGCTAAGCCCTATCCTACTAAAGCCCACATTTAATGTCATGACCCCCAATTAGTGATTCAAAAGTCTTCCCACAGCCTTTAAATTATAAAATAAATGTCTTGCATGTCAACCACTGCTCTCCCCCAAACACACACACACACAGAGCACAAGCTACCTGGGAGGTATTTAAACCCAGCTCCTGTATTTTTCACAGAACTGGAACAAATCATTTCACAATTTGTATGGAAATATAAGAAACCTCGAATAACCAAAGCAATCTTGAGAAAGAAGAATGGAACTGGAGGAATCAACCTGCCTGACTTCAAGCTCTACTACAAAGCCACAGTCATCAAGACAGTGTGGTACTGGCACAAAGATAGAAATATAGATCAATGGGACAAAATAGAAAGCCCAGAGATAAACCCACACACCTATGGACACCTTATCTTCGACAAAGGAGGCAAGAATATACAATGGAGAAAAGACAATCTCTTTAACAAGTGGTGCTGGGAAAACTGGTCAACCACTTGTAAAAGAATGAAACTAGAACACTTCCTAACACCATACACAAAAATAAACTCAAAATGGATTAAAGATCTAAACGTAAGACCAGAAACTATAAAACTCCTAGAGGAAAACATAGGCAAAACACTCTCCGACATAAATCACAGCAGGATCCTCCATGACCCACCTCCCAGAATATTGGAAATAAAAGCAAAAATAAACAAATGGGACCTAATTAAAATTAAAAGCTTTTGCACAACAAAGGAAACTATAAGCAAGGTGAAAAGACAGCCTTCAGAATGGGAGAAAATAATAGCAAACGAAGCAACAGACAAACAATTAATCTTAAAAATATACAAGCAATTCCTGCAGCTGAATTCCAGAAAAATAAACGACCCAATCAAAAAATGGGCCAAAGAACTAAACAGACATTTCTCCAAAGAAGACATACAGATGGCTAACAAACACATGAAAAGATGCTCAACATCACTCATTATTAGAGAAATGCAAATCAAAACCACAATGAGGTACCATTACACACCAGTCAGAATGGCTGCTATCCAAAAGTCTACAAGCAATAAATGCTGGAGAGGGTGTGGAGAAAAGGGAACCCTCTTACACTGTTGGTGGGAATGCAAACTAGTACAGCCACTATGGAGAACAGTGTGGAGATTCCTTAAAAAACTGGGAATAGAACTGCCATATGACCCAGCAATCCCACTGCTGGGCATACACACTGAGGAAACCAGAATTGAAAGAGACGCGTGTACCCCAATGTTCATCGCAGCACTGTTTACAATAGCCAGGACATGGAAGCAACCTAGATGTCCATCAGCATGATGAATGGATAAGGAAGCTGTGGTACATATACACAATGGAATATTACTCAGCCATTAAAAAAAAATACATTTGAATCGGTTCTATTGAGATGGATGAAACTGGAGCCCATTATACAGAGTGAAGTAAGCCAGAAAGAAAAACACCAATACAGTATACTAATGCATATATATGGAATTTGAAAGATGGTAACGGTAACCCTATATGCGAGACAGAATAAGAGACACAGATGCATAGAACAGTCTTATGGACTCTGAGGGAGAAGGTGAGGGTGGGACGTTCTGGGACAATAGCATTGAAACATGTATATTGTCATTTGTGAAACAGAACACCATTCCATGTTCTATGCATGGGACGGGTGCTCAGGGCTGGGGCACTGGGATGGCCCAGAGGGATGGGATGGGGAGGGGGGTGGGGGGGTTCAGGATGGGGAGCACGTGTGGACCCATGGCTGATTCATGTCAATGTATGGCAAAAACCACTACAATATTGTAAAGTAATTAGCCCCCAACTAACATAAATAAATAAAATAAATAAATAAATAAACCCAGCTCCTGTTCTCATCCTCCACCTTAAACTGAAGCGTTAAATACAATGGCTTTAGGCTTTAAACCTTTAACTGCTGGCAGAATTAACTAATTTCTAACTAGTCTCAAATCAGGGTTTAACGACCTTTTTAAAAGTAAACATGGGATTTAATTTTATTCCCCCCCTCGCTGGTCGAAGTTTTCTTTTTCAACAGTTTTGTTCATGTTTTCCTTATCCACCACTGCCCTACTTCCAAATACACTATACCTACAAATTAAGCTGAAAATTATGAAGCTCTACTTGACTTAAAAGTGGCATCATCATAAATTAATGGTGTAATTGTAATACTTGGGATAATCACTGCAGACTTATTTGGAAAGAAAAGTATTTTAGGATTCTGCCATCTCCTAAGAGATTGTAGCTTGTAAGGCACTCTTTAAAAGCTGTCAGGATTTATTGTCTTTTGCTCAAGACCCTGTGCTAAGGTCTGTTGTACAATATGATGAACTCTAGGTGTCAATAAACAGCTGACAATGATGAACAGGGATGAGTACGTGAAGTACTCGGTGGCATCCTCAGGTGCCAAGTATTACTCTTCCCTAATGTAGGAAACAACTCAAATTTAAGGACGACTTGTTATAGCAGGTTTTTATGGCCCATTTTACGAACTATAGGTTATTCCCCAAGAAAATTATACGATTACTAAAAGGGTTCACAAGTAAGCATGATATAAAGGGACTCAATGTACCTACTGTATAACTTAAGAATGGGCGAAAAAAAAAAGATGACAAACAAAATCTGGTTACTAAGGCAAGGTTACCAAATCTGGTTACTAAGAGTGAACTGAGAAAACAAAAGAGTGTGCTTCTGGCAGTACTGCTAGTCAGAGGAAATGATATATTAAAATGTTTCCTGCTTCCACATCTTAAATGTACCTACTTACCACCACAATTTGGGGCATGGCAAGAGAAAGGGGTACTAGAAAGAAAAAAAGAGAACAATAAAGCAGAAGGCTAATGGATGGGGGGAGGGGAGAGGTTTTTAAACTTAAAGAGCAGAAGGCACTGGGTCTCTAAAAGAGAGAGAAAGAAAGCAGTGTTTCCTCTCTACCATTCAACCACAACGCCCATGTCTTAGTTTGCTTGGGCTGCTATAACAAAATGCCATAGTGGCTTAAACAGCAGACGTTTATTTCTCATAGTTTTGGAGACTGGGAAGTCCAGGGTTAAGGTGCTGACAATTTCTGTTCCTGGAGAGGACCTGCTTCCAGGTTTGCAGGTGGTCACTTCCTCCTCGTGTGCACACAACCTCTTCTTTGTGTTCACATGGAAAAACAGAGAAATCTGTCTTCCTCTTCTTATAAGGGCACCAATCCCATCATGGGGGCCCCACCACTATGACCTCATCTAAACCAACTCAGCCCTCAAATGTTCTGCCTCCAAATATAATCACACTGGGGACGTGGGCTCCAACATGTGAATTTGAAGGGGACACAAGCTTTCAGCCTATAATAGCCCTTTATCATCCCTAGGTATGCAGCTCTACCCAAGGGAGTATGGAACATTTGCGGGGGAAGAGATGCCAATCATATGAAACCCAATGTTAGACACAGCTATTTTGATTTCCTGGCACATCCTTAGAAAAAAGTAAAAATTGGGAAGAATATTTATTCCTTAAAAATAGCTGTGATATTAATTATGAGCGACTCATTTTGGTTACCCTGTATTAGTTCCTGGGGCTTCCCTTGTGGCTCAGCTGGTAAAGAATCTGACGGCAATGCAGGATACATGGGTTCAATCCCTGGGTTGGGAAGATCCCCTGGAGAAGGGAAAGGATACCCACTCCAGTATTCTGGCCTAGAGAATTCCATGGGGTCACAAAGAGTTGGACATGACTGAACGACTTTCACTTCACTGTTAGTTCCTACTTAGAAATGTGATCAAAATGCATTTTATTGAGCACTAAAATATTTATAATTATGTAATATTCCAAGTATACGAGTATATTGAAAAGTAGAGAAAATAATACAGTGGACACCAATAAGTCAACCAATAAGTCAATCAGTGAATATAAAAGATGTCAGCATTGCTTCAGATCACCTTCTAGGGTTTAAAATGTATTTTTTAAAAATCCAGCTAACATTCCATGTCCCTCCATCCCTTTTCCCCCTAGCTCAAGGCAAGAACTATCCTGAAGCTCATGTGTGATCCCAATCCAGGTGTGATACCCATCCTGATTGTCCTAAAGTAAAGGATTTGTTTTCCCCACTGTTGTGAGTGCTGTGGAAGAGGCTGTCAGCTGTCCACCTTATTTGGGGAGAGGGAGGGTTGGGGAAGGCTTCCCTGATGGCTCAGTTGGTAAAGAACCTGCCTGCAACCTGGGAGACCTGGGTTTGATCCCTGGGATGGGAAGTTCCCCTGGAGAAGGGAACAGCCACCCACGCCAGTATTCTGGCCTGGAGAATTCCATGGGCTGTATAGTCCACGGGGTTGCAAAGAGTTAGACACGACTGAGCGACTTCTTCATTTCACTTCACTTCAGGGTTGGGGAGGTAGAAAGATGTTGTGGAGTCTTGTTAGCTATGGTAAGATGTTTAGACTTTTTTTTCCTAAGTGCATTAACCATATCCTGTTCTTTTTGCTAAATTTGGTTGAGTTGTGAAACTCACCTGAAAATTTCATAGTCTAGCTCACAGAAGAAAGTTTCACCTTTTAGCCTGAAATTTGAAGCCGTTTTTGAGCTGCACACTCAACTTTTCCACCCTATCACCCACAATTCTTACCCCACGCCTACATCTTCTGTCTGATGGTCTGCTGATTGTCTTCAGAAGACAACATCCCTCATCCTGCCTCTGCCCCCACCATTTCCTACCAACACTCTCCTCTTCTTACCAATACTCCCTGCAAGACCCAGTGGAGGTCATTACTTCAATGAAGCTTTCCCTGACCATCCAAATTCTCAGTGATACTCCTTCCTCTAGATCACTATTCTCATCTTCTATCTGTCGTGTTTGTTTGTTTGTTTTCTTAAGCAATTTCTAGTCTTAATGGAATGGGGCAGGGGTCAGTTTCTCCAAAGCATCCACATGGAGGCAACCTAGAGTGACTACAGTGGGTGAGTTCCATGACCGTTGGAGAAGCAATTAGCTTAAATGCCAGAAGAATGAGGTTGGATTAAGATAGACCTAGGTAAGGACAGAGGCAGATAAGGTTTTTACATCCTTGAAGTGATGCAGGAACAAAAGTGTCCCTTCTTTGAGAAGTTGATCTGTTAAGAGAGTGTTAAACCCTCAGAATGGCCCTACCACAGAAAGAGACACAGCTAGGGTCCAGATTGCTCATAAATCACTTAATTGTGCTAACTTTCCCCATCCATCCATGGGTCTTCCCTCATAGCTCAGTAGGTAAAGAATCTACCTGCAATGCAGGAGAGCTGGGTTTGATTCCTGGGTCGGGAAGATCCCCTGGAGAAGGAAATGGCAACTCACTCCAGTATTCTTGTCTGGAGAATCCCATGGACAGAAGGACCTGGCAGGCTACAGTCCATGGGGTTGCAATAGTTGGACACGACTTAGCCACTAAACCACCACCACCCCATTCATCTGGTCCCCCAGTACTCTCTGCAGCCTTTCTAGAACAATGCTATCAATCCAGGATCTTTCTACCCTGGATCCTGGGCTAGTAGTGAGAAATCAGTGGTGGGTTTGTTCTTCCTGGAAGAGCAGATGAACGGTGAAGTTTACCACATCACTGGGAATGAGACTACCAAGCATGTAGCCTAAGAGAGGTAAGGTATCTGGAATAACCTCTCCTGTAAAGTCAATACAGTGAGCCTGGCACCCTTGGGCCATGTGCTCAGGTTTAGTCATTCATTCATTTATTTATTCGGCTGGCATTTATTAAGTGCTTACCATGTTCCAGCCACTGTACTAGTTTCTAGGGACCTAAGAGGTTTATTATTCCCTGTGCTTCCCTAAGCTGAAGCTTATTGTTAAAGGGCTAGACTTTCCTCACATATACTGCAAAGGTGTCTCACATTTTCTCTTGACATCTGGGTCTAGCTTCTCTGTTTGAGAGGTTCCGTTTCTGGCAGTATCTATTCTGATGCTCAAAGCTTTCAGCAGTCCTGGACAGGTTGGCTTGGTGCTTTAAACCTAAGTTAGTCCCTTTTCTCTGGCTGTCACTGTGGAAAAATCATATAAACCCTCTCCTTTTCACAGAAAAGTAGCTTCCAGTTTGGGATATAAGATGAAAAACAGAACTTCCTCTTTTCCACTGGGCAGACATGATTATGGTGATATTTCTTAGTGTTATCAAACACCACCTGCTTGGTAAGCACATTAGCATTTTGAGTATATTTTCTGTTGTAGAAGGATATTATGTCTGAGATATGATACAAGGATTTGTGTTTCAGTTATCCATAATCTCTCTAGATAGAAAAAATTATAATCATGAGGAAGAAAAACTTCATACTTAAAATCATATTCCATAAAATGAGACAATCAGAGGGATGAAATTTCACTCACAGAAACTTCTAGAAACTGACGACAGCAAAATGACAAAGTATTTCAATGAAGATATCAGAGAGAACAGTAATTTCATTACTTCCAATTAGGATAAGTGGAATGAGGCAGTTTCAACCTGAAGGGAATGAATATGGGCTGTTTGATCACCAGGAAACTGCTTCTTGGAAAAAGGTCCTGGCAAAGAAAGTTTAAAAAAGCTTTTGAAAGCTTTGTCTTTGTCTTTCAAAATATAAGATCTGCACTCTTTACTGTCTTGCAGTCATAATGGTCACACCAGCAATACACAGCAAAGGTACAAAATTATATTGATGGGGAGAAAATCTTAAAAATAGAGAAATAGCGGGCTTCCTGATGGTCCAATAGTTAAGGATCTGCCTGCCAACACAGGGGCCATGGGTTCAATGTCCGGAAAGATTCCACATGCTGTGAGGCAACTAAGCCTTGTGCCACAACTGCTGAGCCCATCCACTGCAGCTACTGAAGCCTAAGTGCCCTAGAGCCTGTGCTCCACAGCAAGAGAAGCCATTGCAATGAGAAGCCTGTGCACTGCAACTAGAGATTAGCCCTCACTCTCTGCAAATAGAGAAAGCCTGCATGCGGCAATGAAGACCTAGTGCAGCCAAAACGAAAACAGAACCCAGAGAAGTAGAAAACATGTCATCTCTCAACCCCTCAAGTATTCCACAGCACATTCCTGGCAGAAATGTTCTATCTCCACCGCGGACAAGTTCCCACATACAGGGTCCTGCTTTGACCAACGGTCAGAGAGCACTCCAAGAACAAAAATGGGTCCCATTCCTGCACCATAGTACCTACCTGTAGGTTAACCTTGGAAGGACTGGAGACATACAATTTTTCTAAGTTGCAATAAATATATCAAGGGACTTCTAGACACAAAAAGCCCTCAAGAGTATACACATTGGACCCTGGGAATACCCTGCCTACCATGAGTATTGACATCAACCAAAGGCTTTCTACCCCTCTGCAGACTGGCTTAGTTCAGCTGAGCCAGCTCTCGTCTAAGTTACAGGAAGAAAAAAGGAGGCAAACTTCTAAGGCCGTCTACATTTCTTGCTTATCAGTGGGGAAAAGGATTAGGAAAACCAACTAAAGAGAAAAATTATCTTTATTTGTGATTTATAAAGATCTCTGGCACCTTATTTTGCCAGAGATTATTTTGCCAACTAAACTGAAATCTTAGTAATTAATAATCACTCTGAGGAAATCAGAAAAGAAGATCATTGCATTTAAAATCTGAAACGAAAATGTGCCTTGGAAATTGGACACAGAGTGTTGCTCTGGAGAAAGTATAGCACTTATCCCCACTGGCATCATTTTTTTGCATTCCAGGATAGTTAAAAAAAAAGGTAGACTCCTTCCACTCTCCCCTCCAGAGAAGATCTTGTTTATTAATACATTTTAGAGTAAAGGTCTTTCTCCCCCTTTGGAAGGGAAGATAAATGAATGTGTGAACAACCTATAAAGGCTCTAAGTTTCATAACTTGAGGGTTCCTCTCTTATGGTGCAATTCTATTGCATGTGCAGAGTGGCATCAAGCCCTCATGGGGACTGAAGCACATAGCTAAATGTTCAGTGAATAATAAATGGTTTGTTCTCTGGTCCAAAGATCTTGTGTTTCCTATAAAAAAATATGTAACTATGTATGTGTGCATATATATCATGTATTACACACACACATGCTGTCATGCCTATATTACCCAAAAAGGACGTCACCATCAGCTCTTAATTAGAAAGAATGACAGTTCTCAAAGATAAAGTGCCTCATGAATTGAAATAAGCAGATGGTCTATTCCCTGCTGTAATGGTTAATTTTATGTGTCAACTTGACTGGTCCATAGGGTGCCCAGATATTGGATTAAACATTATTCTGGGTGTTGCTAGGAGGATGTTTTTGGATGAGATTAACATTTAAATCACTAGATTGAATAAAGCACATAGCCCTCTCTAATATGGGTGGGCTTCATCCAATCAGTGGAAGACCTAAATAGAACAAAAAGGCTGACCCCAAGCAAGAGAGAATTATTCCAGCCTGACTGCCTTAATATGGAGACACTGGCCTTTTTTTTTTCTCCCTGTCTTTGCTCTGAAACATTAGCTCTTCCTGGGTTTTGAGTCTACCAGCCTTTATACAGGAACTACACTATTGATTCCCCTGGTTCTCAGGACTTTGGACTTAGACTGGAACAAACTCATAATCATTCCCTGTTTCTAGCCCACCAATTCACCTTGCAGATTTTGGGATTTGCTCCCATAATTGTCAATTCTTTAAAAAATAAATTTCTTTATACATGTTCACATCCTGTTCGTTCTATTTATCTAGAGAACCCTGACTAATACAACTGCCTTGAAACAAAAGAAATCCAACCGACAGCAGGCTCACTTGGTTTATGTTTATGATGTTTCCCACTTCCACATGCATCTGGGGATTAAGGAACATACGCAAATACTAGAAACTTCAAGCAAGTTACTTATTCCCCTAAAGTCCATACATCTATGAATAGTCCTTCAATAAAGTCTCTTTATTTGAACCACTTGGGGTAAATTCTTTTGAACCATGATACATCTCACTGTAGAATTCAATGCCACAGTTAAAAAGAATAATATACATGTGAATGTTCTACCAAATTCACAGAAACAGACTCACAGATATAGAAAACAAACTGGAGGTTACCAGTAGGGAGAGGGAAGGGAAAAGGAGCAGGATAGGGATATGGCATTAAGAGACACAAACTACTATGTATATGATGGATAAGTGACAAGGATATATTGTATAGCATAGGGCATTATAACCATTATGTTATAACAACTTTTAATAGAGTATAATCTGTAAAATTACTGAATCACAATGCTATATATCTGAAACTAATACTGTAAATCAACTATATTTCAATAAAAATTTAGATCTACATAAAGTACAGTGTTAAAAACAAAGGACAAAAAGTGCAAAAATAAGAGCAAACATAAGAAAAATTGCTTCTTAATTTTAATCAACTTAAAAAATAATTGTCTAAGATAAGAGTTAGCAAACCTTTTCTTAAAGGACCAGACAGTGAATATTTTAGACTGGAAGGCCATAAAAGTCTCTGCTGTAACTATTCAACTCTGCTGCTACAGCATGAAAGTAGATGTGGACAAAACGTAAATAAATGAGTGGGCAGTAATCACATAAAAATTTATTTACAGAAACATGTGACTGACTTATAGGCCATAGTTTGCTGATACTTAGTCTAAAGCAAAAACAGTAACAATTTATTATGGAGTTATAATTTATGTAGAAGTAAAATATATGACAAAAATAGCACGAACAATGGAAAGGAGAAAAAGGATGTATGCTGCTGTAAGGCTCTTATGCAGAAAATCTTATAATATCATTTAAAGATAAACTGTGACAAGTTAAAAATGTATATTACAAACCTTACAGCAACCACCAGAAAAATTTTAGAAGAAGTATGACTTATAAGCAAATAATGTAAATCAAACCAACCATAAAAAGTAACCCAACAGAAGGCAGAAAAAGAAGGAAAAAGGAATAAATAACAGATAAGACTAGTAACTGGCAAGTTCCTAGTTTAAATCCAATTCTATCAAAGAAAAGAAAGTGTGAAAGTGTTAGTTACCCAGTCGTGTCCACTCTTTGCAGTCCACTGGACTGTGGCCCACCAGGCTCCTCTGTCCATGGAATTCTCCAGGCAAAAATATTGGAGTGGGTAGCCATTTCCTTCTCCAGGGGATCTTCCCAACCCAGGGATTGAACTTGGATCTCCTGCATTGCAGGCAGTTTCTTTATCATCTGAGCCACCAGGGAAGCCCAACTTTATCAATCATTGCATTAAACATAAATGGTATGAAGACCTCAATTAAAGACAGATATTGTCAGACTGCATATTAAAGCAGGACACAACTAAATATCATCTGCAAGGAAACCACTTTAAATATAAAGACATAGATAAGTTAAAAACAAAATGATGAAACAAGTTATGTCATTCCAACTCTAATCAAAAAGAAGTTACAGTGCCTATATTGATATCAGACAGACATCAAAGAAGAAATATTGTTGGGAAAAATCACAATAACATGCATGTCTTTGAATAAAGAGAACTTGACCAATATGATAACATTTTGTGAAAAAATATCTAACAACACAGCCATAAAATGGAACAGTATAATTCTACAGGTAGGTCTATAGATATGCATATGATAAGCACACAAACTTAACTAGTAATAGTACTTACCTTTATGGAGAAATGTGCAATTGGTAATGAAGGGGACTTGAGTTTTACTGAAATCCAAATAAAGTTTATAGTCTAGTAAATAGTATTTTACCAATGTTAATTTCTTGTTTTTCACAAATGGACAACGGTTATTTATGTAGGATGTTAACATTAAAGTAAACTGGGTGGAGGGATGTGAAAACTTTCTGTACTATATTTTCAACTATTCTGAAAATAAAAAATTTTTCCAAAACTGAAAATTTTATTAAAAAAAAAAGCTTAACAAGACATAGTCATAAGATACTTAAAGAATTTTCTTTAAAGTGAGTTTGTTATGAGTGGGTCTTTACAACCTGGAGTTATTTCTAACTCTTGGTAACATCTTTATCTACCAAAATGAGAAAACAGTATTTTTGAAAGCTTATAAATCAATGCATTAAGCACTGAAAGTGAAAGTATTAGTTGCTCAGTTGTGTTCGACTCTTTGTGATCCTGTGAACTGCGGCTCACTAGGCTCCTCTGTCCATGGAATTCTCCAGACAAGAGTACTCGAGTGGGTTGCCATTCTCTTCTCCAGGAGATCTTCCTGGCCCAGGGATTGAACTCTGAACTGCAAGTGAATTCTTTACCATCTGAGCAACCTTAATGCATTAAAATGACAATCAATGAAACTTTAACTGTTTCTCTTAAAAGTATTATAAAAAGATAATAAAAATGTTAAAAAAACTTTAAGGTTCTAAGGCTCTGTCCCGTGGGCAACACCCGTAATATTAAGAAAAGCACTCTTCTCTCTGAGACTGATGACAATCTACTTTATGGCAAAGCCAATGGAAGAGTTCAATGGAGTTTTATGAAGTTTTTTGTGTTAAGTCACGGCACAGATGAAATTGTTATTTAACTAGTGATAACCATATTAAACAAACCAGCAAAGCCAAAAAACCAAGTGAGTAAAATGATAACACATTTTTTTAAAGTTTTTTTTGGAATGTGGACTATTTTTAGTTTCTATCGAAATTGTTACAGTATTGCTTCTTGTTTCATGTTTTGGTTTTTTGGCTGTGAGGCATGTGGAATCTTAACTGCTTGACCAGGGATCAAACCCTCACCCCCTGTATTGAAAAGCAAAGTCTTAACCACTGGACCACCAAGGAAGTCCCTTTTGTTGTTGTTGTTGTTCAGTCACTAAGTTATGTCCAATTTTTTGTGACTCCATGCTCAGATCATGAACTCCTTATTGCCAAACACAGACTTAAATTGAAGCAAGTAGGGAAAACCACTAGACCATTCAGGTATGACCTAAATCAAGCCCTTAGGATTATACAGTGGAAGTGACAAATAGATTCAAGAGATTGGATCTGATAGACAGAGTGCCTGAAGAACAATGTACAGAGGTTCCTGACATTGTACAGGAAGCAGTCAGTGATCAAGACCATCCCCAAGAAAAAGAAATGCAAAAAGGCAAAATGATTGTCTGAGGAGGTCTTACAAATAGCTGTGAAAAGAAGGGAAGTGAAAAGCAAAGGAGGAAAGAAAAGATCTACCCATTTGAATGCAGAGTTCCAAAGAATAACAAGGAGAGATAAGAAAGCCTTCCTCAGTGATCAGTGCAAAGAAATAGAGGAAAACAATAGAATGGGAAGGAGTAGAGATCTCTTCAAGAAAATCAGAGATACCAAGGGAACATTTCATGCAAAGATGGGCTCAATAAAGGACAGAAATCGTATGGACCTAACAGAAGCAGAAGATATTAAGAAGAGGTGGCAAGAATACACAGAACTATGCAAAAAAGATCTTCATGACCCAGATAACCACGATGGTGTGATCACTCACCTAGAGCCAGACATTCTGGAATGCTAAATCAAGTGGGCCTTAGGAAGCATCACTACAAACAAAGCTAGTGGCTGCCACTGCTGCTGCTGCTGCTAAGGCGCTTCAGTCTGTCCGACTCTGAGAGACCCCATAGAAGGCAGCCTGCCAGGCTCCCCCGACCCTGGGATTCTCTAGGCAAGAACACTGGAGTGGGTTGCCCTTTCCTTCTCCAATGTATGAAAGTGAAAAGTGAAAGTGAAGTTGCTCAGTCATGTCTGACTCTTAGAGACCCCATGGACTGCAGCCTACCAGTCTCCTCCGTCCATGGGATTTTCCAGGCAAGAGTACTGGAGTGGGGTGCCATAACCTTCTCCAAAGCTAGTGGAGGTGATGGAATTCCAGTTGAGCCATTTCAAATTCTAAAAGATGATGCTGTGAAAGTGCTGCACTCAATATGCCAGCAAATTTGGAAAACTCAACAGCAGTCACAGGAGGAAAAGGTCAGTTTTCATTCCAATCCCAAAGAAAGGCAACACCAAAGAATGCTCAAATCACCGCACAGTTGTACTCATCTCACACACTAGCAAAGTAATGATCAAAATTCTCCAAGCCAGCAAAGCCAAACCAGCAAAGCCAAAAAACCAAGTGAGTAAAATGATAACACATTTTTTTAAAGTTCTCCAATTTCCTGACTGGTTCCAAATCAGGAAAGGGGCATGTCAAGGCTGTATATTGTCACCCTGCTTATTTAACTTATATGTAGAGTACATCATGAGAAACGCCAGGCCGGATGAAGCACAAGTGGCAATCAAGATTGCTGGGAGAAATATCAATAACCTCAGACTTGCAGATGACACCACCCTTATGGCAGAAAGTGAAAAGTAAGTGAAGAGCTTCTTGATGAAAGTGAAAGAGGAGAGTGAAAAAGTTGGCTTAAAACTCAACATTCAGAAAACTAAGATCATGGCATCTGGTCCCATCACTTCATGGCAAATAGATGGGGAAACGATGGCAACAGTGACAGACTTTATTTTCTGGGCTCCAAAATCACTGCAGATGGTGACTGCAGCCATGAAATTAAAAGACACTTGCTCCTTGGAAGAAAAGTTATGACCAACCTAGACAGCATATTAAAAAGCAAAGACATTACTTTACCAACAAAGGTCCGTCTAGTTAAAGCTATGGTTTTTCCAGTCGTAATGTATGGATGTGAGAGTTGGACTATAAAGAAAGCTGAGCATCGAAGAATTTATGTTTTTGATCAATTGATGTTTTAGTGGTGCTGGAGAAGACTCTTGAGAGTCCCTAGAACTGCAAGGAGAGCAAACCAGTCAGTCTTAAAGGAAATCAGTCCTGAATATTCATTGGAAGGACTGATGCTGAAGCTGAAGCTCCAATACTTTGGCCACCTGATGTGAAGAACTGACTCATTGGAAAAGTCCCTGATGAAGGCAATGATTGAAGGTGGAAGGAGAAGGGAACAACATTGGACGAGGTGGTTGGATGGCATCACCGATGCAATGGACATGAGTTTGAGTAGGCTCTGGGGGTTGGTGATGGACAGAGAAGCCTGGTGTGCTGCAGTCCATGGGGTCCCAAAGAGTCAGACACGACTGAACAACTGAACTGAACTGAACTGGACTGGAGCTCGTCAGGCTTTCCTGTCCTTCACTATACCCATAGTTTGCTCAGATTCATATCCATTGAGTGGGTGATGCTATCTAACCATCTCATCTTCTACTACCCTCCTCTCCTTTTGCCTTCAATCTAGATAACACATTTTTTAAAAACCAATAAATTATTTGGAAGTTATCAAAATGAGTTGATAAGATGATTTGTTGCTACATCTCACGTTACTTGATTAATAATAATTTTACCATAAATATGGTTACATTTGATAAAAGGAGAAACTACACTTTTAATTGTATTATTTATATATATTATAGTACTGGTTTTTAAGATTCTTTAATTTCAACTCTTTTACAACCATTACATCCATTTATCTCTAAGATAGTTGGAGATAGGGTTTTTAACCCTAATTATGTGACACTTTTGTCACCAGAATCCCCAGGGCTGCAATGAGAATTAAAGCATATTCTGACAATTAAGTGTATAAAAAATTAAAAATAAACCTGTATTAAACAGTAATTTTAGAAAGAGAGATTACCGTGAAATAAATATTAAGTATGAGAATCAACCTCCAAATCTGGAAATTTGGGATTAAGAGGAGAAAGTGGAAACTCTTTAGTAAGAAGGGCACAATAGGAGAAATTTTTCTACTATAAAACTAAAGGCAGGAAGCATAAGGACATAATAATAATAGTATGGTAAAGCCAATTTAAATTTCCTTTATTAAAATTGTGTTACCAGAATCTTCAGCTCTTCAGGTCCAGTTTTCAGAAATGGTTCTGAAAAGTGCCAAGATAACAAAACAATATATATATATTATAATTGAGAAATATGTTTACAGTTAGAACCAGATTTCAAGCACACAATAAAGAGAGAAAGGCAAGAAAGACAAATACTGAAAAAATTATAATAGTTGTATATAATACTTGGATATTTTATTTTTGATCCTTATTTTATACTTACTTAAACATATGAGACTAAACATTCCTCGCCAAAGTTGAAAATGTGAGAACATTTGAACATCACACCACTCAGTCTGCCGTAGCTCCATCTAGCTGCAGAAGCCAAACTTTTCACCTGAAAGGTAAGGTCTGGAATTGCTCTGTTGTCCAAGGCCAGAATTCCCAGGTGAACTCCTGTGATTTGGCAGTCTTTGTGAATGGAAAGAAAGGAATGCTCTGGTTGGCTGGAGATGTCTAAATAAGACCATCTTCTTCTACACAAACCCTAGAATAATAACCATTTTTATAGTAACTTCATGGATCTCTTAGGAGATTAAGTATTTCCATTATTTTTCTCATAAAAAGAAGTGATGCTGTGAAAAATTAGTCAATTGTACAAAGCGACAGCTAACAAACACAGAAACTAGGTTTTGAACATAACCTGCTGTGGCTCAAAAACTCATACTCTTTCCTCTACCTGATATTTTCAAATTGACTTGTTAACAATCAGTTAGAAAGCTTTTGAAACATAGTGGTGTTCATGTCTTACCTCAGTTCAGTTCAGTTCAATTGCTCGGTTGTGTCCAACTCTTTATGACCCCATGGACTGTAGCACGCCAGGCTTCCCTGTCCATCACCAACTCCCAGAGCTTGCTTAAACTCATGTCCATTGTGTCAGTGATGCCATCCAACCACCTCATCCTCTGTCGTCCCCTTGTCCTCCTGCCTTCAATCTTTCCCGGAATCAGAATCTTTTCTAGAATCAGTTCTTCACGTCAGGTGGCCAAAGTATTGGAGCTTCACCTTCAGCATCGGTCCTTCCAATGAATATTCAGGACTGATTTCCTTTAGGATGAACTGGTTGGATCTCCTTGCAGTCCTAGGGACTCTCAAGAGTCTTCTCCAACACCACAGTTCAAAAGCATGAATTCTTCAGCACTCAGCTTTCTGTATGGTCCAAATCTCATATCCATACATGACCACTGGAAAAACCATAGCTTTAACTAGACAGACCTTTATTGGTAAAGTAATGTCTCTGCTTTTTAATATGCTGTCTAGGTTGGTCATAACTTTTCTTCCAAGGAGCAAGCGTCTTTTAACTTCATGACTGCAATCACCATCTGCAGTGATTTTGGAGCCCAAGAAAATGAAGTTTGTCATTGTTCCTCCATTTATTTGCCATGAAGATTTTAATAAAATTGGTCTTTCTTAGTTTGTTTTTGTTTTTGCTTTTATTTACTTTTTTTTTTGAAGCCTTCCAGATGATGCTTTAGCACATCCAAAATGAGAACCACCAACTCCACATGAGCTAACCCTCAGCACCCAAGACGTGTCTGGGGAGTGACAATACTATGGGCAAGCAGTGTTCACATTTGGACATGTTACTGAAGAATCAATGAAATAGCTCATTTTGATCAATACAAATACCTGTATTGAGTTGAAGGATTTTCTTTGGTTGGAGCTCATGCATTTAGTTAATCAGAGAAGCTTTTTTTCATCAGTAATTATGGGGTTATAGCTTAAGTAATAAAAAGTTTAATCACTGGATTCTAATGACTTCTCTGCCCTAATAGGATGATAATGATTAAGGGTCAATCTAACACTTGCTATGGATTTTTCATCAGAGATTGTCAATGAATATCATTAAGTCTACAACTGGAACACAGCTTCTTGTGTGAGTTCAGTTCAGATTAAGGATTTGACCTTTAGAAAAGTTTGTAATAACACACAGACACTATTTGGGTCTTCCCAGGGGGCACTAGTGGTAAAGTATCTGCCTGCCAATACAGGAGACACAAGACATGGGTTCGATCCCTGAGTCAGGAAGATCCCCTGGAGTAGAAAATGGCAACCCCCTCCAGCATTCTTGCCTGGAGAATCCCATGGGCCAGAGGAGTCTGATGGATAACAGTGCATAGGGTCAGACACGACTGAGCAACTGACCACATCCATCCTACATAGGCAATATTTACTGAGATTTTACACTATGACAGGTACTGTATCAAGAATTTTAGAAATGACTTATTTTAATCCTTCCAGTATCCCTGTGAAGTAGTGTTAGTACCTTTATTTACAGAGTTCAGAAGTTCACACAATTTGCTCAAAGTCTAACAACTAGAAGGTGAAGCCAGGATTCAAACCCAAGTCAGTTTGACCTGAAAGCCAGTGCTTTTGATCCTCATTTTATACTAGTGAAATATCAAGCATGAAGTGATAATAATAATAATTCTATGCTGAAGTTTAAAATGTGAAAACATTTGTACATCAGGCCACTTGACCTGCCCTAGCTCCTTTTGGCTGCAAGAATTAAACTTTTCACCGGAAAGGTAAGGTCTGGAATTGCTCTGCCATCCAAGGCAAGAATTCCCCAATGAGTCCTTGGACTGCTGCTTCCAGGACTTCAGCATCAGCTCCACACAGGTCCTTGGAATGTTGTGTGAGGCCGCCTACCTGAGCCTGAGCACAGAGGGGCAGAAGCTCCATCTTTTCTGTTCTTCCTGCCTCTGCTACCCACACCCACCAGCTCTGCTCTCTCAGTATCAAGTCAGGCCTCACCAAGAGTAACGATAGCCCTTAAGCACTGTGATCCATGTTTCTTGGGGGGGCATCTGACCCTAGGTCCCTTAACTCGGCCAAACCCAGCTCACTCCTCTTCCACAGGTCTATTAGACAATGCTAGCATGCTCACCCCTCTTCCACAGATGTGTCAAACAATGTCAGCATGCTAGGGTTGGCAGATACCGCACAAGACATCCAGTTAAGCTTGAATGTCACATAAACAAATGAGTTTTCAGCATGTGTCCCAAATACTGCATGAGACATACTTATACCAAAAATTATTGTTATTTATCTGATATTCTTATTTACTTGTGTGTCCTGTATTTTTATTTGCTAAATCTGGTAACCCTAGCATGTATGCTACCAAGATTAGGCAGGTCTGAGCACCAATATAGCAAAAAGGAGATGAAAATTCCAAACTCTTGTCATAGCAGTTGTTGTTGTAGTTGCTAAGTCATGTCTGACTCTTTTGCAACCCCATGGACTGTAGTCTGCCAGACTCATATGTCCATGAGATTCTCCAGGCAAGAATACTGGAGTGAGTTGCCATTTCCTTCTCCAGGAGATCTTCCCAACTTAGGGACGGAAACTATGTCTCCTGCATTGGCAGACAGATTCTTTACAACTGAGCCATCTGGCAAAATACATACAATAACAGTTCTAATAGAAATCTTTACTTTAAAAGAATTTTCTTGTTTCAGTGTTACACTTTTATAAGTGGCAATGATATTTGGCTTAATGTTAAACTTTTATAAACATCAGTGAAATATGGGTTTATTATCTTGAAGTCATAAAACATGCCACAATTTCTCTCTCCTTGATGCCTTGATGGCTCAGAGTAAAATTGCTTTACTGTATCAAACATACTTTCCTTGTGTTTTTCTCTCTGCAAACTTAGATGAGGTTTTCTTTTTAAACCCTATGATACACAGAACTAGGGGTTAAAGAAGAAACATCCTTGACAGTACCATTATCAAAATAAAGCATAATATATATAATAATGTAAAATAATAGTAGTGGAATTTAGAGTCCAGAAATGCCAAGAGATTTTAGAGTACTTTACTAATTCGTCCAACATTCCTTTGAAGGGATTATCATTGTCTGGATTTTCCAGATAGGAAAATGAAAGTGCAGATAATTACCTTCTTTGTCCAAACAAGCAATCTGGGACATCATGTGTGGGCCACAAGCTCATTACAAGCCCTCCATCCGACCCCCCTGATCCCAGGGACTTAACTCGTGGCCCTCCAGTGTCATAAATCCTGGTCCAAGCACCTAGAATTACTGAGCAGTTAAAGGAACTGAAAATTAAAAACTGAAGAAGATTTTGATTAGTTATTTTAGAAAGTGTCAAGTAACTTGTCAAGTTCCCAGGGGAGGGAGGGAAAGTGAGGAGAGCAAATTCAGCACTTCCTCAAAGCTCAAAGGCAAAATGTGCCCTCAAGTGACTCGTGAAAAATAAAATTAAATCTGATATATGTAAACTAGCTTTGCCTATTCAGGCTGGATAAATTGTGACTTGTTTTTCCTGACACTCTATTTCTCCATCTATTACAGGGCTGCTAATGTGCACATATTCAATATGGGATGTGGTTCCTAAATGTCACAGAAACATGTCTGTTTGCCTCTGTGGGTTATATGACTTTAATTGGTTTTCATGCCATCAACCTCTGAGATCATCACAGAGTTGCTTTAAAGCTGGATGTGCAGCTTTTCCCAAGCAGGGAGCAGCGCCGCAGACAGAGCACCGAATGTTCATCTGGGGTTTCAGGGAGTTACGGACACCATTCTGCTTGGCTGGGCGGTAAGTGGTAGGAACATCCACGCTGGGCTTGATCACATCATCACGTGATTACTTGTGCTGTTCGCAAGTGCCAGTATCGCGAAGTCCGTAAGTGGCACAGGATATTTCACAGTGAATTGGGCTTTCATCAGAGAGAAAATGACCCAAATTGGCATGTGTGTGAGCTTTTCCATCTACACAAGCCCTTTAATGAAGGAGTTCTTTGGAGGTGTTGAGGGAGGAGAGTTGATGATAGAGGGGCACAGCTCAGACAATTTACTGTGTAAGCACGAGTCTTTGCAGCAGGATCCCTGCAGGAGAATTACCCTTAGACTGAGTAAATCTAGAGATTAGTCTGGAGCCTCTTTTGTGCACTAATATGCAGGGCATTTTTTCCATGCTTAAGCCCTTTCCTGAAAATAGGTTTCTAATATTATATCTAAATTCCTTGTTCACTGAACCTACAAGGAACTTATGGAGCAATGGAATTAAAAGATTAAACGTCAAGCCACTTGTGCTAAGTCTTTAAATGCCTTACGGAGCACAGTTTACATAGCAACCCAGTCTAGGATTGGTGTTGCACGACTCAATTGCTTTTAGAGAGTCTTAGAGACTCAGGTGTTCCAAGAATTTTTTCTTAACCGTTTTCCTACTATAGCAATCAACCCCGTGGCATTATAATTCCTCATGGTGCCTGCTGTTGAATTGTATACATTTAAGTTGTATATACATTTCATTTTAAATATTACCAAGTGACCTCATGACTTCAGCCTGGAAATTAGGTTTTCTTTAGACATCACATGCAGCTTCCTGAGTTATTTTATCTCAAAACTTGTTAGAGCCGGACAGCACTTTAGAAGTATATGCCGGCTTCTTTCTATAGATGAGAAAAATCTATTAAAATTTTAATTATAAAATTATAATAATTATTATTATGCTAGAAACAACTATTCTTCATGCATTATTTCTTTCACTCCTCAATGCAGGCCTGTGAGTTCTGTACTGAAATTTTTCTTAATATGTGCTTTTGTACCAGCTCTCTACTCCTTTATATAGTGAGAGGACATTGGTCCTCCCCTCTCATCCCTACATCATTAATTATTATCTACTGGATCATGCCCATTAGAAGGTAAACATGGAGTTAGTTGCATCCAACTCTTTGTGACCACATGGACTACAGTCTGCCAGGCTCCTCTGTTCATGGGATTTTCCAGGCAAGAATACTGGAATGGGTTGCCATTCCCTTCTCCATGGAATCTTCCTGACTCAGCAATTGAACTTGCGTCTTTTGCATCTCCTGCATTGGCAGGTGGGTTCTTTACCACCAGTGCCACCTAGGCACCTTCATTAGGTCATCCCCATTGGAAAGCAAACATGGTGTTAGTTCTTCTCTCTTTAAAGACAAAACAACCAAAGAAAACAACAAACCCCTTTCCTGACTCCACCTCCCTTGGTGGCTACCATCCTGTTTCTTATTCCTTTTGCAGAAAAATGCCTTGAAATAACACTCAGCGCAGGCGAGTCCCTTCATCCCATTTCTTCTTCATTTGACTCAGCCAGCTGTGTGCCCTCATGTTCTGCATACACCACTCCTGTGCACAGGACCAATAAGTTCCATGCTACAGAATCCATAGCTGGTTTTTAGCCCTCATCTTATCTGATGCTGCCGCAGCTTTCAATAAAGTTATTTTCTCCTCCCTGAGTCACTGATTTCCCAGACATGGTGCTTGATTTTCCTCCTACTTCCCTGTTCACCACTATCCTCAGCTCTTCTTCATGCTGGAATGTTCAGGGCTTAGACTTTAGTCCTCCTGATTCTTTATCCACATGTACTTCTCTACTAATCTTATCCAGACACTTTAGCTTTAAATAGTATGTATGCTTCATCTTTTCTGTTGATCTTCCTAGACTCACTCTTCACCCATTTCCACCCTGCTCTCCTGGAAGCACAGCAACATGCTCCCTTGATCTCTACTTTTCATTCGGGTTTGGCCCATGGGAGGCACTGGCATGAAACTGGTGGGTAGAAGGAAAGCTAGCCTGGAGGGTCTGTTCCCAGACAGGTTCCACAGCTTGGGCGAGGTCCTCCACTGAAGGCTGCATCTCTTGTCAAACTGGCACCTCAGCACAGCCACCCTCTTCAGGATGATGAGTACTGTCTCCACGTGCCTTACACCAGGATATTCTCACCTTTGGAGTTCTCTACCATTCCTTGTTGTGTTCCCTTAATCCTGCCACACTTTTGTAGATGTTTCTCTTCTCAGTCATTCAGTTTGAATTGGCCTTCTGGTTCATGCCAGGACTTTGACTGATACGTGGTCTATATGCTGACCCTTTTAAGCCCAGAACTCTCTTTTTTGATCAGACTCCTACATCCAACTCCCTATTCCTCATCTTCATTGTGTTTAAAACTAAACTCTGTGTTTTACTTTCAAACTTGTACTGCCTGCTGCCTTCCCCCATCTAGTTGATGACAACACCATCTTTCCAATTGCTCTGATGAAATGCCCTGACTCCTTTATTTCCCTACAATGTCTCATCTGATACATTAGGAATTTTTGTAGGCTCTTTCTTCTGAATGTATGTATAACCCTACCAGTTCTCACCATCTCTGCTCCTATCACCCAGCGCTAGCTACTAGCATTTTGCCCTCATTTATTGCTGTAACAACTTGCATTACTGCGGAGCCTTTCTTATTGGTCTCCCTTATTTTCCCTTATTGCCAGTAATTTATTCCACAACATAGTATGATACTCCTCTGCTCAAAATCCTGCAATGAATCCTGTGTCACTCAGTAAAAACCAAAGTTCTTCTAATCATCCACAAGGCCACCCATGACGTGGCTACTTGATGTCCCTCTGACTTTCCCAGTTCCCATTCTCCTCTCTCACCCTGCTCCAGCCTCACTGACTTTACTGCTGCTAGAACAGGCCAGGCATGCTTCCACTTTAGGGACTTTGATCTAAAAGTTCTAACTAACTCCTTCTAGTTTTTTTTCTCAGAAGTCCCCTCCAAAAGAAGACCTGCTCTGACCATCTAATTTATAGTACAACTTCTCTCCCCACCAACTCTCCCAATGCCCCTTACTCCAGTCCATTTTTTTTCTGTTGTACAAAGCATTCATCATGCACTAGAAGTCTATATTATTTAGTTCATATGTTTATTGTTTGCATCTCCCCTCCCTTTCCTAGGGGTGTGAGTCTAGATCTGCAGAGGATCATGATAAAAGATGTCAGGATGAATGCACAGCAGAAGGCAGGACCAAGAACTTAGGAAGAACTGGTGACAACATTTCTTTTACTCTAGAGACAGTGCAACCCTGGACTTTCAATTACATGAACCAAGATTGTCATTTTTTTTGTTGCTTCAATTTGAAATTTCTGTCACTTGAAACCAAAAGATTCCTTCCTGACTGATGTATTGATTTAGGACAAACTCTCTAGGGGCCATAGGATAATGAAGAATAAAACTTCACCTGGAGCTTTGTGTTGATGTCTAAAGCCTATTATCAACTTGCTTGATCAAAGAAGCCTAGTTAGACTGGGTATCCAGGAAGTTAAGAACAATTAAAAAAAAATTTTTTTTTTGCTTTAAATAAACTTTTTGGTTTTGGTAATTATGTATTTACAAAAAGTTGCAAGGACATTACAGAAAGTTCCCATAAACTCTTTGCCTGGTTTCCTATACTGTTAACCTCTCACATAACCATGGCATTTTTGTCAAAACACTGGCTCATTGCTAATACCTAAGTTACCAGATTTTATTTGGGTTTCCCACTCAGGCTTTTCCTCTGTTCCAGAATTCCATCTAAGATATCACATTGCATTTAATTGTCATATCTTCTTAATTTTATTGTCATATCTCCTCTGGTCTGTGGCAGTTTCTCCATTTTTCCCTTGTTTTTCATGACCTTGACAGTTTGAAGAGCACTGGTTTGTATCTCATAAACTGTCTTTCAATTTGAGTTTGTCTGATATTTTTCACACGATTAGAACAAGATGATGGGTTTGGGGGAAGAATACTACAGAGGCGCGGTAGGGTAACATGTACAGAGTTGATTAGATGATGAGGAAATGAATGCATGGTGCATACCACTGAGTTAAGGAGGCCTCTGAGTGTGGAATATGGTGGTCCTCCTAGGGCTGGCTGTCATTCAGAATCATATTGCATTGAATACTAAGCATGGAGCTCTTTGTATTTCAAGAAAACAAAGGTGCACAGTGATTTACTGTGAATATTTTTTGTAATCATGGTAAATTAGAATGAGTTTTTACTTTCTAAAAATTCAAGACACGGAGAGACTAACTCATTTCAGTAAGTCAAAAACCAGGTTTTCCCAAATTGAAGCGGGAAGGAAGGGTCCCATTACTCCATCTCCGTTCCATGAGAAAGGCCCCTTCATTTTGCAGGTATCTTTCTACTCTATGGCGCCTTTCCAGGTGGCTCAGTGATAGAGAATCTGCCTGCCAATGCAGAGGACATGGTTTTGGCCCCTGAGTCAGGGAGATCCCCTGGAGGAGGAAATGGCAACACACTCCAGTATTCTTGCCAGGAGAATCCCATGGACTAAGGAACCTGATGGGCTACAGTCCATGGGGTCGCAAAGAGTCAGACATGACTGAGCGACTGAACACGCACACATGCTCTGCTATGTGAGTCCACTGATTGGACTTATGCCTGTGCCTCCAAATGATTTTCATAAAATGCTTCAATACTGTTCTAGACTGAGTGTTTGTGACACCCACCCCTTTCTAACTCCCACTGTAAGAGCGTTAGGAGGTGGGGCCTTTGGGAGGTGATTAGAAATGGCAGCCCACTTCAGTATTTTTTGCCTGGAGAATTCCACAGACAGAGGAGTCTGGTGGGCTACAGTCAGTGGGGCTGCAAAGAGTGTGGCTGAGCACACACACACTGATGGCCTAGGTAGGATGTGGACAGGTCTATAGGTACAGCTCTAATGATGGGATTAGTGCCCTTATGAGAGAGACCAAGAGAGCTCCCTCACACCCTTCCATCATGTGAGGACACAAAGAGAAGATGGCTGTCTATAAATTAGGAAGCAGATTTTCACCAGACACTGAATCTGTCAGCAACTTGGAGTTCCCAGTCTCCAGAACTGTGAAAATAAATTTCTTTTGTTTATAAGCCACCCAGTCTGTGGTAATTAGTTGTGGCTGCCAGAATGGACTAAGACAAATAGTCATAACCAAATTTTTTCATATGTATACACACACGCACAAACTTACACATCATTATCAAAAAAATTATTCAAACAGAAATGCATTATTCAGTTATCTTGTTATATTACCAGGAAATAGTAACTAGATTATTCTTCCTCCTTTCCATTAACCCATCAATTATCTGTATAGTTTTTGAACTCACTGAGGAAAGCACTGGGCAAAGTCAATAGGAGAGAAGTCAGGGATTCAACACTGACCCAAATGCCTTATGTTACAACACAAATATATATCATTCACCTATCCAAATTAGGTCATACATATGAAGCACTGTATGGTATATGTATCAAGGTAGAAAGTTTAACTTTCAAATAAATTCTCCTGCTGAACACTCATTCAGTTCAGTTCAGTCACTTAGTCTTGTCCGACTCTTTGTGACCCCATGGATTACAGCACGCCGAGCTTCCCTGTCTATCACCAACTCCCAGAGCTTACTCAAACTCATGTCCATCAGGTCAGTGATGCAATCCAATGATCTGATCCTCTGTCATCCCTTTCTCCTCCTGCTTTCAATCCTTCCCAGCATCAGGGTCTTTTCCAATGAGTCAGTTCTTCCCATCTTAAACTTTAGCATCAGTCCTTCCAATGAACACCCAGGACTGATTTCCTTTAGGATGGACTACTTGGATCTCCTTGAAGTCCAAGGGACTCTCAAGAGTCTTCTCCAACACCCTAGTTCAAAAACATTAATTCTTCGGAGCTCAGCTTTCTTTATAGTTCAACTATCACATCCATACATGACTACTGGAAAACCATAGTTTTGACTAGACAGACCTTTGTTGGCAAAGTAATGTCTCTGCTTTATAATATGCTGTCTAGATTGATCATAACTTTCCTTCCAGGGAGCAAGTGTCTTTTAATTTCATGGCTGCAATCACCATCAGCAGTGATTTTGGAGCCCCAGAAAATAAAGTCAGCCACTGTTTCCACTGGTTCCCCATCTATTTGCCATGAAGTGATGGGATTGGATGCCATAATCTTAGTTTTCTGAATGTTGAGCTTTAAGCCAACTTTTTCATTCTCCTCTTTCACTTTCATCAAGAGGCTCTTTAGTTCTTCTCTTTCTGCCATAAGGGTGGTTATTAGATAAACTCCACATATCTGAAATTATTGATATTTCTCCCACCAATCTTGATTCCAGCTCGGGTTTCATCCAGCCCAGCATTTCTCATGATGTACTCTGCATATAAGTTAAATAATCAGGGTGACAATATACAGCCTTGATGTACTCCTTTCCCGATTAGGAACCAGTCTGTTGTTCCATGTCCAGTTCTACCTGTTGCTTCCTGACATACATACAGATTTCTCAGAAGACAGGTCATCTCTTTAAGAATTTTCCACAGTTTGTTGCGATCCACACAGTCAAAGGCTTTGGCATAGTCAATAAAGCAGAAGTAGATGTTTTTCTGGAACTGTCTCACTTTTTTCATGATCCAACAGATGTTGACAATTTGATATCTGGTTCCTCTGTCTTTTCTAAATCCAGCTTGAACATCTGGAAGTTCATGATTCATGTACTGTTGAAGCCTAGCTTGGAGAATTTTGAGTAGTACTTTGCTAGCATGAGATGAGTGCAATTGTGTGGTAGTTTGAGGTTTCTTTGGCATTGCCTTTCTTTGGGATTGGAATGAAAACTGAACTTTTCCAGGCCTGTGGCCACTGTTGAGTTTTCCAGATTTGCTGGCATATTGAGTGCAGCACTTTCACAGCATCATCTTTTAGGATTTGAAATAGCTCAACTGGAATTCCATCACCTCCACTAGCTTTGTTTGTAGTGATGCTTCCTAAGGCCCACTTGACTTACATTCCATGATGTCTGGCTCTAGGTTAGTGATCTCAGCATTGCAGTAATATGGGTCATGAAGATCTTTTTCTGCATAGTTCTTTTGTGTATTCTTGCCACCTCTTCTTAATATCTTCTACTTCTGTTAGGTACATACCATTTCTGTCCTTTTATTGTGTCCATCTTTATATGAAATGTTCCCTTGGTATCTCCAATTTTCTTGAAGAGATCTCTAGTCTTTCCCATTCTATTGTTTTCTTCTATTTCTTTGCACTGATCACTGAGGAAGGCTTTCTTATCTCTCCTTGCTATTCTTTGGAACTCTGCATTCAAATGGGTATATCTTTTCTTTTCTCCTTTGCCTTTCACTTCTCTTCTTTTCACAGCTATCTGTAAGGCCTCATTAGACAACCATTTTGTCTTCTTGCATTTCTTTTTCTTGGGGATGGTCTTGATCACTGCCTCATGTACAATGTCATGAATCTCCATCCATAGTTCTTCAGGCACTCTGTCTGTCAGATCTAATCCCTTGAATCTATTTGTCACTGTTACTGTATAATTTTAAGGGATTTGATTTGGTCATAACTGAATGGTCTAGTGGTTTTCCCTACTTTCTTCAATATAAGTCTGTGTTTGGCAATAAGGAGTTCATGATCTGGGCCATGGTCAGCTCCTGGTCTTGTTTTTGCTGACTGTATAGAGCTCTATCTTTGGCTGCAAAGAATATAATTAATCTGATTTTGGTATTGACCATCTGGTGATGGGAATAACAGACCACCTGACCTGCCTCTTGAGAAACCTGTATGCAGGTCAGGAAGCAACAGTTAGAACTGGACATGGAACAACAGACTGGTTCCAAATAGGAAAAGGAGTATGTCAAGGCTGTATATTGTCACCCTGCTTATTTAACTTATATGCAGAGTACATCATGAGAAATGCTGGGCTTGATGAAGCACAAGCTGGAATCAAGATTTCTGGGAGAAATATCAATAACCTCAGATATGCAGATGATACCACTCTTATGGCAGAAAGTGAAAAATAACTAAAGAGCCTCTTGATGAAAGTGAAAGAAGAGAGTGAAAAAGTTGGCTTAATGCTCAACATTCAGAAAACTAAGATCATGGCATCTGTCCCATCACTTCATGGCAAATAGATGGGGAACCAGTGGAAGCAGTGGCTGACTTTATTTTTTGGGGCTCCAAAATCACTGCTGATGGTGATTGCAGCCATGAAATTAAAAGACGCTTACTCCTTGGAAGGAAAGTTATGACCAACCTAGATAGCATATTAAAAAGCAGAGACATTATTTTGTCAACTAAGGTCTGTCTAGTCAAGGCTATGGTTTTTCCAGTAGTCATGTATGGATGTGAGAGTTGGACTATAGAGAAAGCTGAGTGCGAAGAATTGATGCTTTTGAACTGTGGTGTTGGAGAAGACTCTTGAGAGTCCCTTGGACTGCAAGGAGATCCCACCAGTCCATCCTGAAGGAGATCAGTCCTGGGTGTTCACTGAAAGGACTGATGTTGAAGCTGAAACTCCAATACTTTGGCCACGTGATGCAAAGAGCTGACTCATTTGATAAGACCTTGATGCTGGGAAAGATTGAGGGCAGGAGGAGAAAGGGACAACAGAGGATAAGATGGTTGGATGGCATCACCGACTCAATGGACATGGGTTTTGGTGGGCTCCAGGAGTTGGTGATGGGCAGGGAGGCCTGGTGTGCTGCAGTTCATGGGGTCGCAGAGAGTCAGACAAGACTGAGCGACTGAACTGAAGTGAACTGATCTGAATCTGCTGATGTTCATGTGTAGAGTCTTCTGTTTTCTTTGAAGAGAGTGTTTGCTATGACCAGTCTGTTCTCTTGGCATAACTCTATTAGGCTTTCCCCTGTTTCTATCTGTACTCCAAGGCCAAATTTGCCTGTTACCTCTAGGTATTTCTTGACTTCCTACTTTTACATTCCAATCCCCTGTAATAAAAAGGACATCATTTTGGATGTCAGTTCTAGAAGGTCTTGTTGGTCTTCATAGAATCATTCAACTTCAACTTCTTCAGCATTGCTGGTTGGGGCACAGACTTAATGAACACTCATTATAAAAAATTATTTTCTGAATTCTCTCACTCACTACTTAGCCTTTGTTGCCTAGGTGGTGAATTTCCCTTAACTCCAGTTAGCAGTAACTATCATTTATTTTTATTTTTTAATTTGAGGATTGGACTGTAGAATTTTCTGGAATGTGTCCTTTTTTAACAAACTAGTACATTTAGAAGATCAAGGTAAAGGATTTCAAAATGGTGGCCCATTCATTACAGATATTCTTGGTTAGGTCCAAAGGGAATTTTAAAATATTTTGAAATAGTCACCAACTTTTGAAACTTGGAAGAATTTCTCTATAAGAGTATACGGTAGCTTCTCTTGTTGAACCAAAAGATCTGGTATTTTTGGGTGGTGCCTGTACCCTATAGACAGAGTATGTAGTCCCTAACTTGTCAGTCATATACCTGGCCAGCTTACACCTTATTTGCTCTCATCAACAAAAGTTCTGATCAACAGAAATTACAATTCCTTGTCTATGCTTTTCCAGATAATTAAGGTGGATTGTCTGGAAGAGTCAAAGAAATGGAAGTTTGTGATTTGAGGTTAAAGAAGAGAGTGGTTTAACCCTAGTGAAGCTGCATCTTTTGGGAATAGAATAAGAATAATGGGAGCGTGGTAAACAGCCTTCTGGAAGGCACATGTCTGATATGGCCAGAGCAGGAAAGGGCCTCTGAGCCCTAAGAACTAACTAGCCTTGGTAAGAGTCTCCAGTAACTAAGCTTGCCATAAAGAACTAGAGCCACTCTAGAGCCATCATTTTTTTCCAGCCCTCAGGGGCCTCTGCAAAGTGCAAGGGCAGTAGCAACTTCTAAAACCTGAGACCAAGTTCTGCTCTCATTTTCCAGGACCTCATATGCCCAAGAAAGAGAGGGGGTCCCCAGAATCTATTGACACTGGACCTGGACTTCCTGAAAATTTTGGTGGGCAGAGAATTGGAGTTAGGTTTGATTAGATTAAGAAAAATGAAGAAATACAACACTATTTTCATTCCAGGGGTTGGAACAACTTATTCTTTTGAACTTCAACGTTAATGTTGCTTTTTCTTTAAGATATCTTAGATACTTGATTTAATTAGAAGCAAGGAAGTATAGCAAGATGATGGTAATTAAATTGATTAGGTTCAACTACATACACAATTAAATTTATATTCAAGAATAAGTGGTCAAACTAGATGGTCTCCAAGCTCTTTCTTGGTTTTAAATTAGAAAATGTTGGTACTCTAAGGGAATATTCAGAATACAGTTGGTGAATAGAGGTTGAATTATACAGGCTGGCAGGAGAATAATTTAGCAACCCAGCATACGAGGATGGAGATGTAGGTATCTATCTTCATTTTAAAGCCTCTGTCACTTAACAGATGAATACATTGCACAGAAAAGATTTAAATTTACTGGAAATGGTGATTCTTAAACTAAAATTGACAGTTTACTAAGGTAGAATTTACTACGGGCTTCTCTTTACAGCTGTGAATAATTTTATTTCTTTCTATGCTAGTAAACATGTTTTATTATAGAGTTCAAACTTCTGCATACAACTGCATTCTAGATATTTCCCTTGGCAAGTCCCATAGGCACTTTGGACTCATGTGATCAGAATGTCCCCCAAAGCCCCAGTCTTCCCAAAGTGCCTCTCCTCTCTATTTCCAAATACTGAGCTACCTGAACTAGACACCTGGGAGCCCCACCCGTCATCACAGTCCCCTATCTAGTTAGTGGCCAGGATGCTACATCCTTATCTCTTCATGGCTATGAAACTGCCTTCTATCCTCCCAGGTTCTCTGTTTTCCAGACATTCATTGTCTCTAGCCAGAACCATTGCAGCAGTTTCTTAACTAAATTTAACCTCCAGTTTTCAATTTTATTGACATCTGCACACTGCCTCCAGAATGACCTCTTCATAATCCATTAAGAATGAACTGAAGCACATACATTTCAGAAGACAGCTTAGCAGTTTCTTACAATGCTAGACATAATCTTACCATACAGTCTAGCAATTATGCCCTTCGGTATTTATCCAGCTGATTTGAAAACACACATCAATATAAAAACCTGAAAAGAATGTTTATGGCAGTTTTATTCACAATTATCAGAAACTGGAAGCAATCAAAATGTCCCTCAACAGGTGAGTAGATAAATAAATTGTGGTACATCCATAAAATGACATCTTCAGAGATAAAAAGGAATGAGTTATTAAATATAGCAAAGACATGGATAATCTTAAATGTGTTTTGCTCAGTTAAAAAAAGTCACTCTGAAAAAATTCACATTATATGATTACATTTATATGACATTCTGGAAAAGCAAGAACTGTAAAGATGGTAAATAGTGTTTGTCAGGGGGTTAGGGGTTGGGAAGAAGAAAGACTTAAATAGGTGAAGCATAAGATGTATTTTAGGATGGTGAAGCCATTGTGCATAACAGTGTAATGGTGGAAATGTGACATGGTGCATTTGTCAAAAGCTTAAAACTTTGTAGTGAGTGAATATTAATCTATGCAAATTTAAAAATCATTTAGGTGATCAGGGAGGTCCCAGAATGGGATGCAGTCTGAGACAAAAGAATCTAATGGTATTACAAATATATGAAACAACCTTACTACGGGTGTATGAAGGAAAAAGGTGCTGACTTCAGTAATTTTGGAGATGATTGAAATCTATGAGATTAAAGGTGAAAGGAACTGTACATAAGCATTGTAATCTAGTTAATGAAGTTGTTTCCCATAGGTATATGGGTTAACAATTCTGAATCTACTGTGTGTGTATAATGGAATTGAACAGTTCTGTTAATGAATGGCATATGGTGGGAGCCAGGTTTCCCAATAATGCAGTGTGAAGTTACAGATAAGCAAGGGGAGGAGGCTAGAATTGTCCTGTGGTAATGAATTAGGGTTGGAGACATGAGTATGAACTCATGTTTAGCTCCATTTGTATACAGACACACAGATAAATATTTATGGAAATATTACATATATTTATATATTAAATATTATATATATTTATATATTAAATATTATATATATTTAATATCTGTATATATAAATATATACAGACATGAATTAGTATGCAAACATGTTTCTTTGCTGTGTCAGATGAGAGGACCTAGAAGGAATAACCATTGGTGCTGTGAGTGCCACTTGGGAAACCCAACCATTGGTAGTAATGAAATCAGATCTTGATTTCTAATCTGATTTTCCAATGAAAGGAGCTAGGGGTCCTTGGAAAACAACCAGTTCTAGGACTGGGGCAGGAAGTGTACATGATGAGCTTTGAGTATCCTTTCATACCAGAAAGTAAAGAAGTGAGAGGGAAAACACACACACACACACACACACACACACACACACACACACACACACACACTCACACACACACTAATGGGGGTATAAAAAAGGGACAGAGGAACCAACTAAAAAATCTCCCAAAGGCCAAAGCTGGAATAATTTGAAGAAAAAGATAAAGTAGTATTGGATTGTAACAAAAAATATAAAATAAAAACCATGAGTTAATATGTGTGTTTGTTAGTTGCTCAGTCATGTCCTATTCTTTGTGACCCCATGGACTATAGCCTGTCAGGCTCCTCTGTCCATAGAATTTTCCAGGCAAGGATACTGGAGTGGGTTGCCATTTCCTTCTCCAGGTGATCTTCCCGATCCAGGAATCGAGCCCAGGTCTCCTGCATTGCAGGTGGATGCTTTACCAATTGAGCTACTAGGGAAGCCCTTGAGTTAATATTGTTATAAATAAATGACTGAAGAAATAAATGGGCAGAATAGGCACATGTCTCACACAGAAAAAAAAAGCCATGTAATTTATGTAGATACTCCAACCTCAAGAAGTTAGAGCATAAATCTTTACTCCTTACATGTGCAGTGACTTTCTCCCAAAAATATAATATGCAAAAGACAAAAATAAAGTCACTGTACCATGGAGGAAGCTCACAAACATGACCTTGGCCAGGTGATCAAGGTCAACAACGGTGATGTCAAGTTGCACCCTTGATATGATATGATAAAAATAACTCTACTTTTATGATCTTCCTCCCTTAAACCCATAACTCCAGTTTAAGGATCAGACAAATCACAATTAGAGACATTCTACAAAATACCTGACCTGTATTCTTGAAAATTCTCAAGGTTATCAGAGGCAAAGAAAGTCTGAGAAATACAGCCAAAAAGAGCCAAGGGAGACATGATGACTAAATGTAACGTGATATCCTGGATGGGACCTGGAACAGAAAAATAGCACTAGATTAAAAAGAAAAGTCTAAATAATGTATGGAATTTACTTAATCATAATATATTTAACTTATATGCAGAGTACATCATGAGAAATGCTGGGCTGGATGAAGCACAAGCTGGAATCAAGATTGCCAGGAGAAATATCAATAACCTCAGATATGCAGATGGCACCACCCTTATGGCAGAAAGTGAAGAAGAACTAAAGAGCCTCTTGATGAAAGTGAAAGAGGAGAGTGAAAAAGTTGGCTTAAAGCTCAACATTCAGAAAACTAAGATCATGGCATCCAGTCCCATCACTTCATGGCAAATAGATGGGGAAACAGTGGAAACAGTGGCTGACTTTATTTTTGGGGGTTCCAAAATCACTGCAGATGGTGACTGCAGCCATGAAATTAAAAGACGCTTACTCCTTGGAAGGAAAGTTAAGACCAACCTAGACAGCATATTAAAAAGCAGAGACATTACTTTACCAACAAAGGTCCATTGAGTCAAAACTATGGTTTTTCCAGTAGTCATGTATGGATGTGAGAGTTGGGCTATAAAGAAAGCTGAGCACCAAAGAATTGATGCTTTTGAACTGTGGTGTTGGAGAAGACTCTTGAGAGTCCCTTGGACTACAGGGAGATCCAACCAGTCCATCCTAAAGGAGATCAGTCCTGAATGGTCATTGGAAGGACAGATGTTGAAGCTGAAACTCAAATATTTTGGCCACCTGAAGTGAAGAGCTGACTCATTTGAAAAGACCCTGATGTTGGGAAAGATTGAAGGCAGGAGGAGAAGGGGATGACAGAGGATGAGATGGTTGGATGACATCACCAACTCGATGGACATGAGTTTGAGTAAGCTCTGGGAGTTGGTGATGGACAGGGAGGCCTGGCCTGCTGCAGTCCATGGGATCACAAAGAGTCAGACATGACTGAGCGACTGAACTGAACTGAACTGAATACCTCAATAGGGTTTCTCAGGTGGCACTAGTGGTAAAGAACCCATCTGCCAATAAATTCTGACTGTTGAGCTTTAAGTCAACTTTTTCACTCTCCTCTTTCACTTTCATCAAGAAGCTCTTCAATTCTTCTTTGCTTTCTGCCATGAGGGTGGTGTATCTGAAGTTATTGATATTTCTCCCAGCAATCTTGATTCCAGCTTGTGCTTCTTCCAGCCCAGTGTTTCTCATGATGTACTCTGCATATAAGTTAAATAAGCAGGGTGACAATATACAGCCTTAATGTACTTACTCCTTTCCCGATTAGGAACCAGTCTGTTCCATGTCCAGTTCTAACTGTTGCTTCCTGACCTGCATACAGATTTCTCAGGAGACAGGTCATTTCTTTAAAAAATTTCCACAGTTTGTTGTGATCCACACAGTCAAAGGCTTTGGCATAGTCAATAAAGCAGATGTAGATATTTTTCTGGAACTCTCTCGCTTTTTTCCCAGTGCAAGAGGCATAAGAGATGCAGTTTCGATCCCTGTGTTGGGAAGATCCCCTGCAGGAGGGCATGGTAACCCACTCTAGTATTCTTACCTGGAGAATTCCATGGGCAGAGGAACCTGATGGGCTACAGTCCATAGGGTTACAAAGAGTTGATCACAACTAAAGTGCCTTAGCATAAATATATCAATATTTATTCATTTATTGTGATGAAACATACTAATGTAAGATATTAATAATAGGAGAAGCTGTTGAGTTTGGCAGCTCTCTTTGTAATTTTTCTCTAAAGCTGTTTTACAATTAAAAAATGCAGTGTCTACGATGTGCCAGGCACTGAGCTATACATTGGGAATACAGGTAATAGCCCCTGCATCCGTGGAAATTCTTGTCTGGTCAGTGAGACAGATATTAGTAAATAATCACATTAATAACAATAAATATTCCTAATTTTGTAAAAGAAAGTTACTAAATGATATGATATCCTAATGGAAGACTTACCTTAATCTGAGGGTTATGTGGATCTTCCCAATAAAGTGATAGTCAAACTAAGTAGGAGTTATCTAGGTGTGGGTGGGGAAGGGGTTGAGGGGAAGAAAAACACTAAAAACAAAGGAATATTACATTGTAAAGTGCTAAGACAGAAAGAATTTCACATTTTTATAGAGCAAAGATCCTTCTTGGAGTTTCGAGCTCAAGATGGGAGAGGAAAGAGAGAGAGGAAAGAGAAGTCAGACACTTGTTGTTTAGCTGCTAAGTTGTGTCCAGCTCTTTGCGACCCCACAGACTGTAGCCCACTAGTCTCCTCTGTCCATGGAATTTCCCAGGCAAGAATACTGGAGTGGGTTGTCATTTCCTTCTCCATGGAATCTTCCTGACTCAGGGATCAAGTCCGGGTCTCCTGTGTTTCCTGCATTGGCAGGCAGATTCTTTACCACTGAGCCACCAGGGAAGCCAGACACTTGAGTGGTTTGTAACCTGGGATCCACAGACTCCCAGTGGGCCGATGGATATAACTTTACATTTCAACGAAATTGGTTTCCTTTGTAACTCTACATTCTTTTAAATTTTATGTATGTAAAATATTATTCTGGGAAGGGGTTCATAGGTTTTAAGAGACTCCCCCAGGGGACCAACATGGCACCATACTAAGGATATTAAGTTTTCTCCCAAGTACAATGAGAAACCATTGAAACATTTTAAGCTTTTAAAAATCCTTCATTGATTAAACTTGTCTACAGGATAAAGTCCAAACTCCTTAGCAAGTCCTACAGTGCTCTTCATGAAATGCTGATGACAGACTTCTTTAGCTATTTTTTTCTTCGACACTTGTTCTCCAATTATCCATCTTGTTCCACACTCAAATCCTACTAAACCTCATGAGGTCATCAGGCAAAACCTGCTATTTCTTGCCTTCTTCCTTAGTCTCATGTTGTTTTCGGTGCTTTAAAAGTCTTTGTTATCTGCTTATGTTCTTGCCTTGGGGCAACAATAACCTTCCCACAAACCTTTTTCTGTATTCCAGTTGAAATGAAGCTCCTTGCCTCTGTGGCTTGTTGTGTCCTAGGTGTGGCAAAAAGAATAAATGACCTCCCATATGTCCACAATTCTGGGACTTTTGCCATATGTTACCTTACCTGGTGGAAGAGACTTTGCAGATGTGACTAAGTTAAAAATTTTGAGATAAGAAATTATCTGAATTATCTGATAGGCTCAATGTAAGCTCAAGAGGGAAACAGAAATGTCAGAGTGAGAAGGTGCTGTGAAAATGCAATCAGAGGAACAAGTGGGAGGACAGGGAGAGAGAGAACAAATTTGATGATGCTACCCTACTGCCTTTGAAGATGGAGGAAGAGGCCCCAAGCAAGGGAAGCAGGTGGCCTCTAGAAGCTAAAGAAGGCAAAGGAAAAAGATTCTCCCCTACAGCTTTCAGAAGGAAGTCCTACCAACATAATGATTTTTGGACTACTGAGCTCCTCAAGTGTAAGATAATAAATTTGTGTTGATTTAAGTCACTTAAATTTGTGGTAATCTGCTATAGTAGTGATAATAAACTAATACACTAGATATGCTTCTATCTGGTTTCTCTAGTAGATTACTACATTTATTTATGCCCCCCAATTAGCTATTACATATTCAATTACTTATTTGACAACAATGATTTTATATTGTGGGCCTTCTGTGGGGTGGTTCAAAGGTGTACAAAACGGATCAAGTCTCTGGTCTCATGGAGATTAAAAACCAATTTTTGCCATATAATGGGGTTTTTAAAATATTTATAAAGTCAACCAGAACAGTTTTATAATTATGGATATTATTTATATCACTTTATTCAAGTAACAAGCATATTTCAAAAACAAACAGACTCATAGAAAAAGATCAGAAGTGTGGTTACCATAAGCAGGGGTGGCAGAAAGAGGGGTAATTGAATGAACACGGTCAAAAAGTACAAGATACAAGATTCAGTTACAAGATAAATACGTACTAGGGACATAGTGTACGTCACGATAAATAGAATTAGCACTGCTCTGTGTTATATATGAAAGCTACTAAGAGAGTAAATCCTAAGAGTTCTCATCCCAAGAAAAAAATTTTCTATTTGTTTAATTTGTATCTCTACAAGACTATCGCTGTTCGCTAAAGGTACTGTGGTAATCATTTTATGACATGTGCAAGTCAAATGATTATGCTATATACCTTACACTTATACAGTGTTATATGTCAATTATATCTCAATAAAACCAGAAGAAAAAGGAGTAAGGAAAGCATGAACCCTTGAGAAAAAGAGAAATGAAGACTTAACATTAGGAAATATGAATTTTTTGTTTGTAATTTACTTTGCAGTGGGAATGCAAATGATTCTCTTTCCTTCTGGTTCACATATACTCACCTAATCTATTATGTAACCTAGTTAATATACACCAACCTAATTATGTCTATTCATAATAGAACAAAATTGCGGACTCCTAGGACTAGGTTATAAACAATTCTGCTTGGTCAGCCTGGGATCATAAATCCTGTTAGAGCAGCCTATTACCTGCTGAGGCATCCAGGTGCATGTCAGATTTAAAGCCGTCAAGGAGCAGGTAGAAGTGTGGTAGCTGACTGAAGAGGAGGAAGAGGCATGGTTTATAATGCTTACAGAGAGGAAGGCTGGATGAAGCAGATGGATTGGCACCACAGAACCAGTGGGAAGCTCAGCATTTGGAGGCACCAGAGGAGGAGGAGGTGAAGTCCCAGTTGGAGCAAATGGACACTGAGCTAAAGACTAGGTAAGGAGACTGCCACTCCCAGCACTAGCCCCTCCACACAGAGCACCAGATCAATGCTCTCCTATGCATTCCCAACTTCTCCACACAGGAAGACACCAGAACTTTCTTCAATAGAACAGAGGCAGATTTACTGAGAGGGTAATAAAGCTCAGACTTCAAAGTCCCACACAAGTGTGGGCCACTTGTAAGAGAGAGCACCTGGAAGGGGCCCTAAGCTGTGTTCACACAGCCATGTGTATTTTTTAAACTTTGCAAAAGTAAAACGTATTAACTACAGTTATTGAAGATTGCTATTTCTTCCCAAGTCAAGTTCCTCTCCATCACACTCTCTTTCATTTCAGACAACTTTGGAATGACTATGTCATTTGGAGGACTTATCTAAGGGAAAGTTGAATTGGACATCCATTTAACATGGATTTACAGGATAGGTTTATGTGGTTTTAGGCATTTCTGTGTATAGTTAAAGTGTGTTAGTTATCCCAATGTAGAAGGTCAGTCCATTGTATCAACTACCATCCAGTGTATCAATTAAATGGACAAAAGTCAAACAATGGAATGGTTTTGAGTACAAGGAATAATAAATAATGGAGAAAAGACAAGTTAATCTATGAAAAATTGTTCCAATCAGCAGGCTTATAAATAGAAAGCAAAAGATTTGGTTCCCATCAATGTCTGATCAAAATGGAAATTCTGTCTTGTCAGAAACATCCACGATAATGCAATTTGTGTAATTTTAAATACACTGTACATGTATGTATTTTTATGCGAATTGCACAAAATAGAATAAAAGTCAGAATTCCTGTGTGTGTGAATACAAACACATACACATAGCAAGTGTGTTTGTGTGAAGTCACATGATTTAGGTATCCCAATGGATCAGACTGCCTTCAAGGCAAAATGTTCTAAAACAAATGGCTCTAGTGTTAAAATTCATATATGTTAGAAAGTAAGACAAAATATGTAGTATAGGTCTTTATTTAGCAACTGAAAGAAAATTTAGACAGACATTTAAAGAAACATGAAATGAGAGTGATAACGATGACAGCTGACATTGGTAGAAATTATTCTGAGATAAAGAAGCAACTTGAAACAAGCAATTTTCAGGTTATATTAAGGCAATAATTCACTGAGAGAGAAAAAAAAATTTAAATAGAAATAATGACTTTTGGAAGAGAATCCTGTGAACACAATGGAAAAAAATTTAATTTCTGACTGCTTTACATAAAATATTGATATTGTAAAGATAATATGAAATTCATAATTGCCACCACAATACAGACACTGATGACAAGCGAGTTAATGAATGTCATCAATTTAAAAATTTTAAAGACTAGTCATTACACAAAACACCTTGAAATGCTCTGAAATTTCTCACTTTATGATGAAAGAAATATAACAGAAGCCTCCTCAGATTTGCCAGCAATCTTAATTTACCTGACATCAGCCATGAATTGTGAAGCTGAAAGAAGCAACTAAGCTATCACTATTTTTTCAAATATTCAATCAAGCTGTTGTTGTTTAGTCGCTCAGTCATGTCCAGCTCTTTTGTGAGCCAATGGACTGTAGCCTGCCAGGCTCCTCTGTCCATGGGATTTCCCAGGCAAGAATACTGGAGTGGGTAACCATTTCTTTCTCCAGAAGATCTTCCTAACTCAGGGGTCAAACTGCGTCTCTTGTATTGCAGGTGGATTCTTTACCACTGATCCACCCGGGAAGTCCTCAGTCAAGCTAGAGGAATTATTTTCCTAGTCTCTGTACAGAAATGATATTATATGACTATTATACGAAGAGGCAGAGTCTATTGCAGAAGAATGTAGGAGAAAAGGTCTTATACAATGAATTAATAAAATTCCCAGATTTTCTGAAATTTGTGGAATTTGTCAGTTTTTTCAAATGTACTGTTTATCATAAATTTTTCTCATTATAGTCACTTTCATACTAAATTTGGATTCCTGATTTGGTATTCTTTTCATTCAAGAGAGTCCCATATTGCAAAATCTTTAGGCTCCATAAAATTTGTGTCCATCCCTACTCAAGACATCCTGAAACGGACAGGCTTGGGACTCACAAGGAAATGCAGACTGAGCATAGGAGCAGCTGAAAGTCTGCACATCTGTCTGTACCAGTCTCTGCCAGCTACCCCTCAGGGAAGCTGCAAGTTTTATCCATAGATGTGGTGTTCTAGCTAGCTCTTTAAGGCCATGATTAACAAGGGAGCAAAAAAAAAAAAAGCATAATAGAGAATTGAAGAAAATACAATGAACGTTCAAACCAGACTTCTCAAATATATTAGTTCAGTTCAGTTCAGTTCAGTCGCTCAGTCGTGTCCGACTCTTTGCGACCCCATGAACTGCAGCACGCCAGGCCTCCCTGTCCATCACCAACTCCCGGAGTCTACCCAAACCCATGTCCATCGAGTCGGAGATGCCATCCAACCATCCCATCCTCTGTCGTCCCCTTCTCCTCCTGCCCCCAATCCTACCCAGCATTAGGGTGTTTTCCAATGAGTCAACCCTTCGCATGAGGTGGCCAAAGTATTGGAGTTTCAGCTTCAACATCAGACCTTCCAATGAACACTCAGGATTGATCTCTTTTAGGATGGACTGGTTGGATCTCCTTGCAGTCCAAGGGAGTCTCAAGAGTCTTCTCCAACACCACAGTTCAAAAGCATCAATTCTTCGGCACTCAGCCTTCTTCACCGTCCAACTCTCACATCCATACATGACCACTGGAAAAACCATAGCCTTGACTAGACGGACTTTTGTTGGCAAAGTAATGTCTCTGCTTTTAAATACGCTATCTAGGTTGGCCATAACCTTCCTTCCAAGGAGTAAGCATCTTAACATTTCCCTTATTCTCTTTGTATGCATATTTTTAAAGACACAAAATATCACACTTATGTTGAAGGCCCCTTCAAAGCCTTCTTTCCCTCTTTTCCCACATGTTAATTTTAGGAGATCTTGTTGGATTTGCTCCTCAACTATATCCCCGATACAGTCACTGCTAACAGCTCCACTGCTATCGCCACATCCCAGACCACTGTCGCCTCTCACAGAATCCAGAGCAACCAGTATTTTCTCCCTAACCAGTATTTTCACTTCTACTTTTACAGCTTTCATACTTTCATGATCTTTTAAAAGCTTAAATTGGACTGCTTCATTATCTTATTTTAAAACCTTCCAGTGGTTCTCTGTTGCCATGAAGAAGAACTCTGCTCTCTAAGAGTCTTCATGATGTAAGACCAGGAGCAAGCTTCTCACCACTTCTTCACCAGGCTCCAGTCTTCGAGGTTGCTTCAATGTGACCTGGTTCTACCTCCAGACCCATTAGCCACTGTCTGGGTTTCAGCCCAGATGCCAACCCCCTAGTACCGCTTCCCCCCAGCCACCATCAGAAAGCAGCACATGCACTTCTGCTCGTTTATACCATCTTGTTTTCTTCACAGATTTTCTATAATTTATAATCATCTCATTTATTTATTACTTGTGGTTGTTTTTTTTTTTTTGGGGGGGGTGTCTGTTTTCAACACTGAAATGTAAGGTCCCTGATGGTGAGAGGTTTGTTTCTTTTTACATCGCTATATTTCCAGCACTGCCTATTACATTGCAGGCAATCAATGCCCAGTTGTAGAATAAATTCAAATGAGACTCCCCAATAACACTACTGGATGTTAGCCAGTAATGGAGCAATGACTTCAAAAATATGAGAGAACATGATCTTCAACTTGGAATGTCAAATCATTAATAAAGTCTGAGGGCAGAAAAAGACATTTCTGGACATTAAGGACTCAGGAAATTTACTTTCCATATCCCTGTCTTGAGAAACTGGGCAGGTTCCAATGAAAAGAAGTACTAAACTAAGCACAAGGGTGATATGGGATCCAGAAAGCTGTGTATCAAACTTAAGAGCACAGGAAAGACATGTTTCAGATGACAGCTCAAAGGCTCATCTGGGAAGTGACTGGTCCTGAATGCAGCCAGAGGATAGAGGGTGCCAAGAGGAGGCCACCAGGAAAAGGGTCATCTGATAAGAGAGGTCACTTGGAAAAACAAAACAAAGCAAAAGCAAGATAAATTGTTGAAAGATATTATGATGATTTGGGGAAAAAATTTTAAGACATAATATTTGCATATCCAGTTACGAGAGCTAAATCCTGTTTATAGTAAGAGGAAGCCAATGTCTAAAATCAACAAATTGAGGAGTAGCAGCGTGCAATTATTTGCCTGGTGGGCTGCAGTCCATGGGGTCTCGAAGAGTCAGACATGACTGAGCAACTTCACTTTCCCTTTTCACTCTCATGCATTGGAGAAGGAAGTGGCAACCCACTCCAGTGTTCTTGCCTGGAGAATCCCAGGGACGGAGGAGCCTGGTGGGCTGCTGTCTATGGGGTCGCACAGAGTCGGACACGACTGAAGCGACTTAGCAGCAGCAGCAGCAGCAAGAAGGTAACTCTCTGATGAAATAGCAAAAAGAATATATAGTGGCTGCCTCTAATAAATCTAGCTGGTAAGTTAGGAAGTATGGGGCCTGAAGAAAGGGATTGTTGTTTTTCTTGTCAATATTTTAGTGCCTGCGTGTGTGCTTAGTCGCTAAGTTGTGTCCGACTCTTTGCAACCCCATGGACTGTAGCCCGCCAGTCTCCTCTGTCATGGGATTCTCCAACCAAGAATACTGGAGTAGGTTAACATTTTCTTCTCTAGGGGATCTTCCCGACACAGGGATCGAACCCGTGTCTCCTGCATTGGTAGGATTCTTTACCACTGATCCACCTGAGAAGCCGCAATGTTTTAATACTATCTGATAAATGACTTTGGTGATAATAAAACTATCTAAATATTTTAGATAATGATAATAATGATGACAGCAAAAACAAGCAAACAATTCAGGCTTGTACTTGTTCATTCTCTATGAATTTGGGGGAAAGTATATGGCTATCCTGGAGATCTTCCTATCACATTTGTGAATGACATTCATCTACTACACTTTTGGGGGCACAGTGGTTTAGATAAACTTAAAGATTTAAAAGCCAAATTTGTAATGCATTTTTCGATGCTGCGTGGTTTAGAAACTATATAGCCATGCCACAAGGAGTGTGTGTGTGTGTGTGTGTGTGTGTGTGTGTGTGTGTGTGTGATATTTTCAAGAAATGTCAATAGATATGGTCCAGAACAAGAGAAACTTGAATTCTTCAAATAGAATTACCTGTTGGCTTGCAGTAGTAGTGCTTATGAGATCAAATCTGTGCATGTGGTAATGTCTAAGACTTTGGAAAAAACCTTCTAAATATTATCCAGACTCTTTGAAGTGAATTCAAAATACTGAAAAACAATTTACAAAGAATGTCCTCTTTGAAGTGGGGGAGGTTAGACAAGGGCAGGAATGGTTCCCATTTTCATGACCGTTTTTGGAGGCAAATAGGCATATTTTAAGGGGTTTCCCAGGTGGTGCTAGTGGTAAAGAACCCACCTGCCAAAGCAGGAGACATAAGAGATGCAGGTTTGATACCTGAGTCAGGAAGATCTCCTGAAGGAGGAATAACAACCTACTCCAGTATTCTTCCCTGGAGAATCCCACAGAGGAGCCTGGTGGGCTAGATCATGAGATTGCAAAGAGTCAGACACAGTTGAAGCAACTTAGCACACATGCGCAAGCATATTTCAAAATAAAATGTGAGAAGATTGTAGTTGGAGTTTTTGTGTTTCTAATGGTAGTGGGAAACAAAACAAAAATTTATAAAAAGTAGCAATTTTTAACTTTACTTTTTTTCAAAACCAAACAAATTGAAATGTAAAAGTTTTGACATTTGTAAAATGAAAAATCTTTGTACTTTTGCACAAAGTTCCTATTTGCTAACTGTGGGTTCCTAAAGAGGTTCCTATTGCTAACTCAATAACTGGTAGTAACACAATAGTAGGTTGCATCATTTTCACTGTTATCGGGCAATGCAGCAATGGTATATTCAACTATTTGTTAACTAGTTCTTCACTCACATTTGTAGGTTGAACTGACTTCCTTCTCAAGGGGCGGGAACATGTTCCTAGGGCAGAAGGAGCCAGCAGCCTTTGGCAACACTTCCTTCCTTTCTGAGTCATTTTGCATGCAAACATCCTTGGCTTTTTCATCTAATGGGGAGAGTATGAGGCATCTTTCTGGAAGATGAAAAATTATAATCACTATTTCATAGGGAGTTGAGAAGGATGAGCATTAAGGTAGTTTCCTGTTTTTGAGGTGAGAAAAACAGAATGTCATAAGACAGTTTTAGATAGGCAGAGAAGTGGTCTCAAGGGTTCTATTAGCAGTGTTAGCTACTTGTGAAGGCAGTTCTGGGAAAGGAAGCCATGCCTGGTGCCACAGTCAGTAAAAACAAAAGAAAACAAACAACAGTTTTTGATCTTGCCGGAGATTGGGATCTAGGCTGATACTAAGCAAGATCATGAAATAGAAATTTCATTGCACGCGGCTCTTCATTTTAATTCACTCTCCCCTTTCTCCCAACTCCCTTGGGTATGCAGTAAAGACTTTTCCAGTCCCCCTCTTCCAATCACTGTGAGCCTGCCCACTCGTTAGCACAAGCCTGGAATATAAGCTGCATTGTTCTGTTTTTGTTTGTTTTTAAATAAAGCTGAAATTGTGGGGACAGCCCTCTTTCTTCTTTGGCTCTAAAGTTTTAAGAAGGCAAGATCGAACTGACTAAGGTCATTATTCTGATCTCTTGGGGACAGCCAGGTTGATAGAATGTAGCCAAACTAGAACATTCCAGAAATGTGGAGAGAAAGGTAAGAGAGAGAGATGGTGAGAGTGAGAGCAGTTGGGAGAGTGAGAGGAGAATGAGACAGCGGTAAGCGACTGTGGTGGAGTGCAGGATATACTCCCGAGGCCATTTCCAAGTCTCTTCTGTCTTTGGTTTGCTCAAGAAAATCCCTCTTTTAATTTAAGAGAGTTCAAGTTAGGTTTCAAATTGGGGTTGAAAGATGCACCCAAGTGTGCTGCCTTATGGAACAGTAATGATCTCAAGGGGAATGAAAGAGTCAGTGGTAGATTTTTTGATGTTGTAGCAATGCTTGGGCAAGGGACATTGATGAGGGACCCTTCAGTTTTCTCTTATGACATACTGATGCCCCTGTGGAAGGGAAAGGTAGTGGTGGCTGGCAGTTTTAAAATATGTGTATTCAGGTATATTAGATATAAAAAAAAACCCTTCATATTATTTAAATGCACAATTTGATGAGTTTCAATATATTAATACTCCTATGAAACCATCACCAAAATCAAAATAATGAATATACCCATCACTCTCAGAAGTTTCCATGCAACCCTTTGTAATCTCTCTGTTCACAACCTAATTTCCCACATCTATCCCCAGCAAATAGTGATCTGCTTTCATATAAATGGCATTATACTATATATGGGCTTCCCAGGTGGTGCTAGTGGTAAAGAACCCATCTGCCAATATAGGAGATATTAAGAGACATGGGTTCCATTCCTAGGTTGGGAAGATCCCCAGGAAGAGGGCATGGCTGCCCACTCCTATATTCTTGCCTGGAGAACCCCACAGACAGAGGAGCCTCAGGGGCTACAGTCCATAGGGTTACAAAGAGTCAGACACAACTGAAGGTATTTAGCATGCATGCACACACATATGCATACTGTATATACCCTTATTTATTGAGGATCTTAGCATAATTATTTTGTTATTTATCTATATTGCTATCTGAATCCATGGTTGTTTTTTTTTTTCATTGGTGAGAGTATTCTATCATATGGATATACATAATTTGTTTATCCTTTCACCTACTAAAGGATATTTGGATTATTTGCATTTGTGGATATTAAAAACAAACTTGTTATGAACACTTGTGGGCAAGTTTTCTTGTGGATGTATGTCTTCATTTCTCTTGGATATATACAAAGGCATGGGAAGGTTAAGTTGTATGATAGGTGTTATGTGTAACTTTCTAAGAAATTGCTCAACTGTTTTCCAAAGTGACTGAATCATTGATTCTTATCAACAGCATAAATAAGTTCTAGTTGCTGCTCATTCTCACCTACATTTGGTATTGTTTGTCTTTTAAAGAAGCCATTTGAATGGGTATGTGTGATTTATATTTGCATTTCTCTAATGACTAATGACGTTGAATATTTTTTTTTGTACTTAAATGCCACCCATATATCTTTTTTGATGAATTGTTTGTTCAAATCTTTTACCCTTTAAAAGATTCTAAAAATTAAAAAAATAGCTTTACTTAAAGTATAATGTACATACCATAAAATTCATCCATTGTAAGAATATAAAGTGATCTCTAATAACTTCATACAGTTTTGCAACCATCATCACAATCCACTTTTAGAACATTTCCATCCCATCAGAAGCTCCCTCCTACATGTTTGTCATCAATCCACATTCTTACTCCCAGGAACCATAGATCTGCTTTTTGAATCTACAGATTCACCTTTTTTAGAAATTTCATACAAGCAGAATAATAAAAACAGTCTTGTGTATCTGGCTTCTTTCACTTAGAATGTTTTTGAGGCTCACCCATGTCATTGCATATCCTTGCATATCCTAGTATTTTGTTCCTTTTCATTGCTGAGTCATATTCCCTTGTATGGGTATACCACATTTTGCTTCTCTTTTCATCAGATGATGGACACATAGATTGCTTTCAGTTTTCATAGCTTTCATTATATTCATTTCTCTTGGGTAGGTACCTAGAAATAGAATTGTTGGGTTAAGTATACATTAAACTTTTCAAGAAACTACCAAAGTATTTTTCAAAATGGCTCTTCTATCTTATAGTCTCATCAACAAAATATGAGGATTCAAGTTTCTCAGGTTCTTTCCACGGGATTCAAGTCAAATAACTTCCCTTGCTGATACATGTGACCATCCACTCTGGAGAGCTGAACCAGGACTGGGCCCCTGGCCAGTACATGCTCTGACATGAATGCTCTGCCCATGAGGACTGATGGAAAACGATTGAGGGAACCTCTTTTAGGAAAAATTTGACATGAAGAAAGAATAGAATAATTGACATAAATGCATGGGAAGAAAGCAGAGATGGAAAGGGGTTAAGTCTAGTGTTGGTGGAGCACGGGAGTGGGGCTTAGTGAACTGCTCCATGTAGGGAGCCATGAGCGAGCCTGGTCTGCACTGGACCTTGATGTGTCTCGTCTTTGACCCAGTTTACCCTCGTCTCCTCATCTGAAACCCTCCTACTGTGCCCTCTCAAGTCAACCGTTAGGATCAGTAAGTTCTTTATGATTATCAGTGGAGACAGGGGAGGGTGGGATGAATGGGGAGATTGGCACTGACATTTATATTACTATGTATAAAATGTATAACTGATAAGAACCTACTGTATAGGGCTGGGAACTCTACTCAGTGCTCTGTGGTGACCTAAATGGGAAGGAAATCCATAAAAAGGGGGGATATGTGTATACATATAACTGATTTACTTTTCTGTACAGCAGAAACTGATACAACAGTGTAAAGCAACTATGCTCTGATAAAAAAAAAATCAGGTTTAAAAAAGTTTCCTATACTTCAGTCTCCTTTACATATTTCTGTCTTTAAAATCTGACTGTCCCTATAAGATTGCTCTCAGATTGAGATTTTTCCACACATCCATCAGGATTAGGAGGTAAAGTCAGTGCTTTCTCCTCCCCCTCATTGTCTTTACTACAACAATGCCTTTCAGCCCTAGACTAGATCTTCACTCCTTTGCTAACAAAAAAATGTCTGTTCCCATGAGACTCAGATCATTGGACCACAGCACTCTTTACCATACTCCTCATTTCTGTTATTCTCCTTCTCTCTATTCAGTGAAAACCCACAGTTTAGTCTTCCTCTCATCAAAGACTCTCAACCTTGCTTCTTCAGCCCTTGAATTCCTCATTCCCAGTGGCAGTCTCTGCCATTCCACTCCAGCCACTTCTTTCTAAGTCACACTTAGAAGCTTGTCAGCGGTACAACTCCACCTCTGAAGTCACTGATTTGAACATTCTGTTTCTGACGACAACTCCCTAAACTTCCAATTTGTTTGGTAAGGTACACCCTCTGCCAGTGTTATTTCACTTCATCAGGGTTTCCCAAACACTGATAGCCATACTCCTTCTTCATCTATCAAACTCCTCTTGTCTTCACTTTCCTCTCTCTACAGCTCAGATCCATGTTTTATTTTAAACACTCTTTTTAACGTATGATAAGTTCCCAGACTTTTTCCTTCTATCACATTCACATTTAAAAAGAGAAAACAATTTGAGGATCTCTACTTTCTCTTCGTGCATATACTTGGGCAATAGAGGGTGCAAGGATTGCTACACATTCATGTCTCCAACTTAAAGTGGTTTTCTAACACCATCTGGCTACTCTTCTCTATACCCTTTTCAACAACCACCACAAAGTTCTCCTATTCTCAAACCTTTGACTACTTCCCAACAACAATACATACCTCCCTACTGTCAGTCTACTGACCTTGCCTCCTGTATCACAGAGAAATTAGAAGCCTTTAGAAACTAATTGCTGAATTACTAATCCATCAGGTCTGCAGCTCCACCTGTGAGGTTTCTTCATCCTCCTTGCTCTCTCCTATTACAGGGCATTAGGCATCCTTTCCTCCATATTTCCTTCTGTCCTCTGGACCTTCAGTTCAGTTCAGTTCAGTCACTCAGTCACGTCTGACTCTTTGCAACCCCATGAATTGCAGCACACCAGGCCTTCTTGTCCATCAACAACTCTCGGGGTTTACCTAAACCCATGTCCATCGAGTTAGTGATGCCATCCAACCATCTCATTCTCTGTCGTCCCCTTCTCCTCCTGCCCCCAATCCTTCCCAGCATTAGGGTCTTTTCCAATGAGTCAACTCTTCGCATGAGGTGGCCAAAGTATTGGAGTTTCAGCTTCAACATCAGTCCTTCCAATGAACACCCAGGACTGATCTCATTTAGGATGGACAGGTTGGATCTCCTTGCAGTCCAAGGGACTCTCAAGAGTCTTCTCCAACACCACAGTTCAAAAGCATCAATTCTTTGGCCAACTCTCACATCCATACATGACCACTGGAAAAACCATAGCCTTGACTAGACGGACCTTTGTTGACAAAGTAATGTCTCTGCTTTTAAATAAGCTATCTAGGTTGGTCATAACTTTCCTTCTAAGGAGTAAGCGTCTTTTAATTTCATGGCTGCAATCATCATCTGCAGTGATTTTGGAGCCCCAAAAAATAAAGTCTGACACTGTTTCCACCGTTTCCCCATCTATTTCCCATGAAGTGATGGGACCGGATGCCATGAGCTTAGTTTTCTGAACGTTGAGCTGTAAGCCAACTTTTTCACTCTCCTCTTTCACTTTCATCAAGAGACCCTTTAGTTCTTCTTCACTTTCTGCCATAGTGTGGTGTCATCTGCATATCTGAGGTTATTGATATTTCTCCCAGAAATCTTGATTCCAGCTTGTGCTTCATCCAGCCCAGCGTTTCTCATGATGTACTCTGCATATAAGTTAAATAAGCACCTTACACATGGTTAATTTATCAAGAACACTTTATTTATCCTGTTTCTCACATTCCTTTTTCTCTTTACTGGATTCTTCCCAGCATCACTTCAAAAGACTGTAGACTCTTCAATCTTAAAGGAAATCATCCCTCTTTTATCTCCTTAAAAGCAAACCCAAAACAAACCCCTCAGAGCTTCCTCCCCTCAGCATTTCTCCTCCAAATACTGCTCTTTTTCCTTATCTTCAAAGCCAATGTCTTGAAAGCACTGTTTTTAACTTTCTGTTCTGTCTTCTGTTCCCCTCCACCATGGCACTAACATTGTGTTTATTAGGTCCCTATGTGGACAAATCTAAAGGATTATTGTGACCTTTTCTTTCTTGATCATTTAACTCAATTGATATATTGTTCATTTTCTCATTCTTGAAGCAAATTAGGCTGGCCAAAAGATGGTGTCCATAGCAAAGAGAAATGCACTACAAGTGGACAAGTAGAGACTTGAATTCTAGGCATCTTTTCTCTCTCACCAGCCTTTTTGCTACCAGGTCCCTTACTCCTCTGGGCTTCAGGTGCCACACATCTAAACTGAAGAGAAGACTTTAATTATGTGAAAGTGGGGGTGGACCAGATGGCTTCTTGAGGTCCTTTTTAGTCCCTGGAATCCATGGTTGCTGATTTTGAGTCACACACAAGTTAGCAGTCACATCTGTATGCATGCTTCTGCATTGCCGTCTTTGAAGTGAGACATTTTTTTCTTGCTGCCTAAATTACTTCTAGGTTATAAATTCACCTTTGGAAGCAATATTAACTCATTCAGGCCTCCAGTCTGCTCTTTAATAATGACTGGATTTTTCAGGGAGGAGTACCTAGCTAATTTAAATATGAAGTTGGCTCCTTCAGCATGCGAAGAAAGTTATTTGAATTCATAGAAATAAAAGTTTGCTCACTGGTCAGAGGGGAGAAAGCACTGGCACCCCACTCCAGTACTCTTGCCTGGAAAACCCCATGGATGGAGGAGCCTGGTAGGCTGCAGTCCATTGGGTCGCAAAGAGTTGGACACGACTGAGCGACTTCACTTTCACTTTTCACTTTCATGCATTGGAGAAGGAAATGGCAACCCACTCCAGTGTTCTTGCCTGGAGAATCCCAGGGACGGTGGAGCCTGGTGGGCTGCCGTCTCTGGGGTCGCACAGAGTCAGACACTACCGAAGCGACTTAGCAGCAGCATCAGCACTGGTCAGAGGACAAAGGGGATAAATTTTTTTCTGCCTCAGATACTAGAGCTATCAGGAAGACCTATACAATGCTATGCCAGCCTCAGTGCTGTAATGGCTACTTCTTTAGTCTTGGGAAAGAAAAATAGTCTTATAAAAAGCTTTGAGGGGAAAAAAGCAGCATAAATAATAGAAAGGATTTTTTTTTTTTTTTTGTATTCTAGACCACCCAAGGTTGTGTGGTAGAAAGAGAATGAACCTAGAACTTGAACTGGATTTAGACTTGGTCCAGTCACCAGTTTGCTTTGTGATACTGGGCAAGCCACCTCAAGTTGCTCATCTGTAAATATAGGCAAGTAAGATACTTATTTGGGCCTACCTGGCGACTTAGCAGTAACGAATCTGTCTGCAATGCAGGAGATGTCTGTTCAGTCCCTTGGCCAGGAGGATCCCCTGGAGAAAGAAATGGCAATCCACTCTAGTATTCTTGCCTGGGAAATCTCATGGACAGAGAAGTCTAGTGGGCTATAGTCCATGGGGGCTCAAGAGTTGGACATGACTGAAGTGACTAAACCACCACCACCACCAAGATACTTACTGGGCTTCCCTGGTGACTCAGTGATAAAGAATCTGCCTGCCAATGTAGGAGATGTAGGTTTGGTCTCTAGTTTGGAAAGATCCCCTGAAGAAGGAAATGGCAACCCACTCCAGTTTTCTTGCCTGGGAAATCCCATTGTCAGAGGAGCCTGAAAGGCCACAGTCCATGGGATTGCAAAAGAGTTGGACATGACTTAGGGACTAAACAAAAATATACTTACTGGGCCTCCCACCATGCATAGGAGAATCAAATGAGCTAAAGAACAGAAAACACTCTAAAAACAGAGAGTGTTCCATAACTTATGACACTCACTAATAGAGAAATAACAAGGTCCTAGTAAGAAAGGTCAGCTGGAGGAAGGGAGAGCTAGATCAATTTGTAGTAGATGAGATATTAGATTAACACTTTGGTGTTCCCAGCTAACAGGATACTAATTTGTTGGGGTAGTTTTAGGCAGGGATAAGCTGATGATAACTGTTGATTCCAATCTTCTCTCTGAATGTTGATCTTTTAGCTTACAGAATTTGAGCTACATATGTACTTGAAGAGGACTAATGACTTTTAGCCACAGAGATTCCATTTTGCAGTTTTCCAAAGGGATGATTGCTTTAAAAATGGGAACAACCCAGAAAGATAATATGGATAATGGAGCAAAAAGGAGATAATTTAGATTTGATAATTCCTTCAACATGTTAATGATTTGGAATAATATGAGCCTGTGTCTCACTAGTATATGTCGGAGAAAAGATGCTTTTTTCCCCTTTCCTTACGTTTCTGCTTCTAAAAGACACTATATATAAGGGAGACAGATAATCCCTTGGTCTATCTGATTTAAACTTACCTGAAAGACATTAATGTGAAAGTCAATTTACATATATTAGAGTATGTGAAGTTTGCTACTTCCTTTTCATATTATTGTCCCTTCTTAAATAGTCTTACACATGGAGATTTTTACAAATCTGCGAGTTCATGGATTACAGTGGGGGGATGATGATTTGTGAAAAATATTCCTTGAGGGGTCCTAACTCAGATCATGAATATAGAGGGAGAAAAGAAATTTTTTAAAATTTCAAATTAAAAAGTGAGTCAACTTAAAATATTGAATACTTAACAAATATAGTAAGTAGATAGAGCCAAAATCATGAAGGTAGAGGGAGCAAGCGACTGAAACCCCAGAAACACTGCCTTACAGAATATTCTGACAGCTTATATATGGTATATTAATTTTTCTTTGTATGTCCTCAAAATTTAATAATCCCCTAGGATAGCTCATGATGGTTTAACATCTGAGAGACATCAGTTCAAATCTTAGCCCTTCCATCATTTACCTCTTTAAATTAGGGCAAGTTATTTAACTCCTACCTGAGTTTTCTCATTTGTTAAATGGATGTAACATTAGTTTACAGAATAAAATGGATTATGGTGATGACTATGGACTGTCTCATCACATCCATCACAAGGCAGAGGTTTAAAACTGATAACTATTATTACCAGAGAAGGTAGGTAATAAACATCTCACTTTCCAAGTGAGAAAATTCAGACTCAGAGAACTTACATGACTAAAAGATAAAGTTAAAAATTACATACTTTGGGTACAGTCTTTTCTTGAGTATTGACTTAAATTTCCAAAACCACATTTCATCACATTCTTGATGAAAAAGTAGCTAGGAAGCTATCTGCAAAGACTTTGACTCCATTACTTGAGTTGGTGCAGCCTTTTAATAAATTGCTAGTTACCTTACATAAATGGACATGGGTACTAATGATGGTACATGTGTAAACTTGATTCCTGAAAGATTCTTTTCAATTTGCTTTCTTTCATGACTACAAAGTATAGTGATCACTCAACTAAGTTCTTGCTGACAAGAGGGACTGAATAAGAGGCCACAGCAATGAAAATCTTTACTGCTGGAAAACAAAACAAAGTGAGAACAATTTCATTTTTATTCCTTCAGTAGTGGAGCCAGAGAAACACTGGTTGTAGAAGTACTGGTTTAGGAGTAGTTGAGTTGTGTACACATGGAGATTGGTGACCATAACAAGAACAGCCTTACCTGGAATTATTATTATCTCATGAGGCTACCATAACATACAGCCTCCATGACCATGACAGAGTGGTGCATGAAACTGAACTCACTTTCTCTTAACAAATGCAGAGCTAAGTGCAAAATTATGTCATGTATTTCTGGTATTTCTAGTTTAAGAAATAATATTTCTTTTAAGAAAAAACCTCTTCTAAAGAAAACAAAACACTCCAGAAAATATTGAAGATCAAACTATGCATCATTGGAGGAAAAATAAAATTAAGAGCTTGAAAATCCTGACAGTGCACATGCAGTCTTAGGCACAGCCACCCCCTCTTTCTTCACACATAGTCAATGTGATCTAGACTATGTTTACTCAGTAATTACATTCACTTGCTTCCCTAAGTGACCACAGTACCTTATTCTGGTACTTATCAGTATACACATAAAGTGCAGTTCTCTGTTGATGTATTTTTTAACCCTTAAAATGAAGTTGTGATTGTGTTTGTATCACATTTGTCTTGAGCAATTCATAGTAATTCATAGCATTCTTCTCCCAGAGGTGATTATACAGTTGCATAAAAATACTAGCCAAGACAGTATTGTGACTTGAAAAGTCACAAAATAGCATTAGTGTTAAGTAGTTCAATTACCTCTGAAGGCAACAGATTAAATCTATTTTTACATGAATTTTTGACCAACATATCTGTACTTTCTAGATTGTCTTTTATGTGATCTGTGATTGGATTCTTGACTGATTAGACATCTAAACATGAAGTGATCTTCAATGAAAAATAGCGATGATGTATTTGTTCAAGCCTAACTGAGATCACTGAAAAAGTAAGATGTCTCTCTATAAGAAACATGTGATTCTTGTACAAGGCTAGGGTTCCCATGAAATAGTGAATCGACTAAGAAGCCAAGACATTTGGTAAAAGCAAAGGTTTCAATGTTAAGACTGAGGCAAAGTGGCAAGTTGCCAAGGAGAGATGGAACAGGTACATAGAGATGTTTGTTGAAAGCATCTTGATTTGTGGCAAACTCATTTGCCTCAGAAGGTGGCTGACAGTGGGGGTGCAGAGGGAATACACACTGCAGTTGAGTCTAGCACCGATCCAGACAAACAGCAATCAAAACCCAGGAGCTAACATTCAATCTTTAAAGATCCTAGCAGTTTGTACAGCACACCTAGCTGACACGTCTCAAAGAACATAGAATCTCAATTTCCCAACCAAGGAAATAGAAAACTGCAATGTCTGAATGGTTTTATCTAAGCTCAGATTGGAGCAGTAATAGCATTAAAATAAAATGGGTTTAATAATAAATCTTTCAAGACTGATGACTGATAAATAAATAAAGGGGTAGCATTCGTAAGGCTCTGAAGTTTGCAAAGAGCTTTCATGTATATTATTTTATTTAATCCTCAAAACAACACTCTGAGATTGATTGAGAAGGCATTTCAATTCAATTTTCAGGGAGGCCTACTCTAGGTCAGGCTTTATGCTAGACACTTAAGATAAAAAGATAAATCAGACGACACATTCTTGTAGCCAAGAAATTTAAAAATGAGGAGACTGAGTCTCACAGAGATAGAGATGGTCTAGTAAATTTTTATTCCAGAGCCCCTAAATCTCTATCTTTGCACTCAAAATCTTATGCTTTTATCTTTTACCATGTACCTCTAAACAGAATGAAGCCAAATTAGTCCAGAGAAATCAGTTGAAAGCTGGTTTCCAAGGCACTCTAAATTTCATACAGTGAAAGCAGCTTAGCAGATAACTCAATTCAAAGATCACTTGCCTATTAAAGCAAGGGTTTTAGACCACTAATTTTATTTCCTTTAGGAGCAGTGCTGAATAAACTTGCATTAAAACAGAGTGAACTATGCAGCTTCGACATGTAAAGAGACTGGAAGACATCACTTCTAGCCTTACAACATGAAAAAGCTGTCCAAACTGAAAATCAATGACTTCTCTTGAATGTATGAGAAAACTAAGGTTGAAGGACAAAAAGCCACCCCAAAATTTGGAAAGACAGCTATCTCCAGAAAGATCCAGCCATGATCTGCTTACCTGGAGCAGAAGCTACTAGAGCAATAAACTGGTAGGAATGCTTACTGGTAACCTTGAACCACTGATGGCTGAATGTGGATCAGCTGAGACTTGAAAACTCCAGGAGACCCAGTTTTGAGTTTGGAGGAGTCACACTTTGATGGGTTTTACTTCTAAGAACCCCACAAGTTCTTCCTGTGAAGACTGAAGAAAAATCCATTTGTGATTTGGGCAGTGGGAGGGTAAATGTAACTAATTTGAAATATACCTAGGAGAAAAATAAGCTGAGCACCGAAGAATTGATGCTTTTGAATTGTAGTGTTGGAGAAGACTCTTAAGAGTCTCTTGGACAGCAAGGAGATCCAACCAGTCAATCCTAAAGGAAATCAGTCCTGAATATTCATTGGAAGGACTGATGCTGAAGTTGAAGCTCCGATACTTTGGCCACCTGATGCAAAAACTGACTCATTGGAAAAGACTCTGATGCTGGCAAAGATTGAAGGTGGGAGGAGAAGGGGATGACAGAGGATGAGATGGTTGGATGGCATCACCGACTCAATGGACATGGGTTTGGGTGGACTCCGGGAGTTGGTGATGGACAGGGAGGCCTGGCATGCTGCAGTTCATGGGATTGCAAAGAGTTGGATTTGACTGAGTGACTGAATGGAACTGAATTGAACTGAATCATGAGAAAAACTTTGAGACATCTATAATACAAAACACTTGCCCAGTAATCTCAAAAACTGTCAAAGGTCATCAAATACAAGGAAAGTCTGAGATATGGTCAATATCAAGAGGAGCCTAAGGAGACATGATGACTAAATGTAGTATCCTGAATGGGATCCTGCAACAGAGAAAATGTATCAGGTAAAAACTAAGAAAAACTGAGGGCTTCCGCAGTGGCTCAGCGGTAAAGAATATGTCTGCAATGCAGGAGACACAGGAGACGTGGGTTCAATCCCTGGGTTGGGAAGATCCCCTGGAGGAAGGCATAGCAACCCACTCCAGTATTCTTGTTTGGAAAGTTCCATGGACAGAGGCTAGAGTCCATGGGTTCACAAAGAGTCAGACACGATTGAAACGACTGAACTACCACCACCACCAGCACCACCAAGGAAAACTGAATAAAGTATAGACTTTATATAAAGCTATATTAATATTGGTTGATTTATTGTAACAAATATATCTTACTAACAATAAGAGAAATTTGGTGTGAAGTAGATGGGAAATCTCAGTACTATCTTTTGAATTTTCTGATCACCCAAAACTATTTTAAAAATAGTTGAGGGCAAAGTAAACAAACAGAATAAATTGGATTTTCAAATAATTTCTTACACTCCATGGGAAATATCTATGTTGAGAGGTAGAATTCGTTACAATCAAAGTATAGTTTTCCCTGGTGGCTCAGTTGGTAAAGGATCCATACCTGCAATGCAGGAGACCCAGGTTTGACCCCTCAGTGGAGAAGGTCCTCTGGAGAAGGAATGCCAACCCACTCTAGTACTCTTGCCTGGAAAATCCCATGGACAGAGGAATCTGGTGATCTACAGTCCATTTTGTCACAAAGAGTCAGACACAATTGAGTGTCTGAGCATATATATATAGTTTTCAGTCTTGGAAGTTCTCCGCTTTGACTTCTGTTTTGGGTGAGACACCTAAGGAGTTGTGAGGGAGAAAGTGGCCCCCCATTTAGTCACCCAGATTGATGAATCATCTCTTGATATCCTGGAGTGACAGATTTCAAAGTAGAAGGTGGTTATTGTAAAAAAAAAAAAAATGTGTTTTAAAGGAAACCAACTTTTCCTGACTTACAGAATGTGAACAATGGAAGGGACCACAGATGCACTGAAGTCCAATTCTCTCTCTTTACAAATGAGGAAACTGAGGCTAAGGAAAACTCACCCACCTTGGATCCAGGATTAGAGATCGGTTTCCTTTTGATACCATTGTTTTAACATGAAAGATTTCAAAAACTCTGTACTCACCATTGGGTTAAATGATTAACATTTTTTTCATATTTGCTTCAAGCATTTGCATATCATTTAAAAGTAATTTTTATACTTTTTGACAGTATATTCCTAAATATTTCATCATGTATTTCCTAAGAATAAAGACTTTTTAAAAAACTTGAAGTGTAGTTGATTTACAATACTCTATTTAGTTTAGATTCCATTTGTTTAGTTTTGCTTTTATTTTTTTTGTCTTAGGAGGCAGATCCAAAAAAACTATTGCTACGATTTGTGTTAAAGAGTGTTCTGCCTATATTTTCTTTTAGGAATTTTATGGTTTCAGGTCTTACGTTAGTTCTTTAATCCATTTTGGATTTATTTTTGTACATAATGCGAGGTAATGTAATTTCATTCTTTTACATAAAGTTGTTAAGTTTTCCTTGCACCACTTACTGAAGAGATTCTCTTTTCTCCATTGTGCAGTCTTATCTCCATTGCCATAGATTAACTGACCATAAGTGCATGGATTTACTTCTGGTCTCCCTATTCTGTTCCACAGATCTATCTTTTCTTTTCTCTCTCTTTTTTTGGCTGAAACCACATTGTCTTATCAGTCCTCTAACTTTGTTTTTACCTTCAACATTGTCTTGGGTGTTCTGGGTCTTTTGCCTCTTCACATAAACTTTACATTCAGTTTGTCAATATCAACAAAATAACTTTTTGGGATTTTAAATGAGATTGTGTCGAGTTTATAGATCAAGTAGGGAGGAACTGACATTTTAATAATAATAATAATAGGAGCCTTCCTATCCTTTAGCATGAAATATTTCTCCATTTACTTATTTCTTCTTTGATAATTCATAAAAGTTTATAGTTTTCTTCATGTAGATCTTATATTTTGTTAGATTTCTAACTAAGTATTTCACTTTCAGATGCTAATGTAAATGATATTATGTATTTAATTACAAATTCCACTTGTTCATTACTGGTTATAGAAAAGCAATTAATGTTTCTATATTAACCTTGTAATCTGCAAATTTGCTTTAATCACTCAGTAGTTCCAGGTTTTTGGTTATTCTTTCAAATTTCCTACGTAGACAATCATTTTATCTGTGAAGAAAGACAGATTTATTTTTTCCTTACAAATCTGTGTACCTTTTATTTCCCTTTTCTTTTTAGCATTAACAGGGACTTCCAGCAAAACGTTAAATAGGAATGATCAGAGGGAACATTCTTGGCTTGTACCTGACCGTAGTGAGAAAGCTCAAGTTTTTCACCATTAAGAATGATATTAACGGAAGGTTTTTCGTAAATTTTCTGTTTGGGTTTCTTTTTTTGGCAACTCCGTGCAGCTTTGGGATTTTAGTTCCTTGACCAGGGATTGAATGTGGGGCCACAGCAGTGAAAGTGCTGAATCCTAACCACTGAACCGTCAATGAAGTCCCATAAATATTCTTTATCAAGCTGATGAAGTTAATGTCAGTGTACTATCATGAATGAATGTTGAAGTCTGTAAAATGCTTTTTCTTGTATTTATTGTTATAATCATATGATTTTTCTTTTTTAGCCTATTGGATGTGATGGATTGATTCTTAATTGATTTTTGAAAGCTGAATCAGCCTTGCATACCTAGTATAAATCCCCTTGGTTTTGGTATATGATTTTTTTCTATACATCGTTAGACTTCCCAGTACCTCAGACGGTAAAGAATCTGCCTGCAAGGCAGGAGACCCGCATTCGATTCCTGAGTCGGGAAGATCCCCTGGAGGAGGGCATGGCAACCCACTCTAGTATTGCTGCCTAGAGAATCCCATGGACAGACAAGCCTGGCAGGCTACAGTCCATGGGGTCACAAACAGTTGGACATGACTGAGCAACTAACACTATACATTATTAGATTGATTTGCTAATATTTTTTAAGGATTGTTGCATGTGTGTTCATGAGAGATACAGGTCTGTGGTTTTCTAGCAATGTCTGCTTGGTTTGTATAAGGTAATACAGCTTTATATGATGATTTAGAAAGTAGTCCTGCTGCTTCTACCCTCTGAAGAGATTGTATAGAATTGGTATAGTCTATTCATTAAATGTTTGGTAGAATTTGCTAATGAACCCATCTATACCTGGTGATTTGTGTTTTGGAAGGTTATCAGTTACTTTTTCTTTTTTAAAAAATTGAAGTATAGTTGATTTACAGTGATGTGTTAGTTTTAAGTGTACAGTGGAAGGTTATTAATTATTGACTTAATTTCTTTAATAGATATAGGCCTATTTAGTGTGCTTACTTCTTCTTGCATGAATTTTGGCTGATAGTATCTTTCAAGGACTTTGTCCCCATTATTTAGGTTATCAAACTTCAGGACATAGACTTTTCCCTAGTATTTCTTTATTATCGTTTTATGTTGATGGGATCTCATTGTGTTTTGATATTCATTTCTCTGGTAATTAGTGACATTAGGAATATTTTCATGTGCCTATTGGCTTTTAACATATTTAAAAACATCAAATGCCTGAATCTGACCAGGAATTTTGCTCCTGCTATTGTGTGACGTAAGCACATGTTTAGTGTTCTGTCTGATGAGACTGTCCAACACTAGCTTTACTGCTAGGGAAGAAAGAGAGGCTGAGGCATCACCATACAGTAGGCAGTTTGCCTCCGTAATCTAGGTACTCAGCATTTTAGCAGGATGGCCAGTCTGTTGGAGTCACATGTCTCCTTGAATATAAGTAAAAATAATACAAACGTTATATCCATAGTCCTACTGCCCCACTGAACAAAGACGGAAAATGCATGAGCTCAGTCCATCATGCGAAAAAACTTCATCTTCACTGGAGCTGACTATAAATATATTTTAAGCCCATTGGATGGTTAAGTTTCCCCTGGTAGCCTGAAGTAGTCTTTTCAGCACATAAATACTAGAAAATCCCCCTGCTTCTTCCTTTCAACTCTTCTCTCAAGGGGTATTCAGCTTTAATCTGCTCCAGTAACTTGTGGTCAAGACGCAAGTTGCTTTTTGTCCCGATCTTCTCTTTTCTTCTCCTGCTCCCTCTTCCTCTCCTTCTCTTTTCCATCCTGCCCATTTCTAGTGCATCATTGCTGTGAGCTATTATTCTCAAAGCTAAAAGAGAATAGACAGGAAGCCCCACACTGCCACATTTAACTTATCTTAAAATAAATGTGCTCAGAAGAGAATAATGGAAACAAATTCTTGCCATGTTGATTTTGGGTTTCACAGAACTATTTTTCCCTCCTAGAACTATATTTAAAATAAGTGAAATTGTGCAATAAAAAGGTACTCCCTATTCTGAATATATGCAAAGTTCAAGGAACTTCATCTATGAAATGACTGCTTTTGCAAGAATTTCATTTAAGAGATGAGATATAAGAAGACAACTGAAGTCTTTCTCTCCTCCCACTTCATCCACATATAGAAGAATTTCAAGTGTTCCTGGATTCAAGGGCAAAAGAGGACAACTTCTTTCCTATTTATTCCCAAGGCAAAGGACCTGGGTTCTGATGAGAGCTGTACCTCCTGTCACTAGTGTGTATTTTGCTTCCTTTGGAAACTGCACAACTAAGAAGTTTTCTAGCTTTGCTTATATTTGAAGTATGACTTTACCTGGGGTGAGTCTAACTCAGGTCTGAATCAACAAATCATTATCTTCTTTGAAATCCTAATCTTCTTCATCTATTCAAGATACCCTGTAAAGACTTGTAAATATATAAACATATGCAAAAAAAAAAAAGAATGGCAAGAAGGTTACCTAAGAGCTGAGCATATCATTCAGCACAGAGGTTTCTGGAAATTGCTGGCATTAGATTGTTGCTTAGCTGCTAAGTCATGTCCAACACTTTTGTGACCCCATGAATTGCAGCCCACCAGGCTCCTCTGTCCATGGGATTTCCCAAGCAAGAATACTGGAATGGCTTGCCATTTTCTTCTCCAGAGGATCTTCCCAACCCAGGAATTGAACTCACGTCTCCTGCATCGGCAGGCAGATTCTTTACCACTGAGCCACCTGAGAAGCCTTGGCATTAGATTATATGACAATAATATTAATAGAATTTTCTGTATTATGTACAAGGTAAACTTGGTTTCAGAAGCAGCAATTGCACATGGAAGAAAATCTAGACCAGAGTCATAACACCTGTCTGAGTCCACACTCTATCCTTTGGCACTTTTGTGGTCCTGGTCACATTACCTAACTTCTCTGAATCTTAGTTTCCTTAACTGTGAACTGGAGATAGCATGGATTAAATAAAACAATTTAGATTACAGTGATCAAGTTTTAAGTTCCATTCTGCTTCATAAATGTGAAACAGTAGTCAGCTTAATATACATTGCCATTCCCCCACTTTCTCCTCCTAGATAACTTGTTAAGTTGTAGAGTTGATAAGAGATTTCTGAAAAAAGCCTGTAACAATATGCTTACTTCTTACCCTTATTAGTTTGCTCATTGGCTTGTTTTCTGATTTTGATAATTATGAGATATGTATTAGTACCTATGTCTCTACTTAGTCCTCTTCACAACACTGGCTAAAATATGTTAAGTAAATAATTGATGTTTATGTGCTGGATGCAGAACTTAACAAGGGAGATACCTACCTTTATTAATGCTCTGTTAGCCTAGCTATATTCCTGCCAGTACACCAGTCAAATTAGCTGTGTTATTAAGATGTTGAGGGCCACAAAAATGTTGCTTTTCTCTTTGATTGCACGTTCCTTGTACCATGTAGACAATGACAATAAGAACAAGGAGTCAGATAATACTCATCATGTTTCTTCATCAGAAGCAGCCAAATGGAGCAGGCTTGTCTTATAGTACCTCGGTGCTCAGACAAGCCTCTCATTAGAGCACAAAATAGCAGGGCAAAATATTGCCTTTGTGCTCAATTCTAGACTGCTCTGGGTCTAAGCCCTTGGGAATGTACACAATATTCTCAAAGCTGTTGAAAAACCCACACAAAAAGATGGATCTTGTATACCCTCATGAACGGCTTGGTGCATACACCTTTTCTGGAAAGTCAAAGGAAATTCTCAGCCTCTGATTCCTTGCTAAGAAAACCCTTTCTCCAGTCTGAGACTATCAGTTTATTAAACATGACCAGAATGTGGATTATGAATCACTTCATCAAGCACTCGGAAACTATATATGCAAGAACCTGACTAAACATTTTGGTACTTACAGAGTGTAATGTATTTGTGTGTTTGTGCATGTGAGTGTGAGAATCATGACCTCTGGAGACTTTGTACATAGAGAGAAAAGTATTTTTCTGTTTTGCATACTGGTATGGAAGGAGTCCCACCTAGGAATTTAATTACATAAGAATAGAAACTGGAATTTCAAAGTATCTGCAGGTTCTTTATGCTGCTGAATGCTAGAGATGATCACGCCATTTTTCAGAGCTTCCTACTAGTTTTTGGAAATGAAAAGTAGATTGAAAACATATTGGAGGCTGAATTAGAGTAGAGATGGTTAAATTCTCTGTACAAAATATAAATATATTAGAATACTGTGAGCTGGCAGCTGGAATATCTTGATGGGAAAAATAGAGTCCAGAAAAGATGGCAAGTTCTGGCCAAAGGAATCCTAGCTAGTAAGGAATTCCCTCAGCAAACGAAGAATGTTGACATTTTATGTCAGTGATGTCTAATATTAACTTTGAAGTCATTGCTTAGAGTATGCTATGCTTCTTCCCTCAAACTTCAGTAAAATCTGATTTACACACAAGTCTATGATAGTGGTTTACTAGGAAAATGAAGGATGCTGGGTCATATTAAGTGTTGTGGTAGAGAGTAGACAAGAGATGCAGGAGGGAAGAGAAGGGATTAAGAAGTGACTTTCAGATCAGAGATCAAAACAAAATATGAGAAATTAGAATCAGAGGTAATCAGGAAAAGGATCAGGCACTCAATAATCTTGAGAGATATTGGGGAGAAAGAGGGAAGTTTGAGCTACTTTATTTAAATGTGAAAGACAAAAATGACTGCTGAAGCTGAGGACTTGGAAATAGCAAGGTGGTTACATTTGGGAGATACTAGAAATATATGAAATACATATATTCGTAAGCAATTTCCCCCTTATGCATTTGCATTTGAGATAAAATATGAAACATAGGAATCTGGTCATATCCAACCCTATCAGAAATCTCTGATTTGTGATATTAAACCCTAACAAGAGCATTTCCAGATCTTCTGGCCTATACTTCAAATACTTTCTACCCAGAATCAGATCGCTTAAGGAATGCAGTGCTAAATGATGTGGTTGCTGTGGTATGTTTCTGCCAGGGGGTCATGTTTCATGTATTGCAGCAACGGGGCTCACAGAGGTAATACCAGGAAACATAGTGGGTATCGGAATAAGACTGCTTCAGCTTCCAAAGAATTCACAGTATAGTGGGAGAGAAAGCCAAACACACACTTTATCATAATAAACTGTGGTAAGTTAGAGACACTGTACATACCTGGTGTTGTGGGCACATAGAGAAGGTAGTTCCCCCCTCTCTCTAGGGAGGACACAAGGAGAGAGATTGAAGAATGCTTTCATCCACAAGACGATATATGAGCTGTGATCTGAGAGTGTCCACCCATAAGAAAAAGAAGAGTGTGGTAGTCAAAGCTGAGAGAACAATATTGCACAAAAACTTAAGATGCAAAAGGGCTTATTTGGAGGACACATAGACTGCATGCGGTTGCCCAGAGGGAAAATGGTGAGAAAATGGCCAAGAATCATGTCATAAATTACTGATCATGACAGGTTAAGAATTTGGACTTTAAGAAAACCACTATTATTATTATTCTAAGACATCCATCGGGATTAGTAGATTGGAGCAATCACTAGGGTCTTGTTTTGAAAGAAAGTGAGGTTTGCAGGTCTGTAATAGCTGAAACACTAGAATAAAACTCAGTTGCTGCTGCTTAACTATATATTCCTTCCAAATTTCTCAATTTTATCTCCTGAGAGCATGTTGTTCTTGACTATAATTCTTCCCTACATGACTAATACCTACTAATTGATGTTTAAGCTCTAAGTTTTTCTTGATCCATAACGTTTAACCAGATAGCATCTGGGTAAAAATCTTACTGCAGGCAGAGACACCTAAATAGCATTATTTGTTTCTGAACCTTCTACTCTAAACTACTTTCATTCTCAGCCTCATTTGTCTGTCTTTTTCTTCTTTCTTGTCTTTTCTGGTTTTGTTTTTTTGGCCTTGCTGCATGGCTTATAGGATCTTAGTTCCCCAACCAAGGATCAAACCTTGGCCTCCTGCAGCAAAAGAGTGGAGTCTTAACCACTGCACCATCAGGGAGTTCCTGGAGGCTATTTTTCTTGAGGTCATTTTTTTATAGATTTTTTTTTTTTAGTGCAGTTTTAGATTCACAGAAAAATTGAGAAGATACAGAAATTTCCCATTTATCCCCTGCCTCACAGCATAGCCTCTCCTTTTATCAACATCCATCACCAAAATTATGTTTTTTATAGTTGATGAACCAACATTGACACATTGAATTCAGCTAAAGTCCATAGTTTACTATAGAGTTCATTCTTGGTGTTGCATGTTCTATGTGTTTAGGCAAATGTGTAATGATATGTGAAGAAGGCAATGGTACCCCACTCCAGTACTCTTGCCTGGAAAATCCCATGGATGGAGGAGCCTGGTAGGCTACAGTCCATGGGGTCGCTAAGAGTTGGACATGACTGAGCGACTTCACTTTCACTTTTCCCTTTCATGCACTGGAGAAGGAAATGGCAACCCATTCCAGTGTTCTTGCCTGGAGAATCCCAGGAACGGCGGAACCTGCTGGGCTGCCATCTATGGGGTCGCACAGAGCCGGACACGACTGAGGTGACGTAGCAGTAGCAGTAATGATATGTATCCATTATAGTATTTTATCAAGTATTTTTCACTCCCCTAAAAATTGTCTGTATTTTGCCTAACCATTCCTCCCCACTTTCTACATCTCCTGGCAACCACGGATCTTTTTACTGTCTCTATAGTATTGCCTTTACCAAAATATCATATAGTTGGAGTCATACAATATATAGTCTCAGATTGACTTCTTCCACTTAGCAATATTCATTTAATGTTTTGCTATGGGAAAGGAGTACATCAAGGTTGTATATTGTCACCCTGCTTATTTAACTTATATGCAGAGTACATCATGAGAAACGCTGGGCCGGAGGAAGCACAAGCTGGAATCAAGATTGCTGGGAGAAATATCAATAACCTCAGATATGCAGATGACACCACCCTTGTGGCAGAAAGTGAAGAATAACTAAAGAGCCTGTTGATGAAAGTGAAAGAGGAGAGTGAAAAAGTTGGCTTAAAGCTCAACGTTCAGAAAACTAAGATCATGGTATCTGGTCCCATCACTTCATGGCAAATAGATGGGGAAACAGTGGAAACAGTGGCTGACTTTATTTGGGGGGCTCCAAAATCACTGCAGATGGTGATTGCAGCCATGAAATTAAAAGACGCTTACTCCTCGGAAGGAAAGTTAGGACCAACCTAGACAGCATATTGAAAAGCAGAGACATTACTTTGTCAACAAAGGTCTGTCTAGTCAAGGCTATGGTTTTTCCAGTAGTCATGTATGGATATGAAAGTTGGGCCATAAAGAAAGCTGAGCGCCAAAGAATTGATGCTTTTGAACTGTGGTGTTGGAGAAGACTCTTGAGAGTCCCTTGGACAGCAAGGAGATCCAACCAGTCAATCCTAAAGGAAATCAGTCCTGAATATTCATTGGATGGACTGATGCTGAAGCTGAAACTCCAATAATTTGGCCACCTCATGCGAAGAGCTGACTCATTTGAAAAGACCTTGATTCTGGGGAAGATTGAGGGCAGGAGGAGAAGGGGATGACAGAGGATGAGATGGTTGGATGGCATCACCGACTCAATGGACATGGGTTTGGGTGGACTCTGGGAGTTGGTGATGGACAGGGAGGCCTGGTGTGCTGCGGTTCATGGGATCACAAACAGTTGGACACGACTGAGCGACTGAACTGAACTGATGTCTTCATGGACTAATAGCTTGTGTTTTTAACACTGAATAATACTTCACTGTCTGATGGCTCAACATCTGAAAATCATTCACTGTGATACATATATCATATTAACATAATGAAGGATAAAAGTCATATGGTCACTTCAATAGATGTAGAAAAAGCATTTGTCAAAATTTAACATCCTTTCATGATAAAAACTTTAACAAATTGGGTACTGAAGGAAACATAACAAAGGCCATATATGACATGCACATGGCTAATATCATACTGAAAGGTAAAAAACTGAACGCTTTTCTTCTAAGATCAGGAACAAGACAAGAATGCCCACTCCTACCACGTTTATTCAATATTGTACTGGAAGTCCTAGCCAGAGCAATTAGGTAAGGATAATAAACAAAAGTCATCCAATCAGAAAGGAAGAAATAAGGCTATCACTATTTACAAATGTGTAAATTATTACACTATTTATACTTTTATTATATATAAAAAAATCCTAAAAATTCTACCAAAAATTTGTTAGAAATAAAAAAATTAGTAAAGGTACAGGATACAAAATTGATATACAAAATCAGTTTGTGCTTCTATATCCTAACTACTGGAAGGAGAAAATAAGAAAAAATAACATTTGTAAGAGCACCAAAAAGAATAAATGCTTGGGAATAAGTTTAACCGAAGAGTTGAAAAATCTACCTATAAAATATTGATGAAAGAAAATGACAAAAATAAATGGAAAGATATTTTGTGCTCATTCATAGAATGAATTAATATTGTTAAAATATCAATACTACCCAAAGCAATGTACAGACTCTGAATGCCTATCAAAATTCCAATGGCATATTTCAAAGACACAGAACAAACGATCCAAAAATTTGTGTGGCACCACAAAATGATCCCAAATAACAAAGCAATCTCGAAAAAGAACAAACCTAGAGCCATCATACATCCTAATTTCAATCTTACTTATGAATAATTATCCAAAGAAAACAAAATAATTATCTCAAGGAGAGATTTGAACTCCCATGTTTATCACAGCATTATTCACAATAGCTAAAGTTTGGGAACAATCTAAGGGTCTGTCAATGGATGATCAGATAAAGAAAATGCGGCACACACACACATACCCCTGAAATATTATCCAGCCTTAAAAAAGAAGGAAATCCTACCACTTGCAGCAACATAAATGAAAAAGACCTTGGAGGGCATTCTGTGAGCACAGTAAGCCAGACAGAGAAAGGGAAGTACTGTATAATAGCAGTTACCTGTGAAATCTTAAAAAAAGGAAAAGCAAAGTTGAACTCATAGAAACAAGAATAGTCTTTTGTCTCCTCATATAAACTTTAGAATTAGTTTGTTAATAGCCATAAATTAATTTGTTGACATTTTGATTAGGACTCCATTGAATCTATAGATTAAGTTAGGAAGAAAACTGACACCTTGATGATATTGAGTTTACCTATCAAGAAACATGAAATATCTCTCCATTTATTTAGTTCTTTGATTCCATTCATCAGAGTTTCCTAGTTTTTCTCATAGATCTCATGCATATTTTGTTAGATTTACACCTAAGTATTTCTCTGCTTACATATATATGACATATATTGTACATAAGCATACCTAATTAAATATTGTTGCTATTATTAATTTGAGCCAACTGTTGCCTATTAGATCAACTAAGAAAAACAAAAGTTTTAATTTTAACTTTACTTACTCCCTCTCTGATGTTTTTCCTTTCTTTATACAGAACCAAGTTTCTGACCTATATTACTTTCTTTCTCTCTGAAGAACTACTTGTAACATCTCTTATAAGGCAGGTCTGGCAACAAATTCCCTCAATTTTTGTCTGAGAAAATCTTTATTTCTCCTTCAATTTTGAAGGATAATTTCACAGGGTACAAAATCAGTGATTTCTTTCTCTCAATACTTGAAATATTTCACTCCACTCTTTTACTCGCTTGCATGATTATAAATAGAAAATGAATGTAATTCTTATCTTTGTTCTATTTTAAGTAAGGTGCTTTTTCTCTCTAGCTTCTTTCATGATTTTTCTCTTTATCTCTGATTTTCTATAGTTTGAAAATGATATGGCTATGTGTATCTTGGGGCATTCATCTTGATTGGCGTCCCTCTGAGTTTCCTGGATCCATGATTTGGCATCTGACATTAATTTGTGAGACTTTCTTATTCATTATTGTTTCAATTATTTCTTCTTTTCTTTTCTTTTTTTCTCCTTTAGTATTCCTCTTACATCTATGTTACATCTTTTATAGCTGTTCCATAGTCCCTGAATATTCTGTTCTGGCTTTTTCCTTCAGCCCTTGTTCTCTTCGCTTTTCAGTTTTAGAGGTGTCTATTGAGATATCCACAAACTCTATTGAGATATCCTCAGAGATTCTTTCCTCAGCCATGTCCCATTTTATAATAAGCCCATCAATGGCATTCTACATTGCTGTTACAGTGTTTTTTATCTCTAGTATTTCTTTTTAGTGCATTCTTAGGATTTCCATGTCTCTGCTTACCGTGCCATCTGTTTTTAAGTGCCCTATATTTTATCCATTAGAGTTTTAGCATATTGAATTAATATGTGCTGTGCTCAGTCACTCAGTCACTCAGTCGTGCTCAATTCTTTGTGACCCCATGGACTGTGGCCCACCAGGCTCCTCTGTCCATGGGATTTTCCAAACAAGCATAATGGTGTGGGTTGCCATTTCCTCCTCCTGGAGATCCTCCCAACCCAGGGACTGAATTCGAATCTCCTGCATTGCAGGCAGATTCTTTACCACTGAGCCACCTGGGAAGCCTTATATTAATCACGGTAGTTTTAAACTCCTAGTTTGATAATTCCAATATCGCGGGTTCTGATATTAATTTTGCCTCTTCACACTGGGTCATTTGCCTTTTGATACGCTTTGTAATTATTTCTTGGTAGCTAGATATCATGTATTAGATATAAAAAACAAAGTTGCTGTATATAGGCTATTAGTAATGTGGTTTGAGATGGGGGGCAGAAAGTGTTCTGTAGTCTTTTAGTTAGGCCTCAGTCTTTTAATGAGCTTATGTCCCCACACTATGAACTTCACAAGTATTTCTCAGGGTTTTTGCCCTCCCACAGTTGTGAGAGGATGGCTGCAGTGGGGTTCTAGTGGTCTGGAGTTGGGTCATTTCCCTTCCCCCCAGTTCTGCTCGGCTCTGATAATACCCTACAGGTTAGGCTCTGGTTAACCAATTTCTCATGAGAGCAAACTTTTAAAGAAAAAGAGCGTGCTATGGCATAGTTCAAAATGGTTTCTTTTTCTCTCCCCCTGTCAGAAGTTCAAGGAGTATTTTCTCTGATATTTACCATGGGAACCCTTTAAAGCTCCTAGAGGTAAATCACAGTATTGTGGTATCCCATGTTACGACTGGATCATCCTGGAGTTTTTAACTGTCACAATTGTCCACACTGAGCCTCCAGCAGTTTATCAGTTACGGTTCAGGTTTTCCTATCCTGGCACTGGTTCCCACGATGGCTTCTGGTGAGTCTTTGCCCTGGTTAGCTGTGACTCCCTTGTATTTACTTGTCTTCCGCTTAAATATCAGGAGCAGTGGTTTGTCCTGTGTCTTCATATCCTTTATGAATCAAAAAAAAAAGTTGATTTTTGTAGTCTATTCAGCTTTTCATTTGTTGTTAGGATGTAATGTTGACTTCCAAATTCCTTTCGTGTAGAACTAGAAACCACACCTTCATTTTTTGGATGTTTCAAAAAATAATAATAGAGACACAGAGGAACTGGACACAAAGTTGGGATGAGATAGATTTCCAATGATCATTTGTATCAGTGTGGATCATCCTTAAATCAACAGTGATATTTCAGGAGATGGAAGAATTGATTATTTGTCAAGATTATTCAAAGATGAAAATTTATATACAAATACATTTTGAGTGAGGAATGAAAATTTTCTTATTGGTGCACAAAAATAAAGAAGACTGACATTTCAATTTGTTGACCTTTTAATTCGCAAATTACAGTAATTGAAATGGTATTTGTTATAATTAATACCTTTGGGGAAAATCTTTCCAATAAGGATGAGAAATATTAAATATACTAGTTAGAGGTAGGTTTATCTGCAAGTAAAAAGCACCTGGAAAACAGTAGTTGAATCAACATAAATGTTGATTTTTTTCTTCATGTAGAATTCTAGTAGCAGGCAGCTCAAAGAAGGGATCTTCAGAGACACAGGTGCCATTGCCAATGGTCTTTCTTGGCTCTATCAGGTCCAGGCGTGACATCTGAATTTCATCTAGAAGACAGTACAGGATAAAGAGGAAAGAGCAAAAGATGCACAGTAGCTCCTTTTAAGAAAACTTCTCAAATGTTGCCTTAAGAATTTTCCACATACCACTCACGGGTCAGAATTTAGCCATACAGCCACATATAGATAAAAGCAAGGCTGGGGAAAATTATCTTTGTTCTGAGTAGACATAGTCCCAGATAAAAATTAGAGATTTTACTACCACTCAAAAAGAGGGAAATTTGTATAGGGGACCATTAATCACTTGCGCTACACTGTCTTATGCTTTAGAATTTTTTTTTTTTTCTGAAACTCTTACCAATTTGGAAGGTTTGCTTGTTTATGCTCCTATATTGGGAGAAAGAGAGTCAGGAATGGAAAGAATATCATCAAAGGAGGATGTTGGGTTTTAAAATGGTGTAATTATTAGGCTCTTAATTTCACAAACTCTCTTTTTTCTCCTAAAAAATTTTAAATCAAGGAAGCTATTTTATTGAGTTTTGTGAAGAGGGCTAAGAGACTGGATTTAAGAAGGACTGATACAAGAAAATGTATCAATCTTACAAATATGCTCTGTGAGACGCTCACTGCTCTTAAAGAGAAGACTACCGGCATGCTAAAGGAACATAAAGGGTTTTGTTGTTAAGATCCCAGTCTGTATAGGCACTAAAGACAAACGGTGATCAAATCATCGCTACTTGTAGTTGCCTGTGAAAAGAAACCTCTCTGGCCCCCTCAAGTTTGTCGCACCAAAGATTAGCCTTTTTTTTCCCCCAGGCCTTGAGTTTTAAGCTGGTAAATCTAATTTTGAGGTCAGTTTTGAGAGATCCTTCATGTTAAACTTGAACTCACTAAAATTGTACATAGATATTCAAAAAATAAATTTAAGCTCTATTTTCCAACATGATATAAAGCAAGAAAATGCTGTTCGGGGGAAGGTTCACCAAACTGTTCTGTATGCCTCCCCATACAGGGATAGAATTATATTTCAGACAGAGTGATAAGCTTCCATTTTTCAATGGTCCCATTTTTTTCTCTCTCAGAGAGAACCTAATCTCTTTAAAAGCACAGTAACAGTTAATCCCCTCAATGTACAAGGATTTCTAGTCTATCAGGAGGCAAGTAATTAGGAAGATATTTTAGAATCTAAGGAGTCACCTAAAAGTTGAAATCCTATTTAAGCTAATCTGTAGCATATACATAACTGTGCTTGAGATCAGTCAAATCTAATGAAGTGCAAAACATCATTTTTATGTAGAATTATGCTCTATTTATAAGTCAGATTTTGTGACTTTGAGGTTAACTGAACGCGCGGCACTGACATTAAGCCAATTCACCTCATTACAATTCAGCTAAATTTTCAATACTTTTGCAAAGATAGATTTTAGAACAATATATACTCTTTTTCAAACGTTTTTGAAATTGGCTGCCCCTTTGGAAAATTAAAATATTGAGACACAAAAAGATTAAGCAAATACCCAAAATCAAATTGGAAAAACCTAAACAAAATGAGAATAAAAGATTATACAGCTCTAAACTGTCTGCAGCTAAAAAGAATTCTACCTTTCACACTGAAACTGAAATCTTTACCAGAATCTGTTCTTAAATTAGACAAAATAGATTTAATTACAGATAAAATTCTATGAATCCAGCAGCCATTAGAGAGTTGAGGAAAGCCCTCAGGTGGTTCCCTTGGCAATGTCAGACCTGACCTGTCTCAACCAGTGATGGCAAAGGGGAAATATTTTTTTCAAAAGATGTGTCATAGGCTTGTTGCAAAGCTGGAGCAGGAGAGCTATTCTCAGAGTAATCTGCACCCAGCCAAAATGTGTGTGCCTTCAACTACTTCCTGGACTAAAATAGTGGAATACCAGCCAAAGTTACATAACAATGCTTGGAGCAGGGACAAGTTGCCAAAACATAGCATCAGACTGGCCTATAGGTACAACTGGGCTTCCGTAATAGCTCAGTTGGTAAAGCTGCCTGCAATGCAGGAGACCCCAGTTGCTGGATCGGGAAGATCTGGGTCAGGAAGATCTGCTGGAGAAGGGATAGGCTACCCACTCCAGTATTCTTGGGCTTTCCCTGTGGCTCAGTTGGTAAAGAATTTGCCTGCAATGCAGGAGACGTGGGTTCTATCCCTTGGTTGGGAAGATTCCCGGGGAGAAGGGAGAGGTGAAAGGCTACCCATTCCAGTATTCTGGCCTGGAGAATTCCATGGACTGTATAGTCCATGGGGTTGCAAAGAGTCAGACAGGACTGAGCGACTTTCATTTACTTACAGATACAATTGGTATTGCAGACTAAAGTCTAAGATTGAATATTAAATGTCAAGGTGTTTACAAGTAAAGCACTCCAGTCAATAAGCATTGTCTAACCAATTTTTCATGTATTTAGCAATACCCTCTCCCCAAATAACCAGCTTCACAAAAATCTCTAAAATAGGCACAAAGCACACATCAAATTAAAAAAAAAAAAAGAATCATACACTGTATGCTCTCAGACACAGTGGAATTAAACTATAAATTAATAACAGAAAGATAGTTGGAAAATCCCTGAACACTTGGAGGTTAAACATCATGCTTCTAAATAACATGGGTTAAAGGAGAAGTCTGAAGAGAGTGAAAAATACTTTGAATTAAATGAAAATGAACACATAACAAAATTTGTGGGATGCAGTGAAAACAATGCTTCTAGGGAAATCTATACTATTTAATGTATATTTTAGCAAGGAAGGATGATCCAAAATCAATGATCTATGCTTCCACTTTAAGAAATTAGAAAAAGAGCAAATTAAATGCAAAGTACATAGTGGAAAACAATTAATAAAAATAAGAGCAGAGGGCAGGGAGTTGGGAGAGGGGTTCAGGATGTGGGACACATGTGCACCCATGGTTGAGTCATATCAATGTATGGCAAAACCCACTACAATATTGTAAAGTAATTAGCCTACAATTAAAATAAATAAATTGATTAATTAAAAAAATAAGTAGAAATCAATGAAAATGCAAACAGGAAATCAACAGAAACTAAATGAAATGAAAAGCTTGTTATTTGGAAACATCATTAAAATTAATATCTCTAGCCAAGCTAATGTTTAAAAAGGAGAAGACACAAATCATTAGTACCAAAATGAATGTAGGGGATATCACTACAAATTCTATGGATACAAATAATAATAAAGGAATACCATAAAGAGATCTGTGCTCACATATTCAGTAACCAAGATGAAATGGACTTTTAAAACAAGTTTTTGAAAGGCATTATCTGTAAAAACTTATAGAATAAATACATAATCTGAATAAACTTATTTTCAATAAAGACATTGAATCAATAATTAATAACCGTTTAAAGTAGAAAGAACCAGGCTCTGATGGGTTTACTTACGAATTCTGCCAAGAATTTATGAAAAAATTTTACCAATTCAGCACAATCACTTTTAGAGGATACAAACAGAGGAAATACATTGAATGAGATCAGAATTATCCTAATAACCCAAACCAAGAAAAGACTTAGTTCAGTCACTCAGTCGTGTCTGACTCGTTGCAACCTCATAGACTACAGCATGCCAGGCTTCCCTGTCCATTACCAACTCCCAGAGCTTATTCAAACTCATGTCCATCGAGTCGGTGATGCCATCCAACCATCTAATCCTCTTTTGTCCCCTTCTCCTCCTGCCTTCAATCTTTCCCAACATCAGGGTCTTTTCCAATGAGTCATTTATTTGCATCAGGTGGCCAAAGTATTGGAGTTTCAGGTTCAGCATCAGTCCTTCCAATGAATATTCAGGACTGATTTCCTTTAGGATGGACTGACTAGATCTCCTTGCAGTCCAAGGGACTCTCAAGAGTCTTCTCCAACACCACAGTTCAAAAGTATCAATTCTTTGGTGTTCAGCTTTTTTTATAGTCCAACTCTCACATCCATACATGACTACTGGAAAAACCATAGCTTTGACTATATGGACCTTTGTTGGTAAAGTAATGTCTCTTCTTTTTAATATGCTGTCAAGGTTAGAAAAGGAGTACATCAAGGCTGTATATTGTCACCCTGCTTATTTAACTTATATGCAGAGTACATCATGAGAAACGCTGGGCTGGAAGAAACACAAGCTGGAATCAAGATTGCCGGGAGAAATATCGATAACCTCAGATATGCAGATGACACCACCCTTATGGCAGAAAGTGAAGAATAACTAAAGAGCCTCTTGATGAAAGTGAAAGAGAAGAGTGAAAAAGTTGAGTTAAAGCTCAACATTCAGAAAACTAAGATCATGGCATCCAGTCCCATCACTTCATGGCAAATAGATGGGGAAACAGTGGAAACAGTGGCTGACTTTATTTTTGGGGTCTCCAAAATCACTGCAGACGGTGATTGCAGCCATGAAATTAAAAGACACTTACTCCTTGGAAGGAAAGTTAGGACCAACCTAGACAGCATATTGAAAAGCAGAGACATTACTTTGTCAACAAAGTTTCGTCTAGTCAAGGCTATGGTTTTTCCAGTGGTCACGTATGGATGTGACAGTTGGACTATAAAGAAAGCCTGAGCTCTGAAGAATTGATGCTTTTGAACTGTGGTGTTGGAGAAGACTCTTGAGAGTCCCTTGGACTGCAAGGAGATCCAACCAGTCCCTCCTAAAGATCAGTCCTGGGTGTTCATTGGAAGGAATGATGTTGAAGCTGAGACTCCAATAATTTGGCCACCTGATGCAAAGAGCTGACTCATTGGAAAACCCTGATGCTGGGAAAGATTGAGGGCAGGAGGAGAAGGGGATGACAGAGGATGAGATGGTAGGATGGCATCACCGACTTAATGGACATGGGTTTGGGTGGACTCCAGGAGTTGGTGATGGACAGGGAGGCCTGGCGTGCTGTGGTTCATGGGATTACAAAGAGTCGGACACGACTGAATGACTGAACTGTACTGAACTAGGTTGGTCAGAACGTTTCTTCCAAGGGGAAAGTGTCTTTTAATTTCATGGCTGCAGTCACAATCTGCAGTGATTTTGGAGCCCCCCCCAAAATAAAGTTTGTCACTGTTTCCACTGTTTCCCCATCTATTTGCCATGAAGCGATGGAACTGGATGCCATGGTCTTACTTTTCTGAATGTTGAGTTTTAAGCCAAATTTTTCACTCTCTTCTTTCATTTTCATCAAGAGGATCTTTAGTTCTTTTTCATTTCCTGCCATTGGAGTGGTGTTATCTGCATATCTGAGATTATTGGTATTTCTCCCAACAATCTTGATTCCAGCTTGTGCTTCATCCAGCCAAGCATTCCTCATGAGGTACTCTGCATATAAATTAAATAAACACGGTGATAGTATACAACCTTGATGTACTCCTTTCCATTTTGGAACCAGTCAGTTTTTCCATATCCAGTTCTAACTGTTGCTTCTTGGCCTGCATACAGATTTCTCAGGAGACAGGTGAGATGGTCTGTTATTCCCATCTCTTTAAGAATTTTCCACAGTTTATTGTGAAAGAAAAGACTACAAAGAAAGAAAATTACAGATCTACTTTATATCAGCTTTATTCATAATTGCCAAAACTTGGAAGCAACCAAGATGTCCATCAGTAGGTGAATATATAAACAAACTGGTAAATCCAGACAATAGAGTATTATTAAGTGCTGAAAAGAAATGAGCTATCAAGCCATAAGATATAGAGGGACCATAAATGTATATTATTAAGTGTAAGAAACCAATATGAAAATGCTATTGGCTGTATAATTCCAAATATGTGACTCTCTATAAAAGACAAAACTATGAAGATAGTGAAAAGGAACAGTTGTTGCCAGAGTTTAGGGATCAGGAAGGGATGAGTAGACAATAGACAGAGGATTTTTAGACCTGTTATACTATTCTGTATGATACTATATTGATACATCTGTCTAAATCAATAGAATGTATACACCAAGGCTGAAACCTAATGTAAATTATGAACTTTAGGTGATACTCATGGATTAATATAGGCAACTCAATGGTAAATAATCCCCCTGAAATGCAGGAGACCCCAATTCGATCCTTGGGTCAGGAAGATCCACTGGAGAAGGGATAAGCTACCTACTCCAGTATTCTTGGGCTTCCCTTGTGGTTCAGCTGGTAAAGAATCTGCCTGCAATGAGGGAGACCCGGGTTTGATCCTTGGGTCAGGAAGATCCACTGGAGAATGGAACAGCTACCCACTCCAGTATTCTGGTTTGGAGAATTCCATGGACTATATAGTCCAGTGGGGTCGCAGAATCGGACATGACTGAGCAACTTTCACACTCACAATATAGGTTCATCAATTGTAACAAATGAACCACCCTGGTGCAGGATGGTGACAGTGAGTGGGAGAGACTGTGTGTATGGGGGGAAGGGTGTACATGGGAAATCTCTGTGTCTTCTATTCAAATTTTCCATGAATCTAAAAATGCTCAAAGAATTAAAGTTTATTTTAAAAAATAAAGGACATAAAAAGATATTCCATACAACTACTAAGCATAAGAAAGCTGGTGGCACTATATTAATATCAGACAAATGTTATATTCAATATAAGGAGTATTACCATAAAGAAGGACATTTCATAATGACTAAAAAGTCATTTCCCCAAAAAGCTTAATGTACCTAAATTATATGTATTTAATAATAGAACTCTAAAGTATGTGATGCAAAAACTAGCATAACTAAAGGGGAATATACACACACCTACAATCCTCGTCAGAGGTTTAACTTCACTTTATCAGTAATTGAGGACAGAAGTTGACCAAAAATATCTGTAATAATGTGGAATATTTGAACAACTATCACTGACATTTATAAAATATTATACCTAATCACTGTAGAACATAGATTCTTCTCAAGCATATATGGGATCATCACCAAAACAGACTTCATGCTAGGTCATAAATCAGCAAAATAATGCAAATGTCCAATAAGTACATAAAATGCTACATCAGAGAAAAGCAAATAAAACCATGAGTTTTAACTTCACATCCACTAGAATGGCAAAAATTAGAAAGGCAGACAATATCAGATAATGATGAGGAAGTAGAACAATTGAAACTCTTCACACATTCCTGGTGGGAAGTAGTCCAGCAATGTATTTTAAAAGGGATCATGACCCTAAGACACAAACTATTTTATAAAAAGTTATGTACAAGAATGTTCCTAATAGATTTTTAAAAATAATTTCCCCAAATTGGAGACGACTCATTGACCATCAAAATTGGAATGGATAAGCAAATTGTGGCATATTTACTTAATGGAATGCCACTCAGCATTGAAAAAGAATGATTTTCTGATGTCTGGAATGGCATGGACAAATCACAAAAGCATTACGTTGGGCGAAAGTCAGACAGAAAATGAGTGCTTACTGTGCAATCTCATTTATTTAAAGTTCTAAATAAACAAAACAAATGTGTGACTGCACTAAAAAATAAAGGCCTTTCCGAATTACGGGTTGCACAGATATGATTTTTTCCAACTTCATTTAATTGTACAATTAAATAAATACGTGCTTTTCCTTATATGTAAATCATATCTCAATAAAAAGAAGTATGATTAGGAGGAAAAAATATTCTTGGTTTATTAGAAAAGAAAACTGCAGCCCTCTGTTATCTTGACAGTTTGACAGAAAGTCAAATCCATTTTCAAGTATTCTCTTTTTCTACGCAGATAATTAGAACAAATTATCTGATGGGTGCAGTATTGAAAATCCTGCTTGTTGATGTTGATATCAAATTACGATTTTTGAAAATAGAAAGTACAAAGAAATTGATTAGAGAACTTGATCTCAATCCATATCAAGATTAAACTTTGGATTTTCAAAAAAAAACATGGAGCGTATGTATTCTCTATACATACTGTAGAAATAAGACTAGAAAGGACTATTGCATAAGAGCACTATTAATTTTCAGCTTAATTTATGCTCCTAACTTTTTAACCCCTTTGGCTTCTCTTGGAAAGTCTATTAGAAAAAAATTCCAGGCTCAAGTTTTGCTTCTACCCTTACCCAGAGGAATGTTAAGAAACTTGGTGATTTGCCACAGGGCAACCAGCACAACCTAGAAAAGAAAGCAAGATACCTGGTATCCATTACGAAACTCCTCCTCTGCCCTTAATCTTGTTCTAATATTTGTTTATTTAAAGTTCAGGAAGCTTTTATCCAAAGTCCTTTTACCAATTCATACATCAATCACTTCAGCAAGTATTTTTTATTCAACACCAAGGAAAAGCAATGATTTCTGAAAAATATTCAGTGCCATTTCAATCAAATCCTTCAACCTAGAAAATCCTGACAGCATGTTTTAGAGAATTTGATGACTCTTTTAAACTCTTTAGAAAGGAGGCTGTCAGATGTATTGCTGTATTCACATATGTCCATGCATGAGTGAATAAAGCAATTAAGTGATTCTTAAGTAGTTTGCTAAACCCTTATAGGGAGACTTTGTAGGAAAACTTGGCATCTTCACCTAGGCTACTGAGCTTGCTTCCTTATTTGCACCAAAGCATTTGGTTTCTAAAAATTACGCTTAGGGATTAATTTACCTTATTCAAACTGATGAGAGAAATTTATCTTAATTTGAATAAACTGTAAATGTCCATTCATCAGTTATGATCCTTGTTACGGCAGGCTGCCAAGAAACAGCAGGTGTCCGGGCCAGAGTTTACTCAAATATAAGATGAACTCTTTTCCTATGTTTGAAAGCTATGAATCTCCTTTTGACTTTGGGCCAAATACTTAATGGCTCTGAGTCTGGGTTTTCTTGTCTGTGAAATAAAGAGCTTGATTATCTGGAATGCATGTTTTAGTTCTACAATTTTGTGAACATTATGATTGATAGCAAAGGAAGAGATTATTGATACCGATAGTACAGGACCTAACTCAAAACTCTGTGTGAACACAGAGTTAAAGCCAAAGCTGTGTCAGAGTCTGACATCATACTATAAAACTCATTAGGAAAATGGTTCTTATTTTCAAGAAACTTCCCATCTACTTTTGGCCATAATACAAACATGGAGAAATAGCACATGGCAATACATAATAAAGTATAAGAATAAACATTACCTTAGATCTAAGAGTCCGAAGAGTGCATAAGATTGTTGCTTACAACCAACAATGCCATCATGTCCCCGGTGTTTCTTTGCCCATAGACTTTGATATAATGTGGAACAATGTATTCTCTGAAACCAAATAGAATTCTACTAAGTAGAAAATATTGTGACCCTGTATTCAGTGATTTTCGTTGGCAAAGTAATGTCTCTGCTTTTCAATATGCTATCTAGGTTGGCCATAATATTCCTTCCAAGGAGTAAGTGTCTTTTAATTTCATTGCTGCAATCACCATCTGCAGTGATTTTGGAGCCCCAAAAAATACTCTGACACTGTTTCCACTGTTTCCCCATCCATTTCCCATGAAGTGATGGGACCAGATGCCATGATCTTAGTTTTCTGAACGTTGAGCTTTAAGCCAACTTTTTCACTCTTCTCTTTCACCTTCATCAAGAGGCTCTTTAATTCTTCTTCACTTTCTGCCATAAGGGTGGTGTCATCTGCATATCTGAGGTTATTGATATTTCTCCCGGCAATCTTGATTCCAGCTTGTGTTTCTTCCAGCCCAGCGTTTCTCATGATGTACTCTGCATATAAGTTAAATAAGCAGGGTTACCATATACAGCCTTGACGTACTCCTTTTCCTATTTGGAACCAGTCTGTTGTTCCATGTCCACTTCTAACTGTTGCTTCCTGACCTGCATACAGGTTTCTCAAGAGGCAGGTCAAATGGTCTGGTATTCCCATCTCTTTCAGAATTTTCCACAGTTTATTGTGATCCACACAGTCAAAGGCTTTGGCATAGTCAATAAAGCAGAAATAGATGTTTTTCTGGAACTCTCTTGCTTTTGCGATGATCCAGCGGATATTGGCAATTTGATCTCTGGTTCCTCTGCCTTTTCTAAAACCAGCTTGAACATCTGGAAGTTCACAGTTCACGTATTGCTGAAGCCTGACCTGGAGAATTGTGAGCATTACTTTACTAGCATGTGAGATGAGTGCAATTGTGCGGTAGTTTGAGCATTCTTTGGCATTGCCTTTCTTTGGGATTGGAATGAAAACTGACCTTTTCCAGTCCTGTGGCCACTGCTGAGTTTTCCAAATTTGCTGGCATATCGAGTGCAGCACTTTCACAGCATCACCTTTGAGGATTAGAAATAGCTCAACTGGAATTCCATCACCTCCACTAGCTTTGTTTGCAGTGGGCTTTTTAAGGCGCACTTGACTTCACATTCCAGGATGTCTGGCTCTAGGTGAGTGATCACACCATCGTGATTATCCGGGTCGTGAAGATCTTTTTTGTACAGTTCTGTGTATTCTTGCCACTTCTGTTTTACTTTGTTGGTTTTGTTCTATAGCTGAGTGAAAGAGAAGCCATTAAAACATATTGGCATAACATGTAATATTTATTACCTGTGTGATTATGTGGCAGAAAGAGATGATGAATTTTACAGAAGTTACACACATACCGTAAAGGAGAACGCCTTAATCCTTGTTACTGGTGTACTTTTGGTCAGTAGAATGCTGCATCTATTTTTGGTAATAAAAAACAACATAAGGCATTCCTTATTTTCAGTTATTTCAGATCACTCCTGTTTCTGATTTATCTTATATTTTGATGCTCTTTTTGTGGATGATCATATTTCTTTGTATTACTATTATTATCATTATTAAGTCCTTTGACCTTTTTACTAGCTTGCACATGCAGTACTTTTTGCCACATTTACAAAAAGGCATTTTTGACAATATTTTTAATTTATTAAATTTAGAGTACATTCTAATTTATTTCATATATATTTTCATACATCAACAGATTCACTTATAAGAAGCAAGGAAGTCTAAAAGCACGAACATCTTATTAGAGCTTGGAGTAGATTCTGCCTATTCAACAAAAGCTTTCTAAATCCTTAGCTTTCTATTTAAGACCTTTTCCTCTTGAAGTTGATTTAACTTCTTAGGCCAGTGGACAGACAAGAGACAGCAAACAGAAATTTTAAAAAGCAAAGGTAACTGGAAAAAGAAAACTCACAATTTATCTTTTCATTCTCTGGAAAAGGAAGTTCAAAAACTGAAGACATCATTTGTGTTTTTATTGTCTTTTCAAAAAATTTGGTGTAGTACCCAACGTCTAACTCTATTTCTGTAGCGTTACATTCTATGGAGAATGCGCTTAACTCAGAAGTACCTCCAACACAGTAGATCCCAAATGCTTTCTTTTAAAATTCAGTCCAGGTTTTCTGAAATGGAAATGCACATGCAACTCATTTGTAGGATTGAACATACATCTTACAGTACATACTGGCATTAAATTGAAACCTGAATGATGAGAAGTCATTTGTGTGGGCAGGAAGCCAAATCGTTCCTGGAGTTCTACACACAGGCAATAATTTACATCGACAGGTAGAAAACATGTTATGTGCTTTTGGTATAATGATGCTGAAGAGCTTGGCAATGACTCATAACTCAGCTATCATTTTAAAATGTTCAGAAACATGGGGAAATGAATGGAAACTTGCTCTTGTTTAAATCCGAAGGCAAAGGAGTCCTTGGGCTCTGACAAGGTGTATCAAGGAACTGGACTAAAAATAGATAGATAGATAGATAATACAATACTATGTTTTGAGTTTCACTTCCTTCTTATTTCCATTAACATAAAGGACTTGAAAGAAAAGTTAATGACATCTGTTTTTTAAATTCATTTTCTCACTGACTTAAGAAGGAAATGGCAACCCACTCCAGTATTTTTGCCTGGGAAATCCTATAGACAGAGGAGCCTGGTGGGCTACAGTCCACGGGGATGCAAAAGAGTTGGACATGACTTCGGACTGAACAACAAAATGACTTTTTATCCTTTCCACTTTTTATTACGATTGTTGGCTCCATCAGTTTCCATTATCTCCTCTGTATTTCCCATGGAATTGTCAATTACGAACAGAAAGAATATAAAACATTTCCCTTAAAATTAGTTAAACCTATATTTTCTGAACCAGCTGGGCAGAGCAACATAGATTGCATAAAGGAACAACCTCCAGCCTATGGCCCTTTCACTACAGTCACTGTAGATTTATGTTGAATACCACATTTTCAAAGCCAGACTACTAGATTTCTCTGTATAATGGGCAGTAAGCATTGATGTTTGTTTTTCTTGAGCTCTGCCCAGAAAGTCTCTATACATACAATCATTTTTTTTTGAAGAAATAAACAATTCTATCCCTTGTTCTCCTTGACCAATAGGAACTGAACAGAAACAGTCACTGGACACACTGAGGATGGCCACATGTAACCAGGGCTTCAAATCTGACAGCTGTTTCCCATCAGAGCACATTGCAAGGGTGCTGCCATTATTCCCAAGTAACTGCACACGGCAAAAAAGTCATCCTGCCGTGGCTTGGGTTCCAGTGTATGCTGCAAAGTGAAATCGGGTGCATTCCATCTTATTGACACAACGTGCCTCAGCTGTTGGTGCAGAGAGCTGTTTCTCCCTGAAGCTGGACTCAGAAATGTCTGAGTTTCAGGGACAGAGGATCTGGTCATTATTTTCTTGGCAATACTCACATAAGCTCTCTTGTGACTGAAGGAAAGCTTAAATCTTGGATTCTGAAGCGTCTCAGGCAATAACATTACAAGTTTCAACAGGTGGTACTGTTCAAATATTCGCACAAAGTGCTTCCTTCGTCATTAAAACCTAACCTGTAATCTCTCTGGAGTGAAACAGGGTATTGTTTTTATAAAATGCTGGAGTGGGTCACTCCTTTAGCTAGGACAAAGAGTGCTTTTGTTTGTTTGGGCATGGGAGGAGGGGGTCATGAATAAATTTTGTAGACAGTGACTTGTGAATAAGTAAAAACAAGAACCCTGGATGTTATTGTCGCAGGGTTTAATTGTCCTCTATAATGAAGGATAGCCCTACTCTTAACAGAGAAAAGAGTCTACAGTGAAACGAAATCCCAAACTCCAACTTAATACTATGTGATGGATATATATGAGTGCTAGTGAGAAGGAGCATTGCATAGCAAAATGATACAATCAGCCGGGTCCATGTGGCAGCTCTGTCACTTACCGACTGTTGTTGTTTAGCCACTAAGCCATGTCTGATTCTTTTGCGACCCCATGGACTGTAGCCTGCCAGGCTCCTCTCTCCATTGGATTTCCCAGGCAAGAATACTGGAGTGGGTTGCCGCTTCCCTCGTGGCTCCAACGGTGAAGAATCTGCTTGCAACGCAGAAGACCCAGGTTTGATCCCTGGATCTAGAAGATCCCCTGGAGAAGGGAATGGCTACCCACTCCAGTATTCTTGCCTGGTAAATTCCGTGGACAGAGGAGCCTGGCTGGCTATAGTCCATGGGATTGCAAAGAGTTAGACATGACTGAGCAACTAACACTTTCACTTGCTATTTTCTTTTCCAGGGGATCTTCCCAACCCAGAGATGGAACCTGCATCTCCTGGATTGGCAGGCGTATTCTTTACCACTGAGCCACCTGGGAAGCCCATGTGAGACCCTGAGCAACATATAAACTTCCCCATGCCTAGTTTTCCTTAAATGTAAAATAGGTACAATAGCAATGCTCATGTTATACAGTTTTATGAGAATTAAATGACTTACTTCTTAGAAGAGTCTTTGACATATAGAAAGCACTTGATAATTGTGAACTATTATTGCTATTACTATAATTGCTGGCACAAGCTGGTGGAGCAATTCATCTTCCTGTGTAAAAGAAAAAAAAAGCAAAGTCCTAGAAAGTGACAGAAAAGCTGTCTTGAAGGTTGATTGAAAGCTTTCCAAGTAGTCCATACCTTATTTAGGGACAGAGGATAACAGTTACTACTGGATATTCACACACCTAACTTATTCAAAGGCATTTCACAAGTGATATATATACATGTTGATAAAGTTTTATATGTTATAGAAAAAGCAATTTCAAATTAATGTCAAAGTTGCAGAAATTTTAAGGAAAATACTTTCATGACCTGTGGCTCTCATAATGTGTAAAATGTTGAGCATTTCCACAGTCAAGGACTTTGTGTTGGTCGTCTTTATAGGCACTTATACCTATTGAATAAGATCAATATGAATTTCATATTCATATTATTTTAGTCTTTTCCCCATGACATGCTTTGGATATCCATATATCTCCAGGGGGAATCTAACCCACATCTCCTGCATTGCCGGCGGATTCTTTACCACCGAGGTACCAGGGAAACACTTTTCTGCCTTTAGATCCTAAAATTTTTATTAACTGATCTATTGACATATTAGAAACTCATTGCTGTAATTTCATGAGCTCTTTGAAATGCTTTCTGAAATATTAGCAGTTTTATTCACCCTCATCTGCCTGGTAGCAGGTAAAGCTAAATTGGTTTGTATGGCTGTGGATATCCATATTCTGCACAAGAATTAATTGCAATAACTCATCTTCATACATTCTGTCTCAATTTTTTTAAAGTTTTGATGTGTGCAAGAGACTTTTCCAGAAGTATGTCAACATATTGATTCCAAGGAGTTAAGTAGTTGAGATAAAAAGGCTAAATAAGAATCTGATTATTTCCAAACAACTCCTTGATGCCTACTCATTTAATAAATATGTACCATCGGCAAGGAAATAGAAAAAAAATTGACCTTTAGGGGATCCTAATTAAGAGATACCTAAGTAACAGAGTCTTCTGTTTTAACTAATAATGAATCACTGACAAACACTCTTGAGATGTGTCTTACGAAAAAAATGTGTCCTCTGTTTTTACCAATCTTTTTAATCTATAAATTAATAGAAGATAGCAGTCTCTGGGAAACTGCTTGTGAGAGACTAAAAGTGGAAAGAAACAAAGTTCCTCGTATGATTATAGGAATAATTTTGACTTTCAGGCCCCTGCTATTAAATTTTGAGGCTTCCCAGGTGGTGCTAGTGGTAAAGAACCCGCCTGTGAATACAGGAGACATGAGTTGGATCCCTGGTTTGGGAAGTTTCCCTTGGAGGAGAGCATGGCAACCCACTCCAGTATTCTTGCCTGGAGAATCCCATGGACAGAGGAGCCTGGTGGGCTAGAGCACATGAGGTTGCAAACAGTCTGACACAACTAAAGAGATGCACACACACTATTAAAGTTTTGGATTATTGTGTCCATCTTTGTAAATTGTGTTACTTAAATTTTTCCTTTAAGTTGTCAAATGTATTAAGATAAAGTTGTTTATAAAATTCCCTGATTATCTTTCTACTTAAGTGGGATCTGTAAGACATAGTCTATTTTGTTCCTGTTATTAGTAATTTGAGCTTGCTTTCTTTTTATTAATCTGTCTAATTAGGGTTTTATCACTATAATAGTTATTTTCAAAACACTATTCTTTACTGAATGTTGGACATTATATATGACATGTTGTAAAGAGTCCAGATTACAGTGCCTTCCTTTAAAGAGTGCTGAGTTTTGTTCCAGCAACTAATTAAATGACTTGTGGACAACTTTGATCTTGTCAAGCTTGATGTTATTCTTTGTTAGTTCACATCTATTTTGGTTTTTGCTTTAGTCCGAGGATGTGGCTCTTGCTCTAGAGTATGGTGCATACCTGGAAGGTCTGGCCTTTCTAGGTGTTAAACTGAGTATCTGAGGAATTCAGTGAGCTCTCTCCACTGTGGCTAGACTGGAGCTCCAATATTACCTGGCCCAGCAAGACTTCTGATGCTGTCTCTAGCTGTCAGCCATGCAGGCGCCTCTCCCAGCTACCTTTCTTCCCCAGGCAGCTCCTTCCTATCAGGCACTCTTTTCAGCTAATTCCAGGCACTTCCGCCACCCTAAACTCTCACCTCAGCTCTTTCTGTTCAGCAAAAGCTTTGCCTTTGGCAGCCTGTGCCAGCTGGTAAGTGTCTTCAGGCAGAAAGCCAGGGTAAATATGGGGCTCAACTTACATGTTTTTCTTCTCTCAAAGTTCCCAATCCTGTGGTCCCTGTGTTCCAATTACTGAGAACATTTGCCTCATGTATACTGTCTCATTGTTTATGGTGGGACAGATCTAGTGCCAGTTATTCTGGCATAACTGTAAGTAGAAGTCCTTGCATCCCTGCTTTTTTGTTTTTGTTTTTTGCTTGTTTGTTTTTAAATTTGTATTGGAGTATAGTCAACTTACAATGTTGTATTAGTTTTAGGTGTACAGCAAAGTAAATCAGTTATATGTATACATATATCCACTCTTTTTTTAAGATTCTTTTCCCATATAGGACATTACAGAGTACTGAGTAGAGTTCCCTGTACTCTACAGCAGGTTCTTACTATTTATTTTATATTTAGTAGTGTGTATATGTGGAGAAGGCAATGGCACCCCACTCCAGTACTCTTGCCTAGAAAATCCCATGGACGGAGGAGCCTGGTGGGCTGCCGTCTATGGGGTCGCACAGAGTCAGACACGACTGAAGCGACTTAGCAGCAGCAGCAGCAGCAGTGTGTATACGTAAATCTTAATCTCCCAATTTATCATCCTCTCCATAAGTTTGTTTTCTTTATCTGTGACTCTACTTCCATTTTATAAATAAGTTCATTTGTACCCATCTTTTAAAAAGATTCCACATATAAACAATCTCATATGATATTTTTCTTTCTGTGTCTGACTTACTTCACTCATTATGACAAGTTTAGATCCATCCGTGTTACTACAAACGGCATTATTTTGCTCCTTCTGTGACTGAGTAGTACTCCATTACAGATGTGTGCCACACCCTCTTTATCCATTCTTCTGTTGATGGGCATCTAGGCTGCTTCCATGTCCTGGCTATTGTAAACAGTGCTGCAATGAACGTTGAGACCTGCACCTCTGTTTTAAAAAAAGTACTAGTTAGCAAATTATTTTTGAATTCCAAATCATCCTTTGATCATGTGAATCAGCTTTGAAAGTCCAAGAAAATGTAATTTTCAGTGTTCAAACAACTAAAAATAAAATAACACCACCACCTGACTTCTCTGACAGGATGATCAACACATAATAGAAATTTCCCAGATTTTTCCAATCTTGAACGCTCTTGTATCTGATTGATGGTCTTAGAACTTTGTAGTAACTTCTACACATGTTTTACATGTTCTCTTTGTTTAGTTAGCATTATTCTTCTCATACTATCCTATACCCACTATTCTGTATCTTCTGAATTTTTTTCTTCTAGCATCCCTTTCTCATGAATACCATTTCCTCCCTAAATTTGCCCATAACCTCTGCTTTTGCTATAATTCTTTCAAAAAAATATACACTCACTGTATGCCAAGCCCTGCATATTGTAAACAAAAACAAAACACATAAAAGATAAGGCCTTTGGCTCTTATGGACCATATATATTAACACTATATAATATGTCTTAATTAAGGTGCTCCTGAAAGCAGAGCATGCATGAGGCAAAATCTTGAATAATGGTTCAGTTCAGTTCAGTCGCTCAGTCATGTCTGACTCTTTGCGACCCCATGAACTGCAGCATGCCAGGCCTCTCTGTCCATCACCAACTCCCGGAGTCTACCCAAACCCATGTCCATCAAGTCGGTGATGCCATCCAACTATCTCATCCTCTGTCATCCCCTTCTCCTCCCGCCCCCAATCCTACCCAGCATCAGGGTCTTTTCCAATGAGTCAACCGTTCGCATGAGGTGGCCAAAGTATTGGAGTTTCAGCTTCAACATCAGACCTTTCAATGAACACCCAGGACTGATCTCCTTTAGGATGGATTGACTGGATCTCCTTGCAGTCCAAGGGACTCTCAAGAGTCTTCTCCAACACCACAGCTCAAAAGCATCAATTCTTCGGCGCTCAGCCTTCTTCACCGTCCAGCTCTCACATCTATACATGACCACTGGAAAAACCATAGCCTTGACTAGACGGACTTTTGTTGGCAAAGTAATGTCTCTGCTTTTAAATATGCTATCTAGGTTGGCCATAACCTTCCTTCCAAGGAGTAAGCGTCTTTTAATTTCATGGCTGAAGTCACCATCAGCAGTGATTCTGGAGCACCCAAAAATAAAGTCTGACACTGTTTCCCCATCTATTTCCCATGAAGTGATCGGACCAGATGCCATGATTTTAGTTTTCTGAACGCTGAGCTTTAAGCCAACTTTCTCACTCTCCTCTTTCACTTTCATCAAGAGGCTCTTTAGTTCTTCTTCACTTTCTGCCATAAGGGTGGTACCATCCACATAACTGAGGTTATTGATATTTCTCCCAGCAATCTTGATTCCAGCTTGTGTTTCTTCCAGCCCAGCGTTTCTCACGATGTACTCTGCATATAAGTTAAATAAGCAGGGTGACCATATACAGCCTTGAGGTACTCCTTTTCCTATTTGGAACCAGTCTGTTGTTCCATGTCCACTCCTAACTGTTCCTTCCTGACCTGCATACATGTTTCTCAAAAGACAGATCAAATGGTCTGGTATTCCCATCTCTTTCAGAATTTTCCACAGTTTATTGTGATCCACACAGTCAAAGGCTTTGGCATAGTCAATAAAGCAGAAATAGATGTTTTTCTGGAACTCTCTTGCTTTTTCGATGATCCAGCGGATATTGGCAATTTGATCTCTGGTTCCTCTGCCTTTTCTAAAACCAGCTTGAACATCTGGAAGTTCACGGCTCATGTATTGCTGAAGTCTGGCTTGGAGAATTTTGAGCATTACTTTACTAGCATGTGAGATGAGTGCAATTGTGCGGTAGTTTGAGCATTCTTTGGCATTGCCTTTCTTTGGGATTGGAATGAAAACTGACCTTTTCCAGTCCTGTGGCCACTGCTGAGTTTTCCAAATTTGCTGGCATATCGAGTACAGCACTTTCACAGCATCATCTTTCAGGATTTGAAATAGCTCAACTGGAATTCCATCACCTCCACTAGCTTTGTTCGTAGTGATGCTTTTTAAGGCCCACTTGACTTCACATTCCAGGATGTCTGGCTCTAGGTGAGTGATCACACCATCGTGATTATCTGGGTCGTGAAGATCTTTTTTGTACAGTTCTTCTGTGTATTCTTGCCACCTCTTTTTAATATCTTCTGCTTCTGTTAGGTCCATACATTTTCTGTCCTTTATCGAGCCTATCTTTGCATGAAATGTTCCTTTGGTATCTCTAATTTTCTTGAAGAGATCTCTAGTCTTTCCCGGTCTGTTGTTTTCCTCTATTTCTTTGCACTGATCACTGAGGAAGGCTTTCTTATCTCTCCTTGCTATTCTTTGGAACTCTGCATTCAGATGGGAATATCTTTCCTTTTCTCCTTTGCTTTTCGCTTCTCTTCTCTTCCCAGCTATCTGTAAGGCCTCCTCAGACAGCCATTTTGCTTTTTTGCATTTCTTTTCCATGGGGATTTTCTTGATCCCTGTCTCCTGTACAATGTCACGAACCTCTGTCCATAGTTCATCAGGCACTCTGTCTATCAGATCTAGTCCCTTAAATCTATTTCTCACTTCCACTGTATACTCATAAGGGATTTGATCTCGGTCATACCTGAATGGACTAGTGGTTTTCCCTACTTTCTTCAATTTAAGTCTGAATTTGGCAATAAGCAGTTCATGATCTGAGCCACAGTCTTCTCCCGGTCTTGTTTTTGCTGCCTGTATAGAGCTTCTCCATCTTTGGCTGCAAAGAATATAATCAATCTGATTTCGGTTTTGATCATCTGGTGATGTCCACGTGTAGAGTCTTCTCTTGTGTCGTTGGAATAGGGTGTTTGCTATTACAAGTGCTTTCTCGTGGCAAAACTATTAGCCTTTGCCCTGCTTCATTCTGTACTCCAAGGCCAAACTTGCCTGTTACGCCAGGTGTTTCTTGACTTCCTACTTTTGCATTCCAGTCCCCTATAATGAAAAGGACATCTTTTTGGGGTGTTAGTTCTAGAAGGTCTTGTAGGTTTTCATAGAACCATTCAACTTCAGCTTCTTCATTTGGAGGTGATCCCAGGAAACAGGCATAAGGGGAAGGAGAGTACATGATGGGAAAAGAGGAACAGCCAATACTAAGGTTACTGCTATGGTATCAGAGTCTTGGCTTCTGCTGTTATCTCTGAAGTTATTACCAAAAGCCTGCCAGGCTGGTTCACTTGAAAACGGGGAGACTGAAGCATTCATACACTAGTTCCCATCTCCCATTGGCTGTGCTTATGCTTGGCTGTAAAAAGCACCTGGGGCCAGAGAAAACCCTAGAAAAGAAAGTAGGAAGACCAGTGAAGATGCTAAGAGGGGTCACTGTTTGGGAGGTAACTCTGAGCTTTCAGGGAAAAGTCTATTGCAGCTGCAGTTAAAATCAGGGTGGGTTGAAGGGGTGTGACATGTGGCCCCGAGGCAGCTATCACAGGTGAAAACATTTGAGCAAACACAGATAGACCCTGAAAAATATAAGTACCATGATTAAAAAACTTGGCAAAATGATAGAGGGAATGAGTGGTGTGTGTGTGTGTGTGTGTGTGTGTATACAGGCATATGTGCATGCTCAGGGATATAAGTTCACTTTGGTGGTTTGGAAGGACTCTGAAAAAGTGAAAGTGTTAGTTGTTCAGTGTTCAACTGTTTGTGACCCTAGGGACTGAAGCCCACCAGGCTACTCTGTCCATGGAATTCTCCAGCCAAGAGTACTGGAGTGGATTGCCATGCCCTTCTCCAGGGTATGTTCCTGACCCAAGGATTGAACCTGGGTCTCCCTCGCTGACGGCAGATTCTTTATTGTCTGAGCTACCAGGGAAGCCCTAGGAATAAGGAAGAGGGGCAGGATATAGAAGAGGATTCCAGGCATATGAAAGCAATTGCAAAGGTCCTAAGATGGCATGAGTGTGGCTTGTTTGGGCAGTCAATGGCCAAGGCCTCTTGAAAGCAGAATAGGATGGTAAGAGATGTAGGCACAGACTAGATTAGATCACTCAGAGTCTGTGAGGCCATGGTAAAGAGTTTGAAATTTATTCTAAGTCCCTTGGAAAATCATTGGAATATTTTACACAAGAGAACTGCATGATCTTGTTTTTGTTTTAAATGATACTGTGAGAATATAATGGTCCTTTGATTCATTTATGATAAGTATTCCTGAAGGTTTCAAAGCAATTACAGTAGCTAATGCTGGAAAACATGCCTTATTTTGGTTTTATCCTCAATTATATATAAATTACTGTCTTTGACTAAAATTCCATTCCCTTACATTCCATGTTAATCAAATTTAATACTCATATTTCAGAGTTCATTGAGAAAACAGCATTTGCATTTAATGGATGATAGACTGTCCCAGCACTTCCAGCAGATGAAAAGTCACTCATTGAAATAAGTGGTGAAAAAAGTCAGGGTAACATTCACCATTTGAATGGTAACTCACCAAGAGTATTTAGGGCTGCATTTATTTCTATTGGAAAGATGGTTGATTTTAATGATAACACTTGCTTAATGATCCATCTGTCTAAGGACACTTCTAATTCTAACACTTTCTCTAGAACTGCAGGGGCAGGGAAGACATTTTCATTTCCTGTGGTTACTTCTCTCCTGATTGAGTGTTAAGTGTGATTCTGGTCTGACACATTCTCTTCCTGGGCTTGAAAAAGTATAAACTCAAGTGTCCAGATCCACATATATCATTTTTATTCTTCTTATTTAAGTTTCAAGAGACTTTTTTGCCTGACAGTTTTCACTATCTTAAATATTTGTGATCCATTTTGATTCCTTTGATTTATGTCGACATTTAAAAAGGTATAACCACTAATGTGAGTGAATTTGCCAACCTCAGAAGGAAGATTAGTAGAGGAAATCTGTGACTAACAGGAATTCACCAATTTTATTGGTGAATTGAAATTTCCTTTATAGGAAAGGTGATATATACCTTTCTATATGTCTACTGATCTTGAAAAGTTTTAGAGGTTGTACTTCCTTTTATTTTGCTATGCACATCTTAGAACTCAGGAATTATTAGATAACTATATCTAAATATATATGCTGGTAGTGGGTAAGGTCATTCTATAGTTATCTGTCACTATTTGGTAAATAACCTATTTTATAGACTACTTTAAAAGAGCCAGCTTATAGCACAGTATATTACCTACTTTTCATGTTAAGGTCAAGCTCAAATGTTTCTGTATGCACAAAGGGAAGTAGGTCAGTGCATCTTTTGTAGAGATAGAATGATGGTTTGGGTTTAGAGGTATAAAGAGAAATGAAAAAGTTCACTTTCAGGAAATACATCAGGAAGCACTTATAAAGCCAAAAAGACATAGAAATAACTCTAGTGCATTTTAAATTGAGAAATCACTCACCTCTGTAATCTTCTAGCATTGTTGAGACTGAAAACCTTTATGGTATCAGATAAGATATATTTAAGAGGAAGAAACTAAAGATCACTTGAGAAAATCAGAATAAAAAAGTTATTTTGCCCTAAGCCTGATTGCAAAGATCTGTTGTCCTAGTTTCTGTTCTCCCAACATTTACCTGAGTTAGAATGAGTTTTATGAGAGATAAAGAAGAAAGATCACTCTTCAAGTGACTCTTGGAGAAAACAATGCTAATTATATCAAGAGGAGGGGAAAAATTGGGCCTCACTCAGTGAGTAAAGAAAACACAATGAAAGCGCTACCACTTTTTCTGTAGCTCTGTTTAGAATCGACTGAAGTCTGAATTTCCAAGGGAGGCATTCCAATGATCAAGAAAACACAAAAGGATGAGGTCAGGAGAAAAGGAGAAGCTAATGAGCTAAGGGTTGGAAACAAATTTTAACAAGTGAGGATTAGGCCAATCTGTTCGCCTGAAAAGCTTGGCTGTTGGCGCCAATCACCCAGACTGAGTGTCTGTTTTATCCATGCTGTAATCGGACAAACACGAGTGCCTAAATATATTAACAAAATGATTCTAGCTGTCACGTGATTTTTAAATTTCCAGTTTGAAAATGCTTAAACTTGTGATATTTATTTGATACTATAAACTTTTCGTGGAGGGTGGGAGGCAGAGCCATTTTTCTGTTACATCTTCCAGGAAGACCTAGTGTTAACAATCATTTAAGTTTAGCATTTCAGCACATGGTGCTTCCCTAGGCACAATCCCAACCATGTGAGGACAACTGGATTCAGAAGCACTTTCTAAAATTCTGTTTTGTAGGATGATGAGGAGGAGAGGATATTAAGGACGACCAGTCTGAAACTTTCATGTGGGCTCCCAATTTCAGAGGGCTATGGTCTGTGGTCCAGTCATTAGAAAGAAGCACCTTAAGCAGAAATTTAGCTGCAATGCTGATCCTTATTAGGAATGGAATTAACAAAATTTTAGATGTAATATGCTAGATCTGCTTCCAAGTCATATTAAATGTTTGGATTCCTGGCAGTGTGGGTATAATTTGCAAATGTATAATGTCATACATTTTCCTACAATGTAAAAAAGTAATTTCCAAAAATGCTTGCAAAAGCATCTTTGACCGTGGAGTATGCTGGCTTTCTTTTGGCATAATGGTAAACAACGTGTTCAATTATGTATCAAGGGGAAAACTGTGAAATCTTAAAGTTTTTTAAAAAGTGAATGTATAGTACTACTAATACTGTATATTATACACTCAGGGAAAATAGTACCTAAAGTCAAGAATTTTTCAAATGATTTCTCTATAGTTAAATAACTATTAAACAAAGGTTTTTGTTCAGACCCAACTCAACTGGACAAATTCTATGAGAGAACATATAATTTGCAATAAAGGAATAAAGCATCTTTCAAATTAAAAAAAAAAAAAAGAGATTTGTAATTTTAAAAATATATCATAAATATACAAATCTTTGAAATGATACCATGGTGACTTAAAGAATGGTTCCAGGAATATGACAGAATAAGTCAGAGCTTTATTGTTCAATCACAAACACATATATTAATAAATGATGCATATGTACAATAGCATAATGTTTACTTTTACAAATCTGGGTTAGAAAGCAAGAAAATGACAGCTATAAGGGAAATCTTGAAAATCAGATTGGTAAATTCAGGAACTGGTACTCCAGCAACCAAGAGGAAAATTGCCCAAGGTATACCTAAAAATCTTTTAATGCCCATATAGGTATAGAAGACATACCTTTGGGCTTAGGCAAGGTTAGGGAGCTAATGCATAACACTCCATTGTAAATTTAGGATAATGGAAGAGCATCCTCTTAGTGAAGGGGGGAACAGAATTCTACCTACTGGCACAAGAAACCAAGAAGGAAACGTGTTTATCTAGGATTTTAAGGAAAAAATGAACTCATCTACGGAAAAAAAACCTCCAAGCTTGTCCAAATTTCTATTAACCATGGGTATGGACATGCCTAATCTGAGACAGCAATAATAAGACTAATCTCAGTTTGGTGAAATCCCTGGAACAGCCAGTAAAAACAAATACAAAATCATTCCAAAGTAGCACTTCTGTAAGTTCAAAGACTCCAACAGGAAAACAAAGAAGACACACAAAGACAAGAATATTTGTTTGTTATAATGCGTTCTCACACACACAAATAGCAAGCCATGAGGGAAAGCAGCATATACAACATATATGAGGATTAGGTAAGCTTTTCTTCCCCTAGTCAAACATGATATAATAAAAACATCTGAAATAATCTGTAATACTAAATGAGTAGAATTTTTTTAAAAAGGAATAAAAATAAATTTCAAAGAATAGGACAATTTAAGAATATATGACAGATTTAGAAAAGAAATAAGTATATTTAGAAATTTAAATTAAAAATTCAATTCATGTAAATAAAGATTAGACAATTTGAGAGAGGATTAAGAAATTGGAAAACTAATCTAGGAAATTACCCCAATTGCCACACAGAGACATTAAAAAAAAAAGTACAAAACAGAGGTTAGAAACCTCTAGGAGAGAGGATCCAACATACGTTGAGACAGGAGTTCCAGAAGGAGGGAGAATAGAGTATGGGAAGATACCACATTCAAAGTGAAATTCCCCAATTATTTTTCAGCATTGAGAGAAGATATGAATCCACAGATGTCTGAACATTAAAGACAATAAGAAAATCCTAAAAACAACCAGAGAAAAAAGACAGATTATCTATAAAGGACTAGTTACCCTTTTAGAATGGAGAAAGGAGGATGGAATTGGAACAAGCATTTAGTTATATCTGTGACATTTTATTTCTTTAAAAAAAAATATTTAAATATTTGAATGTTTACCTGGAGCAAATATAAAAACATTAAGTGGAGAGAAATCTGTGTGGTAAGGATAATGTATTTGTTATATTACTTTTTTACTTATCTACCTGCTTGACATATTTCAGAATTAAAAATTAAAATATGAAGAGGAGTACATAGTATTTATGGATAAAATACAGTTGTTTATGCCAATAGCCTATTTCTCCCCTTCCCCTGCTATTTCCACATACTAACTCCCCACCCTCAGCAGCAGTTCTAATTAGAGATGAGAGAGCTTATGCTGGTGTTCAACTTGGAAGAGGTTTAGCAACTACCTGAATGGTGGCAATATCATTTAGATGAGAAATAAGCAGACTGCAATCCTGAAACAACTACCTGTTTTCGTATATTTGTTTTTATTGGAACACATCCTTGCCAATTTTTTTTTTCCCACCAGCTTCTTTGACTCCACAACAGTGGAGCTGTTTAGTTTCAAGTCTAAAATATTTATTATTTAGCCATTTAAGAAAAAGTTTACCAACCTCTGGCTTAAATGATAATGGTTACTGTTATTTCTCTTAAACAAATTAGCAGTATATTTTTTAAATGAAGTCACAAATTTTACATAGATTTGAAGGTAATAATTAACTAAGTTAAATGGTCTTAGATTTGTACACAGGGGAAATGAGGTAAAAATAAATACCAAGGAATTCTAAAATATCTTTGGGTATTTATTTAGCTGAACTTTCCACCTTCAAGATTCTCGATAATCAAGCAAAACTAGTTTCGGTAAGATGAATGTTCAAATCAGTCATCTAATCCTGAAGTACAGCCTAATACTTTTCTTGTGTATAGCACATTTCACGTCACTAGCCAGAGTTGCATTAATTTTATATTAGCTTAGACGGCAGAGGAGGAATATATTTGTCTGTGCCTGTACTTTTAAAAAATTCTCTTTCCCTGCATATTTTAGGTTCTTATGGAGGGCCTAGAAATACTGGCTCTTCATGTAGTTAAGATGCCTGAAAATCAAGCTATGCTTTTAAATATATATTATGATTTTCGAAAGGAATAACTCTTTGCTTAATCATGGCTGGAAAAAATAACTAGATTTCTCACTTCAGTGTTTACTTAAACCTCAGGAAAGTTTATTCTTTCAACTGGAGAAAATCTGATTTTTTTTATTTCATTAAAAGACTAGAGATTTTACTGATTTAATCAAGAAAAACTGTAACAATAGCTTCTTTGAAGATATAAGTTACTACTTGCCATAGATTCATCAAGGAAATTACCCTGTCATGTCCCTCCTTCAAGTCCCTTTGTCACCAGGCTCCATCTTTTCTCTCTGATCATATTACATTCTTTGAACCCTCTCTTCTCAACCAGAGCCTGCCCGGGCCCACATCACCCTTCCCATACATACACCTTTCTGGGCAGCACATGTTTTGCACACCTTCCTGATGCCCAGCTCCAATCGCAGAGTCCTCTAGTTGCCATTCTATGAACGAACATTGAATTAACTAATTAAAGTTTGACACATTCCTATAACCTAGATTGACCTTGCCTTTCTCTGAATCCCTATAGTTCTTAACTTTAAAAACAAACGTAGAGTGCTCTGGATTATTTTCCATTTGTTGTATGTAAATAAAATACTATGTCTTCAGTAAGACTGTAAGTTCCTTCAACGTCAGGGACAATGCTATGTGTGTCTTTTTAAATGGCATCAAAAAGAATCGAGAGAGCCAGAGAAAACCACCATGCAGATCCTTTACAACATGGTCAAGAACCTAGTATCTGCTTTAGTACTCATTGGCCTTCCTTTATATGTGTGTGCGTGTGTGTATATATATATATATATATATATATATATATATATATATATATTCATATTTGTTTTATAAAATACTATACATTATATTTATATTTATAAAAATGTACATTTTATTATTTACTATTAAAAAGAAACAACTGCATGATAAAAATAGTTGTTAAAAGCACCACTGTACATTAGTGAGAAATAATCTGAAACCCATGAGATGAATTTGTTAGGGTCAAAGAACTTTTTAAACACAAATCAAGGGTAGAAAGGAACAAAAAGCAAACAATGTAGTCCCTCTCAGATTCCAAGTCCATTTTCTAAGGTGATTTATAGTCGGATTTATCTTTTAAGGGCTTACAGAAAAATTGAGCCTGAGAACAGGCAGGAGTGCATAATTGTTCTTTTTCAAGCCAGAAACTATTTTTCTTTCTCTTTGAAGGTTAAAGTCAAAATCACTGGATTTGTAACTTACAACTTAAGCTTCTTTACTATTTTTGCTGTTCTCTTTTTCGTTTTATCCATCAGATTTTCTGAGACGTTCAAATGGGTAATTTCCAAAGAATAACACTGACAGTCCCAAAGCCAGTAATAAACTGTAAAATTACTTTTTTATAGAAAGCTTATAGATTTTCACAAAGTCCTCTCACATTGTGCTTTAAGACCATCTCCATTCCCGTTTGCTCCCTATTCCTCTTCCTCCAACCTTGCATAGAGTTCTTGGCTCAGTTTTGACCTGTAACTGCCTTACATTGTAATAGCCATCAACCCACAGTGGCTGTGCTTTCCAAATAAATGAAGCTGTGTGTTTCCCACCTTTTATCTTTTAATCAAATGTCCAGCCACTCTGCTTTGCCATTGGGGCAAGTTATCAGGGGAGGTGGGTGGTTGAAAGAAAGTCTGGGGATGAAAAAGATTGCAATACATGGGCTTATGTTCTAGTTCATATGCCCTCCTTCCCAGGACAAAAAGAAGTATAGTCAAGAGTTTTCTTTAAAGAAAGAAGACTGGTGATACATTAATGGCAAAGCAAGTCTGTCTTCAAAGAACGGAACTGAATGAGACACAGGCATTTTCCATGGAGTGACTCACCACTGGTTTACAGTGAAAGAAGAGTGTTGGAGGGAGAATAATGACCATAATTCAGGCTGAGACTTTTTTGAAAACAAGAACCCTATTTTTCATCTTTGAGTCTCCAATAACTTGAAAATATTTGTTGCATAAATATTTGTTGAATGATTAAATGAGTTTTATTCTCCTGGTCTTTCCTGGGCAACACCAATACTAAATTCTGTGAGTGTTTGTTTAAGTGATTGTATTAGAAGAGCTGTGCTCTGTGTGTGTATGTGTACTAACATAAGGGTAGAAGGAGGAAATAAATGACTATAAGTAGATAGATATGTTTTGAAGTTGAAGCAGTTTCAACCAGAGAGCACAGAAGATGATTATCATTGATTATTAATAGACATACCTATCAGAAGATGGAAAGTGAAAGTGCTAGTCGTGCTCAGTTGTGTCCGACTCTTTGTGACCCTGTGGACTGTAGTCCACCAGGCTCCTCTGTCCATGGGGATTCTCCAGGCAAGAATACTGGAATAGGTTGCTGTGCTCTCCTCCAGGGGATCTTCCTGACCCAAGGATTGAACCCAGGTCTTCTGCATCACAGACAGACTCTTTACCGACTGAGTCACCAGAGAAGATCAAAGGTGGAAATTTATACATTTATGTACGCAGTTTTTCATTAAGAATTCAGTAAATAATTCTTATGCACCTTACCCCTGAGCTAGGTGTTGTGAATGACACAAATATAAGTCAAATGTCCAGTTGCCTCAACAGGTGATTTCATCACACCCACCATTAGATGGCACTCAGCACCTCTGACCATCTGCAAATAGAATCCACTTCCACTGATCTCCTGAGAGAGCCATGGCAGCTTTACTTAAGGTCCCACAAGAGAGGCAGAGGCAGAGTCTACTGCACCTGCCACAGCTCCATTTATACTTCACTTGACATGGTCATCTCCCACCCTCGGCTCAGCCCAGTCCTTATAGCCTCGCTTCAGCTTCCATTTCCATCATCCCAGTGCACAAATTTGTGCCACTTTACTCCATCTCACAACTTCTCTGGAGCAAACATATTTTTTTTCTTGTCTCATGGAAGAGCAACTCCATCTGTTTTTCTCAGTTCCTGGTGTCATCACTCACTGACACTGAAGGCAGGATTCTCATACAGCTTGTTCATATCTGTTTTAGTTTGGATTCTCCCAGAAGCAAATTCTGATATTCAAGGATTCTGTGTGATAGTTTATTTGGAAGGTATACCTACCTAGAAAACACTGGTAGGGGAGACAGAGAAAGGTAGGTAGGCAGCTGCCCGGTCTGAATATCTGTAGTCTTCCCTCGAATTCATCAGTTGAAATTTTAACCCCCAAAGATGATGACATTAGGAAGTAGGGCCTTTGGGAAATACGTAGGTCATGAGGGTGAAGCCCTCATTATTGGGATTAGTGTTCTTTATAAAATTTTTTTAAAGTATTTTATTGATGAATTTATTTTTCTTTCAACTGCACTGGGTCTTAGTTGCAGCATGCAGGCTTAGTTGCCCTGCAACATGTGGGATCTTAGTTCCCTGACTAAGGATCAAATCATCCCCTGCATTGTAAGGCAGAAACTTAACCACTGGACCACCAGGGAAGTCCCTGGATTAGTGTTCTTATCAGGGCTTCCCTGATGGCTCAGACAGTAAAGAACCCACCTGCAATGCAGGAGGCACAGGTTCAATCCCTAGATTGGGAAGATCCCCTGGAGAAGGGAATGCCAACCCACCCCAGTATTCTTGCCTAGGAAATTCCATGGACAGAGGAGACACAACTGAGAGACCCCATGGAGATCTCATGCCCCTATTGCCTTGTGTGGACACTGTGAGCAGGTGCTGGCTATGAACTAGAAAGAGGGCTCTCATAGAACTCAACCATGCTGGTAACTTGACCTTGGACTTCCCAGCCTTCAAAACTATGTGAAATAAATTCCTATTGTTAATAAGCCACACAGTCTATTATATTTGGTTCAGTTCAGTTCAGTCGCTCAGTCGTGTCCAACTCTTTGCGACCCCATGAATTGCAGCACACCAGGCCTCTCTGCCCATCACCAACTCCCAGAGTCCACCCATGTCCATCGAGTCGGTGATGCCATCCAACCATCTCATCCTCTGTCGTCCCCTTCTCCTCCCGCCCCTAATCCTACCCAGCATTAGGGACTTTTCCAATGAGTCAACTCTTCGCATGAGGTGGCCAAAGTATTGGAGTTTCAGCTTCAACATCAGTCCTTCCAATGAACACCCAGGATTGATCTCTTTTAGGATGGATTGATTGGATCTCCTTGCAGTCCAAGGGACTCTCAAGAGTCTTCTCCAACACCACAGTTCAAAAGCATCAATTCTTCGGCGCTCAGCTTTCTTCACCGTCCAACTCTCACATCTATACATGACCACTGGAAAAACCATAGCCTTGACTAGATGGACTTTTGTTGGCAAAGTAATGTCTCTGCTTTTCAATTTGCTATCTAGGTTGGCCATAACCTTCCTTCCAAGGAGCAAGTGTCTTTTAATTTCATGGCTGCAATCACCATCAGCAGTGATTCTGGAGCCCCCAAAAATTAAGTCTGACACTGTTTCCACTGTTTCCCCATCTATTTCCCATGAAGTGATCGGACCAGATGCCATGATTTTAGTTTTCTGAATGTTGAGCTTTAAGCCAACTTTCTCACTCTCCTCTTTCACCTTCATCAAGAGGCTCTTTAGTTCTTCTTCACTTTCTGCCATAAGGGTGGTGTCATCTGTATATCTGAGGTTATTGATATTTCTCCCGGCACTCTTGATTCCAGCTTGTGTTTCTTCCAGCCCAGCGTTTCTCATGATGTACTCTGCATATAAGTTAAATAAGCAGGGTGACCATATACAGCCTTGATGTACTCCTTTTCCTATTTGGAACCAGTCTGTTGTTCCATGTCCACTTCTAACTGTTGCTTCCTGACCTGCATACAGGTTTCTCAAGAGACAGGTCAGATGGTCTGGTATTCCCATCTGTTTCAGAATTTTCCACAGTTTATTATGATCCACACAGTCAAAGGCTTTGGCATAGTCAATAAAGCAGAAATAGATGATTTTCTGGAACTCTCTTGCTTTTTCGATGATCCAGCAGATATTGGCAATTTGATCTCTGGTTATATTTGGTTTTAGTAGCCCAAACAGATTAAGTTAGCCACCAGTAAAATACGTAGTATCAAGCTACTTCTCTGGGTAATTGGAGCTTCATCTTTCTGGGATTTCTGGCAGTCAGTGTACAACATCCAGTTTGGAATTATGCCACCAAAGAGTGAGGTATTAATACACCAGTTCCATCAGTTATTGGTTGAGGGTTGCTCCCAGGTGGTGAGTATTAGTCCTCTGACATTGCTGACTTGCCATGTGCTCAAGCACAGGGGACAGAGTAGATGCTGGCTGTCAAAGAACACCCTTAGACAAAGAGATGGGATGCTGGGATCGGGCAGCTGAGCCTGCGTGCACACAGTGGTGAGGTCTGGGGATGTGGGAGCAGGGCATTGCTGGCATCTGTGCAATATCATTAGACCAAGACAAATAAATGTATTTTCCTTCTCTTAAGGAATTTCCATTCTGGTTAAGAGGATACAGCATACATATGAAGAGTTATAGTCCAATACCCAGTTATCTGAGGCAGTGTCTTCAGGCATATGATGCCTGGGGACTGTTTCACCAACGGCTGTTCAGGGCCCACTATATGTTGGAAACTGGGATAGTCACTGGGGATAAAGATATATTCTCTGCCTTCAAGGGGCCTGGAGTGAGAGGAGCAGAAGCAAGTGTTGTGATGCAGAAAGGCCAGCTCACTAGGATGAGGGGAGGAACAAGGACAACTTTGAGGGGCATTCTGAAGAGGAAGTATAGCGTTTAGACATAGAAGTGGTGGAATCAGAGAAGGAAAAGAGAGGAAGCCAGTGAAGGTGGCTTTGGAGGACACGAAACTGGCATAGCAGTGAGGTGAGTGTGGCTCAAGTCGTCTGTAAGGTGGGCTCAGGGTGAAGTGTTCGGTGCCTCTTAAGATAGAGGATGCTGCTGCTGCTGCTGCTGCTAAGTCGCTTCAGTCGTGTCCGACTCTGTGCGACCACATAGACGGCAGCCTACCAGGCTCCCCCGTCCCTGGGATTCTCCAGGCAAGAACACTGGAGTGGGTTGCCATTTTCTTCTCCAATGCACAAAAGTGAAAAGTGAAAGTGAAGTCGCTCAGTTGTTTCCCACTCTTCACGACCCCATGGGCTGCAGCCCACCAGACTTCTCCATCCATGGGATTTTCCAGGCAAGAGTACTGGAGTGGGGTGCCACTGCCTTCTCCGAGATAGAGGATGAGCTGTTCCCTATTTTTATTGTCCCCTCTTCAATCTTAAGCAGAGCCCACTTGGATTCTAGTAGAAGTGACACATCTTCTCCTCCTTTATTTCTTATTCACCATCTAGGAGCAGATCCCTTGTTTCTGTTAGAATTATTAACAGTGATAATAGCAGCTGACAACGTTTATTGAGGCTTTACTATGTGTCAGGAACCATGCTAAGTGCTTTCCATGCATTCAGTCATTTAATCCGCTCCCTAAACCCAAGAAGCAGATACAATCATTGAAGATAAGAAAGCAGAGGCAGTTGCTTCCCCCAGATAGCACTGACTTGGGTGCTGAAACTGAGAATTAAATACAGGAGCCCAGCCCCCGATCCTGAATTCACTCAGAGAGGTTAGACTCATTCAGCTCAGGTATTCTGACTTTCCTGGTCTATTTGGCGATGGTGGAGATCAGGTATGTTTGAATGAGGATGTGCAGGAAGGTATGCTATCCAATGCTTCTACCGTTCTCTGAGAGGAATGGGCAGGGTGGGGGAGGTGCTGCGGCAGTGTTCAGGTTGATCCCAAGAGTCTTTCAGACATGATACTCTTCATCTATATTCACCACCTCCAACATTTTCCCATCATGTAGAAGGGAAAAAGGAAATCTAAATGATTGCCTCCTGGGGATGCACAACACAGAAATGTAGTTCTACCATTTTACCTTGTGTTAGCAAAGTTTAAGAGCTTCTCTGTCCTGTCAGAGACCAAAACAAATCAGGGCTTGGTCTGCAATGAAATTAAAGTTTGTGTCCCACCACAAAGTCCTCAGCTCCAGTGTAATGGTATTAGAAAGTAAGGCCTTTGGGAGGTGATTAGGTCATGAGGGTGGAGCCTTCATCAATGGAATTAGTGTGTTTATGAAAGTGCCATTTTTATTTTTCTGCCATGTGATAATACTATGAGAAATCAGTAGTCTGAAACCAGGGAGTGGATCATCCTCAGAACTCACTTTGATCTGGCACCTCAATCTTGGACTTCCCAACCCCCAGAATCATGAAAGATAAATGTCTGTGGTTCATAAGCCACCCAGTCTACAATACTTTGTTTCAGCAATATGAAATGACCAAGACAAGGGCTCCCAATGTAGTGTCACCTGAGAAAGAGATTCTTCATTCTCTGTCTCCTCCTTGTCATGCTTAAGACAGGGAGGGGTGTAACACACACCACGACAGTCTTTCTGTGGCCTGGCCCTTCTGAATTCAAGAGCCATGACTTTGGATTGGAGAAATGCCATTTTAGGCTTACCCTCTATCTTCTTATACTACTTTTCTTCTCTTTATGCAGCAACTTCCAGAAAGTGCTGTTCCCTGGCACTTATTTGATTTTTCTCTCATTGGAGCCTTGTAAAAGATAGATGATAACATTATTTCTACTGAAAGTGATATCCTCACTCTGTCCTGGGAAACTTGTGATCCCCTCCCACCTCACATGACCCTGGAACTGATTGAAAAAAAAATGCTAGGGAGTAGAGGCTTCTTTTTTTTTTTTTTTTCACTGTAAATTAAGCAAGTTATAAATTCTGCCTCAACACAGTTTTGGGGACTGTAGGAAGGTTATTACAAAAAGAGGAGGTAAAGAATTCTTCGGCATCTTTCTGACTATACTAGTAGAAATTATTTTCTCTGGATTGCAACAGCTCCCTTGGATACTTCCTGCACTTTCATCTGGATACTGATTTATTTTTCTCTAAGTGAATTTAGGTAATGAGAAAGGTGCCTACTTGACATCTCCAGAGAATAAATCCTTCTAATTATCCACTGGGGAAGAGAAGCAGAAGGGCAGTCACAAACCAAATGCCTCCTAAAATATTTGAAAAATATGTCTCTAGTCTGAACTATGCAGAAAATACTAAAAATTAGGAAATTACTCAGGCTGAATGACGTAGGAAAATCCTGGCCATTCTAATAGCTAGTGATAAATATATCAGTTTCTATCAGTCTGGGTGGCTGCTGGATGTGGGCAGTTCTTAAAAAGTAAAGACCTAAAACTGAACCACCATTCCATGTAGCTCAAGTCCCGAAGCAGACATTGACTAGTAACAGACAGAGACATAGTATCCCCTCACCCAGAGTTTCCCTACCTCCCAGCACTATTGACAATTGGATAATTCTTTTTTTTGTGGAAGCTGTCCTGGGTATTGCAGGTCTCTACCCTCTAGATGCCGGAAGCACCTCCTCCCTCTTCAAGTTGTGAAAATCAGCAATGTCTTCAGTCATTGTCAAATATCTCCTGGGGGATCAAGACACCCTCAGATGAGAACACTGACCAGGAGAAATTCTGGACTTATCACTTGAAGCCCTGGAACCCACCCACGTGCATATTGTCTGTCATCAAATTTGTCTTTAAGTCATTTTCTCCTTTTTGGGTATATTGCTTTTTGATTTCTCAGCTGTATTACATAAGATGTATATGTATATGTACTTCCTTCAATATATTCAGATATTCTTTCTAATGCCTTCATTGCACTCTGTTATAGGAATACACCACAACTTGTTTAACCAGTAATTATGCTATTTACATTTTTTCATAATTACAAGGAATGTTGCAATTTAGGTATTCCTTAAGTCAGGGGTCTCCAACCTCCAGGATCTAATACCTGGTGGTCTGAGGTGGCGCAGATATAATAATAATAGAAATAAAGAGCACAATAAGTGTAATGTGCTTGAATCATCCCCAAACCATCACCCATCCTGGGTCTGTAGAAAAACTGTCTTCCACGAAACCAGTCCCTGGTGCCAAAGAGGTTGGGGCCCACTACCTTAAGTCAACAAAAGTTTTTGAATGTATAGCATTTCCATCAAATGTAATAGATGCAGTTAAGGGAAAAAAAAAAAACAACCATGGAACTTGCCTTCATTCTGCTTATATTTCTTAAGAAAGAAAATATGTCAATTGTAGATTGTGAATTGACATATATTTTTCAGTTCATGATAAATGCCATGAAGGAAACAAAAGGGTGAGAGAGTGTGGAAGCTGTGAGGCCACTTTAGGTAGAGAGGTAGGGGCAGACTTCTTTGGGTAGGGGCCATTTGAGCAGAGATGTAAAAGATGAGAAGGAGCCAGCTATCTGCAGAGGTAAACCCTCTTGGCAAAGGGAAAAGCAAATACGAAGACCCAGAGGGTAGGAGAGGCTTGGGATGCTCAAGGAACAGAGAGAGGCCAGTGTGATTGAAGCACAGAGAGCAAGGGGGAACAGTGGATGATAAGAGGTGGATCATATAAGGAGGAACTGGAAAAGGCAGGACCTTGTAGACTTGTGGGGAAGAGTCTTGATTTTCAAGTAAAAACAATAGGAAACCATTTAAGGTCTCAAGAAAGGGAGTGGCATGGTCTAGTTTATGATTTAAAATATTACTCTGGCTAGAAAATGAACTTTTAAAAGGGAAGAATTGAATTAAAGAAGCCAGCTAAGGGCATATTTAAATTACCTAATTGGGATTTAATGACTCCAGTGATGGTGGCAGAGATGAAGAGAAGCAAACAGATTCAAGTACAACAATCATCTTGGGGAATGAAATGGATTGTAAAGGAAAGGGGATATGTAATGGAAGACTCCTAGATCTGGGTCCCAAACAAGGGGGAGGGTGCCATTTACTGAGATGGGGAAGACTGAGCAGAAGTGAGTTTGACTGAGCAGAAGTGAAAGTTTAGATGAAACATATGAATCAAGCCAAGTATAAAGACTGCCTTTTTGAATGTATTAACTTTCTACCACAAAGCTTGAATTATGTGCATATAAGATGATGACTCTTTTTAATGAACATTTTATTAATGTATGACATAACACAGAAGTGTAAATAACTCATGCCCTCTCAAAGCGAGCATACCCATGTGTCTGCTCTCTTGACATCTATACCATAGTTAACTTTGCCACTTTTTGAGCTTCATATAAAAGGAATCATACTGTGTGTAACTCTTTTGTGGCTGCTTTTGTTAAACATTTCATTTGTGATGGTCTCCATAACTGCTGCATGTAGTAAAAACATGTTTATTTTATTGACTTTATTTGACTCAATTTATTTGTCCACTCAAATATTGATGAACAATACATTCTTCTCAGATTTACACTATTACAAGCAATACTGTTGAGAATATTTTTGTACATCTATTTTAGTGAACATCAGTTCAGTTCAGTCCCTGAGTCATGTCCGACTCTTTGCGACCCCATGGACTGCAGCACGCCAGGTTTCCCTGTCCATCACCAGCTCCCAGAGCTTGCTCAACCTCATATCCATCGAGTCGGTGATGCCATCCAACCATCTCATCCTCTGTTGTCCCCTTCTCTTCCCACCTTAAAACTTTCCCAGCATCAGGGTCTTTTCCAGTGAGTTAGTTCTTCCCATCAGGTGGCCAAAGTATTGGAGTTTCAGCTTCAGCATCAGTCCTTCCAATGAATACTCAAGGCTGATCTCCTTTAGGATGGACTAATTGGATCTCCTTGCCATCCAAGGGACTCTCAAGAGTCTTCTCCAACACCACAGTTCAAAAACATAGATATGAATTTATTTTCAGCCATGTGTTGAAGGGTAAAATTTGCTGGTCATAGGGTATGCTTTATGTCCAAATTTATTAGATACTACAAAATTGTCTACCAACAGTTTGAGAGTTTCAGTTATCCATATCCTTGTCAAGACTTGATATTACTGGCCTTCTACATTTTAGTCCTTTCAGTAGGTGTGAAGCTATTTCTCATTGTAGTTTATCTTTCATTTCCTTGATAACTAATGAGGTTAACACAACACAAATCTTATGTATTTACTGACATTTATATATTCTCTTTTGAAACATGCTTGTGTGAGTCTGTTGCATTTTTTTCTGTTGGGTTGGTTTATTATATTTTTCTTACCAATGTGTTGGGGTTATCTTGTATATGAGCTCTTTGTAAATTTTATAAGTTGAAAAGAATCTTCTGCTCTGTTCTTTGCCTTTTCACTCTCTGAATGATGTCTTTGGATAAAGAGAATCTTGTACTTTTAACATAGGCCAATTTCCCAAATTATTTCTTTATTGTTAGTGCTTTCTGTGTTCCATTTTAAAAATCTTTTTCTTATGTTTTCTTCTAGGAGTTTTACAGTTCCAGGTTATATGTTTACACAAGTCTTTCATCCATTTTGAGTGATTTCTGTGTGTCTGTTTTCATGTATAGTGTGACATAGGGGTAAAGATGAAATTTTCCTTTACAAATAGCCAAATTGATCCATTGTCATTTATTGAAAAGACCACCTTTTCCCCTCTTGCACTGCAAGGTTACTTTTGACATGAATCAGGCAATCATAATCAGGTGACATAAACGTGTAGTTCTGTTTCTGGAAATTCTATCTTGTTCTGCAGACTATTTGTTTATTCCTGCCGCAAACCACACTGTCTTAATTTTGGTAGCTTTACAATAACTCTTCCTATCTGGCAGTGGAAGGCTTCTAGATTTGCACTTTTTTAAGACTGTCTTGGTAACTCTTGGGTCTATGTAGTTCATATAAATTTTAGAGTCAAATTGTCGTTTTCACAAACACACACACCTGTTAGAATTTTTATTGTGATTGCATTGAGATCAACTTGGGGCAGACGTGGTACCAAGTCTTCCAATCCATGAGCATGGAGTAATGAATATAATAATACTTTTAAACTGAGCAAAGGTTTTAGTCAAGGACAGATTTTGTGAGAAAATAGTCTATGCTGACTCTCTGACCTATTTATCTCGTTTTGTTGTTTTCAGTGGAAAGGAATGTTTTCTAAGGCTTAACTGATCACAAGGAAGGTGCACTTGCAAAAGTATCAATTAAGGTAACTCAGAAAAGCATGTGTGTGCTCAGTCAAGTCCAGCCCTTTACAAGCCCAGGGACTGCGGCCCACCAGGCTCTCTGTCCATTCTCCAATACTGCAGCAGGTTGCCATTCTCTTCTCAAGGGGATCTTCTCGACCCAGGGATTAAACCTGTGTCTCCTGCATTACAGGCAGATTCTTTACCACTAGTGCCACTTGAGAAGCCCCATTAAGGTCTGGCTTTTAATAAACCTTTTAAATAAACACAAGGGCTTCCCTTGTGGCTCAGCTGGTAAAGAATATGCCTGCTATTCAGGAGACCTGGGTTCAATCTCTGGGTTGGGAAGATCCCCTGGAGAAGGGAAAGGCTACTCACTCCAGTATTCTGGCCTGGAGAATTCCATGGACTGTATAGTCCATAGGGTAGCAAAGAGTCAGACACGACTGAGCAACTTTCACTTCACTTTAATAAACCAGTAAAAAGTTGGGAAATGTCACCAAAATACAAATCAAAAGAATTGGCCTGTACCTCGTCTTTCTGGCAATAGCCAGCCAGCAGGAAGTTACAGACAAATATTTTCAGAAAAGGAAACGTTTAACCTGTCTGCTCTTTCCTGCCTTCTAAGGTAATACACAGCTGTACCAACCTGGCTTTTCCCCACCATTATGTCCACACACTCAGTAGACCACTCAGCTTTGTGTTTTTTTCAGATGGTACTCTTTATTAATAATTAACAATGTTTCTTGTGAATCATTTCTCTAATTAAGCCAGCGTCTATAAAACAATTTATTCAGACTTTAGTGTTCTTCAAATGTTCTGGAAACATGTTTTTTGAATACATCCGGTGCTCAGTGGATCATTTAACCATCATATGTTGTATCAAACACACATTCCTATTTCATACACAAGAGAAGGCTTAGGGAATATGTTACTATTATAATTTCAGCTTACAATTTTTTCCTACTGAATCTAATTGCATGTCCACCTAAAAAATTCACCAATGGTAAAAATGACTGATAAAAAATGTTCATGATTAAATATTTAAAACAGTTGTGTATAAACTCTGTTATTTATGATTGTATACCCTCATAGTCTTCATATCTTTGATCTCAAAAATCAATTCTTACTATGCTTCTATTCTTGACCCATTCTCATCTAGACAATTTACTTCAGCTATTCCAGGGTAAATTCTGACATTCACATTTTTGAATGTCAATATACCTAATTTTTTCCCAGATTCTCTAAATGTGCTCCACATTTCTACTTCTGGGCTAAATCTCAAGATTTCTAACAAGCTAGCAACAGAAATCCCAGAATTTGTGTACAAAACTTCATGCTCCAAGATTTCCTAGGTGGATATAAATCTTTTCTCCGCAGGGTTCACAAAACTCAATACCGATTTAATTATCCTTCATGCCACAGCCATAAGGATAAAAAAGTGAGATGAAGTTCAGACCAAAACAAAACAATAACAACTTTAACATAACCCTCAACCCAAGTATGCTCTCCAAGACCCAGAACCTGTCCAGTGTATCATAGGCTGCCATTTCTTCCTCTACTATAAGGCAGCTATTTTTCTAATTGAGGTGTGCTCTATATTGCGCATGTTATCCTTGAAACTGTGTGCTCTTTGAGAAAGGGAAATGTTTTCACTCTTCTGAAAATTAAAAAATTTTATGATCATGGCCCATGATCCCAGAAGCAGAAAGGAAATGCTGTAATTATTTATTTAGTATTGACAAAACTTAGTGCTTGAAGTACAACTCAGAGCATTAATCACGCATCTAATGGGCAAAAAGCAATGAGCAGTTAAAAGTAGTAAAAGCAGAAAATCCTGTTAAGAGTAATTTGGTTCAAAAAATTTATTGAATATGAAATATAATTTTTCTTGATAACCTTCTCCAGTGCCCCTCTCTCACACTTTTATTTTGTAATGTTTAAGATCTTCACCATATTTTAAACAAAGATTTAGAAAATATAAAGTCATTAAGGCAGAATTTGTAGGGGGAAGTATCTTTCAGCTTCGGGACCATTAAGCCATGAATGTAGAGTTGTAAGGACTGTGAATCATCAGATTCCTTCTGTTTTTTTAAAATGAATGAATTGAGCAATATTAAGTGGCTAGCTTTAAATCATACTATTATCTGATATTATAACCAAGACAGTACAGATCTGCTTCACATATTCTTGAACACATGATCTTAGTAATGCCAGGGTGTTCCTGAGTCCCTGCCTGTGCAGCACTGGAACTCTGTTCCCCAGTGTTCCCATATAGTGTCTAATACAATCATCTCTCCATTATGCCCAGATAATGTTGTGCTGTTCACATAAATACTGTGTCGGATAAGTCAGATATAGAGTTCTGCTAGCTCATGTACACTTGTGTTCCAAATGTTTGCTTTTAAGTAGATTGTTTTTTGGGGAAAATGAATTCCCTTACTCTCTCCCATCTCTAAGTCATTGAAAATGCCCATTCAAGAATGTTCACATCTCCTTTTTATTAAACTATGCCTCAGTTGTAGTTAATGATCTGTTTAAGACTTGTCAAGGACCTAAAGCCTCCATAAGTCAATTCTTCCTCATTCCTCACTTCTCACTCACTCTTCTCACTTCCTCTACTGCTCCTTCCGGTCTTCCCTAAATACATGTCCATCCCTTAATACAACTTAAAAGTATTTCATATGATCATCATCTAGGGTTTATTTTAGCTATAATTAATTAAAAGCCAAACTAACAGTGACTTAAACCATAAGGACATCTACTGTTTACCAAAACAGAAGCCTAGAAGTAGGACTATGCCTGGGAGATAGCAGATCAAATTAGACACTAAGCTGTTTCATGGCAGCAGAAGGCCATCTGATTACTGTCAGTCTGAGCTAAGCTAGTAATTAAAATACCTAGCTGAAATTTAAGATATGTGAGCAGAAGAAACCAGTGGGCCAATCATGTCAGAATTGGGGATGACACATACCGACCACCTGTTAAGATAAGCTAAAATAAAGGACTTTTAATTAAAAAAAAAAAAAAAAAAACAAAACTAGGTCCCACAGAAGAGACAAATTTGTTTTCTGTGAAAATCAGTGTATTGGGGAAACAAGGGCCATGACTTTAATGAGTAATTTTTATTCATTCATCTCACATTAAATTATTGCCCACTATCTTCCAGCCAATCTAGTCTTAGGAATTCAGGATATTGATGATTAAAGACTATCCTTGTCCTCAAATTCTTACTCTGGCTAAGAGGGTAGATATGGAAATAATTACAGTTCCATGTGGTGACTGTTCTAACAGTCATATATAAAAATGACATGAAACCCACAACAGATAGCAATTAAGTCTGCCTGGGAGTGTCAGGGAAGGCACCACTGAGGGGGTGATCTTTAAGCAGGAGAAGAGTTCCAAAGACCAGAAGAACATACCAGAAACACAGACTGAGTTGTATGGAAAAATACAGTATTTTCAGTAAATAATGAGGTGATGTATGTAGCTGGAATATATTGAGAATGTGGGCAAGATTGGTGATAGGAAGCTGAATGTAAAGAATATGATCTAGTTAACCTATGTTTGATGATGTTCAAGACCAGAGTAGAAGGTGATCAAAGGATTAAAAGAACAGAGAGGATGCAAGTGAACATAATTAAACTGACCAACAGTGGGTATGGATATGGGGAAGGTGACATCAAATTCAGAAGAGACCCAAGGCTGCAGATGTAGATAAGTTCAAAGAGGAGATTTGGAATGGCCAAGTTGAGGAGAAGTGAGTTACAGAGACTTAGTGTCAGGGTCTTAGTGAAATTGTCCATGTGTATTTCACAATTACTTTCTTCAGTTGGCTTTCCCTTGAAGTAGTGCTCAGTTGTGTCTGACTCTTTGCAACCCCACAGGCTGTAGCCCTCCAGGCTCCTCTGTCAATGGGAATTTCCAGGCAAGAATACAGGAGTAGGGTGCTATTTCCTACTCCAGGGGATCTTCCCAACCCAGGGATCAAATCAGAGTCTCCTCCATTGCAGGTGGATTATTTACCACTGAGCCACCCGGGAAGGCCTTCCCTTGCAGTCGACCCTAAGATAAAGATTTGAGTGCAAGAAGTTTATTTGGGAGGTGATCCCAGGAAGCAGTGGCAGGAGAATGGGAGAAGTGGAGGAAAAGGAAAGAAATCAACATTATGGTGCATTATTTAGCAGGTTACCACTGTGGGCAACTGGGGCTCACTCCTTCTGGGTGATTCCAGGAGAGACCTCAGGGAACCTGTCACAGTGATCCACACTCCCTCTAGCAGTTGGAAAGCTGGGGTATTTCTTTCCCAAACTCTCTTTTGTCATTGACAGAAGAGCAGTTCCTGGTAGCAGTAACTTTGAGGCACTCCTCTCGCTAGACTAGATTCACAGGAGCTTGTCATCAGCATTACCAGTGGATCTGACAGCAGTGAGTGCCAAGGGGTAGAGCTGTTGCTTTGATAACACCTGCTGTGTTTACCCGAGATCATTTTAGAAGTTGAACTAGAAAGAAACTTGGTGAGCTGGGCACCAGAACCCTCAGTTTGGAGTTGGGTTCAAATTAGAAGCTAGGAGATGAAGTAAGAATCTATTACAAATCACAGATACACTACCGCTAGCAAATAGTGACAGTGCTTGGTGAAAAAACCGGAATCCCTACTGAAAATTCCACTCAGTCAGGAGCTGCTAGGTATTATGATAATCGCAGGTAAGAAATACACTTCCGGCTGACATGCTTTTATAATAGCGTGTCATGAAGTCAGTAAGTCACATGCCCACTATTTCTTTCCTGTCAGTTTATGTTAATTGATGTTAGCAAGTCAATAGAGTTGCTCTTCTCAGAGCTATCAAGAACTGTGTTGTGTGTTCAGTCGAGTCTGACTCTTTGCAGCCCCATGGACTGTAGCCTGCCAGGCTCCTCTGAAGTGGGTTGCCATTTGCTTCGCCAGGAAATCTTCCCGACCCAGGGATCGAACCTGTCATCTCTCATGTCTCCTGCATTGGCAGGTGGATCCTTTACCACTAGCGGTACCTGGAAAGCCCTATCAAAGCTAGCTAGGACAAAATGGCTTTAGGATCACCCTCTTCTCTGCCAAAGCTCATCCTCCAAGCCCCAGGGAGAGAGTACTTCCCATCAAGGAACATCACAGGGGAGTCCCTTTTGAAACTACTTCTCATATGCCTACCTGACCCTTGTTGAATTAAGAAAAGACTTCAACTGATCTTGTTCATGGTTGCGTCTGTATCCTAAGAACTGATCTCTGCTTTGGAGAAGGAATCTTCTAGAAAGCAAGACCTCTGTATTTTAGTGGCCCTTCTTTAATGTCTGTTACACACACACACACACACACACACTCATTCTTTATTTTTCTTATCATTTGCCATTTGGCCCATCAATCGCAGATCATAGCTTTTAATAGTCTTCTAGCATTTGTTTGCTTGTGTTTTGTTTATGCTCCCTCCAGGAAAATAACTTTCCTTCTTTAATATTCAGCTTCTTTTTCTAGCATATATTGACAATCCTCATGTTACAGAAGAGTCATGTTATTCAATGTATTATCAATGGGATTTCATAATATCAGTCCAACAGAATTCTGGCTTTTAAATACTATTTCTAGCTACCAAAATTTTACTTAAGTTATCTACTTCAAATTCCCAAACTAAGCATCACAATCATTTCTTCATAACTTAACACCACAATGTGCGTGGGGCACATGTGCTCAGTCATGTCCAACTCCTTACAACCTCACGGATTGTAGCCCACCAGGTTCCTCTGTCCATGGGATTTCCCAGGCAAGAATACTGGAGTGGGTTGCCATTTCCTCCTTCAGGGGATCTTCCTAAACCAGGGGCCAAATCTGTATCTCCTGAGGCTCCTGCACTGCAGGTGGATTCTTTACTTGCTGAGCCATTGGGAAAGCCCCACAATGTGTTCAAATGCTTATTATTTAAATATAGTTTATTATTTAATAGAAATTTAAAGTGCAGTCCCACATATTTTATCTCCCACTGTGTTGATGGATGTCAGGGAGTATACCTTTATCACTTACTTCCTAATCCTTTTGTCAACAGCAAAAGTCAATATATTTTTTTACATTCTCCATTTTTGTAAGACAGGAAGACTTCATTAAATTTTCATTTAGGTTAAGGATACAAAAATAAGAAACATGCATTTATAATATTAATACAAGTCTTAATAAGTGACAGAAAGCAGGAGAGAATGTATTATTCCACATCCTCACAACATGAGATCATGAAAATTTCTGCATCTGATGACTCCTATTTCTCAAAGACAGCTATATAACTATGTACCCTTGTAACTTAAGCATTACATATCAGTACATAACCAGAGATATTTATAGTTCAATAATTACATTCTAATTATTAAAATATATATCATTTCTTGTTCTACATCAAGCAACTTGACTATATAGAAGTGATACTTGTTCTCCTTTTGATTTTTCTATTTATTTACAGAAACTGGATGCTGGACACAGGTGTTTCTCGTGGGCTGCTTGACAACCTAAATGTTAATAATGTTTGCTTTAGGATGAAAACAAGGAGAGAATATTTAAGCTGGAAAACTGAAATTCTAATCTAGTCTAAAGTCCTGCCACCATTTCCAAAATACAAGTAAAATTCTTAATCAAATTGTATGATAAGCATGCTTAAATACAAAGCAGCGTATTCTTTATTCTCAATGCTGTCCCCTGAAAGTGTGTAGTCCTTGTTTGTGGTTCAACTTCAGAAATAGGGCCGTCTGTCTCATTTACCTACCAGTCATAACAAATAATATGTGGCAGGCACACCCTCAGCTGAATCTTTGAGAATGAAAACTTTTTAAAATAGCAAGGGAGAACATACAGAATTGCAATCCCTGCACAGGTGGGCACCTACTTCGTATCTTTAGGGGCACAGAGCCCTGCTCTGTTCCGAAGTCCTGCTTGCCTTTCTCAGTACTCACAGCTCTATCCCATCAGGCTGCACAAGAAGTGCCAGTGGCCTTATAGCTCCTCTGAGGGTTGCTGCTTATCTGAACAGCCCTTCGGAAACATACACTCTTTCTACTGCCTAGGTTCGTCTTTGACCTATGACTTCTTGGAACTGAGAATTACTTGCACTTTCTCATTCACTAACGTTAATCCTTAATAACCAAATCGTAGCCATATAACAACTGTACCTGGGCTTCCCTGGTTGTTCAGTGGTAAAGAATCTGCCTGCCAAGAAGGAGACTCGGGTTCAGTCCCTGGGTTGGGAAGATTCCCTGGAGAAGGAAATGACAATCCACTCCAATGTTGTTGCCTAGAGAATCCCATGGACAGAGGAGGCTGGCAGTCCATGGGGTCACAAAAGAACCAGACACAATGATTACACAATAACAATGACAACTACACCTAACATGCTAGTGTAAGAGCTTAGATGTTTAGTCATATGCAATGGGGGGTCTGCTCCATTTCCCGTACTTTTAGAAGTATAACCTTAGAAGTGAAGGACCAAAGCTTACAGAAATGTTAAGGATTACTTGAACATTCAAAACACATTGACTGCAGGATGGGTCCCAAGCAAAAATTCATTACTATTAACTAATATAGCAGTGTTTATAATGCTTCCATTCACACTTGACAACTGTGCAGCCATTGGACTAGGCAGCGTCATTCTTGCATTCACTCAAGGCCACATTTGGATTAATACAGCTTCTCAGCCTCAGCCCTTTGCAGATTTCATTGTGGAGGCTGTCCTGCGCATTGTAGGATGTTTAGCAGCATCCCTAGTCTTCATCTTCTAGATACCAGTTCAATTCAGTTCAGTCGCTCAGTCGTGTCCGACTCTTTGTGACCCCATGAATCGCAGCACGCCAGGCCTCCCTGTCCATCACCAACTCCCGGAGTCTACCCAAACCCATGTCCATCAAGTAGGTGATGCCGTCCAGCCATTTCATCCTCTGTTGTCTCCTTTCCCTCCTGCCCCCAATCCTTCTGGCATCAGGGTCTTTTCCAATGAGTCAACTCTTTGCATCAGGTGGCCAAAGTATTGGAGTTTCAGCTTCAACATCAGTCCCTCCAATGAACCCCCAGGACCGGTTGGATCTCCTTGCAGTCCAAGGGACTCTCAGGAGTCTTCTCCAACACCACAGTTCAAAAGCATCAATTCTTCAGTGCTCAGCTTTCTTTAAAGTCCAGCTCTCACATCCATACATGACAACTGGAAAAACCATAGCCTTGACTAGACGGACCTTTGCTGACAAAGTAATGTCTCTGCTTTTTAATATGCTATCTAGGTTGGTCATAACTTTCCTTCCAAGGAGTAAGCGTCTCTTAATTTCATGGCTGCAATCACCATCTGCAGTGATTTTGGAGCCCCCAAAAATAAAGTCAGCCACTGTTTCCACTGTTTCCCCATCTACTTCCCATGAAGTGATGGGACTGGATGCCATGATCTTAGTTTTCTGAATGTTGAGCTTTAAGCCAAGTTTTTCACTCGTCTCTTTCACTTTCATCAAGAGGCTCTTTAGTTCTTCTTCACTTTCTGCCATAAGGGTGGTGTCATCTGCATATCTGAGGTTATTGATATTTCTCCCGGCAATCTTGATTCCAGCCCATGCTTCTCCCAGCCCAGCGTTTCCCATGATGTACTCTACATATAAGTTAAGTAAGCAGGGTGACAATATACAGCCTTGATATACTCCTTTTCTTATTTGGAACCAGTCTGTTGTTCCATGTCCAGTTCTAACTGTTGCTTCCTGACCTGCATACAGATTTCTCAAGAGGCAGTTCAGGCGGTCTGGTATTCCCATCTCTTTCAGAATTTTCCACAGTTTATCGTGATCCACACAGTCAAAGGCTTTGGCATAGTCAATAAAGCAGAAATAGATGATTTTCTGGAACTCTCTTGCTTTTTCGATGATCCAGCGGATATTGGCAATTTGATCTCTGGTTCCTCTGCCTTTTCTAAAACCAGCTTGAACATCTGGAAGTTCATGGTTCACGTACTGTTGAAGACTGGCTTGGAGATTTTTGAGTATTACTTTGCTAGCGTGAGACAAGTGCAATTGTGCGGTAGTTTGAGCTTTCTTTGGCATTGCCTTTCTTTGGGACTGGAATGAAAACTGACCTTTTCCAGTCCTGTGGCCACTGCTGAGTTTTCCAGATTTGTTGGCATATTGAGTGCAGCACTTTCACAGCATCATCTTTCAGGATTTGAAATAGCTCAACTGGAATTCCATCACCTCCACTAGCTTTGTTCGTAGTGATGCTTTCTAAGGCCCACTTGACTTCACATTTCAGGATGTCTGGCTCTAGGTGAGTGATCACACCATTGTGATTATCTGGGTGGTGAAGATCTTTTTTGTACAGTTCTTCTCTGTATTCTTGCCGCCTCTTCTTAATATCTTCTACTTTTGTTAGGTCCATACCATTTCTGTCCTTTATCGAGCCTATCTTTGCATGAAATGTTCCCTTGGTATCTCTAATTTTCTTGAAGAGATCTCTAGTCTTTCCCATTCTGTTGTTTTCCTCTATTTCTTTGCATTGATCGCTGAGGAAGGCTTTCTTATCTCTCCTCGCTATTCTTTGTAACTCTGCATTCAGATGGGTATATGTTTCCTTTTCTCCTTTGTTTTTCTCTTCTCCTCTTTTCATAGCTATCTGTAAGGCCTCCTCAGGCAGCCATTTTGCTCTTTTGCATTTCTTTTCCATGGAGATGATCTTGATCTCTGTCTCTTGTACAATGTCATGAACCTCTGTCCATAGTTCATCAGGCACTCTGTCTATCAGATCTAATCCCTTATATCTATTTCTCACATCCACTGTATAATCATAAGGGATTTGATTTAGGTCATACCTGAATGGTCTAGTGGTTTTCCCTACCAGTATCTTCCCCAAATCATGACATTTGCAACTGTCTCCACATATTGTCAAATGTCCCCTAGTGGACAAAACTGTCCCCAGATGAGAATCACTGGATTAATGGAAAAGTAGATGGAAGCTACTCTTTTCATATAAGTAATAAAACTCATACTGAACTCCTGCAGGAAATAAACTCATGCAGAGGAAAACAGGTTGGTCTTTTTATTATTTGCCCTAAAGACCCTCAGGCCTCCTTCTAGATTGCTGCTTGGATGCTGACAGTGAAGTCAATTTTCTCAGTAAAAGGAATTGAAGGGGGAAAAAAGCCACTCAAATGATATACGATATGTGAAAGTGAAAGTAGCTCAGTTGTGTCTGACTCTTTGTGACCCCAGGGACTATACAGTCCATGGAATTCCCCAGGCCAGAATTCTGGAGTGGGTAGTCTTTCCCTTCTCCATGGGATCTTCCCAACCCAAGGATTGAACCCAGATCTCCTACATTGCAGGCAGATTCTTTACCAGCTGAGCCACAAGGGAAGCCTGATATACTATATGGGGCAGCATGATTGTCAATTGTGGGAATATTATGTTATAAATGCTTCCATGTTTGTCAATAACCTGAATGAGTTTTATAGCAAATTTTTGTGTAGGACAGTTTCAACATACAGCATGCTTAAAAAATTCTGAATAAATGTCCTGGTTTAAAACCCCTACTGGCTTGAAATAAAAATGATTCTTTGGTATTGTTTTTCTAAATAAAGATACAAATCCATCAACCACAGATCTAAACTAATTAATTCATCTTTTCTTCCTTTTTTTTTTTCAACCAGGAAATAGGCACGGGGTTTTTCATTTCATTGAACAGTCCTTTTGAACTTGAATACCATCTATCTATTGTCTCGGCCTGCACCCGTGCTTGCCAGTTAAGGTCACTTCAATGTGAACTGAACTGGAGGATTTCTGCTGTGGACTTTTACAACAGCATCATTCTGTCACAGACATTTAAAACAGTCTCTCTTTCCACAGTCATTCCCCGTGATCTCCTCTTCCCTCTCCTCCCCCCATATTCAAACATATGCTTACTACTTTCAGGAAGGAAGGAAAGCTACCCAGGAGGTATAAAATGAGCATGATTCAAATGTTTTGTCAGCTGGAGTCCTAGCCGGCAACCAATTTTCAGAAACTCTTGTACGTTATTCAAATTATCATAATATTATTCAAATAATCATAACACAGCATTGGGTCTTTGACCTACTAATTATCCTTTCATCCATTCCCTCCCTGCTGCCGAGTTAATTAGTCAGATGGTGGGGTCTCTGCTTTATGTACATTATCTCAACCACAGAAAGCCACAAAGTTGTGTCAAGAACTGCCGTTGGAGTCATCCTTTTCCGTCCTAATAATCATATATGTAAATTATTTTTAAATCTCTTTCTTCTTGCTAATAGCCTTGCTATTCAGAGGAGAGCAGGCTTCCCTTCGTCCCTTTTCCACTGTGTGTGTATAATTTTTTTTTAAGAAGCAATGAATATTAGCCAACCACCCAGCAGCCCAGATTGCATTCTTGCCCTAGTTTTCCCTCTCCTTGAAATAGAGGAAACCACTTCTCAGACATGTGGAATTCTCTTTATTCTGTTCGTTGTGCCCTAAAGCCATGATTGAGTGTCCTTGATTGGCATTGTCAGTGGAATATGGTCCCATTCTCTGCTATACCAACACCACTGGGCTCATCATTCAGAAATACAATCCCCAGCAGTTCACAGAATGGCTTCCTGAAATTCCTTTCTCATGTACAAGTAAAGCTCACCCTATGACATCAGTCTCAGTAAGTAAACATCAAGCTGCATATTTCATGTCAGAAATGACAAGAGGGTGCTAAAATATCTTTATATACCTCTAAACAAACGGAATGGATTTTCTGTTGAACTTTTTCTTTTTTAAGAATGCTAGAGTCCCTTTCAGATTGATGAGAAGATTATTTTTCAAATGCAAGATTGAAACTAGTATAGTTTTATTTTCCATTCTATCAGTGAAAAGTTGAGTCAGGAAGACAGAAACTACTCTAGATATTTCAAATAGAGGAAATTTAATATAATTAATGGATTACACAATGACAGAAGAGCTAAGAAACCAAACAGGGAACGGAGGCAACCAAAAGACTAACACCATTCTGAGAGAGGGGATGATGGTACTAGAATCCAGAAGCCTGGCCTCCAGTGGGAGCTGGAACCATGAACCATGGTGCTGCCCAGGAGAGTGGGAACCACAAACAAATATAGTCACTTCAGGACTAGAAATAGAAATAGAGGCTCCTTCCTTCATCCTGCAATCTAGTCTCTAACCAGGCTTCTGCTGTTGGAACTTAGAGCTAGAAGCCAGGTGCAAGGAAGTCTGGAAAACAGTATTTGCATGAGAAGATTGGGAAGTGAACCTGAGAGCTTCTCTTTCAATGACAGTTGAGTGAGTGCAAAGCTCGTCAGCATAACTTAAATGACAGATCCATGAAGCCCGTGTAGATGTGCACATAGAATTGAGCCCTAGCCATTTAGAATTCAAGCAAATTTACAAGAAGTTTACTTCAGTTTAAATTAAAGAGTTAGCTAAGGAGGTTAAAGGAATAAACAAAACCAACTAAGAAACCATCTATTTCAAGAATTCTGATATCCCTGGGATTTTGTGGTTGATAGAATAATGACCCTAGGGAGTTCTTATCACCAAAACCTGTGATTAAGTTACTTTACATGACAGAAAGGATTTTGCAGATGTGATCAAGGTTAATGCCCTTGGGATGGGGAGACACTCATGAATTGTCAAGTGGATCCAAGCTAACTGCATGAATCCTAAAATCTGAAATGTTCCCTGGATGCAAAGGCAGAGAGAAGGTAACAGGAAGAGGTGTGAAAGTTGTATGCAAAGGACTCACCTGTTACTGCTGGTTTGAAAATGCCAAAAGGCAGACAAGAGCCAAGGGACATGGCTAGATGTGACAAAGAAACAGATTCTGTTCACCCCACCTGCTGCCATTTATTAGTTTTTCCACCTTTGCTCAATCATGACTTCCATGAGCATACAGAAATGCTGGTATTTCTTCCATCTTTTTTAAAAAAAACCACACCTTCTTGTGACCCTAATTCTCCAGTAGTTACGACCCTATTCCTTTGCTCCTCTTTGCAGCAAGTACCTTAAAAGAATTTGTCTACACTTGTTCTGTGTAATTCCATATTTCTTATTCTGGCTTAAACCCATTCTGACCAAGTTAACTGCCCCTGCTGCCCAATGACAGTCAGTTCTTAGTCCTCTCTTTACTTAATCTGGTAGCAGCATTTGACCCAGTCAATCACTCTTTCCTCCTTGATATGTTTTTTTCCATCTGCCTTCTGGAACACCAGAAGGTGTTCCCTCACAGCTCAGCTGGTAAAGAATCCACCTGCAATGCAGGAGATCCTGGTTCGATTCCTGGGTCAGGAAGATCCCCTGGAGAAGGGATAGGCAACCCACTCCAGTATTCTTAGGTTTCTCTTGTGGCTCAGCTGGTAAAGAATCCGCCTGCAATGTGGGAGACCTGAGCCCGATCCCTGGGTTGGGAAGATCCCCTGGAGAAGGGAAAGGCTACCTGCTCCAGTATTCTGGCCTGGAGAATTCCACAGTCCATGGGGTCACAAGGAGTCAGACACGACTGAGCGACTTTCACTTTCTGGAACACCAAGTTCTCTGCCTTCCCTCTACTTCAGTGATCCCTCCTGCTGCCTCCTCCATTCCTCTTCTCCCTGACCTCTGAAGTCTGCGGCTGTGCCCCAGACTTCAGACCTTGGCTCCTCTCCTTTCACGTATTTCCTTGATGCTCTTATCCTTCCTCATGGATTTAAATACCGCCAATACTCTGATGATTCCCACTCCAGGATTCTCTCCATAACTATAGACCCAGACATCTAACTGCCAATTTGCCAACTCCACTACAGTGGTTAATGGGCATCTCAGCCTAATGTGGCTAAACTGAATTCAGAACCTCCCTCCAAAACTGCCTCTCACTGCAGGCTTCCCCAACTCTGTTCATGGTAACTCTATCCGTCTGTTAGCTCAGGTAAAAAAATAATAATAATAAAAAATCTGGACTCATCTTGTTTCCCTTTTTTTAAACTCATGCCTTCAGACTCCGTCTTCAGAACACATCCAGACCTCAAAAACATTAAATAGACCTAGCAGCCAAGAACTAGTTTTTCACTAAAAGAAACCAAGAATTCCTAGAGAAATGACTGATTCTTGGGCCGGGACTGGGAACGTACAAAAGTGAACCTGGATCGTCTTACTGAGCCGGAAGTGAGAAAGTACTCAAATGATGGCAGACACATGTCAGAAGAACACAGGTCCTGGCTTGAAAAGGCTCCCACTGGTGAAATCTGATATACTTTGAGCATCTGAATAAATGAGAATATGTTTTCTAATGTGGCAAAGGGAATTAAGGTTGCAGCTAGAATTGAGGTTGCTAATTAACTGACCTTAAAAGAAAGAGCTTGTCCTGGATTATCTGGGTGGGCTAATCTAATCACACGAGCTTTCAAAACAGAAAAACCTTTCCCAGCCGTGGTCAGAAAGAAATGTGATAACAAATGAAAGATAGGAGAGATGCGATATTCCTGCCTTTGAAGATGGAGAAAGGGGACTACAAGCCAAGAAATGTTGAGAAGCATCTGGAATCAAGGAAAAAGATTCCCCCTGGGGCCTGCCGATGCTCTGGTTTTAGGACTGATTCTAAGAACGTAAAACTTCTAACCTACAGAGTTATAAGATAATAAATTTAAATTACTTTAACCCATGAAATTTATGGTAATTTTTTTAAAGCAGCAGTAGAAAATGTATACATACCTAAAAGGACTATGACTCCCAATTCTGCATGATAGGTTGTGCTTTTCTTTACAATCCTGAACATTACCTACCATTTTGCTATACATTTATTTGTTATTATTTGATATTTGTCCCCACTTAGTTACAAAAGGCAGAGAGTTTGTCTGACTTATTCACTGCCATGTCCACAGTACATAGAGCAGTTCCGGAAGAGAAATGATACTTCATAAATGTTGGTTAAATAAATATTTAATTTGTGCATTCATGTTAATAAGAACAGTCATTCCTATAACTGCTTATATGCTACCAACCTGAAATAGCATATTTAGGATGTGCCAAACACTGTTAGTTTACTCAACCTTAAACAATTTCTTTAAGAGTGACTTTCACTTTCCTGTAATAAAACACAAAATAACAATACGTCAATGCACTCAGGGTCGATTTTTTTTTTAGGACAACTCCCACTGATCAGCAGGAGGAACTCTTGAACCCACTTTAATAAATGGATAACATTTCACCAATTTCATCTACTGTTTAGAGAACCTCCTTCAGACATAAATCAGCCCTATGACCTAAGAACAGGGCAGGGAATTGTCAGAGTCCCTTTGCTGAGTAATTCCAGAAATGCCTTAAAGCTCAACAAAAGAGGGATCTGACATTAGAAAGCTGGAATTTACAACCTAAGGAAAAGCCCCAGTTGGACAAAACAAAAAAATCAAGCTGGAAGCCCCAGGAGACTGTTTTAGCCTTTGAATACAGGTCTTCAGACCTCTGCATAAGACTTTTTCAATGAAGCAAATTAATCCACTAAAATTCAGCCTAAATTGTAACTATGACTGTAAATCATCAATTTTGTCATGATTCTTTCTACTGTTTCAGGAGGTGATCATATAAACAAACTGCTGTAGGTCTGTTTGGTTGAATGAGCAATGAAATGACTTTCTCCTGAAGACTGAACAGAACCATGTAAGAACCAATGGTAAAGAGCTCAAGTCACTTTCTGTGACCTGCAGAGTAGCATAACACCAAGAAAGCTGAACACACTTTTAAATAAGGCGAGGTGTTTGGAGTAAAACTTTACCCAAGATGCTATCTTAGATTTCTAATAAGGATGCATTTTTCCAAGATAAAAAAGAATGATTTCCTTTTATCTGAAAATACATTATTGAGGTTTATTACTTTCATCAAATGAAACAATAAAGGATTTTGATCTGTTGGTTCATCTTTCTCTTTAGAGTAACATACCTGGGAGTCAGAGTTTCACCTCATTAAAATCGAGACTCTACCAATTATTACTGAAAATCTATGCAAACTGTTCTAATTCAGACTGTAACTGTTCTTCATCAAAACTGCACCAAAATTAGGATACATTCTTCATTGCTGGTTTGCTTAATTTTTATTTGCACCCACATATAGGACACTATGTGTATCTATTGGATAAACCCAGATGTGGGCAGGCTCGAGTTCAACTTAAAACAACTAAAAAATATTCAGTTCAGTTCAGTCACTCAGTTGTGTCTGACTCTTTGCGACCCCATGAATTGCAGCACGCCAGGCCTCTCTGTCCATCACCAACTCCCGGAGTCTACCCAAACCCATGTCCATCGAGTCGGTGATGCCATCCAACCATCTCATCCTCTGTCGTCCCCTTCTCCTCCTGCCCCCAATCCTACCCAGCATTAGGGTCTTTTCCAGTGAGTCAAATCTTCGCATGAGGTGACCAAAGTATTGGAGTTTCAGCTTCAACATCAGTCCTTCCAATGAACACCCAGGACTGATCTCCTTTAGGATGGATTGATTGGATCTCCTTGCAGTCCAAGGGACTCTCAAGAGTCTTCTCCAACACCACAGTTCAAAAGCATCAATTCTTCGGTGCTCAGCCTTCTTCACCGTCCAACTCTCACATCCATACATGACCACTGGAAAAACCATAGCCTTGACTAGATGGACCTTTGTTGGCAAAGTAATGTCTCTGCTTTTCAATATGCTATCTAGGTTGGCCATAACCTTCCTTCCAAGGAGTAAGGAGTAGGCGTCTTTTAATTTCATGGCTGCAATCACCATCAGCAGTGATTTTGGGGCCCCCCAAAATAAAGTCTGACACTGTTTCCCCATCTATTTGCCATGAAGTGATCGGACCAGATACCATGATCTTAGTTTTCTGAACGCTGAGCTTTAAGCCAACTTTCTCACTCTCCTCTTTCACTTTCATCAAGAGGCTCTTTAGTTCTTCTTCACTTTCTGCCATAAGGGTGGTGCCATCCACATATCTGAGGTTATTGATATTTCTCCCGGCAATCTTGATTCCAGCTTGTGTTTCTTCCAGCCCAGCATTTCTCATAATGTACTCTGCATATAAGTTAAATAAGCAGGGTGACCATATACAGCCTTGACGTACTTCTTTTCCTATTTGGAACCAGTCTGTTGTTCCATGTCCAGTTCTAACTGTTCCTTCCTGACCTGCATACAGGTTTCTCAAAAGACAGGTCAAATGGTCTGGTATTCCCATCTGTTTCAGAATTTTCCACAGTTTATTGTGATCCACACAGTCAAAGGCTTTGGCATAATCAATAAAGCAGAAATAGATGTTTTTCTGGAACTCTCTTGCTTTTTCGATGATCCAGCGGATGTTGGCAATTTGATCTCTGGTTCCTCTGCCTTTTCTAAAACCAGCTTGAACATCTGGAAGTTCACGGCTCATGTATTGCTGAAGACTGGCTTGGAGAATTTTGAGCATTACTTTACTAGCATGTGAGATGAGTGCAATTGTGCGGTAGTTTGAGCATTCTTTAGCATTTCCTTTCTTTGGGATTGGAACGAAAACACCTTTTCCAGTCCTGTGGCCACTGCTGAGTTTTCCAAATTTGCTGGCATATCGAGTGCAGCACTTTCACAGCATCATCTTTTGAAATAGCTCAACTGGAATTCCATCACCTCCACTAGCTTTGTTCGTAGTGATGCTTTCTAAGGCCCACTTGACTTCACATTCCAGGATGTCTGGCTCTAGGTGAGTGATCGCACCATCGTGATTATCTGGGTCATGAAGATCTTTTTTGTACAGTTCTTCTCTGTATTCTTGCCTCCTCTTCTTAATATCTTCTGCTTCTGTTAGGTCCATACAATTTCTGTCCTTTATAGAGCCTATCTTTGCATGAAACATTCCTTTGGTATCTCTAATTTTCTTGAAGAGATCTCTAGTTTTTCCCAATCTGTTGTTTTCCTCTATTTCTTTGCACTGATTGCTGAGGAAGGCTTTCTTATCTCTCCTTGCTATTCTTTGGAACTCTGCATTCACATGGGAATATTTTTCCTTTTCTCTTTTGCTTTTTGCTTCTCTTCTCTTCCCAGCTATCTGTAAGGCCTCCTCAGACAGCCATTTTGCTTTTTTGCATTTCTTTTCCATGGGGATGGTCTTGATCCCTGTCTCCTGTACAGTGTCATGAACCTCTGTCCATAGTTCATCAGGCACTCTGTCTATCAGATCTAGCCCCTTAAATCTATTTGTCACTTCTACTGTATACTCATAAGGGATTTGATCTAGGTCATGCCTGAATGAACTAGTGGTTTTCCCTACTTTCTTCAATTACATGAGGCTAATTCTTGGCTTAATAAATTGAAATGTTGGGTTCTAGGGCATTGAGCAATTATAAATTTATTGGACCATTTGTCCTCACAAATAAAAGTTTTTCTTACATAAAAATGTTTTCTACAGGGACTTCCCTGGTGGTACAGTGGTTAATAATCCACCTGGCAATTCTGGGGACACGGGTTTTGATCCCAGATCCAGGAAGATTCCACATGCTGTGGAGCAACTAAGCCTGTGTGCACAACTGCTGAGTCTGTACTCTGAGGCCTGAGAACCACAACTGCTGAGCCCATGTGTTGCAACTTGAAGTACATATGCATAGAGCCTGTGCTCTGCAAAAAGAGAAGCCACCACATTGAGACGCCTGTGCATGGCAACTGAAAGTAGGCCTGGCTCACTGAAATCAGAGAAAGCCTGTGGGCAATGAAGACCCAGTGCAACCAAAAATTAAATAAATAAATAAATTTTTAAAAATGTTTTCTACAAAACAATTGTACTCTCATTAAACATGGTTCTTCACATATCTAATTATGGTTTTATAGCTTTTAAGCATACAAATTGTATTTGTAAATCAGGTGGATACTATTTATTTAACCTTCTATCAGTGACTTATTTTTAAAAAGAAATAGGTAACTCATTGATTTAGCTGGCATAGTTACCTGGAGAAAATGTGTACTCCAAAGCAGATGAGCTTGGAATTCAAAATGACCTTTCTAAGTTAGAGAAGCTGTTAGATCCAGAAGAAAGACATGCAAAAATGATCAACACAATGTGGGATCTAAAAAAAGAAAAAAGAACCAACCAAACAAAACAGAAACAGACTCTTAGATACAAGAGAACAAACTAGTGCTTGTCAGAGTGAAGGTGGGTGAGGAGGATGGACAAAATAAGTAAAGATGATTAAGAGGCACAAACTTCCAGTTATAAAATTAATAAGTCAGGGGGTGCAATATACATAATAGAGAATATAGTCAATAATATTTTAATAACTTTGTATGGTGACAGATGGTAACTAGGCTTATAGTGGTGATCATTTTGTAATGTATAAAAATATAGAATCACTATGTTGTAGACCTGAAACTAACATAATGTAAAACATTAGGTATAAGTCAATTATACCTTAATTTAAACAATAAAGAATGATAAGCACAATAATTAATTTAGAGTAGAGCAAAAAAGAATATGTTAGAAGAATGGGACAAGCGTGATAAATAAAAGTAAACTCTAAAGGGCCTTAAATTTGCTGAACTGAAGTTAATTAAATAACAGAATAATTAATAAAATTAATTAATAAGGTAAGCATAATACATACTGCAGGTTTACATCCAATTCTTTTACGTGGTAAAAGAATTAGAGATATAAAAGTCTGTATAAGGTTCAGAGAACCAAAAGTTAGCAGGATGACAGTTTTTCAAGAATGCTGTTTTCAAAAAGGAGATATTAAAATAATTTATTGAGCATCTACTATGGGTTAAGTAATGGAAATGCAAAAGTACATTCCCATCTACTCTCTAGGAGATAAAAGTCAAACAAGAGAAATATAACTAAGCAGACAGATAAAACAAATAAGTGTTTTGATAAAAGATAGATGATATTCAGCAACAATTTTTAAGTACAGCGTATAGTAATAAAGAAACTGAGGCATAGAGCAATAAGAATCCTGTCCAAGCTTGTAGGTGGTAGAGGCAGAAATAAAACACAAGTAATCTGATGCCACACCCATGTTCTTAACCTCTCTATACACTGCCTCTATCTAAGGGCACAAAAATTAAAGGTTGTAAGAAGAGTTAATTAGTCACTAGTCCCTATAAGTGTCTGACATCTAATACCCAAGCTTAGGAAGCCAATTCCTACTAAGATCTATACATGGAAGAAAAAAAGGTAGCTCAAGGAGATTAACTGACTGGGGAGTCCATGTATAACGTCCCTCTAGGAACTCCTGCTTCTTCCCTCCATAAATCTCCTTTCAATTTTTTTTTTTTTAATGAAACAGGTGCAGATTGGTCAAGCTGATCTCATCACCGTGATTTGAAGAGAGTTTTTCATACCAGTTGACTTTGTAGGCTGTAGACCACCCTATTAAACGTCTGACTTCTGTATGAATTGGCTGTATTTATAGCGGTTTGAGAGGTTTGTAGGTGGCAAAATAGAATGTAAGGAGGATGGGCCTAGTTGAGTCAGATGTTGGCCATTCTGCTCAAGGGATGGTTTAGGACTGTTCATCCAATCAGGAACCAACATCTGTTAATCTTTAGGATATATGCTAAGTACATATACTGCACTTACCTCACAACAGCCTTAGGAGGTACGTATCAGTGCCTCCGTTTGCAGGTGGTAAATGTACTTAAGTCACTGTCTGTGCAGAGCTTGGACGTGAACCTCAGTGGCCTGGCTCCAGAGACCTCGTTCCTCCCATAATTCCATGCTGCTTCCCATCATTTAATCCCCACAGGCAAAAACAGAGAGGACACTGAGGCACTCTAAGTAGCTTTTTGATCCATACTCTGGGAAGATACTCTAGATAAAATACTTTGTTTCATAGAGAAATTTAAGAAGGTAATGAGCAACTATAATAGCATCCTCATCTTGCCAGAATCAAACATTACACAAATGTGAATGTGTGAATCAGATATAGGGGCTTTCCAGGCGACACTAGTGGTGAAGAAACCACCTCCCAATGCAGGAGATAAAAGAGACGCTGATTGGATCCCTGGGTTGGGAAAATCCCCTGGAGGAGTAAATGGCAACCCACTCCAGTATTCTTTCTTGGAGAATCTCATGGACAGACAGCCTGGTAGGCTACACCATAGGATCACAAAGAGTAGGACACGACTGAAGCTACTTAGCGTACATGAACCAGATATTAGAAAAGGAAATATTTTCTTTTAATCTTTTCCTCAGGCAAATGCCCTTGTGTAATGTACATTAGCCTCAAAATAACCCCATGAAAGAAGTTTACTTTACCATCTTCATATTCCAGATGGGAAAACTGAGGTAGTATGAAGGAAAGTATTGCCCAAGGTCACTCAGCTGGAAGCAGCAGAGCCAGGACCCGAATCCAGTCCACTTGGCTCCATAGCCCATGTGTGCTAAGCTCTTCTACTGTTCCATGGTCTTCTCTGGACATGCAAAAATACTTACTTAAATGAGCATCTTTTAGCTGTCCTCTGAAGAAAGGAAGAAAGTTTAATTTTCCTAGATGCAATTTTTGATGTTCTGTTACAATAATGAAAGAAGTATAAATCTATCACAGGCAAAAGCCTGTCAAGATTTTTTAAAGCAGCACCATATACCAATATTTGAATTATTATTTAAGTCTTCTGAATTACCCTTCCATCTCTTTGGGACTGACAGGTGAAGAGCTGTGAGTCAGGAGGAAGTCTGTAAACAATCCAGCATCAAGCATTAGTTGTATCATTTACTCTAGAAAACATGATGATTCCTGAATATTGAAGTGTTCTCATTGTTTCTATAACAATTTCAGCTTGCTACTGTGACTTCCTCTGTTCAAGGCGAATGCTTATGTTTACCAGAAGTAAGGTTCAGGAGGTTTAGAAATATGATATATCTGTAATGCATGTCACTTAGCCAGTTCGTTTATAAAGGAAAATAATGAACAGCTGACAGAAAGTAATAAGTGAAATTCCTTGAGAAATGAGCTCAGAGAAGTTCAATGTGAAACCTGCTCTGAATACAGCACACTACTAACCACAGTCGTGCATTATTCCTACACCGCAACAAAGGCAGCATCCGAGCCAAGACTCAGTTGCTCTGGACTAGTTGTAAACCCACCACCCAGAACAATGCTTGGCACAGCCATTTGCTGAATAAATTATCATTAAATGCTAGACTCCTCCCATTTAAGGACATGGTCAGTTTTTGATCTCTTTAGTTGATCTTCTGCTGATGTCAAGTAGAGCACATGATACTTGCTTTACTGATAAAGTCAGGTTTTCTTGGGTTTTCTTGATTGATCCAATAAATCCATCCTAAAGGAGATCAATCCTGGGTGTTCATTGGAAGGGCTGGTGTTGAAGCCAAAACTCCAATACTTTGGCCACCTCATGCGAAGAGTTGACTCATTGGAAAAGACCCTAATGCTGGGTAGGATTGGGGGCAGGAGGAGAAGGGGACGACAGAGGATGAGATGGTTGGATGGCATCACCGACTCGATGGACATGGGTTTGGGTAAACTCCGGGAGTTGGTGATGGACAGAGAGGCCTGGTGTGCTACAATTCATGGGGTCGCAAAGAGTCGGACACAAATGAGCAACTGAACTTAACTGAATTCTTGGGTTTTTGAGTTCTTGCTTTAGTCTTGATTTTCCTCGATAGAAGATGTACACCCAGCAAGTAATTAAACACTACCAAGCTGTTAATAGTTAAGGAAACAGAGTTCAGTCTTATCACTTAGAATTCTGGAAAAAATGATGAATTTTTCAAATCATAGAGCTAGTTTTAATCATTATTGCTCCCTCCAAATACATAAGTTTGATCAACAAGAGTGCAAGGTGCAAGTCAAAAGCACCTAAAAACCAAGTATACAGGCAATGCAGAGACATTCTTCCTACTAAAGAAAAATTCCCAAGATGTTGTTCAGCCAGTCAAATAAGCCCATACCTCCCCACAACCCTAGTTGAAATGTCCCCAGATGCTGGTGCAGGGGACAGACAGCTCCAAATTTACAAGAGGGGACTCTTGCTTTGTGATCCCTGGTGGATCCATCACAAACCACAGAGATAGATAAGAAAGCAGGATCCCAAACTGCAAGCAGCAAAGCCTGCCAAACCCTGTGGGTACAGATGAAAAGAAAAGAGCCACCAACGAGCACTGTCACTTCATTGTCAACCCTTCTGTCTCTCACACACACCATGCTTGAGAGCAGGTGTTCAGGGCCACATTCTATAAAAAGCAGGGCACACCTGCCAACATTTTTTGCCCTTTCTCTTCCTCCTACCCCTCTTTCTCCACCATCAGTTCCTTTACTGCCTCTCCACCTCCTCCTCCTCCACTCATGTCCCCCATCCAGTTAAATTCTTATATGAAGTGCTAGTCAAACTTTTGGAGCATCCAAAATCGGAACAGTTCAGGATGTGTGGAGGTAGTGAGAATAATACTAGAAAACAGATGTGGACCAAAGAAACATGCTAGTCAAATATCTTCTGTGAGTCTCTTGGAATAAAATTATGGTAGCTGAAAAATTACTTTTGAAGTATCATGCACCTGATTCTAAGATGCCTTAAATTGTGTGCTGTGTCATAGATTTAATAGTAGCTTTTCAAGAGGCCCACATATTAATTGTGTAAGTGTGTACTTTTAATAACTGAAAAAGCACTTAAACACCCAGATAATTACAGACTAACTTTCCTCTTCAGTGTAATGACCAAAGTTTGAGTCAAAGATTTGTTCATATATGTTGTCTAAAGAGTCTTTGGATTCACACTCGCCCTTGACAGATATGCCTGGAATCATGTTGACAAGCTGTTTTGCATCACCAGGGCTCATCATTTTGGTTTCTTTAGCTCTTGAAGATTGACAGTATAATTCTGAGAGATGCTGAAAATATTAGAGTTTATTCTGCATTTCCTATTTGGTTAAACTAATAGTTTTATATTTTTCCTTCATTAAATTACACAGCACTGGAAGTTAAACAGCTTTTCTTGAAAGTCAGCCTGAAGCTTTTGACAGATATGTTACTTATAAAACTTGAGCCTCTTCACAGCTCACCCTGGCATGGTGTCACCTTCAGGAGAAAAAGCAATCTTCATGTCCAGAAATAATGGAAAAGCAATTTAAATCTTTACTGCAGCCTTTTAAAAATGCCAGAAGAGGCTTTTGTTTATACCACACATAAAAATAAATTCAAATATTCTTTCTCCATGTATGTTTAGGCTCTCCTTCTCTTTCTTCTCCTCCCTCTTCTTTCTGGGTCTCTTTCTCCCATCCTTAAGAAACCCTTTGCTTTTCTCAGTGTGGATTAGCCAAGCTGACTGTCTTCCTCTCACCTACCATGAAATTGCCACTACAAAGCCCCAAAACCAAGGGGATGATCAAGAGACTTCTCCATGGCAGAAAGGAGAGTTGATAAGGAGAGTTGATGGCTTATGTTGTCTTATCAAAGGTAGATTTTCAGGGCTTGAGTAATGATTCTCCAAAAACATTAAATGATGGCCCCCAAACTCTCCCAGCTTTGAAGCATCTTGTTTATGCAGGACTGAGCAGTTTCTTCTGCCTTAAATTGGATTACTGGCAGTTGTCAATCTTCTGTGTAAAAATAACATACAGCCAAGTATAGTTGTTTTATGAGTATTTGAAGCAATAATTAATAAACTTAAGTTTAATTATTAATTACTTAGTGGCTCATTTTGTACATTTTATATGTTTGCAAATAATAAGAACTACTTCAAAACTTATTGGTCTGTAGGCACCTGGAAATTTTCTCTTCTCTTCAGTTTAAGAAGCATCTAGATTTCACTATGGGCTTCCTAGGTGGCGCTAGTGGTAAAGAACCCACCTGCTAATGCAGGAGACATAAAAGACACAGGTTCAATCCCTGGGTGGAAAAGATCCCCTGAAAGAGGAAATGGGAACCCACTCTAGTATTCTTGCCTGGAGAATCCCATGAACAGAGGAACCTGACAAGCTATAGTCCACAGTGTCTCAAAGAGTCGGACATGACTGAAGCAACTTATCATGTATCGTTATTTAGTTGAGGAAAGATGACCTTTGGGGTACCTTAGGTCTGTGAGTTTTATATAATATTAAGAAGAAGTTGGTTATTAAGGGATTGAATTCATTCTATTTTTCAAATTTTACCTAAAAACCATAAGGTAAGACATTTCTAATGAAATTAGTAAAACAGCTAATTTTAAACAACTTTGTGTTTTTCTCTATTTTTAAAGATTAAAGTATAATTTGCATCTGGTATTATTCACTCCTTTACTGTACATTTCTGCAATTTCTGACAAACATGTTTAGTCATGTAATCACCACCTCAATCAAAATATGAAACAATCCTTATAATTTTGGCTTTTCCAGAGAGTCATATACATGGAATCACAGATTCGGTAGCCTTTAGTTTGGCTCTCTTCACTTGTCATCAGGCATTTGAGATTGATCCACATTGTTGAGTGTATCGGTAGCGTGTTCCTCTTTGTGACTGAGTAATATTCCATCGTGATGCCCCACAGTTTGTTTTTCACTTCCCCAGTTGACAGATATTTGGGCTGAGCAACACTGTACTGTGTGTTCTGAAAAGAGTGAGGTCCATGTTAACTGAACTTTAAGTTTCTGACCTTCATTCTCCTTCCATATGTCCCCATATAGCTTTTAACTGGTCAAATATAATCCGAAATAGCTACCCTCCCACATTTCTCATTTGCAATGCTTGCTTTCCTTGATCATCACATGTGTATGGTTGTGAAGTGAAACAAAGTAAATAGAGAAAAGTACAGAATTTAGAATTTCACTCCCTGACTTTAAATTTAATATTGAGAGGCTATTTATTATGGCAGAAAGTGAAGAAGAACTAAAGAGCCTCTTGATGAAGGTGAAAGAGGAGAGTGAAAAAGTTGGCTTAAAGCTCAACATTCAGAAAACTAAGATCATGGCATCTGGTCCCATCACTTCATGGGAAATAGATGGGGAAACAGTGGAAACAGTGTCAGACTTTATTTTGGGGGGCTCTAGAATCACTGCTGATGGTGACTGCAGCCATGAAATTAAAAGATGCTTACTCCTTGGAAGGAAGGTTATGGCCAACCTAGATAGCATATTTAAAAGCATAGACATTACTTTGCCAGCAAAAGTCCGTCTAGTCAAGGCTATGGTTTTTCCAGTGGTCATGTATGGATGTGAGAGTTGGACGGTGAAGAAGGCTGAGCGCCGAAGAATTGATGCTTTTGAGCTGTGGTGTTGGAGAAGACTCTTGAGAGTCCCTTGGACTGCAAGGAGATCCAATCAATCCATCCTAAAAGAGATCAATCCTGGGTGTTCATTGGAAGGTCTGATGTTGAAGCTGAAACTCCAATACTTTGGCCACCTCATGCAAAGGGTTGACTCATTGGAAAAGACCCTAATGCTGGGTAGGATTGGGGGCGGGAGGAAAAGGGGACGACAGAGGGTAAGATGGTTGGATGGCATCACCGACTCGATGGACATGGGTTTGGGTAGACTCCGGGAGTTGTTGATGGACAGGGAGGCCTGGCGTGCTGCAGTTCATGGGGTCGCAAAGAGTTGGACACGACTGAGCGACTCAACTGAACTGAGGCTATTTAATCTCTCTAACTCTCGGTTTCCTGATTGTAAAATGGAATTAGCACGTCCACTCACAGTCTTGTTTTAATGACGAAATGAAGTAAAACATCTGAAAGACTTTAGCAGAAAGCTTGGAACATAGTAAAATAACATTGACTCCCCCTTGTACTTCACTCTGATTGTGTTGTTACTTTGAGAGATTTGTTTATGGATTAAAAGAATTTTTTTTGTTTGGGTGTCTTTTTTTTTTTTCTTGTCAGCTTCTTTTTCCTGTCCTACTTCAAGCAGGGAGTTGGTGAAAGGGTGATAAGTGGCAGAGCAAAATATTAAAGCTCTTTGTAAGTCTTCATCACGTTTCACTAAAAGCCACTGACTGAGTGCCTTGGAAAAACATACAGATGGATCACCCCTCTGCTAGAGTTGTTTCTTTGGTTGGGGAGCAGCGGGAGAAGTGAAGGATAGATAGTGCAGGCTGAGATGAGGGAGGCTGAGATGAGGGAGATGAACACATCCCTTGAAGCTCACCAGGCTGGTAGCGAAGCCCCACAGAGGAAGACCCCAAAGAGGAAGGGCACCAGGGTGCACATCTAGCAAAATGGTCTCTTAGACAGCTTTACCAAAAAATTCCTGTGGCTCAGGTTTGAGCCAGGATGCCATCTGGACCTGATGAAGCCATACAAACGAGGATGAGGGACATCTTGGCAGTATCAGGTAGGTACAATGACTGGAATAATGTACGTTACACCTTCCCCCCATTCAAATCTGAGTGCTATTCAGATGTAAATTCCCAGAAACTTGGCACAATTCCAAGAGCGAGTGTATCTGTGTGTGTGGAGTCTAACAAAGATTTTGAGTTTTTCCCCCCTTTCTGCCAACTTAATAGAAGTTGAGTCAATGAAGAAACTTGTATGTCTTGCACACCTGCACTTATAAACCAAGTATCGTAATCACAAAAGTAGAATGCAGACATTATTGTCCTCTTTATTTTAGGTCACATGTTTATTAAACTGTATCAGTGAAGGAAGAAAGTGGCGATGAGGAGCACAAGTATCATCAGATAAGGTGGTCATAAAGCCAATTTCCATAGAAATGATGAAACTCTTATCATCCTATATTAACAACTCCAGTAACCATTTCTTTATGAAAATATATTGCCAAATTATACTGCCTTAATCCCTTAGAAAAGGAGCATCTCTGGGAAGCACTACATTTTTTATAACAATTTCCATTTAGCCCAGGCTAACACATTGAAAGTAAGACATTCTACCCTGTGTATAATTAGTTGCTTCCCTGATTATTCACTGTCATTTCTACTCACTATTTACCCATTGATTCATTTGTTCATTCACTCACTCACCAAGTGCCTAGCAGGTTCCAGACACTATGGTCAACACTTTAGCGTCATCTGGACATATACAAAGTCTTTAAGTACTCTAATCTGCCCTTCCTTTATTCTTGACATGTGTCTGACCTCCATTTTCTGAGGATGAAAATCAGGCCCAGGGAACATGCGTAAGTCCCTGACAGAGTTCAAGGGTTCAGACTCCTTTCATTAGGAGAAAAGAATTCTAAATGGTGGGAGCCCCACTGTTAATCTACACTGAATTCCCAGAATCCTGCTAAAGGCACTTTCAAAAAATAGAGTTTCTGTAATAATGAAAAGACATACTAACACTGTCATTCTGCTTATACTGTGAGGAGTCCCTGTAATAGCACAGGCTGAGAAGTCTCTTTGGATAAATTAAGAACCATGCTGAAACAAAACTAACAATTCAAACGTTTGAAAAGAAAAATGCTGCAAATATTTGGTGATTGTTTTCTCTAAATCAAAGACGCTTTTTATTTGCTGGTTATCATGAATAATTAGAATAAAAAACTTAAAATACCTAAGGAAGAGCTCTAGTTATTTTTATAATATAAATATAAAATATATTTACATTATATTTGAGCTTTGCACATTTCTGATCTTTGTGGGGGTTTTTTGTTTTTTATTTTGTTTTTAATTTTGGACTATTTTGTAACCAAATCAAAACTGACTCTGAAATTCTCAGGCCCTTGTTTATATAACTTATACCAGAGATGGTAAGTCTGAAACGTTAGCTGTGTATAGCCAAGTAGTAGTCATTTATACAGTAAACCTTCTAGCTGGAAGATAAAGGATGCAGAAACAAAGAGAAAATTAGTCTCACAAAAAGCAATTTAGGTTGGAATTGGCAAATACAAATGGAAAAACTTAATTCAAATTTCAAAGTTGTAAATAAGAAAATCAACACAAGAATGTTGAGAAATGGCTGAAAAAGAGACTAGACACGTAGCACACCTCAAGGTTGGGACAAATTATTTATTATAACGCACTTCCTGAACCCCAACCCTTAGCAGAGAAAGCAATTTCTCTCTACGCTCATGGTCACTCACAAGCGTCCATCTAAGTAGTTGCTGGGGTGGATCTTACTGGTAAAACAATCACAGAAACAATATAACAATGTAACTTTCCCCATCCTGCTGAGGCCACCAGGAAAACAAGATGGAAAGAGCCGCTTAGCTCTTGTTCTCAGATTCCTCATCTGCAGTCCATGGGGTTGGACACAACTGAGCGACTTCACTTTCACTTTTCACTGTCATGCATTGGAGAAGGAATAGCAACCCACTCCAGTGTTCTTGCCTGGAGGATCCCAGGGACGGCGGAGCCTGGTGGGCTGCCGTCTGTGGGGTCGCACGGAGTCGGACACGACTGAAGCGACTTAGCAGCAGCAGCAGCATCTGTGAATCAAAACAGTGTTGAACTTGATCTCATCTAAACTCTATGCTTGCACTCAGTTCAAATTGTTGCTCTGTCAAGGCATAAACATATGATGATGTACTCCTTTCTGAATTTAAGAAAAGATTCCTGAAACTCAGGATTCCTCAGTTTAGTAATTTTATCTTCCTGGAGTCCTCTGGCCCCTTAGCCACATAATTGTGTCAACTCATCAGGTTCAATATTAAATAAGTGCACCTGAAGTAAGCATCTTTAGAAAATAAGTATTTGTGACTCTGAGAAAATCCAAGGACACTGTTTATAAAAATTTTCTGTTATAGTCCAATGATTACATATATTTCAAGGAGAAAAAGTTCTTGACCTTCTTGGGGAAAATTCATAAACTGCATTAATTTACATAGAAAAGTATAGATTATATACTGTTCATAATAACCACTTTAAATATAAAGACTAAGTTTACAAGTAAAAGAATAAAGATAAACTATTAAATGTTAATCTGAGGAAACTGGAGTAGCTCTAGTAATTTCAATCAAGGTAAATCTCAGAACAAGCAAGATTAATAGGGATAAAGGTGGATACTACACAATGACAAAGGAACCAATTCTCCCAGAGGACATAGGAATCTTAAATGTGTATTTGCCCAACAACAGACTTTTATGATACACAAAGCAAAAGCCTGATATATCTGAAAGGAGAAATAGACAAATCCATAATTATATTTGGAGATGTCAACATTCCTTTCTTGGGAATTGATAGAGCAAGTAGATAGAAAACCAGTAAGAATAAACATGACCCGAACAGCATGATCAAACAACTTGATGTAATTGATATTTATAAAACATTTCACTGGACAATAGTAGAATACACATTCTTCTCAAGTGCACATGAGTTATTCTCTAAAGTGCACCACATTCTGGGCAATAACAAAATTTTAACACATTTAAAATATTAGAAATCATACAAGTTTGTTCTTAGACCACAATAAAAATAAACAGAAAATAGTACTAGAAAGATGTCTGTAAAATTCCTAACTATTTGGAAATCAAAGAAAAAGCTTCTAAATAACCAAAGGGTCAAAGAGAAATCTCAAGGGAAACTTTAAATGGTTTTGAACTAAGTAAAAATACAAATACCAAAATTCGTGGGATGCAGCTATACAGTGCTTAGAGGGAAATGTGCAGCATTAAATACATATATTAGAAAGCAAAAATATCTAAAATAATTCATCTAAGCTTCCAACGTAAACTATAAGAAAGAGTAAATGAAACCTAAATCAGGCAGAAAGGAGATTATAATAAACATGAGAACATAAATCAATGAAGTTTCCCGTAAGATCAGGAATAAGCCAAGGATGTCTACTTTTGCCACTTGTACAGGAGATAAGGCCAGGGAAATTAGGTAAGGAAATGAAACAAAAGTCATCTAGATTTGAAAGGAAGGAAGAAATAAAACTATATAAGTTTGCTGATGACATGACCTTGTCAAAGAAAGTCAAATGAATCCACTAAAAAGCTATTTGAACATGTTCATCAAAGTTGCAGAGCACAAGATCAATACACAAAAATCAATTGTATTTCCATATACTAGCAATGAAAACTCCAAAAATGAAATTAGAAAAAAATTGCATTTATAATACCATCAAAAAGAATAAAATACTTAGCCATAAATTTAACAAAGAAATGTGAAACTTACACTCTGAAAACCACAAAATGTTTTTGGGAAAAGCTAGAGAAGACCTAAATAAAGGCATCCCAAGTTTATGAAAGCTTAATATTGCTAAGATGGCAATAGTTCCCAAACAGATATATAGATTCAAGGCAATTTGTATCAAAATTCCATCTGGTATTTTGCAGATATTGAAAGGCCATCTTAAAATCATATGAAAACTCAAGGAACCTGGATTAGCCAAATGATCCAGAGAAGGAGCAACAAAGTTGGAGAACTCAGATTTCCCAATTTCAAATTTTAATGCAGAGTTACAGAAGTCAAACCTGTGCAGCAATGGCGCAAGGATGGTTGGTTTTCAACAAGGGTGCAAGGTAACCCAGTGATAAAAATAATAGTCTTTTCAGCAGATGGTTCTGGGACAACCAGATAGCCTCATAGTGAAAAAAACGAACTTCTGACACTGTACACAAACATTAATTCAAAATGGACCATATGCCTAAACGTAAGAGCTAAAACTCTAAAATTTCTCAGAAAAATATGAGAGTAAATCTACAGAACTGAGTTAAGCACGTCTTCTTAGATAGGACCCTAAAAGCACAATAAACAAAAGAAAAAAAGTGACAAATGGACTTCATCAAAATTAAAATATTTTGTATATGAAAGGACACTATTAATAAAGTGAAAATGACAACCTATAGAATGGGAGAAAATAGCTGCAACTCATGTATCTGATAAGTGTCTAGCATCCAGGATATATAAAGAACTGTTACAACTCGATAATAAAAAGAAAAACAACCCAACTAAAACTGGGCAAAAGACTTGAATAAACATTTCTCCAAAGACGATATACAAATGGCCCAACAAGAGATGTTCAGCATAATTAGTCATTGCTGCTGCTGCTGCTGCTAAGTCGCATCGGTTGTGTCCGATTCTGTGCGACCCCACAGACGGCAGCCCACCAGGCTCCGCCATCCCTGGGATTCTCCAGGCAAGAATACTGGAGTGGGTTGCCATTTCCTTCTCCAGTGCATGAAAGGGAAAAGTGAAAGTGAAGTCGCTCAGTCATGTCTGACTCTTTGCGACCCCATGAACTGTAGCCTACCAGGCTCCTCCATCCATGGGATTTCTCAGGCAAGAGTACTGGAGTGGGGTGCCATTGCCTTCTCCAATTAGTCAGGAAATGCAAATTAAACCAAAATGAGATATCATTTCACACCCAGTAGGATGGCTTTAATAAAAAATCAATGAAGTACTGAAACGTGCTACAACTTGGATGAACCTTGAAAACTTGATGCTAAGTAAAAGAAGACAGACAACAAGGTCACATATAATATGATCCTTTTTATTGAGATATTCAGAATAGGCAAATCCTTAGAGACAGAAAGTAGATTATAGAGTTTACCAGGGGTTAAGAAGAGATGGAAATGGGGAGTGATTCCTTAATGAGTATGAGGTGTTTTATGGGGTGATGACAAAGTATCGAAATTAGAAATAGCTGGCAGCTATACAGCATTGTGAATATACTAAATATCACTTCATTGTACTATTAAAATGGTTAACTGTATGTTGTGAATTTTACCTCAGTTTTTAAAAATGACACAAATTGTGAAGAGATACATATGGGAGGAAACGATGGAACACTCAAAACAATATGTAAATTGTTTAGGGATACAAGCATCTTTAATTTTCAAAAGTACCTGTTACAACACTTCGCTTTTACAAAAGACTTATGTTAGTACCTGTTTCACTAACCAAAAGAAAACCAAAGTGGATTTTTGCTTTTAGGGAAAAACGCAAAAAGTGAAACTAGCATTCAGCGTTTGTTTTACAGGGAGCCACTGTAGAATGGGAGCACATCCCAAGCAGTGAGAGTGACACGGCCAAGCTTCTTCCCTGGAACTGAACTCAGCATCTCAGTATCGGGCCACCCGAGCTTCAAAGTGCGGGAGGTCTCTGTGCTTTATCTTGATTTACTTTGTGCATCCATTAGGAAGGTGTCTTAAGGTTACTGCTTCTCCTCTTTGCACCATTTCTGCTTGTGAAAGGTTTCATAGGAATGGCTCTACTGTCCCATAGTGGGAGGGAACTGGTACATATATATTTGGGTACATATATATGTGGGTACATATATATGTGGGTACATATATACTTGGAAAAACTCATGAGAAAAGGAAAGTGACAAAATGAGGACAGTAGTTGTCTGGAGAAGAGGAAGGAAATGTGCTCAAGTGAATATGAATATGGTCTCTCTAATACTGCATCTCTTAAAAAGGGTGGTTAAGTGCATGCTTGTGCTTGCTACATTATTCTTAGCATCTTCTTGTAAGTTTGAAATATTTAAAAATAAATACAGCTTAAGTAAATCAACTTTTAAACTTTAAGTATAATATAGGCAAAAAAAAATTAGTACAAAGTTTGACAAAAGTTTCACAAACTCAATACAACTGTATAACCAGCTCCCAGATCAAGAAACATAATACAACCAGCGCAGTAGTTCCCAGTCCCTTGCAAAGGTTATGCACTGTGTGGACCTCCAACACCACCCACATGAAAATATTTTTAAATAATGAACACCTCAAGTGTCAGAAGGCGGGGGGGTGGCGGGATTTGGGATAGAAACTTTCCACTTTTCATTTTACACCTTTCTACATTGTTTGAATTTTTGTCTTTTTTTTTTTTTTCATAACTCAATATGGACAAACCTCAACATCTTGACTTAAAGCTTTTCTACTGCTGAGTCTTGATGATTTTCATCTCTACTTCATTCTTGCTTCCCAGTGCCCTTGCCACACCCCGAAACTTGTCATCACAAGAAACTGTACTCTCAAAATCAGAAGTGCCTCCATTGCAGGGTCTCATCATAGCCAATACCTTGGTCCTGCCATTGCCTGGGTTTTTAATCCCTTCTTTTCCCAGTTCATCAGAAGTACAAAAGAGTCTTCTTAGAGTAAATCCTAACCCCTTGGGAAGGGAATGTATTTCAGCCTCTCTCCAAAATCACAGAACCCCATAAAAGAAAAGTAACAGGGTATATCTTCAGAAACCCAGTAGCTGATGGCCTTGCCCAATCACTTCAGATAAAATCATTGTGCCGCATTCTGAGATCTAAGGTATTTCCTTTCTGCTAATGCTCTTCTTTTCTAAACTACTTTACTTTCTGGAGAATCCCTTTTTTCATAGAACTCCCCTTCTCTTCAACCCACTTGGGAATTCCCTTTAGGGTCCTAATTTCTCCATGTTTTCTCCTTTTCATAGAAACTGCTCTATCACTTTTCCATGCCTGATCTCTAGACAGCTGATGCTGATCGGCAGTGAAAACCTGCCCCTTTGTGATAAAGACCATTCTCATCTGCTTGGCAGTGGGTTTCACATAGGGAAACACAGGGAAAGCTGCTAAAAGCCACGTATTCTAATGGGTTACTAGGTTAACAAGCAATGATGGGAGAACACAAGATAATACATATTGGACAAATACATTCAGAGAGACAGGAGTGACTTAAACTGTGATATTTTTAAAAGATGCAGGTTTTGGAAAAATAGACCAAGTTGAATAAAGAAGGCAATATATTGCTTAGAGTTGATAACTGGTATCTCTTAAAAACACATATAAGCAAAAAAAAAAAAAATTCTCAAATTTCCTACTTAAAAAGTTAAATTGTTACAGGATTATTTCATTGATTTTTGCAGTAATGACAACAAAAATGGCATGAAGAGTTCTACCTCAAAAGACCCTGTTCAAATAAGTCAGGAAAAAACAGATATCATATGACCTCACTTATATGTGGAATCTAAAATAACCAAAGTCATTGAAACAGAGTAGATTGATGATTACGGGTTTGGAAGGTGGGAGGTAGTGAAGGACAAGTAAGCTCCGCATGCTGCAGTCCATGGGGTTGAAAAGAGTCGGACAACCCTGAACAACAAGAATGGGTAAAGGTGATAAAAGGGGACAAAACAAACTTTCAGTTATAAGATGAGTAATTTCTGGAGATCTAACTTATATACAGAGTACATGATGAGAAATGCTGGGCTGGAGGAAGCACAAGCTGGAATCAAGAATGCTTGGAAAAATATCAATAACCTCAGATATGCAGATGACACCACGCTTATGGCAGAAAGTGAAGAGGGACTAAAGAGCCTCTTGATGAAAGTGAAAGAGGAGAGTGAAAAAGTTGGCTTAAAGCTCAACGTTCAGAAAACTAAGATCATGGCATCTGGTTCCATCACTTCATGGCAAATAGATGGGGAAACAGTGGAAACAGTGTCAGACTTTATTTTGGGGGGCTCCAAAATCACTGCTGATGGTGATTGCAACCATGAAATTAAAAGACGCTTACTCCTTGGAAGGAAGGTTATGACCAACCTAGATAGCATATTTAAAAGCAGAGACATTACTTTGCCAACAAAGGTCCATCTAGTCAAGGCTATGGTTTTTCCAGTGGTCATGTATGGATGTGAGAGTTGGACGGTGAAGAAAGCTGAGTGCCACAGAATTGATGCTTTTGAACTGTGGTGTTGGAGAAGACTCTTGAGAGTCCCTTGGACTGCAAGGAGATCCAACCAGTCCATCCTAAATGAGATCAGTCCTGGGTGTTCATTGGAAGGACTGATGTTGAAGCTGAAACTCCAATACTTTGGCCACATGATGGGAAGAGCTGACTCATTGGAAAAGACCCTAATGCTGGGAAGGATTGGGGGCAGGATGAGAAGGGGACGACAGAGGATGAGATGGTTGGATGGCATCACCAATTCGATGGGCATGGGTTTGAGTGGACTCCGGGAGTTGGTGAAGGACAGGGAGGCCTGGCGTGCTGTGGTTCATAGGGTCGCAAAGAATTGGACACGACTGAGAGACTGAACTGAACTGAACTGAATGAAGAGCCTGGTGACTACAGTTCACAATGCTTTATTGTATATAGTACTTGAAATTCACCAAGTTCTCACTGCAAAAAAACAGGTGACTATGTGAGATGGCGGATGGTGGTAATCCTTTTGCAGTATAAATGTGTATCAAACCCTCACTTTGTATACCTTAAACTTACACAGTGTTATGTGTCAATCATATCCCAGTAAAGCTAGTGGGAGGGAAGACTCTTCTCAGAACGGTTTTTCCTGTCACTCAATCCTGTACCAATTGTTGTCCTCTTACTTAACACTTTGCATCTGTTCTGAGCCACACGATGGTGTGGACACCCTGAGGTAGGTGGGAGAGAGGAATGGTTTTCTGACATATTCTGTGTATCTACGTTTGCATGCCTGAGCATTAAATGCTACTTGATTGGGAGGTATACTGAAGGAAGACTTGGAGGATAGACCCAGAGACTTGGAGGAGGAGCCAGGGTGGGAGCACAGGGAGTAAGCCTCTTGAGTCCTCCTTGTGGGAGGACCTCAGACCTGGCCAGACCACCCAGTGCTGCAAAGTCCTTCACACCTCTCCCCTAACCTAGGTCTGAACTACCATGCAGGGCAAGGGTCACGGCTTCTCCGTCACACCCGCATTCCCTGATTTGCAACACTACCCACAGCCTCTGCGTTGTCATTCAATTCAGAGAAATCCTTTCAACAAGGTCACAAAGGTCAGAGAGAAGACTGGAAGCTCTGAGGAAGGCGGAGTTCCCATTTCCTGACTTAACATCTGCCACTCAGTCTGAGGCTCCCTTTCTTCCTCTTAGCTTTAAAGAACAAAAATTATTGAATAGCCCAGGGCTAAGAGTGGTGAAAAATTTCATTACATCTTCTCTGCTACCTCTTCTCTGAAAGTATTTCCTAGCCAATATTCTTGCAACAAATCATTTTTAATTTGAAAGTCACACTCCACCATAAAATGTACACAAATATTAGGAGACTAGGCAGGGAATTGCTATGCTAAGCATATTGTAAATACAAGAACTGTTTCCCTAATGCAGAAGGAATAAATTATCAATTTATCTTCCCATGGCTGTCTCATCTGGTTATAAATGATAGCAGAGCTTTAACTAAATATAAATATTGAAGTTCATTAAACAACTAAGATTTCATCCAAAAACAAAAACAGAACCATGGAAAGCTGGGACTTCTGTCACATCTCAATAAATACAAATAGGGTACAAATTGGCTTAAATTAAACAAAATCATATTTAAATGCTGCTTGAAAGTTGATTTAAAAGAAATAAAGTAAACCCAGCGGCTTGAATAAAAAATGACCTTCGAATTTTTTCTACTTTGTTGCAATTAGAATGAAAGTAGTTATTTCCTTCCAAATAATTGCTAAGATTCAATGGTGTTTAATCCTGCAAATTATTAGTATTTGAATGCCACTTTTCATAGACTAAATTAGGAAGAAAGAAAGGTATTTTAGGGTTTACTTTCTGCGTCCTAGGGAAACTAGTCTGAAAGATACCTGACAAGTGAATTTGAAAAAAGGGAAATCAGTGTCTTACATTTCTGGGTATGACTGTGCATGTGAGTGTGTGTAATGTACATATTTATGTTTGGAATAGGTATATATAATGGCTTTGCAGGTGGCTTAAGTGGTAAAGAATCTGCCCGCCAATTGCTGAAGACGCGGGAGACATGGGTTCTATCCTTGGATCAGGAAGACCTCCTGGAGAAGGAAATAGGAACCCAATCCATTTTTCTTGCCTGGGAAATCCCATGGACAGAGGAGCCTGACAAGCTACCTTCCATGGGGTCCCAAAGAATCAGACACGACTGAGCACCCATGCATGCAGGTGTATATAAATAAATAATCTCTGCCTCCTCCTACATATGAGTGAACTGAGACCCAGAAAAGACATACAAAGTATAGTGTGGCACTCAGGTAGCCCTTTACAATGCAAATTTCATCATTCAGTTTTCTCTTAGCTTCTTTTTATTTTTATTTCTACTTAACATTTAATGTTTTTAATAAAAAGTATCAAAGTCAAGTATAATTCATATAAAAAAAATCTAATGCACATTTGATTCAATAAGTTATAGATCCTTTGCCCTCAAGTGAATGGGACAGTGACCAAGCTTTCATGGAAGCAACAAAACCCAATTCAGAGAGACCCACATTTTAATTTGTTTTAATCATCTTAAGGATGTTTCATGTACATACAGAGTAAGAGAGTGGGAAGAATCCTGGAGGTAGAAATTTAATCATAGCTGGAGGATCCCAGGTGAGTCGTGGCCACCCCAGGTCTCAGATTCCTTGTCAACAAAATAAAAGGATGGATTGGAATATACCAGGTGGATTATTTACCCTAAGCCTTTATGAAAGGCTGCAAAATGAACCAGCAAGTATCAATTACTATTGAGAAAGAAAAACTGAAGGATCAGAGACAGAGAAGCAGTCCTGGATGTCAAGCATGAGGGATGAGGTGAGGCTATAAACAGGCAGATGAGTCAAAGGGTTGTGGAGTGGATGGACGGAGCAACTTTGGGACAGAGAACAAGAGTTCTGATTTTGTGTGGCCCTGGCTACATAGCACAGAGGGATCATAATATTTGTACCAATTCCCACATCCTCCTTGAAACATTTGGCCAATGTAAACTGTTACAAAGTCTCCTAATAAAAGTAGAAAACACTGACCTTAGGATCCACTAATTCACACATAACATGCTACCCTCATCTTTGATCATTTTGTGTATTGGTTATATAACATTTTCTATGTGAATTTTTTTGGTCTTTCCCAATTGGATTATAAGTGAGTCAGAAATAAAGGTTGTATTTTACACTAGGCATTATTAAGGTGCTTCATAAAGCTATTTCATAATAGGCACTTAAATATTTCTTTATGAATGGCTAAAGAGATGCATTAAAAGACAATTTGCAAAATAAAATTCAGTCATTCATCCATTCAAAATCCAATCATACATTTATTGTGCACCTACAATGTGTCAACCATTGGTTTATATGCTGAAGGTAAAGAAATAAACAAGAAAAGAAAAATTTCTAGTCTAAGGATCTCACTCTATATGGAGCATGTGGTCAAGCAAACACACCGTTATGATGAAATGTGACCAGGGTCATACCTGGAAGCAGGAAGAATGGAAAACTAGGAGTTTCTTCCTGGGGACACCAGATGGAGTTGTCCCGGAAAGCTTCACAGGGGAGGTAACATTTTCCTCCCTGAGTTTTGAAGAATAATTGGGAGTTTTCCAGAAGGACAAGAAATGGAAGGAATTTCACAGTGTGTGATACAACTCATTAAGCATGTCTCTGTTCCACAATTCCTGTGTTTAAAGTGGTGAAAATGAGGTTACAAAACAAACAACGGCCTAACTAGGAAGGGTCTTACACACCATAATAAGAAGTTAATTGTCATTTCACAGGGCAGTGATTCCTAAACTTTTGACTTTTACAGACCAGTAAATTTCAAAGACATTTTAAGATTACCAAGTCTTTCTTGTCCAACTGAGTCATTTTTTTCTCAAATTTACATTTACAAATACCAGCATTTCATAAAGGAAATTTTTTTAATGTCAAAAAATGTATAAAGAACATAATCCCAGCAAAGATCCTTTAAATGAGTAAATTTATTCCGTGCAAAAGAAACTCCCAATAATTATCTTTGCTTCTCCTTTAACCTCAATATGTTAAAACTTTTATCACAGATTAGTGCTTATTTCATGAGCTTGAATCCTAGAACCTCAGATATAGCTAGTGAAGAACTAATGAAAAACGTCAAGTAAGAGAATTAAACAAACTTCCTTTTTTCTAGATAAAAATAACTCTTATATTTCATTGGAACCATTAGCCACGAGTTCCACACATATTTGTTTTTATTTCATATAATCGCCTGCTTCATTGTCTTAACAATGTGGGGACCAGGATGTCAGAGGGGCGTTAGCAGTGTGGTGATAGCTATATCGAGGGCAGGACACCCAAGAGACTTCATATGTGGCTTCAGGTTTCACATTTGCTGCTAAATTTCCTCACCAAGGCAAAGAAAAGCATTCCAGAAAGTCACATCAGACTCCTCAGAGAATGCTATACTTAAGTCATTCTGAAAATAATTTGAAATTTTTAATGTAATTTTTAGACTTAAATCTGGATCATTATACTCCCAGATCAGCTTGATTTGTTTGTTGGTTTGTGTTTTTATCCCATTAATTCCACAGAAGAGCCCAAGTAGCCATACTTCAAGGGATCTTGTATTTTTATGATTAATGGTGACATGTAACCCCAAATCAAAGAAATGCTAAGTGATGGATGAAATTCTAAAGCTTTACAAGTTCAGTCCACTTGGAATTCAAATCAAAATGTACAGAGGCATGTCCCAGGCTCATGCTGAAACTGCTAAATTGGGCAGTAAATCTCATGAGAGTTCAGCACGTGAAATCTCTGGTATTTCCTGCTTTTAATTTGTCTAGAAATACTTCAAGGATAGCTTTTCTTATCATGTTTCAGAACATGCCCTTGTAAAACAGAGACACATAGAAGAGATTAGGTTTGTGTTAATAATGTTGCTTCAAATTTGGCTCAAGATTAGTTGTTATAATAAGACCAATTCGTGTATCCCTTAACCAAAGGGAAATGGAGCCCTCATCACAAATAGCAGGAAGCTATTTGGTAAGGCAGTAAAAGACATTTTTTAATTTACAAAGAAAATAAAGGTATTCACAAATCCTAAGTTATATAATATAGCAGAAATTCAGAGACAGAAACACCATTTCAATTGGAAGAACTAAGAAGTTAACCCCCAAAGTCACCAAGCTCTTTGTATTCAGCTTACAACAATTTTTTAAAAAATCCTTCCCACCCTCTATCTTTCTTTCTCCACTTGGACACCTAAAATGTCAAATTTTATTGACTCAGAAACCCATACCTGGTATCCCAAAGTGGTATGTGTTCATTTTTCTTTGTCCAGTGGTTTATTCCTTTGAAGGGAGGCATCAGTAATCTGGAAACATGCAACGAGAGACATGAGATGAGGAATGAATGACAAAGCACCTCTGCATTCATGTTGATAATGTGCTTGACTGACTAATACACTTAACTCCCATTTTTTCAAACACTATTGGGATATAACCTGGGGTTTGGCAAACAGGTGCTGTTTTTTCGATGTCACTGGTGCTAAGACTAACTTTGCTTACAAATTCTTTTCATCTGCACCTCTAATCTTAGAAAAGTTTTGAAAGGCAAAGTGTATTCTACCTATGCAATGGCTATTTGGGGTTTTAAGGGAAATTTCATCTTCCCATAATTAACCGCTGCTCCACCAAATCAACATGATATCTTTTATCCATAAAGCTAAACACAAAGATTATTTTTCTTGATGCTCTTATTCTTATCCCGATGGCCTTCTGACACTTGAATCCCAGATTGATCAATTCTATAGGAGGTCATTTACTTTGATTTGTTGTTGTTGCTTTGTCGCTAAGTCTTTTCCAACTCTTTGTGACCCCATGGACTGCAGCACGCCAAGCTTCCCTGTCCTTCACTATCTCCCAGAGTTTGCTCAAACTCAAGTCCATTGAGTTGGTGATAATATCTAATGATCTAACACGGGTTCCATCCCTGCACAGGGAAGATCCCCTGGAGAAGGAAATAGCAAAACACTCCAATATTCTTGCCTGGGAAATCCCATGGACAGAGGAGCCTGGGAAGCTACAGTCCATGGGGTCACAAGCGTCAGATATGACGTACTGACTAAATCACCAACTCAAGAAGACTCTGGAATGATTTTTATCTTTTACAATAGGAGAGCCCACATTCGATATACACACATGCACACACAATTTTTCTAACAGAGCTGTACGTTTGTTCTAGGCAAGCCCAGTGCCGTACTTTCTGTTTGTATAATGCAAAATAATGCCTCTGGCTCCACTTCTATCACTTTTCTCTCCTACTCAACCAGGATTATGCCAATTGTTCTTACTCTGCCCCAGCTTACTCTGTATTAAGAACTGGAACTTGCCCAAGTCACGACAAATAGCCGTTTCTGGTGCTTGGGGGAGCTTGTGGAACGTATTAACCTTCTGTGCTCTGCCTTTCAGTGCCTTTGCTCCTTGGAGCTGAACCAAAAGGTATAACAGGTTACTTACTAAAAGCTAGACCTTGGCCCTAGTTAGTTTCTTAACTGTTCTATAGAAAAGACTTATGCAAGTCTCTTGTTGGCAAGACAGAGAGTGTCTCAGGGAAAGAAGGATCTAGTGGTCTTCGCAGGAGGCAGTTTCCTGTTTTGTGGGACTGGAAGCTTATACAATTTGGAAGGCCACTTTTAATAAGAATAATATAAAATTACAAACACAAAATCAGGTAAATTTTAGAATGAGAGAAGCAATCACAAGAAATTTAGAGAGTCTTGGAGATTTTCTGGGAGCTTTCTTGCCAGAAATGCTCATGCAAAATGTTTCCAGCCACTATCTGGCTGCCTCTTCCCAATCCAAACATGACCGGCCCCTGCCAGTATCCTCTGTATCTCCTACAAGTGAGAGGCTCTTTATCTTCTTGTGAAGAAATTGTCAGAAATATTATATGATTGTTTTCAGTGTTTCTTGACTTTTACAAGAGTTTGAACTTGGGGGATGGGCAAACAACTTGAATTGAGAACTCTGACCATCGATGCTCCTTCAGAATTTTATGAGCATACTACCTACTGCAAGAAAAAGATGGTAGGAAAGCCCTCTTGACCAGACAGTTAACAACTGCCAAACAGATGAAGCAAAGAGATTTTGACTTCTCTACCAATATAACAACCATTTTTGAATTTAATAATCATTTTTATTGCTTAACCATCTTTTGAGAGCCAGCCTTCCTGTTAGAGAGATTATAAAATTAACAATTGCTTTGCACCTAGTAATATGGTTTTATTATGAGAGTCTAGTTGTGGCTTTAATAAAGTCTGGCCCTGCTACACAAATATTACCACAAAGAAGGACCTCATTGATTCTAAAATTTAAACCAACCATCCTACAACCAAAGTTATATATTGTTAATAATTCTCCCCAACTAGTAAATGGTTTATGGCTACTTATTTCCACATAGCAAATCTCTCAGTTTACTTACTTTGAAATACATTTTGCAAAATATTTATTTCAGAAAATATACCAAGAAGCTACAATTATCAGTACCCAGGAACAACAACAACAAAAAAAACCCCATCAAGATGAGTACTGGATGCAAATCATTGTAGATTTATGAAAAAGGACTGGATTTTGGAAGCATGTTTATCTGATTGCTTGTACATTTGGGTACATTCAAAACTGATTTTAATGAAGCTTCTTGGATTTGCTAGTGAGAGTTCCTCGGTATAGATGACTAGGAATTCAAACATGTATCCTTGTGGATTCCTTAATTCTCATAGAAAGAAGTCTGCCTACCTTTACAACTTACACATACACAGAAACTTGGCTGAATGTTAAGCCATGTAGTTCTTCCCTTATATACACTATGACCAACTCTACCAGGTTGCTTGAGACTGACCTGGTTTTAGCACTAAAGTCCTGCATCTCAGAAAACCCCTTGGTCTAACTAACTAAAACCAGGTAGTTAATTACCCTTCTTCCATGAAAACACAGACGTGTAATAAAATAAGTCCTCATTGCTACTAGGTACAAAAAATTCAGATTGAAGCTGGATTCTTAGCCTAGAACTTCTTAATCCTTAGACTGTCCACAGCTTCTTGAAATTGTAGTTAAAGTGTGGTGCACATGTGCATTTTCTGTTGGAAGATCTACAGTTTTTATCAGATTTTTGATGTAGTTCATCTAAAAAATTAAAGAAAGTGTATCTGTGGAGGATTACCTGGAGTGTGACCCATCATTTGTCTAGATGTTCTGTTTTGCTTCACTGCACTTTGGATGAGGCCATCAGTCATTAGGACAACCCAGAGCTGTTTGCCTCTGTAAGGAAGCTAACAAGGACATTGTTTACTATGTCATGCTGTTCCTTGTATAAGAAGCCTTGGAAGGAAATATCTGTCTTGTGTTGCTATCAAAATTCATTTTCTTCTTCTAAGTGACTTTGTTTTTTCTCCTATGGATAGATGAGTGACCACATTTCCCTCTTGCTATTGTCTTCTAGACATCTTAGAAACAAATGTGTGGTCTGCCCATGCAAAGTATACTGTACTTCACAGTATAGACTTTTTGTATTAAATACATCCCTGGTTCTTTTTTATGTACATGACCTTTGTCTCATATTTCTCATCTACTTTTAATAGTCATTATCCTATCAATTAGGGCTTCCCAGGTGGCTCAGTTGTAAAGAATCTACCTGCCAATGCAGGAGACATGGGTTCAATTCCTGGGTCAGGGAGATCCCCTGGAGAAGAAAACGGCAACCCACTGCAGTCTTCTTGCCTGGGAAATCCCATGGACAGAGGAGCCTGGCAGGCTACAGTTCATTGCGTCATAAAAGAGTCAGACATGACTTAGTGACTAAACAACAACAACACTTTATCAATTAAGAATTAGGTTTGGCTGTGAGCTTGAGAAACTCCTTAAATAGATGACCAAACAAAGAGAGTTTTGTTTTGCTCATATACCCATGAATCTTTCCTTTAGTAGGTAAGGAGATTTTCCTTTCCACAATTGTGTGCACTCAAGGTGGCTATTCTTCTCCAGCACTGAATCCTCACTCCAAAAATGAAGAAGAAACACAAATATAAAAGGCACATACCATTTCTGCTTATTTTCATTAGCCAAAACTTTATCATGGGACCAACCCTAGATGGAAGGAACACTGGGAAATGAATTTGCTTTGCTGGGCCCATTGCCACATGGACAAAATCCGTGTTTGATTTAGAAAGAGTAGAAAGCTCACGATCAGTAGAGACCAACATAATCATCTTCTGGAATTTTATGTTATCTTTACAAACCACCTTAAGTCTCTTTGGATCTGAAAGGTCATAATAACAAATTAGATACATCAAATTGTGACAGTTACTACAAAAGTTTCTCAGATAATTTCTGATATCATGTAATCACAACTCAGATGTATGGGGTATAATTTCCTGGCTAATCTGACTTCTAAATCAACATCTAAACACTGTTTCATTACTGTGATTTGGGGCACTCCAGCAAAATTTTATATATAGTTCCTATTCCTGGTTAATTGTCAAAGAAATAGATCCAATTCATCATTCATATTTTTTTGTCATTATTTAGTTGCTAAGTCGTGTGTGAGCCTTTTTGTGACCCATGGACTGTATATGGAGTCCAACATTTATGTTGAGTATATGCCTTATGCCAGGCACGGTGCTGAGTTCTGTAAACTTGACAATTAAGAAGTCTATGTCAGTTCCTAGCTCTAAGATGCACAGTTAAGTAGAAAAATCAGAGAGCAAGCCAACAGCCATGGCAGTGTGTGATAAGTGATGTGGGCGGTGCACACACATGGCACTCTGAGAGAGTGAGGAGGGACCATAACCTGCCTGGGGTGGGAAGGACAGGGGAGACATTCTGGAGGAACTAACACTTGACCTGGAGGATGATTTGAATTAGCACATATCTGTGAATTTCCAGGCTGATGTGTGTAATTGGAGGGGATTTCCAGGCTGATGGGGATTTCCAGGCTGAAGTGCATAAGTGAAGAGGTTGCAAATAGCTCTGAAATACGCATGAGGTAGCAAAGCAAGAGATGATATGGAAGTCTTCCAGATTCCAGAGGTATCATGTTCAGCTAAGGAGTTTCGATTTTACACTATAGATAATGGAGAAAGTAGGAAGGATTTCTTTCTCTTATAGAAAAGAGTCACATCCATATATGCAAATATAAAAAGGGCTGCATTACCAGTTGTGCACTTGATGGATTAGAGACAGGAAGAGGGCTTGGGAGGTTGTTACAATGGTCCAGCCAAGAGAAGCTGAGAGACTGAAATAGGACAGTGTCTGGGGGTAGAGAAGAGGGAACAGATCTGAAAGCTGTTAGGATTTAGACATCTAAAGTCTCAGGACCTGATCACATAAAAAAAGAAGAGAAGTGAAAGGCACGGGAGAAAAGGAAAGATATACCCATCTGAATACAGAGTTCCAAAGAATATCATGGAAAGATAAGAAAGCCTTCCTAGGTGAACAATGCGCAGATAAGAGTTACTAGCAGTTTAGAGTAATCCCACCTCTGGGTTCATGATTTTCTAAACTAGGCATCTTGGTCATGATTGATCTCATTTTCCAGGAAGGAGAATACAGGGTAAAAGCTAGCACAGAAGGGTGGAGTAGGGAGGAAATCTCAGAAGGGGGATACAAAAGAGAAGAGATGAATTCCATTTTTGATGCATGGGAGAAAACTCTGGAAAACCAATGTGGAATTGCCTAAAGGTAGTCAGTATTCCATTTCTTTCTGATTTCTCCAGGAGGTTGCTATGGCAATTATCCCTTCCTTTCTTTATTTCCAACCTTACCTTCTCTGTAAGCTCCTCCCCTGTATCTTGGAGCTACATTCCCAACATGGTTCCCATCTGCATCTCCAGCCTCACTTCGACCGTTCTTCATTCTTTCTCTCTGTGCTCCAGCCACACTGTACTGCCTATTGGTTCCATGTATGCACCCTCCTGCCTCAAGGCCTTTGCGCAGGCTTTACATTATGGTTGAATACTCTCTTCATTCCATCTTCCTTTCACTTGGCTAGCTCTTATGCATTCTTCCTCAAACCCACAGGCAATCCTTCTCTTATAGTCCCAGAGTATCTGTTATGCCATGGTTTATCTAATTATAATTTGTTCAGAATTAATTATTTATTTAATTAATATAATTATTTAATCATGATGGACTTTGACCCCATGAGGGCTAGGGCCTTGCCTTGCACAGAGCTCAGCTAAAACATTCTTGTAGATAGGAACCAATTATCTGGTGATGCATATGCCTGTCCCATCTTTAAAAAATGAAAATAACTTCTTGCCAGCCCCACATTCATTTTTGTTCTCTTCCACCTATTTCTGCTTTGTTTGCAACTGAACATCTTGAAAGATGCTCTAGTGCTTTGCCTATAAGTGCTGGTAAATCATGCAGAACTGGAGTTAGGTAGAGAAGGCAAGTAGAGACCAGGAAAATAAAGTATGATAGAGTCGTGAACACTCCCCTAAACACAGAGTGTTCTAGATTCACGACTTTCATAAAATCTACCATTTGTTTTTCAACGCACAGCATTCTGACCTTGTATTCCTGTCCTTTCACTGAATATTCTTGGGCACATGTACTTGCTGAACTTCTCACAATGAAATCTACCAATTGACTTTCAAGTATTAAGTCGATCCTTCTACATGTTTAACACTATGGACCTTCCATTCCTCTGCTGTCTTATCCAACACCACCTCCTCCTGGATCCCTCCTCTGATATTCTCTTCCCCATTTCACTATCTTTGTTGCTTTGACCGTCTAATAAATGTCAACTTCTATCTTAGTTCCTTTAGATTCTCACTATACACTGGGGCAATCTCACACATCCTCAAGATTTTGGCTGTCATCCATACAATTTCCCATGGGAAGTTCCCATGAAGTATGGGTCCATACAGTAGTGAGGGTAGAGATGAGATAAAAAAGGTCAAGCTTAGATGGCTTCTTGGTGAAGAAGATGGGAGTTCTTTTCTTGGGACTGAGGGGCAGATGTGCAATAACAGGGCAAGGGGTGAAAATACAGCAAAGAGATGAAGGAGAATTAACGAACCATCTGCCCTGGGATGGCTTCCCAGGTGGAGAAGAGGTAAAGAACTCACCTGCCAATGCAGGAAACGCAAGAAAAGCAGGTGCAATCCCTAGGTTGGGAAGATCCCCTAGAGTGGGAAATGGCAACCCATTCTAGTATTTCTGCCTGGAAAATCCCAAGTACAGAGGAGCCTAGTGGGTCACAGGCCAAGGAGTCACAAAGAGTCAGACACTACTGAGTGACTAAGCACAACTAAGCACATGCCCAGGGGTCTGTACTATTAAGTACTACTCAACCATGAGGAGTGAGACGTCCATTTGGCTGGGAGAGTTTTCTCTGTAGGTTGCTGGGAACTGGTAGGGCTTTGTTTGAAGAGAAGCAAAAGCTGGATTCATCAGGACTGGAGGTTTATATGCCAGGTTTTGAGAGAAAACAAGGGAAAAGGAAAATGACAGTGCAGAGAGGATAGGTGAGGATACAGAATATAGAGCATTAGCTGCAGAGGTGGAAAGACGAGCTAGGAAGGCACTAGAAGACAGGAGAAAATTAACGACCAAGGAATGTCTAACTCCTATCCACCTGAAGGCTGCCCTTGAAGGATTTATCTCCATAAATAAAGAAAAAGGAAGAGGTAGAAATTCACTTCCCTTTCTGAATTTGGCTTGTTCTCTCTTCTTGCGTGTCCTCCTTACACTGTAAGCACTGACTATTGAATCATATATACAAGCTCTCCTAATTACCATGTGACTGGGCAAGTTCTTTAACTTCTTTAAGTCTAAATCTTCTCAGCTGTAAACAATGTTAATAATAGTCTTTCATGCATAAGGTAGATATGAGGATATAGTGGATCGATACATAACAAAGTTCAGCAAGGTATCTGATATATAGTAAATGCTCAATAAAAGTTATCTCTTAGCATAACTAACATCTGGAGAAATTAATATTTGCTAAGGATTACCTTCAGAACATAAAAAGTTTTAGACAATATTTTTGTTACAAGTTGTAGATTTTAATGAGGATTTTCTACCTTGCTGCTGCTGCTAAGTCGCTTCAGTTGTGTCCAACTCTGTGCGACCCCATAGACAGCAGCTCACCAGGCTCCTCCATCCATGGGATTCTCCAGGCAAGAATACTGGAATGGGTTGCCATTTCCTTCTCCAATGCATGAAAGTGAAAAGTGAAAGTGAAGCCGCTCAGTCGTGTCTGACTCTTAGCGACCCCGTGGACTGCAGCCTTCCAGGCTCCTCCGTCCATGGGATTTTCCAGGCAAGAGTACTGGAGTGGGTTGTCATTGCCTTCTCCTTGAGAGTGTGTCTTTTGCTTAATTTGCAAAATATTTGAATTGGCCATGAATCATTGACCCAGTCTAGATCTGAAATTTGTAATGCCCAACTGGACTTTTACCTCAGTGTTGGAGTATAGAAAGCTTGAGATTTACAAGCTAGTACAGAGACAGGCAACAATATTCTGAAAGCGTACTTCCTTGCCCAGGGGTGACAATGTACACTCCTCATTTGTCAAATTAATGTCCCTGGCCTCCTGGCATCACTTCAGCATGCCTTAAGTTGAAGTTTTAGATGGATAAGAATTGTCTTGAGCTAACTGTTTTTGTCAATCTCTGGAACCAAGCAATTTCTGAATTTGCCACATCAGCATGACATTGTATTTGGTTGTCATTCTTCATAACCCCATGAGCATGAAGACAGTTACCAGGTTGGGTTTGGGAGTCAGGCAGAGCTAGTGTCTAATTCTGGCTATGCCACTTACTGGCTTGTGATTTCAAGCAATTTACCTCATCTCTGTAAGCTTCAGGGTACTCACCTGTAGAATGGGATGATAATAATGAGTGGTACTTCATAGACTTTTGGTGACTATTAATATAGAATGAGATAAAAGTACACACACAACGCCTGGCACATAGACCTCAATATATGTTCACTATTACTAATGATTATTAATTTTCATCAATCTCACTGATGTTGTTTTATCCATCTAAGTGAAACAGTGATTGGAAAAAAACACAATCAGTTGAGTTACATGATTAGTCTTACAAAAAAAGAAGTATGGGTATCAGTATTAGCCCTTAAGGAAAAGACTTCAGTAGTTTCTAGTGAATCATCAAAATAGAACACTATTGTAAAACCAAGTATGAATAAAATGTAAAGGCTTTATTGTACATGGCTTTACATGAATGGGGTGGTGCCATTTCCATGAGTGGGTTCCATAGTCTTTGTTGTGGTTGTGGTTGCTGCTGCTGTGGTATCAGAATTGCTGTTGATGTTCCATGTCTGCACCACCATCTTCAGGAAAATAGAACAAGAGTCCTGAGACTGAGTGGGGAGCCAGAAAACAAGTCAACTCTGTCTCTATGCTGGGAGACAACACTCTTTTTCTGGTCATTTTGGTTTGCAAAGATTCCTGGGTCTCTGGGGACGAAGACTGAGTAGGACGACATTGACTGATGAGTGCTCCAGCACTGAAGCTGTTCTTTTGGGAGCAGAGTGACAGGCTTGCTGTCCATCTTCCCAGCCTGGACCTGGGAACTTATCCAACTTTAAAATATGAAAAGGATATTCCCAAACAGCAGTACTTGCTGCTTAATAGCTCTCAAGGACAGGCTCTTCTGCCTTGTAATTAATGAGAATCTCTCTTCTTGGGGATTAAACTGCTTTCCTTTGTTCTTTCTTCCAGTAGAGATGAAGGACAGGAATCTGAGGGGGCGTAAAGAAGGCTGTGGAAGGGTAGCATATTTTAATGATATTCCGTTACTTGTATTTTCTACTCCTAAAAATTCTCAGATCATAATGCTTTTTTCCAAAATATAAATCTCTGGGCTTCTTAAGAATTATTTTGATTTTTGAAGGTTGTAAAAGTTGCAAAAGTATAAAATGTAAGCTATTAGTTCACACTTTGCTGAATTATTAAAAATCTAGGTTATTTTAGGAAAAAAAAATTACATTTTATGTAACAACCCTAAAGTTACTCTTTTGAAAAATTATATGCAAAATATATTCAGCGTAACTGGGAAAATGGTTACTTATAAAAAGAGCTATGGATCTCATCTAGCTATGATATTCTGTGTATTGTTCTAAAAGATTAATCAAAATTAATCTTTGATGGGCCTAAATAATTGCTTAACTTCACTGGTATTAAATTTATAGCCAAAATTTAATGGACCAAGTCACATTTGATTGCAACAGTAAAAAAAAAAAAAAAAGGTATTCTAAGAATCTGTTATTATCTCAGCTAAATAAAATATTTATGTAGGCCAGTTTCTGCAGAGCACAACGTTTCCATTGATGGCTGCTCCCTGTTTCTTCAAGCTCAGTAATACTCTAAGTGAGACTACTCAACACAAGCCAAAGTTCCATTCATCATGCACATTTATTTAGGTCTATGGATTTAATTTCACATTTACATTGGCTTACTATAACGAAGTAGCAGAAGTTCACCAAAAATTACTAAGACTTGGAAAAATGTTTCAACTCATAAACTAATATTTGGGCAAAATCTAGGCAATGCTTTTCTAAATAGAAGCAATGGGAATCTTTTTAATGACACCACAAAACTCAATCATCCTTATTACAAGACTTGGGAAAATTCTCGACTCAAAGCACAGAGAGAAACAATCTACCTCGGAGTTCAAACACCTCCCTTCCACTTCCCTCTTCCGGAAGAGTAAATTTAGTCCCGCAGCACTCACTGAGAGAGCTGGGCCTCCCAAGGTCAAGGTAGAACATCTGCTTGACTACTAATGGGCTATCATTCATCCTGTTCATCTGTGTTTATCACATTTTTGCAAACTTTCAAGTGAGACTGACAGTTAAAAGAAAGGGGATTTTGTGATCTTCCTCCAGAAAACTCTTTGAAGTTTTGAACAAACTTTATTGTACCAGAGATTGTTCTTTGGTTCTAAATCATTTCAGCAACAGTTTAAACCATTTCTAATAAGTCACGGTGATAACCCTGGAGACAAATAAGCCACATCCCTCCTGTTTAGATAACACCACTCCTTTGCGTTTTTTCTTAAGTTCAATTTAGTTTAGGAAACAAGTGCTACAGTTGCTGCTTCTATCGGAAAGATGTGATAAGTAGACCGGAAAGTGGAGCCAACATTGCTGTGCAGATTACACATTGCCAAGGGGCGTGATCACCACCTAAAAAATGTTTTTGCAAAAACAAACATTTTATAAAAAAAAATTTTTAAGAGGTATATGCACACACATTCCAATTTCTCCAGAGAAACGTTTATCACTTTCTTGTCCTCTTATCCAAACACGAGTCATAGGTGTGGCAGATTGTTATATTTGAAAGTGGTTGCAGTGACATCTTCCATTCCCCTGCTTTTCTGCATGTGTCCTTGTCACTCCCCCGTTTCACTTTCTTGAGTCAGGGCTGGCCTGGGGGACTCACTGATAGTCAGTAGAATGAGGCAGAAGTGATGCTACATGATTTCTACTGCTGGACTTTAACAGGTCATTCAAACACACCTGGTTCTCTGGGAATTCTCATCCTTCTGATGCTCCCTCAGAAGCTGCCCCTCTTAGCCACCACACGAGAGCAAGCCCAAGCTACATGTTAAGACCACACATAGAACCTGTGGCTTAATTGTCCTGGCTGAACCCACCCTTTTAGTTCTTCCATCCCATGTACTAGGAATCTGTGTAGAGACTCCAAGTAACTCCAGGATCACTTGATTCAGTCACTCTCAACCATTCAGGTTTTCCAAAGTGAGAATCCTAACATTGTGGAGCAAAGACAAGCTGTCCCTGCTCAGACTGCTTAATTTCTGGCCAGAAGAATCTGTGGCCGTATTAAAATGACCGCTATTTTATATTTTTAAGATATTTGCTACTCAGCAGTAGGTAACTGGAGTAAAATACATTTGTCCTATTTCTTTAGCTATAATCATAAAAAATGTGTGATTTTAATGTTGATAATGTAGGGGGCTATACATGTATGGAGGCAAGGGGTATGTGGATAATCTCTATACATCCCTCTCAATTTTGTTTTGAACCTAAAACTGTACTTTTAAAAATGTCTGTATTTATTTTGTGTTCCCTGGTGGTTCAGTGGTAAAGAATCCCCCTACAATGCAGGAGACTTAGATTCGATCCCTGTTCTGAAAGGGTGCCCTGGAGAAGAGAATGGCTACCACACCAGCATTCTAGCCTGGAAAATCCCATGGACTGAAGAGCCTGGCAGGCTACAGTTCATGGAGTCAAAAAGAGTCAGACATGACTGAAGCAACTTAGCATGCATGTATTATTGTAGATCTCTTTTATTTTTACCCATTACTTCATTTACATCTTCTTTTTTACTATTAAAATCTATTTATTTTTCTTCCTTTTCAGCTGTCTGTTTGCACTTTATTCATTTAATCACAAAACTTCAGTAAACATGTAGTAGGTAGTATGTGCAGTGCTGGGCACTAGACAAACCTTCAAAAATGTGGGTCTGGGATCACATCTGAAGTGTGGAGCTCAGTGCTGGGTCTGCTCCCACCTATACCAGGTTTAAGATAAAAATTAATATGAGATTCCTTATGTTAAAATATAGACCATGAATAACTGGAAGCTTGAAAGTTATTCAGGCAGAAGCTGAATCAGGACCATGGACTGAGCCCATGAGCTCCCTCCCCCTGTGTGAGTTCTGGGTGTTTCTTTCTTCATCAGTGACCACTCATCCATACTTCCTCCCCATATTGGCCAGAACTTCCTCTCATCCAGAAGTCTGTGTGTGCATGTGTTAAGTTGTTTTAGTCATCTGCAACTCTTTGGGACCCTATGTACTGTAACGCACCAGGCTCCTTTGTCCATGGGATTCTTTAGGCAAGAATACTGGAGTAGGTTGCCTTGCCCTCCTCCAGGGGATCTTTCCAACCCAGGAATTGAACCCAAGTATCTTATTTCTCCTCTATTGGCAAGTTCTTTACCACTAATGCCACCTGGGAGGTCCTCCAGAAGTCACAATGTAAAGTCTTTTAACTTAAAAAGACTTGGTTTCTCAGACTTAAGGGATCATTGAAGGCTAAGCAGAATAATAACAGAAATGTAACACTTAGAAATATTGTAGTGAAATTTTAAAGCTACAGAGAAAACTTTTCAAGCTTTTCAGGAAGAAAAAAAATATCATCTAAAAAATCAGATTGGTAGCAGATTTCTTATTGACAATGCCAAGGATAAGAAGACAGTAGAGAGGTTTATCAAAGTTCTGAAAAATTTTTTTGAATCAAGAATCATATTTTAACAGCAACTGTGGAAATGTTAAGACTGTATGATGCCAGACAAAATGGAATTCTAGAAAAAAACATTTTTAAAGAATAGGCAAATAAAGTTATACTTTTCATTAATAAGAGTTATGGTCAATCAAGAAACTTCACACAGCAAACAACAAAACTTTAGCTGCCTAGTCACCTCAGTCGTATCTGACTCTGTGCAACCCCACAGATGGCAGCCCACCAGGCTCCACTGTCCCTGGGATTCTCCAGGCAAGAATACTGGAGTGGGTTGCCATGTCCTTCTCCAATGCATGAAAGTGAAAAGTGAAAGTGAAGTCGCTCTGTCGTGTCTGACTCTGTGCGACCCCATAGACGGCAGCCCACCAGGCTCCCCTTCCCTTGGATTCTCCAGGCAAGAACACTGGAGTGGGTTGCCATTTCCTTCTCCAATGCATGAAAGTGAAAAGTGAAAGTGAAGTCGCTCAGTCGTGTCTGACTCTTAGCGACCCCATGGACTGCAGCCTACCAAGCTCCTCCGTCCATGGGATTTTCCAGGCAAGAGTACTGGCAATATAACACAAAATATGATGGAACTATAAGGAGAAATTAATAAATGTTCTATCATAACAAAGACTAATATACCTCTCTCAGAAATCAAAATACCAGTAGAATGATTATACATCAAAGGACATAATCAACAGAGTGAAAAAACAAGCAACAGAATGGGTGAAATTTGCAGATCATGTATCTGATAATGAGTTAGTTAATATCCACAGCATATGAAAACCTCATACAACTCAACAATAAAAAAACCCCAATGACCCAATTCTTAAAAATAGACAAATTTCTCCAAAGAATATATACAAATGGCCAAAAATAAGCAGATAAAAAGATGGTCAACATGACTAATCATTAGAGAAATGCAAATTAAAATCATGACAAAATATTATGTCATACCTATTAAGAGCTCCTACAAAAAATGAGGGAATAATTGTTAATGAGAATTAAAATCTTTGTTCACTGTTGGTGGGAATGTAAAATGGCATAGCTGCTATGGAAAACAGTATGGCAGTTCCTCAAAAAATGAAAAATAGAATTACCATACAAACTTGCAAACTCCCACTTTTGGCTATACTTCCAAAATAATTGAAAGCAGGACCTCAAAGACATATTTGAATTCCCATTTTCATAACAGCAACCTGCATTATCAACAGTCAAGATTTGGAAACAGTTCAGATGATCATAGAAAGATAAAAGGACAAGCAAAAAGTGGTATATATATACACAATAGCATATCACTCAGCTTTAAAAAGGAAGGAAATTCTGACATGCGACAATATGGATGAACCATGAGGACATAATGCTAAGTGAATGTCAGACACCAAAGGGTGAATAGTGGAAGATTCCACATCTATGAGGTACTAGAATGCTCAAATCTATAAAGATGGGAAGTAGAAGGGTGGTTGCCAGGGGCTGGGAAAGAGAGGAACAGGAATTAACTATTAAAGAAGTATGGTGTTTCAGGTTGGGAAGATGAAAAAGTTCTGGAGATGGACGGTGATGATGGATGCACAATGCTGTGAATGTGCTTTCTATCACAAGATTGTATTTTAAAATGGCTTAAATGGTAAGTTTTATGTTAAGTGTATTTTACTAAAATAAAAATAAATTTTTTAAAGAGAAAAGGAAGCTATAGATAAGGTTGGGAGCATACAAAAACAAAAAAGATTGCTTCACTTTCCAGGTCATAGTCTCTAGAATTCTAGGTGGAGACACCTCACAGAGGTTCTTCCCCATCACAGGCTTCCACAGTAGAGTGGAGATAACATGGAAAATCAAGGTAGAGAGGAGTCTAAAACAGTGTCTCCCCAGTCCTGTGTGAGAAGTAAAAGTTCCAGAGGAGCTCATTGGACCATATTTGAATTCTCCGTAGAGCATTTATAAGTAAGTATCTGTTACTTTTCCAGTTTATCTCTCTGCGTGTTTGTCTTTCTTTCTACCAGTTGTAATCTTGCTGAGCACAGGCAGTTCACTGTTTCGAGTGTCTAGAACAGTGCTAGCCCTGAATATGGGCTCCAGGGATCTTTGTTGGATGAATAAACATCTCGAAAATGAATTTTTATGCATATACACAAGCATTTCTATAAAACAAATTCCTGGAAATGTAACTGCTGGAGCAAAAGACCTATACATCACACATTTTGGTTGACATTGGGGTGGTCAATATGTTCAGACTGTGTGATAGGCTTGAAGTGGGCACTGTGTCTGGAGATGTGGGTGTGTTTGGGCTCATTCATGCATCCCCAGATGGTTCCATAGTGCAACCAAGATAAAGAACTACTGTTTTAGACCAATTTCTATGTTGTCCAGCTATACAATGCATCAAGGTTAGGCTGCATGTGGTTTCCTCATAATTGCTCCAGCCAATTCATCCCTAATTATCTAATCTAGTAATTTGTGAAACCCAGAGTCTTTTATTTATAAATGCTGACAATGGCATGTAAGAAGTAGGGAATGATAGTTTACAGAAATTGTTTGGCTATCTAAAGCTTAATTAATCTTCCTGAAATAAAGTTCATAATTGGTACAATGCATAAAGTTAAACACATGTCACCCATTTTGGCCTTTAATTCCTTACACAGATATGTTTATATAAGAATTATGTGTGCAACTGAGATGGTCTCAGAGAAAGGCTTTGGGTAAAGTCTAATTGTATGGTCCATAACCTCAATTTAGTTATGGACAAAGGGACATCCTTGCATGCAGCTAATCTTTGAAATTATTTAGTGTGTGACTCCAAAGAATAAAATTTTTAAATGTCTTAGTAATGAAACAGGTGAATAAATAACCGAAATGTGTTATTAATAAATTTGAAGACGTGCAAGATGTGGTATGTGTTCTCCTAGGAGGGTTAGTGAAGAAAAATGGACCAGATATAAAGTGACAAATAAACAGAGGGAACAGGGAGCCAAGATACAATTTATGAAAACTGGGATTTCCTGAAGAAGAAACTAAAACTAATAGTGGCAATAGTAAAACAAAAATATGAGAAAATTTTCTTGAAGGAAGCTAGCATACACAAACACATACACACACAGACACATTTATACCTAAATAAATTCTGGAAGAAAAAGTCTAGAAACAAAGGAGTAAAATCCTACAGTTTTCAAGGATCCAAAATGGTATCAAGTTACATGTAAAGATAAAAATTAGCCTACCTTCACACTTGTCTTCAACAAACAAGATATAATTGTACTGTAAAGCAAGAACTTACAGGTTTGTCATTCATGTGTGGAGGCAATAGATTTCCCTAGATATGCAATGGCTCAGAGAATATTTCATGCAGGAACTCTTCACTAACACCATGCCTAGCATAGAGTATGTGTCAAATAAATAGTTCTTGAATTTAAAAAGTGAAGGATTTAGTGTTTTATATGTTTCCCTTGGACTCTGGAGAAGTCACAATTATCGAACAGCTTTTAGATTTTTTTCCCTTCCAGCATTATAATTTTCCCTAATTACTCTTCACACACAAAAAAATTGCTTGAAGATATACTCTTACTGACCTGAAGATTAGCAAAATTAATATTTCTGGCTTTTAACCTATAAAATTTACAGTGATCAAAAGACTGATTGTACATCCTGTTGGCAAGAACTTGATGAGAAACAGATAATCATTTCTTTATGGGAGTGTGAATTGGTCTGACCTCTTTTAGTTGTGATTGGAAATGTCGAACAACATTTGAAATGCTTATATCCTCTGGCAGCTAACAAAATACAGTCTGCATAGAGAAGAATTGTCACAGCACCATCGCAGGGATAGCTGGGGATACCAATAAGGATGTTGCTAATGGTGTAAAACATTTGGTAGACTGTGGAGACAATGGGAATTTCTTGACAACTAGTTTGATGCTGAGAATTCAGTTAAGGAGATACAGAAGATACTGCTTGTTGGGAAGGACCGGAAAATACTAGTGGGCTTGGAGAGCAATGAGAAACCAAGCTTAATTGTTGCCTCTCCTTCTTGAACACCTTAAATTAGAGAGGCGACATGAAGAAAGCTATGCTGAATCGGTGAGAGGGTATCATATGGGCATCAGAGGTGGAGGGATGGAGCCCTGAGTGTGTAGATGAGGACACACAGGCATCAAAGCTGTCTCCCTCACGTCCGCTTTCTTCTTTCCTAGTTCTATTCAGTCACAGCTCCACTAAGCCACTGACAACAGGGATTGGTTTAAGAATGGACACATGGGGACTTTCCAGGAGGTCCAATGGTTAGGAATCTGCCTGCCAATGCAGGGGACACAAGTTCCATCCGTGATCCAGGAAGATCCCCGCAGACGATGGAGCAACTAGGCCTGAGCGCTGCAACCACTGAAGCCTTTGCTCCTTAACAAGAGAAGCCCCCACTAAGGGCAACTAGAGAAAAGCCTGCATGGCCAAGAGATTCAGCACATCCAAAAATAAATAAATAAAATAAATAATTGTTTAAAATTAAAAAAGAATGGACACATGACCAATGAGAGGAAAGATGTTTGCTGGAGGCCTCTGAGAAAAGTTCCCTCCCAAGAGAAACCTCTGGAAGACACCCTCAAAACTGTCATATTTTCCAGGAGAAAATTTTATTTTCCATTTTAAACTCTCTTATATAGTGTGAAATTTTGTTACTATATGCTTATGCTACTTACAAAATATTTTTATATATAGCTGTAAAATATTTATAAATATTACTGTAAAACATTTTTGTCACGGAAAAAATATACCACTTTTAATAAGAAAAAGCATGTGTTCATGGAAATAAACAGTATTTTTGGTTCATGAAAGTGTTAATGATGCTTTTCTCTTATGGTCTTCCAAATTTTCTACCCTGAAAATTGAAAGTAAAAATACGGTTTTTTAAATTTATATTTTCTCAAGAATAACCAAAAGTTAGTATTCATCAAGCAGATCACATGAGAAAAACTGGAACATTCTGTATTGACCCATGGCTTCCATGCTTAACTTCTCAAAGCTCCCCAAAGTATATTATACCTTTGGGGATTAGGAGTTGATGGTTAGATCCATTTTCATATCAAATTTAGTTTTATCAAATTTAGTTTTCACTTTCCAATGCCTTAAATCCTGTACATCCAGCACTTACTAAGAGCTTTCAGTTATTTACAAACACAGTATCCAGAGGCTTCTGCCCTGCTTAAAATCTAAATGGGAAAAAGTTGAAACCAACAGTTACATTCTGCTCTTCATTTAATTAATATTGAAGAGTTTATGTCATGATGTCTTTCTTGTTTCTTATTTGTTCATTCTTGTATAGAAAGATAAGTGTTAATATTTTGGCCTTAAAATTTTGCAACACAAAAGCCAGCAGAGATAAAAGGCAATTGATTGAAATATTTTTTAGTTATCTCTTAGCATCACCCATCTGGACTGTATAGATCCAGTAGGAACTAAAGTAACCTTTCAGTTGAGGAGAGGAAATAAACTGTTAGGTTCAAGATAGCAAATTATTTCAGGCCAGAAAGGAAACTTGAAGGAGAGCATGAAACAGGATGAGAGAGAAAGGAGGTGAATAGTGATTTAATTAATTCTGTCGTATTAGCTTTGGAGAGACCATTTGGAACTGAACCCAAAGCATCTGGTAAGGTACTCGAATTAAATAAACTAAAAACCAGGGGGGAAAATGTTTTTCACAAGCTTACCAAACAGCTTTGACTCACTCTTTCCGAATATCCTTTCCAAGTATCACCGATTCTAATAAAAGTTATTTGTTCCTGCATGTTTGGAGGTCAATAGGGCAAATCATTTCTTGGTTACCTTGAAATAAATTGGCTCGTATATGATAAATCTTGGTTTTAAATCTTAAAACTGTGAGCTTGGGTATAACTAGCACCGATATGCAGGCTCGGATTCCAGCTTAGATATGTGGGGATATGACGCAGGATGGAGATGAAGAAAAAAAATGAAGTCAGAAGTGCATCCATCTCAGAAGCCAGTGCTAACATCTAATGAAGTCCCAGCATTTAACAGAGAGCTGGGCATTACAAAGATGAAAAAAGAAGGGCTAAGAAGATATAGAAAGGAAATAGAAAAACAAAAGGAGGAAATAAAAGATGGAAAGGAAAGAGAGAAAAAGCAGAACAAGGGAAAGGAGGAAAGGGGGAAATAAAGAAAGAAGAAAAAATGAGAGGGGAGAAAAGAGGGCTGTACCTCCCACTGAAAGCAGAGCCATCACAGGTCACTGATTCCTGAGCTAAACTGCTGATTGCTATTACTGTTGTCATTTCAACGCATTAAGTTTGGGATGCTTCATTACTCAGCAATAGATACATGGACCCCTAAATGTGAAATCATTCTATTTTAAAATACATTATCACATAACACACATCTCACTTTGAAAAACAAGCTTTAAAAAAAAAATAGGCATCCATTCTAGATATAGCAATGTGTACATGCTTATTCCAAATCCTCTAAGTATCCCTTTCCCCCACCCTTCTCCCCTTACCCCAAAACCATAAGGACCTACTATAAAGCACACAGAACTTTGCTCAATATTATGTGGCAGTCTAGATGGGAGTGGGGCTTGGGGGAGAAATGGATACATGTATATGTACTGTTCTTCCATGTTCACCTGAAACTATCACAACACTGTTAACTGGCTGTACCTCAACACAAAATGAAAAGTTATTTTTTAAAAAAAGATAAAAACTAAAAAAAAAGAATAGGCAATTTAAGCAAAAATTGAATTATGGCTCTTTCTACATGTATAACAGGTTAATTTTAATGTTTGAAGTTTTTACTACATGCACAAAAGGCATAATTTTAATGTTTGAATTTAGTTAAATTTAATCAAGAACTCACACTGATAAAGATGACCAATAAATTTTTGTTTTTTCAAAGTATGGGCAAAGATGTGGAGAAAATGGAATCCTTGTGCTTTGCCAGTAAGGAAGTAAAATGATGTAGCCACTGTAGTGGCTTCTCAAAAAAATAAAAAATAAATTACCATATGATCCAGCCATTCTATTTCTGCATATATATCCAAAATAACTGAAAGCATAGTTTCAAAGAAATATATGCACACCCATGTTGATAGCAGCATTATATGCAACAGCCAAGAGATGGAAGCAACTCAAGTGTCCACTGATGGATGAATACACAAACGAAGTGTGGTATATACAAACAATGGAATATCATTCAGCCTCATAAAGATAGGAAATATTTTACATGATACAACATGGATGAACCTTGAGGACATTACACTAAATGAAATAAGCCAGTCACCAAAAGACAAATACTGCATGATTTCACTTACATGAGGTACCTGGAGTAGTTAAGTTCATTAGAGACAGTAGAATGGTGGTTGCCAGGGGTTAGGGGGAGGGAAGAATGGGAAACAGCCCTTTTATGGCCCCATGGTTTCAGAGTTTTCCCCAGTTTTATCCATTCTCTTATCATATAGATATAGTAAATGTTTATTTACACAGTAAAATCATCAGAATTTTCTTCTAAATTTGCATAAGTAAAATTATTCATCAAATTTGGTGACATTATCATGAAATTTCATAATACTTAAGCCAAGAAACAGTTGGTCAAGCAAATGGGGAATCTAACACTAATTTCACTTGTTCATTAACAATAATAAAGCATCTCATAACCAGTATATTGTGGCATATAACATCTTTTTCAAGACTAATGGCCAACGCTGTGGTCAGTGTTTATTTCTATCAAAGTCCAGTTTTTGTAGTCAATTATAATTTACTCATATTTTATATTTCAAGTTTGTAACATATACAATTTATATGACTTGTACAGTTTTGTTCATCCATTATATGTCATTCATTAATTTTTATGGCAGAAAATTACATTTTCAAAATGTGAAACATGCTTTCCTCATCCTGTGAAGCCAAGAGTTTATCTTTATCATTTTACATTGCTGAACAAATTGAAAATATCTTGCAAATACTTTGGATTATTAATTTCAAAAGAGAAAATATTTTATCAGTATTTCCATAAGGAATTTGTGATTGTAATTTCACAAGCCACACACACAAAAGATGGACTAACTTTTTTTTTTTAATATCTAGAAGCAGAGATGATGTTTGGGGGAAAGAGACAAAAGTCATAGTAAAAAAAATATCAGTAAATTGTTTCATTAAAAAAATGCTCTTCTAATAAATAACTGATTAGAACTCAAAATTGTTCCCACTGCTTTTCACTTGTTTCAATGAAAAGGAAGTTCCCTCATATCAGAGCCACTTTCCTGATGACAACACAGAATGACAAAGTTTTGACTTAATAAGTTGCTGTTGACTTTTGCATTCTGCCTTAATATTTGGGTATTGCACAAAAGGAAAAAAAATAGAAAAGAATTGATATTCAACATTCTCCCAAGTTAAGACTACCTTTCCAGTAGGAATAATTCCTAGCTTTGTCAAGCAATTTTTTAATAATAATACTTTTTATTGTTTATAATACCATGACCCACAAGGTTTATGTCCCAGAGCAGTGTTGTGGCTAAAAATATACTATCTTTGCAAATAAACTGAATTTCAATTGCAAAATAAATCATATTCTTGTATTTCCTGAACTATGATGAGTATGTATGAGTCCCAGTAATTTCTTCTTAAAATTTTCTTTTTCTCTCCCTTCCTATCTGTCACCATCATTATTATTCCTGGATCTTTCTTCTAACTTCCCCCTAAAATTTCCCCTAAAATACCTTTAAGCTTTATGATCTTTTTTCTTTTTTTTTTTTTACTATTTTCAACTTGTTTTCCGTCTCTTAGCCTCTCATTATATAAATTCACATTATATATAAATTGACAGTAAATGGTTCAACATCTTCCCACTGTTCCCATCTCTCTCTCTCTGTTTCTTTCTCTCTATGCCTGTTCTATTTTGTCTCCAAAGAGAAACTGTCAAGACAGTATGACGGGGAAAAAAATGACTGAGCAGTGCTGAATATCTCTTTTGCAGATAGGTTGTTAGTACAAGAAAGAAACTAAAAATCTGAAACACCAGTAATTTTTGGTCTGTTGCATTCTAATAGTTACAAAATTCACTGCCTTTCCAATAAAAATATGAAGCTGCTCAAAAAGACTCTAAAGTTAAAACCTTGAAGTTCTCCCTTCATCCAGATCCTAGTTTTTAAGTAACAAAAGCAGCAAAACCTAATATACTGAAGATCCTCTCCACTTCTTTTTGAGTACCTCTGAGAGTTGAAAACTTAGAAGAAAAGAGGGTTCCTGCAACTGTTTTTTGTTCTAGACATTTCTGCCTGGGAGAGCTGCGTAGATGTTGATGTGGGTTGAAATTTTGGCCCGAAGCACCATGAAATTCCCGCCCATGATGTGAGTCCCAAAAACATCTGGGGTCTTTGCGCAACAAGTCTCTAAATCTTCATTTCCCCGTGCGGCACACACACAGGCTGCTTGCTACACACTGTGATTTAATCAGCTGCCTTTAGAAAAACAGGCACTTAGAATTCTAATATATTGGAAGCAGTGATGGTGTTTTGAAAGGCACAGCAGGATCACACTTAGACCCTAGGACAGCACTAAGTCCAGAGCTCTTCGTCTCTCCTTGCAGCCCATCTCTGTGCACAAACTAAACTTCTCCTCTTTCGGTCAAAAGGACACAGGATGAACTATGAGCATGAAAGCACCATTTCCTTGTCTCATGAATCAGTAAGTGTCTTGGTTCCCCATTAGGTCACCATGGAACGCAGACTGTAACAGGAACACAGGAAAGCTCTAAACAGGGAGGGGAGGACGCTGTTCTGGAATATCGTTGCCAGAGTAACATAAACCTTGTGTGTTTTCACAAGGAAATGAGTCACTTGTTTCTGTTGGCTAAAACTCTGTTTTCTTTAATTTCATATTTTAGCTGTCTAATATATGCTGAAAGAGCCCAGGGTTTCCAGTCTTCAGATGAAGATAACTTGTTAATTAAAAGCTCAACAGAGGGTTTGTGTGGTAATTAAATAGAGTGGGATAAAAGGAACACTCATGAAACCAGAAGCACACAGCAAAGGCCAGGGCAAGAGGCCTCAAATCTTCATCTGTGCTTCTTGTGGGGCAGGGGCCAGGGGCAGGCACAGTATGTTGAGATAATTCAGAAGAAAACAGTAATGAGAAATAAAACTTACCAATTTACCAAAACCAATTTGTTAAAAACAAAATATGGTATACTCAAAGTCAGGATGAGTTTGCTTTCAATTATTGAAGTATTTAATGAATTAATTAACATTATTTTAATGTTTTTCTTTCTTCGGAATGGTTTAGCATTAGAAAAGTATTACAGCAGGAGTTGCAAATGCTAAGGTCTGCATGGCTCGGGCTGGCTATGGGTGACAAGAGACAAGGGAACTGTGGCTTTCTAGTAAAAAAATGTGAGCAGACAACACATGTAAATGAGCCACATTTGGCCTATGGGGTTCAAAACTGGGACTTCCATTCCAGAGTGCAAAGAAAGACAGTATTCTTCACTTTTATTGGAAGACTAGCTGGAATCAAGATTGCCGGGAGAAATACCAATAGCCTCAGATATGCAGATGACACCACCCTTATGGCAGAAAGTGAAGAAGAACTAAAGAGCCTCTTGATGAAAGTGAAAGAGGAGAGTGAAAAAGTTGGCTTAAAGCTCAACGTACAGAAAACTAAGACCATGGCATCCGGTCCCATCACTTCATGGCAAACAGATGGGGAAACAGTGGAAACAGTGTCAGACTTTATTTGGGGGGGCTCCAGAATCACTGCTGATAGTGATTGCAGGCATGAAATTAAAAGACGCTTACTCTTTGGAAGGAAGGGTATGACCAACCTAGATAGCATATGTAAAAGCAGAGACATTACTTTGCCAACAAAGGTCCGTCTAGTCAAGGCTATGGTTTTTCCAGTGGTCATGTGTGGATGTGAGAGTTGGACGGTGAAGAAAGCTGAGCACCGAAGAACTGATGCTTTTGAACTGTGGTGTTGGAGAAGACTCTTGAGAGTCCCTTGGACTGCAAGGAGATCCAACCAGTCCATCCTAAAGGAGATCAGTCCTGGGTATTCATTGGAAGGACTGATGTTGAAGCTGAAACTCCAATACTTTGGCCATCTCATGCGAAGAGTTGACTCATTGGAAAAGACCCTAATGCTGGGAAGGATTGGGGTCAGGAGGAGAAGGGGACGACAGAGGATGAGATGGTTGGATGGCATCACCGACTTGATGGACATGGGTTTGGGTAAATTCCGGGAGCTGGTGATGGACAGGGAGGCCTAGTGTGCTGTGATTCATGGGGTTGCAAAGAGTTGGACACGATTGAGTGACTGAACTGAATTGAACTGCCTTCTTTTAAATATACACCACACTGATAAAAATGTCATCATCCATTAAAAAATTTTAATTAACACAACTATGTACATTAAGCAGTTAGTACTTGCTTTTAGGACTCAGGCATAGTGCTTCTTCAGGTTCCCAAAATTTATGGCCATTTGGTAGTACACTGGCTATATTTCTTCTCTCTGTTTTTATTTATTTATTTTTTTGACACGTTTTTAAGCAAGTCGTCAGTACCCATGTCTCTAATGCATTAAAGCCTCTTCCTCCACCATCCCAGAATCCCACGCTCAACTGCCCACTTTACTGGAACAACTGACCTGCTAAACACTGTATCCAGTGGCCTTTTCTCAGTCCCTATTCCCCTTGGCCTTCCTGTGTTATCAGAGCCACTCCTTGTTCATACCACTCTCCTTCATCGGATTCCCCCTCAATCACTTTTAATTTCCCTCTTTATCCTTTTGTCCTTTGAAAACTTCCCTATCTAAATTATCCAAGTCTGATCTCACCTCTAGACATTTTTACTTGATACCCAGTGTACCACTCCAACACAGTATTTTAAAAATCCTACTCCCCATCTTCTTCTAAAGCAGCATCTCTTCCTCACTTCAGTGCTTCTGTCATTGCTCCATCGTTCTCTCTCTGAGACAGTCTCACATGCAGGATACGTCTTTGATTCTTCCCTTTCTCCCTTTCTCTTACAGATCTGATCAGTCACCAAATGTGTTGATTCTTGTAAATTCATCTATTTTGCATCCACACCTTCCTTTCCAATTCCACAGCCACGCCCTTATCTAGAATCTTAGTTATCTCTTCACATCTAATTTATTACAACAGTTTCCTAATTGGTCTCTGCCTGCAGTCGCTCAGTGCTGCAATCCATGCTGTTCACTGCAGCTAGATATGCTTTAATGAAAAACTCCACTGTGCGGACTTCATCCCTTCTCAGCTTCCAGTGGCATCCCCTGCCTTTAAGAAGTTCAGACATCACAGTCTACTGTTAAAGGTCTCCACCTCTTACGCCCTTACTTTATCTTCCCCATATCTCCCCATATCTAACACTAAGTCTTTCCTTCTGGTCTAATCTAGGCAATGTCTTATTCTCTCCCCCTTGATGCTTCCTACCACTCAAACACAGCTCATTTCTAGAAAGGATACACTTCCTGTTTTGTTCCTACTTACTGCCTTGGCCCCCATCTTCTTGCTGAAGCCTTTCCTGATCATACAGGCAGGTGTTGCCGTATTTTTGCTCATATTTATTTAATTTTTCATGTATTTGGGCTTTGCCCTCATGAAGAATTCCTAGCCTTCTAAAGGCAAGAAGTATGTCTCTGGTTCACATCTCCTGTAGTTACAGTGATATGGCCACAGTAGGTTTTCTATAATTATTTCATGAATAAAGATGGTAATTATCTTAATAATGTCATCCATAGCAACTAAATTGTATGCTGAGTTGAATATTTTTAATACATTTTAATGAGTGTGTTTTCAAGATTTTCATAACTTCTTTTATAGACATCATTTGTTCATCTTTCATGCATGTCTAAAAGATTTAAGAACATTAATTAGGTGTCTAATCAATTTGTACCATAATTAACATCATCCACATCCTTATTTGGCATCTACGTTCTTCCTTTTCCCCTTAGATACATTTTTTCTTTTCAGGGATTTTTTTTTGCTTCCTCCTGTATTTGTATTGGTATTACATGTGCTTTACTAAATCTCATTTTCATTTTTTAAACTATTATCTAATTTTTAGAATTCTAAGTCATTTAATTTAGAATTCTAATTCTAAAGTATAAAATGTATATACTGTCCTACTTTTTTAGTTCCCTTTTTTCCCAATGGGTAACTATTTTATTAACTTCTTATTTACTCCATCTGAGAAATGTTAAGCATGTACAAGCCAATATGGCTTCTTTTTTCCACCCACTTTTCTGTATTTTTTTAAACACTTTTCAGCATCTTGCTCTTCCCAATTTATAGTATATCTTCAGTTCTATAAAGTCTTCCACATTCTTTTCAACAGCTATCTTGCCTTCCATAACACGATATATCATAATTTATTGAAGCGGTTCCCCACTGATAGACGTCTAGGTTGTTTCCAGTCATTTACTTCTACACAAGGTAGCATATATACTTGTACATAAACTTTTTGCAGGTATGCAAGAATATGCATGGTATAACTTTTAAAAAATAGAAGTTCCACGTCTAAGGTTATGTACATGTATAATTTTGACAGATACTCCAAATATAATAAATTATTTTATACTCACACAAGTGATGCATTAACCATGCCTATTTCTCCAAAGTCTTATGAATATAGTGCGTTATCAAACTTTTGGGGTTTTGCCAGTTTAACAGATGAAAAATTGATTAAAGATAGATTTTTTTTAAATTATCTTTATTGTGATAGAATTCATATAATAACATTAATTATAAGTATACAATTTGATGAGTTTTGGCAACCATATGTATTCATGTCACCACAACCACAAATATAATACAGAGAACTTCTATCCACACAAAAATTCCCTCATGCTCCTTGATAGCCAATGCCTTACCCACTTCCCCAGCCCCTAACAACCACTCATTTGCTTTCAGTTACTATAGTTTTGTCTTTTATAAAAATTCATATAAACTTTATGTAGTATATACTCTTCTTCTGTAATTTTTTCCCTTAGCAAATTTTTCTGGACATCACTCATGCATGCACACCTATCTTTCATTCTTTTCTGTTGCAGAGTAGTAGTCCATTGTAAGGATAAACTAAAATTCACTTATTTACTACTTCATGGACATATTGGTTATTTTCAATTTGGAACTATTATGAAGAAAGCTGCAGTCAATATTTGAGTGTGTTTGTGTTAAAATGTCATTATTTCTTTGGATAAGTTACTAGAAGTGGTATTGCTGAGTTCTATGGTGTGTATTTTTAACATTATAAGAAACTGCCAAATTGTTGCAGTACCATTTTTTATTCCCATCAACAATACGTGAGTTTCATTTGTACCATATTCTTACCAATACAAAATATTGCCAGTTTTTAACCATAGTCATTTTACTGGATGTGTAATGGTAATTGAGGTTTTAATTTGTTTTTTCTTTATGACTAATGATGTTGAGCATCTTTTCATGTGCTTACTTGCCATTCATATATCCTTTTTGGTGAAATGTCTATCCAAATATTTTGCCCAGTATTTGTCATGTTGCTTTTCTGTTATTGAGTGTAAATAGTATTCCCCTATATTCTAGCTAAAGTCTATTATTAGAGATATATTTTACAAATCTTTCATGACTTTGTACAGGAGACAGGCAGCAAGACCATTCCCAAGAAAAAGAAATGCAAAAAAGCAAAATGGCTGTCTGAGGAGGCCTTACAAATAGCTGTGAAAAGAAGAGAGGCCAAAAGCAAAGGAGAAAAGGAAGGATATACCCATTTGAATGCAGATTTCCAAAGAATAGCAAGGAGAGATAGGAAAGCCTTCCTCAGTGATCAGTGCAAAGAATAGAGGAAAACAATAGAATGGGAAAGACTAGAGATCTCTTCAAGAAAATTAGAGATACCAAGGGAACATTTCATGCAAAGATAAGGGCTCAATAAAGGACAGAAATGGTATGGACCTAACAAAAGCAGAAGATATTAAGAAGAGGTGGCAAGAATACACAGAAGAACTATACAAAAAAGATCTTTGTGACCCAGATAATCATGATGGTCTGATCACTCACCTAGAGCCAGACATCCTGGAATGTGAAGTCAAGTGGGCCTTAGGAAGTATCACTACAAACAAAGCTAGTGGAGGTGATGGAATTCCAGTTGAGCTATTTCAAATCCTGAAAGATGATGCTGTGAAAGTGCTGTACTCAATATGCCAGCAAAGCTGGAAAACTCAGCAGTTGCCACAGGACTGGAAAAGGTCAGTTTTCGTTCCAATCCCAAAGAAAGGCAATGCCAAAGAATGCTCAAACTACCGCACAATTGCACTCATCTCACACGCTAGTAAAGCAATGCTCAAAATTCTCCAAGCCAGGCTTCAACAGCACATGAACCATGACCTTCCAGATATTCAAGCTGGTTTTAGACAAGGCAGAGGAACCAGAGATCAAATTGCCAACATCTGCTGGATCATAGAAAAAGCAAGAGAGTTCCAGAAAAACATCTATTTCTGCTTTATTGACTATACTGAAGCCTTTGACTGTGTGGATCACAATAAACTGTGGAAAATTCTGAAAGAGATGGGAATACCAGAGCACCTGACCTGCCTCTTGAGAAATCTGTATGCAGGTCAGGAAGCAACAGTTAGATGTGGACATGGAACAACAGACTGGTTCCAAACCGGGAAAGGAGTATGTCAAAGCTGTATATTGTCACCCTGCTTATTTAACTTAAATGCAGAGTACATCATGAGGCTGGATGGATGGATGAAGCTGGGCTGGACGAAGCACAAGCTGGAATCAAGATTGCTGAGAGAAATATCAATAACCCCAGATATGCAGATGACACCACCCTTATGGCTGAAAGTGAAGAAGAACTAAAGAGCCTGTTGATGAAAGTGAAAGAGGAGACTGAAAAAGTTGGCTTAAAGCTCAGCATTCAGAAAACTAAGATCATGGCATCCGGTCCCGTTACTTCATGGCAAGTAGATGGGGAAACAGTGGAAACAGTGGGTGACTTTATTTTGGGGGGCCTCCAAAATTACTGCAGATGGTGACTGCAGCCATGAAATTAAAAGACGCTTACTCCTTAGAAGAAAAGCTATGACCAACCTAGAGAGCATATTAAAAAGCAGAGACATTAATTTGTCAACAAAGGTCCATCTAGTCAAGGCTATGGTTTCTCCAGTAGTCATGTATGGATGTGAGGGCTGGACTATAAAGAAAGCTGAGCACCAAAGAATTGATGCTTTTGAACTGTGGTGTTGGAGAAGACTCTTGAGAGTCCCTTGGGCTGCAAGGAGATCCAACTAGTCCATCCTAAAGGAAATCAGTCCTGAATGTTCACTGGAAGGACTGATGCTAAAGCTGAAACTCCAATACTTTGGCCACCTGATGCGAAGAGCTGACACATTTGAAAAGACCCTGAAGCTGGGAAAGATAGAAGCCGGGAGGAGAAGGGGACGCCAGAGGATGAGATGGTTGGATGGCATCACCAACTCAGTGGCCATGAGCTTGAGTAAACTCCAGGAGTTGGTGATGGACAGGGAGGCCTGGTGTGCTGCAGTTCATGGGGTCACAAAGAGTCAGACACGACTGAGCGACTGAACTGAACTGATTCCATCCTTCTGTTCTTTGTGTTATTCTGTCATGCTTTTTACTGCTGTTTATGGCGGACTTCAGTCCATGGGGTCGCAAAGAGTCAGACATGACTGAGAGACTAAGCACCACACACATGCTTTAACATCTACAATTGTTGGTATTTTTGCTTTAATCAGATAACTAGGTTCATGGAGATTTTAAAAGTAAGGAAAATATGCCTATTACCCGTTTCTAGTGCTTATCATTTCTTTGCATAGATCCATATTTCCTTCTGGTACTGTTTTCTTTTTCCCTGATGATTCTTGAAAAAAAAATATTTCTTGAAGTACAGATATGCTGATGATGAATTCCATCACCTTTTGTATGTCTAAATGACATTTTTCACTTTTCATTTTGGCTCATTGAAGAATTCTAGGTTGCAGATTTCTTTTCTTTTAGTACTTTAAAAATATATCTCTATTGTCTTCTGGCTTGCATCGCATCTGATAAAAATGTTTCCATCATTCCTATCTTTGTTCCTCTGTGCACAATGTGTCTGTATTCTCTGTCTGCTTTTAAGATATATTTTTTTATTTGTCAGCAGTTTTCAACAATTTTATTATGATGCATTTTGTCCTGGTTTTCTGTATGTGTAATCGCTGGATTCAGTGAGCTTTTTCGAATTTATGAGTTTGAATTTTCATCAATTTGGAGTTTTTAATCAACATTTTTTAAAATATCTTTTCTACCCTTACTTTTTTATGAGACTCTAATTAAATATATAATAAACCATCAATTCAGTTCAGTTCAGTCACTCAGTCGTGTCCAACTCTTTGCGACCCCATGAATTGCAGCACACCAGGCCTTCCTGTCCATCATCAACTCCCAGAGTCTACCCAAACCCATGTCCATCAAGTCGGTGATGCCATCCAACCATCTCATCCTCTGTTGTCCCCTTCTCCTCCTGCCCCCAATCCTACCCAGCATCAGGGTCTTTTCCAATGAGTCAACCCTTTGCATGAGGTGGCCAAAGTATTGGAGTTTCAGCTTCAGCATCAGTCATTCCAATGAACACCCAGGATTGATCTCTTTTAGGATGGATTGATTGGATCTCTTTGCAGTCCAAGGGACTCTCAAGAGTCTTCTCCAACACCACAGTTCAAAAGCATCAATTCTTTGGCACTTAGCCTTCTTCACCATCTAACTCTCACATCCATACATGACCACTGGAAAAACCATAGCCTTGACTAGTCTTCTATAAATTATTGCTCCTCAGTTTTCTTTAATCTTTTTTTCTTCTGTGTGTTTCATTTCAGATAGTTTCTATTGCAATGTCTTCAAATTCACTGATCTTTTATTTTATAATTACTAATTTCATATTAACCTCATCCAAAACATTTTCTGTTTTGGATATTTAATTTTCATTTATTTGAAAACTGATAAAAAGTGCTTTATACAAATATCATTGTTTTTGTCTTCTGTTTCTCTTCTTGTACTGTTTATATTTTCTTACACAGGTGAAGCATATTTACTTGTTCAGTCACTCAGTTGTGTCCAACTCTTTGCGACCCCATGGACTGCAGCACACCAGGCTTCTCTGTCCTTCACCAACTCATTTCCATTGAGTCAGTGATGCATATTTATAGTATCTGTTTAACATCCTTGCCTGCTAGTTCCATCATTTCTATCCATTTGTATTGACTATTTTTTTCCAGAATGGATTATATTGTCTGCATTTTTGCATGCCTAGTAGTTCCTTTCTGACATTATGATTTTATGTGTTTGTTGCAGGATTTCTTGTATTTTACTTTTATGCACAATTAAGTAATTTGAAATCAGTTGCATTATTTCAAGGTTTGCTTTTAAACTTTATTAGGATAGGTTCAGATCAGACTTTAATCTAGGACCAATAAAGCTCTACTACGTAAAGTTCTCCTTCACAGATCACAGCCTTGTCATGGCTAAAGGGCTTTCACAACTCACTGAATCTATGAACTATGCTGTGGAGGCCACCCAAGACGGATGGGTCATAGTGGAGAGTTCTGACAAAATGTGATCCCCTAGAGGAGGAAATGGAAAACCACTCCAGTATTCTTGCCAAGAGAACCCCATGAACAGTATGACAACTGACTCCAGTGGAAAGATACAATACTTGGACATTAAGTAATCTTAAGCATTTGTTGTTGTTGTTCAGTTGTTAAGTCGTTTCTGACTCTTTATGACCTTATGGACTGTGGCCCACCAGGCTCCTCTGTCCATGGGATTCTCTAGGCAAGAATACTAGAGTGGATTGCCATGCCCTCCTCCAGGGGATCTTCTCAACCCAGGAATCAAACCCATGTCTCTTGCTTCTCCTGCATTGGCAAGTGGGTTCTTTACCACTAGCTCCACCAGGAAGCCCTATGTTTAAACTGCTGTTGTTGTTGTTCAGTCGTTCAGTAGTGTCTGACTCTTTGTGACCCCATGGACTGTAGCATGCCAGGCTTCCTTTTCCTTCACTATCTCTCAGAGTGTGCTCAAATTCATGCTCATTGAGTCAGTGATGCCATCTAACCATCTTGTCCTCCATCATCCCCTTCTCCTCCTGCCTTCAATCTTTCCCAGCTTCAGGGTCTTTTCTAAGGAGTCAGTTCTTTGCATCATGTGGCCAAAGTATTGGAGCTTCAGCTTCAGCGTCAGTCCTTCCAATGAATATTCAGGGTTGATTTCCTTTAGGATTAACTAGTTTGATCTCCTTGCAGTCCAAGGGACTCTCAAGAGTCTTCAACATCACAGTTTGAAAGCACCAGTTCTTCAATGCTCAGCCTTCTTTTTGGTCCAACTCACATCCATACATGACTACTGGAAAAACCATAGTTTTGACTGTATGGACCTTTGTCAGCAAAGTGATGTCTCTGTCTTTTAATACACTGTCTAAGTTTGTCATAGCTTTTCTTCCAAGGAGCAAGTATCTTTTAATTTTGTGGCTGCAGTCACCATCCGCAGTGATTTTGGAGCCCAAGAAAATAAAGTCTGTCACTCTTTCCACTGATTCCCCATGTATTAGTGATGAGTAAAATACAAAATACTCAAAAGACCCCACTGCAGATCTGTATCTCTCTGAGCCAGTACCTCATTTCAAGTATCTGCCCCATAGTTTCTAGCCTTTAGTCTCCCTGAAATCCGTTCTCTTTTCTTCTTAAGCAGATAGTCTAGCTCTGTTAGGTTCCCTCTTTCTACACTGGAGGGAGCCTGGAAACTCTCCAGGCACAGTGAGCTAGAGTAATTATAGGTCTAATTTTTGTTTGTTAAATTTTTCTCAGGGATCACAGACTGGGCTGCTTGTTGTTAATATCTCAAAATTATTGTCTCATATATTTTGTTTAGTTTTCTACTTTTTTAAGGTACAAAATTAAATCTGATCTTTCTTGGTCTGCCTTGGCCATAGTAAGAAGTTCCTATCAGTTAATATTAATTTCTCTTGCTATAAATGAGGTTGAATATCTCTTCATGCGTTTAAGAAGGGGCTTCTGCATTTCTGTCTCTGAGAATGCTTTTATGTCTTTCATCCATTCTTATTGTGTTGCTGGTGCTTTCATCATTTTCAATAACATCATTTAATGCTAGAATTCTACTTCACTGATTCCTGTAGTTCTAAAAACAGGTTTTTTTCTTTAATCCATTGATATTCCAATAACTTGCCTAAAATAATTTGATGTTCTACCTGTGTCATAAAAATTCTTCATTACATTTTTATATTTGCATATTTCTACAATTCCAGTGCAAACATCAATTACACAAACATTTTTAAAGTATGTAAGGCCCATTATATCTATTCTAGAGTTTAAAAGGAGAAAACCAAGAAGAGACACATTTTATAACCTTAAAGAGCTTATTATATAGATTGGGAGAGAAAATTATATATATTTAAAGTTGAGAGGGGTACATAAAGCCAAAATTACAAAATGGGCTAAGGTTAGTCATGGAATTCTCTTGAAGAAAACTGCCTCTTGAGCAAAATTTTGAGCCAAATTTAAAATCCAAATATATTGGGAGGATGAGACGGTTAGATAGCACTACTGACTCAATGGACATGAATTTGAATAAACTCCAGGAGATAGTGAAGGACAGGGAAGCCTGGCATTCTGCAGTTCATGGGGTCACAAAGAGTCAGACATGACTTAGTGACAGAACAACAACAATGTTGGGAGAAAATACGCAAGATGGCCTCTCCAGAGATAATTGAAAAAAACAGAATAGGAAAGAGAAATGGGATGAGGAGGGAAAAGCCAGAGAGATGGTCTCTGGAAGGAATGTAGCCTTGCAAATCCCACTCCATACCCTGTCCATTAGAAAAAAGTGATGGTCTTGAGAAGTAGAAATTCAAAGCCACAGAGGCCTGGGGAGCTGGTCTCAGACATTTGGAGGGAAACAGAGCACTGCTTCATAAGTAGATGAGAACTACATCCACTGATTAATAACTTGTTTATATTTTTAAAGATACTGGTGCATTTTAGGGTCATATTTGTTCGTTCAGTGCTATCATGTTTAACTTAGGGAACATGAGGACTCAGTAACAGGTTTAATTGCTATTCCTCATTTGTATAAAACTCTGATCATTCTTACTACTGATCACTAGGCTTCCCATCATAAAGCTATCGACTAATTTGTATTTTCAAGCCCCATACTTGTCAGCATTCTTCTGACCTCCTGGTTATATTGAACCAGAAGATTTCTCCTAAGTGAGACCCTGGAAAACTTGGAGAAGACAGTTCTGCCAAATAAGCCTAAAGGCCCACCTGCTGATCCTCCACTGCATCTGAAGCTGATAACTCTTAACCTCATGTATGGGCATCTGTGGCTCCCCTTGTGAGTCCTGTGTTGATACTCAAAGGGTGCACTCTCTCTTGTTTGTATTTTCCTGGTCTTCTTCACAAATGCTACCATTAGAATGTGCCTAGTTTTTACCATTAATGTCTCAAACTTCTGAAACCCTACCAGTGGAAAGGAAAACACTGCATCATTGAAGAACATCATTCGCTTACAAATTGACCACAGGCCTGAGGTTTTGGATAGTTCAAGACTTGGGTCAATCCAATGGGTAAATATGCATTTTATCAAAAGGGTGAGAAAAAAGAAGTACACCAGTGATAGACTAGAAATATTGACGAGAACTTCCAAACTGACAAGGGAAATTAAATAATGAAAAGTAACTTGATCAATCTTATAAAAAAAGAAATAAAGGCGCAACAAATTAAGTTGCAAATGTTAATTAAAATAGATATGATAAAACTAAGTATATCAGTTGTAACACTGAGTGTCGCCAAGTTGAATTTTCATAGTTAGAAACAGGTGCTAAATGTCCAGTGGTTAGGACTGGGCGCTTTCGTTCCCTGGTCAAGGATCTAAGATTCCACAAGCCACACAGTGTGTCCAAAATAAAATAAAATAAAAACGGGTACAGTTACCTCAATATTCAGGAAGAAACAATTTTTTAAGCTTGAGCTATATATTGCTCATAAGAAAAGTACTTTTCAGCAGTCGAATTTTTTAAAAAGGGATATATACAAAAGAGAGAACAAAATAATACTAGGCAATCACAAAAATAAATAGAGGAAATATTAATTTCACATAAGTTAAAATTCAGGTACCAAGTATCAAGCAAGATAAAGAGAGAACATGATGATAAAAGTCAAAAATAGTAAGATAAAACTCATATCTTTCAAAGAGGGTAATATTTATGGATCTATATGTACAAGGCCGGAGAAGGCAATGGCACCCCACTCCAGTACTCTTGCCTGGAGAATCCCATGGACGGAGGAGCCTGGTAGGCTACAGTCCATGGGGTCGCTAAGAGTCGGACACGACTAAGCGACTTCACTTTTACTTTTCACTTTCATGCACTGGAGAAGGAAATGGCAACCCACTCCAGTGTTCTTGCCTGGAGAATCCCAGGGACGGCGGAGCCTGGTGGGCTGCCGTCTATGGGGTCGCACAGAGCCGGACATGACTGAAGTGACTTAGCAGCAGCAGCAGCATATGTACAAGGCAGAATAAAAACAAGAAAAATCTTTAGAAGTGTCAAAAACCTACCACAGTGGGAGATTTTTAAATAGCTCCTTTGGAAGTGGGTTGATAAGTAAGAATAAGAAGATATAAATAAGAAAAAAGGGATTAAGTAATACAGTAAACACTCATTATAAGGTAACTAGAAATACTTCAAATAAACAATATTCTTTTTCTTCCTGCATGCCTGTGGCATATTTACAAAATCAGTTATGTAATGGCCACAAAAAAAGAGGTCTCTAGCAAAATCTTAAAAATAGATATTTTAAGGCCATATCCCATAATCATAATCCAATAAAATTAGAATAAATAAAAAACGTACAGAAGCAATTCTACCTACTTAGAAATTAAGACCCATAACTCTTAAATAACACTTGGAAATAAAAGTGGCTACTAAAAATGGCCTGAAGTAGATAGAAGAAATCCACATATTACATGTAAGCAGTCCTCTGTGAGGAGACAAGAACTCATCCTTCATCCCATCTGTCATTCTCATATTTATCAAAGCAGATATACTTACTCATCTTATACATTGGTGTGTGTCTGGGATTGATACTTACCAGTTTGTTTATTTATATTACTGGTCTGTTTTCTTAGAACTATGTCAGGGCACTTTCCTGGTGGCTCAGTGGTAAAGAATCTGCCTGCCAATGCAAGATACTGGAGTTTGACCCCTGATCCAGGAAGATCCCACATACCTCAGAGTAACTAAGCCCATGAGTCACAATTACTGAGCCCCTGCACAGCAGCTCCTAAAGCCCAGGCATCCTGGAACCTGTGCTCCCCAACAAGAGCAGCCACTGCAATGAGAAGTCCATGCACACAGCTAGAGAGTAGCTCCCACTCACCGCAACTAGAGGAAAGCCCACATAGCAACAAAGACCCAGCACAGACAGAAATAAATAAAAGCACATCAGGAATCCAAAAACAAATTAAATTGCTGAGCTTTTTAAAAAACATATAGAGCATGTGGTTAGTTTGAGTATTTTCAAATATACATTTTAATATCATTTACACATTGTTATTCACATCCATTCATAGTAAAGTATGCAAATCTTTACAACAGGACTCAAAACAGTGTCCAACATCAGCTGTTAGTGTTTTAACACATGAGCTCCCACCTACTCAGGTTAATAGAAAGTCCTGCTGCCTCCTCCCCTTGCCCTTCTGCAGGTCCCCTAATGTGCTCAAGTATTTCCCAAGGTTCCTTCTTTCCAAAGGGCCAGTTCTCATTCCTCTTAATAGGCTCCTGGATCCGTAACTTAGACCTCCTTCCCTGAAGCTAGAAATATTATAGAGAACTTTCAGAGCCTTTAGAGCTCTCAGTGGAGAACTTGACCCTCCATCTTTATGAATGTGCTTCCTTCCCTACTGCTCTCCAGGAACAACACACAGCTAGTTCTTCTTTCCAGCTCGATCATCAGGAAGCAGAAATGCATGACCCTCTATTTCTCAGCAGGTTCAAATGCCTGCTCCAAAGTCCTCAAGCATGTGGACATTATGGAAGTTACATTCTCATAAGGGAGAAAGAAAATAAAGAAGTAAATTGATAATAATAAAACAGGAAGTGATAAATGCCATGAAAAATATAAAGCAGGCTAGATGAATCAGGATCCAGGCAGGAAAACAGGAGTCCAATAAACAGTAGTGCAGAATTTAATCTTGAGAATTAGTTATGGCACAGTTAGAAGTGCTTAAAATATTCCTTTAAGCCACCAGGGAAGCCCTATTATTGAAGCCCAGGGGTCAAGGAACCATGGAATTCTAGAACTGTGGAAGAGAGGCAATTATTTCAGGAGATGCCATCCCCAAAGAGAAAAGGTGAGAAACCTCCAGGATTCTCCTGTCCCGTCCTTTCTTCTCCCCCAATACATTCCCCGAAGACTAATTTCTGCCTTGACCAAACTTAACTGGAAGTCAATTGGCAAAGGAGGCTGGGAGCTGTAATTTCCAAGACTCAATCTCTGCAGTCCATAAAGACCAGATGAAGGTGGGAAATGGACCTGAGACAAAGCAGACAAAACTCACTGAAATGAGGATTTGGAGTGACAGACGATGTGTGGGGATTATTTCATAGAGGATGGTAAGGAAAGGTCTCCCTAAGGAGGTGATATTTAAACAGACACCTGAATGAAATAAGAGATTAGATCAATTGAAGATCTGGAGAGGGTACGAGTTAGAACTTCATGTGCATGCTGAGTTACTCAGCTGTGTCCGACTCTTTGCCACCCCATGGACTGTAGCCTGCCAGTTTCCTCTGTTCAAGGGATTTTTTTCAGGCAAGAATACTGAAGGAGGTTGCTATTTCTTCCTCCAAGGGGATCTTCCTGATTGAGGGATCGAACATGCATCTCCTGTGTCTCCTGCATTGCAGGCAGATCCTTTACTACTGAGTCACTGGGGTACCAGGTAGGGGAGAGGACAAATGCAAAGACTCTGAGAAGGAAACTAGCTCAGCTTGATCAAGGAGCAGCGAGAAGGCCAGTGTGGGTAGAGCAGAGCAAGCAAAGGGTAAACAGGAGGCTAAGAGGTGGAGTGAGAGAGGAGAGCCCATAGCATGAAGGGCTTTCTAGGTTCAAAGCTTAGAGTTCATGCTAAATATGACGGGAAACCATGGGAACATTTGAGTAGTAGAGTGATGTGAACTGATCAACATTTTTGAGATGTTGCATTTACCTTGACATTACAAGTAGCCTCAGGGATCTTCCCCGGTGGTCCAGTGGTTGAGAGTCTGCCTTGTAATGCAGGTGACACAGGTTCAATGCCTGGCTAGGGAACGAAGGTCTCACATGCCACAGAGCAACTATGCCTGCATGCCACCACTTGAGAGTATGTACCACAATTAAAGATCCCACATGATGTGAGGAAGATTCCACATGATGCAACTAAGATCCAACACAGCCAAATAAATAAATACTTTTTTTTGAAAAGACACAAGTACTCTTGGATGCTGAGCAAGCATGTGCTCCCATAAGTCTCTGCTGTGTTTCTGCCTCTGTGCTTCCTCTCTGGGGCAGAAGGTCCCCATCTGGGATCTGCAAATCTTGGCAGAGCACATTTCCACCCTGGGCATAGCAGGCTTCTTTCCAGAGCAGCTCTATCAGCACTGTCTTTTCCAACCATTCAGGTGGAAGTAGGCTTGAGGGGATGGTTCCTGAATTGACTAGCTTGTACTGGAGCTAGGGCTCTGTAGCAGTTGGGATCCAGACTACGAAAAGATCAGAAATGTTCTAACTCAAGAAAACAAGCCCAACACCTGGGTGTGAAATGTGAGACCATTTTCTTCCATACAGGAGTTCCAGCTAAGAGGATTCACTGTTCTCTACAGTAAGCTAATTGAAGTAAAATACGAAGAAGTTTCATATGTTACAAAATTTTGGTCTCTTCCTGATTTTCTTTAACATTTAGCACTTTGTAAAAAACCATCCTTAGCAGTGTACAAAAATAAGCCATGGGTCAGACTTGACCTGTGGGCCTCAGGTTGCCAAACCCTGCTCTGGAGTAAAGTTCCCCAGCATACAAATCCTCCCCATAAAGCTTCCAGCAGCTTGTTTGAATGTAAATGGAAAGCCAGAGATCACTAGATAGTGGAAAATGTCTTTACAGGGAGAGTCAAAAGTGAAATAAAGAAAAAGCAAAAAGGGGAACACGCAGGGAGGAAAACCAATGCAGGGAACAAGAAGAAACTCACACCGAGGCACCCTGCTCCTCCTAAGAGGAACCCGTGGAATAAAAGAGGGGGAGTGTCACATATAAAGTATCCGGAACCAGAATACCATGGATTACTTGAGTTAATACGGGAGCTAGAAAACAAAGAAGCAGTGACTTGAAATTTTGAGAAAAAATGATTTCCGACCTAGAATGAATTCTCTTAACCAAGTGTGGAGACAGAACAAAATCCTTTTAGTTGCTTCAATATCTTAGGAAAGAGAGGATATAATATAAAAAGAGAAGCAATAGAAATCTTCAGGATGATGGCAAAATAGAATCCATGAGGCTTGTTGTTGCAGGTCATGAAACTCACCAGACTGTTTTGGAACATGAGCATATATTGGTACTGGGGTTTCCACTTTTTGTGGAGAATGAGAGTTGGATTGGTGATATGTATATAGATAACTAAGCCAACAAAAACCAAAGAACTATTAACAAGAGGAACAAGTCAAACAGGAAAGGAAATATAATAATAGTAAGCCACATGACTCAGCTGTGGCTAAAAATCACATTCAGAGCAATAAAAACATTGAATTTTGATCTAACTTGAAATTATGATATCATTCTATTAGGAAGATGGGGTGGGGCAGAGAAGAATTTAAAAAGGCTTAAATTCTCATCTTCAATAGTAAACAGAAAGTCAAAATAATGTCTAAAATAGACAAATTAAGTAAGTAGTATAAACATGCAATTTAGAAATGTAGAGTAAATACAGAGAATGAGCAAGGGCAGCTAAAAGGATTGAAAACAATTACTACTGGGACTGGGAATGGAGAATGGGGAGGAGATAGCTCCTTGTTATTTCTGGGTAGTTATTATAAGAATTGTAGAATTATGATTTCTTAAACTATGCACATAGACAACGTTGATGAAAATAAAAATTCACACACACAAAAGATCATGTTGGCTGCTCTCGACAGAGTTGATTGGAAGGGGCAAATGAAAGCAGGAGGGGTTATGTCTGGGCAGAAGGTGGCCGTGGCCAAGATAAGATTTGACAGACTTACACTGTACTTCAGAGATTGACGCAACCACAGTTGTTAATGGTTTGGCTACGAAGGCAAAGGACACAGGGCTGTCCAAGACAAGTCCAAGAGTGCTGGCAAGAGCAACACATGGAGGTACCATTTAATAAGATGCAAAATGTGCTCAAGTTGAGGAACGTCTGAAACTCCCAGCTCGAACTTGAGAAGAAAAAAAAAAACCTTCTCAATACTGTATTTTAATGGTGACCAGCTTCTCTGATCTTCATAGGATTTTTTCCCTCGTGTATGAATCTAATTCTGGAAAACTCCTCCTATGAGATTAAACTTCCCAAGGAGCAAGGCGAATCACTTTGTCATTACTCAGAGACAACTGTGCAAATGGTATACCCCAGGGTTGTCGGTGTTCCGCCTACACAAAGCTGTCAGCCTGCCTTCCACTTTTCACCAGCCCCCTATTCACAAACCATAAAGTAAATGCCATAATGAGTGGCACTGATTTGCTGAAAATATATTAGTCTTTTTACTGAGCAGGTTGTTGCTCTTTTCATTTTGTTCAGCAGATTATTTTAGGATAAACTTTCTATTAAAAACCCAATAAACTAAGTGGAAACATTTAAACATACTCCGAACCAAGCTGGAATTCCATCCTCCCTAAAGGATTCACATGGAGAAGAGCAGTATCTGTGGCAAATGTTCATCTTAAGCAACCTGCTCCAAATCCCTTTGGAGGGGCATTTTGCACTGCTCCTCTCAAACATTCTGTTTACTCCTGAATCACGTCAAAGCAACCAGATGCTGAAGACCAAAGGACGTAGATTTAAGTCAGACTAGGAAACAAAACCAAGTCAAAGAAGCAGTTTGGCCAGAAAACTTGTGCAGAAAAACAGGCATATGAGAGGAGAGGAGCAAAGCGATTCACAGCATCTAGGTGAGGCTCTCCAAAGCAGTATGCGCCTCCAAACACCAAGTTGCATCACCCTTGAACAGGAATTGAAAGAAAAGGTGGTGGCACTGAGATCAGAGCTGAGTTTCTTGGCAAATTTTGCTTTGTTTTGCCGACACGAGGGCTGTGTAGCTACTCTGGCCCCCACATGTAGAAACGCAGAGCCAGTCCACAAGCTGCGTGGACAGCATATGTCAGCGGCTTAACAGGTACCAGCCTGCCAGGTTTTTATTACTTCTTACACAAACAATTCTAAATACCACGACTCTGGAGAAGTGATAAGCCCCAGTAGGTTGGGTTGGTTAACATTCCTTTCCTTGCTTTCCTGGAAGCCTTTTCCACCAGCGCTTTGGCTTTCTGGGCTGGGCTCCCTATCAAGTCCCCAAACTAACAAAGACTCTTCCTTGTTCTCCAATTAACTAGACAGTGTCTTTTTGTTAGGTGCCTCTCCACAGTGTTTTTATCTCAGTTATTTGGTGAATTTTAGTGCCTGGATAGACGTTATGTCTTCCTAAATCTACTAGATCAACAATTTGTTCTAAATTTACCAGATACAGGTAGTTAAGCAATTCACTTGATCTTGTCATCATTGTATCAGCGCATTGTTGTTTGCAATTGGTATATATCTTAGCCAAGAATGGGGAAAGGAGTGTGATAGACACAACCTGCTACACAGACACACACACACACTCACATGACATCCCCAATACTTGCTGAAACAAGTGAGACTCTTGTAGCCATATTTTGTTTTAAAAAAATTTTATTGGAGTATAATTGATTTACAATATTGTGTTAGTTTCAGGTATATAGAAAAGTGATTTAGTTATAGAAAGAATATTTTTCAGATTTTTTCCCCTTGTAGGTTATTACAAAAGTAGTGGTATTTCAAAGACAACTTTCTATTGAAAATGAGTCACTTTTATTAGAAGTCAAACAGCACATTTAATTTAGAATGCTTTGATGATTAGTTTCAAATATACTAATAGTGTAAAATTAAAAGGACTAGATAGTGTCAACTGAGCTCAAACTAGGTATTCAAAAGCCTGAGGTAACGTGGAAGTATACATTTAAACTTACTCGGCTAAAGGATATTTGGGATGCCCTGCTAATTGACTACTTTTTGGTATCACTTAGGAAAAACAACAAATTTCTGTAAAGCAATTATCCATCAGTTAAAAAATAAATAAATTAAAAAAAAAAGAAATAGGCTCAGATTTTTCTTTTGTCAAATGGCAAAAATTCTTCCTACCATCCTGATGGGACAGTAATAATGATTTATGTCCAGGAAGTTAATGAATTCTATCGATTAACAATTGTAGATTTCAAAATAAAGTTGGACAGGATAACCTATAGAGCTAATTCTGCTAGGGCAAAGTTTATGTAAATGACAGAAGACTGTATCCAAAAACATTAAATACATGAGTTTATGTAGACTGCGTGTGCGTTAGTCACTCAGTCATGTCCAACTCTTTGAGACCACATGGACTGTAGCCCCCCAGTCTCCTCTGGCAAGAATACTGGAGTGGGTAGCCATTTCCTTCTCCAGGGGATCTTCCCAACCCAGGGATCAATCTTGCGTCTCCTGCCTTGGCAGGTGGATTCTTTACGATCTGAGCAAACAGGGAAGCCCTTATGTAGACTGCTGCTGCACATATACTAATAGTCATTGCTCAGATTATTAAATTAACTTCATCTTTTAGAGTATGGCTTCCCCCAAACTGGCCAAAATCATGTAGGGATTTTTAAACACCACCAATTTCCTGATCTTATTCCAGATGGCCATGTCCAGGAGTGAAGTTTGGGTGTGTATTTTTAAAATGAGCCTCACTGAGTCTGAGCCAGATTTGGAATCACTGACTGAAGAAGGCCAAGATAACTGGCTCATAATTTGTTGTGTCTGGTTACTTTGCCTGTCTTAAAAATCAATATACATGTCATCTGGTGATCAGTAATGGATGTGGCTGAGCCAGTCAATTATTCATGCAAAAATTTCCTAAAATGGAATCTTGGAAAGACCCATTAATGGTTCCCATCACTGAAACATTGCAGTAAACACTGCTTTCTTGATCTCTTTTTTTCAGCATCAGCCTGCTAAATTTAATTTACTGCCAGGACATAAGGAGACTGAGCAAATTATTTAAAAATCCATTGGATGATTTAGTATATTCCTGTTAATCATTTTGTGACTGGGTAACAGTTTGAGAATTTTATAAACCTTTCCTATTTATATTTTCCACTTTCTCCTTCCCCAGTCTACCTGTATCAACCACTCTTCCACTGCTTGTGGTTTCATTACCCAAGGAGGAATGAGGGGTTGGGGAGTGGACGCAGAGAATACCCTATATCTGATGTTTTCCAAACTTCTAATCCCTTAGGAGAATTTATAAGATATGAGGAAAAAATAAAGGAGACATAATTTTGCAAGAGGAAACAGAGTAATTTAGAAGAGCAGGCAGGAGAAGAGGGCTACCTTCCAAAATATTAAAAATCTCCCAGGGCTAGAAGAGGGATTGAGGAAGTCTTACTCCTCTGCGCAGTGCCCTGAGCGTGAGTCAGAGCTCTAATGGTAGCTTGTACACTTGATGTACCAGGGGAAGAGATCGGAGATCCCTGCCTCCTAAACAGTACCTGAATCCCAAGCATGGTAGGCAAACTTCTGCTCAGCGTTTATCTGTGTGTCCAGAGGACCAGAAGCCAGGTGCCGTGCATCAACACCTTGCATGGTATAAAGCCCAGTATCAATTCCTAACAAAGGAATTCCTACCAATTCCTGGCTCAAAACAGACCTTCATTGTCTTATAGTCCTGGAGGCTAGAAGTCCAAAATCAAGGTGTTGGTGGGGCCATGTTCCCTCTGAAACCTGTATGAGAAAACCATCCCCTGCTTCTGCTCACTTCAAGTGGCACTAGCAGTCCTTGAGGTTTCTTAGTTTGTAACTGCATATTCCAACCTCTGACTCCATCATCACATGGCTGTCTTCTCCCTGTGTGTCTCTTCCCTCTTCTTTTAAGGACACCAGTCTGGATTAATTGTCCATCTGCCTCCAGCATAACCTCATGTTAGCTAATTATATCTACAACGACTCTCTTTCTAAGTAAGGTCATATTCTGAGGTACTGCAGGTTAAGACTTCAACATGTCTTTTAAGACTTCAAAACATATCTTTTGGGGAGAAACAGTTTAATCCATAACAGACCCTAGCACCTCAACCTAGCCCCAGGATAAGAAGGAACCCCAAGAATCCTCAGGGTGAAATTTTTTACTAACTGCTGGGATCAGGACTTCAACATCCAGTTAAGTCAACTGAAAGAAATTAAAAGAAGGTAAAAATATGTCTAGCATACTTAAGACTAAAAATCACATGCACTATAATTTTAATTCAAATGTTTAATATGTATATGAAGTACTTAATATTTTAACAACCTGCTATGTATAATAGATCTGGCACTTGTCTGTAAAAGTTCCCTAGCCCCACCCTCAGTGTTTCTATTTAAAACAGTGAAAGCATCTGTCAAATATGAAATAAATAGATAACTAAGTATATTATAGATGATTCCAACAGAAAACACATAATATATTGGATATTAATATAACCTGATAATTTCTTTTGAAAATATCAAAACTACCTATAATAAAGTCACTTTCTACTTTTATTTCTGAAACTGATGTTACTTTAAAAACCATTTCAGTCAAAGAAACTTAGCTTCATTGGAATCTTCCTGACAATTTTTAGTCACTTTTTCCATAGTTTATTTGATTTTCTTCTCCTTCAAAATGTAGATCACTGGGGAGCTGCAATCCCTCTAAAAATTCTAACTGCAGGTATAACATTTAAAGCTCATTTGATTAAAATTATTCCTTAGGACACTGGCTTTTTTAAAAGGTTAATTTTCTGCTAATGTAGGCAGATTTTTAAATCAGAATGCTAGTGCTAGCTGTATTTACATCAGAAATGTCAACCAAAAATTCAGATGCTTATAACCAAACTAGGAAATAATAATTTCAGAACCCATGTCACTCTTAAATTTCAGCAAAAATAAAGACCTAACATATTACACAGAAGCATTTTGAAAAGAAAAGAATTTGATTTAACTGACATAACATATTTAGTGACCTTGTTTCATGGATAAAAATAGGCAAAACTTCCCCTGTGTCTTTCTCATCTTTTTGAAGAAAAAAAACATAAGGATAAAGTCAGATGTTTTCATTGTTGGGTTTGAGCTCCCCTATAGGGGGCATTTAAAGCTTTTACAGAGCCCTTGAATTCAGAATAAAAGATTTATTTAAAAAAAATTACTGTGTGTGTGTTTAGAAAAAAAATGTTTGAGCTAACATCAATCCAAGAGACACAAAGCCCCTGATCTCTTGCCATGAAGGAGTAATCACCTTTGATGTTACCGTAAAAGCTTTCCAGCTGTTCAAAAACAATTCAAGGCCATTAAACTCGTTTTAAAATTGAAATCCTTGCTTTTGAAATCATAAACATCGATGGAAACTATAGCATACAAGTAGATATGAGTTTAATTTTTAATACCTGCTCAATTCATACTTACCCTACCACCAACTTCCACATATTTTAATATCATTATGTTAGGACTTGACATTCTTTAGAATCGCAGAAAGGCATTGAGGAAGTCATTTACTCTATTCCTTTTTCTCCAAACTTGTCTTCTTAAATTATCCTTAGATACTCAGGTTTAAGCCTTTCTAAACCATTGCGTATTTGTGTTTTCTTTTGAGGGTTCAGGGTTTTGGGGGAACCAGAACAGTATATTTTAGAAGTCTTAGAAAATTCTCTGGTTCTCAAATGTTGACTAGACAGAGAAATAAAAAGAAAGGAACCCACATAATTTGACCTTATTCTAGACAGAACACTGGAAGGAATGCCAGTGCCCCAGCCTTGACCTAATTCCATTTGGTTTAAAGAAATGGAAAGGATTGAAATAGGAAATACTTAGTCCTCTCAGGGGGAAAAATCCACTCTGCTGTTAAACCAGAAGAGTTCCACAAGCACTAAATCATTATAATAGCTTGGTGACCAAGGCAGTCCCTTTTAGCAAAGTAAAGAGACTCTAGAACCAAGTTTAAAATCTTTATTTGCTTCAATCTTGCCCTGGTCATGACTACAGACTTGATTAAGTGCCTGAGTTATAGATCAAAAAAAAGAAAAAACCTAAAGAAGGCATAAAGTATGAAGGAACTGGTTGTGGCTAGTATACTGTCCATACAGTAAAGATAAATTAAGAATAATGTATATTTAGAATACTTAATTTTTAACCAAACTTTCCTCAAATGTTTTTGAAATAAAAACTTTGGGAGGGAGCATGGTTAGATAAAAATTTTTGGAAGGACTGACAGCATATTTGAAAAATGAACTTAGAATTATTCATATATCTATTTGATAAATATGTTAGACATTAATAGCTTCTAGATATGCTGAAAATATATTAAATGAAAGGAACAAGTCACCAAAAAAGCACAGATTTTATGATTCTGTTCATACGAAATGTCCAGAATAGACAAATCTATACAGACAGAAATTAGACTAGTGTTTGTAGGGACAGGATGGAATGGAAAATGGGGAAAATTTGTTAGCGGCTAGAAGGTTTTATTAAGGAGTGAGAGAACAGATTACAGTGATGGTTGTACAACTCTGGGAATATACTAAAAAACTGAATGGTATGCTTAAATAGGTGAATTCTATGGCATTTAAATTGTCTCAATAAATGTTTTTTTTAAAAAATCAGACACAGTCTTAAAATAGTATAATGACATAATTAAATATTTTATGCTCAAAATGGTGGAAAAAGTAATGAGATGAACTGAGAAAGGGGTGATTAATTTCAAACATAAGGCAGGAATAGGAAACACATGAGATTGATAGTCACTAAATAATCAGTTCATGGTCCTATAAAGACACTTCCCTGTGATTTATTCAAGAATAAACTCTACGCAATGATATAATTCAGTATTTCAAAACTAATATGACACTAAAGATTCCCAGATAAAGATGGAAAATTGAACCCTGAAATTATCTCCAACTACTACAGAAACTAAAGTTAAATATGTTTTTAAAAGTTAAAAAGTCACAGAGTTGAAGAAAAGAAATGTTAACAGCGGAGGAATGATGTCAACAAATTGTTGAACTTACCAACAGCAACACTGAAAGATGGAAGACAATGAAGCAATGCTTTCAAAATTCAAAGGAACAATGATCTCTAACTTAGAGTTCTGTACCCAGCCAAGCTATCACTCAAGCTTGAAACTAGAAAAAGACATCTCAAAATTTTATTCTCATAAATTCCTCCCTGGGAAGCTAATATAGCATGTCCTATTAAAAAAAAAAAAAAAAAAAAAAGTAAAACAAGAAAGAGGAAAACACGAGATCCAACTTAAGAGAAAGATCAAGAGATTTCCCATAACGCTAGTTGTTCAGTACACTAAGAGAACAGCCAGTCCAGATAAGAACATGAAATCCAGAATCCTAAGAGAGAGTTCCTGGGAGTGGAGTATGTCAGGATCAAAACTGATGTTATTTAACACATTTGACCACAGCAGAAAGGAATTTCTAGCTTTTAAAAATAAAGATAGAAACAAAGATGATTTTTAAATGACAAAGTGAGACAATTCTTGATTGTATAAAAAACAAAAATTTGTGCAGGAAAGAATTTATAATCATAATACAATTAGTGGGTGGAGAACAATGTTCATATAAATATAGTAATATAAACCTTGAATACTTACTTTGCCAAAAATTATAATTATTTTAAAAAGAGGAAGGTGAGAAATAACAGAGGTGGGGAAAATAAGAGAACTAAATTCTCAACTTGAAAGAATTAAAAAGTAACACTATTTATAAAAATTGAGTTAATTAGATCAACAAACACCTCCAAGACCTAAATGTGGTTGCCTCTGAGTAATGAAACTCAGGGAGGAGTACAGCAGGAGACTGTCATTTTCCATCAGAAGTCTTGAAATAGTATTTTATATTCTTAATTTTGTAAGTGTACTCATTTCATAAAAATTAATATTGGAAAAAATATATACAGCCCAGAAAATACTGTCAAGTTCAGAACATGCATAGTAAAGGAACATGTTTTATTCTTGAGGTTCCCAAGCTGAAACAGTGCCTTGAATGTTTTAGGAACTCAATCAATACATACTGTTCAATAGTGACCACTCAAATGCTAGTTCAGTCAATTTGGCAATGGATTCCATGGCATATAATCCGGAACCTAATTTTCTCTTTATAAAGAGGATCTAGAGGTCATAACATGCTGTGCAGTCCTATGTCTTGATACTCAAAAAAGGTTAGATGACAACTAGAGGGCTGATTGTATGTACTGTACAGTGTTTGGCAAAATGTAATAATGCTCAGTCCATACCTTCTATTACTAGTCTAATTCAGAGAACTGATAATATGAACCAAATATTTCTAGGTTTTTATATTTTCTATGCCCCCTAGCACTTTGTATCCTGTTTCCAAAACTTTTGAGAAGATTCTCTTCTTTCTTCAAAATCAACTGATTGAAGATGCATTTGTTAGGAAGTTATCAAAGATAATTTGGAGTAAATACATGGGGTCCATGTCACTGATCCCCCACCCAAGGCAGGTACTGCCATCTAAAGAACATTCTTGGGTAGTGGAAATGGCATGGCATTTTCAGGGACAAGGAAGTTTTGGGGGACAAGATTGCATTAACTGGAGCAGAATTCTATGTCTTAAGTAGAAACAGATGAAAGTGACTACCAGTATAGAAACAATGATGTTGAGACTTGGATATCCAATTGAAAAATTTGAATATAATTCCCTGATAGTGGGAAACTTTTTTGAACTGGGAAACAGCTTAATAAATGATATAACACACAGCAAAGAAACTCTGATATTCTATCCATGAAAATATTCATTTATGGGATAGCAGAAATCAAGCCAAGATGGAAAAGAGAGAGATAATTAAGGTGGAAGAGAAACAATTTGGTGAATTACTAGATGTAAAGATTAAGGAGAAGGCAGTATTATAGGTAATGACTGCCAATAATAAACTTTTTAGCATTTACTATGGTGTCAGGGTGTTGTGCTAAACATTTTCCATATATTACTTCTTAAACTCACTGAGGTAGACTTTACCATCATTGCCCCTTTCTCTAGTTGAGGCAATATAAAGTAATTTGCCCAGAGTACCACAACCAATAAGTTTAGATCCAAGATTCAAGCCCAATTCTATCTACCTGTTTCCTGGAATGGAGAACTTGGGAGGGAAGATTAGACATCCAAATGGAAATGACTATCAAGTAGACTGAAAAATAAAACAGATTTTTGTGTGTGTGTGTGTGAGAAGTCAAAGACCATTAAAGGGATTCAGTACCATTTTGATAAAAGTATTAATTTTGAAAATGCTTGGGTACAGAGACAAGAACAAAACCTTGAGTTAATGTCTAAAAAAAGAAAAGGGGGTCACCAAAGGAAATGTTGCAGAGATGAAGAAAGAATTCCACATTACAGAGACAAAGCCTAGAACAAATTTTTAAGGAAAGAAGATAATCAACAATTCCTTTCCACATGCTCCAGAGAGACTTGATGAGATTTTGATTTCCCCCAATTCCTTTGCTTTTAGCACTGATCAAGGGGAAATCTGTTTCCCCTTTTACCTCACAGATGTGTTGGACGTTTGAATATCTGGAAGACAATAACTTGTGTGTCTACTGGCACCTCATACTGATTACAAGCTTTTATCCTGAGAGACTTTTACATACTGATTACAAGCTTTTACTACTGAGAGACTCAGTAGTAACTGAGAAAAAAAGACAAAGGGCTGGTAGAGAAGTACAGAAAAAATTATGTCATTTGTTTGGTAGGAGTGGAAAGCAGATTCCAAAGACTTAATATGAGAAGAGGTGATGAAGAAATTAACAAAATTAGTAAATATATACTATGTGTTCAGGAATTTGAAAGGTGGTTGTGTTGATGTAGTTGTATGATAAGTCAATGAGGTGAAGTAAAGCTTTACATTCCAAGATAAGAAAAAACATAGGCATAGGTCAAGGCAGAGAATACGTAGGCTTTTTTTCATGAAGTCAGTCTTAACTGTAAAAAATATAATTCAAAACACTGAGAAATCCATTAAACTTATCTCTGCAAATGCGGTAGTCAGCCGGCATATCATTCCTTCCAGATAACCCAGGGCCTCAAGCCAAGTAAAGTGAACTCTTAAGATCAGTAAGAAGTGATGTGCCCGACTCCCTGCTCCTCCTCCGGGAGAGAGATGCTTGCCAAGAGGAGCCTTTTGAACATTCAGAAGAGGTAGCTGATTCTGCCAGCACAGGATCAAGGCCAGGAAGCTCACTCCCGGGACTGGAGCGAGGTCAGTGAGGAAACGAGTGTCAGGGGAGAGGGTGGGGAACGGATCAGCTGGAACACTCAAGAGGCAGACATTTCATAGACGTTTCAGTGGGCGTTCATGTCATCACTCAGCCAATCTCACAACAGAGTCAAGACCCAGGTGGCAATCTGTCTCCACTGAATAAGGAAGCAACTGTCTTGCCTGACAAACAGCTCTGCTATCGGTGCCTCTTATACCCATTACACCAGTTGAAACAAAAGGATAAAAGCTTGTAATCAGTATGAGGTGCCAGTAGACACACAAGTTATTGTCTTCCAGATATTCAAACGTCCAACACACCTGTGAGGTAAAAGGGGAAACAGATTTCCCCTTGATCAGTGCTAAAAGCAAAGGAGTTGGGGGAAATCAAAATCTCATATTCCAGAGTTCCTAGTATGACACTAACAAAAGTGAGACAAGAATCTAATAGTCTTGCTAGAAATATTTCTCATTAGTGATGCTAATTCTCTTCCCTCTCTAATGAGTGACACCCACCCCCATGCAACCAATTTGCTTATTTAACATTTATTGTATTTTCCATTCAAATCAGATGCTACTAATCTGGAGTTAAATCCTTAGGCAGTAAATATGTCCTTTCTAAGCAGGGTGGGAAAAAATCCTCACCTTTTCTGAATGCCCAGAGCTAACAATTAACTTCCCATCGTTATGTCTACGTCAAATCTGCCAAAAAGAAAAATCAAAAGCATCTTCCCTTGGAACACCAGATTCAAAAGCTGAAAAGCATCTGAAGAATTAATCTCTGTGCCCTATTCTTTGGCTGGCAGGTTAAAAACTGAATTTGCATAAATTCAGAGCAGTCAGCTTTCTCTTGTTGGTGAGGATAAAAAATGTCTTTATATGCTGAAGGGGAAAAGGCTGGCCATGCTGCTACAAAGTCATGAAAAGTGGTATTAGGGTACAGTATGCAACAAAGTGCTTTAACTAGGAACCCAGGGGTAATTTTTGCAGAGCGGGGAGGGCAGGGTTCTGTGCCTCACAGCATTTGAGATCTTAGTTTCCTGGACAAGAGGTAGAAAAGGTGGAAGTGCACAGCCCTAACCACTGGACTACCAGCGAATTCCCTAGGGGCTAATTTTAAGACAAACTACTTAAGGGTTGATAGGAACCCAAGACAAGTTTAAGACTACTTATCCACTAGCATATAGGTACTATCTAACTCCTAGCAAGAGGGAAAGGGAAAAGAAGGTTAAAATTCAAATGAGACATTTATCTGCAATTTATTTTGATCCTGCCCAAGCTGAGGACCCCTCTGAACTTCCAGTAAGTTCTTCTATTTTTTAACCCACTCCCTCCAGTCAGCATAATATATCCCAGGCTGATAGGCACCTGGATAGCCTAACACTAGCATCTGTGCTGACTGGATGATGCCATGTCATACCTCATTAAATATTTTAATATCACCCCTGAATATATCCAAAACTGGACTCATCTCTAGCATCTGGCTAGAAGTGGTCCTGGATATTCAAGACCAAATTTAGGCGGGGTAGAGAGGAATGCAAGATCTAAGATCTAAGGAAGCATTTAAAATCTTGAACCAATGAGGCTTTCGGTAAGTCCAAAATGGTAAGGAATCACTAATTCTAAAATCTTCATCTGTTTTTGAAATGTTAAAAGTCATATACTCAAATAGTAACTGCAATAACGTGCGATTATAGAGAGTCAGAAGTCTAAATCTCTGTGTAAAAGGGGATCAGTCTAAATCAAAAAGCAACTTTGAGTGTAATAAAAATCAAGAGGAAAGTGGACAGGCAAGATCAGCATACCTTATCATTTATTTTTCACAAACAGCACCTATAAATTTATAGGAAACAGTATTTCACTTCAGAGTTACTACCTTGTTTGGAAACACATAGAAACACATCATAATATAGTTTGAGGTCATGGGTTCAATTTCAGATAATTCTTACAATGGTGAAAACAGTTTCCCTTATTAAGGAAAAGAACTTTATATATGATCTCACTTGCAAAGGATATAAATGGCCACTATCTGTTAATAATCTGCTTTTAAATTCCATTCCACTCATATGACTGGAGAGACTATAATTTATATAGACTATATTCAAAGAAATAAACTCCCTCAAACATCTCTCCATGAAACTGAAAGTTCTAAAAAACCACCATTGACCCCAAAACCGAGATTTTGTTGCAAATGACACCAAGAATTTGGCACAGAAAGAAAGCAGGGTCAGGCTGCCTGATCAGGGCTGACAGAGATAACTTCTATGGCTTCCACTAGAGCCTGTTTCCAAGGGCAGCTGACCACACTATGCTCTCTGCTTCTTCAGAAAGAGCCCAGACAGCGCAGTTCACTCTGCCCTGAAGGACCCAGGACTGGAATCCCAGCTGGTAAGCTCTGGGCTGCAGGGAACAGAAGGGCCCACTGATAGCGGCGAAAGCAAAAAGGGCATTTATCGTCCCGCAGAACAATCAGTCTGGAAGCAGGGGCAGTTTCGCAATTGAAGCAAGATCTCCACAAAGCCACCGAGGCCCCAGACTCTTTACATCTTTCTGTTTGTTTCACTCAGAACTTGGGTTTTGCCCTCAGGCTTTTTCTTGGTTGATGACAAAATGGCTGCCTCAGTTCCAGCGCATTCTGTCTTCACACAGTCACTCCAAAATGCAGATGAAAGACAGATTTTCCGTGCATCTCTTTTTATCTTGGAGGAAGACCTTTCTCAAAATGTCCTTGTTGAATGGCCTTCAGGTCCTTAACATGGATTTGTGTCCATGCTCAATGCCTAGCTGGAGGAGAGGAGAGCAATATTGGTTATTGTCTTGTCTTTCACTCTCGCCTGTCAAAGTCTGACAGCAAGATAGATGTGGTGGCTGAGCAGGCAGCAGGAGCAGCTGCGGGGTGCAACTGCGTGGACAACCAGCAGTGTCACTGGTAGAAAGTTAACTGCTTTTAATGGCAGCACCGTTCCAACATAAACATTTAAAGTCTGCTCCTTTGTACTTACAATAACATCCTTTACCAGCATGCATTTCTGTTTGCACACTCAGGTAATAAATGAGGGAAGCAGCCACCTTCCAGATGATGATGATATTGATGATGATTGTAAAGGCATAAGATACTGACTGGCATTTGGAAAATATTATGCTGGGTGAAATAAGTCATACAGAGAAAGATAAATACTGTATGATATCACTTATATGTGGAATCCAAAAAATCAACAAGTGAACATAACCAAAAAAAAAGACTCAGATATAGAGAATAAGCTAGCACTTATCACTGAGGGGATGGGAGAGAGGAAAAATAGGGGGATGGGATTAAGAGGTACAAACTACTGTGTATAAAATAAACTATAAGGATATATTATATAGCATAAGGAATATAGCCAATATTTTATAATAACTATTAATAGAGTATAATATTGAAAATTTGTGAATCACTATGTTGTACACTTGAAGTGTATATGATATTGTACATCAGCTATACCTCAATTTAAAAAAATGAGAACTAAAAAAATTAATAATAAAAAATAAAAAAATAAAAAAATGAGAACTGTATTTATAAGTATAACTGGGAATTTCTGAATGGTTGTTGATTTTAGGGTTCTTTTTTTTTTAGCATTAGATATCAGTTAATTCCTTTAGCATCTTATCCAGATACTTAAACCCTATGACCAAATGTCCCAATGTGTAAAATGGGTAACATTTGAAAGTGTGTATATATATAAAATATGTGTGTGTGTATATATATATATATATACACACATACATGATGCTGCTGCATAGTCACTTCAGTCATGTCCAACTCTGTCTGACCCTGTGGACTGTGGCCCACCAGGCTCCTCTGTCCATGGAATTCTCCAGGCAAGAGTACTGGAGTGGGTCGCCATGCCCTCCTCCAGGGATCTTCCCAATCCAGGGATCGAACCCAGGTCTCCTGTACTGCAGACAGATTCTTTACCACTGAGCCACCAGGGAAGCCCATATACATACATACATACATACATACATATGTATATAATGAATTCTTTTCTGATAGTTATTTCTAAACTTGGATAAATTTTGGTTGCATCAGTTATTGGGCAGAGTTTGCCTGAGGCTTGCTTTGGGAGAGCCCCAGTTGGTCTTGGTAGAAAGGATATAATAATCACACCATTTCACTGAGCTCTGTCAATATTTGTTAGATTTCCCAAAGCTACAGTACTGCCTATTAACAGTGCCGTTGTACAAAAAGTTAATCAACATTTTCAACAGGAAGACTGTGGACTGGCATCCATAACCCACTTTTAAGATGAAAGGTAAGTTCATAAGAGAATTCATTGGCCTGTTTTAGGGATTTTGAAGTTATTTAATACTATGAATTACTTAATTTAATTGATCAATAGGCCTATGCAAGTAAATGGCCATTAGGACATGCGACTTAGCCCGAAAAGCATCCTTCCTGTCTTCTACCTTACCCCCACCTCACTCACAAGTATTGCTTCCTCTTCACACGTATTTAAAATTATCAGTGAACTCTTCTTCATAAGCGTGGAGGTGATAGAGAGATGGGAACTCTGAACTGCAGAAAATGATTTAACTGTAAACTTGTTAACCTGGGGAAATCATGAATAGCTATAGTTTTCTGTTATCACAATAGCCAAAAACAAATAGCAAAATACAAATATTTTTTGAATATATAGCAAAATAAATAGCAAAAAATATAACAAAATCACAATAGCGAAAAACAAAAACAAAAACTTTGAGTGAATGAGACTGGGTCGGGGAGAGAAGGGGCAGTGAGGGAAAACGGTAAAAAGCTGGGGCCGTACTTCTCCAAGTGTAGTGCTAGGACTGAGAGCAGAAACACTGGCTTGAGAGCTTGTTAGAGATGCAGACTCTTGGGCTCCACCCCAGACCTCAGAATCAGGGCTTTCATTTCAATAAGATCCTCCAGCCGTTCCTGCACAGGTTTAAATCTGAGAAGCACTGCTCTAGGGCAGGAGGCAGAACCTCCAAAGAATAAACCCTGGTAGAGTGCAGGTGCCTGGAGTCCTGACAGCTAGGGGAAGTGGGGTGTGTGTGTGTGTGTGTGTGTGTGTGTGTGTGTGTTTAGTCACTAAGTTGTGTCTAACTCTTCTGCGACCCCATGGACTGCAGCCTGCCAGGCTTCTCTGTGCAAGGGATTTCCCAGGCAAAAATACTGGAGGGGTTGCCATTTCCTTTTCCAGAGGATCTTCCTAACCCAGGGATAAAACCGGGGCTCCTGCTGCGGCTGCTGAACTGCAGGCGGATTCTTTACTGATGAGCCACTGGGAAAGCCTGGGGGAAGGGATATGAGGGCTAAATGCTGAAAGTTAAGGAGAGATTAGGTGAATGGAACAGGCAAAGCTCAAGCAGGGAAAAGGGTACAGAAGGGTAACAGTGAAATCCTGATGATGCTAGTTCATATATTGTTTCTGATCTCCATAACTTCATGCAGATAGGATAAGGAAGCTCAAAGAGGTTAGGTAACTTGCCTAGGCATCTAAAGCCAGCAATTGATGACCTATTGATAGACTCCTGGGCTTTGGAATTAGAGACTCAAGTTCAAATCCTCCGTTTGTTACTAGATGTATAACTTTGTCAAGTAAATTCCCACTCTGTGTTTTCTGTTTCTTCATCTGAAAATGGGGATAAGATTTATTTAGCTTCTAGAATATTATGAAGTTGAAATATTATATATATAATGATGTTGAAATATATATATATATATGGGCTTCCCCAGTGGCTCAGCTGATAAAGAACCCATCTACCAATGCAGGCTCTATATATAACTAAAAGTGCTTAGAGCTTCCCAGGTGACTCAGTAGTAAAGAATCTGCCTGCCAATGCAGAAGACACTAGTTTGATCCCTAGGTTGGGAAGATCCCCTGGAGAGGGAAATGGAAACCCACTCCAGGTTCTTGCCTGGAAAATCTCATGGACAGAGGAGCCTGGTGAGTTACAGTTGATGGAGTCGCAAAAGAGTCAGACAGAACTCAGTGACTAAACAACAACAAAAAGTGCTCATCTTTGCAAAGTATGTAATATGTCTTGATGAAAGTAAAGAGGAGAGTGAAAAAGTTGGCTTAAAACTCAATATTCAGAAAACTAAGATCATGGTATCTGGTCCCATCACTTCATGGCCAAATAGAAAACAATGGAAAGATCATGGGTATCACCACAGATGGTGCAGCCATCACTTCTATGGCCAAATTAAAAAGCAGAGATTTGGGTCCATCTAGTCAAAGCTATGGTTTTACCAGTAGTCAGATGTGAGAGACTTGAAGCTTTTGAAGTGGGTATTGCTGCTCCAAAATCACCACAGAATGGTTATTGCAGCCATAAAATAAAAAGACACTTGCTCCAGTGCCAACACAGTGGAAGGACTGAACTTTTGAAGTTAGTCAAGTACTTTAAGGGAAAGATTGAAGGCAGGAGTAGAAGGAGATGCCAGAGGACGAGATGATTGGATGGCATCACTGATGCAATGGACATGAGTTTGAGTAGGCTCTGGGAGTTGGTCCTGAGCAGGGAAGCCTGGCATGCTGCAGTCCTTGGGGTCACAAAGGGTCGGGCATGACTGAGTGACTGAACTAAACTGAGTAATAGTGTATCTATTATTACTATTTCCACTAAGAAGCAGGTCTCGAAAACCAAAGCAACTTCTTCACAATTTTCCCCACCTTGGCCCTGTTTCAGCAAATCTGTTTGGAACAGTGTACAGTGAGAAGTGCAAAAATGGATGTGACTGGGTCTTGACTCTCATTCAGCGTTAAGTCCTGTGATGGATCGTCATTCACTAAGAGAACCAGTCGACTTAATAATCTTCCATGAAACAAAAAGCATCCACCATTAAGCAAACACAAAAAATAAGCAAAGCCCGCTAACAGCCCCTGACTTGAGGAAGCCGTTGCAGCCATGTGATAAACACACATAAGAGGTGTGTTCTGCATGTGTGAATGGAATGGGAACAGAAAAAAGGAAACACCATGCACTCCAGTGAAGTTAGGGAAGACATCACAGTTTCTCTTCAGTCCTCCATGACTTCTACAGTGATTTATTGCTCACGTTAAAGCACAATTTTTAAAAGTTTAGAGAACACTCCAACTACAAAATAAATACATGTCAAAGATTGTATTTAACTCATTCATTAATGAAGGAACCAGTTCATCCATTCATAGGTGTTAAACCTGGTTCAAATAAGAACTGGAGAAGTAAGTGCTTATAAGCAACTTAATCAATAAGGGAATCTTAGGATAAGATTGGTTATATACAAAACTGGTTAATGTCATACAGGTTAACAAACTGTAACCCTTGGAATTATCTTTTGTCACTAAAAGAAAATTATCTACATCTCTACCTCATTTTCGGTGCTTCCTTGGCGGCTCAGTGGTAAGGAATCCACTTGTCAATGCAGAAGGCATGAGTTCTATTCCTGGCTTGGGAAAATCTCCTGAAGAAGGAAATGGCAACCCACTCAACAGTTTTGCCTGGAAAATCCCATGAACAGAGGAGCCTGGTGAGCTACAGTCTATGGGCGTCACAAAAGTTTTGGACACGTCTTAGCAACTAAAGACCACCACACTTCCATGAGTGGTCGAAGGGAGAGTTTCCTTACTCTCTAAAGAATGAAAAAGAAGGAATTAATTTTAATCATTCCATACCCTTTGGACTTTCCTTTACCAGTATTTTTTAAAATTAAATAAATATGTGTGCATGTGGTGTGTGTGCTAAGTTACCTCAGTAGTTTAGAGAAATTGAGAATTATCCAGAGTCCTATTTCTGGGTATATAGCATCAGTTCTTAGGATGCTTATAGCATTCACTGAAAAAAGAAACAAATTGCTTCAGAAGCTACAAGGTATGGTGGAAAGGAGGAGTGAAAAACTTGGATCTACTCAAGTTCTGCCATGAAATGGCTGGTCATTTCCCCTCTCTGAGCCTCAACCACCTCATCTGAAAATGAGGAGGTTCATTAGATTGCCTCTGAAGGAGCAGGTCTCAGGCTTCGGTGAGCATCACTCCATCCCTGGGAAAAGCTTGGTAAAATAAATAAATGAAGATGCAGGTTCCCAGACCTCACAACCAGAGATTCTGGATCAAAATCCGAAACCTGCTCAAGCGAGTTCCAGGATTCTGCTGCTGGTGGTGTGTGTTCATTTTACAGCAGCCCAGGAGAGGCTTGGAGGTCTCTTCCAGCTTTAACCATCTACCCCTAGGTGCTCAAAGGGCAGAACCCCTACTTTAGCAGCCCGCTGATTCTCTTGTCAAGGGTATCCATGGGGATTTCATTTATTACCTATTTCTTTTGTTATCTATTTCCTTTCAGAAAGGATTAACAAACTGGCATAGGTACAGCATATAATAACTCCTGAAAATAATGTACTCTTATTGCAGAGGACTTTTATGAAAGGCTTTTAGGTTGTATATATTGTTGAGCTCCAATTTATTGTTTTACTTGTGTAAGACTTCTGAGTGGTAAATTGGTATATACGTTATTACAATGCACTATTTTCTCAGCTAATGTTATGGAAGTTTTTTTTTTTAATCTAATGCAGCTGAGCATTTACAATTTTCTCAAAGCTTAAAATTGTAAACTGTCCTGAGTGGGTTTTCTTTTCATCTTTGGTTATATTTTTAAATTGATTCTTCTAGTGTAGCCACTCAGGTCATTGAAGAGTGTATCAGCAACATAAAAACATGTCTTAGGCCCAGATAAGCATGTATTTGCAGCCTATAGTAAAACAAGTTTATTCATGTCATTCTGTGTTTCTGTTAAGAAGCTAACAATGACTTTCAGGGGACTTACACAAGTAGAAACAAGATTTAAATTGCCCAAGAGATCAAGGAAGCTCAGATTTTATACCTTATATACACTAAGAACTATTTTTATGATCAAAGAAAGGAGGAGAAAGTTAATATCCCACTCTGTTAGCAGAGTATATGTCAACACACACACACCCCCCCACAGTCACACTCCTCAAAAAAAAAAAAAAATCAGAACTCTAATTAGGGGGAAAAAATATGCTAACAATGAAAACTCAACTGGTATTTAAAGCTTAGAAAAGCTTATTATTTTTCAGTGTGAAATTTGGGCTTTCTCTTGCAGTCTAACACTTCCTGTTGTGGCTAAAACAAGAGTACTTGGAAAACCAAAATAATAAAACAAGTAAACTAGCTCTTCATCTCCTAGGAAAGAAGAAATTTCCCTAGAGGTAGGCAGATGGGAGATGAACAGACAATCTATGTGAAGATGTGAGTTATCTGCCCATCTTCCATCCACCCTATGGTGAATGATTTCAACCAACTCCATGGCTGCTTTGAAGCAATGTCCCCAGCCGCCACAACTCAGGGACATCTCTCTATCTACGGTCACATAGTTCCAGTTAACAGTCAGCAAGATAAATTGCTTCAGAGTCCTCATCTCACTCAGAAGGCCTCTGTCTCAAATCTTTCTTTCTATAGCACCAATCTTCCATTTATCTGGAATCCTCTTTCTCACCTGCCTCACACTGACATTATCCTCTTACACCTGGGCATGCACAGGATCTGTGGGTAAAGGAAGAAAAGCTTTGCTACCTGTCTTCCTTTGTTCTCTTCATTGGAAAAAAAAATCTCTTCAGTCAACTGAGAGAATTGCTCTTTGGTTGAAAGACATTTTATCTAAGAGCTTCCTAGCAGTCTTTTAAAGTAAACTTTGTGTCAAAGTACAACAAATACCAAAAAGTGAATAAATCATAACTGTGCAGAGCAAATACACTCATATAATTGGCACTAGATCAAGAAATAGAACATCATCACCACCCTAGAATCATCTCAGTGTCCACTTTTAGTCACTAACTGAAAGAAAACCACTCTCTTACTCCTAACACTATATATTAATTTTGCTTGTTTCTGAAATTTATACAAATGAATTCGTGTACTGCATGCTCTTCTCTGATTATCTCCTTTGGCTCAATACAGGTTTGTGAGACTCATTCATGTTGTTTGTGTGGCTTAGTTTGCTCATTGTCAATGCTGTAGGCTACTACAAAAGTAGTCTACTCTTGACAGACATTTGGTTTAATTCTAGTTTGGAGCTATTATGAATCGTATGCTTTGAACAGTTTTGTACATATGTTTTGGTGAACATATATGTGAAAGATATATATGTGTTTGTGAGTGTGTATGTATATAATATATGTACATATTCCAGAAGTGGAATTGTTTGACCGGCTTTAGTAGATGCTGCCAAATACATAACTTTCCAAAATAATTAAACGAATTTATACTCTCACTACCAATTACTTCAAAATCCTCATTTGAGTATATGGTATATATCATTATATGGCTGGATGAAACATAAGCTGGAATCAAGATTGCTAGGAGAAATATCAATAACCTCATATATGCTGATGACATCATCCTTATGGAAGAAAGTAAAGAAGAACTAAAGAGCCTCTGGATGAAAGTGAAAGAGGAGAATGAAAAAGCTGGCTTAAAACTCAACATTCAAAAAATGAACATCATGGCATCTGGTCCCATCACTTCATGGCAAATAGATGGGAAAACAATGGAAACGGTGAGAGACTTTATTTGGGGGGGGCTCCAAAACCACTGCAGATGGTGACTGCAGCCATGAAATTCAAAGACACTTGCTCCTTGGAAGAAAAACTATGACCAACCTAGACAGCATATTAAAAAGCAGAGACATTACTTTGCCAACAAAGGTCTGTCTAGTCAAGGCTATGGTTTTTCCAGTAGTCATGTATGGATGTGAGAGTTGGACTATAAAGAAAGCTGAGCACTGAAGAATTGATGCTTCTGAACTGTAGTGTTGGAGAAGACTCTTGAGAGTTCGTTGGACAGCAAGGAGATCCAATCAGTCCATCCTAAAGGAAATCAGTCCTGAGTGTTCATTGGAAGGACTGATGTTGAAGCTGAAACTCCAATACTTTGGCCACCTGATGCGAAGAACTGACTCAATGGAAAAGACCCTGAAGCTGGGAAAGATTGAAGGCAGGAGGAGAAGGGGACAACAGAGGATGAGATGGTTGGATGGCATCACCGAGTCAATGGACATGAGTTTGAGCAGGTTCCGGGGGTTGGTGATGGACAGGGAAGCCTGGCATGCTGTAGTCCATGGGGTCACAAAGAATTGGACATGACTGAGTGACTGAACTGAACTATCATTGTGGTTTTAATTTGCATTTCCCTGAACTTCAATGAAGTTGAGCACCTTTCTACATATTTATAGAAATTAAGATATCTACCTTTATGGAATGCCTATACAATTCTTTTGTCCATTTGTTTAGGCTGCCGGCATTTTTCCTAAAGAAAAACTTAAGATAAATTTTTGTAATAAATCCTAGCTGGTTTCATGCAACTTTCCAAGTTGTATATTATTAGATTTGATTGCTGTTTTGTTTAGGATTTTTGCTTCTAAATAAATGGAAAAGATTAGCTTGTAATTTCTGTTATCATAAACTTTTTATGTTCCAGTAGCAGGTTTATACTGGTGTCATGAAACACAGTGGAAAATGCTTTCTCTTTTTTTGTATGTATTCTGGGAGAGTTTATAAAAGAGTGGTATTATTTCTTTCTCAAATGCTTAGAATAATTCATCAGCCTAGAGTTTTCTTTGTGGCAAGGCCTTTAATAATGGGTTTGATTTCTTTAATAAAAAGGTCCTTAATAACAGATTTAATTGTTAAAATTTTTAGTAATTTATTGATTTCCTTTAAATTATCTAACTTAACGGTATAAAGTTGTCTGTACTATCCTAGTTTTATTTGTTCATATGTCCATGATCTTTAATGATGTCTGCTTTTCATTCTCAATATTGATAATCTGTGTCCTCTCATTTTCATGAATAATCTTGCTAGGATTTAACAATTTAATCCATTCTTTTCAAAGAACCAACTTCTAACTTTGTTGAAATTGTTTTCTGTGTTAAGTTTGTTTTCTATTCTGCTGATAACTTGTTTTATCTTTCTTTTATTTTATTAGACTGCTATTCTCTTCCTAGTTTCTTGAAATGAAAGCTTGGATCATCCTTTTGCTGTCTTCTTTCCTAGTATGTGACTGTATATACTTTAGGTGCATCATAAAAATTTTGATAAATTGTATATTCCTTATCATTCAATACACAGTATTTTCTTATTTTTATGTGTGACAACTTAGAGTATTTAATTTTCATGAAGTTGGGAATTTTCTAGTTAATTAACTTCTAAGTTAATTCCACCATGGTCAGAGAACATATTATAGATTACTGAATCCTTAAAATCTGCTGAGGCTTGCTTGATGATGTGGCAAATGGACAGTTTTGGCAAATGTTTTATTTGCAATTGATAAATGACTATTCTGACATTGTATGGTACATTGTTCTGTATGTATGAACTAGCTTAAGTTGATTGATTTTATTGTTCAGAACTTTTATAACTTCACTGATTATTTTGTCTATCTAATCACCCATTAAGAAAGGTGACTTATGGATTTGATTGCACATTTGCTGTTTCTTCTTTTACTTACATCAATTTTTGCTTTACACATTTTGAAATTATGCTGTGTGCAAGTATGTTCAGTCAATCAATCATGTCCAACACTTTGCGACCTCACAGGACTGTAGAGTGCCAGGCTCCTCTGTCCATGGAGCTTTCCAGACGAGAATACCGGAGTGGATTGCCATTTCCTCCCCCAGGGGATCTTCCTGACCCAGGGATCTAACCCACATCTCCTGTGTCTCCTGCATTGGCAGGCGAATTCTTTACCACTGAACCACCCAGGAATCCCCAAAACTATGCTACTAGGTAGCTACAGATTTTAAATTGGGATATCTTTTGGTACATTTATTTCTTTTTCATTATGAATTTATTTCTTTCAATCTGTTTAAACATTTCTTACATTAAAGTCTACTTTTTCTGAAACATATCTGTCTTTTGGTGTTGATATATCTTTTTCTATCCTTTTAATTTTAAACTTTTTGTGTCCTTATAGTTAAAGCATGGGTTTTAAAATTAATATTTTTTTGATATTTTTGAGTTTTATTTTTATCATCTGAAATTCTTAAATTTTTGCATTAGTATGTAACCCTTTTTTATTCAGTGTAATTATAATTAGAGTTTACAGCCACCATTTTTATGCTGGTTTTCTATTTGTCCTATCTGTTTTATTCTCCGTTTTCTCTCCTTTCCCATCTTCTTTTAAAATAATAAAGCCTGTTATTTCATTTTTTCCATGTTACCTAATATTTATACTTTCTTTTAATATTCTTTCAATGGTAGCCCTAGAAATTATAGCATGCATCAAAGACTTAGTAAAATAAGATTAAATTATTTATTTACAACTTCCCTTTACAACTCTAGAATTTAGAATACTTTAAGTCTATACAGCCCAGCACCTCTTACCTTGGCATTGTTATCATGCATTTTATAGATAGATAGATAGATAGATAGATAGATAGATATAAACATAGCAGATATTAGTATTAATTTTTTTTGCAGTCAGGATTTATTTTTACTGATATATTTACCTTTCTGTGTTTATTCTTCCTTGCATTTCTGTTTTTCCATCTGAAGTCTTTTTTTTTTTTAAGTTAAAATTTCATTCACAAAAGCTCTATTTTTTAGCGGGTATCTACTACTTAAACATGGGAAGTGAAAGAAAGTTAGTCATGTCTGACTCCTTGCGACCCCTTGGACTGTAGCCCACCAGGCTCCTCTGTTCGTGGGATTTTCCAGGCAAGAATACTGGAGTGGGTTACCATTTCCTTCTCCAGGGTAATCTTCCCAACCCAGGGATCTAACCCAAGTCTCTTGCATTGCAGGCAGATTCTTTACCATCTGAGCTTTAGATCAGCTAACACACACTACTTAAACATCTCTTTGTTGTGTTTCTCTAAAAAATGTATTATTTCAGCTTATTTTTGAAGAATTTTTTGTCAACCATAGAATCCAGATATATATTTTTCATGACCTTAAAGATGGCATTATGTTGTTTTCTGATCTCTATCATTTCTATGAAAACTCAGATATAATTCTTTTTATTGTTTCTTTGGAGATAATTAACCTATTTTTGGTGCTCTAAATTTTTTCTTATTATCTCTGGCTTTTAGCAGTTTTACTGTGATATGTCTTGGTTTGTTTTTTTCTTAATTTACCATTTAGATTTTTAGGCATTTCTTAAATCCATGTTTTTATCATTTTAGGAGAATTTTTGACAAATGTGTTTTCAAATATTTCTAGTGCTCCCACCTTTCTGTATATGTTCAATTGACACATATGATAGAATTTTTTTTACTCCTTTATATGTGTCTATTATCCTCTTTCCTATATTTTCCTTTCTTATTTCTCTGTGCTACAATTTAGATAATTTTCTGCTGCCATATCTTCCAGTCAACACAGTCATCACTTCTGCTGAATCTGTTCTTCTGTGAAACCCATCTATTGAGTTAATGGTTTTTCAGTTCAGGAATTTCCTATTTAATTCCTACTTAAATGGATTCCAACTCTTTGGTAAAATTTTAATTTTTTTTATTTCTCTGTCTTTTTTCTTTAACATCCTAACCATACTTACGATCCTTGTATGCTAACACCAATACCTGCATCACCTATAAGTCTGTTTCTGTCTTCTAGTTTTTCTCTTGTGATTTTGTCTCAGTGTATGCTCAGTAATTTTTTATGTAATAGTAGAAAAATAAATAAATAAATATACATGATGTATATATATATATATATATATATACTGGAGCTATATAGATAGATAGATAGGTAGATAGATACATGGAAAGCTGGAGCGGGTTGCCATTTCTTTCTCCAGGGGAACTTCCCATCCCAGGGATCAAACCATCCTTCTGGATGGGCCCCAAATTCTAATCCTTATGCTTTAGCATGGCAAGAACTGCTTCAGAAAGTTTTTTTCAGACTTTCTATTCAATCTCTTAGCCTTCTGAACTACAAGTTTATATTTTTATCAAATGTATTGAGGAGAAGTCTGGCCTTAGATCAATTTCAGCTTTTCACTCCATTCTTAGCCACTCCCTGCCTTCTCAATAAAATCTATGCTGGTTTTTTTGTCCCCTGGCAAATAGCTCTCTCTATGGAAGGCAAGTTACGACCAATCTAGATAGTATTTTAAAAAGCAGAGACATTACTTTGCCAACAAAAGTCCATCTAGTCAAGGCTATGGTTTTTCCAATAGTCGTGTATGGATGTGAGAGTTGGACTATCAAGAAAGCTGAACACCGAAGAATTGATGCTTTTGAACTGTGGTGTTGGAGAAGACTCTTGAGAGTCCCTTGGACAGCAAGGAGATCCAACCAGTCCATCTTAAAGGCAATCAGTCCTGAATATTCATTGGAAGGACTGATGTTGAAGCTGAAACTCCAATACTTTGGCCACCTCATGCGAAGAACTGACTCATTGGAAAAAATCCTGAAGCTGGGAAAGATTGAGGGCAGGAGGAGAAGGGGACGACAGAGAATGAGATAGTTGGATGGCATCATCGACTCAATGGACATGAGTTTGAATAGGCCCGGGAGTTGGTGATGGACAGGGAGGCCTGGCATGCTGCAATCCATGGGGTTGGACATGAAGTTTACAAAGTTTGCAAAGAATCGGACACAACTGAGCAACTGAACTGAACTGAACTGATGGAAGGCAAATTCCTGATTCTCATCCCTGTTGCCCACAGCCAGAATCAGCAATGCCCCAAGGGGGAATAGTGCAGACCAATGATTGAAATCTCTGAGGTTTTCCCTATATTTGGAAAATCCCCTCCCTCCCCATTCCTGGTTGTTTCAACAGTTCTCCTATATCCTGAAACTAACTGTTTTATTTTATCTAACTTTTCTAGTTGTTTCCAGCTAAAGAGTGCTCTGCTGCAAACTACTTCCTCAGAAACAGAAGCAAAAATCCATATTGTTTTTAAAATTTGTTCTGAGTAGGCTTTGCTGTGAAAGAAAGGGGAGCTACTGGACTTCCCTGGTGTCTCAGATGGTAAAGAATCTGCTTGCAATGCATGAGACCTGGGTTGGATCCCTGGGCCAGGAAGATTCTCTGGAGAAGGGAATGACTACCCACTCCAGTCTTCTTGCCTAGAGAATTCCATGGTCAGAGGAGCCTGGCGGGCTACAGACCATGGGGTCATACAGAGTCGGACATGACTAACGCAGCTTAGCACGCACTGGATGCATCCTCTAAAAGTTCCTTCGGTGATGTTTTACCTATGTATCCAAGAGTCAGAATAACTAGTTTTAACCAGAATTTTTTAATAACCTGCTGAATAAATATCGACCAGCCATTCAACTTTCCCTGCTTAATAAATGAGGACATTATCTGCTCTTCTTATTTGATGGAGTAGTCATGAGAAAAAGTGTTTATTTTAGTGTTTTCGAAAAGTAAACATGGTATACATTAGGAAAACAATTAGTTAGTTCTACATGATGACATATGTGGTTGTCTTTTCTAACCGTTCATTGGATGAATGTCTTTCTCCCCCAGCTAATCTGTTTGGGAGCACTTCAAGGATAAGACCCATGTCTTGTCCATTTTATTTCTGGTGGTTTCTAGTTAGTGTGATTCACAAAATAAGCATTGTTTTGAACAAAATGCCACTTCATCCTGTGTCTGCCCATATTGAAGTATTCTGAATTACAGACAGCAATGCTTATTTTGATATTTTGCAATCTATGTGGGTAAAATCTCAGCTTAGAGATTTTAATGTTTTGTACTGACTAATTTAGGGGATAATTTTTTATAATTAGCTTTTTCTATTTCATCCTTTCAGTTAATAAAGTCTTAGAATAAGGAAATCTCAGTTGTGTAGAAGAGCACTTGCTGTTAATCATTAGACCAAACTACTTTTTGTGGTAATTATTAATATGTGGTAGAAATGGATCACCTCCCACAAAGATGGGGCACTTAAAGTGAAATACTTCTGTCTGTCCTTCCACTTCCCATTCCACTGACCCTTCCTTTCATCTGAAAGCCAAGGGAATCAGTTGCTTATTTCAAAATAGTCTTGAAAATCATTTAGGCATAATTAAAGTTTGCAATATCCTGTAAGTAAGTATTATCTTCTAATATTTTCTGCCAAGAATTGAATTTGCTAGGCATGACACATTTATTGCTGGCAGTAGATGTACCAAAACGTACCAAACACCAGGGAATTAATAAATACCACAGCCCTCCTATGGAGAAAGTTGCATAAATATTTAATAGGAAATGCATGATGAATTTCTTGCATGATTATGCAGAAAAACATTTGGGAATGGTTGCAGCTGTTACATGAACTAAGCTCAGTCTCTTTTCCCCCATCACTTTCAATCTTTATCAATCTCAATATTGTGCTTTAACTTCAGCAGTAAGTATCTCCTGTGATGAGTATTGCAGACACCTGTCAACATTTCAGGAAATATGTGACTCTTTATGTATGCTGTGTGTGTGTACTTGACAACTTTCAGTGGTGCATTTGAAGGAACAACCAAGAGATTTTTGGATAATAAAAGGGCCGTCAGGGAAATCTGACTTAAAAGAGAAGGTGAAAGAAGCTAAAAGAGTAACAGCTGCCACTCTTATGTGTGTATCAAATTTTCTCTGGCAACACCTTTACATCTGTACCTAAGCTTGTGAAAATCTAAATTTAGGCGGGTTGTTTCTTTGGGTTTTTTTTTTTTTGGCAGATTTTAGTATTACAAAGATTTTATTCTCTTTTCATGTCTTAGAAATCCTTTATCTTCCCCAAATATGTTCTCTTGTAGCAGGTAAAATATTCCTTTAACAGTTTTGAAGTTTCTGGCATATTCATAAGGTTGAAAGTTCATAACACAAAAGGAATTTTTAATTAAGCATTATAACCAGGAGATTGTTCATCAAAACTGTATGAGCGGTGAAGTCAGATCAACATATATTTAAAGTCAGTTGTTTTGGATCCTCTGGAGCTTTAAAGGGCAGCTTTCTGAAAAGCCACTCTGGTTCCATTCAAACCTCCCAATCCATAGCAGATCCTCAGCATCATGTTCCGGGGAAATGGAGACTCCAGGAAAACTTCAAACTCTGGAATCTTCACAGACAGAACACAATAATATCTGTCTGGAGCAGAAGCTCCAACTTGCTGTTTTTTTACAAAGGCCTGTGACCTTCTAATGAATTGCAGGTGACACAGTGTCTCTGTCCCTTAAAGCAATTTAGTGCTTACTAGATGCCATTAAAGAGTTGGCACCCCATAAATTATCAAGTGATAATTATATTCTTGGCTTCAAAACAAGTAGAAAATCCTCCTTAACAACGTATTTGTCCCCCAAGTGTGGTAGTAAGATGAGTTGCACCTCTTAAAATGGTGACTTGATTTACTGCTTTCACATTTTGGAATCTATTTTGGGTAAGAGCTCCTGATCAGCCTGGCCAGAGACTCTGCAATCACAAAGGGAAAATGCATCATCACTGAATTAAATGTTTCTGTCAAGAGGAATTTTAGTCCAAATTCAGGATATAGTTAAAATTCCAACATTTCAGGATGTGCACCCAGGTTAAAAAGAAAATCATGAACAATATTAGAAAGCAATTTTCTTTTCCAAAAGTTAAAATCTCACCATGAAGGAAGACAGTGTATGTCCCAGCTTCCTGAGAACTGCCCACTGGGATCCAAATGTCTAATATGTGAGCATTCTTTGACAAGCCCACAACTATTTGAGATGTCTCTCTCACTATTGAGGATGTTCAACTCTGTCCTCCAAAGCCCTTGGAGGACAAACACAGAATGTCCAGAATGGCCTTGAGCCATGCAAATCACGTTCCCCTATCAGTGACTGAATGTCCATCATTACTCATCACAGAACCTTTATCAGTAAAATAGTCCCTTTGGGATACAGTGAGCAGACTTACGTTACCACCGCCTTCCATTTGGCCAAAGTCTAAAATCATAACCAGGTCTCGTAAGGAAAAAAAAAAAAAGGAAAAGAGAAAGGAAAACTCATCATATGCCAGAATCAATCCGAATGTTCGTTCCATTTATCATGATCCGTCTTTGGCTCTTTTAGAATATTTATATGCTGGCCAAAGTATGAAATTCACAGAGAGGAAAGCTAAAGGGCTTTTGCCATTTTAAAAGAGAGAACTGAAATACACTTCAGTCTGACCATTAAAATACTATTTATATTGTATTAAAACTTTAATTTCACAGAAGCAGAGAACAGAATGGTGGTTGCAGGGGTGGGGATGGGCAGATGTAGTCAAAGGGTACAAAATATCAGTCATGCAAGATGAATAAGTACTGGAGAGCTGATGCACAGCATAGGGACAGATTGAAATATGTCAAGAAGGTAGATTTAAGTGTTCTTACCACATATGCACACACACACACACAAAACCCTTCAGTTTAGGATGATAATTTAGTGTAAATCTTAATTAGAGCTCTATTGTCTATCTGTATTGTCTGGGTGGTAGAGATAGTTCTAGTTCTAATGGTCCAAAAAAAGCCTTTTTCCTAATCTAGAATTATTGGTTATAGTCAATTAAAATGCCTAAAACATTTATACTAATTCACAAAGGGAAAAATCCTTTTTCCTTTACTTATTGGCTTTACTTATTTTCATAAAGTTCTTTTTGTGGGTTAGTTCAATGTTACTTCTCACATGTATGAAAATGAAAAAAAAAAACCCTTCTAAATGAATAATATTATTTAGAGCTCATCTGCAATATTTTTATATTTGGAAACTGACTCAACTCAACTCAGACTTGCTCTAAAGGAGTCCGGTTCAAAATAGCCATTGGGAAGGGGCCAAAGCACAGCCACCAGCTTTCTGTTGCCTGAATCTTTTATTACATTGGCTCATTAAAACTCCTTGTTTGTATTTGCATTTTACTCTTGGGCAATTTTACAGCACAGAATAGTGATAAGCTTGCAGGCTGATCCTACTCATTATATTTAATCATAACTGCAATAAGGAAGACCATTGCATCATGCCTCTATCTCAAACACACTGCAGTGATTTTAAAATAGAATTCATACCTTACAATAGCTTTGGCACGTGCCTTCTCTCTCTCTCTCTTTTTTTTTTCCAAGATGCTCTTGAAACATAAAATAAAGAGCATATAATAAACTTGGAGAGATCCCCATTTTTAATTAGAATGTATGATTAGAACAAGGAAAAAGCTCTGCCTGAAAGCAAACATGTGGCCAGACAAAGAGAGAAAGAGAAGGGATGAATATAAGGAAAGGCCTAGTTAATCTTCAATGGCTGCACCACAGGGCCTTATTTTAAGATATCCATCCTGGTGGGGCCAAGAAGACCTCCATGTTGTTTGGGGTTGGTCTCCTGCCTATTAAGGTTTATGTTATAGTCGAACAGAACCAAGGCTTCAATTTCTGGCATAAGTTACTAATTTTCTTATGCTAATGAAAACCACACATCAGCTCCTTGAAATTCCCAAAAGTAGCATGTTTTGCCACTAATTGCAGCAGCACTGGGGTGGTGGAGGAAAAAGGGGAGTGATTACAATAGCAAGAATTGGGACAAGGCTCTTTGCCTCCCTAAGTGGTCCTCTAACTGAAAACATTTGAGACTTGCCCCTCCTGGCCTTGAGTTTTCATGAATTTTAAGAAATTGGATTCTCCCAGGAGCACCGGAGCATGATGAAATAATGGAACTCTGGCCTGGGAGATGCGAGGAAGAAGGTCTGACTCAAACTTCAAACCCCAGCAGAAGGGAATTTGAGACATAACTATTTGATCTCCTGTCTCAGCCTGACAAAATATTTCTCTTCAGGGCCAAAGGCACTCATCCTGCCTTCTTCAACAACTGATACTTTATGCATGAGAATATTCTAATGAATCTGACAAGCACAAATATAATAAATTGGTTTTCCATGAAACATAATTTTTCAAACAACCAGAGGATTTGGGGATGCTAAAATTTTCCCCTAAACTTTGGGGAAATCATCACAGGACTTTTTTTTTCTCCCCTGAAGCCCATCTCAGGGCTTCCTAAGCCTAGTTACCAATGCATACAAATCAGCTTTGCGCAATAAAATTTGTTCTATGGATAAAAACAGAAATGCCACAAAAAGGTTGAGGACCCCATTGCACTCCATACCTCAACTTGTGCATATTCAAAACACACATGCTCTGTGAATATTTTACTAAAATTATTTGCTGCAAAGCATGAACCAGGCAGGAAGTCGATGCACCATGAATTGATTTCCAAGTCTTATTTGTGGCTGATATGAGGTTAGAGAGCATTTCTGTTCTGGGTGGAGTGGTGAAATGAATGTTTATTGTTTAGGATTTAAAAGGTCCATTATCATGCAGACTCAGTAAGGTTCTGCCACACGAAACTGAGTGCCAGGCCAGCAGGCAACTGATTCAAGTGACAAGAGGTGAGCTGTGACAGCGCTTCCATGTTAATAAAGTATGTCCCAGCGCTCGAAGGAAGCCTAGCACAGTGTGAGAGCAGATAGAATTTACTAATCAGGTCTACTGTTAACACTAATTACAGACTTCCCCCAACTTACAAAATAAATGGATGCCTTAGCAATGAAGCAACTTTTTTGGTTTATTGAATCCTGGGTTTCTACTGAATCCTCTTATAAATGAAAGTGAGATTTGATTTTTTAAAAAAACATCTCATCCCATTAATAGGGACTGTGAGCTATCTCCCTATGCACGTTTCCACTTTTAACCTCGTTTTTAGTCCTGGCTAAAGTGCCTGTCCAGGAGTCAGGAATAGCGATATCTGGTTCTTGTTACTCCAGACATTAGAAGTGGAGTCTTAAGTAAGACGGTTTCCTCATCGGCCTAAAGGAAGGTGTTGGACAAGATCAGCTGATGCAACTGTGGAGGAATCAAAGACTCCTGTTGAGCATCATATGAAAGTTCTGGATCCTCTCCCCAGAAAAATGCATGTACACATGTGCAGAGGACACGTGGCAAACAATAACAGGAATAAAGCAATAGAATCCTAATCAGGAATCCTGGATCTTGAAACTTTTGAAGCAGATAATCTAAGGTAACTTTAAAACCTTCTTTGAACTTTAAAACCTTCTATGATTTTGGCTTTTTGACCAGCTTATATGTGGAGATTATGTTCTTTAGACATTAGACTTAGGTGTATTACCGAGCCCCATTCTTGACTGACCAAGGTAGATATTTTCCCCTTTATTCAGGCCAGCTGCCTCTACACAGTATGAGCATGAAGAGATTTTGCTTTAAGTTAACATGTATTCTCATACATCAAATATCAATCTGTACCACCATAAAATTAGCCACACTTACCTATATGAATAGATCAGAACTTCTAAGGATGTAAAGCACAGGCAGGTTGATTCAACAAAGACTTACAAAGTGATGTCTCCAACTCTGGATATAATAAGACAGTGTTACACCAACCAACTTCCATTTCCATATACTGTCTGTGCTGGTCTATGCTGTGGAGTTCTGGCTTCCACCATTTTGACATCCAAAAATAAAACATTTGACATCACACCTAAAATATTCTTTCAGTTTTTAACATTATCATATAATGTTCTTTAAAATCCTCATGCCTATCCCTGACATTGTCTCATCCTTGCTAATATAACCCTAAATTTACCCTTAGAGAATGGATATCACCAACTATCATAGGTGAGGATCAAGGGAGATAGAGAGAGGGTCAGGATGAAGATGAGGCTCAGAGGTGAAACGAGGGGAAAGGGTGGATTGGTATTTGTAGCTAAGGAGTTTTTATTCCAAGATCATTGAATCTATACACTTTTCTCTCAGTCCTCTTACCAAAATATGAATTCTAGACATTTGTTTTCAGTCTCTGTAAAGTCCATGTATGTGTAAGTAGATCTACATCTTCCCACTCCCTCTCAAAAACTACACTGAGGAAATCAGCCCAGAATTACTCTTAGAAATTTAATATGCCTAGTGATGACACTCACACAAAAGATAGAGCAGTAAATACTAAGTCAATCTGTGTCTGTCTAACATTGGAGCACTTATATTAGTTTTAGTATTGATGTCACCAATCAAGAGACAGAGCAACGTTGTTGCAGGAGGAAAAGATACTTATGATACATAAAATGAAATCTATCCAGAGATGACCAAGGTTTCTACAAATCAAGAAGAAAAATACAGCCCACTCAGTAGAAAAGTGGAAAAGATACTTAAAGACACACTTCAAAAAACATCCAATAGCCAATAAATAAAAGACAAAATACTTAATTTCAGTCATTAAAAATGCAAATTCACATCTAATTAAATACAACTATCCACTAGAAGACAAAAATGGAAAAAGATTGACAACACCAAATGTTGCAAAGATGTGAAGCAACTGGAACTTCCACACACTGCTTACAGGAAAGCTAAAGACACCTTTGGACCTACCAATTTCATTTCCAGGCAAGGACTCAAATGAATTGCTCACACACGTACACCAAAAGTATGTACCAAAAAATTTGCATGGTAGCATTAGTCATGACAAGCCAACTGGAAACAACCCAAGTAGTCATCAATCATAGAATGGATATGCATATGAGAGTATATTCATGCAATGACATATCAAATGACAAACTGCACTTACATGCAAAATGCTAGTGAATTTCACAAACATGTTAAGCAAAAGAGCCAGGCACAAAAGAATATAAATAGAAATCCATTTATATCAATTTCAAAACTAGGTTAAACTTTGAAATTTAAGGTGTGGTTGCCTTTGGGGAAGATGGAAGGCATGGTATTAAGAGGTAATTCAAGAGAGGAGTGCTTCTGTGATTTTTCTATTTCTTAACAAGAGTCTTGGCATGGGTTTCACCCATGTAATCATTTTGTAATAACTCACTGTATACCTTTATAAGCATATAAGACTTAAAAAAAAGTTGAAAGATGTAGAGGCTATAGGTTTAGAGACATAGACTGATTCCCAAAGGTTTGAATCTCTTGGATTTCTCATTAACAAACTGTGTGACCTTGGGCAATTTATGTGATTTCCCTGAGCCTCAATTTCTTTATCTTTAAAATGAAGACAGTAATGTTTATTGGCTTTGTAATACTAAACAGAAAACTCCTGAAAATTATTTAGTCCATCAATCTAGTCCATCTCCTCAGTTTACAAACGAATAAGCAGAGAGAGAAATGATATGTTTTGGTCAGGATCCTGAGTTTAGGCTAATATTGGCTAGCTCTTGCAGGCAAGAGCAGCTATGTACTATGAACTGTAAGCGAACACAAAATGCCCCTTGGGTTATTTTGTTTGCTCCTTCCATGCGTGTAGAAAACACAAGACAAGGCAGAAATTTCTCCTTCACTCTGATCCTTGCTAAAGCCACGGCCCAGCCAGTCTCTACAGAGTGCCTCTGAAAAGAAAAGAAGATAACAAAATAAATCACATAAGTAACTAATTCCCTTCCACAAATATTTACTGAGCATAGACTATAGGCCAAAGTATTCAACACATTAGAATTTCATCAGTAAACAAGAGACAAGTATCTGTCTTCTAATTTATTCTAGCAGACCGAGGGCAGAGAGCAAAGGAATTGGACAGTTAAAATTAACATGATTAAATAATATAGTTTTTGAAAGTAATAGGTTCTTATAAAACGTAGGTATTGTTATTCAGATATGGTGAGGCTGAGGCTTCCCAGGTGGAGAGGTGGTAAAGAATCTGCCTGCCAAGGCAGGAGACACAAGAGAAGTGAGTTCAATCTCTGGGTCAGGAAGATACCCTGGAGTAAGAAATGGCAACCCACTCCAGTATTCTTGTTTGAAAAATTCCATGGACAGAGGAGCCTGGCAGGCTGACTCTGCATGGGGTCACAAAGTCAGACACAACTGAGCACACACGCACGAACGCACAAAGGGTGAGGCCAACAGATTATGGGATGACTGCATTGAAAAGATAGTTGTTACACTCACAAATTCCAATAGGAGGGGTTACACTGTCTCGTGGCAGGGGTGGGGGGACAGACACAAGGTGAAGTACCAGGATTAGTCAGGAGAAGCAAGGGGAAATGTGGGCAAGAGCCATCATCTTGGTTTCTGCAGGAAGTAACAGGTGAGACAGGCTAAACAAGTTTAGGATTGACTACTTTGAATAATTTCAGCAGGTCCGAGGGCGTAAATGCCTGGCCCTGGGATCATCTGGGTGTGAGAATATTGTCCCAGAGTGTAAGAGCTGTATCAAACAGAGAACTGGGCCTATGGGCTCTGGATGGGTTGGCTTGTATATAAAAAAATTATTTCACAGGCCAGTCAGTTACTATATTTAGGAATCAGCTAGCCCTGGTAGGGATAGTCTCTCCAGGGTTCACAAGACACCAGATGTCAAAACATATGAAACATACGGTTAATACAATGCTCTGAAAAACAAAGATGGCAGGGCATGGAAAATAAGAATGAGAAACTAAAACCATCATCAAATCTAGAATATTTATCAAACAAGTCATGAAACGGGCATCCAAATGTTTGCTGAACTACCTTTATATGTTTACTTTTGCTTTTATATTTTGGTTGTTAGCTGTCCATGCAGAATTAACTCTCCCATATGGGGAAAAAAAAAAGAGAGAGAGAGTCTTGCGTATGAAAATTCAATCACATTTTGTGATGAAGCACAATACTATAAGAGAGGGTAGTTTGTATCATCTAGGCACTTGTGTAGCATAGAAGCCATTCAGCCTGACATAAGCTTTAAGTCATCATTCTGCCAGAACAGCTATTTATATTCTCTGCACACAAATATTAATCCCATGGTCAGGTCAACACCCCTACCTCAGGATCCATGTGTAACTATAGTTCTACAAAGATGTAATAGAGAGATGACAGACAAACTTATTTTTATGTACAGTTTGCTGTACACAGTCCTAAGTAACAAATGATGAAGGCAATACAAGGATTCTGGCATCAATCCTTGGTCTCTCCTCACTGGGAAATAATTATCTTCAGTCAGTGTGGTTAAGAGAATACTTCTGATCCAGGTCTGTGCTTAATTCTCTTCACTGTCAATCACCAAGAAATAGGAGCTCCTGGGTGACCGTGGTAGAGACAACTTTGGTGAGTACAGGAAAGCAGAATGCAGGACAATTAAAAGTTGGCAAAGTAATAAGTGAGAGTTACGATTAATCCAAGAAATAAATGACAAGAAGGAAAACACTTTGCAAACATTTTTAAAACACTGCCATTTTACTCATAATCAAAGCAATCACAACCTATTCTAAGCACATAACACTTCTGAATAGATGGCGGCAGAGACTGGGGAGTTTTAAGAGGCCCCAGAGTGGTTAATGGGGGAATTAGCACAACTCAGAAAAGACATTAATTAGGTCAATCTGCAGTTTTGAAAAACTTTAGCACCTCTCCAATGCTATTATTGAAATAATGACTCCAGTTATTCAATGGTAGACAAAGATTGGGCCTTTTAAAACTGGCTTTAAAAGGGAAGTCCGAAGAAAGAACTAAGTTAGAAAAACTATAATAAGAATTAATGGAATTGTGTTTGTGAATTCTAAAGGCAGACACGTGTGAAAGAATGAAATTTTTGTAAAGAACTCTTCAACACCAATTTTACAACTAAAGGGAAGAGAATGCCCAGTGATACTGAAACCAAAAAGAGAGATTATATGTGCAAATTCTCCAGAAAATAAATTTTACCTTGTGTAGAGAGTATGAACCTGTCAGCAGTACTTAGGAGCAAGAAGCATCCCAATAACAGGTAGATTTTTAAATGAAATTAATACTAGCACAAAGTTCCCCTCATCACAGTGAGGGGTCAAATTTTAGGTGCCACTCCTTCAAGCACTACAGAATTCAAGGTGCTTATGTAATGCCTCAGAACAGGAAAAGGAGCTGTCCCTTAATTTCATGGTGCCCAAGGCTGCTGCTGCTTTACTACTTATAATAATAAAGCATGATCCACTACTAGCTGTCAAGCAATTCTGATCCAGAAAAGGCAGAGCTGTCTTTTCAGCAGTTCCCACCAATGACCTCTGAAACCCTTGTAAGAATCGAATAATATCAGTCTATAGGGCCTCAGGAAGTAAGTGCAGAACTTTTGCCAGATAGTATGTTTTACAAACTATGTATTACAAATTAGGCTTGATTTGTTATGCAGAGCTTTGGAACTACATAATTCAAAACGCTACTTGTTTCAAAACACAGGATACTATAACCAAAAAATTCTGTCAAATTTGAAGAATCATTCAAATTATTGTTGTTATACAACAATCAATAATCAATTATGTATCAAGAATTTATGTTCTCTTTTTTATGGAAAAATCAATGTCTTTGATATATGTTGCCAATCAATTTAGGATATGTTAATACATTTTCACTTACAATGATATAAAAATCAGAATTCATTGTTAAGAGTTAAAACTTCTTCCTCTACACAAATAACTCCTGAAAGTGATGTTAAGTAGCATGACTTTAAAAAAAATAAAAAGCCAGGCGTGTAACCTGGTGGTCTAGCAGTGAGCCCCGGCCTGGGTTCGATCTTGTCTTGCTTTTCTGTGGAGGGGATGGAGTGCTTCCTTGGTGGCTCAGACAGTAAAGAATCTGCCTGCAATGCAAGCAACCCAGGTTAGTCACAATGTCAGAAATATCCCCTGGAGAAGGGAATTGCTACCCACTCCAGTATTCTTGCCTGGAGAATCTCATGGACAGAGGAGCCTGACAGGCTACAGTCCATGGGGTTGCAAAGAGTTGGACAGGACTGGGCAACTAACACTTTCTCTTTTCACTTTCTTTAAAAAAAGAAAAATCATTGATTATTTTCCAGAATAACTGTCAAGTTACCACAAAAATGATCCTTCATAAATGACAAGGCATGTTGACTGACTTGAGTTCCCCGGGATGGTTTTCCACTTCCTCCATATCTATTTCAAGATTTGATATGTGGAATTCCATATATTATTATTAGTTAATCAGTCAGAGAGGGATCAGAGAAGTCTTTTAACATTTCCGGAATGTTAGCACAATATGAAATCTGGAATCTGTAGAGAGTCAGGGTTGAGGGCAAAGACATTTGACAATGTTCTTCCAGACTTGCAAAAATATTGCAGTCATAAAGACTAGACAAAAGATTCTTAACTTCTTTAAAGGGACATAATTGAAGTTTGGTTCCTTTCTAGAAGAGAAGAGAGACTTAACACATATTTTAGAGGCACCTTTATTGTTAATTAAGGAAATTGTCAAGAGCAAGGGCTTTGTAGTCAATTTTTGTGTAGTTCCGCTTTACAAATTACACTGTGTTTAAGATAAGCAATCAGGGCCTCAGTGCTCTCTTGTTCTGGACACCAGTGCATTGAATTACATGGTCAGGCAGATATAACAGCTCAGGAATCACAAGTACCAATTCCTGAAGGGTTCAGAATTCTAGTTTAGGATTGTATGAAGATAGTAGGACTTAATGAAGATGACTAAACCACATGTAGTGTAAGATTATGTTCCTTTTACTTCACACATTTTTATACAATTAACTGTAAATAGTAAATAAGTGATTCGACAATCAATCTCCAGCTCTGCCTCACTATGGAGCTGATGACAAATCTTTAGCAAGAGTGATGAAGAGAATAGTCCTGGGCCAGTTTCGAGCCTCTTCAGAGCCTTGCATTGCTCTCATCCTCCATTTTTCAATATGTGCTAGTCTGATGCTCAAGTTAGTTCTTGAGTTGCAGCTCTTTGTCACCCTCAGAGCTCTGTCTCTGGAGCAAACTGTATAAAAAGTACTCACTTAAGTAGAGACTCACAAAAATGTAACTGAAACAAAAAGGAGAGGGAAGAAGTTGTTCCTTGTGGGACAACACCACTACCAGGCTCCAGGCCAGTAGCCCACTGACCTTGAACTTGGTTCTCTCACTCTATCTTTGTTCTCAGCGGGGAGAGTCCCAAGAGACGAGAAAGGGGACTTATACTTTTGAAGTATCTTTCAAAAGTTGTATCTTGCTCTTGCCAAATCCTGCTCGGAATCAGTATTCTCTATGAAAAGTTAGCATTCTTCTTTAAACCATAGCAATGAGGATAGTCAAGCCTCTTGAGTTAAAAAAAAAAAAAGGACACCATGATACTTTGTGTAATGCTAATAAATACCCTCCTACAATAACTGACCATAGGAATTACCAGCAGACCACATCTCGTCCAAAACTGTGTGGATTACAATTCTACAGATTCAAAAGCTTATGGAGTTTTAAAAAAATATTTCAGAAAGTATGCTCATGCTTGGAAATCCAAAGTTATTAGGTTCCTTCAAGTACGTAAAATTGACGAACTCTAGGAGGACAATAAAGAGGACCACATTCTTTCTTTCCCTGTGGCCTGGGCCTATCACAGATTCTTTTTCTCTTTCTTGACTGAAATTAATACTCATTACTTTGGGAGGTGATCACTTTTTTTCCCCTAGTCGTTTAGTATAATAACCACCTAAAGTCTAACCATGAGTTTGTCCTTTGTCAACTGCGAAAGTAAGGAATCACTGGAATAAGGTACCACATCTGAGTTCTAGAAATCAGTACCTGTTGAGGGATTAAAGCGTCCAGGAAGGATGACTGGACATCTGAAGCATTTACATCCAAGATCTTGGGCAAGAGTCTTTATTGAAAAAAGTAATTCCTCTCATAGAACAGTGAGAAGTTTTCTACCCCTCTGTTCTGGGTTGAGGGCTGTTTAGTTGCCTCAGGTAGTCACAATATAACTAGCTGATTCAAAGACTCCTTGTTGATTCAAGTTCTCATGATACTAAACATTTGAAATTTTCAAAGAGAAATAGAAGAAAAAAAAAAAGCTAATATGTAATGACTGTTTGCCATGTGCCAGGCACTTTGCAAAGCATTTTACAAACATTGTGCTACCAATCCTTACTACAAACTTAAGAGTAGGAAAGATGCTCCTAACACTCCACTGTAATCCAACATGGACACTGACAAATTAATTTAATGAACACTTAACCAGCCATGATGTCATATAAGTATAAATTAGCTGAACAGTCAATCACATTGTACAGGTGAGAAAACAGAGGCTTAGAGAAACTAAGTACCTGCCCAAGACACACAGCTAGAAAATAGCAAAGTCAGGATTTGAACACATATATTTCTGATTCCAAAGCCTGAGATTCTTTTTTTTTTCGTAAACTATCCCATTGCGTCTTCCTGTTAGAGTGATCAGTTCCATACCAAGAGGCTTTTTGTGACCATTAAGATGCTGGATTACAAGTTATTCGGGAAGAAACCATGCTGACCATTAATGACATCACCTGTGTGAACATTGTTTTTTTATCTTTTGTATGTATCTTTTTGAAAAATAGTTTCAAGTTCTTTTCATTTTCTATAGACTAAATTCCTTGGTTCTGGCCTCACAATTTCAAAATCCACTGGTCCCAATCTTGTGCTTGTATTCCAGTCACTTGAGACACTTAAATATCCTTGGACTTTCCTCTTTTTTTGCTTTTGCTCATGCTCTGCTCAAATCAGAAATGTCCTCCTATCTTGGTCCCCAATTGAAATCCAGTATCTCTTTTAATGGTGGATTAAAAGTTGACTCACTATAGTAGGCAGTAATTTGCTTAAAGCTCCCTTAAATGTTAACTCAGTAAGTTACAGGTTCCCACTGTTCTGCACACTCTTGCTTCTCAGCAATGGCTGAGCCAAGGCCAGCATGTCTATCAGCTCATCAGCAACAAATCAGAGTCCTTCCCAAATACAGAGACTATAGTCAAATAGTACTGAACACCATACCCAAAAGGTCCTGTTAAACGAGGGGTAGCAATACTGTAGAGCTGAGTGAAAGCAGAAGGCACCAGCAGAGACAGAGAGGAAACAGGGTAAAACACAGATAAGAGGGACTGAAATTGCTTCCGCCAGAGTTCAGCTGCCTCAGGCCACATTGCTCACAGAGCCTGGGGTGTATTTTCATTCATGTGATCTTCATATTCTTTCAACAACCCCCTTTTCCCTGAGTTAGCTTGAGTAGGTCTCTTCTCATGGAAAACAAAGAGCCCTGCCTAGAGATCAGGTTTCTCTGCTCACTGTTCAGGATTTAAAATCTTCCTGTTTGGCATTCACTAACCCTTTTTTATTTACACTTCAATTTCAGCACTGTCCTACCTGCAATAAATGTTAATTACTCATAAATCTTTCTCATCACTTTTCCTTCAGACCAAATTCATTCATCTTTATCTCCCTCAGCACCCAGTAGAATCTGGCACATATTATATTTTAAACAAACATTTATTGAACTGAGTAATGTCTGGTGATGTCAATAATCATCAACTAGGACTTGTGAAACTTCCTGTATTGTATTTTCTGGATGTTTACTGGGACATTTGAAGGGGAGAAGCCTGGGTGAAGGGTAAGATGGGAAGGCAACAATTCCATTGAACTTGATACAATTCCTGGGGGCGTTGAGCAGCGTGTGGACAGTTAAGATTACCTGACTCAAGATGATCTGGAGTACTAACACAATTTCATCAGTCTGATGAAAACAAACCTTCATGTCACAAAATCTGTAAACTGTATCCTTGATTCCTCAAGCAGAATATGGATATTAACCTTTTTTTCGGGAAAAAAAAAAAAGTCATTGTGTTGATTTTAATTCATTCAAAGAAGCCTCCCTAAAGAGTTTCATCTTGAACTTCATATACAGAGCAATCCTACCATATGTCATGAAAAACAGCTTATAAAATTGTGGTTTTATGACAGATAACATAGCTCTGTAATATTAGTAATATGTAGTAGTGCCCTTATCATGGTGAAATTCCTTTCTGGGAAATGTAAACCTTTGAATGATGATTAAGGGTACCGGAGAGAAGCATGCTTTGGACAAACTCCCACGTTCATCTGTTGCCTGACAGGCATTGGCATGTATCTGGATCCCACAGATCATTAGGAACAGAGTGTGCCTAGATTCAGAGAACTTATTTGGTTTATGGCTAAGCCATAAAGAATGGCCCTTAGCATATGAATCTAAGGAAACTTATTCATGGATATCTCACTCTATAACATGCCTCAAGATGATCCAAAGCCATGATTTTAAGCACTGAGAAGACTCAGCTTCTTGGGTATAAGTTATATTCAAATGTTTGCTGGCAACACTTGAGCACAGTAATAATAATTAACATTTATCAGGTTATTACTAGATAACAGACTTTGTGTTAAGTACTTCCCATTCATTACCTTTCTAATCCCCACAGTAACTGTGTAAAAGTACCCTGTGATCAAGTCTAATTTAGAACTGAGAAAAGCAAGGCTTACAAAGGTAAGTAACTTGTCCAAGATCACAGTATTAAGTCAGGATCAGGATTGTGGACTGGAATCAAAGCATTTGAAATCCAGCACTTGACTCTCTTAAAAAAAAAAAGTAACATTTTATTAATAGATAAGCAGTGATAGTGAAGTCGCTCAGTTGTGTCCGACTCTTTGTGACCCCATGGAGTGTAGATTGCCAGGCTCCTCAGTCCATGGGATTTTCCAGGCAAGAATACTGGAGTGGGTTGCCGTTTACTTCTCCAGGGGATCTTCCCAACTAGGGATCAAACCTCGTTCTCCCACATTGCAGGCAGACTCTATCGTCTGAGCCACCAGGGAAGCCCACAATAAGCAGTACGTGTATGCCAAAAAATTTAAATAAAAAAGAAGCACATACGAAATAATTAAAATTCCTACTATCTACAAATCATTACTATAATGCTTCAAGTAAGTACTTTTAAACCCTATTCTATATGCATCCTTATTTTTATAAAAATGAGATCATACTGTCATCTAGTTCAAAAATCTGCTTCTTGAGTTAACAAGCACATCAGTAAATGTTCTACTTATCTAATTCTGAGAACATATCCAAGTTTTCCCAATGACCCGACAATGTTTTTTAAAAGCAATTTGTTTAAATGACTGTCCATTCCAGAACAACATACTGCAACTGTTTAAATGTCTCAAGATTCTTTTAATATGAACTTCTTTAATTCTCCTTTTCTAAATGACGTTAATTTGTTGAAGAGACTAGGCCAGTTATCCCAAAAAATATTCTACCTTTTGAATTTGCCTCATGGTATCAGTTAACTTGTTCCTTTATCCCTTGTTAGTTGTGAATGAGAGATCAGAGATAGTAACAAGAGTTGTAACTTCAACCCAGAACCAATTAGGGATGTATCTTTAGATAAAATATTTAACTTTATTGAACCCCTGTTTTCTACCTGCCATGCATATCAAACTCAACAAATACTAGCTAGCGTTAGATAGCAGTCACACCAGGGTAGTACACAGTAAATCATGATTTGTTTTTAAATCAGCTGATCATTAATTGATCATGGGTAGAAAGAGAGCCTCTGATCAATATCAACCCTTACAATAATCTGCTTGCTTAATGCAGGTGCTTAGTTTTTCAATTAATTCCACAATATTAGAATAAAAAAGACTGTGTCTCAAATTTTTAAAGCATAGACTGAAAGAAAATCAGGAGTAGTCAGCACTAGTTGAACTGCTGCTTATCCCCATGTATATTGGGCTATTGAACAGCAACAACATATTTCAGAGGATAAAATCATTTAAAGTACATTCTCAGGCCACCATGAAGTAAAATTAGAAATGACTAACAAAGAAATTTGGAAACTTTGAAAATACATAGAAATTAAACAATACACTCCAAAATAGTCAATAGGTCAAAAGGAAAAATCTCAAAGATATTTCATAGGAAATCACATAAAGAGTATTTTGAGATGAATAAAAATGAAGACTCTATATATCAAAACTTATGGGAGGCAGATAAAGCAACGCTTAGAGGAAAATTTATCCTTGTAAACACCTGTATTATTAAAGAAGGAAAATACAGAAGGAATAACTTAACCTTCTACTTTAAAACAGTAAGGGGAAAAAAGAGCAAACTAAACCCCCAAAAAGAAATAAATGATAAAAATTAGAGCAGGAATTAGTGAAATGAGAAAAGAAAAACAATAGAAACCGTGATACCAAAAGCTGGTTCCTTGGAAAGACCAAAATTAGCAGATTAGACTAATCAAGCAAAAAGAGAGAATACTCAAATCGCTAAAATCCAGAAAAGAAAGAATGAACTCTGCATTTGCAAAACTATAGAAAGTGGAGTAGTGATTACCTAGGGCCTAGGGGTGACTGAGGAAAAATGAGAAGTAACTGCTAATGGGTATAAGCTTTCTTCTTGAAGTGATGAGAATGTTCTAAAACTGATAGTGGTGATGGTTGACAACTAGATGAATATACTAAAAATTATGGAATGCTTTACATATGTGAAATGTAAAGTACATAAATTATATCTCAATAAAGCTGCAACTGACAGAAGGGAGAGAGAAAATGCGAGGAGAGTTAGAAGGCTTGGAAGGAACAGCTCTTTCATGGGATTTGCTATAAAAGGCCAGTGAAACAGGACGAAAGCTGGAGAGAAATGTGAGGTCAAGGTAGGCCTAATTGCTAAGTGAAAGTTATTACATGTTTTTACCTTAAGTAATGTCACAATGGGCAGTGATACAGGAGTGAAAGAGAGAGCACGCTTGCAAATAGCCAGTAGGTAATGAGATCCACTGCACAAGCAGAGAAATTGGCCCAATGTGTAAACACAGCCTTGCAGGTTGACTCATCCGTTGCAGTGGGGCAGGCAGAGAGTAAGGTCATAGATGCAGAGAGGCTGGAAGACTGATACTGCAGTCTTGAGGAAGTTCTTTGTGAAAGGCAAGAAAGAAAGAGAAACCAGGAGAATTAAAGAAGCAGCAACAGGGAATCTGGGCAACGAGCCTGAGGGACCTGAATGGAAGAAATGGTACCAACAGGGATGTACCAACAACCAAGACCATTGTTCTTAGTAAGTCCTCCCTGCCCCCGGCTCCCTAGGGATTGCACTTCACTCAATGCAAGAACAGATACAAAAACAAGAAGGCCAAGTTCCCCCGCTCTAAGTAGTCAAGCCCCAGGAGGGGGCTGAGATAATAAAGACACTGCCACAATGTGTCTCTAGCCCCATGACAGTCTGACCACACTTCACTCACCCTGGTTTTCCTGTCTGCTCCTCACGTCATCTGCTGTCTCCCGGCCCATCCCCTATTCCTGCAGGTTTTCTCTTAGATCTGTCCATGTTCAAACTTCCACTTGACCTTGACATCTCTCTGCTATGAACTTGCCGTCTAACCCCTGCCTTCCCAACCCTGCTGTCCCTTCACAAACACCTCCCTACTCCTGGCTTCTGACCCCAGCCTGCCCCAGCCTTGATTTCCTCTTCCCAGTTTGGCTTTTAAACCTCCCAGTGATCTCACCCCACTGTGGAGCCGAGATAGGACTGTTGTGTTCTAAAAGGTCACCAGTCAATGGGGTGTTTGGAACTCAAAGAATTTCCCCATAGAAAAAATTGTTATAAATAGTGGTATGGTTCCCAGGCCAACCCACAAAGGCCTATTTAACCAACCATGATGCTGGCATAGCTGTCCTCAGTGGAGGGGTCCCGGAAGTCTAAAGAGGCTGACCCTGGGGGACGGGGGGTAGGCAACAGAGTGGAAGCCCCAGACAATTTAACAGTTCCCATGGCAACGTGGAAGGGGCGAGTGTGGTGGCAGAGGAGGACGGTTCCAGGAAGAGGCTGAACGGTGTCTCAGAGGGCAACCAAACTGAAGTGAGGGTTGCAGAGCAGGGAGCACCTCTGCCCAGAGAGGGCTCACGGAGTGGAGCCCACTGGGAAGAATCCAGTGGCTGAGGAGCAGGGGCCAGCTCTGTAGATCTTTCCTAAGCAGAAAGACATCACGGCATCTCTCCCCTTAGCTTCAGAATATCTGCCCTCCCGCTAACTCTGTCTCTTTCTGCCCCTGGTCCTGTAAAGTTCCTGATTTTTCTCTTTCCCTTTTGTCACCCAGTTCATCCTGCTTACTGGGGTGCCACACATTGCTGGCTGTTCGCATGGTGAAGTTGACTTTCCTTGGTTTGCTTGCTTTTTGGTTGAGTGAGTCATTTGTTTTGACTGCCCTGTATCCACCCCCTTTTCGCATCCTTACTTTCAGTAAGTGCACCATGAGTTCCTTTACGGGAATTCCTCTCTTCCTTTGATACAGACTGGGTGGTTGTAGATCAAAGTGCTATGCCCCCTCCTAGCCAAGGGAACCACAAGAAAGATCACTTGCTGTACCTTCCATTCCTCTGGCTTATCTCACTCTTCAGCTTCACCTTCAATCAGCAAGTGCCTTCCTGAGCCTTTCAGTGAATTGCTTTATGCTTGCATCTGCCAGATTTACAACCAGTAGCCTCCAGTACATGCAGGATATCAGAGTATTCTATTCATTGCTGTTCATTGCTGATTCTATACTTCTTAACACACTCCCTGAATGCTTGCCTGTCATTTGGCCCCAGTTCATGCCTCATAGGCTCTTGCAATTTCATATGTGCCCTGCTTGACTGGCACTCCCAAATCACTGCTGTTGAGGACCCACCATGACCCTTGCTTGCCATTGCTCTTCCCAGGAATGTCTGGGCTAAATGTAAGCTGAGATCCATGAGATTGCTTCTCTAGCCCCCGCCATGTCTTCCCTTTCAACTAACTACACATCCTAGTTCTCCAGGCCACAAACCCAGGAATTCTTTGTAGCAGCTCTAGTGTGAAGCCTAGGAATCTGCATCTCTACAAACATCCCAGATGATCTCGAGACCCAGGATCTGGTAAATGCTGCAGCGTGGCCACTCCAGTCATTCCATACACCCATCAGCTTCGCCCTCCACAGCGGCTGCTGCAGCTGCTACCCTGGCAGCATCCTTCTGCCACAAAATCTCAAGGCTTTCAATAAAGATTTCTTTCACTGTTCATGAAGAGTGAGATGGACACAAATAGAGAACTGAAAACAGGAATAACCAGTAACAGTTCCATTCTTGTGGATCCATTGGCAAATTTTAAAGTTAGTTTTTGCCAAGTTGAATCTCAGTTAAAAAAAAAAATTTTGAGTGGTGAGGTGAGAGGAAATCTGTATATTGATAAAGCCACAGATATGCTAGCCAAACTTAGACACACTTACATCTATTCCCTTTTGTCATTGTTTGATTATTCAAAGGATAACTCTTGCAGACAACGAGCTAGTAGCCATCCCAACCTACCTGATCAAGGGGAACAGGAATAAAAACTCGGAGCTTCAGATTCATAAGCATTCGGTGTATTAAAACTGCCACAGACAAGGCTTGGTGTATGCTTATAAGGAAGAGCCCCCCATCAAAATTGGGAAGAGGACCACTTCAGAACACAGAGGATTTTCTAGCCCTTATTCCTATCCTTCCGTGCAATGGAAAATACTGGAAATGTTGGCAGCAAAACCAAGCAAATGGTCTTTCAGACTTTTGAAAAGTATGATATTCCATGTAGTTCTTAATGGTATCTAGTATTAATCAGAAAGTAACACCTAAGGCCAACGGCTAAGTGTGTTTTATGATTATTAAATGACATGACAGTCTCAATATCTGGGAACAGATATTTTCACTGGGATTGCTGGCTAAGAAGCTTGCTTTTCTTCGTTTCCCCATTTTAGTCTCTGACTTCCTATCACTCTCTTCTCAAAAAAAAAAAAAAAAAAAAAAAAAACCTATTTGTAGTAGCTGCTCTAGTTTCTGCCCTTAGAAATCTGCTCTATTTATTAACTACTCCTCCGGTGAAGAAATTCCACTGAAATTCCTTCAGGGCCTGGCTGCCTTTCAGCTTTTCTTTGCACATTCTTACCTCTATGTATGTCACCATCTTAAATAGCTGAGCCTTCTGTGCTTTAATAAGGTCTCTCTATAATCTTTTTTTTTTTTTTTAAGAACACAGACCTAGTTTTGCTAAGTTTTTGAGTACCTCAGATTGTAAAGCCTCCACAACACTCTAATTAATTTCTCTTCTGCCTCATCTGTGTCCTCACTGGTCGGCTAATAACATAAGGACCAGAACTGACCTCATTACAATAACTTCTTACATTTCTTCTTATACATCATAATCGAAATGATTCCTCCAGGCTGGTATTTGAATTACATCCTTCCCCATCCCATTTCCACCCCCACCCCCCTAGAGGTGCAGTGTTAAAGATTTAAATTGTGCACTCTTCATAGATTCCAATTTTCTGGGTTCCAAATTTGGGGTACTGAATTTTTTAAAAGGTATATTCTTCTTCTTTGCTAAGTTCGTGACATGTCCAAGCATTGCACTGTCTGCATAAAAGAAAACTAAACTAAACTGACTTACCATCTGCCAGAATTTACCTCAAAAAGGAGGGGAAAGGGGAAGAAAACTGCAAACATCTTATTGTCTTACGACAGGGGCTTCCTTGAAAAGAAGCTTTCAGAAACTCTTCAAAGGAACATCCCACCCTTAGGGTACAAGCTGTCTGCGGACATTGCATCTGATTTTTACCCAGATCTAGGCTTTTAAGGTGTCGTCTTACGAGGCAAACTCAGAACCTTTTCCACAAATTCAGATTAGTGAAGTATTTCCTAAATGTCTCTTCTCCTTCTCTGCCCTTTCCTCAATCTCCTTTTTAAGTGACTTCCGGACTCTTGATTCTTAATTGCAGCAAAAACCAGTATTGGAGCAGGGAATTTATTTGTTCTTTTTGCTGATTCCTGAGCAAGGTGAAAGTACCCTTGTCACTTGTTGAGACACCTTCAATTTCCGATCTGAGTGGCCTGACATCTCCCATTGAGCTCTTGTGCACTTTCAAGGCCGTGGGGCTCTGTATCAGCCATATCTGTCACCATCTTAAACAGCAGTACATTCAATGCTCACTTGGGGTTCCAGATGGTCCTTCTTTGGTTCCTTATACCAGCTCCTACAGCATTCTCCCTCCTGGGGCTGAGATCTTCCTGTACTTGTACAAAAAATTCCCACTACTAGTGATTTTTAATTTATGGATTTGCATAGTCATAAAGCCCTATATTGGAGAAGGCAATGGCACCCCACTCCAGTGCTCTTGCCTGGAAAATCCCATGGACGGAGGAGCCTGGTAGGCTGCAGTCCATGGGGTCGCTACAAGTCGGACACGACTGAGCGACTTCACTTTCACTTTTCACTTTTGTGCATTGGAGAAGGAAATGGCAACCCACTCCAGTCTTCTTGCCTGGAGAATCCCAGGGACGGCGGAGCCTGGTGGGCTGCCGTCTATGGGGTCGCACAGAGTCGGGCACGACTGAAGCGACTTAGCAGCAGCAGCAGCAGGAGAAAGCCCTATATGACTTAGCAGCACTGTGATTTTCTTGCTGAATTGTGTTCTATAGTTTACGTTCAGTGCAAGCCATCTCTTAATTCATGTCACATAAATAAACAGTGAATTTTAGGGAGAGAATTATTTAGACACTTCATTGGAAACTAAGTTATGTTTGAAGATCTCCCTACCACATTGGGCAGTGGCAGCCAAGGTTTTTGTCTCATAGCATGATTCCCCATCTGCTTTTGGACCAGCTCCCTTTCCTCTGAGAAGCTCTTATCCTCCCCTATGAGCCTAGTGGCAGAGCTTCACCACTACTCTTGAGACACAGGCTCATGGTCCCATCACAGGGCGCCATCAGTTCCCCCAAGCCAGGCCAATCAGAACATTTCCCTGAAAGTAATACTCAGACACTGGGTGAAAGCAGTCCTGTTGGTACCAGGTTTGGATAAAACGGGACAGTGCAGCCCTGGAGCTAGTGACAGCCATCTTTTCTGCCATGTAAAGACGACCAAGCCACAAAATGAGGCCAAGAAGAGACGGGACTCAAAGATGAGTGCACAGTGCTTGTCCTTGGGGCTCTAAAGCTCTGTGAACTACTGTGTCTTCTTGAGCTTCTGTGAGTTCACCTCTGAGAGCCTCCAGGTCCTCAAGATCTGTGAGATCTAATATTTTATGCTTAAGATCAGTTGGTTTCAGCCACTTGCAATTAAAATGCTGTGACTAAAACCTCTTCCCTCATGTGCTGTGGAAATATTCTAGAGACTGCATTGTCCACAAGGTCATTCTAAAAAAACATAAGAGAGCACAGCTCTCATCTAATTAAGGTGAGTATGGAATAGGTTGACTACTAGTGGAGACATAAACGTGTTTGTTTCAAAAGTATTTAAAGCTTCCAGGTGAAGGAGTTAATCCCAAGAGCAGTGACTGAACAAAATTGCCAATACCAAGAAAGGGAAAACCAGAATAAGAGGCAGGAGATAGAGTACTGAAAAGTAAGGATAGAGAAGCCAAGCTGAAAAATGAAGCTACAACCAGCTATGGGTTTAATTTGTAATAATAGTAGTCATAGTACACATACCTCACAAGAGTTATTGGAAAGACTATATGAGTTACTATGTAAAAGGGGCTTTGAGAAATACCTGAGACATAGTAAGTGCTTTAAAAGTGCCAGCCATTAATTGCTATCATACCGGCTGGGTTGGAAATATTGGGGTGTGACCTGGCTGTGAGTTAAGAGAACAGGCAAGATTTTAAAATTCTTTCCCAGAAGCAGCTTATTACAGCACAAGCTATAAGGAAAAGAGTTGAGTCCCAAACAGAACTAGGAAAGATCAGGCATATCTTTTTATTACCCTGCCCTACCCCGACCCCACCTTAATACTCATCACATAGCCCTACCCTACCTCAAGTGGATATTTCTGAAAAGAGTTTCAAAGTTTTTAATAGCAGGACTTTTTTGTTCCAAAGAAAATCTGAAATGTAATTTCCCTCCAATATAAAAAAATGATAATAAGCATCCTTTTATTTTCCTCAGCATTCATTTCCAGGTTGTGTTCAGTTGATTGACTGATTATTTTCTTCATTCATTGGTTTTATAAAAATCAAGAAAAACCAGATTACCAGGGATAACTGTTGCAAATGGTACTTTTTTTTTTTTTTTAAGTAGCTTAGCTTGCATTCTTGGGCAATTCTTCAAGTAAATACAAATGGCAGAAGAAGTTTTATGCTGAAATCTGCACAAAAATGGTTTGTACTTGAGAAAGTATTTTTTATTATGAATTTTGGTTAAAACATATTTTAAGTAAATTCTAATCCAATGTTTGCAGTACCCTTAATTTACCTATGTAATCTTATAGTAGGCAAAATTCTAACATAGCTTTGCGTTCCCTATTGTACACACTCTGTAATGTAATCTCCTTCCGTTGAGAGTGGGCAGGACATGTGACTACTATGGAATAGTATCTTAGGTTAAATTATGGTCAAAGGGATTTTTTTCTTTGTAAATAAGGATCCTATTCAGTTGACAAGGAGTTAATTGAAAAGAAGTTACTTTGGGTGGACCTGAGCTCCTGAAAAAAACTCACAGAAGCAACTCTCCACTGGCCTTGAAAAAGTAAGCTGACATGTTGTGAGAGAGCTACATGGCTAAGACCTGAGGGTGGCCTCCAGAAGCTGAGAGTGACTTCAGCCAAGAGACAGCAAGAAAATGGGGATGACAGACCTAAAACCACAGAAAGACTGAATTTTAGCAAAAAGGAAAACCACACATGGAACTTGGAAGAGAACTCTGAGCCTCAGATGAGATCACAATCCCAGCCAACACCTTGATTTCACCCTTGAGAAGAGCAAAAGTCCCAATTAACCCATTCCTAGATTCCTGATCGACTCTGAAATAATAAATGAACTTATTCTAAGTCAGGTTTGTGTTCATTTGTTATGCAGCAATAGCAAACCAATACAAACTCTATAGAAGACAGCATGTGCTAAATATTAGAGTGTGTCCACCTGGTAGTCAGGGTATTCTAAGAGACTTTCCTGAGGAAAGGAGAAACCAAAATCTTAGCAGAGCCAGAACTGGGAGAAGAAAGACTGAGGAAAAAAAAGCAGTGCTTATAGCCCAGGGGAGAGATAAAAAGTTAGGAACCTAACAGAGGTGTCAAAAATACCTTCTATGAGTACCCAGGAGGAAAAAAAGGATATATAACATGAAAGAGGACTACAAGTTTATAAATAACATGTATCTTTTTTATTTTGTCTATTAAAATAATACATACTCATTGAAGAAAATTTAGAAATGAGCAAAGAAAGTATAAAATAAAATACATATTTTTCACACACTTGTAAGCACATATATTTTGTATCTTTTTTTTCTCACCTAATTCATCGGAGTTATCCTGGGTTTATGCCATTTTCATACTGTCAACTGCATCATTTTTAAAGTCTACAGACTATTCTATTTCACAGCTTGTGCTATGATTCATTTAGCCACTCCCCTATTGCTGAAAGCTAAAGCTTAAATTTTAAAATTAATTTTTAAATATTGATTCTGAACTTGGGAGAAGCCTTCAAGCATCAAAATCTGTAGAAAATAGCATTCATTCATAGAACTTCTTGCCCTGGCATTCCACTACATTTACCACTTTAAAACCGTCCAAAATCAATCTAGTAGAGGTTCCTACTGTGTAAAATCCTGTGTTATCCTTTGAGTTTCCTCTATCCTCGGGTATTCGTTTTGTTCAAACATGCTCTGGCTTGATCCAGATTACTTGTTCTCATTGCAATTTCCTCCCCTGGGAAATCTGTTCTTTCCTGGCCTCTCTCCCTCTGTCTCCGTTATAAACATTAAGGTATGATATGAGATTTGCTCTAAGTAATGTTTACTTTCTCCTTTGGTAAAAGGCATATTCCATCTCTGAGAAAGCCCTATTGTCCCTTTCACTAATAACTCATTCCTTGTGCACATGTAAAATAGGAGCTACAAGCCTCTGGGCGATCCTTCCATCCTCCCACTGTATGGCTTTCATTTGTCATGTTTTCCGAGCACTCTCTTCAATTTACTTTGCAATCTCCCAGCTTGCCTATGTCTGTGCTGTCTTATGATTATATCAGCACAGGGTAGCTATAGGAACTAGTGACTAAGAGTCTTGCATTCTGGCCCACTTTTGACGGGTGACTGGCACCCCAAACGAAGAGGAGCTTCGTGAGGAAGATGCCCTGTGCTATGTTTTTGGAAGGTAATGTCCCATGGGTTTTAGAGACAGAATGACCTAAGGTGAGGTATCTGGGGGTGAGTTTGGGTACCAGTATTTGTTAAAGCTCCCAGGTGATGCTAAGTAGACTAAGCAAAGATATTCAGTAGGTTGGATTATTAAATGCATTTTCAACATATGATATTTTTAACTTACAATGGGTTGATTGGGATGTAACCCCATTGTAATTTGAGGAAGATCTGTATATGAACTGGTTTGGGTGTGAGATAAGGCTGTTTTTATGGTCTTAGATAAGCCATGGGACAGCAAATGGTAGCTTTTTTTTTAACCAGCTCTCTAGAGAGTTCAAATCTAGCTGAATATTAGATTCATCTGGAACACTATTTAAAAAATGTCATACTTGTCCAGGTCCAGATACTAGAGGCCTTTTCCTACAAGAGTCTGGGGTAAATCTCAGGTTTTTGTGATTTTTTTCCCTTAGGGAGGCAGGTTTTGTTTTGTTTTGTTTTGAAATCATTACGGATCCACATGCAATTGTAAGAAATAATACAGAGAGATATTATGTATCTTTTCCCAGTTCTCCCCAGTGGTAACATCTTGCAAAACTATAGCACAGTATCACATCAGGATATTGAAATGATAACAGTCAAGATACAGAAGATTTTCATCAGTACAAGTTATAATCAGTAATTTGTTCTCTGTTTATATATAAATTTTATCATTTCAAGAATATGATATAAATGAAATCATACTGTATGTAATATTTGGGTTTATCACTCAAAATAATTCTCTGGAGATTCATCAGAGTTGTTATGTGTGTTTTATACTAAGAGTTTGTTCCCTTTTTATTGCTGAGTAGTAGTCCATATTATTGGTGTATCACAGTTCCATTTAGCAATTCACTTCTTGAAGAAATTCTAGGTTGTTTGGCAATTTGGGGTTATTATGAATAAAATAGCTATGAACATTCTTGGACAGGTATTTGTGTGAACTCAAGTTTTCATTTCTCCGAGATAAGTGCCCAAGGGTACAATTACTGGGTTGTATGGTAGTCAAGATTGCCGGGAGAAATATCAATAACCTCAGATATGTGGATGACACCACCCTTATGGCAGAAAGTGAAGAAGAACTAAAGAGCCTCTTGATGAAAGTGAAAGAGGAGAGTGAAAAAGTTGGCTTAAAGCTCAACGTTCAGAAAACTAAGATCATGGCATCTGGTCCCATCACTTCATGGGAAATAGATGGGGAAACAGTGGAAACAGTGTCAGACTTTATTTTTGGGGGCTCCAGAATCACTGCTGATGGTGATTGCAACCATGAGATTAAAAGACGCTTACTCCTTGGAAGGAAGGCTATGGCCAACCTAGATAGCATATTTAAAAGCAGAGACATTACTTTGCCAACAAAAGTCCATCTAGTCAAGGCTATGGTTTTTCCAGTGGTCATGTATGGATGTGAGAGTTGGACAGTGAAGAAAGCTGAGGCTGAAGAATTGATGCTTTTGAACTGTGGTGTTGGAGAAGACTCTTGAGAGTCCCTTGGGCTGCAAGGAGATCCAATCAATCCATCCTAAAAGAGATCAATCCTGGGTGTTCATTGGAAGGTCTGATGTTGAAGCTGAAACTCCAATACTTTGGCCACATCATGCGAAATGTTGACTCATTGGAAAAGACCCTGATGCCGGGAAGGATTGGGGGCAGGAGGAGAAGGGGACGACAGAGGGTGAGATGGTTGGATGGCATCACCGACTCGATGGACATGGGTTTGGGTGGACTCTGGGAGTTGGTGATGGAAAGGGAGGCCTGGCGTGCTGCAATTCATGGGGTCGCAAAGAGTCGGACATGACTGAGCGACTGAACTGAACTGATGGTAGTTGCATATTCAGTTTTATAAGAATTACATAGCTTCATGGTCCAAGATAGCTCTTGGTGATCACTGCCTGAATTTCAGATGAAAAAAAGGAGGAAGGACAAGAGGTCAAAAAGGGTCTTCTCCAGTTATGTCACTTTTCTTTATGCATCTTTCCAGAAATTATAGACAACACTTCCACTATGTCTTATATCAAGCCTTTAGTTATCAGACAACGCATGCGTACATGCTAAGTCACTTCAGTCATGTCTGACTCTTTGCAACTCTATGGACTGTAGCCACTCTGGCTCCTCTGTCTTCCATGGGATTCTCCAGGCAAGAATAACTGGAGTGGATTTCCATGCCCTCCTCCAGCGGACCTACCTGACCCAGGGATCAAATCCATATCTCTTAGGTCTTCTGCATTGGCAGGTGGGTTCTTTGCCTCTAGTGCCACCTGGGAAGCCCTTATCTACCTGATGATACCTACCTGCAAAAGAATCTGGGAAATATGATTGCCTCTGAGTGCATTGCCACTCTAAATAAAACCATGGTCCTGTCAGAATAAGACAGGTTTTGCTGCAGGACCTAACAATCTCAAAATCATAGAGGCTTAACACACTGAAGACTTACTTTCCTCTCCTGTTACATGATCATCCTGGATTTTTAGGGCTCTGATCCATGATATCTTCACTCTGAAATCCAGAACCATGGTCAGAAACACTGACAGTCATCATGAGAGAGAGAAGAACAGGGAGGGAGGAAAGGAGGAAAGGAGGGAGGGAGGGAGGGAGAAAACATGAATTTCACTCTGGGTTTAAAGTTCATATTTTATTGGCCAAAGCAAGTCACATGGTCATGTCTAACTACAAGGGAGCAGAGAGGTGGAATAAATTTATCAAAAGAAAGAGAAACAGAATGTCTAGTAAATATGACTGACGACTTGCCACAATTGAGAGGGAAGAAGAGAATGGATGCTGGGGCAGGAAGCAGTTTCTGCCATAATTGCAATCTTTTACGTGTCTATAACCTGCTCTTCAAAACTGTTTATTAGTAATCTGCTTTTGCTCTATCTCTTGTATATTGCTGACTCTGGAGTTTTAACTGTCCTTGCCTAAATATGCTATGCTACTTCATTACATAGTGTGGTGGTGGAAGTTCAGTTGTGGCTGACTCTTTGTGATCCCATGGACCGTAGCCCATCAGCTCCTCTGTCCATGGGATTTTCCAGGCAAGAATGCTGGAGTGGGTTGCCATTTCCTTCTCCAGGGGATCTTCCTGACCCAGGGATCGAACCTGGGTCTCCTGCATTGTAGGCAGTCTCCCGCATTGGCAGAGGAATTCTTTACCAAATGAGCCACCAGGGAAGCCTGAATTACATAGTGTGTGTGTGTGTGTGTGTGTGTGTGTGTGTGTGTGTGGTGTATGAAGTTTGCTCTCCCAGGAATGTCCTTGCTCCATTTAACTCCAGCATTCTCAAGACTCAATTTAGATTTCCTGAAGCCCCAAGCCCTGTCCCACAGCACCTTCTCTATCCTTACCTATAGGGATTAGGTACAGCTGTGAGTAGCAGTTCCACAGTCCTGACCTAGAAGGGCAACTCTGCTCCACAAAGTCACCGGGGATCCAGTCCTTCTGTTTGGCACTGTCACACTTCACATACCACCTCAAGTCAAGTCGACTTCTTCCAGCCATCATGTCTCTACCCCAGCCAGTAGGAAGAGTGAGAGATCAAGGAATGACACACAGCTCCTTGTGAACATCTTTCTCATGAATGCAAATGATACTTCCTCTTACATCCCATTCACCAGAACTTAGTCACCAAGCTAAACAAGGGAATCTGGGAAAATGCACATTTTTCTGGTAAGCCATGTGTTTGGGTCAAAATTGAGGTTCTATTACTAATGAAGAAGAGATAATATTGAGAGAGATTGAGGGGTAATAGCAGCTTCTACTGCAAAGATAAACACGAGTCTATTTTTTTCATCCTCCTTTGCAGTCCTTACTCAATCAAAACTTAACTTTTGAGTTCCTACTGTCTAGCAGTATGCAAGACAGGCATGATTCCTACATTCATAAAGCTTTCAAACATTAAATGAATAACCACCTAGAGGAATATATGATTACAACTTTTGATTAGTACAATCAAGGAAAATTTTGCTAAGAGAGAGACTAATGGGGATGGGGGTTTAGATGGAAAGAGGGATCAGGCAAAGCCTTTTTAGGGAGAAGTACAGCTGGAGGAGGCTGACACAGAACTGGTTGGCCTGGGATTGGGACTATTTCAGGAAGAGTGATGAATATCTGCAAAATCCTTGAGGCAAGAAGGAGTTTGGTTTATACGAAAACCAGAAGGAAGGCCACTGTGGTTGGAACCTGGTGAGGGAGAAGGGGAGAGGTATGAGATGCAGCTAGAAATCTGGACAGAGGATAAATCCCAAGATTCTGCAGGTCATGCTGAGGATTTGGGGGTTTATTTTAAATACATTAGGAAGGAATTGGAGGATTTTAGGAAGAGTGACATGATTACCAGATATTAAGCACACAAAGAAGTTAGAAAATAGAAATTTCTTCTTTTTCATGTGTTAAACTTTCCCATACTTTGTGCTGCTATTTTTATCATTCTTTGTATAATCATTTTTCTTTGCACATTTTTCCTTCTCCTATCCAGATTCATGCAGTCGTATTTGCATTCTTCTGAATTGGCCTTGTTAAAATTCATCATTGGTTTATTTTTATTCTTTTCTAGGTCCCTGGCTTTCATTTGCTATGCTCTAAAAGAGGCAAAAAAAAAAAACACAGAGATTCATTCAAGGAAAAAAAAAAGGTTATTCAATGTACTTCAATTTAAGACCATTCCTCAGTCTTCCTTTTTATACAACTATTTTCAGTCCTATTGTGTGATTTCACAGAGCTGGTACAAACTATAAACTTCTAGATTCATCATTGCCTTATGTATCCCCAAAGATGGCATGGAAGGAAGGATACAGTGGAATTCTTAAGGCTATTTCTTCTAGGCTTTTAGCCTTGCCATGGCTCCCAAACTCTGATTTGAGTTTAGGCCCTTGACTCTTGGCAGTGACATCCTCTGTCTTGATGGTTTCTGTGATCTCATTAGACTTCTGTCTTTCTCTACAGGCCTAGGCATACGCACTGATGCTGGTCTGAGGATCTTCAAGCCTTAAGTGTCCATTTGGGGGGCATATTTTTATATTTTTAATATCTTTGTATTTATATCTAGCCATCACAAGTTCAGGCAGTAAAAGAAAATTTTGTTAGAAGAGAGATTTGTGGGGATGGGGCTGATTCAGATGGAAAAAAAGTATCAGGAAAAGTCTTTTGAAGGTTGTTGGGAACAGTGTGGCTGGGTACCCACTTCAGTAGGGTAGGGGGACATATACTGATCACCTACTTGTGTCAGCCCTCTGCTAGGTATTCAGATTCAATGATACATTGTCTGAGAGAGTCAGGGAAAGACTCACACAAAGACAGTCCTTTAGCTGAGAAGGGAGGCATGAATAGAGATAACCAGGTGAGTATGAGGTGGAGGGACATTCCACATCATGGGCACAAGGGTGCCGATGAGGGAGCATAGCACAGCCTGTTGTGTAACTGTAACATATGGGGCTCTTGCAGAGAGAGTAAGAGGCAGAGCTTTGATGTGTGGGACTGAAGACCTGAACAATATCTTGATATGGAGGGCTTTGTCTCCTGCGGGTGATAAAAATAATGAAAAGATTTTAAGCAGGATATTGAGATGAGAAACTGCACATTAGAACAAACTTCCTGAGAGGAATGTGGAAGAAAGACTTGAAGGCAAGAACATGGAAGCAAGGAGGCCAGTTTTTTGAAGTAGCTTACATGAGAGTTGGTGAAAAACTAACCTTGTGTAATAGTAATAAGATTCAAGTTGTTGAGGAAGACACAGCCAGGAAGTCAGAATAGACACACCTTGGGGAGTAATTGAATGAGAGGTGTGAGTGACAGTCATGGGTCAAAAATGAGTTCTCAGTTAGTGGCTGGGGCTGTTGAATGAGGCTAATCACTAAGTTAAGCAATACAAGGAGAAGAGCAAGTTTGGTAAGAAAGATAATGAGTTCATTTTCAGACACATTGAGTCAACTGATCTGAATGGGCAGAAAGCAAGTTAACTTTAGTTTCAACCCGCTTCTATGTCATTGCTTCCTTACTAAATGTAAGGTTAAAAGAAAAGGACATCAGCAAAAAGTGAAAGAGGTCAATGAAAGAGAAACTAGGATATAAGAAAAGCAATCACACGACTATCAAATTTATGACTGGCCATTCATTTGCAGAATGTGTACCATCCACAAGGTAATATTCTATAGAAATTATAAAGACCATTATGGTATATATTATATATATGTGTTGAATATTAGTACTGTATTTCTTTTGCATTTTAACATAAGCTTATCCATGATAAGGGTATTTTCCAACATTTGCATTTTGTTTTTGCCATTTTTTTGCAGTCCATAGGATGGCTGATTGAATATTAGTATTGTATTTACATTAATAGAAATACAATGCTAATATTCAATTCAATACAACACTAATATTCAATCAGATATCATATGGGCTACAAACAAATGACAAAAACAAAAATACCCTTATCATTGATTACTTATAAGATCTAATAGTCATAATCTTACCTAAGTGATTAAACATTTCATCACATCCTGTCGTGTTGTTTCATGGTATGACATAATATGATATAAATCTATGAATCATTCTTACCAAAACATAACTTGAATTTAATCAAGACTTTATACCTAACTTTCAGATTGTAAAGTCCATAAGTTCAAGAATAAGTTTAGATGAGACTTCCCTGATGGTATAGTGATTAAGACTCTGGGCTTCCGCTCTAGGAGGGTGGGAGTTCCACCCCTGGTTGGGGAACTAAGATCCTGCATGCATTCCATGTGGTGCAGCGAAAAAAAAAAGAAGATGCTTAGCAGCACCAAAGAGAAAAAAATCAGAAGAATCTAGAACGTGGAACATCCTAGAAGACAACTGATCTGATATCCTTAAAAGGGGATGAAGGGAGATTATGGAATTTTTCCAGATTTAAGAGAAACTAAAATGACATTCTGGAATGTGAAGTCAAGTGGGCCTTAGGAAACATCACAAAGAACAAAACTAGTAGAGGTGATGGAATTCCAGTTGAGCTATTTCAAATCCTCAAAGATGATGCTGTGAAAGAGCTGCACTCAATATGCCAGCAAATCTGGAAAACTCGGCAGTGGCCATAGGACTGAAAAAGGTCAGTTTTCATTCCAATCCCAAAGAAAGGCAATGCCAAAGAATGTTCAAACTACCACATAATTGCACTCATCTCACATGCTAGCAAAGTAATGCTCAAAATTCTCCAAGCAGGCTTCAACAGTACGTGAACTGTGAACTTCCAGATGTTCAAGCTGAATTTAGAAAAGACAGTGGAACCAGAGATAAAATTGCCAGCATCCACTGGATCATCAAAAAAGGAAGAGAGTTCCAGAAAAACATCTACTTTTGCTCTATTGACTATGCCAAAGCCTTTGACTGTGTGGATCACAATAAACTGTGGAAAATTCTGAAAGAGATGGGAACACCAGACCATCTGATCTGCCTCCCGAGAAATCTGTATGCAGGTCAGGAAGCAATAGTTAGAAATGGACATGAAACAACAGACTGGTTCCAAATCGGGAAGGGAGTACATCAAGGCTATATATTGTCACCCTGCTTATTTAACTTATATGCAGAGTACATCATGAGAAATGCCGAGCTGGAGGAAGCACAAGCTGGAATCAAGATTGCCGGGAGAAATATCAATAACCTCAGATATGCAGATGATACCACCCTTATAGCAGAAAGTGAAGAACTAAAGAGCCTCTTGATGAAGATGAAAGAGGAGAGTGAAAAAGTTGGCTTACAACTCAACATTCAGAAAACTAAGATCACAGTATCCAATCCCATCACTTCATGGCAAATAGATGGGGAAACAATGAAAACAGTGAGAGACTTTATTTCTTTGGGCTCCAAATCACTGCAGATGGTGATTGCCGTCATGAAATTAAAAGATGCTTGCTCCTTGGAAGAGAAGCAATGACCAACCTAGACAGCATATTAAAAATCAGAGACATTACTTTATCAACAAAGATCCGTCTAGTCAAAGCTATGGTTTTTCCACTAGTCATGTATGGATGTGAGAGTTGGACTATTAAAAAAAGCTGAGGGCCAAAGAATTGATACTTTTGAACTGTGGTGTTAGAGAAGACTCTTGAGAGTCCTTTTTACTGCAAGGAGATCCAACCAGTCAACCCTAAAGGAAATAAGTCCTGAATATTCATTGGAAGGACTGATGCTGAAGCTGAAGTTCCAATACTTTGGCCATCTGATGCGAAAAACTGACTGATTGGAAAAGACCTTGATGCTGAGAAAGATTGAAGGCAGGAGGAGAAGGAGACAACAGAGGATGAGATGGTTGGATGGCATCACCGACTTGACGGACATGAGTTTGAGTAAGCTCTGGGAGTTGGTGATGGACAGGGAAGCCTGGGGTGCTGCAATCCATTGGGTCACAGACAGGTGGACATGACTGAACAACTGAAGTGAACTGAACTGAAAATGACATAATAATTAAATGTAAGGAATGAATTTGATTGGATTTAATTTGAAGAAATCACTATAAAGACCATTTTGGAGATGAGTAGGGAAATATTAATATGGACTGGAGTATTAGATGATATTCAGTTCAGTTCACTTCATTCACTCAGTCATATCTAACTCTTAGGGACCCCATGAATCACAGCACTCCAGGCTTCCCTGTCCATCACCAACTCTTGGAGCTTACTCGAACTCATGTCTGTTGAGTTGGTGATGCCATCCAACCATCTCATCCTATGTCATCCCCTTCTCCTCCTGCCTTCAACCTTTCCCAGCATCAGGGTCTTTTCCAATAAGTCAGTTCTTCGCATCAGGTGGTCGAAGTATTGGAGCTTCAGCTTCAGCATCAGTCCTTCCAATGAATACTCATTGACTGATTTCCTTTAGGATTGTCTGGTTTGGTCTCCTTGCAGTCCAAGGAACTCTCAAGAGTCTTCTCCAACATCACAGTTTAGAAGCATCGATTCTTTGGCACTCAGCTTTCCTTATAGTCCAACTCTCACATCCATACATGATGACTTGAAAAACCGTAGCTTTGAGTAGATGGACCTTTGTCTGCCAAATAATCTCTCTGCTTTTTTAATATGCTGTCTAGGTTGGTCATAACATTTCTTCCAAGGAGTAAGCATCTTTTAATTTCATGCCCACAAGCATCATCTGCAGTGATTTTGGAGCCCAAGAAAATAAAGTCTCTCACTGTTTCCATTGTTTCCCCATTTATTTGCCATAAAGTGATGGGACCGGATGCCATGATCTTTGTTTTTTGAATGTTGAGTTTTAAGCCAGCTCTTTCACTCTCCTCTTTCACTTTCATCAAAAGACTCTATTTCCTCTTCGCTTTCTTCCTTAAGGGCAGTATCATCTGCATATCTGATGTTATTGATATTTTTCCAATAGATGATATTAGACACATTTTTAGTAAGTTTCTTAAGTGATAATGGTATTGAGGTTGACAGGAAAATATCCTTATTTTTAGAAGTGTATCAAGGAATTTAAAGCCTTTGTTCTTCAGAATCAAGAAACAACTCATAAGAAAAGGAGTTCAAACGAAAGCATTCAATACAGGGAACTTGTTTAAAAGGTGTTGGAAGAGTTTAAAGGGCAAAAAGACAAGGGGTCAACTCAGAGTCACAAAAGAAGCCACTGGCAATTCAAAGGTGGTGTTACCAGAGCCTAGGAGCCAGGGCTGTTCCAGTGGAAATTGGCAGGGGGTCCCCGGTGTTAGCCTGGACTATGGAGAGAGGAGCTATTTGACAAAAATAAAGTCGCTGCCAAACACACTACCCAAAGTGCAGGGAGTGTGGTAGAAATATCCTGTCTTCAACTCACTTCTCAGGACCAATCTCTAGCCAGTGTTTCTCATTGGCTCAAACCTAAACAGAACCTGGTTGCAAGGGAGTCTGGGAAATGTAGTTTGCAAGTATCAGCTCCCTGTGATACAGAGCCGTGCAGAGGAAGAGCAGGAAATGGATCAAATAGACAAGTGACTGGCCCAGGAGAGAGTTGTCTTGATGCTTGCTACTTATTTTCAGATAGTTCATAAAACATAATATATAAATATAAATTTGCTTTATAAATACAAAAAAGCAAATATAATAAAGTGTTGAATCTAGGTGATATATGGGTGTTCATTATACTAGTCTTTCAAAATTTTCCTGTATTTTTGAAATTTTTCAGAATAAGCTAGTGAAAAATCCATTCTAATACTCTGAAAGAAATACAAAGTCATGGCCATGGGAATGGAGAGAAGAAATACTCAAAATGGATTTGACGAAGTTTCTCAGTAAATCCTTGTAACTCATATGGAAAAATGTGAGCCAGAGCAACGTTTATCCTTTTTTCCACCATTACACATTTGAGAGTTGAGTTTTCTACTTGCCACTCTCCCAAGGACATGTGAATGTGAAAGTCATTCAGTCATGTCTGAATCTTTGCAACGCCATGGACTGTAGCCCGCCAGGCTCCTCTGTCCATGGGGATTCTCCAGCCAAGAATACTGGAGTGGGTTGCCATCCCTTCTCCAGGTAATCTTCCCAATCCAGGGATTAAACCCAGGTCTCCCACATTGTAGGTGGATTCTTTACCATCTGAGCCACCAGGGAAGCCCTCCCAAGGACATATCCAGTTATAACTCCCTACCTTATTTATCATACTCAAAAAAGTTTGATAAAATGAACTGAGAATGAGTTTAATTTGATGATAATCTTCAATCTGCTGTTTTTTTTGAGAAATAATTTAGTTATGAAAATCTCAGAGATGATTGCAACACACAAGTGTATTGTGACATTAGTGTTAAGAAACCTTCAGTTAGAAGAGTGGCATAATTATAAAGCCACATATGTGGTTGAATACTTCTATCCAAAGTTGTTGGTTAATGGATAGTTGTCAGCCTGGGTAATACACCACAGAGGGTCTGTCCTTGTTTGACCCTGTTCAGTTTTACATGTTTATCAATATCTTAGATAAGAATTAGAAAACAAGCAGATTTTAATTGTTGATGACATTAAACTTTGAGTGAGAGCTCATAATCCAGAAAGAACTGATCAGAATGTTGAACCAATATAAATCGACACCTAATAGAATTATGTGATCAACCTTTTACTGGAAGCCACAATAGATAACTGATTGTGAGATGTTTTCTGTATATAATTGGAGAGTTTGTGTTCATTCTCTGTTGCTGCCACTCATGTCCTGCATAAACTTGAACAAGTTACTTCCTCTCTCCTGAACTGCCTCAGTTTCTACATCAGTAAGTGGGAAGAGTAATAACCAACTCATAGCAGCTTAAGTGAACCAATATATGTAAACCATTTGAATAGTCCCTGATACGGAGTAACAGAAATGATATTAGTGGTTATTAGTGATGTGTGTGTGTGTGTGTGTGTGTGTGTGTGTGTGAGTGTGTGAGTGCTGGTAGCAATATTACCTACTAAATAGCTATGAAAATGACTTAGTAATTGACATTACATCCAATAGATTGCAGTTGTGGGACAGAATTGTCAAAGTTGTCCATGTAATTTAAGGTTTTATTTAATTAAAATCCCACTTTCTGAAATGAAGTTGATGAAAGTCCTGATTGACTCTGCACCCCTCAGAGAGCTACCGGAGTAAGGGGTTGAGATCAGGTGCCAGGGCTACAAAATACCATAAACAAATCGGTGTCTGCTCAACACAGAGCTGGAACACAGGCACTGTTGACAGAATTGGAGGTGTCAATCTGTCTTTAGAAGTATAATGAGCTGTGGAATACAATTTTGAGCTTGTTTTGTGTGTCCCCCATTGATTTCTCTAGAATCAGTGATTAAAATTACCCTGACACAGATTCTGAATCCACATAATGAAAATCTTCCTAGTGATCAGACTTGCAGGGGGCTGTTTTGTGGTGTGTTAAGGTCCCTGTCCCTGCAATGATAAGGCATCCTACATCAGGGTGACCACTTGGCAGGGTGTAATGAGATTCAGACCCCAGATAGGTGATTGGATTAGGTGCTTTGTGAGAACGAACCCCAGAAATCCTGAGATTTTTATCCAATGCTATCTGAGGATTCTAGGTTTGTTTTTAATTACATATTTAACTGCTTCCCAAGCTGCTGCCTCTTAAGCTCTTATTGGGTTTTTTTAGGCAGTAGGCCAAAGGTCTGCACTTTTTTTTTCCCCTCACCACCAAATAGGTTAAATATTCAGTGTGCTCATGTTTAGGAAATGAAGTTGAAATGATTAAACAGGAAATATGCACTTAGCTCCTAATGTTAGCTACCTCAAGACAGAATCAATTCCTTTTCCTTTTCAAATGGAATGCTATTGGAGAGCTGTTTAGAAATCTGTTGATAGGAAAGAAATATTGATGGTGAATACAACAGGGACAGGAAATGAGAAACTTACAGATACCTTTAATGATAAAAGGTACTTTGTCTTTTCTGTCCTCAAAATCTTGAAGAAATCTTTAAAATGCTTTGCTTGTTTAAGGCATAAATATGTTGGGCTAAAAGCCAATGGCACCTAGATAGAGAACCAAAGTTTTCTGTGCTAGGTCCTCTAGAGAAATTCAGAAATTTAAATTCTTAAGATGTCCAAATTACTCACCATACCTGACTCCATTAATACTCAATGGGAGAGGTGGGGTGGGAAAAAGAAGAAAAATCATGCTAGTTCTGACACCTTTATATGAACAAGCTAATTGCTCAAACCCTGCCTGGCCTCGGTTTTCAATCAAAAAGCATCTTTTGAAGCCTGAAAAGTAGCATTCACACAATATATGGAGTAGTGCCTCATTTCTTTCTCGATAACTGGCTCTGCTGCTTAGCCAAGGGAATGTATTCCAACTCTGACAGTGGAGTTGAGAGGTTTACACCAAATGGTATGAGTTTTTCAAGCTGGTCCTCTTTAACTACACTTAGGCTTATAGGTCTTACTAAATGACCAAAATCTAGGTTCAGAGTCACTGACCTCTAATCAAAAACAAAGATGGAAGCATGAATTCTCAGTTGAATATGTCATCTATTTACCCTGGCTTAGGTATTATGTTTTACTCACAGAGAAAAATAGCTTAAATATATATATTTTAAAGGATTATCTTGAAGGCAGGAGAGATTTTTTTTTTAATCTTGAAGTTTAATCAGACTGTTCCTTCCAAATTTTACCAAAAAGACTAGCACAGCTTCCAGAAACTAGTAATAAATTAAATTGACAGTCAGCAAGATTTTGTCTTGTAGCAGTATAAAATATAATGTTCTCCTGTGAGAATCTGGATCCAGGGCTCACATTTCTAACCCCTAGATCCAAAACTTTTTAGTTCATCACATCCCAGACCAGATATCTCAGGTTCCTATTAGAAAGTATCTATGCCCCTAGATCTAGATGCCTTTATAAGAACTGAGAAATACTCCCTCTACTAGCATACTCAGGATATGAGATGTTTTGTTTTGTTTCACTAGGAATTCCATCGAAGGTGAGGTGGAAACAGTCAAAAATGAGAATACAAACAATATTAACAGAAATAAGATACTTTATGTCACCAAGTAGATCTGTTTTTTAGAATTTTTGTTTTCCTGAATAATGTCATGCACAATCCTAAGTGGTAAGTATTCACCACATTCTGTTAAAGCAAATAATTTTTCTACGGCATTATTTTTAATAGGAAAAATTTTGGAAACAGATTAATGAACAGCAATAAAGAAATTCACCTGATTTTATCAAGTGTATGTAATAACATGAAAAATTTGAGAGGCCATCTTGAAAATTCTTACCACCTCTTGAAGATTTTGCTTAAATCTTAAAGCAGTAACACTGAGAAAAAAGTGATTCCTATTCATAAACCAGTTAGCAATGAGCCTAGCATACAGTTAGCATTTAATACCTATTAGTTAAAATTTTGATAATTATCTTCAGCAGATACATTAGATGCAAAGAAAGAAAATATTTAAAATCAGATATTTTGTAAAAAGAGTTTAATTTGTGTTAAAGTCAAGTGCATAATAATGGAAAAGGGATATAAAATTTTCCTGCCCTTAAGGGCAGAGTCTACACAGCATTTAGCTTTTTATCTCCAGCTGCATGTTACAAACTCTCTTGTAGTCACAGGTCTATGGCAGTAGAGATTTGTTTGTGAAATGTATGAAAGAATCAATACATAGTAGAACAAATTCTCCCCCTCTTTGAGTTGGCCTCACTAACTCATGTGAGCTGTTCATGTGGATTTACTTTTATCTACCTTTTCAACAACTTCAAGAATTTCAGTTCCATAGAGGAGAACGCTGAGTCAGTCTTCTTGGCAGTAATGAGAAAAGCAGAATCTGAGAGCTAGAAATAGAAGAGGAAGGTAAAGTGCATGGCAGAACTGGAGTAGAGAGTTTTGCAATGAAGTTTTTTGCAGAGAAGAAGAAAAGAGTGTTGAGAGCAAGTAGACTTCGTGTTTGGAGTTGCATATAGGTGTCTGAAAGGAAAGCAAGAATGAGATATTTGTAAAGGCAACAGCAGTCTTCATGAGCTTGGACATGAATAAAGACTCTTGTCAACACTCACTGAACCTTATCATCCACCACACAGATCAGATCATTTAATCCATCTTCTTGGCAATGCTATTGAAGAGGCACTGCTTAACCTCATTCTGAGTGCAGATGCTGAGTCATCATAGAAAGGTGTAAAAGGCACTGATGTTACAGCTAGCAAATGGCAAACACAGGATTTGAAGCCAGTAGTCTGACTCCAGGGACTGTGGGCTTAAACACCATATGACACTGTCCTCGTAGCTACATCTATATAATTCCTTGTACTGGGGCAGGGCATGAAATAGACTCAGTTGGATATGTCAAAAAGGTTAAATCAAAGGTAAGTAAAGGTTTTTACACCCCAGCATTTCTAGTTATTCTTTATCTCTGGGCCCAGAATGAGGAGAAAATCAAAGCTGAGTCAAAAATTAGAAAGTGGTTATTTGAAAGAAAGATGAGCAAAAAGAAAGAAGAAGAAAAGGAAGAGAAGAAGCCTCTTTGTATAAAGATTGTTGACAACAAAGACAAATAAATTTAATAAGCATCTAATTACAACATTAAAGGAGGAAGATTCTAAAGATTTCCCTAAAATAGCTTAAGGCAGCAAATGGAAATCAATTTCACACTACTCAGTTTATACCCTGTAGCTGTTATTTTCATCTGCCCATGATCCATACTTCTCTTCTGAAAAGAACCTCCTTCATTTCCTTTGAGAAATCATCCTCCTCCACTCTCAGGGCAAATTCTGGTGCAACTGACTCCACACCCAGCAGGGACCCATGACCCACATCTGGCGACTAAATGTTCTTCATCCCTCTGATCAGTGTGTATAGGGAGTTTTCAGCCGTGGGATTTTCATTATTATGGGAATGGGAAGGATTCTCCCTAGGGATTGCCAGTAGATATGCCCTGGACTTGGTGGTGGCCATCTCATTGCACTACTGGCAAGGCCTCTCTGAAATGAAGAAAATGCAGGGGCCAGGAGAGAAGAAAAATGGAAAGGGACACAGATTCCTGAAGGTTTCATCTGTGCACCAGACCCAATGGAAACTACCAACCTTACTTTTCAATTATGTAGGCCATTCATAAAATGTTTTTAAGTTAAGTCAGTTTGATTTGGCCTTCTGCCACTTACAGCAGATGGAATTCAAACTAGAACACTAATATGAGACATGTAAAGTGTCCAATGATGGGCTTTCCTGGTGGCTCATTAGTAAAGAATCTGCATGCCAATGCAGGAGACACAGGTTCGATTCCTGAGTAGAGAAGATCTCCTGAAGGAGGAAATGGCAACCCACATCAGTATTCTTTCTGGGATAATCCCATGGACAGAGGAGCCTGGTGAGCCACAGTCCATGGGGTCACAAAAAGGTCAGACATGACTTAGTGACTAAGTGACAATAAAGTGCCCAATGATAGACTCTTTATTTAATCAGGTATCTTTACCCTTTTAATTTTGCATTCACAGAAGGAAATGTGTAAAACAATAATTTCATATAGGACTTGAATTCTCCAACCTCTTTATTCCTTTAAGTTCTAAAATGTCTTACCCATGAATTTTCCTTCCAAGACACTTTTTAGGAACCTAAGCTTCATAAATCAGGTGTACTATCATATAGTATACTATATATCTACTCATATAGCTATTTTATTAAGATGCCATTAATGAGTGCAAAAGGTCAAAAACTTTATTAATAACTTTATATTAGAGAATTCCTTAAGCACTACACTAGATAATTTAGGGAAACTCTTTTTAACAAATTTAATATAACCAATGGAATTCTGAAACTAAGATATGTAGGTAGAACACTGGCCCTCAAATTTTAATGAGCGTAAGACTCATCTAGGGAGTTTGGTGAATTGAACATTCAGGGTCCCATTCTTAAAAATTTCATTTGTAAAGTTTGGGCATGAAATCCAGAAGTCTACGTCTTCATTAAGCTCTTGAGGTGATTCTAATATAAGTAGTTTCAGACTAGTCTTGAGGAAATCTCAAAGTTCTCATTGAGTTGCAAAGAAGATGTTAGTTTGCGCTTGTCAATTATGGATCTATGTCTCCAAAGACGGTCAAGGATCTTTAGGACAAACATGAAAGTTTTCCTAATTTTGCTTCCTGATGATCTGGTCAGCATTAAATGCCATGATGCATATTAAACGACTTCATACAGTCAGCATGTGCCAGGGGGAATTACTTTTAACATTCTTATTGTAATGGAAATGAAAGACAACAGACTTAATCATCTTGATTTTTTTTTTAAAGTTCAACTTTCTTCTCACTCAGTAAAGTTCAAGAAGATTAAATACTGTCGTGGTTTTTAAGCTTTTGTCTCTCAGTTCCAAAGCTGGTAAATCTCTGAATTCAGAGGAAAATACATACCACATTTGTGGGTGCTTCTCTGATCCTCTTACCAAATAACTTGTATGGCTGCAATTTTTGAATGGGCTTGGGGTAAGAAAAGGCTCTGCAACAAGTCCAGTTTGTAGTGCAAACTGCTCTGGTTCTTAGACTTTAGAGGAAAAGACTAATAAACTCACTTCACACAATACCATCAGAATAAGATGCCGAACCATTTGCTGAAAATCTCTGGTAGGCTTTCATTCCTTTGCATATTTTTTACTTTAACTCTTGATCATTTTCTTCCCTGGCCTTCAATCATAGTACTTCTAAGCTTCTCATCCATAATGGTCACTAGATTCAGGACTGATTATTCAGACACTGGCAAAGTTGAATGATCCATATCTTACTTAAAGGGAAACATCATTTGATTATTTAAGGAAGATCTGAGTAGTATATGAGACAAACCTTTGTGGCCCATATTTGGAAGATTTGTATTTTGCTTTTGAAGTAGCATCAAACTTTAATAATAATCCTTTTTTAAAATGTTTGTGTTACAGACAGAAATATCTACTTATTTGGGCTTCCTTGGTGGCTCAATGATAAAGAATCTGCCTGCCAATGCAGGCAGGAGACTCGGGTTTGATCCCTGGATTGGGAAGATCCCCTGGAGAAGGAAATGGCAACCCGCTCCAGTATTCTAGCCTGGGAAAACCCACAGAGGAGCCTAGAGGGCTACAGTCCATGGGGTCACAAAAAAGTTGGACATGATTTAATGACTGAAACAACAAAACAACAACAACAGCAACCGTGTTGTGGAAGCCAAAGATATGATCTCCAGATTCTTGACTGTTGCTGTACAGCTGCTGTCATGCCATGCAATTCAACAAATGCTCATCCAACAATGAGAACAAGAAGGCCTGATGACTAAAGAGATGAAAACAACTACCACTGGAAACTCAATACATGACAATAACCTCTCAAGGAAAAGTGCAGACCTGGACTAATCATATCCCCATCTTTCAGAGAGAGAGTCTGATGAAATTGAGTTTAAAAAAAAAAAAAAAAAGATGGTAGCTGTGAGGAAGTTTCTGAAAGTCAAAGCAGAGACCCTGACTTGAAAAAATGTACCAGGACTCACAAAACAGATAAAATATTCTAAACCATAACATCTGAAACAAGCAATCTAAACTCACACTGTTTTAATGCAGCTCATTCAGATTCCTATGATCCAAGACCACTGATAAACTGATACCATGGTAACTGCATGGACTCTTATGTTAAAGACATGACCACTGATGTCCCTGCAACTTCACTGTTTTATAAATTCTAACCAATCCCTGACAAGACCATTCTATGGCTAACTACAGTTCCATAGACCCTATAAAATTTCCTTGACTGACTAATCCTGACACATCCCATGGTTCCCAATGTGTCCATTCACCCTTGTAGCAATAAGCTAATAAACATAACTTTGTGTTTCTGGTGATCTAGTGGGGTATATATAAACCCATCACCCAGAAATGGCTGGCCTGAAAGAACAGTAGAATGACCTGCTGAAGATTTAGTTACAACATCAGTTCCTGAAATGTTTCATTTCTCCTTTACAGGCTACAGTATAAGCTTTGCTTCCGTGTCCAATGTGATGCTGTCTCTCCTAGAGCCAGATGCGTCCAAGAATCATCAAGGGATAGAAGTAGGAGTGGCTTCTTTCAATATTGTAACTACTCAGAGATTATTTGATTCCTATTCTCACAATTTTGAATTCTGTAGGTTTGAAGGACTGAAAGGAATGCTTCCACCTAGGGACACAACAATGATTCCACCGAATTGGAAGTTTGAGAATACCGCATGGCCACGTTGAGTTCCTCATGCTGCTGTATCAAGAGCCAAAGAAAAAGGTCACTTATTGACAGAGTGATTGATCCTGATTACCAAGGGGAAGTTATGTTGCTGCTACACAGCGAGGCAGTGAGGACATTGCACATGGAACCCCAGTATTCTTTCAGGTGCCTCCTGGTATTTTCATTTGCAATAGCAAAAGTTTTTGAAAAACTATCACAACTAAGAAAAGTTTGACCATTAAAGACTCAGATACTTTAAGAACAAAAATTTGATCATACCACCAAGTAAAGGACTTGGGAAAGTCTATCTGAGGGAAAGAAAACATGAAATGTTTAGTAGGAAAAATAAGTTATAATACGAATACAGCCTTGTGAAACTAAGATAACTTCTTTTGTATAAGGAGTAGTTGAATATATTTGTTATTGTTGCTGTATGGAAATTCAAATATGTTTAGTTGCTTTTCTCTGGATGCTGAGTAGCTTAAAATTTGAACTGTGCCCATTTTTCAGCTTATTCCCTTCAGTTCCAAACCTACCATTCTATACTCTGCTTTGGAATCCTGTCAATAGAAATCTGCAACTGTATTCTCCTTTGCCAGCTGGCTCTTTGATAGATTCTACTAATAGAGGGCACTGGAGGGAGTCAGGAAGGCAAAAGGAGGAAGACAAGACTTCCGCTGTTTGCTTGCCCTGCCCCTCCGTGTTGCTCCAACAGTTGCCCTCCCTCCTGTCAACAGCAAGTGGTTCTAGCTGTCATTTTCTGGCACCTCCAGAACCAACTTCATTACACCCACTCAAATCAGACAAGTAGTGCCACTTCTTTAGGCTTGAATTTCAACCCCTCAGGTCTTTATTCAATTTTCAGTGTTCTAATAATTCCACATTATTCCCTTTGTTCTTCCAGCCCCGGAGTGTTAGCTCTTTCCACCGTTACTACCTCTGTTTCAATGCACTGTCTTCTATTTGCTTTTTGACTCTCTAGCAATCATTCAGCTAAGGTCTCAGATTAAATTCTCTCTGTTAAAATAACTAGCATACTTTCTTTACCTGACTAAACATTAAGGAATACAAATATAGACAGCACTGATGGCTTAAGGTGGTATTTAGCAAACAGGGTTAATTTATTTAATTAAGCTGAAAATTCCAATACTAATAGTACTCAACTATTACAATACAGGTCAAAGGCCCTTATTCAAAGTTTTCAAGACCAAAATTGTTTCAGAATTCAGAATATTCCATTTAGAAAGGTAATAATATATACATATTAAATTGTATAATAACTCCAATGGAGTATGGAATTGCCTCATAACTAAACACTTGAGGAAATAATTCCTTAAATCATTTTAGGTCAGGTTTTGCAACCAAATGAGTTACAAAGAAACAGCAGCATCAGCAACAACTTATGCTTTTCAGAACTTTTTAACTAGGAGTTGTGGATAAACTATTCTGACCTGGTATTAGGCAAAACTACCAAACAACTAATCAAAAGACCAATTAGGAAAAAAAAAAAACTAAGGATGAATTAAAGTGTTTTCAGGAAAACGCTGAGTAAATTTGGGAAGGGAAGTGATGCTTGACTTGAACATAAAGAGAAATTACCAGAAACAGAAAGAATTTCTCTTTCTTGAGAAAGCTTTCAAACAGATTCCTCTGGTAGTCTTCAGGAAAATATCATCCCCGTTTATCTGAGAGCAGATGAATCAGTTCTATGGTGAAAGTGAAAATCGACTCTGAAAGCAAACCGTAAGGAGTCTGTACTTGAAACTAGGTTAATGAAGTTGCAGGTAACATTCAGACAGTGTAACTTTATCAGAGGAATTGTGACAGCAGTCTATGGAACACACGTCCTAACATGCCAATTTGTTATTTGCTTTTTTATGCAGTGCAATACATAACCAGAAAAATATGCATACATATGTATATATAAATACATTGCTGATGATTTAAATGTACCAAGCTAACTGCCAAAAGAACTCAAAAAAGAAACAGGTAAAATGCTTGCTCTTGGGAAGTGGGAGTGAAGACTTGGGGAAGGGGCAAAAGGATTTTCATTAAGGCATTTCTGTATTACTTGATTCATAAATAGGTGATTATGTTAATTTAATAGAAGGCTTTTAATTGCTCCTCTAAAATATATAGGCTTAAAACAAAACATGGACTTCCTGGTGGCTAAGCGATAAAGAATCCACCTGCAGGAGATGAAGGTTCAATCCCTGGATTGGAAAGATCCCCTAGAGAAGGAAATGGCAAGCCACCGCAGTGTTCTTGTCTGGGAAATCCCATGGACAGAGGAGACTGGCAAGCTATAGTTCATAGAGTTTCAAAGACCTGGACACAACTTAGCAACTAAACAACAACAAAATGAAACATGTCTCTGTAATTTGTAATGAATGAGTGCTTGATTTACAGAAAATAAATACACAGCTTTGTAATTTCTGAATAGAGAATTAAATTTTGATTCAATAAAATTAATTTAAGTCCAATTGACTCAACCGCTAATTCTAAATGAGCTAGTAAAGACATTTTTACCCCTGCTTTGCTCCCTGAAACCAACCTAAACAACAAGAAGAATGATAAAAACAGGGACCAAAACTTCATTTCCAGTGAAGCTGGAAAATAATCACAGTCTCAGACCACAGACTATGAAAACCAGCTGCCAAATGACAGCAGACTCTGGACCAAGTTGAAAGGGGCTGGGAGGGAAGACACCAAACTGACAGATCTTGTGCAGCAGACTGAGCTCCCCACAAGCACCATGTGTCCCCAAAGGCCCCCATCAGTGATGCTTTGGATAGCACAGCAAATTCTTGGAGTTTGCCCAGAAATGTTGCTGATGTGCCAGCAGCAGGGGCTGTGGAACTGAGTGAGAAACACCAACACGAGACATTTATACAAGAAGTCTGCCTGTGTGATTGGATGGAGAATAATGATAATAATCAATACGACTCTGTAGCCAGTGGTCACACACAGCTTCACTTATTTTTATAAACACTTAGCTCTTACACTCTGACAAGGATTGTTTAAGATATCTTACAAATTTTAAACCACATACTCCTGGTAGGCTATGAGGTCGGTACTATTATTATCATCATCCCCCTGTTACAAGTGAGGACTCTGAGGCACCCAGAGGGTAAGTAACTTGCCCAGGACCGTAACTTGTAAGTGGCAGAAGCTGAATTCAAATCAAAGCAGAATGCCTCCAGAATTCCTGCTCAAAACCACTATGTTATGGTGTCTCTTTGCGGAGAGACATGAAGGAAGGAAGGTTGGAAAGAGGATGGAGGGTGGGAGGAAGGAGACATCATTACTCACAAAACTCTTTGATGTTATAAGAAGAAAGGCATCCTGCTCATGGAAGGAGGGTCCACAGAATGACAAAAACACTAGGAAGAGACATGTTCACAGAAAGCACTAGAAAGTTTTCTGAGGCTCTCAGAGGTTCCACGGACTCTAAGATTTCTCAGTAGACTATTTCCTCAACTTAGTACCCTAGCTTGAAACTGCCTGCTGCTCCTGCTCACCCTCTGGGTCCCTCCCCTCCAAATTACTGAAGCCATAGCTAGTTACAACCAGACTATCCTCCTCCAGAGATGAGTGATAATCAGAAACAGAACTGTGTAACCAATGAGGGGGAAAGGAACAAAACACAGACAACTGTTAGGAATCAGTGATTTTCAAAAACAGGATCAGCTTAGAATCTATGCAAATAAAGCAGCTCACAAAAAGTCAATGAAGAACACACACAAAATTTCGCTGTAGAATGAGTGAACGAGTGCTCCATTAAATAAATGAACTTAGAAGAAAACAATGGTCTTCATGCATCAATAAGTCAGAGCAGAGAGCTAACATTTACCAAACAATTAAAGGCACTAAGCAAGCAATTTATACTTAAATGATTAAAAGATATTCTTGTGAAAGCCCAGGCAATAGTAGTAATAATAACAAAATCACCTAGGAGGGTTAACATTTTTTTAAAGTTTATCTTTGGATTTCTCTACAGCAATGCTCAACTCAGAAGAGGAATAGTTACAAAGATCCTAGCAAAATAACCAAGCAAATCTTCATTCAGAAATAAGAACAGCAGCTATTTCCAACGTGAAAGGATTTAATAATATAGTTCATCTGAATCTTTTTAAATAAAATTTCAAGAAGAACTTCACTAACCAAGAGATAAATAGAGAAAATGTTATGAAAGTACTGGCAGTACTCTTTAAGTTGACTCAAATGTAGATCTAAGACTAAACAATGAAGTTACAAAATAAACTGTAAAAGTTATGAGCCAAGACAATATAGAATTGATAATATTACTCAGTTTACAAGTTGATGAGTAGAGATGGAATCAGCTTTCATGGCAAGGGTGCACCAATTAAACTGTTTGAAGACTAGTGAAGATTGTTCATCACAGTTAATAGTGATGAAAGACTTCGTGCATTCTCCTAAGATTGAGAACAAAACAAAGAAGTCTGCCTTCACCACTCCTGTACAATATGGTGTTGAATATTCTAGCCAAAGCAATAAAGCAATGGAAAGCAATATAAGGCATGAAGATTGGAAAGGAGAAAGTATTGCTGTTTTCAGTTCAGTTCAGTTCAGTCACTCAGTCGTGTCTGACTCTTCACGACCCCATGGACTGCAGCACGCCAGGCCTCCCTGTCCATCACCAACTGCCGGAGCCTGCTCAACTCATCTCCATTGAGTCAGTGATGCCATCCAACCATCACATCCTCTGTCGTCCTCTTCTTCTCCTGCCTTCAATCTTTCCCAGCATCAGGGTCTTTTCTAATGAGTCAGCCCTTTGCATCAGGTGGCCAAAGTATTGGAGTTTCAGCTTCAACATCAGTCCTTCCAATGAACACTCAGGACAGATCTCCTTTAGGATGGACTGGTAGGATTTCCTTGCAGTCCAAGGGACTCTCAAGAGACTTCTCCAACACCACTGTTCAAAAGCATCAATTCTTCGGCGCTCAGCTTTCTTTATAGTCCAACTCTCACATCCATACATGACTACTGGAAAAACCATAGCTTTGACTAGATGGACCTTTGTTGGCAAAGTGATGTCTCTGCTTTTTAATATGCTGTCTAGGTTGGTCATAACTTTCCTTCCATGGAGTAAGCGTCTTTTAATTTCATTCCTGCAGTCACCACCTGCAGTGATTTTGGAGCTCAAAAAAATAAAGTCAGCCACTGTTTCCACTGTTTCCCCATCTACTCCCAGTCTATAATACCCCCACCTCAAAACTGGCCAAAAAACCTAAAAACTACAGAACACTGATGAGGGAATTTGAAGACATAACAAATGATTAGATATTCTGTGTTCATAGGTCAACAGATTCAATACACAATTCAATACATTTTTACTCAAATTTATCTATAGACTCAATGCAATTTCCAATGAAAACCCCAGGAGACATTATTTTTAGAAATCAACTGGTTGATTCTAAAATTTATAAGAAAAACCAAAGGTCCTATAATAGTCAAAATGATTTCAAAAAAGAGAAGCAAAGTTGAAGGACTCATACTATCTGATTTCAAGACTTCTTATGATGTTATTATAATCCAGAAAGTTTTATATTGCCAGAGGATAGACACACAGATTTCAGAACAGAATTGAAAGTCCAGAATTATATCCATGTATCTATGGTGAAATTCTGGCAAATGTGCCAAGGTAATTTAACAGAGAAAGAACAGACTTTTCAACAAATGATTCTGGACAATTAGGGATTTGTATGTTTTTAAAAATGAGACGACCCATATCACCAATCATAAACAAAAGTTAATTCAAAATGAATCATAGACCTAAATGTAAAACTTAAAGCTATAAAGCTTCTAGAAGAAACTGTGAGAAAATCTTTGGAACCTTGGGCTAACAAATATTTCTTAGCATACAAAAGGCCTAAACCATAAAAGAAAAAATTTGGTAAGTTGAACCCATATCTCATACTATGTACAAAACTAACTTGAAATGAAACTTTGACCTAAATGTAAACCTAAAACTATTGACAAAGATAATTTGCTTGATGAAACTTTAGTCAGGCATCTTATCCTAGATTCATTTGTTCATTCCTTATAAAATTCCGATTTAGTCATCTATACTGGCTTAACCACAACCCCCCACTCTCAATATCTGATTGCCTTCCATGTCTGATCAAGTTCCTCATCTTCCAGGACCCCCAGAGTGATGTATGATCATCCTACCTGTCTTCGGCAAGAATTCTATTAGGTCAGTTTTGCCAGAATCTCCCTTACCTCTGACATTTCTGCTTAGTAATTTTCCACTCACTACCCCCACTCTTGCTCTTTGACTATAAATTCCCAATTGCCATGCTGCATTTCAGAACTGAGCCCAGTTCCATTCTGAGGTCTCTTTTCCCCTCTTGTAATAGTCCTGAACAAAATCTGTTTTTACTTTTTTAACTACTATCCAGCTACAATTTTTCTTTAACACTATAAAACTTTAAGGGAAAAAAATCTTTGTGACATCAGGCTAGCAATGATTTCTCAAACAAGATACCGAAAGTCAAGCCATAAAAGAAAAAATGATACAGACTAGAACCCAGATATACAATTACTCTTAAAATGCAATAATAAGAAAAACAACAGAGCTCTTTTTTAAGAGAAAATTTGAGCAAACACTACCAAAAAAAGATTCAAATGGCAAACAAATATGGGAGCGTATGTTCAACATTGATAGCCATTAGGAAAATTCAAATTAGATGTTTAATAATACATCATTACACACCAATTAGAACAGCTAAAATTTTAAAAGGTGACAACACCAAGCACTGGCAATGAAGCAAAGTAATTGGATCCTTATATGTTTCTTTTGGAAATGTAAAATGATAGTCACTTCAGACAACAGTTTGACAGCTTTTTGTAAGGCTAAACATATACTCACCAATTCACTACTAGATATTTATCCAAGAGAAATGAAAACACATGTCCACACAAATGCCTGTGTGCAAATGTTTAAAGCAGCTTTATTCATAATCCTTAAAAACTAGAAACAACCCAAATGTCAATTGACCTGGGAATGGATAAACAAATTGTGACGTGTCCATACTTAACACGAAAGAAGAGACTACTGACACAAGCAACAGCGTGGATGAATCTCAGTATTATTGTGCTAAGTGAAAGAAGGCAGACACTAAAGATTACATAATGGATTACTCAATTTATGTGACATTCCTGACAAGCAAAACCATAGGGATAAAAATCCGATCAGTGGCTGCCAGACCCTGCAGATGGAGTAGGGAATGTATTACAAAGGCCTACAGGGGAACTTTATAATGTCATAGAAATATGATGTGACGGAAATATTCTGCTATGTATTGATTGTGGTGGTAGTTTACACTATTGCATACATTTGTCAAAACTCAGAACTCTATATCTAAAAAGGGTCAATTTTGCTATATGTAATTTATACCTCAAAAAATCTGATGTTCAAAAACAAATCAATTTATACAATCATGTAAATTGTAAATATAAAGAAAAATGAAAGAAAATTAATTTAAATTAGGAACTGGGTGAGAGGTGTGTGGAAGGGAACATAAACTAGTTTTCTTATTCACAGAAGGGAGGCAATGAGTAGTGTTAAAAGTCAACAAATCCAAAAATATTAAGCTTTAGTATGTTATTAAAAGCTGTAAAGTCACCACTAAAGGGCTTAAAACACATTATAAATCTGCTGAACTATCAGAAGGAAAATAGACATACTTATTTGATTTTAAAAGCACAGATAATTTGGAAAACTATAAAATAAAGTAATAACAGCAGAAATTATAAAAGATGAGGACTAAGACCAAAAATACCTGCATAATGATATATGTAAATAGGATAAAGTCACATATTAGAAGAAAAAAATTCTCAGGTAGATTAGAAAATCAAACAACTATTTGTTGCATGCAAGAGATACATTTAAAACAAGATTAAGTATTGGACACATATAGCAGGCAATTACTAAAGCAGTAATTACATTATTAATATCAAAGTGTTGAATTCACAGCACAAAGCATTAGATAAGACAAATAGGTTCACATTAAAAGAGGCAATCTAATTTGAATCAGTTCTATTGAGATGGATGAAACCGGAGCCCATTGTAATACAGAGTGAAGTAAGCCAGAAAGAAAAACACCAATACAGTATACTAATGCATATATATGGAATTTGAAAGATGGTAACGATAACCCTATATGCGAGACAGAATAAGAGACACAGATGCACAGAACAGTCTTATGGACTCTGTGGGAGAAGGTGAGGGTGGGACGATCTGAGAGAATAGCACTGAAACATGTATATTATCATATGCGAAACAGAACACCATTCCAGGTTCGATGCATGAGACAAATGCCCAGGGCTGGGGCAATGGGATAACCCAGAGGGTTGGGATGGGGAGGGAGGTGGGAGGGGGGTTCAGGATGGGGAACACATGTAAACCCATGGCTGATTCATGTCAATGTATGGCAAAAACCACTACAATATTATAAAGTAATTACCCCCAACTAAAATAAATAAATTAATTTTTTTTTAAAAAGAGGCAATCTAAATGAAGATCTATTGTAAATCACTAATGCCAAATATCCTAGCATGAAAAATTCTTAAAGCAAAACCAGCAGAAGATATAAGAATAGAGAGAAAATACAGAAGTAACAGGAAAATTCACTCATTCTCTTGACCCATGACCAATCAAGTAAACAGTAAAATATAAAGGTATAGAATCAAATTCTATAATTCATCATTTCTCTAAAATTTTAAACTCTGCCAAGTATTAATATATTACACTCTTCATGTTGAACACAAAGAGTACACCATCTTTAAGTACCCAGAATACATTCAGAAACATTTTATATTGGACCACAAAATACTCTCAAAATATTACAACAACCAAAAATAGTACAGATTATATTCTCAAATTACAATACAAAGAATGTAGAATTAAATTTCAATATAGAAAATAATATCCCCAACTGCTTAAAAAATTAAAACTGTTTTAAAAGTTGACTTAAAGTTAATAGAAAATGAAATTGAAGGATATTTAGAAAATAATATTGTGTAGACATTATGCATCAGAATCCATGTGTTATGTCTAAAAGCAATACTTTGAGGAAAAATTCAGAGTCTTAACCAAAATATCAAAAAATAAATAAATAAAAGAGTTCATATTTAGAGGAAGAGGTAAGAAAAAGGAACAAGAAAATAAATGCAAGGAAAGCAGAAAAAAAGAAATCAGACAAAATCATATATGAATAATATTGAAACAAACATATCAAAATAATAAGCATAAGAATTGGTCACTTGAAAAATATCAACAAAATGGATAAAACGGAAGCTTACCTCATTTTTTAAAGGATGTGTAAGGAAAGCATAAACACATAAAATTTGTAGTTACAATGAGTTAAAAGGAAACCAAAACAATTATTAGAAAATACTTTGCATGAAAGTATGCAATATACATGCAAACCTAGATAAAATAAGTTGGTCTCTAAAGAAATATAAATTACCAAACTGACCCAATAAAAGATTTCTTTAAAACAATCAGGCCAATTACCAGTAAAGAAATCAAGAAGGTTATCAAAGATTAACCCCTCACAAAAGCACCAGGCTCCATCAATCTCACTAATGACTGCATTCAAAACATCTAGGAATGCATTATTTCAATCCTAAGTGGCCCCTGAACATGGAGAGAGAGGTAAAGAATGACACTGACATTGAATCTGACAAATTAAGTGCAAGAACAGAAACTACAGAAGAATACATAATTTATATATTGTGAGGTAATTCTATAAAACACCAAGAAATTTAATACACAATGATCAAATAGGGTTTCTTCTTTGGATGAAGGACTAGTACAAAACTGGAATATCTATTAACCTACCATTATCACATTAATAGGTTAATGGGTTAAAGGAAAAATTTATTTCATCATCTCAATAAATAGTGAGAAGGTATTTTGCAAAGTTGAACAACCTTCCCTGTTTTAAAAATTGTGGGTATATACACAAACATAAGATAGAAGACAGGAATCAAGACCATCCCCAAGAAAAAGAAATGCAAAAAAGCAAAATGGCTGTCTGAGAAGGCCTTACAAATAGCTGGGAAAAGAAGGGAAGTGAAAAGCAAAGGAGAAAAGGAAAGATATATCCATTTGAATGCAGAGTTCCAAAGAATAGCAAGGAGAGATAAGAAAGCCTTCCTCAGCGATCAATGCAAAGAAATAGAGGAAAACAATAGAATGGGAAAGACTAGAGATCTTTTCAAGAAAATTAGAGATACCAAGGGAACATTTCATGCAAAGATGGGCTCAATAAAGGACAGAAATGATATGGACCTAACAAAAGCAGAAGATATTAAGAAGAGGTGGCAAGAATAAACAGAAGAACTGTACAAAAAAGATCTTCACAACCCAGATAATCACAATGGTGTTATCACTCACCTAGAGCCAGACATCCTGGAATGTGAAGTCAAGTGGGCCTTAGGAAGCATCACTACGAACAAAGCTAGTGGAGGTGATGGAATTCCAGTTGAGCTATTTCAAATTCTGAAAGATGATGCTGTGAAAGTGCTGCACTCAATATGCCAGCAGTGGCCACAGGACTGGAAAAGGTCAGTTTTCATTCCAATTCAAAGAAAGGCAATGCCAAAGAATGATCAAACTACCGCACAATTGCACTCATCTCACACGCTAGTAAAGTAATGCTCAAAATTCTCCAAGCCAGGCTTCAGAAATACGTGAGCCATGAACTTCCAGATGTTCAAGCTGGATTTAGAAAAGGCAGAGGAGCCAGAGAACAAATTGCCAACATCCTCTGGATCATTGAAAAAACAAGAGAGTTCCAGAAAAACATCTACCTCTGCTTTATTGACTATGCCAAAGCCTTTGACTATGTGGATCACAATAAACTGTGGAAAATTCTGAAAGAGATAGGAATACCAGACCACCTGACCTGCTTCTTGAGAAATCTGTATGCAGGTCAGGAAGCAACAGTTAGAACTGGACATGGAACAAAAGACAGGTTCCAAATAGGAAAAGGAGTACGTCAAGGCTGTATATTGTCACCCTGCTTATTTAACTTATATGCAGAGTACATCATGAGAAATGCTGGGCTGGAGGAAGCACAAGCTGGAATCAAGATTGCTGGGAGAAATATCAATAACCTCAGGTATGCAGATGACACTACCCTTAGGGCATAAAGTGAAGAAGAATTAAAGAGCCTCTTGATGAAAGTGAAAGAGGAGAGTGAAAAAGTTGGCTTAAAGCTCAACATTCAGAAAACTAAGATCATGGCATCTGGTCCCATCACTTCATGGCAGATAGATGGAGAAACAGTGGAAACAGTGGCTGGCTTTATTTTTCTGGGCTCCAAGATCACTGCAGATGGTGATTGCAGCCATGAAATTAAAAGATGCTTACTCCTTGGAAAGAAAGTTATGACCAACCTAGATAGCATATTAACAAACAGAAACGTTACTTTGCCAACAAAGGTCCATCTAGTCAAGTCTACGGTTTTTCTAGTCAAGTCTATGGCTTTCCCAGTGGTCATATATGGATGTGAGAGTTGGACTATAAAGAAAGCTGAGCGCCGAAGAATTGATGCTTTTGAACTGTGGTGTTGGAGAAGACTCTTGAGAGTCCCTTGGATTGCAAGGAGATCCAACCAGTCCATCCTAAAGGAGATCAGTCCTGGGTGTTCATTGGAAGGACTGATGTTGAAGCTGAAACTCCAATACTTTGGCCACCTAGTGCAAAGAGTTGACTCATTGGAAAAGACCCTGATGCTGGGAAGGATTGGGGGCAGGAGGAGAAGGGGACGACAGAGGATGAGATGGTTGGATGGCATCATCAACTCGATGGACATGGGTTTGGGTGGACTCCGGAGTTGGTCATGGACAGGGAGGCCTTGTGTGCTGCAGTTCATGGGGTCACAAAGAATCGGACACGACTGAGCGATTGAACTGAACTGAACTGAACTGAACACATGCATATATATATATGAGTATATTATGTGCATATACACAAATATTATATATAACATGATAATATTATATATGAATGTATATATAATTGTATATGTATTATATATAAATATGATTATGATTGTACATGTATATCATTTTATTCTTATATATACATATATATTTTTAAACTTGTATATTCACATATATGTATATGTGCATATTGCATATATATGTAACCAAAATCTAACATCTTACATAATAAAGATCATTACATTTATTTCCATTACCATAGGAAACAAGATGGGTAATGACAGTCTGTATGAGCACAGGAGTGGAGTAAGACACCAGGGGAAGCCCAGTGGCAGATGGTAGTAATGAGAACAGTATCAGAACAGGAGGGAGAATATTTCAGTGTTAGGCAGTACTTGTGTCCCTCTCAAGGACAATGTTGTAACGGGCAGCACAGACAGTCTGGCAGGATCAAGAAATTAACTACTTACAGGTGACTGAACAAATAAATAAATATCCTAAGGATAATGGAAGTTAGGGTTCTCACTGATGGGCAGAGAGAATACAAATATGGAAAAGTTGAAATTAGATAGGATCCTGTGGAACTAAATTAAAATTGGAGTTATGTGAACCCAGGGACATATCCATGTATGGAGATTTGTCCCTTGATCTCCTGCTGTTTCCTCTGATAAGGTCTGGAAGAAGTAATATTGCAATAACTATGAGCACACTTGGTACCCAAATCCTGATTTGCAAATCACACTTTCCACTAACAGGAAGCAGGACTTGGAGAAATGGCTAAATTCAGGGAAGGGCAGGAAAGGTACAAGGTGAACCTAGGTATAATGCTATGCCAAAAAAGTAAGAAAATATTCAATGGAACATGTCAAAAGGACATAGAAGAAGCTTAAAGGAGCTTCTAATAACCAAATTTGGACAATGTAAATATCAAAATAGGTTAAGATAGCGATGGATTACTCTTATTGAATGAGTCCCTGAGTCCACAATGATATAAATAAATCAGTCAATAAATAGGGAGAAGAGAAAACACTTTCTTACTCTAGAAAGTCAAAGAATAAAAGAAATTATGAAATTAAAAAATCATTTGTCAGTCATCAGAGAAATAATTCAGATAAGAAATATCAATGAGCGCTAAAACCGGTAGGTGAAAATAGAATGAAAAATGGAATATTTACTTGCTCTCAAAAGTGTCTCCTCATAATATATTCCCTAATTACAAAGGAAAGAAAGAAACTTAATAATAGAGACATCTAGGAGACTCAAAGTTAAGATCATGAGTAATGGTACAAATAGACTTGGTGTATCAGCTGAATGCATGCAATGAGAACGCTGCACCTCTTCTGTGATGCATAACCTGGGTCTTACAAAACAAACTGGACAAACTCACATTAAAGTTACGTTCTAAAAAACAAATGCTTCATAAATGTCAAGGGCATCAAACTCAAGGATAGACAGGTTAAAGGAGACTAGATAGACATGACAAGTATGTAACATGTTATCCTGGAATGGATCCTCTTGCTGGAAAGGACAGCAATCTTGATAAATTAATTTGGTTAAGGATTAACAATTAGATTCCTGTATTGCAAAAGCAGTCTTATTTTTCCCTTAGCAATCAGCAGTAACTCTAGTTCTTTCATTCCTTCTACGTTTACTAGCTGACACTCTTCCCCTTTTCATTTTTTAACAAGATATGCTCAATGATCATTCTTTCCCTTTAAGTTCAAGTTTTCAGAGTGAAAATTTAATGTAAAAGTCACCTTCAACGTGACAAATGATGCATGTGCTCTCTCCTCTCTCTCACTTTGGATTTATAATCAGTTACAGTTGATACTCTTTTTAATGCTAGAATTGTCCCATATTTGGCCAATGGGAGTCTCTTCAATCTGGCCCTTATACGCTTTTGTTGTAAACCTATTGTTCTTTGAGAATTTCCTCTTGCTTTCAACAACTATAAGACATCCTAGGCTCATTTTATATTCTGAATGTCACATGACTAAGAATCAGCTATTTCTCCAGGGAGATGATTTCTTTAATCTCCAAGGTATTTAGAAACCAAGATGAAGGTGTTAAGTATAACTGTTACTACTAGGGTGTCAGTGGTTCTAGACAATTTTAATGGGTAAAGTTTAATATAAAATCAGGAGTTAGATGTGTCCAATTCATATCTAAATGTCAGAGCTTTGTTTCCCTTAACTTCTTTAACTTTCTTTTTTTTTTAATTTTTTTTAAATTTACTTTTTATTTTTAATAAATTTATTTATTTTAGTTGGGGGCTAATTACTTTACAATATTGTAGTGGTTTTTGCCATACATTGATATGAATCAGCCATGGGTTTACATGTGTTCCCCATCCTGAACCCCCCTTCCACCTCCCTCCCCATCCCATCCCTCTGGGTCTTCCCATTGCCCCAGCCCTGAGCATTTAACTTTTACTTTTAAGCTTTAACTTTATACTTCTATATCCTCTTGTTTACATTTAAAAATATTGCTTCCTAAAAACATTAACAAATTTTGCTATTTGCTTTACCCTACTGTATATAAAAAGTTTCAAAGTTATAATAACAATATTACTATTAACAGTAAAACCACTGGCTTAAATTTACATTTTCTTTGCAGTTCTAGTTGTCTTTAGACTATCACGCTACAAATGTCATCAGTTCAGTTCAGTTGCTCAGTCATGTCTGACTCTTTGCAACCCCATGGACTGCAGCACGCCAGGCTTCTCTGTCCATCACCAGCTCCTGGAGCTTGCTCAAATTCATGTCAATAGAGTCAGTGATGCTAACCAAACATCTCATCCTCTGTCATCCCTATCTCCTCCTGCTTTCAATTTTTCCCAGCATTAGGGTCTTTTCCAAAGAGTCAGTTCTTCACATCAGATGGCCAAAATATTGCCGTTTCAATTTCAGTGTCAGTCTTTCCAATGAATATTCTGGACTGATCTCCTTTAGGATGGACTGGTTGGATCTCCTTGCAGTCCAAGGGACTCTCAAGAGTCTTCTCCAACACCACAGTTCAAAAGCATCAATTCTTTGGCATTCAGCTTTCTTTATACTCCAACTCTCACATCCATAGGGCTTCCCTGGTGGCTCAGACAGTAAAGCGTCTGCCTGCAATGCAGGAGACCTGGGTTCGATCCCTGGGTCAGGAAGATCCCCTGGAGAAGGAAATGGCAACCCACTCCAGTACACTTGCCTGGAAAATTCCATGGACTGAGGAGACTGGTAGGCTATGGTCCATGGGGTTGCAAAGAGTCGGACACGACTGAGGTTTCTTTCTCACATCCATACATGACTACTGGAAAAACCGTAGCTTTGATTAGACGGACTTTGTTGGTAGAGTAATGTCTCTGCTTTTTAATATGCAGTCTAGGTTGCTCATAGCTTTTCTTCCAAGGAGCAAGTGTCTTTTAATTTCATGGCTGCAGGCACCAGCTGGTATGATTTTGGAGCCCAAAAAAATAAAGTCTGTCACTGTTTCCATTGTTTCCCCATCTATTTGCCATGAAGTGATAGGACTGGATACCATGATATTAGTTTTCTAAATGTTGAGTTTTAAGCCAACTCTTTCACTCTCCTCTTTCACTTTCATCAAGAGGCTCTTTAGTTCTTCTTTGCTTTCTGCCATAAGGGTGGTGTCATCTGCATACCTGAGGTTATTGATATTTCTCCCGGCAATCATGATTCCAGCTTGTGTTGCATCCAGTCAAGCATTTCGCATGATGTACTCTGCATATAAGTTAAATAAGCAGGGTGACAATATACAGCCTTGATGTACTCCCTTCCCAATTTGGAACCAGTCCATTGTTCCATGTCCAGTTCCTAACTGTTGCTTCTTGACTTGCATACAGATTTCTCAGGCTTCAGATCAGGTGGTCTGGTATTCCCATCTCTAAGAATTTTCCACGGTTTGTTGTGATCCACACAGTCAAAGGCTTTGGCGTAGTCAATAAAGTAGAAGTTGATGTTTTTCCGCAACTCTCTTGCTTTTTCTATGATCCAACAGATGTTGGCAATTTGATCTCTGGTTCCCCTGCCTTTTCTAAATCCAGCTTGAACATCTGGGAGCTTCGGTTCATGTACTGTTGAAGCCTGGCTTGGAGAATTGTGCAAAGGAATGCACAAATGTCATCAGGGAAATGTAAATCAAAATTGAAATGAGATACCACTTCATACCCATTAGAATGGTTATAATAAAAAAAAAAAGCAGAAAACAAAAGGAAATTTTTTAAAAAAACAAAATAATGAGAGTTGGCCAGGGAATAAAGAAACTGTTAGAAATTTCAAGTGTTCAGACTCTGGAAAAGAGTCTAACAATTCTTCAAATATTTAAAGTTAATTATATGACCTAAGACTTCTACTCCTAGGTGTATGCCCAAGAGAACATATGAAGACATGTCTACATAAAAACTTGTACATGTATGTTCATAATAGCCCAAAAGTGAGAACTACTCACTAAAGAGTGAATAAAGTATATCATAAGGTAATATTATTGTTACTACCATTTCTTCACAATAAAAAGGAGGATTGTACTTTTATAGCTACAACTTAGATGAACATTATGCTAAATGAAAGAACAGTTACAAAAGGCCACACATATTGCATGCTTCCATTTATGTGAAATGTCCAGGACAGATAAAGGAATTTATAGACAAAGTGTAGGTTAGTGGTTGCTGTTGGGAGGGTTGGGGAAATGGAAGAATGGGCAGGGACTGCTAATGGGCACAGGATTTCTCTGGGGATAATGAAAATATTCTAAACTTACACTGTGGTAAGAGTTTCACCTTATTAATTTTATTGTATACGAATTATATCTCAATAAAGATTTTTTCAATAAAAAGAAAGTTCCTTAATCTGATAAAGGATATCTATAAGAGCATCAGATAACATCATATTTAATAGTAAAAGGCTGATTGCTTTTCTTCTGTGATCAGGAATCAAAAAAGAATATCTGCTCAAAATACTTCTTTGCAACATTAAGTAGACATCCTAGCCAGTGCCATAAGGCAAACAAATAGATGGATAAATGATAGATAGATAGATAGGTAGATAGACAGAGATTGAAAGGGGGACTTCCCTGGTGATACAGTGGATAAGAATCCACCTGCCAATGCAGGAGACACAGGTCCAATCCCTGGTCTGGGAAGATTCCATATGCCATGGAGCAACTAAGCCTGTGTGCCACAAATACTGAGCCTGTGCTCTAGAGCCCGTGAGCCATAGCTACTAAAAGCTCATGCATCTAGAGCCTGTGCTCTGCAACAAAAGAAGCCATCTCAATGAGAAGCCTGCACACCACAACCAAAGTGTAGCCCCTGCTCTCCACAGCTAGAGAAAAGCCACAGCAACAAAGACCCAGCACAACCAAAAATAAATAAATAAAGATTGAAAGGGAAGAAATAAAACGACATTCTACAAAACAGAGGCTAAACAAATAAGTGAATCTAGCAAGACTGCTAAATGCAAAACAAATACGTACAAAAATCAACTGTATTTCAACACATAAGCAATTAGAAAATTAAAAGAAAAATTCCATTTAAAACAGCATCCACTTAAAATGAGTCATCTAGAAATACACTAAATAAAAATATGTGTAATATCTGTGCACTGAAAAAGATATCTAAAGAAATGGAGAGATATGCTATTTTTCTAGATTGGAAGACTCAGTATGCTTAGGATGTAATTTCTGCTCAAATTGATCTATAGATTCAGTGCAATGCCAATCAAAATACAGTGTGTTCTGTGTAGCAACTGCAAAGACCTAGAATAGACAGAACAATTTTGAAATATAACAGAGTTGGAGAACTTGTATATCTGATTTCAATAATTTTCATAAAGTTAAAGTAAATTAAGACACTATAAAGCAAAAGGGGGCTTCCCAGGTGGCACTAGTGGTAAAGAAGCTGCCTGCCAATGCGGGAGACATAGAGACCCAGGTTCAATCCCTGGGTCAGTAAGATCCCTTGGAGGAGGGCATGGCAACCCACTCCAGTATTCTTACCTTGGAAATCCCATAGACAAAGGCGCCTGGTGGGTTACAATTTATAGGGTCGCAAAGAGTTGGACATGACTGAAGCAACTTAGCATGCAAGCATGCATAAAGCAAAAGGCAGAGTGGTACTGGCATAAGAAGAAAGGTATAAAAAAAATGGAACAGAAAGTCTGGAAATAGATCCACACCTATATGGTAAACCGATTTTTGTCAAAGATGCCAAGGGTTACCCAATATGAAGAGCAAAGTCTTTTTTAAAAAGGTGCTAGAATAACTGGATATCCATGTAAACAAAATTCAATCGTAACTTTTCCTTCACCATATATGTGCACAAGCAAAAATCTCTAAGTAGACCATAGCCTTAAAAATAAAAGCTAAAATCATAAAATTTTTAGATGAAAATATAAAAGAGAATCCTTGTAGTGTTGTGGTAGGCAAACATTTCCTGGATAGGACACAAAAATAATGAAAAATAAAAGAAAACCTTAATAAACTGACCCTTATTATGTTAGAACTGTTACTCTTCAAAAGATTACATTAAGCAATGAAACGGCAAGTTACAGACTAGGAGGAAATATTTCCCAAATCTAAAATATATAGAGAAATCTTATTTCTCAATAATAATTTTAAAAGTAATCCACTTTTTTAAAATGAACAGAAGATTTGAATAGTCACATCACAAAAGCAGATATATGAATGACTATCAAGCTCATGAACAGTCAACATCATTAGTTCCAAGAGAAATGCAAACTAGAACGCAGTGAGATGCTATGACACATCCAAATTAAAATGACTAAAATTAAAGACTGAAAAGGCTAAGCATCAACATGTAATTCTCATACTTTGCTGGTGGGAATGCAAAATGTTACAGCCACTTTTCAAACTTCTGGCAGTTTCTTACAGAATGAAACATACACTTACCCATATGACCAAACAATTCAACTTCTAAATATTTACTCATGAAAGATGAAAACATAGGCATGTAAACATACATAAATGCTTCCAGCACTTGGTTATTATCCACTTTGGGTAGAAGAAGAAGCGACCCAAGATTAGAATATATATGATTGAGAGACAGTGACAAATGGCCTTTTTTTTTTTTTGGCCAGAGGCCAAAAACTGATCAAATGGGACCTGGGAAACCAAAAACTGAAACATTAAGTACAATGAAGTCTAAGGTAGAGGCCTGTGGGAGTGGGCACAAAGGGTGTAGATTTCTGTATGACATGTCAGCACCCACCAGAGAAGATGTTAACTAACCAAGTAGACAAGATGATTTGGACTGCTGATGTCAGCCATTGACTACATGGCCCTCTCATCCCTGAAGGACCAGAGATTTGTCCTACCACCAACAGACACATACTCCAGATATGGGTTTGCCTTTCCTGCCTGCAGGACTCCAACCAGAAACACCATCTGTAGGTTGATCGAGTGTTTGGTCCACCAGCAGAGGGTTCCACACAGACTAGGGGTCCACCTCACAGCAGAGAATTTGCCAGTCTTCTAAGGCTATGGGATCCACTGTTTATATCATATCCTATACCACCCACAGCAGCTGGCTTACTGGAGGGATGAATCTTTCAAAGTTACTCCAGAGTTCTTGGTCTGTACCCACGAATTGGGTAGAAACACCTGTAAGTCAAGTTCATGTTATTTTGTCTTCCACCACCTGGTTATAATGGATTCCCATATGACCATCAGCTAGGTGCTTCTCCAGACGTAGGGTCTGGGCTTTTGCTTACACAGCCTGCTTGTGTGCTCTTGTTCTGCTTGTGCTCATTCCCATGTTATCTCATGCTGCTGGCTCTGGGATCTTCCTGATCTTATGACTGACAGAACTCAGATCCGGAGGGGCAGGTCCAAGTGCATGGTCTCTTGGTCAAACACTCCATCTCTACCAGGGCTCAATCTTACTTTCAGTAAGATGACATTTTCGACTATTTCTTTTTCATGAAGCAGTGTGTTACTATGCAATCTCCAATGTCTGTTTCTGTGCAGTCTTGAAACAATATGCACAAAACTTGAAAAAAGTCAAACTATAGACCTATTTTTTAAAAGGTGCTGGTTCTAAGAAGTCAAGAACTACCAAAACCCTAATCTCGAGATCATAATGAGAATCATATGCTCATAATCATGGCTTTGTTTTTGCTGTTAATTTTGCTCTTGAAATTTAAAATAAAGTTGAAGCTCAAATATGACCAAAGATTTCCATTTCAGGACATGCTTTTTGGTTTACATCTTTATGTCTATTTTGTTTAACATATGAAAGGCCCTATGACTAATATTAGCATTTCTATGTTTCATTAAAATTGGGGCAAAAATCAAAATAAAATAGTCAAGTAACTGCCCAGTTCAACTAATTTCCAAAAATGTCAAAGCTGCCAAAACTGAATTATTAATTAGCTCCCAGCATACCCACAGAAAAGCTTAACGTTTATTAGCTAATGTATAAAACTTTAAATTCAATATAAAGAAAGGTTTCAGGCATTTAAACATGTATATATAAATATTGTTGAAAAACATCAAACTCAAAAATCTAGTACTACCTACATTTAATTTAATTTATAATTTAAGTTGAATCACTGCTCTAATAAAAATGGTACTGGACAAGCCATGAAGCCTTTCACATAAAAAGCCTTTTCATGGACAGTGACTCTGAGTGATTTCTTACACACACATACCCAGTAGAGTGAATGCTATGGTGTGCCACACACATCGCTCAGGCCTCACCACTTCAGTGAGCGCAGTGCTTTCAGCTGCTAGGTTCAACTGCATCTCTTGGCCTGAGGCTGCAAACATTAGGGAATAGAAAAGTGAACATCCCTCTTCAGCTTCCCTCCCAGCAGGCTTCAGCCAAAACTGAGATAATACTTCACTGGGATAACCCTAGGATACGTGTTTTATGTCATGTACCCAGATTTTCCCTCAGGATTAAACTCTAGTCACTCACAGTGCTTGATATTGCACTCTTTCCTGGATGCCTTTCCCCACCTCTCTGTCCTGGTTCCCCAGACCCCAACTAGTGTTTCCTGCACTTACCACAGAAACCGTGTGCACAGGAATCTTCCAGGCGTGCTTTGCATCATTTGACCCAACACTAATTGGAACAGCAGCTGGCTAATCTGTGACCTCTGAAGTGGTCTGTTTTGAGCCCTAGAGGAGCACTGAATACTGAACAGGCTGATGAACCCAATCTTCTCTGGGGAAATTTAAATGTGAAATACTTGGAAATAGATGATCATAGAAGCAAAGACTCAGAGACATGCTGGTGTGCAGTCAGATGATAAGAGTAAGGGGAACACAGTATCTTCAGCCCTTGTAGAAATCAAGAATCAAGTGTTTTACTCATGTTGAGGTTTCACTTTATCATAAACGAACCTAGAGTTGAAACCAGTATCTTCTGCCTTTAATTTATCTATTCAACTCCCAACATTTTCTTTTCTACAAGTCAACAATATCTTATATAAATTTCAAGTATTTTATTCAAGTGTTGTATCCTTAAAATTTTCTATTCTCAGCATTTCAAAGGTTTAATAAAGTAGGTTAATCCTGGCACTTTGTCAATTACCCCAAAATGCCCTAAGCCAAACTTTTTCATATTTTGGGACTCAGATATCATCTTCCTCTTGTAGTTGGCTTCTTTCCACATTTCTTTGTCCATTAAAAAAGTTCTTCAAAATATCAACAGGTTGCTTCTGGTAAGAGGGGAGTATGATACAACTTCCTCTGCAACCACAGCCCAAGTTGTAGCTAAACTACTCTGCAATGTGGGGCTGAAAAGAGATTTTCAGGGTTGTACAAATGTTAAGATGCTTTGTAAAGCTATTTAAAAGGAAATGTGCACCCCTTCACAGCACTGTTGAACCTATTATAGAGAGCAATAATGCATTAGAATTTTTAGGAATGTTTATAGCCTTATCTTGTGTTCTCCACACAGGAACTCATGAGATGAGGAGGACAGATATTAACTTACAACTAAAGGAGGAGGAAATAGAGACATAAAACAGTAACTTCAACAAGGTTCAGATAAATTGTTGGTAGAGCCAGGACCTCTGCCTCTTGGCTTGGTACTCTTCATCTTCCACCACTGAAGCCAAGTTTCCTGTAGTCTATTTTATAATTGTCTAATTTATAAATAGGGCAAGGGTCACATCTTCCAATTTAGTAGCTAAAAACAATGTGATACACATGGAGTGCCCCAAACAGACATTCATTTTTGATCGTTTGAAATGTTTCTAATAGGCACAAAGTATGTTAAGAGTCCTTGAACAAGAAATGATCCTTGAAACACATCAATTCTGAGAGAGTGGATTTTGATTTTTTGAAGTTAGAAGTATTCCCAAGATGAGTCTCTCTTCGTATGTTCAATCTATTACTTTCTTTAAAAAAGTAGGAAAGCAATCTTTCATTTTGAAAATGAAACAAGCCTTGAAAAATATCTTACTAATTCCAGCAGTACTTTTGTCCCATTCTGTGCTGTAATTCTGCTAGGTTAATGATGAGAAACTAGTATTTTTAAAGTTATATTTTAAAAAATGGGCAGCACTGTTGACTGTAACTATAGTTTACAGCCTATGCGTTCTATTTGAAACATAAACTTGAAGGTTTTTTCTGGTTTTTTATTTCTATTCCCATTAAGCTTTGGAGAAGAAGTAGAGTGATTCCTATCATTGCTTCTTTTCAAGGAAAAAGTTTGTGAATTTAATTAAAAGGCCTCTTCTCCTCCTATTTCTTCATGCGTAACGCAGGACAGAGACTTGTAGCTGAAGTGTAAGTCAGATGAACTTTATTTGCAGCTAAGCATAGAACTTTAAGAATCTCATAATTATATCTTGTGGACCAGTTCCAAAACCAGCTTCCAAGGAGGCCATTGGAGAGTCATTTCAGTGTCAGGGCAGTGGGAACCCATGCTCCCTTCAACAATAGCTGAATCTCCTCATTGTTCATGGAGGTTTATTGGCAGGTGTCACTGCCTGATCATCCCCAGATTCTCCAATATTTATTGCTGAGATGCCAGCATGTCAAGTTATTTTCCAGAGCCCAAAGCACTCATCTGGTAAAATCCAGATTTCTTTTCGTATCAAATTTAGTCTGTGTATCTTTCTAGGCAGTGTTTCTCATCTTTCTAGCAGGTAAAGATTACTTTCTCTTCCTCATCAAGGTCACCATTAAAATCCCTGTGGAAATTTTTGAATGTGTTTTGGGTTTGGGCTGTCAAAGCATATTCCTTGCATCACAAATCATTCTTTTTTCTTCTTTTGCCCAATTCCTAGAGCTCAGAACAAGCTGCATTTTGAGCTGAGAATTCTGAAATTAACATTGATTTTCAATGTGGGCTTAGGATGAGAACAAATTCATTTGTGAGGGTTATCAGCAACCTCTGACAATATCGTTTCTTGAAAAAGGCTGATGATAGCATATTTAGATGTGAATCTGATTCATAAAATTCAGAACTTCTTGCCTCGTGTATATTTGCTTTACTTGAACACTAATATATTGGATTGACAGAAATGAAATCTAGGGAATACTTCCTGGATTACTTAAGCAATGATTCTTGTTCAATTGCAGACACACACAGGAGAGATCAATAAACAAATGAGCAAATAATTACATAATTAGGAGAAGTCACTTAACCCTATCACCCTTTAAGTCCATAATGTAGTATAATAAACATTTATATAGTAGTGTGTGTTAAATTTTAAGATGTCATTAAAGATAGTATCTACAGTGGACATTAGTCATCTCTGTCTGTTTAGCATCCACCTTTCCTTCCTATCTTCCTAGTTTTTCTGAGAACACCTTGTATTTCAGAAGCTAAATGACTAAGATCCTCTATCCCTCTTTCTATCATAGCCAGGGTATGGGCACATGATTAGCCTCTCCCTGGACTTTGAATGATGAGCCAGGAATAAAATTATTTTGAGAGAGTTCAAGATTATCTCAAGAGCAGAAGTGCATGAGCCAGATCATTCCCACAGTCTATGTTCATTGCAGCTTCTGCTCCCTAGCTTTCAGATCTTGCCCACTCTCCAAGCCTTGTTCTCAAGCTTCTCTTTATTTCTCTGCACCTTGATATTTTTCCAACCTTTCTCCCTTCCCCTTCCTTCTCCTTCCTCTTCCTGTTTCTCCTCACTCTCCTCCCCTCACTAATGGATGTTGAATATTGTCAAATACATTTTCTGCATCTATTGAGATGATCATTTGATTTTTATCCTTTGTTTTCTTAATATGGTGCATCATATTGATTGATTTGCAGATACTGAGCCATGCTTGCATCTCTGGAATAAATGCCACTTACTCATGTTTGGATCCTTTTTCTATACTGTTGAATTCAGTTTGCTAATATTTTATTGAAAATTTTTACCTCTATATTTATCAGAGACATTAGCTTGAAATGTTCTTCTTTTGCCTTTGTTTGTTTGGTTTGTTTTTTCATAGTATCTTTGTCTGGTTTTGATATCAGAGTAATCATGGGCTCATATAATGAATATGGGAGTATTCCCTCCTCTTCAATTTTTTGGAATAGAGAAGGATAGATATTAGCTCTTCTTTATTTGTTTGATAAATTTACCCCATGGTGCTGTCTAGTCCTGGACTTCTGTTTACTGGGAGATTTGCCTTTTTTTTTTAATAGATTCAATTTCACTGTTATTGATCTATTCAGATTATCTATTTCTTCCTGATTCAGTTTTGGAAAGTTGTATGTTTCTAGGAATTTATCCATTTCTCTTAGGCTGTCTAATTTATTGGCATATAACTGTTCTTAGTATTCTCTAATGATTCTTTTTTTTGTTATCTCTAAGATATTGGTTGTAATTTCTCCATTTTCATTTCTTATTTTGTTTATTTGGATCTCCTTTCTTTTTTCTCAATGAGCTTTGTTGAAGACGAATCAATTTTATCTTTTAAAAAGAAACAGTTCTTGGTTTCACTGACGTTTTTCTTTTTTATCTTTGCTTTTTGGTCTGTTTTATTTATTTCTTTCCTGATATTCATTATCTTTTTCTTTCTGCTGGCTTTGAGCTTTGTTTTTTTTTTTTTAACTCCTCTAGATGATAGATTATGTTGTTTATTTGAAATTTTTCTTGTTTCTTGAGGTAGACCTGTATCACTATAAAATTCCCTTGTAGAACTGCTTTTGCTGTATCCCACAGATTTTGGAAAGTTGCATTTTTACTTTCATTTGTATTAAGGTCTTTTCTATTTCCTCTTTGATTTTTCCATTGATCTCTTGGGTTTGTTAGACAGCATACTAAAAAGCAGAGACAGCTTTGCCAACAAAGGTCCATCTGGTCAAAGCTATGGTTTTTCCAGTAGTCATGTATGGATGTGAGAGTTGGACTATAAAGAAAACTGAGCACCAAAGAATTGATGCTTTCGATCTGTGGTGTTGGAGAAGACTCTTGAGAGTCCCTTGGACTACAAGGAGATCCAACCGGTCTATCCTAAAGGAAATCAGTCCTGAATACTCATTGGAAGGACTGATGCTGAAGATGAAACTCCAATATTTTTCCCACCTGATGTGAAAGCTGACTCATTTGAAAAGACCCTGATGCTGGGAAAGATTGAAGGCAGGAGGAGAAGGGGACGACAGAGGATGAGATGGCTGGATGGCATCACCGACTCAATGGACGTGACTGTGAGTAAGCTCCGGGAGTTGGTGATAGATAGAGAGGCCTGGGATGCTGCAGTCCATGGGGTCGCAAAGAGTCGGACATGACTGAGCGACTGAACTGAATGAATTCTCTACATATTCTGGATACTAAATCTTTATCAGATAAATGGTTTGTAATTTTTTTTTTTGCCAATTCTGTGGGTTGTCTTTTCCCTCTCTTGATGGTTTCTGATGCATAAAAGTTTGTAATTTCAATGGAATAAAAATCATCTATTTTTCCTTTGTAACTTGTGCCTTTGGTGTCGTATTTAAGACCATTGCCAAGTCTAACGTCATGAAGACTTACTCCCATGTTTTCTTCTAAGATTTTTATAATTTTAGCTCTTATATTTACATCTTTACTCCACTTTGAATTAATTTTTATATATGGAGTGAGGTAAGGTCCCAACTTTATTCTTTTGCATGTGAATATCCAGTTGTCCCAGCACTATCTGTTGAAGAAACTATTTTTATTGAATGATTGACTCACTTGTAAATATCAATTGACCATAGATCTAGGGGTTTGTCTCTAGACTGATAATTCTATTTCACTAATCTATATGTCTATCCCTATACCAGTATCACACTCTTTTGATTATTGTAGCTTTGTAGTAAGTTTTAAAATCAGGAAATGTGAATTATTCAATTTTACTCTTTTTCAGTATTGTTTTAACTAGTTAGAGCCCCTTGAATTCCATATGAATTTGAGGGTTGGCATTCCCATTTCTGGAAAAATGCTATTGGAATTTTAGTAGGCATTGCATTGAATCTATAGATTACTTTGAGTAGTATTGCCATTTTAACACTATTAAATCTTCCAATCCATGAACATGTTATGTCTCCTCTATTTATGTCTTATTTAATTTTTTTCAGCAATACTTTGTAGTTTTCAGTGTATAAGTCTTTCACCTCCTTGGTTAAATTTATTCCTAAGTATTTTATTCTTTTGAATGCTACTGTAAATGGAATTGTATTCCTAATTTCTTTTTGGCATTGTTCATTACTAGTGTATAGAAATACAACTGAATTGTGTGTGTTAATCTTATATCTTGCAGCTTGGCTGAATTTATTTATTGGTGCTAATAGTTTAGAGGAATTTCTTAGGATTTTTTTATATATAAGACTATGTCATCTGTGAATGGATAATTTTACTTCTTTGCCATCTACATGCCTTTTTTCATTTTCTCACCTAATTACTGTAGTTAAAACTTCCAGTACAAAGTTGAACAGAAGTAGCAAAAGCAGGTAACCTTGTTTTATTCCTGGTCTTAGGGTGAAAACTTTCGGTCTTTCACCATTGATAGAAGTTAGCTGTGAGTTTTTAAAAATTCCTTTTATCATATTATAAAAGTTCTAAGAAAAAATTTTTGCAACGTAGAATTGAATACTCAGCCAAGCTCTCAGTCAGAAGTGATGGCAGAATAAAAGACATTTTCAAACTTGTATATTTTCAGAATATTTGCATGCATTCATCTTTTCATAGGCAGGTGCTTAAAAATGTACTACAGTGAAACAAAGAAGCAAAGTAAACAAAGAGAAGATGGAGGATCCAAAATTAGTGGATCTATCCAATTCAGGAGCCCAATAAAAGAAGTCTATAGAATGGTTTCACTCTAGAAAGCAACCAGTCCATGTTTTAAGAGTGTTAAGATAAAAAGGATCCCAAGAGGGAGCTTTATGGTAATTGTTGGAAGTGTGGTTAAGTATGAAAGTATGGTCCATAAATGAAGAAATTAGTCAAACTAAAATAAAAAGTCAGTAACCTTAAAGAAGAATGAAATTGACTCCAAGTAATTTTAAACAAGAGAGACTTCTTTAGTGGGGAAGGCACCATAAGAAAACAGTCTGGATGACACATAACGGAGTAAACTAAACTATTGAATAATTTTAAGTAATTGGTGGCAGAAGTCAAGCACCTTTATTTGAACTTGACAAATACAGTTCGGTGGGGAAGGCACCATAAGAAAACAGTCTGGATACAGACTGGATACAAGTGGGGAAGGCACCATAAGAAACACAGTTCAATGGGTAAGACACCGAATAAAGACAAACACCTTTATCTGAACTTGACACAAGAAATTGTCCTTGGAATGGCATCAAAGTCATGAAATGTATTATCGGGACACTTTTAAGTGACAACTCTTTACATGCTCAAGATAATGTTAAAACTGCTTATTGGTTTTCAGTGTTCATAAAATAAATAAAAGGAAGGTTTAATTATGGTTATAGAAGATAATGAAAATAAACAGTCTGATGAAAAGACAAAATGACAAAATGTTTTGGATTTTCTCTGGACAAGCACTTTTTCCCAACTGTCTCTCAGTCAGGTTGGGGTTTTTATGGTCCTGGATCGTCCAGATGTGTGGGACAAAATGGTAAGTTTACAAGGCAATGTGACAGCTGGTGGCATGAAATCCTAAGAAGTATATGGAAGGACTTAACAAAAGCTTTGGCTTTTTAAAAAAGGAGGATATTTTGTCATCCTTTTGGGAAGATAGAACAGGTGATAATTAGTATATTGGAGGTGGAGGAAAAGAAAGTTCCAAGAGAATTTGCCAGGTTACTCTGAATGTTCCATCACTGTTTAACTAGTTTCTAGCTTTTGCCTGAAAACTAGGAATGATATATCACATCCAATTCATTTGAAGCATAAATTTGAATCCATGAATAAGTTTTTCATTTTTGCAGACACCACACCCTCTTCCCGTTCTCCAGTTCTTTTCAATTTTGTTCCATCTGACAATTATGCCATTATGCTCCATGGAAACCATTCTGTGCATTCTTGGCATTAGCTATTGGTCTTCTTGGTATCTATAACTCCTACTAATATGAATGGGCATGACATCAGTATCAAAGAGTCATTTAGTTTGGCGTACAACATGAGATATGCTCATAATGAATTATTTTCTGTGCATGTAAAATATATAGTTCAAACCTTACCCAGAATATAAATAGTTCTTGAATATATTCTGTCCTTTTTGAAAAGCATTGCTGTATTTATATGCATAAATCCCACGATTCCTTCTAGTCGTTTTGAACATATTATATGTGACTTCCCCAGAAAAGGAAAGTGGAAAGTTAAGCAATTATCCAATGAATGTATTTAATGGAGACAGTCAGTCTGGACCACGTAGGCAGTAAAACATTTTCTCAGAATCCTTTTTTGAAACTTGAATTATCAATATAGGCACCTCAGCCTCTCAGTTATTTGTGCATGTGTTGCCAGTTGCTCAGGATGGGGGTATTAAATGGCAACATTTTGCCTATTTTCATAATAAAAGGAGAAATTAACCCTGTTTAAATAAATTTCCAGGCCTTTTGAGGTAGACATTGGCAAGTTCAATTTTTTTCAGTGTAGTAAATTATGGATCATAAGCTCTATCTGAATTATGAAAATTGTGGCTCTTCCTGTAGGCTCCTTCAAATACAGCTTTGCCTAGAAGTGGATAAAAAGGAGAACAGAGTCCTCTAGAGATTTCAGAGACTTATCTTAAAAGATAACTTGCATGTAACTTGTAGTTAAGAACCTTGGGGTGCAGATTACAAATGTATAAAACACGTAAATTAGCACCTTGAATCAAAAACCGAGGTATGTTTTTTAACCAGCACTGAAATATGGAGAAGCTCTCCCTCCCACTCTTCTGCCCCTTTATAGTTACCCCTCAGGAAGCAGAAGGGAAGAACACTTTGGTTTCCCCTCTCTGCAGCCCTCCTTCGCAGTCCCAGGCAAAGGCAGCTCACAGAGTTAACCCAGCTGGCTGGTTATGTTCGAGAATAAGGAGGAGAATAAGGAGAGCTGAGTTTTGATAGCTTTTTGTTTTCTGAAACATGGTGTCATGTGCTGCGAATACTGAGATGACATCAACTGTAAAAGATAAATGCAAAAACTCACGTAGCATTAGTTATAAGATAAGACCAAGCAAATATTCACTTTTATACAGATCTACTACCTGTTTTTAGGACTAATTGCCAAAATAATGTATTAATAGTTGAACAATCTCTGCAATAATCTACTGATCTCTAAAGCACTCTTCCCTGTTTCATGGGGACCTCAGTCTTTCTCAGTGTGGGTGAGCATCTTCACTTAGCACCCTTCACATAACCCTTCCTAATACTGACCCTACAGTCCCTTAATCAGCAAATTTGCTGTATCTCCCATAGCACTTCTAACTGTGATACTGATGAGACTGTCTACCTTAACCTCCAAAGTTCCCTCTCTCGAAAATCCCCAATCTAAAATTCCCCATGTATATATGGAATCCAGAAAAAATGGTATTGATGAATCTATTTGCAGGGAAGGAATGGAGACTCAGATGTAGAGAATGGATTTGTAGACACAGTAGGGGAGGGAAAAAGTGGGACAAATGGAGAAACTAGCATCAACATATATATACTATTACGTGTAAAATGGATAGCTGCTGAGAAGTTGGTATATAACATAGGGATCCAGTCTGGTGCTCTGTGATGACCTAGAGGGGTAGGATAGGGGAAGGAAGGTTTGGGGGAGAGGGGACATATATGCATAATCACGAATTGTTGTATGGCAGAAAGCAACACAACATTATAAAAATTAAAAAAAACAAAAAATAAATAAATGAAATTCCCCATGACCCGAGAACCTCCCATTTGACATCTTCCCATCCATCAGTTTAATTTCATCTGCATTCGGTTATTACCGAATCCAAAGTATCTGACCCACCACATTTTCAGCCTTTCCTTCCATCTTACTCTGTCTAGTCCATCTGGGCAACCATTTAAAATCTGTCACTTAAAAAAGAATCTTTCTTTTTTCCACTTATAGAAATAAAACATGCTAATGAACACCTCCTTCTTCAGGTGCACATTATCCCATAGTATGGATATATCTGTAAAACATTGACCATTTCAGCATTGTTCATTGTTCATCTGGAATCCCTTATTTGCTATTTTGCCAACCATTATCTTCCTTCAGTAGGTGGTGTCCTGTTTTCTCTCTTTCCTGCTCCTAGGTTAATAAACACTGTTAGAGCAGCTCACAAGAAACTGTTGATAGAACCCATGTCTAAATTTATGCTCTCCAAGTTTACCTGGATCATTCTTGATTTTTGGCTATCTGTTAATGATTGTCTTGTCAAATTAGGATTTGCATCTCAACAACAACTTTTCCTCACCTTCTTCACTTTCCTTGACTCCCAGGTTTCCCCTTGATTTTTCACTTTCTGGATAGATGATTTAACTTTGCACTTTATTAAAAAAGATAAAGATCCTCTATGACCAATCTCCTAGAGTAATGAAAATAAAAACAAAAGTAAACAAGCGGGACCTGATTAAACTTAAAAGTTTTAGAACAGCAAAGGAAACTATAAGCAAAGTGAAAAGACAACTCTCAGCATGGGAGAAAATAACAGCAAATGAAACAACTGACAAAGGATTAATTTCCAAAATATACAAGCAGCTCATACAACTCAATACCAGAAAAACACACAGCCTAATCAAAAAGTGGGAAAAGACCTAAACAGACATTTTTTCCAAAGAAGACATACAGATGGCTAACAAACACATGAAAAGATGCTCAGCATCACTAATTATTAGAGAAATGCAAGTAAAAACTATAATGAGGTATCACCTCACACCAGTCAGAATGGCCCTCATCAAAAAGTCTACAAACAATAAATGCTGGAGAGGATGTGGGGAAAAGGGAACTGTCTTGCACTGTTGGTGGGAATGTAAATTGATACAGCCTCTATGGAAGACGGTATGGGAGATTCCTTAAAAAACTAGGAATAAAACCACCATATGACCCAGCAATCCCACTTCTAGGCATATACTCTGAGGAAACCAAAATTCAAAAAGACACGTGTATCCCATTGTTCATTGCAGCACCTTTTACAATAACTAGAACATGGAAGCAAACTAGATGCCCATCGACAGATGAATGGATAAAGAAGTTGTGGTACATATACACGATGGAATATTACTCAGCCATAAAAAGGAATGCATTAGAATCAATTCTAATGAGGTGGATGAATCTAGAACCTATTATACAGAGTGAAGTAAATCAGAAAGAGAAAGATAAATATCATATTCTAATGCATATATATAGAAACTAGAAAAATGGTACTGAAGAAGTTATTTACAGGGCAGCAATGGAGAAACAGACATAGAGATTAGACTTATGGACATGGGAAGAGGGGAGGGAAGGGTGAGATGTATGGAAAGAATAACATGGAAACTTACATCACCATATGTAAAATAGATAGCCAACAGGAATTTGCTGTATAGCTCAGGAAACTTAAACAGGGGCTCTGTATCACCTAGAAGGCTGGGATGGGGAGGGCGATGGGAAAGAGGTTCTAAAGGGAGGGATATATGTATACCTATGGCTGATTCATGTTGAGGTTTGACAGAAAACAACAAAATTCTGTAAAGTATTTATCCTTCAATAAAAAATAAATTAATGAAAGATAATAATAAAGATCATCTGACTTGATGTATCCCTCAGAATTCCTCGTGGTGTCTGCTCCTGTTTTCCTTAGCAAATGCAAATCTTGCATTTACCCCAGATGCATGCCTTGTAACTTCCCTTGAGACCTTGCCCTCCTCTCTTACCCGATCATCCACATGTTAAATAACTCACCCATCCTCACATAGCTTGTAAGGGGTAGAGCTGGACTTCAACTCCAAGCAACCTGACTGCAGACTCTTTTGTGCTCACCACAATGCAATCCTGCCTCTAACTTATGCTACTGTCTTCTTCCTTAATCTCCCAAATTTCAGAAAGAATAACCTTTACCTAACCCTTATTTGAATTATCATTATTCACTCTTTAATCTTTTGCAATTTCTCTATGACTCCACTAGTATCCTGAAAATACTCTCTCTAAGATGCCCTCATTGAAAGACTTTTTTTTTCTTCCTTCAATCATTTCTCAACTTCTTTAGAGGATTTGATATGGCAAAAGGGCAAGGGAAATGAACTCATATTAACTAAGCGGCTATGAGATATCAGAACCTTTGCACATTATCTACTCTAGTCTGATTCTTACTGTAGCTCTATGGTATAAGTAGTAGTTCTTTTTCATGCTGAGGAAAAATATTTGCAAAACACATTCATTAGAAGATTGTTTAAATCAGAACTTATTTTAAAAGAAAAAGAGCCTCTTAAAACTCAATAACAAGACAAACCTCTCCCAATAATTTAAATGAGCAAGAGATTTGAACTGACATACCAAAGAGTGGTAAATAAATAATAAAAAACATGCTTAACATTGCTGATCATTAGGAAAACAAAATATGAAAATATTCCACACACAGTTGAAAGCCAAAATCATGAAGATTGATAATACTAAGTGTTGACAAAGACATGAAATAATACATACATTGCTGGTGGGGATGTAAAATGATACAGTCACTTTAAAACAGTTTGGCAGTTTTTTCAAAATTAAACATACATCTACCATACAATCTGCTAACCCCATGTAAGGTATTTACCAAGGAAAATGAAGATGGATATTCACATCATAACTTGTACACATATGCTTATAACAATTTTATTCATAATTGCCAAAAAATGGAAATAATTCAAAAGTCCACTGACTTTTTGAATACATAAATGAATTGTGGTATATTAAAAAAATAAATAACTACTCAACCATAAACAGGAATGAGCTATTACACCTGAAAGGTGTTATTCTAAATGAAAGAAGTTGGTCACAAAAGACTAGAGATATATGAAATTCTAGAAAAACCAAACCTAACAACAAATGCTGGAGACAGTGGGGATAAAAGGGAACTTTCCTACAGTGTTGGTGAGAATGTAAATTTGTGCCACTACTATGGAAAACAATCAGAGAAGGTGATGGCACCCCACTCCAGTACTCTTGCCTGGAAAATCCCATGGATGGAGGAGCCTGGTAGGCTGCAGTCCATGGGGTCGCCAAGAGTTGGACATGACTGAGCGACTTCATTTTCACTTTCACTTTTCACTTTCATGCGCTGGAGAAGGCAATGGCAACCCACTCCAGTGTTCTTGCCTAGAGAATCCCAGGGACGGCAGAGCCTGGTGGGCTGCCATCTATGGGGTTGCACAGAGTCGGACACGACTGAACCAACTTAGCAGAGCATGGAAAACAACATAGAGGGTTCTTAAAAACCTAAAAATAGAGTTACCATATGATCCAGCAATCTCATTCCTGGACATATATCCAAAGAAAACTCTAATTCAAAAAGATACATGTATCCCAATGTTCATAGCAGCACTATTTATCATAGCCAAGACATGGAAGCTACCTAAATGTCCGTGGGTAGGTGAATGGATAAAGAAGATGTGACATATATAACAGAATACTATTCAGCCATAAAAAATAAAATAAAATAATGCCATTTGCAGTAATATAGATGGACCTGGAGATTATCATACTAAGTGAAGTAAATCAGACAGGGGAAGATAAATATCATATCACTTATATGTGGTATCTAAACTATGGTACAAATGGACTTATTTACAAAATAGAAACAGATTCACAGACATAGAAAACAAGTATGACTACCAAATGGGATAGGCGAGGGAGAGATAAATTAGGATTTGGGATTAGCAGATACAAACTACTATATATAAAATAAATAAACAGCAAGGTCTTACTGTACAGCACAGGTAACTATATTCAATATCTTGTAATAACCCATAATGAAAAAGAATATATATTTATGTATGTATAACTGAGTCACTTTGCTGAATCCCAGAAACTAGCACAACTTTATAAATCGATTATACAAAAAAAAAGAAAAGCCACAACTATATTGATAAGAAGCAGATAATTTATTTCTGGAAGCCAGTGGTTGGGAAGAGGAGATTGAGCATGAAGGGTATTTGGGGCAGTTAAGAAAATGTGATTATGGTAGTAGTTTGACAGCTATAAAGACATCAAAAATCATGGAAAATTCATGTCAAGTTGGTGACAGTTCAATCAGTTCAGTTCAGTTGCTCAGTCATGTCTGATTCTTTGTGACCCCATGGACTGCAGCACACCAGACTTCCCTGCCCATCACCAACTCCCGGAGCTTGCTCATAGTCATGTTCATCAAGTCAGTGATGCCATCCAACCATCTCATCCTCTGTTGTCCCCTTCTCCTCCTGTCTTCAATCTTTCCTGGCATCAGGGCCTTTTCTAAGAAGTCGGTTCTTGAGCATCAAGATTTGAGGAAGTGATGAAAATGTGATTGTGGTAGTAGTTTGACAGGTTAAAGGCATCAAAAATCATGGAAAATTCATGCCAAGTTGGTGAATTTATAATAGATGTATATTATTATTTATGATAATAACATGTAATCAAACAATAGTAAAATGAACATTTAAGTGTTACATTTTAAACTATATCTCAATGAAACAAATAAAAAATATAAAAAAAGGGTGAGAAAATTTGAAAATAATTAGCAATTAGAAGGGTTACATGAACCTTAAAATGTTCCCTCTTCTCACCTTCATTGTTTCTTTCCTTCTGGTCTCTCTGTATTCTTCTACAGTCTTTTTTTCATTTCTCAACATTTTATTTCTACGACCAGTGATTAGTGAATTATATGGTGATTTTTAATTCTAGAAAGTGAATATTACATGAGTGGGAGAAGAAGACAGCCTTTATGGAATCATGTGCTACAGAGTTTCTCTTGACTAAATAAGAAAAGTGCTGTTAGAGTAAGATGTGGACATAACTATGTTATCATAATGACAGCTGCCAGGAAGGTAAAGTCCAATATGATGCTCAATCACAGCAACTCGATTAGCCCTTGAGGTTGACATATTAGCTTTCTCTTCCTTTCCATGGTCTTGACTTTCTATTTTAATTTCATCATCCTTATAATACCTTTCTTCTTCTTCATGAACCACCTAAGTTTCTTTTGAGACAGAAAAGGAGTATAAATAAGGGAAATAGAATTGTAATAAAAATGATGATGCTTATGATAACAAGATTGTTCCTACATATGTAAAGGACTGTGGTGGTGTGTACTCTGCTGATACTTCTTTTCCCAAAACACAAAAGTAGGCAATTAGTATTTCCCAGGGCAGTGTGTAATGGTCTGAAATTACAGGGAAAAAATGAAATATGTTCTCATTTGTTCCTTACATATATAAAGAGCTAAACTTACTGCTGCGCATCTGAAAGCAGTCTCATCTGAACCTCTAACTTGAGAAAGTTTTCCACTCCTCCTCGGAGAAGGCAATGGTACCCCACTTCAGTACTCTTGCCTGGAAAATCCCAAGGACAGAGGAGCCTGGTAGGCTACAGTCCATGGGGTTGCTAAGAATCGGACATGGCTGAGCGACTTCACTTTCACTTTTCCCTTTCATGCACTGGAGAAGGAAATGGCATCCCACTCCAGTATTCTTGCCTGGAAAATCCCAGGGACGGCGGAGCCTGGTGGGCTGCCGTCTATGGGGTCACACAGAATTGGACACGACTGAAGCGACTTAGCAGCAGCAACCTTAGGAATGATAATGTACTGCTGTTTGGGATGTATTCTGTTTACCTCTTCAGATCCACCTTCCCTTCCTCTTTAGAGACTGCATCTTTGGGCATCTTTTCCTCTGGCATCCATTTGGATTTGGCCAAAGAGAGATACCAGTAGGGGAGTGGAAAGGGAATAAAGTTGGGTATTTATTACTCTAGCTTTCTTTAAGGCAAGTGAAATTCTCTTTCAAAAGCCTCGTGGGTGCCTGCCTTCCCACCTACAATTACAGCTACTTGTTCTAGATTCCACAGTGTACTTCCTTCCTGTCTCCTGCAGCCCTAGTAAACGAGCCCGAGAGGGCTTCACAGTCCCTTGTTGGTTTCTCCCAATCCTGCTATAATGGGTTGAATACTGGCCCCCCAAAAAAGATATTAAGAGATGTCCACTTCTTAACCTCTTATTTGGAGAACTGATCTTTGCAGATGTAATTAAGTTAAGGATCTTGAAATGAGGAGATCATCCTTGACTATTTGGGTGGGCCCCAAATCCAATGACTGTCCTTACGAAAGAGACACTAAAAGAAATATGACACAGACAGAAGAGAAGAAGGCGATATGAAGAGAAGAAGAGGAGAAGGCAACGCAAAAATGGAGGCAGAGATTGGAGTGATGTGGCTGCAGTTTGACAAAGGTCCATTTAGTCAAAACTATGGTTTTTCCAGTAGTCACATATGGATATGAGAGTTAGACCATAAAGAAAGCTGAGCACCAAAGAATTGATGTTTTTGAACTGTGGTGTTGGAGAAGAGTCTTGAGAGTCCCTTAGACTGTAAGGAGATCCAACCAGTCCATCCTAAAGGAAATCAGTCCTGAATATTCATTGGAAGGACTAATCCTGAAGCTGAAACTCCAATACTTTGGCCACCTGATACGAAGAACTGACTTATTGGAAAAGATCCTGATGCTGGGAAATATTGAAGGAAGGAGGAGAAGGAGACAACAGAGGATGAGATGGCTGGATGGCATCACAGATTCGATGGATATGAGTTTGAGCAAGATTTGTAAGTTGTTGATGGACAGGGAATCCTGGCGTGCTGCAGTCCATGGGGTCGCAAAGAGTCAGACACAACTGAGCAACTGAACTGAACTGAACTGGCTGCAGTCGAGGAAGCCAAAGAATGCCAATAGCTAACAGAGACTGGAAGAGGCAAGGAACAGGTTCTCCTCTAGAACCTCTGGAAGTAGTGCAGCCTAGCCAACATCTTGACTGTGGACTTCTGACCTCCAGAATGATGAGAGAATAAACTTCTGTTGTTTTAAGCCACCAGGTTAGTGGTAATTTGTTATGGCAGACCTTGGAAACAAATACACCTGCCCATACCTTTGTAAAATGACTCCCTGAAAACTCTCGCCAGTTACCCAGTTTGCATGTCTCACTTATCTCCTGACAAGCTGCCGGATATAACTGGCAGTGAATGAGTGTCTCATTGTTTTATCTCTGAACTATAGGAGTGCTCTGGTGATATAAATTGTTATTTACATTACTTATTTCTGTTAAATAGTCTTTAACCTTATACACACTGGTAACTTTCTATATAGCATGAGGTAGACCTGGATGCAAAAGATACGTTACAAAGTCCCCAAACGACCTTATTGTGGGGTTTCTCCGGTAAGAAAGTTGCATGGTAAGGATGGTAGTTTTCAAAATGTTTTATGGACAGTCCCATGCTGTAGGAGTTGATATCTGGAATAAAAGACTGTAACTTAGTTTTATGACTATGACTTTTCATATCTAGTTTCCAAAACCATGATCAAGAACAGAGTCACCAGGTAACTTACTAAAACAGCCTCTGTGGGAGGGATTAGGCCAAAAGTTAGTTATATGAATGCTGTTTATAGAGAGGTGAGGCCATGACACAAGCCAGGAAAAATTAATCAGAGAAGAACCCTAGGACAGCTCTTTGGGGAGCATTTATATTTAATGTGCAAAAGGTTGAAGAAGAGGCAGAAGGGTAGTTAGAAGCATAGGAGGAAAACTTGGAGAGAAAGGAGTTTCTAGGTACCTGAAATCATGGAGTGCTTCTAAATCTCAGTCTCAGGGATTCAGAGGAAGAGGCACTAATAAAAGCCCATTAATTTGTGGACTTTCAGGAGAGTGCCTGGGACAAAAGCCAGATTGCAAGAGAAGGCTCTGTTGACTGCTGATAAGGGCCTACTGGGCTGGGTCAACTTCCAAACACACAAACAGCAACTATCTCAGAGCGATGGCTCTCAACACCGGCTGTATATTCTCATCCGTGGGATGTTTTTAACTAACACCAACACGGAACGCCCCTCCCAGACCAATCAAATCAGAATTGGGGGAAGGGGAGTCCAGGTAAGACCATGTTTAAAACCTCCTGGGTTCTTCTAATGAGCATCTGAGATTGAGAATTACTGTTATGGAGGAGTTCACAAACGATAGCCCAGGCCAACATCCAGCAGGCTGACTGTTTTTGTAAATAAAGGTTATTGTGAAACAGATGCACCCATTGTCAGCTGGTATATTGTCAGTAGCTGCTTTCATGCTACACAGGCAAAGTCAAGTAGTTGTAATGGAGACCACGTGGCTCACAAAGAGGAAGATATTAACTATCTAGTCCTTACAGAGAATGTTTGAAGGCTCAGTGTAGGGCACGGTTTCTCAGCTTTGGCACTGTTGACATTTTTGACCAGATAATTCCTTGTTGTGGGGAACTGTCCTGTGTATGCTGGAAAGTATAAGAGCATCCTTGTTCTTTAACCAAAGCTAGTAGTCTTGGGGGTATATGCCATATACCCCTCATCACAGCCCACTCTTCACCAAATTCTAGACCATCAAAACAGCTCCACACATTCCCAAATGTCCCAGAATGGCTCAGGCTCCCATGAGCAAACAAAATCAATTCATATTCTAGTTTTATGTGTGTTTCTGTTTAAAGACAACATTATATATATATGCATAATAATATATTATTACATAATATAATTTATATATACAAGTGTATATATAGCTTGTAAATAATTATTGACATATTTTTTTATAATAAAACACTAGCCAGGATGGGTTTAACATTTTCCTGACCCTAGTTAAAATGTCTGTAAATTTCTTTGGTTTTCAGCCTTATAACAATTCAATTGTGGAGGTCACAATAGAATTTGAAGATGCACCATGGAGCAAGTAGAGAAGATAATAAGTGTGATTTTTAAGGCAGTTTTCAGGTCCCCTTAAATTAAAGTGAGTTTGGAATATGAATCCCCATCCATCCTGACTTCTGCTGATTGATGAGGTCACGCCGACTCTGGACATCTCAGAAAAGTCAGAGTTTGTTCTGTGACTCTTCATGAGAGTTAACTTAAGATTCATTTAATTACAAAATAGTGGTAACTCTGCTCAGTAAAGGATAAATTCTTTCCTTCGTATTTGCACATCTTCTAGAGTTTCTGTGCTGTTTGGAATTTCTATGAAGAATTCCTATTCTCTGGGCAATCACTTCCAAACACTGTAATCGTTGTCTATGTCCAAGATCAGTATAATGATTGCAGCAATGAAATCTGACATTTTAAAATTGGTAATAATAGCTAATATTATTTACCAGGCAAATAATACTCAACGATATAGACTTATGAAATAGGTGATATTATAATGTTCATATGATATGAATGATACGTATATTTATTTAGATTCATTACTATCACAACTTTTAAGTAGGAAGGTATTAGCCTCATTTTTCTAGTTTTATTGAGATGATTGACGCGTACCACTGTATAAGTTTAAGGTGCACAGCATAATGATTTTATCTTCCCTCATTCTGTAATGAGGAAACTGAGGCACTCAGAGGTCAAGTATTTTGCCAAGGGTCACATAGCAAATAAATAAAAGAACAAAGGTCCAAGTCTTTTCCTAACTCCCACCCACCAAGCCATCTGCATATACAATATAAAGAGACTGCACTCTAGTTTGAAATGATCAGCAAATATATTTTTGGGTAAATTTTCTGAGTTGGTAGACATGTTAACCACTCAGTAATATTTATTGGTCGTAGACCTACTGAGTGCTGATAAAACACAAAATTTCATAGCAGCTCCTGATAAGAAAGATATCTTATTTTCCACTTTTACAAAAATGCTATCTGATTCAGACTATTTCCTTCTTTTTCTCACTAATGCAATTTGGATCAAAATTGCTATAACATGAAAAATAAAATTGTGCCTTTGTCATGAGGGTTTTATTGATATAATTCATGGGAAAAGAGTCTGCCAAAGTGATATTAACCATTTTTCATAAATATGAAATGTATGTGTGATAAATCACTTCAATTGTTTCCAATTCTTTGTGAACCTATCGATGGTAGCCCACCAGGCTCCTCTGTCCATGAGATTCTCCAGGCAAGAACACTGGAGTGGATAGCCATTCCCTCCTCCAGAGGATCTTCCTGACCCAGGGATCAAACCCGTGGCTCCTGCGACTCCCACATTGCAGGCAGATTCTTTACCACTGAGCCACTGGAGGAACCCAAATGTGAAGATACGACCCTAAAAAGACAGAAAACACTGTAGCATGAACGGTTTGAAAAAAAAACAAAAACAATAATTTCAACCAGGACATACTCTACTTTACTATACACAAATTAAGATTATTTAAGGGCAGGAGAAGCTTTATACTGCGACTGCCAGAGGAACCTAGAAACCACATTCTGTTTTGCCCATAGCAAAATTAATCAAGTTCAGAATGGCTGAATCTGATAAAGAGTTCTTATCTAGCACATGTGGCCACATATTAGCCCCAGTCCAAAGGAAAAAAGAATACAGACAAAAGCAGACAGGATCGAGGAAAAGTATTTGGTCTTGTTTACACTCTTCAAAATAGAAATTATATAAGAAAAATAAAATGAGAAACCAGGCCTGTCAGAATGTTGATATCAAAGGAAGACAACAGATCAACTTTGATAGAATAAATTTATAAAATAAATTAGCTGAAAGGACAGCAATAATGCAGGAAGCCTTAAGAAAGTATGTTCTCACCTATAAAGAAAGACTCCCCTGCAATATCAAATAAGCATTTGATTTGGGAGGAGGCTGGATGGAAAACATTTCAAAAAATGGATGTTGATCAGGTATGAGTTAAAGTGGTCACTTCTATCCTTGATTAATCTTTGCCCTTTTCAGTTCAGTTCAGTCGCTCGGTCGTGTCCGACTCTTTGCGACCCCATGAATTGCAGCACGCCAGGCCTCTCTGTCCATCAGACTGTGGCTTTGTCCTTTTACATCTCCTCAAAATTTTCAGCTTCCTAGTATGCATAAGAATTAAATAAAATCTGATGGGAGACAATTAGCAAATTACCAGCAGAGTGGTTAATAGTGATTATTCCCCCAAAGCAATCTGACCTCATTGAAAAAAGATAGTTTGTGTGTGGAAGAGGGTAGAGTGGTTTTCATTATTATGTATCTTAAATATAACCTGTTCAAATAAATCTTACTTAAATATAATCGAATCTTACTAAGCAAAAAATGAAATCTTTGGTGGGGGGAAGCTTTTAGGCGAAAGGTATAGCATCTTCTCTCATCAGTTCAGTCAGTTCAGTCCAGTCGCTCAGTCATGTCCGACTCTTTGCGACCACAGCATGCCAGGCCTCCCTCTCTATCACCAACTCCCGGAATCCACCCAAACCCATGGCCATGAAGTCAATGATGACATCCAGCCATCTCATCCTCTATTGTCCCCTTCTCTTCCTGCCCTCAATTTTTCCCAGCATCAGGGTCTTTTCCAATGAGTCAGCCCTTTGCATCAGGTGGCCAAAGTATTGGAGTTTCAGCTTCAGCATCAATCCTTCCAATGAACACCCGGGACTAATCTCCTTTAGGATGGACTGGTTGGCTCTCCTTGCAGTCCAAGGGACTCTCAAGAGTCTTCTCCAACACCACACTTCAAAAGCATCAATTCTTCGGTGCTCAGCTTTCTTTATAGTCCAACTCTCACATCCATACATGGCCACTGGAAAAACCATAGCCTTGACTAGACGGACTTTTGTTGGCAAAGTATTGTCTCTGCTTTTTAATATGCTATCTAGTTGGTCATAACTTTCCTTCCAAGGAGTAAACATCTTTTAATTTCATGGTTGCAGTCACCATCTGCAGTGATTTTGGAGCCCAGAAAGATAAAGTCAGACACTGTTTCCACTGTTTGCCCATCTATCTGCCATGAAGTGATGGGACCAGATGCCATGATCTTAGTTTTCTCAATGTTGAGCTTTAAGCCAACTTTTTCACTCTCCTGTTTCACTTTCATCAAGAGGCTCTTTAGTTCTTCACTTTCTGCCATAAGTGTGGTGTCATCTGCATATCTGAGGTTATTGATATTTCTCCCGGCAATCTTGATTCCAGCTTGTGCTTCCTCCAGCCCAACATTTCTCATGATGTACTCTGCATATAAGTTAAATAAACAGGGTGACAATATACAGCCTTGACATACTCGTTTTCCTATTTGGAACCAGTCTGTTGTTCGATGTCCATAGATATAGTTATATATTCCCATAGTTATATATTCCCAGTCAAATGTCTTAAGATTTTTAAGATACGTATTTACACCTACAGAAGTCAGGATTTCAGGAAAACATATCTGCTATTGCATATCCTAATCAGGTGGCACAGTGGTAAATAATCTGCCTGCCAGTGCAGGAGGCGCAGATGTGGGCTCAACCCTGGGTTGGGAAGATGCCTGGAGAAGGAAACAGCAACCCACTCCAGTATTCTTGCTTGGAAAATTCCATGGACAGACGAGCCTGCTAGGCTACAGTCCACGGGGTCACAAAGAGTCAGACACCACTGAGCACACATGCTCACACACACACACATCCTAATCCTACAACATAATATGACATCATGCTAGTATATTCAAAGTCACAGACAATCTAAAATACACCTTGTTTTCTACTTGATCCATATTTATTATTTCTTTAATTCTAAATTTTTGGAAAATATCTCTTGTTTTAGATGGAAATGTGTAAGAAGTGTGTGGAGTCCCTCTGTTAATTGCTAAAAATACACTGGAAGTGTGGACTGGATTTGAAATGGGGTTATTGAGGAAGGAGAAATGCTCCCAGTGCCTGGGTCTTGTTAAAAATAGGGCAGACTCTTCTCTGTCTGGGCGGGTTTGGGTGTGGTCCGACTGGAGGCAGGAGAATGGACGAGAATAGAAGACCGCACGCCGGCCCTGACATACTGAGGACACTAGGAGCCTAGAAGCCCTTGGATTCGGCATTGTGGGAGTAAATGAGAGAAAAACCCTTCCGAGTTTTTATTGACTCACCAGAGCCTGAGAAGTAAACACATCCTTCATTCCTGTAGCTTTCTGCAACTGAAAAACCCTAGAATAAATGGGTGGCCTCGTTTTACCCAATCAATGCCTTAGTCATCATGTGCTAGAAACGATCTCAGAAATTATCTAGTCTTAGGTAGCCCTTCACAAAAGTGTGTAACTCTTAATTTTAGGAAACCAAATCTCCTGGGGATCCAGGGGAGTGTTGCTATTTAAAGGAATTCTATATTGAGTCCTTTCCTTAGGAAAATACTCACCCTCTGTTTTGCTTTTTTTGTTTGTCCAGAATTCTGGTTTTCCCAAAAGGAGGTGTACGAGTGAGTGTCAGTCACTCAGTTGTGTCCAACTCTTTACGACCCCATGGACTGTAGCCCACCAGGCTCCTCTGTCCATGGGTTCTCCAGGCAAGAATACTGGGAGTGGGTAGCCACTTTAGTTTTTTCAAAGGGTAATAGCTGATAACACAATGTTACAGAAAACTTACATAAACATGCTTATTAATTTCAAGATTAATTATAAAATTAACTGAACCATTTATATGTTCCATTGGCTGTTTGCTTAAAGTGAAATATTGACACATAATGCATTGAGTAGAAACTCAGTTCAAGTCCTGATTCCTCCATTCTGAAGCCTTGGGCAAGAGGCAACCTCACACAGTCTTTGTCTTCTCATCTGAAATGCAAAGATAGTAACCTACGAAGCAGGTGATTGAGAGAGGATTAGGTAAGGAAACACTTAGTAAGTGGTTGATATTGTACAAGAGCTATGAAGTGTGAAAGATCCATGAAAGTTAAATGCAAGCTGGATCTTCAGGAAGTCATAGAAAAGGGCTATTTTTCAGGTTGGATCCTGGTGAGTCAGGGGTGCTCTGATCAAATTACACTTTGCCCATCCCCCATCCATGCCAATAACCCAAGTAATCTTGACTCTGGGCTTCCCTGGTGGTGCAGTGGCAAAGAATTTGGCTGCCAATGCAGGAGACACAAGAGACTCGGGTTCGATCCCTGGGTCAGGAAGTTCTCTGGAGTAGGAAATGTCAACCCAGTCCAGTATTATCGCCTGGAGAATTCTTTGGCAGAGGAGGCTGGCTGGCTACACTTCATGGGGTCGCAAAGAGTTGAACACGAGTGAGCGACTGAACACACACATAATCTTGACTCCTTGCACAGCATTCATTAAAGAGTGTTAACTACTCTTCAAGTACATAAGAGACATATCTTTCAAAGAGTTGGAACGTTCTAATGATTCCACAACAGTAAACACCACTCCCATGTAATTGCATTACCCAGAAGGCTAACCTACTTCCTTCTAGACATCAGGGTGCAGCTATAGTCCTTCTGAATGCTAGATTAGTTTTACTCCTCTCACTAGGCCAGACATCTCCCAAATACAGGGAAATCCATTTAAAGTATCTTGACAGCACAGGATTACTCTCATTTCATTATTGTTGCTATGTCAATCACAATATATACCAAACACAGAAAGGCTTGACAAAGACTGCATGGCTGACAATCACTGCATTCTGCACTGTACCTGCAGGAAATGCAAATCACTAAGGTTTCCCTGAACCGGGATTTAGTCTACCAGACAAGTCTTGCCTTTGTTCTACTATCCATTAAAGTGGAAAAGTTGGAAACATAAAAAGGTTCATACCATCCTAGAAATGTAATCTGATAGGGAGTAATGCCCCCCCACCCCCCACCCTGACCCACCAAAGTGCAGATGATCAACTTTGTGTCACTCTAATACAAAACTACCACACTGGAGTGAATTTTAGTTTCCTAATGTTGTCAACATTCCTTATCAGTAACAAAATGGAATTGAGAAAATTCTCAGTTCTGCTGTGGTTGTGAATATGACAAGATTAACATACACACACACACACACACACACACACAAATGCAAGAAGAAAATTGAAAGTGTTCTTTGTAAATTAGAGATATGTATAAACAAAAAATTCTGAGAAAAGTACAAAGTAACATTAATTAACACATACCCTGAAACTGAAATACTCTGCTGATGTAACAGGAGAAATAATTTAGACAAACCATTAATAAAGAGGTTTGAGATTACAACAGAACACAAGTTTAAAGATACTGACAGAAAGAAAGAAAGAAAGTGAAGTCACTCAGTCGTGTCTGACTCTTTGCGACCCCCACAGACTGTAGCCTACCAAGCTCCTCCGTCCATGAAATGTTCCAGGCAAGAGTACTGGAGTGGGATGCCATTTTCTTCTCCAGGGGATCTTTCCGACCCAGCGATTGAATCCAAGTCTCCCACATTGCAGGCAGACGCTTTACCGTCTGAGCCACTAGGGAACTGGGAAGATACTGATAAGTCCCTCCTAAATTCCTGACCATCAGAAACCATGTGAAATAATGACTGTATGTTGTTTAAATTGCTAAAGTTGGAGTACTTTGTTAAGCAGCAATATATAACAAATGCAATGATTAAAACTCAGCAAAATCCGATGCTGTAAAGAGCAATATTGCATAGGAACCCGGAATGTTAGGTCCATGAATCAAGGCAAATTGGAAGTGGTCAAACAGGAGATGGCAAGAGTGAATGTCGACATTCTAGGAATCAGCAAACTAAAATGGACTGGAATGGGTGAATTTAACTCAGATGACCATCATATTTAGTACTGTGGGCAGGAATCCCTTAGAAGAAATAGAGTGGCCATCATGGTCAACAAAAGAGTTCGAAATGCAGTACTTGGATGCAATCTCAAAAAGGACAGAATGATCTCTGTTTGTTTCCAAGGCAAACCATTCAATATCACGGTAATCCAAGCCTATGCCCTGACCAGTAACCCTGAAGAAGCTGAAGCTGAACGGTTCTATGAAGACCTACAAGACCTTTTAGAACTAACACCCAAAAAAGATGTCCTTTTCATTATAGGGGTCTGGAATGCAAAAGAAGGAAGTCAAGAAACACCTGGAGTAACAGACAAATTTGGCCTTGGGGTACAGAATGAGGCAGGGTAAATGCTAATAGAGCTTTTGCCAAGATAATGCACTGGTCATAGCAAACACCTTCTTCCAACAATACAAGAGAAGATTCTACACATGGACATCACCAGATGGTCAACACCAAAATCAGATTGATTATATTCTTTGCAGCCAAAGTTGGAGAAGCTCTATACAGTCAGCAAAAACAAGACCGGGAGCTGACTGTGGCTCAGATCGTGAACTCCTTATTGCCAAATTCAGATTTACACTGAAGAAAGTAAGGAAAACCACTAGATCACACAGGTATGACCTAAATCAAATCCCTTACGATTATGCAGTTCAGTTCAGTTCAGGTGCTCAGTCAAGTCCGACTCTTTGCGACCCCATGAAACACAGCACACCAGGCCTCCCTGTCCATCACCAAGTACCAGGGTCCACCCAAACCCATGTCCTTTGAGTCAGTGGTGCCATCCAACCATCTAATCCTCTGTCGTCCCCTTCTTCTCCTGCCCTCAATCTTTCCCAGCATCAGAGTCTTTTTTAATGAGACAGCTCTTCACATTAGGTGGCCAAAGTATTGGAGTTTCAGCTTCAACATCAGTCCTTCCAATGAACACCCAGGACTGATCTCCTTTAGGACAGGACTAGTTGGATCTCCTTGCAGTCCAAGGGACTCTCAAGAGTCTTCTCCAACACCACAGTTCAGAAGCATCAGTTGTTCTGTGGTCAGCTCTTTCATGGTCCAACTCTCACATCCATTCATGACTATTGGAAAAACCTTAGCCTTGACTAGACTGACCTTTGTTGGCAAAGTAATGTCTCTGCTTCTTAATATGTGTCTAGGTTGGTCATAAACTTTCCTTCCAAGGAGTAAGCATCTTTTAATTTCATGGCTGCAATCACCATCTGCAGTGATTTTGGAGCCACAAAAAATAAAGTCTGACACTGTTTCCACTGTTTCCCCATCTATTTGCCGTGAAGTGATGGGACCGGATGCCATGATCTTAGTTTTCTCAATGTTGAGCTTTAAGCCAACTTTTTCACTCTCCTCTCACTTTCGTCAAGAAGCTCTTTAGTTCTTCTTCACTTTCTGCCATAAGTGTGGTGTCATCTGCATATCTGAGGTTATTGATATTTCTCCCGGCAATCTTGATTCCAGCTTGTGCTTTCTCCAGCCCAGCATTTCTCATGATGTACTCTGCATATAAGTTTAATAAGCAGAGTGACAATATACAGCCTTGACATACTCCTTTTGCTATTTGGAACCAGTCTGTTGTTCCATGTCCACTTCTAACTGTTGCTTCCTGACCTGCATACAGATTTCTCAAGAGGCAGGTCAGGTGGTCTGGTATTCCCATCTCTTTCAGAATTTTCCACAGTTTATTGTGTTCCACACAATCAAAGGCTTTGGCATAGTCAATAAAGCAGAAATAGATGTTTTTTTTGGAACTGTCTTGCTTTTCCGATGATCCAGTGGATCTTGGCAATTTGATCGCTGCTTCCTCTGCCTTTTCTAAAACCAGCTTGAACATCTGGAAGTTCACGGTTCATGTATTGCTTAAGCCTGGCTTGGAGAATTTTAAACATTACTTTACTAGCGTGTGAGATGAGTGCAACTGTGCGGTAGTTTGAGCTTTCTTTGGCATTGCCTTTCTTTGGGATTGGTATGAAAACTGACCTTTTCCAGTCCAGTGACAAATAGATTCAAGGGATTAGATCTGATAGACAGAGTGCCTGATGAACTATGGACAGAAGTTCATGACATTGTACAGGAGACAGGGTTCAAGACCATCCCCAAGAAAAAGAAATGCAAAAAAGCAAAATGGCTGTCTGAGAAGGCCTTACAAATAGCTGGGAAAAGAAGAGAAGCAAAAAGCAAAGGAGAAAAGGAAAAATATACCCATTTGAATGCAGAGTTCCAAAAAATAGCAAGGAGAGATAAGAAAGCCTTCCTCAGGGGTCAGTGCAAAGAAGTAGAGGAAAACAACAGAATGGGAAAGACTAGAGCTCTCTTCAAGAAAATTAGAGATACCAAGGGAACATTTCATGCAAAGATGGACACAATAAAGGACAGAAATGTTATGGACCTAACAGAAGCAGAAGATATTAAGAAGAGGTGGCAAGAACACACAGAAGAACTCTACAGAAATAAACTTCATGACCCAGACAATCATGATGGTCTGATCACTCACCTAGAGCCAGACATCCTGGAATGCAAAGTCAAGTGGGCCTTAGGAAGCATCACTATGAACAAAGCTAGTAGAGGTGATGGAATTCCAGTTGAGCTATTTGAAATCCTAAAAGATGATGCTGTGGAAGAGCTGCACTCAATATGCCAGCAAATTTGAAAAACTCAACAGTGGCCAGAGGACGGGAGGAGGTCAGTTTTCATTCCAATCCCAAAGAAGTAAAGTGAAGTCGCACAGTCATGTCCGACTCTTTGCGACCGCATGGACTGTAGCCTATCAGGCTCCTCTGTACATGGGATTTTCCAGGCAAGGGAACTGGAGTGGGTTGCCATTGCCTTCTCATTAAAGAAAGCTGAGCACCAAAGAATTGATGCTTTTGAACTGTGGTGTTGGAGAAGACTCTTGAGAGTCCCTTAGACTGCAAGGAGATCCAAGCAGTTCATCCTAAACGAAATCAGTCCTGAATAGTCATTTGAAGGACTGATGTTGAAGCTGAAACTCCGAAACTTTGGCCACCTGATGCAAAGCACTGACTCATTGGAAAAGATCCTGATGCTAGGAAAGATTGAAGGGAGGAGAGGGGGACGACAGAGGATGAGATGGTTGGATGGCATCACCGACTCATTGGACACAAGTTTGGGAAAACTCTGGGAGTTGGTGTTCGACAGGGTGGCCTGGTTGATGCAGTCCATGGGTTTGCAAAGAGTCGGATATAACTGAGTGACTCAACTGAACTGAAAACCCAGCAATAACCATAGCAATTATTTAGAACTTGGACCAAGGAGAGATTTTTTTCAGGGAGGAGAGTTTCATTGTTATCACCACACTGTCTTAATGCCTACACCCAGAATGGACAACTCCCATTGCTTATATATATACTAACTCTAGATTAAGCCATTGTAATCTCTTCCCTGAAATAGCTGAAGTTTCTGATTCTAATCTCCCCATTGCCATTGGATCTATCTACCATATTGATAATAGTGTAATCTTTCTAATCTTAAATCTGATCTTGTAACTCAGACTGCAACACAGACTGTATAAAACCCTAATAACTCCCTTATACCTACAGAATAAAGCCCAGGTGATTTACAAATTCATGTTGTCTATGCAGTATATATTAGAAATTTCCACTCATTGCACTGTAGTATTCTGATAAGATTGTCATGATCTAGCCCCTACTTAGCCTTTTCAGCTTGAAATGTCTACTCACATCTACATGCACTTGGAACTTAAGTCATAACGAAAGATTTGTAGTTCTCCAACAATTTTGCATAAGCTTGTCTTTTGTGTAGAATTTTCCAGTTCTTCTTAAACTCTACTCCTACTCCATTTCAGTTGTATCCTTACTTACTTCGCGAATTCTTTTTTTTTCCCCCTATAAACTATAGCTAAAAATGTCTCTTCTTAAAGAAGCTTCATTGGACATCCTCAGTCCAAATAAAGTGCTTCCTCCTTAACCAGCTCACCACACTCTATAGCAAATATGTTTGCATGTCTGTTTTTACTACTAGACTGAGAATCTCTTAAGGACAGGAACTATATTTTAGTTTTCCTTTAGTTCCCTGTTTATTAACAGTTTCAGGCCACCCTATAGGCGTGTGATAAATAATGGAATGAATAAACATTGAAAATGAAAGCAGCAGCAGCAGCAAAAACTACCCACCATTGCAATACCCTAACTCACATACTTGTGTAATTTTTACACAAGCATTTCCATAGTTTTCTAGATAACAATTTTATATAAATTATCAATTTATATTCTTAGCATTAGCACAGTTTAGTGTTCTGCATTTATTAATATTTTTCACTTTGGACAGCTTCTGTTATTAACTGTTCAAGTTCACTAATCTTTTCTTCTTCAGTGTCTAAACTGCTGTTAATCTTTTCAAGAATGTTTTTCACCTCAGGCATTGTTTTTTATAAAAAAGTAGAGACCATAACTACAAGTTAAATATATAGCATAGTATGATTATCAACTAAAATCTCATTTTTCTTCCTTCTTTTCTTCCCTCTTTCCTTCTTTCATTCTCCAACAGCCCATTAGAAAGAAATTTATCAACACGAGTTCCTTTCAAATCATTGTCAGTCTAGTTCATCACGCTAGTGTTTCTGGTGATAATGTTGGTGGCACCAGTGGTGGACGAGTAATTAGGGTAATGGTAGGACTAGGAGAAGGAAGAGAAAACAGAGAGAAAGGAGAAGATGAAGGGGAAGAAAAAGATGAAAGAAAGAATGGGATTAAAAAGAGAAAAAAGGGAAGGAGGAAAGAAATCTTAAAGGAAAAGTAATCTAAGTAACAAGCTAGTACTGAACAATACTTAAAAGTAGGGCTTTTAACAATACTTAAAAAATCTGGGATTTTGCCCTAGATTTTTAACTTGCCATAAATAACTACCTTAGGACAATTGTTTAATATCTCTGAGATTTTTTTTAATATATAAAAGAACTAATAGTAATTGAATACTTTTACAGTGCTTACTTTTTACCAGGCACTAGTCTAAATGCTTTATGAATATCAACTCACTTAATCCTCTCAACAACCTCCTTTCACACTTTTTAAGCCAGGGAGGGGAACAGTCAGCTTTAAACCTGGGCACTCTGACTCTGACGACTGTGCTCTTTGACAACAATGTCTACCTGGAAGGATTTCAGGAGGATCAAATGAGGTAACTAGTGTGTGGGGGTTTTGTAAATTAAAAAGTAATTATAGGGAAGTCCATGCCGGTCCAGTGGTTAGGACTCTGCACTTTTACTGCCAAGGGCCCAAGTTCAATCTCTGGTTGGGAAACTAAGATCTCACAAGCCATATGGTGCAGCCAAAAGTAAATCTAAAAGTAAATATAATGTTAAAATAATTCCAAAATAAGTGTGACAGCAATGATGGTGATAATATCCAGATAACACTACAAGAAGTCTTTAGAAAGGAAACAAAGTATTGCTGAGAATTCAACTGTAACTTAGATTTGGAAAATTTACAAGTGTTAAAGAAGTTAAGGGCTTCCCTAGTGGCTCAGATAGTGAAGAATCTGCCTGCAATGTGGGAGACCCAGGTTTGATCGCTGGGTCGGGGAGATCCCCTGGAAAAAGAAATGGCTACCCACTCCAGCATTTCTGTCTGCAGAGTTCCATAGACAGAATTCCATGGCCAGTTACAGTCCATGGGGTCACAAAGAGCTGGACACGACTGAGCTACTAACACACAAAGAAGCTAAAGATGATGCTTCCACTATGTGTCCTTTCTTCCCCAGTTTTCTAATTCCACAGTGCCTTCCACCTTGACTCACCCACTGATCATCTATACTCAGAGAGCCCATACCCTGGTAGATAAATATTGATAGAATTTATAGTCTTAGGCTTCTATTTTTATCAAATACTTCCATGTACTATTGAAACACATGCTATATATTTTCAGAACTTCATTGAAAAGTGTACATGTGTGTATACATATATGCATATACATATATAATGTATATACATATATAATGTGTGTGTGTATATATATATATATATATATATACACACACACACACTTGTTACAGCTCAGCTTTTAGGACATCATACCATCTCATTTTAAAATGCTTTTAAAAAGTCTCAAAGACAGAAGAGTTGAAACTACTAAATAGTGGAGAAAGAAAAAAAGGAGAGAGGGAGGGAGGGAGGGAGGGAGAAAGGAAGAAAGAATTAGGGAAAGGCAAAAATTCTCTTCTCACTCTTTTCTGATACCTCCCTCAGAAGTTCTCCTATTAAAACACTTGAAATATCCTCTAGTTAAAAGAGAGCCTTAAAATATTAGGAGCATAGCCACCCTTTCTTGACCTCTTCTGACGATGAAATCATGAAATCACAGCCTACCTCACACAGGCATCTAAACATATTGCTGCAAGGGTCAGGCTATTTTAAAAAGTGAAATTACAGTTGAAAAAAATAACCCTCAGTTGACACATGCTTAATAACTTGATTTTGTTGGTCCTTGTAAAACATTTCCAACCATTTTTTAAAAATCATGTCACTAAATGACTTTTCATGCTGTTCATGGGGTTCTCAAAAGATAGGACACTGAAAGATGAACTCCGCAGGTCAGTAGGTGTCCAATATGTTACTGGAGATCAGTGGAGAAATAACTCCAGAAAGAATGATGGGATGGAGCCAAAGCAAAAACAATACCCAGCTGTGGATGTGACTGGTGATAGAAACAAAGTCCAATGCTGTAAAGAGCAATATTGTATAGGAACCTGGAATGTTAGGTCCAGGAATCAAGGCAAATTGGAAGTGGTCAAACAGGAGATGGCAAGAGTGAATGTCGACATTCTAGGAATCAGAGAACTAAGATGTACTGGAATGGGTGAGTTTAACTCAGATGACCATTATATCTACTACTGTGGGTAGGAATCCTTAGAAGAAATGGAGTAGCCATCATGGTCAACAAACAAAATGCAGTACTTGGATGCAATCTCAAAAAGGACAGAATGATCTCTGTTCATTTCCAAGGCAAACCATTCAATACCACGGTAATCCAAGTCTATGCCCCGACCAGTAACGCTGAAGAAGCTGAACTTGAACAGTTCTATGAAGACCTACAAGACCTTTTAGAACTAACACCCAAAAAAGATGTCCTTTTCATTATAGGGGACTGGAATACAAACATAGGAAATCAGGAAACACCTGGCGTGACAGGCAAATTTGGCCTTGGAGTACAGAATGAAGCAGGGCAAATGCTAATAGAGTTTTGCCAAGATAATGCACTGGTCATAGCAAACACCCTCTTCCAACAATACAAGAGAAGACTCTACACATGGACATCACCATATGGTCAACACCGAAATCAGATTGATTATATTCTTTGCAGTCAAGGATGGAGAAGCTCTATACAGTCAGCAAAAACAAGACCGGGAGCAGACTGTGGCTCAGATCATGAACTCCTTATTGCCAAATTCAGACTTAAATTGAAGAAAGTAGGGAAAACCACTAGACCATTCAGATATGACCTAAATCAAATCCCTTATGATTATACAGTGGAAGTGACAAATAGATTTAAGGGACTAGATCTGATAGACAGAGTGCCTGATGAACTATGAACAGAGATTCGGAACATTGTACAGGAAACAGGGATAAAAACCATCCCCATGGAAGAGAAATGCAAAAAAGCAAAATGGTTGTCTGAGAAGGCCTTACAAATAGCTGGGAAAAGAAGAGAAGCAAAAAGCAAAGGAGAAAAGGAAAGATATTCCCATCTGAATGCAGAGTTCCAAAGAATAGCAAGGAGAGATAAGAAAGCCTTCCTCAGTGATCAGTGCAAAGAAATAGAGGAAAACAATAGAATGGGAAAGATTAGAGATCTCTTCAAGAAAATTAGAGATACCAAGGGAACATTTCACGCAAAGATGGGCTCAATAAAGGACAGAAATGGTATGGACCTAACAGAAGCAGAAGATATTAAGAAGAGGTGGCAAGAACACACAGAAGAACTGTACAAAAAAGATCTTCAAGACCCAGATAATCACGATGGTCTGATCACTCACCTAGAGCCAGACATCCTGGAATGTGAAGTCAAGAGGGCCTTATAAAGCATCACTACAAACAAAGCTAGTGGAGGTGATGGAATTCCAGTTGAGCTATTTCAAATCCTGAAAGATGATGCTGTGAAAGTGCTGCACTTGATATGCCAGCAATTCTGGAAAACTCAGCAGTGGCCACAGGACTGGAAAAGGTCAGTTTTCATTCCAGTCCCAAAGAAAGGCAATGCCAAAAATGCTTGAACTACCACACAATTGCACTCATCTCACACGCTAGTAAAGTAATGCTCAAAATTCTCCAAGCCAGGCTTCAGCAATACGTGAACTGTGAACTTCCAGATGTTCAAGCTGGTTTTAGAAAAGGCAGAAGAACCAGAGATCAAATTGCCAACATCCACTGGATCATTGAAAAAACAAGAGAGTTCCAGAAAAACATCTATTTCTGCTTTGTTGATTATGCCAAAGCCTTTGACTTTGTGGATCACGATAAACTGTGGAAAATTCTGAAAGAGATGGGAATACCAGACCATCTGACCTGTCTCTTGAGAAACCTGTATGCAGGTCAGGAAGCAACAGTTTGAAGTGGGCCAGTAGACTGGTTCCAAATAGGAAAAGGAGTATGTCAAGGCTGTATATTGTCACCCTGCTTATTTAACTTATATGCTGATTACATCGTGAGAAATGCTGGGCTGGAAGAAACACAAGCTGGAATCAAGATTGCTGGGAGAAATATCAATAACCTCAGATATGTGGATGATACCACCCTTATGGCAGAAAGCAAAGAAGAACTAAAGAGCCTCTTGATGAAAGTGAAAGAGGAGAGTGAAAAAGTTGGCTTAAAGCTCAATGTTCAGAAAACTAAGATCATGGCATCTGGTCCCATCACTTCATGGGAAACAGATGGGGAAACAGTGTCAGACTTTATTTTTATGGGCTCCAAAATCACTGCAGATGGTGATTGCAGCCATGAAATTAAAAGACGCTTACTCCTTGGAAGGAAGGTTATGACCAACCTAGATAGCATATTGAAAAGCAGAGACATGACTTTGCCAGCAAAGGTCCATCTAGTCAAGGTTATGGTTTTTCCAGTGGTCATGTATGGATGCGAGTGTTGGACGGTGAAGAAAGCTGAGCACTGAAGAATTGATGCTTTTGAACTGTGGTGTTGGAGAAGACTCTTGAGAGTCCCTTGGACTGCAAGGAGATCCAACCAGTCCATCCTAAAGAAGATCAGTCCTGGGTGTTCATTGGAAGGACTGATGTTGAAGCTGAAACTCCAATACTTTGGCCATCTCATGTGAAGGGTTGACTCATTGGAAAAGACCCTAATGCTGGGAAAGATTGGGGTCAGGAGGAGAAGGGGACGACAGAGGATGAGATGGTTGGATTGCATCACTGACTCGATGGACATGGGTTTGGGTAAACTCTGGGAGTTGGTGATGGACAGGGAGGCCTGGCGTGCTGCGATTCATGGGGTCACAAAGAGTCGGACACGACTGAGTGACTGAACTGAACTGAACTGAAATGACTTCTATCTCTAGCATTTTAAAAATCTGGAAAGCAAGGCATAAATATAAAAATCTATCTTTGGGAAATATTGGTCTCTACAAAAATCCAAATTTCTAACCAACAGCAGCTTGAGGACTGCTAGCTTATTTATAAAGAAAACAGACCATAACGTGAATTTAAAAATTTACCCTTCCCATTCAGCTGGCTTACTCTCTGAACTTTTGAAAATGTCTACTTATTTCGGCCTTTAATATCACCAAAGTTTATATTAATACTTATCAGCAACCTGTTTACAAACACATTCATGGACTCAGCTAGGGAATGCAAATTATGAAATCTTGATCTTCGGAGATGGGGTCCAAGTCTTGACTTTCCTCTAGAGGCTAACCATTGCATACTAATGGTGCTCACTAACTGCTTACCTAATGAATTAATTCACTATAAATTATTTCATTCACCTTTTTGTGGAGATGATTATCTGGGTTATTGTAATAAAGAGGCGAACACTCATTTATAGACCACTTAGCAGCAGCAGCAGGGCTAGCTGGGGGAATGTATGTCCCTGATGATCCACTAAGTCCTCTAGTTCTACCACATTCTTGGATAGCAGCATCCAACTCCATGTATTATTGCTAAATTTAAAATTAGTAGTTTGCCATCATCAACATCATTCAGTATTTACTATAACTGAGTCCCACAGTTGTGCACAATTTTAGCCCTTATTAGTAATTTTATCAAATATGATTTTTAATTCATGTATACTTTTTGTCTATTTCACTTGTTGAAGGAAGGTCTTTCTGAAGTTTTGCTCCTACTGTTGGAAATATTTGTGTTCCTTTTATTGGTCTAAAATACACTGGGGCAAGGAAGGGATGTGTGGGTTGTAACATATCAGGAAGTGTGTACACAGCCACTCTTGCAAATCACTGAATTTCTAAATTGGAAGGGACCTTTGAGTATTTAAAGAACATTTCTTATCACAAGTTCTGGAGATTGCTTCCAATGAATGTGCATGTTAATTGGATAATTGCTGTTCAGAGAGAGGTTCAGACTGGGTACCATAGGAGAGGCATTCAGTCCAACCTGGTGGTTGAAGGAAGTCATGATGGAACAGTCTTAAACAAAGTGTAAGAGTAGACCACGTGAAGAAAGGTAAAAGACCCTCCAGGCAGGTGGATCAGAAAAAGCCAAAGTTGGTTGGAGATGTACAACAATTTGGTGAGTTTAGAAGGCGCAGGCATGGAGGCGAAGAAAGAGCTACAAGCCCCAAGGCAGTGTAGCAGAGGGAAATGAATCTGGGAAAATGGGAAGGTCTAGTCAGGGAGGGAACTCTGAACTGTGTTTCAAGAAAATTGTGAACTAAGCAATGCTTCTCAAACTCTGCTGGAGTATAAGGGATGCATTCTGTGAATTTTTAAATTTGTCTTTCACTTTAATGGAAAAAATGTTAAAGTATAATTCCACTTTAAAAAGTATAAAAATTTTAGTTTCTTAAGACAGGACTCCGCAAAATAAGGTCTTTGGATAAATACCTGAGAAACATCAGGCTAGACAATGATTTATACATACCTTCCCTGAAGACTGTAAAACAATTCCCTATTGAAGACAAAACTCCATTGTACATTATTACCACTGGTTCCCTTTTATCTACTCTCCTGTTTGTTTAACCCTCTAAGAACTCTAACATGTATGTCAGTTATACTTTCACCTTGCAGAAACTATATGACCTTTCTGTCTTAAGTGTTCATTAAATGTGTTACAGACATCACCTTGTCACCTAGTGTGGAAGCAAATTATCCAAGTTCTACATGAAGTCCTTCTAATGAATCTAAAACCCATTTCCAATTTACTGATGCTCTAGCACAGGGACTTTTTGTAACAAAATTTCCAATTTTATCCAACAATTATTTCAATACTCTCTGACAGGCAGCATTAGAACAAAGGCATTCATCAGTGCTCATTGGGTTGGTCCACTTCTGATTAACTGTAATTCAAAAAGAAAAAGTTTACCTTTGGTTATAAGTGAAACCAGATCGGAGGGCTTGGATGCGACAATGCATGCCTCAAAATCTTTAACTTGGGGTTGTTTCTACAAGGACATCACCCCCACCTTTCACCTCGTACAGGCTTCTTATGGCTGACCCACTCTCATCCATCATGTCTCCTCGAAGTGGTTCTTCCTGGCTGTTCACAGTTCCTAACCCAACTCCCACAAAGTTACGCTACTCCCATTAGCTTGCTGGTTTCTTCATAGAGTTTATCACAATTTATTATTGTTTTCTCTCTGTCTCTCTCACTGGGTTGTACACTCAATGCAGGTGAACACTGTATCTCCAGTGTCCTGCTCATAAAGGATGCTTCTTAAATGTTGGTGAAGGTATAAATATATAACTTCTCTTGAGGAAAATCATTCAACAGCTCATGTTCTCCTAAGGATCATCTTGGCACAAATTTCATAAAGAATAGCTCATGAGCTCCTGCCCCCAAATGTAATAAGGATAAAACACCTTCAAAAATTTTTTCATAATAAAAAAATTATTAAGAGCAAGCTGATGTGGGCTCTTTTTTGTTGTTGTTTTTTAAGAGAAATAGCTGATTCAGGTTTAGGCATGAGTGGTACAAGAACCTAGGACAATCTTATGCTAGAAAGCAAAAAATCTATAAAAGACTATTTGTTGTTGTTCACTCATTCAGTTGTGTCTGATTTTTTGTGACTTCAAGGACTGTAGCATGTCAGGCTTGCCTGTTGTTCACTGTCTCCCGGAGTTTGCTCAAACTCATGTATACTGAGTCGATGATGCCATGCAACCATCTCATTCTCTGAACCCATGTCAAAGACTATTGTGATCTGGTAAAAAAAAAAAAAAAAACAAGCCAGGGTTTCCCATTAGCTGAAAATGGGACAGTTTGAGCATAACAAGAAGAATGATTGTGATGGATTGAAATAAATCAAACATATAAAAATCCATAAGTTCAGAATGTTGTTACTTAAAACTGGTAAGCTTTGGAGTTTCTTACAGCATCAGCTTATTGTTCTGAAACTTGGTGAATAAGGGGAAATTTATCCTGCTCTTCCTGTGCTAATTGTCTTTCAAGTTAACCAAAGAATTGAAAAGAGAAAAATTCTTCTCCATAGACAATTTCCAACTGATAAGTACAGAAGGAAAGGAAAAACTATAAAACCCACAGTTCTATAACTCCTACTGAAATAACGGATTTAGGTAACACTCATGAATGACTACTGAAACCATGGAACTTTTTAATGGAAAAATAAAACTGATAATACCTGAACTTCTGATTGATCTTATTATCACTAAAAGTGAGACAGACAGACATTATATGTCTCTGTTGATGTGATAGACATCACATCACCTATGTGTGTTTAGCACCACCTATGAATTGCTCTTTGCCCCCCCAAAAAGTGAACCTGCATGTAATTAAACCTCTGTAACTAACTTTCAACCTTAAATGACACCATGAGGTTCCAATAAGCCATGCAGGAAATTCTATAGGACAAATGACTCGATTTCTTTAACAAATAAACATCAATTTAGAAAGTGAGTAGGGATGAACTTTTATATAGTAAAAGAAGCTTAAGAGACACATCAACCAAATGTAATGTACAGGCATTGTTTCATTCTGATTTAAGCCAATGAACTTTTTAAAACTTTTTTAAACAACTTAGAGACTGAACAACAACAACCAAATGAACTACAAAAAGTGATTTTTAGATAACTAGAGAAAAATGAGCAGGAACTGAGTAGTAGATGATCTTAACAAAGTGTCTGTCATCAACTTCGTTAGAGAGGATCATGATATTGTGCTTTTAAAAGTTCTTGTTTGTTAGAGGTAGATACCAAAAGTGTTGCAGGTGAAATGATACAATATTTGGGATTTGCTTTAAAACACTGCAGAAAAATTAAAATGGCTGTGTGTATGTGTGAGAGAGAGAGGGCTGGAGGGAGGGAGAGAGAGAGAAACAAGAATGACAAAATGTTGGTAAATGTTGGAGCTGGGTGTTAGGAACAAAGGGATCATTGGTCTATTCTCTCTGTGTATGTTTGAAAAAGATCATAAACAAAATTAAATGCTGAATTTTGTTTTTAAAATGTTTTAGTATGAAATACAGTAAACATACAAAAGTGTCTAGGAACCACTTAAAGAAAAGTATTGAAATATATTGCTATATGTCCACAACACAGTGCAAAACACGAACGATTGCCATCTCTGCAAGTCCCCTTCTGTCCCTCCCTGAACATTACACTCCTCTCCCTCAGAGAAAACCATTGTTTTGAATTTTATGTTATAATCCCCTTGTTTTTCTTTATAGTTTGAAAAACACTACTCATGTACTTATTCTTACACAACATACTATTCAGTTACTTTTTGTTTTTCGACTTCATACAAATGGAATCATGCTTTATGTTGACTTACTTCTTGCAACATCAATTTTGAAATGATCCATGTTGCTGTTTCTAACTGTAGTTTATTCATTTTCAGGGCTGCAAAGTGTTCCATTGTAGGCATGTACCACAGCCTTTTTTATCCATTCTACAGGTGGTAGACATTTGAGTTATTTTCAGTATATGATGAACATTCCTGAACATTTCTCTTGGTACACAGATAGACAAAATTCTTTGAGATGGACACTCACAAGTCAAATTACAGTGTAATCGGATACATGCAAATAAATTGGGAAATGTAAAAATGTTTTCTAAAGCAGCAGATGTTCCAGTTTGCATTTCTTCCAGTAAGCAGTGTTCTTGAGATAGTCCCCTTTTATACATCTTCAGTTCAGTTCAGTTCAGTCACTCAGTCGTGTCCTACTCTTTGCGACCCCATGAATCGCAGCATGACAGGTCTCCCTGTCCATCACCAACTCCCGGAGTTTACCCAAACTCCTATCCATCGAGTCGGTGATGCCATCCAGCCATCTGATCCTCTGTCATCCCCTTCTCCTCCCGCCCCCAATCCTACCCAGCATCAGGGTCTTTTCCAATGAGTCAACTCTTTGCATGAGGTGGCCAAAGTATTGGAGTTTCAGCTTCAACGTCAGTCCTTTCAAAGAACACCCAGTACTGATCTCCTTTAGGATGGACTGGTTGGATCTCCTTGCAGTCCAAGGGACTCTCAAGAGTCTTCTCCAACACCATAGTTCAAAAGCATCAATTCTTTGGCGCTCAGCTTTCTTCACTGTCCAACTCTCACATCCATACATGACTACTGGAAAAACCATAGCCTTGACTAGACGGACCTTTGCTGGCAAAGTCATGTCTCTGCTTTTAAATATGCTATCTAGGTTGGTCATAACCTTCCTTCCAAGGAGTAGTGTCTTTTAATTTCATGGCTGCAATCACCATCTGCAGTGATTTTGGAGCCCAGGAAAATAAAGTCTGATACTGCTTCCACTGTTTCCCCATCTATTTCCCATGAAGTGATGGGATCAGATGCCATGATCTTAGTTTTCTGAATGTTGAGCTTTAAGCCAACTTTTTCACTCTCCTCTTTCACTTTCATCAAGAGGCTCTTTAGTTCTTCTTTGCTTTCTGCCATAAGGGTGGTGTCATCCACATATCTGAGGTTATTGATATTTCTCCCAGCAATCTTGATTCCAGCTTGTGTTTCTTCCAGCCCAGAGTTTCTCATGATGTACTCTGCATATAAGTTAAATAAGCAGGGTGACAATATACAGCCTTGACATACTCCTTTTCCTATTTGGAACCAGTCTACTGGCCCACTTCGAACTGTTGCTTCCTGACCTGCATACAGGTTTCTCAAGAGACAGGTCAGATGGTCTGGTATTCCCATCTCTTTAAGAATTTTCCACAGTTTGTCGTGATCCACACAGTCAAAGGCTTTGGCATAATCAATAAAGCAGAAATAGATGTTTTTCTGGAACTCTCTTTTTTTTTTCAATGATCCAACGGATGTTGGAAATTTGATCTCTGGTTCTTCTGCCTTTTCTAAAACCAGCTTGAACATCTGGAAGTTCATGGTTCACGTATTGCTGAAGCCTGGCTTGGAGAATTTTGAGCATTCCTTTACCAGCGTGTGAGATGACTGCAATTGTGCGGTAGTTCGAGTATTTTTGGCATTGCCTTTCTTTGGGACTGGAATGAAAACTGACCTTTTCCAGTCCTGTGGCCACTACTGAGTTTTCCAAATTTGCTCTCATATTGATTGCAGCACTTTCACAGCATCATCTTTCAGGATTTGAAATAGCTCAACTGGAATTCCATCACCTCCACTAGCTTTGTTTGTAGTGATGCTTTCTAAGGCCCACTCGACTTCACATTCCAGGATGTCTGGCTCTAGGTGAGTGATCACACTATCGTGATTGTCTTAGTCTTGAAGAACTTTTTTGTACGATTCTTCTGTGTATTCCTGCCACCTCTTCTTATATCTTCTGCTTCACCTACTCTTAATATTTTCAGAGTTCTTAATTTTTGCCAATCTAGTGATTGTGAAATGGTATTTTATTATTTAAATTTGCATTTCCTTTATTACTTGGCTTACCCAGTGTCTCAGGAGTAAAGAATCCACCTACAATGCAGGAGGCGCGGGAGACATGGTTTCTATCCCTGGGTTGGGATGATACCCTGGAGAAGGATGTAGCAACTCATTCCACTATTCTTGCCTGGAGAATCCCATGGACAGAGGAGCCTGGCGGGCTAGAGACCATAGGGTCTTAAAGAGTCAGACATGGTTGAAATGACTTAGCATGCATACACGCATGACTATCTCTTTAAGTGTTATAGGGATATTTGTGTTTCCTCCTCTATGAAATAGACACATGCCTTTGCTCACATTTTAACGTTTCTCTTTTTTAAACTGATTTTGGAAAGTTCTTTATATATCCTATTAGCCTGTTATAGTTCACATGGATTGACAATAACTATTTTGTGGCTTGCATTTTCACTTTCTTTATATAGTCCTTTGATGAATCAAATTTAATCAATTTTTGAATTTTAATCAATATTGTCAAACTGATCAATTTTGGACTCTTAGTTACCTTGTTAAAGAAATATTCCCTCCTTCAATGTGATAAAGATATTTTCTATATTGTTTTCTAACAGCTTTACAGTTTTGTTTTTTTACATCTAGGTCTTTAGTTCACTTAAACTTCTTTCTTCTCCTTTTGTGAAACAGGACTCCAATTTCATTTTTCCATATGGACAGCCAATTGACCCAGAACCATTTATTGAAAAGCTCATTCTTTCTCCACTGCTCTGCAATACTAACACAGTCATAAATCAAGTGTCTACATAATTGTGGGTGTACTGCTGGGCTCTGTAAAACAGACTGAATTTTCATCATCCAGGAAATAGTAGAACAGTCTAAGTTTGGTTATTTCTTTTCTTAACTGATGCCTAGAACCCCTGAGATTGTTCTTAATCTGTTCTCTTCCTTCAGTCACTCCTCTAAACCATTCCTAGTCCTGCTAGGCTCTTAATGCTGGTTAGTTCATGTCCATTCTCTTATCAAATACATTAAGAGGTCCCACATTGAAACAGTGAAAGAACTATTTTTAACCCCTAGCTAGACAATGAACTACCCTACTCTTCAGACTGTTATTAACCTCAACTGGACCCACCATACAGCATAAACTCAGTAAATATTAGTTTCCCTATAGGGTTTCACATGGGTTAACTGTTATTATTATTAATTTTTTTTTATGAGAGTGTGATTTGCCTCCTGGCATATCCAAAATATTCTCATATGAACTTACATGGTTTTTTTTCAAAATGTTTAACCTAGAAATTTGTCTAAATCATATAAAGATAATGAAGGTTTCACTTCACTATTGCATTGTTTTAAAGTATCTTACTAAACCTTTTGAAATGTAATCAGACAACAATGTAACTGTTTGACATAATCAGGCATTTCATTTCAGCTTGATTTACCTTTGGGCTATTATGAAAACAGACTCTTGGAAATCCAAAATGACAAAACAGAGTAATCAAGGTCTATTTAATATCAAATTAATTTTTCATTACCCTTTATTAGATGTGCAACAACTTCAACTTGAAGGTGCTTTCTTACTTATCCTATTTGTACGTTTTGGTATTATCTCTTGTTGAGCTAGAAGGTAAAAGTCTTCTACAGGCAGCTTCAGGGACCAATTAACTCCATTAAGTTATATCCAGTTACGTAGTGAACTGAACCACGGCTGTCTGGGGCTGTCTGGAGCTGTGACAATCAGGAGATGGAGAGAGGCAGAAAAGGAGAGATTGATTTTAATATGTCACCGAAGCACAGTGCAACAATATGCCAGCGTGACTTTCAAAATGGCCTTAAAATATTCCAAACTCAGGGAGTTTCCTTGCTCCTGAGTGGGAGTTGACAGACTGTCTGGCAGCATTAGAAACAGGCAGAGAAAAGCTGATGTCTATATTGTATCCTCTAATGATAACATTCTGCCTCTTTGCGACATCTCCCCCTTAGAAGGATCCGTATATTTGGTGTGAGGATGTGTGTGTGTGTGTGTGTGTATGTGTGTATGTGTGTGCGTGTGCGTGTACGCGCGAGCGAGCCCCCCACCCCCCGCGCGTTTTGCCTCCTCCTGTGCAGAGGGCAGGGTTTCACCTCACATCTGGGAAAACCAAACCGAAGGACACTAACCCTCCCAAGGTCAACTAGAAAATTAGGCCGGGGGAGGGGGATGGGAGGAATCGAACCCAAGTGTCCCCACTGCAGCTTTGTGGTTGGGCACTAAATCATTTTTCTTCTCTTGTGGGAAAAAAAAAATCATTGGGTGGGGGTAAGTGAGAGATTAATCAGATTTCTTCCTCTTTCTCCCCTTTCCTCCCCTCCCCCAAAGGAGATAAAAACTCATGAAAGCAAACAAGGTGTCCACTCCGCAGTTCTTAAGCTGGGTCCCTCCAGTCTTCCCCTACACTCCACCCCCCAACACAAAGCGACCCCTGCTCCCAAGGTTTCGGTCCGTCCTACGCGGAGCCCGGGAGGTGAGGAGTGGTTAAAACTCAGCCCTCACCTCCAGCGGGTCCCGGATCCGCGGCGCCCAAGCCCCGCCCCCGCCGCCCTTCCCCCACGGCCTCGGCACGCCAGCCCCTCTCCCCTCTCCCAATCGGGCGCACCCACCCCAGATGCCGCCTGGCACCGAGCGCTGCCGCCGCCGCCGCCGCCGCAGCAGCACTTTTCACTTGTATTGATCACCTCCCGGCCCCGCTCAGCCTGCTCGCCGGAGCGGAGCGCGGCCAGCGCGCCAGCCCTTGGCAGCCTCGGAGCAGTCGGGCTCCGGGAGGCAACTCCTTGGGAGCGCCCTGTCCGGGGTGCCCTCTGCGCTCTGCAGTGTCTTTCTCTCTGTCTCGGGGGAGAAGAAGGAGGAGGAGGAGGAGAAGGAGGAGGAGGACGTCTGGTCCGGGCTGGGAGGTGGAGCAGCGGCAGCCGCCGCCGCCGCCGCCGCCGGAAAGGGAGAGGCAGGCGAGATCGAGACTTGGAAACCCCAAAGTGCCCGCGACCCTGCACGGCAGGCTCCCTTCCAGCTTCATGGGCAAAGTGTGGAAACAGCAGATGTACCCTCAGTACGCCACCTACTACTACCCCCAGTATCTTCAAGCGAAGGTAAAGGGGCGCCGGGGATGGGGGGCGCCCGGGGCGCGCGAGGCTCGGGTCCGGGAGGGGCGAGCGGCGAGCTCCCGCCGCCCCCGGTGGAGTTGATGGAAGGTTGCTAACTATAGCGCTGGCCTGGGCGCAGCCGGGCGGCGCGCTGGGCGGCTGCTGCCCGCGGAACTGAGTGCGGAGATCGGGTTACAGAAAGCCTCGGGGGGAAAGACTAGACAGGAAAGAGCCGCCGGCCCCTTCCTGGCCCGGGAGGCGGGGAGGGTCGCGGGCCGAGCGGCGCCCCTCGCCGAGCGTTGGCTGCTCGGCCGCGGGTCCGGCTGGCGGCGCAGATCTTCGACCCCTTCTCCTGGGCCTCGCCCGGCGAGCAGTAACTCGGCTTCCCTCGGAGTGGCGCCGAACCTCCCGCCCCCCGGGGACGCCCCTCAGTCTCCCGCGCGCGCGATGACTGGGGCTCCAGGGGGGGACGGGACTTTTCCCTCCCCGCCTCCGGCCCTGGGCGCCCGCCCCTCGCCTTGATCTTTGTGCGCTGTGGCACTTCACCTGGTTACTGATTTCTACTTTTACGCTGGTGTTTTGGGTAGGAAAGTGGCCAAAGTTCACTCAGCGTTCATTGATGTCCCTTTTAATCTTCCCTGTAGCTTCTGCAAAGGCGGGACAATGGGCAGATTTCGATTCAGAGAAAGAAGTGACTTCGTATTTAGTTTTGAAAAATGCTACCTTACATGTTTACATACAGATCGATTTTCAGTGGTGCTTTCTCAGAAGTGGCCTTGGTACACGCTTAAGTAACACAGCAGATGACATGTAGTCATACAAATTGCGCCTGGCTTTCTAGGGACCCTGGATACGTTGTTAGTGGGCCTATCTTATTTTTACTATAAGAATTTGATGCCTTCTGAACTCATTGAAAAAAAATTATTGGGTCTATGAAAAGTGAGGTTTTCGCTGCTTTGGAAGCTCTTTTCCAGTTTGGGAGGGCGAAAGTTGGATGCAAAAGATTTCATCAGCTGTTAGCATCTCCTATCTGGACTCCTGGTGCCCTTCCAGATTACAAAAGAATCAGGTATGGGTACAGCCTCTGAACTTTCTTTGGAAGGTTGTTATCATGCCCTGCTTGCTGGCAGAGGGCATTTCAGGCCTGGTGCAGAGAATCGGATTCAACCTCGATAAGCCTTTCTTTCTTACAGTGTGTGTGGTCCATGTTATGTGCCTACATCATCGTTCTGCATGTGTCCCTGTAGGTAAAATGACAGTCGTCTGCATAGAGACCTGAAATTTCTTAGCCCTCAAGGACCTCGTTTTCACCCCTTCCCCGATAATCGCCAGAAAGCAGCAAGATGGTAGCAGTAAGGATACCCATTACTCATTTATATGTGGTAGCCTCTGTATTTGTTTTCAGGGACTGGAGGGCGGTACCCGTATTTTGGTGAACTACATTGTAAATATAAGTTGTTTGGAGAAATTTTGAGGTGTAATCAATGCACTACCTTTTAGATATCATATATGTTTAATGCATTTGTTTAAATTATGCAGCATTGGGTACCTAAAGGACAGCCTATTCAACACTTAACTTTATGAATAATAAATAACATACACTCAGGTGAAGAAAAAAAGGCCATGTTTCTACAGGCACATTCACCTTAGTAATTTTTATGTACCATTAGTAAGTTAGAAACCAAGTACATAGCATTTAATATAGCTAATGCAATGCCATTTGGCTCTTTTTGCCCCGTAAATAATTGAAGAGAGAGACAAACGGCAAGAGCCTGCTCTAGTAATTAGGGTCGGATCCCAGAAAGCTTTAGGGCCCATTTTCTGAAAGTGTGCTTCCTGCATAAAGCATTTAATATTGATTTCTGTTACAGTAAATGACAGTCTCAAAACATATCTTGCTGTTTCTACTCTGAAATCTGAAATCCTATTACTCTGAATCTCTTTGTTTCCGGAGAAAGACAGACATACTCACTTGACCTATATAACATGGTATTAAAGTTTGATAATTGAATCTAAATTCCCTGTTGTAAAGAATCTTGATTATCTCAAGAAGAGGCATCTCCTAAAATGTAAAGCGACTAGATGCAGATTTTAGGTAAGCATAATTCAGTACACATAGCCCTTTTTTTCTCCCTTATCTAATCTATCTCTTGGTAACATGGTATTGTGAATCATTAAAAAAAAATAGAGACCTGATTTGATCTGTAGTTAGTTTAAAAACAAATGTTACCTATTCTACCTAAAGAGTTAATAAACTGACGTAGTATCTGTGGTCTACAGTGATGATCCTTGCCTCTGTTTGTGTTTGTATTCTAACCCTCCTGAAATATGGGATAAGTAGCATCACCGTTTAAAGTACAGTGATGTGTTTGCTAGACAGAGTTGTTTTGAAACTTCTGTTTGGAAGCTATATCAAAAACTGAAGAACGGTGTGGTCGTTTACCAAGTGATATTTGAGTTAGACTTGTGATCAAGAGATGGATGTGATTGTTTTGAATCGAGAAAGAATAAATGAATGGGACTTCTTTTCCTCAAAAGGAATAGATACCAATGAAAATGGCACTTGAAAATCAGTTACCATACTTCAAAAAGTTATCATATGTCAAATAATTTTTCTTATGTTAATCATCCAATCAGTCTGTTTTGAAAAATTCATTTAGTAATGTTTCTCTGTAGAAACGTATTAGTTACTTCCACGTTCTATCAACAATTAGTAACCAACAGATTATGGAGCTGTATTACAACATGTGACCATATTTGTGTGCTTTATGCTTTGACAGAAAAAGAAAATATTAGAAAAAGTAATCCAGATACAATAAACATAAAGTAAAATAGAGGATATTATGGAAGGGCTGGACATGGGGTGGAAATGAAGGACTTCAAAATTTTTATAATACCTTAGTGCAGAGTAACAGAGATTGCAAGTAACCTGATTTTACACGCTTGTTGAGTTTTTTGTATTTCTTTGTAAGGATGGTCTTATCACAGCAGGAGTCTCTTTATCACTTGACACATCCATTCTAAGATACAGGTTGATGTAGCTTCCTAAGTATAAGCACATATTGTTTTGAAGGATTTTCTAAATTATTAAGAGACATTGTGTATTACTGAAAATTAAATTTGGTATCTACTTGTCAGATACACAGGAAACATTCTGACAATTTGATATATTTTAATTTTGTATGTAGACATTTTCACTTATCATAAAGGAAACCCTTGAAGTCTGTTTGTTTCAAAAATACCATGACGTATATTACTACCAAGCCGTGTATACAAATATTTATGGGAATTGAAATACTTATTCTAGTTCTTTTGAAGAAAGGGAAGTACCAAATGTGCTTTAATGGTTAGCTGATATTTTGTACCATCTACAAGCAGTCTGACTCATTTGTGATCTTTATTCATAGATTGTTTTGTGTAAGAGATGATCTACAGTAGAGAAATGTTTGTTTCTAAAACAAATGTTTGTCCTAAAACTACTTTTGTGTAAGTGCATGCCTAAGAAGATACTTGAACCTAGCCTAAAAATCTGAAAAATGTTGAGCAATATAATTTGGTATTCTGTTAATGAAACTACTAGAAAAAGAGCTCTTTCTGAATTGAATTTTTGGGTAAATTAAAGTTTTGTTGAATTCCTTAATTTTTCCTTAGTTATAATCACATGAATATTATATCAGTCTGTTTCTTTAGAAATTAGGGGTCGTGATTTGATACATGGAACTACTGAGTATATTAAGGTGGATTGGAGGTACAGTGGCATGATATTAAGACTTGGGGTGCTTTGTGTCCTGAGAAGTAACTGCATTTGGGAAATGAATAAAGTGTGTCTAAATGCATCAATACATTAATACAGTATTTTATATGAAGAATACACTTTCTTTTCATAAGTGGCTGAGATAGTGTGGCTATCTGGAAGTAGTGTTGGAAGACTCAGGGTCAAGGAAATGCTAAACTGAAGATGCATTATAATGAAATATTATAGGATCCTTCCCCTTGGATAGCCATTTCTTTTGAATTTCCATAATACCTATTATTTTTTATATGTTGGGAGCCAAACCTTACACTACTAGAATGGAACAGGGAAAAGATAAGTGAAGAGAAGGAGGAAAGTAATCAATTATTTAGTATCAGTATAATCAGATGTACTTTACATATTTGGTGATCTTGGCTTCAAATTTAAATTCAAATATGGCAATTCCCATGTAATACACTTTCATGAAAAAACATTTTAAGCCTTTTGATATATTGCTTAGTCTTTATGTTTTACTTAATAGTTTCTTGGAACTTTTAATTACCCCAGCTTACTTAATGAAGACTGAAATTTTAAGTTCTAGGTCTTTATACTAGACAGCAGGACCTTTTCCCCTTTCTTTTTACTAAAGAAGGATTTGCTAGAAACGAAAATTCCTTTTTCCCCCTATTATCTACTTAACCAATAAAAATTATGTGAGGAAGATCTAGAATGGAAGTAAAAATGATATGGACACCTAAATATCATTCATTCTTTTTAAAGATGAGGGATTTCTTGTCTGGTTTGCTTTTTATTGGATTCTCAGTTCCCTAAAGTTTATTTTCCCCTGTCATGGTCTCCTTTTCCTACATTGAATCTCTTTTCAAAGGCTATCAGCTGTCCATATTTCTAATTTGATTTGCAGAACACTAGGTGCTAAGTAAATGCTTGTTACTGACTACTATATTCTGAATAAGTACATGCAAAATTTTCTTAGACCAGAAAAAAATTATAGACCAAAATCTACAAATATAATAACCCAGCCTAACTTTCTAATGAAATTTCAATATAGTTTGATTTGAATTTTAATTTATCTTGTTCCTGTAATGAAAACTTTCATTTATGAAGATCACTAACATGAATTACATATCAATTGGTCCATGCTTAATTTATGAAATCAAAGTACCTTTTTTTTTTTTTACAGTCTTTATTAAAGACTATGGCACCAGAAAAAAAAGATCTCATAGTGTTCTATCAAAGAGGGAAATGTTACATGTGATGAACTGGTTACTTAGCATGTGTTTGCCTCTTACTACTGGCCCCCACCAACACAGTTCAAACTTTTTCTGCTTAATTTTCAAGAAAATCCTTTTTTTTCCCCCTGGTATATTTCGGATGTGGTAAAAACATTTATTCATTTAATGAATAATAACCAAAATATAAACTAGCCTCAAGTTGTTCAAAATTGTAATTTTCTGTGTTACTGAGTGGTGTATTACCCTAAATATGACATTTAGCTACCTAGTTTCTTATCCCATTCATTGGGATATTACAGGAATAAACAGGAACATACTCAATTGTTCTTAAATGGAGGTGTTTTATTCAATGTAACATTACTTAAAGAAAATGTAGTAATGATATGTCAGTGATTTAAATGCAGTGCCATAATATTTGGTACACAATTAAGCTATATATTCAAAATTGAGCATTGGGCTTGGGGATTTTATGTGGAATGAATGTAAATGTCTTGGTTTCTCTGCTGTATTATTTTACCAAGTAAGTGGTAAAACCTGGTGCCTTGGGAAAAGCAGCAGTTGGATGATACAGACATTTAGCACCCAGAGTTTGGTCCGAAGATACACAGCAAAATGCCTTCTTATAGAGTGTGTGTGTCAAACACACATGCAGATTTGAGCACACACACAGATTTGAGAACAGAAACTAAGTCATTTTTTAATCAGGTAGATATGTGGGTGAAGGTGTAAAGAGAGAATGGTGACAGCCAAGTTAGCAAGCCAAACATGTATCTTACATAATTGAATTCCTTATTTTGGCTTAATGCACCTAGTCTCTTTAACATAATTATATGAATATTTAACATTTTCAAACAAGCATTGGAAAAAAAGTGTATCAAAGATGGTGAGAGAGAAAACGGGGGCAAAAATCAACATCTAGACCTCCAAGAGGAAATGTTCAGTCTAAAATGGAACATTCTTGCTCTCTGTATATTGTCTTCTAGCTAATTCTTAAATGCATGCATTTACCATTTAGAGGAGGGAGAACAGTCTTCTGGATGATATATGTGAAAACCTGGATTCCAAAAGCGAGATTAGATGCTAATATGAACAATTAACTTGCTTGTAAATTTGGTACTGTGGCTTTCCTGGTGGCACGATGGTAAAGAATCTGCCTACAATGTGGGAGACTCAGGTTCAATCCCTGGGTTGGGAAGATCCCCTGGAGAAGGGAATGACTACCCACTTCTGTATGCTTGCCTGGAGTATCCCATGGGCAGAGGAGCCTGGTGGACTATAGTCCATGGGGTTGCAAAGAGTCGGACATTACTGATCGACTAACACTTTCACTGTAAACACACAAAGTCAACGTCTTGTGGATGATTGCCTGCAATGACTCTATTCTGGAATTAGGCTAAATTTTAAGCTGGTGTTTGTGGGAAATTGCTGAGGCTCTTGAAGGGCTATAATACTAATGAAGTGATTGTATTTCCTTAGTGACCCTAGAGCACCATTGTCTGCTTCGGGTATTGGGAAAGGTAAGGGAGTATAATATCTGATCCCTGCTGTCCAGCTGCCAGCAAAGACAGAATAGACACATTTTAAGACATAAAGCAAAGAATATTTTCAAAATAGTTCACCCAGGAAGACAGCATACCCACCAAGTGTTTGAGTGACAGGAAGGCCCTCTGATCCACATGTGGGATTAAAAACTGTCATGTGTATTGTGAGAAAAGGTAAAGTGCTAATAAAAGTTACAACAAACCTGGGAATTTTATAGAGAAATGGGCTTTAGATTAATGAATGAAAATTTCTTAAATTGATAATCACCATTGTTTTGTGTATTTTCTGCTCTGTAATCCTCTTATGACTACTTAGAGTTTTAAAGAATATCACTTTTTCATACTTTATCTTAACTCCTTCTCCTCAAAGTTGCATATTCAATTACCTTATTTTACATTATTATGTTTCCAGTTTTATGCTTATAAATGTGCTATTAAGCCCACCTATTAGGGTTGTGACAGGCTGGAAATATCATCATTAAATGATGACATCATTGTGATATGGAAATTTTATTTTATTCTTTTACTTTTATCATTTGAAGTGATGTTTATTTCTTCTAATTTATTAGTGTTGTTTGGAGTTGTTAGGCGTCACTGTGTGCCTGCAATCTACATGGTGATAATGTGTTTAGTGTGAGCTGACCTTTCTTCAGAAAATAACAGATTTTTTATTATTCCTGATCTTTCAGGGTTATAGCATTTTATTCTCCTTATTTGGTCATTATCTAGCTTTAATTTTTAAAAAATAAGCTCTGCAGTGGGTCTAAGTCCTTCAGGAGTCATATTATCCTCTGGCCTCAGTGTGGAACACTGAACCCATCCTTCTGGTTACCCTTTGAACAACACGTGCTATTGGGCTGCTGGGTCGAGGAAAAAAAAAAAAGGATGGTTTCAGGAAGAGTTTCTGTGCAACAAAACAAGATGATTTCATAGATATCACAAATAATTTTTACCAATCTTGAAGAAAAAATACATCATCTTCCCAGCTTTCCCAAGTGGGTAGATCTACTTTATATGATACTGATTTTGTTTTTTATAAGTTGAAAATTACTAATTAGAATGGACAGAATTTGATGGATACATCATGGAATTCTGTGCTTTCTCTGAACTTGAGTTTTTGGGGAGGGAAATCAAAATTGCCAAAAAAGAACTTTAGATCATAAACCTACATTTCTATTGTACTTAAGCTCCTCAAATTGACAATAGTATTCCCCCTATTTAACATTTTTTAAACATGGTGATTTTGAGAATTGTAATTGAGAGAATATTTGTGCTGAAAAACCTCTAAACCCTTCTTCGTATGTAGAATAACAGTGAAATATTTTCACAGTTTGAAATAAAGTCTCATAAAATATTTGGTTACAGGGAGAAGTACGTCATATCAGAAATTTGTAATACCACCAACTTTACCTTGGTCTTCTCAGCAGTAATTTAGATTCAGTACCAAACAGGCTTTTGACAAACGCAGATATTTATAGAAAGGAAAATTTGCCAGTTTTTATTTTCAGGTCTTTAACTGAAATACTCCCAAAGTCCTCTCTGCCACCTACAGAGCACAACATTGATTAATTTCATTGTTTAAAAAATGGAAGCCTTAAGAAAAAAAGTTCTTAGTCTCAATCAGTTCTTGGGTTTTATTCTACATGATTATTTGCATACTTTTATTAACAGCAACAGCAACACAAAAAGAACTGACTAGAAGAGAAACTTCTCTAACAGAAATTCTATTGCTAGGCAAATGATATTTTTTAGAACACTATGTGATTTTTCTGTGATTGGGTATAGCTTATCTTAAAAATGAATTGTGTTTACAACAAGTTTTGTTCCAAAAAGTTCACATATAACTTACTTAGTACTTGAAATTCATCTAGTATATTTCATATATAAATTGTTATCTTGCATTAAAGGGTTCCCAGCCAACCCATATGGGCCTGTGAAAATAACCCACTTTATAGTTCGCATACAGTTGTTATGTATTGGTCCTACCACATGTGCTTCCCAGGTGGTGCTAGTGGTAAAGAACCCACGTGTCAAGGTTCCCTGGAGAAGGACATGGCAACTCACTCCAATATTCTTTCCTGGAGAATCCCATGGACAGAGAGCCTGGCAGAATGCAACCCATAGGGTTGCACAGAGTCTGACACAACTGAAGCAACTTTAGCATGCACTCATGCATAGAACCAAATCATCATAAGGAACAATGTTTCTTGGAGGAGGAGGGTAAGTATTCAGAGTTGGAACTCCGAGTACCCCTCTTTGGCCCCTTTAGGGGGAAGTGAGAAGTTTTTCTTAACTCATGTGAGGGGCAGTGGGAAGACTGGAGCTCCCCGTAGACCCTCAACAGGGCTTTTGAGCTTACTAGACTGGGGACTGGGTTTTAAGAAGAGGAGGGAGGTGTAGCTTGTGAAGTCACAAGGGGCAGGGATTGGTGAAAGTGGGAGCTGTGGGCACTGGAGCTTCTCTCTGGGTTAAGCCTTAGGGGCCCTGCTCACTTCTCACTCCTGGGACTAGCTCCCCACGTACTTGTTTTCTTTTCCTGTGCTGCCCTCATAGATAATCTCTTGTTCTCCTTCCTCCTAGCCCACCCTCAATTTTTATAAAGCAGTCCAAGGCTAGATTCTAAGAAGTAGGATTTTGCATCCCTAGCTCATCACTAGCTAGATTACTACAGCCTTGCCAACTTCTCTCCTCTTCTGTAGCACTGAATCAGGCAAACAGCTTTTGAGGCTGGTAACAAAAAGGAAACCAAAAGACAAAGAAAACATCATCCAGTGCCATCACTTCTTTTTCCACCAAGTCCTGGTCCAACAGTGCTTCATAATACTTCAGTTCAATTCAGTCGCTCAGTCGTGTCTGACTCTTTGCAACCCCATGGACTGCAGCACGCCAGGCTTTCCTGTCCATCACCAACTCCCAAAGTTTACCCAAACTCATGTCCATTGAGTTGGTGATGCCATCCAACCATCTCATCCTCTGTCATCCCCTTCTCCTCCCACCTTCAATCTTTCCCAGCATCAGGGTCTTTTCCAATGAGTCAGTTTTTCACATCAGGTGTCCAAATTGTTGGAGGTTCAGCTTCAGCATCAGTCCTTCCAATGAATATTCAGGACTGATTTCCTTTAGGATGGACTGGTTGGATCTCCTTACAGTCCAAGGGACTCTCAAGAGTCTTCTCCAACACCACAGTTCAAAAGCATCAATTCCTCGGTGCTCAGCTTTCTTTATAGTCCAGCTCTCACATCCATACATGACTACTGGAAAAACTAGCTTTAACTAGATGGACCAAACCATAAGCATCTGATAATGGCACAGTCCCGATAACCTCAGATTTTTACTGAGACTCAACCTATGGAGCACTGGTTAAGAATCCTACCCTGAAAAGAAGACAAAAATGGAACCAGTCTGTGCTTAAGAAGACAACTCAGACCATGGTCCTTTGGTAATTGTTTGTGGATTGTGGCTTGACTCTGGGGTGAAGAGCTCTACATGGTCCAAGAGCCTGCAAAGGAGGGATGAAGTCCATGGGTTTGGGCAATCTCCCAAGTGTGCTGCTTCTCTCTCATCTCCTTTTCCCACACTCCCTCTTTCCTTTTCTCCTCCATTTCTACTTCTACCTTTTCTTCCTGCACAATGACAGTAGTCCCACTGTGCACTGACTTCTGACCAGCCAGAGGTTTGTGTGCTCCTGGTGCATCTGCTAGGGTGGTGGCTGCTTCCAAGCGACTCCCACTGCATCTGCCCAAATAAGGGACCAAGTGGGTCTGACTTAATTTGGGTTAAAAAAAAAAATCTTTGCTTTATAGATTATGATTAAGAATTTACTAACTTCAGTTCCCTCTTTGAATCAGATTTTCTTTCTGATTCCTTATCCAATTTTATACGGAAAATTTAAATAAAATTGTATTTAGTGGTGACTTGGTGGTAAAGAATTCTGCCAAGCAGAGTTCAATCCCTGGGATGGGAAAATCCCCTGGAGAAGGGAATGGCAACTCATTCAAGTATTCTTGCCTGGGAAAACTCATGGGCAGAGGAGCCTGGTGAGCTACAGTTCATGTGGTCGCAAAGAGTCAAACTCGACTTACTGGCTAAATAACAACAAGTGTTATAGAAGCACAGACATGACGTAAGACTTTGAGCAAAAGAGAGCATAACTAGCATAATAAAAAGTGTTTTGATGCCAAATGTGTACTCCAAAGGGGATTGGAACTTAAATATGACATAGTGAAATGATAAGCTGCATACATTTTTTTGTTCACCCATAGTAAAATTTAAAATCATATATAACCACCTTTTCAGTTTCTTGAATATTTCACTAAATTATTATTTATCTGAAGATAATCACAAAAGTTTTTTTTTTTTTTGATTGCAGAAAGGTGTGTTTCTTACTTGGTAATAGTTCCTCAGATTTTAATTTTAATAGCAGAAATCTTAAATGTTGATTTCGACTGCTTATTTTTTAAAAGAATAGATTGTATCTTAGCATACAAATAGGATTTCAAATGACAGAGAGTGATATCTGGTGTTCTTTTCTACCCCTCTGTCTCTGTCAACAAATTCAAATTCATGTCTCAGCAATTCGGGATATTCTTCAGTGAATATCTTTTGAGCCTTCAAAATTTGATTTGACTGTGTGTGCTGAAGATAGCTTGTTCAGATAAGCACATGGTGATCGTCGTCCGTGTGTCTGGGCCCTAATGAACATCTGCTTTCTAGGGCGCCACAGGAGCACCTTTCTTTGTTTCCTCTTCCTTTGCCATTTTGATTTGAATCTAGTTAAACCCTGCAAATGGGGTTGTTTTTCAATATGCAAATACTCCTATCTCCCTTTTTGGAAAAGAAAAAAAAAAAGCACCAGATATTTTAAACATGAACGCATCGGGAATTTAAAAAGAGTCTGAAGGAAGCAAGCGCACAACTCTAGTTCTTCTCTTGACCACTCAGACATGGACAAAAATCATCTAGCAGAGATCATAGAGTTGGAGCTGCCTGGTGGGTAATTTAATTAAATTCAACAAACACTGAGCAGGCATTGTGTTAGGCCCTGGAAGGTGCAAATATGTAAATAAGGCATGATTCCTGCCATCGTGGAGCACAATGAGGTCATTTTATTTACTTTCCTGTTTATTTAAAATTTTTATTTGAGGTAGAACACAGACACACACACACATAAACAATATAGCACACACATTTTAAATATAATGTGCTCATGTAACAGCTACCCAGGCCGTTGTGTGACATTTCCAGCACCCACAAAGCACCCTCATGCCCTTCTCAGTGTGTCCTCCGCAAAGGTGTCTGCTAGCCTTACTTCTATCCTTGTAGATTGGTTTTGCCTACTCTTGCATGTCATAAAAATGAATTCCTGGTGACTCAGATGGTAAAGAATCCACCTGCAGTGTGGGAGACCTGGGTTTGATCCCTGGTTTGGGATGATCCCCTGGAGGGAGACATGGCAACCCACTCCAGTATTCCTGCCTAGAGAATACCCATGGACAGAGGAGCCTGGTGGGCTACAGTACGTGGGGCCGCAAAGAGTCGGACACGACTGAGCGACTGAGCACATTCTTGTATGTCATAAAAATGAAATCCTATAGGATACAAAAGGATGTATCCTTTTGTGTCTGGTCTCTTTAGCTCATCATTATTTTGATTTCATTCATCCATGTTGTTAAGTGTTAACTGTCGATTCTTTTTTTTTTTAATGCTGTGTAGTATTCTATCACAGAATATATCACAATTTTTATCTGTTCTACTATTAATGGTCATTTGGATTATTTCACTGTGGAGCTATTATGAATAAAATTGCTGTAATTATTCTTGTTCATACCATTTGGTCAACATACCCATTTACTCATAAGAGAGGAACTGGTAGGTCCTAGAATGTATGTGTGTTCACCTAAAATGGTCGATGCTACCATTTTCTGTTCCTATTGGCAAAGTGTGAGAAAGCTAATTATTCTACATGTCACTAACACTTGGTATTGTCAGTCTTTTTAATTTTAGCCCTTCTAGTGGGTGGTATCTCAGTATGGTTTTAATTTGCATTTCCCTGATGATTAATGATGTTGAGCACTTTTTCATATCTTTATCGGTCAGTTGGATATCCTCTTTTGTGAAGTGTTTTTCAAGTATTTTGCTCACTTCTTAAACATAACAGCTTTATTAAATATAAGTCACATAACATAAAACTCAACCTTTTTCCTCACTTTTTCATATTGGGTTGTCCTTTTTATTAGTTGTAGGTTTTTAAATAAAGTATGGATACAAATCGTTCATCAGGTATATCAGAGATATATATATATACACGTGTGTGTGAAAGTATCTGCTCCCAATTTTCAGTTTTCTCGTTCACTATCTGATTACTTTCTTTTAATAAATAGAAGTTTTTAATTTTAAGTTCCATTTATGATTTATGATCATTGCTTTTTGTGTCTGTTTAAGAAATCTTTGCTTACTTTAAGGTCATGAAGATATATTCCTATATTTTCTTCCAGGAGCTGTATTTTATCTTTCACATTAGGTCTGTAGTCTATCTCTAATTAATGTTTGTGTATGTGGATGAGGTTGAGATTCATTTTCCCCCCATATGTGTGTGTTAGTCGCTCAGTCGTGTCCAACTCTTTGTGATCCCATGACTGTAGCCCATCAGGCCTCTCTGTCCATGGAATTCCCCAGACAAGAATACTGGAGTGGGTAGCCATTTCCTTCACCAGGGGATCTTCCCAACCGAGGGATTGAACTCAGGTCTCCCTCATTGCAGGCAGATTCTTTACAGTCTGGGCCACCAGGGAAGCCCCCCACATATGAATATCTTATTGATGCAGCAGCATTTATTGAAAAGACATTTTCATTTTCTCCTTTGAATTCTAGGACATTTTTGTTGTAAATCAGGGGACCACATTTATGTGTTTCTTTTTCTGGACTCGGTTTGGCTTCATATGTATTCCTGTGTCAGTACTACATGGTCTTAATTGCGAAAGCAATATATTATTGGTATATTCCTCAAGGTGGACTTAAGGATTCTAGATCTTCTATCTTTTAAAATAAATTTTAGAAATTATTTTTATTAAAAAAAGAAATCTGATAGAATATTTATTGGACTGACATTAACACTATACATCTGTATTGGAAGAACTGATACCTTCCAAACTGTAAGGATATCTCTCCTCATTTATTTATGAACTTACCACTTTTAAGTAATTGATAATAAAACAATGGAAAACTACTGCTTTAGATGCTTATTTCTTAAATATAGTCAATAATTCTTTCAAAATCTGTAGTAGGAGAGTTGGCATAGATCCTAAGAAAATAATTCTTTTGAAGGGGGAGAGAGAATATTCATTGTCAGATAAAAATTAATTTTGAAAAGTAGTTTATAACTGAAGCTTTTCCTTTAAAAACATATGGGACGTTCTTTCTGATTTCTCTTGAATGCATCCCAAAGTACTACTGTTTCTCCTTTATATTCTTTAGTTTCCTTCCTAGGCTTCGTTTATTTGATGACATGTCATCCAGTCACCTTGTCGTATATAAGCATGATTATCATTTGAAAATTAGTTGTGTTTGGAGAATTTTTTGACATCCCCTGTGATTTTATTTTTTTTAATATTACCTAGATATTGTGAAAACAAAGGCTGGGAATAGCTGTGCTTAGATACTAACTTCTGAGCAATCGGATATGCTGCTCTATGGGCCTCTGCTCCTTCGAACTCTTTCTTAGATGTTCTGAAAATCTCATATGTATTTTTTTCATGCTTCATATTTAAGGTTTTTAAGCTTTGATTGCTGCCATCTTCAGCCAGCCAAACACAACTACATAGAACTTTCAAAGCTTATTAGTTCTGGCTAGGTTAGCTTGGGTTGAGTAGGAGGTTGAATAGACGACTTCTGAAGTCCCTTTCAACTCTAAATTTTATGATTCTGGGAATTTATAACATCCAAGAATCACACAGTCTTCGAACTGGAAGGAACTTGAAGATAATCTGGTCCAAGCCACTCACTTTACCAACGAGGAAATCTACCCAAAGTGAAGAGACAGGAGTAGGGTTCCAGAGCTGGGGGAAGTGGGGTAGCGGGATGGGGAGGGTGGGAGTGGCAGGAGGGCCAGACCTCACATGACTAGTCCGTGCTGTGACCTGAAGGAGGGCAGGAAGGAAGAAGGCAGGCCACACACAGCCTTAGCAATTAATTATTCCAGGAAACTTATCAGAAGTTGGACTGGGCTGTGAATGGGGCCGGTGTCTCCAGCTGGTTTCTGGTTGGAAACTAGTAGTGGTCACCCTGTCAGAGGTCACCCTAGCAGGTGGGGCCGGCCAGACGTATGCATCGCCTTCCCCGAGCATGGCCACTTCCGCTGGTTTGCCGGAACAGTGTCCAAATCTGATCCTGCTTTGTCGTCGTGTTTCTAACCGTAAAGTGCTCTGGGTACCGCTACCAGAGCTGGGCCCTGCTTATCCTCCATGGCTTCTGGCCTCTTCACAGCCTTGTTCTCCTTCTGGATTCTTCCTTCACCACATTCCTGAGAGTCTTTGTTTTTACAGTCATGGGTCTGGGGCCAAAACCCTCTCCCTTTTTTAGCACGCCCGAAGCTTTCCCACACTAGCAGGATACACTCCAGACTACTTGATTCTTACTAAACTTTCTCTGTCCTGCCATCACTACCTGCTGTAACCTGTTTGGTCACCCAAACCACCACAACACAACCCAGGGAGGCTCTGATTAAGCACCCCCTGTATTTGTTGAAGCCAACCCCCTCATTCACCACTCTGATGGGTACCACTTTCTTCTTAATGCTGAACACTCCACTTTAGGCTTTAGTATTTCTTTCTTTTTTTTTTTTTCATGAGCTGTTTGAACATAGTTGACAGCCTTCTGCATTTATACAGGGTCAGGTTTCAGGAGCTCCGTTTTAGTCAATTATGTGCAAAACCTCGGAGAAAGAAAACACGCAGTAGGAGGCATCCACCAGCCTGTTGTGCTCCTGGGACACAGCATTGCCCTCATGCTGTTTGGATCATATATTCATTTAAATACATTAGCTGAAAAGATCATGCCTGGCTATACACCTCACTTTAGGGAGATCAAATACCAGAGAAATTGGGATATATTAAGAAAAAAAGAGAATGATTTTCCCACAATTTATAAAATGTTCTCCAGTGAAAGTGCCTCCTAAGTTCATTTACGTATTTCTAAGTCTTTGACAGAAAGTATAATTTAAAGCTGAGCCAGCAGGAGAAAGGGTGTGTATTAAAAAGAGTAATTAGATACTAAGAAAAATCGTTTGTGAAATAATTTCTTAGGTCAGTTGGAAAGGATGAGTTTATTTTGTCATATTAGATTTACAACTGACTTCTGAGGAATGCATGACTGAGCAAAGGTACAGCTGTAGTAGCTTTTTGTGTTTGTTTTGTTCTCACTGTGTCAGTGCTGATTGGTTTAAAGCTTTTGGTTTTCTTCCTCCAAGTGTGTGTAATCATGACGGGTGAACTCTGGAAGCCATGGCATGCACAGAAGGAAATGACCAAAAGGCCTGTGGGTGATTTAAAATCATCGTGTTAGGGCCTCTACATTGTCTGTAAGGAAAACAAGTTGTGTGTGGACCATTATTAGTTAGTTGATAAGCGTCACAGTCAAGGAAGTTTCCAGGAGGTGGGGGTGTTTAAAGATTGAGGCGAGACGTGCCTTTTAAAAACATCTCAGGGTGCTATTTACAGAGCAGTTGACTTCTTGGACCAGAAAGTTCTCTCAGGTGGGTTGAGTGAATCATCTTAAACAATATGTAACAACAACAACAAAATGTTGTTCCAGTGTATTTGGCTAATAATAATGTGTGTGTGTGGGCTTCCCTGGTGGCTCAGTGGTAAAGAACCCACCTGCCAATGCAGGAGATGCAGGTTCAATCCCTGATTCAGGAATATCCCCTGGAAAGAATGGCAACCCACTCCAGTATTCTTGCCCGGGAAATCCCATGGACAGAGGAGCCTGCCGGGCTACAAGTCTATGGGGTTGCCAAAGAGTGGAACATGACTTAATGAGAAAACAACAATAAATGTGTATGTGTAAATTGCTGAGTCTCTCCCAAAACAAAGCAATACCTTTGTATTTTACTTTCCTTTACTTATTTAATTATTGCAAGAAAGATAGGCCTGCCTGACATTTTAGAAATCTTGTGCATTATTTAAGTTAAAAACATGTGTATTCCATCAGAGTAACTTAAAGGAAAGTCAGGGTTCCAATAAGCGCAGGAGTAATTATTATCCTTAGAAAGATGGAATTTGTTTTCTGATCCAGGTTTGCTTCCTAAACTAAATGTTTCTGATTTTAGTACCTTTCATCTAACTTTTCCAAAATGTCACGAAGCTTTAGAGCAAAGATTACGCACATTTTAAAGAATGTACAGGCATATTAAGGCAGATATATCCAGTCCTGCATTGGTTATATGCTCATTGCTGGGCAGCTGATAAAATCTCATGTTTGGGATGTTTAAAATATGGGGACATAAGAGTTTACTAATCTTGTCTTTCCTCATTCCTTATTACATGTTAACTTTCACTGAGTGGAATTTAGTGAAAATTATATAAGGTGAAAATAATATATAGTAAGTTAACATTATAATATATTACAGTTTACATGTTAGGGGAAAATATGGGAAAAGTCAGAGTTTATCAGGAAAGAAAAAGCATAGTCTGAAATTATCTATGTATTTAAACTGCATTTAGTAACAGTTTAATGTAGCATTTTGCCAACAGTAATTTGTATGTGATCACCTTTATAAGAATGTGTTAATACATTAATAATGAGGAAATACATCTTGTTCTGTTTTGTGCCTATTGCAATGTTTTGACATAGTACATAGTTAAATAAATGCTTATTAAACTGAATCCATGTCTTTTGTTTTCTAATATGATCAAGAGAAGTATGAAACACAGCCAGAATTCTTTAGGGATGAAAAGCTCTTGTTTAAAATACACGATTAGGATAAAAGGGGGCTTTTGGTCTAAATTACCCACATAATTTTCTCAGTCTGTCGCTTTCCCATAGACTCCTTGTTCATGCCCAGAAGGCCATCACTACTATTAAGCTAGTTTGTCACTGTCATATAAGCAGTTCATGAAGCACAGAAACAAAACAGTCAAGTTAAATATAACAAATACAATGTATGTAAGAAATGAGAGGCCCGTTAAAATGAGAATTTTACTCGTAACTTTTGAATAACGTATGGATGGGGCATTATTATTGAAAAGCAATTAAATATTTTAAAAGGGGTACCTGTCTAAGAACTGTATTTCCTAGGATTACCTGGAGGTCTCTGAGGGTCTAGGACTGTGTCTGGACAGATTTGTGATTATAGTTGTCAGGGTTTCGACAGGAAACATATGGCATACTTAAAGTTGGTATTTAAGGGATGTTTAATAAACAAGGCTATTTACCAATGTGTTGGCAGGGCTTAGGGAGACCAAAAAGGGATAATGACATGTTCCGAGGCCAGCAAAAGATGGGTATTTTTACTCCACAGGGTCTGAAGGGCTAGAGGAGGGAGCAGTTCCCAGAAGGGTACCTTGCAAAGAGGACTGCCTGAGAGGAGCAGTGACCTTTGGCTGAGGACCAAGGCCCACCCACGTTAGGCAGCCATGTCTCACTTTCCTCCCACTTTCAGATCTCCCATGAGTCTCTCCAGTTGGAATCCACAGGAAGTCAGGGGCAGGAGAATCCCTCTGATGCAAGGCATTATGGGTCCACCTCTAGTGTGCAGAGTAGGATGGAGAAGGTTAGGCAGCCTGAAGAATGGGGAGCAGTAAGTATTTGTCAGGTAGTAAATGGCTGCTTACTACTTTTCTTAATGAATAGTTTTTTTTTCTTTCAGTTAGCAGCACTACTTATTGCCTTCTTAAAAAATCTTTGTTTTTCCTTGAATGAGATAAGCCATATTTAGTAGAGTGCCTGCTATGTACAAAACATTTTGCCAGGCCTGTTGCTATCAATAGCAGATAACTTTCTAAGAAAATTCACTACTAGTGGAGTTGTACATTGCTTTACAGAATAATTAAATACTTTGAAACATTATAAAGTAATCCAAAACACCTCATTTCGAGATAAATTTGGGAAGCTTGCTCCTTAAAGCAATCCTTTGGTGCCACTCTGTCCAGTAGGACTTTCCACAACTACAGGAATCTTCTATATTGGCACGGTCTGAAGCAGTGGCCACGGGCCCCATGGAGGCTATTGAACACCTGAAATTTGGTTTATGTGACTAGAGACATTGAATTTAAAATTTTAGCCACATGTGGCTAGTGACTGTCATATTGGGCAAGACAGCTCTAGTAAACTGTTAAAGAAATATAGGTTACCGGATTTAATTTTTGTGTGATTTTAAAGTAAGAAGTTGAATCTTGCATTTGTAGATTTTTTTTTTTTGATTGCCAGCCTCCACATATAGTAACCCTGCAAATACTGGTGACCAGAATATAAAGGGAAAAGAAGTTAAATGTACTCAAGATGGAGTCGGTCCTATAGCTTTTGGCTAGTAAAAGCAAAGCAAAAGATACAAGAACCCTCTTATGTTATATAATATATGTTTTCCAAAGGTAGGTTATATTTATTTAGACCGAGTTATGTTTAAAAATAGATCATTGTGCCTGGATTTCTCATCATTAAAAACTCTACTTCAATTAAAAAACATTTATTTTTATGATGGAGATCTTCTGTTCAGTTCAGCTCAGTCGCTCAGTCGTGTCCGACTCTTTGCAACCCCATGGACTGCAGCACACCAGGCCTCCCTGTCCATCACCAACTCCCGGAGTTTACTCAAACTCATGTCCATTGAGTCGGTGATACCATCCAACCATCTCATCCTCTGTCGTCCCCTTCTCCTCCCACCTTCAATCTTTCCCAGCGTCAGGGTCTTTTCAAATGAGTCAGTTTTTCACATCAAGTGGCCAAAGTATTGGAGTTTCAGCTTCAACATCAGTCCTTCCAATGACCATTCAGGACTGATCTCCTTTAGGATGGACTGGTTGGATCTCCTTGCAGTCCAAGGGACTCTTAAGAGTCTTCTCCAACACCACAGTTCAAAAGTATCAATTCTTTGGTGTTCAGCTTTCTTTATAGTCCAACTCTTACATCCATACATGACTACTGAAAAAACCATAGCCTTGACTAGACGGACCTTTGTTGGCAAAGTAATGTCCCTGCTTTTTAATATGCTGTCTAGGTTGGTCATAACTTTCCTTCCAAGGAGTGTCTTTTAATTTCATGGCTGCAATCACCATCTGCAGTGATTTTGGAGCCCCCCAAATAAAGTCTGTCACTGTTTCCACTGTTTCCCCGTCTATTTGCCATGAAGTGATGGGACCAGATCCCATGATCTTAGTTTTCTGAATATTGAGTATTAAGCCAACTTTTTCACTCTCCTCTTTCACTTTCATCAAGAGGCTCTTTAGCTCTTCTTCGCTTTCTGCCATAAGTGTGGTGTCAGCATATCTGAGGTTATTGATATTTCTCCCAGCAATCTTGATTCCAGCTTGGGCTTCATCCAGCCCAGCATTTCTCATGATGTACTCTGCATATAAGTTAAATAAGCAGGGTGACAATATACAGCCTTGACGTACTCCTTTCCTGATTTGGAACCAGTCTGTTGCTCCATGTCCAGTTCTAACTGTTGCTTCCTGACCTGCATACAGATTTCTTAAGAGGCAGGTCAGGTGGTCTGGTATTCCCATCTCTTTCAGAATTTTCCACAGTTTGTCATGATCCACACAGTCAAAGGCTTCAGCATAATCAATAAAGCAGAAATAGATGTTTTTCTGGAACTCACTTGCTTTTTTTGTGATCCAGCAGGTGTTGGCAATTTGATCTCTGGTTCCTCTGCCTTTTCTAAATCCAGCTTGAACATCTGGAAGTTCATGATTCACTTACTGTTGAAGCCTGGCTTGGAGAATTTTGAGCATTACTTTGCTAGCATGTGAGATGAGTGCAGTTGTGCAGAAGTTTGAGCATTCTTTGGCATTGCCTTTCTTTGGGATTGGAATGAAAACTGACCTTCTCCCGTCCTGTGGCCACGGTTGAGTTTTGCAAATTTGCTGGCATATTGAGTGCAGCTCTTCCACAGCATCATCTTTTAGGATTTGAAATAGCTCACCTGGAATTCCATCACCTCCACTAGCTTTGTTGGTAGTGATGCTTCCTAAGGCCCACTTGACTTCACATTCCAGGATGTCTCGCTCTAGGTGAGTGATCAGACCATCGTGATTATCTGGGTTGTGAAGATCTTTTTTGTGTAGTTCATCTGTGTATTTTTGCCACCTCTTCTTAATATCTTCTGCTTCTGTTAGGTCCATACCATTTCTGTCCTTTATTGTGTCCATCTTTGCATGAAATGTTCCCTTGGTATCTCTAATTTTCTTGAAGAGATCTCTAGTCTTTCCCATTCTATTGTTTTCCTCTATTTCTTTGCATTGACCACTGAAGAAGGCTTTCTTATCTCTCCTTGCTATTCTTTGGAACTCTGCATTTAAATGGGTATATTTTTCCTTTTCTCCTTTGCTTTTCACTTCTCTTCTTTTCAGGTATGACCTAAATCAAATCCTTTACGATTATACAGTGGAAGTGAGAAATAAATTCAGGGGATTAGATCTGATAGACAGAGTGTCTGAAGTGCTATGGACAGAGGTTTTGTGACATTGTACAGGAGAGCAGGGATCAAGACCATTTCCAAGAAAAACAAATGCAAAAAAGCAAAATGGCTGTCTGAGAAGGCCTTACAAATAGCTGTGAAAAGAAGAGAAGCGAAAAGCAAAGGAGATATTTTGTACCAACTTATTAATAGTTGCTTCCATGCTTAGGCAACTGATTACAAAGAAGATATTCAAAGAAGGAAGTTAAGATTTCTGGTATGTACTCAGCTAGAAGAAAATATGACTGATGATGATATATTAAAGGTGTATAGTATATCTTCTTCTTAAGATCTTGATATTTAATGTCTTCATTCATTTTTTGCTTATTTCCTTGTTTTTATTGTGTATATTATTTATAATATATATGTAACATATATATTCAGCTTTATGGTGAAATCTGAGCATTCTCTTGGTATTTTAAATAAAGTTTTCTTCTTTTTAGCCTGTCTTTAGACCTTACACTAAGTCCAGAATCTGAAAAAACATTCCCTAGAAATTCATAATTATTCCATAAGGAAAAACAGATGATTACATCACGGATATGACATATTACCTCTAATGCAACTGAAAATACTTTCCAGAGCATTAAATTCATGGATGTTTGTTTTCTGATTATTATTCTTCTACTCCGGCTGACCTTTTCCATGTTATGCTTTATTTCATTGGCCTTTAATAGGCCATAATAATTATATATGAGACTGTGCTTTTTGAAATGAACAAGATAAGGTCTAAGGTGATTATGACAAATTTTAAAAATGACTCTTGCTCTATAAACTCCAGAATGTTGAAGTAACTTTTGGAATGAAATGGCTCTTTAAATAGAAAGATGCAGTTATTTTGCCTCTTTCCATTTCATTTCTAAAGTAATTTGGTCAGAAACCCAATAAACCGTATAAACTAATGATATGGTATGTGCTGAAGAAAGGTGTGGTTTCATGTATGGAATATATCACACTTTGTGACTCACCTTCCTTTAATGTATTTTTCAAGTTTGTGTAATAATATCCATACTTAAGCCTCCTTTCTTTTATTCATTTAATTGAGTTCTTGAGATGATGCTAACACAACAGTGAAATTTTAACTCACTTTTCTGTGTGATAAAATGCATAATTGACTCATAATATTTTGGGAAATTATAAAAGATAAAATCAGCCTTCTTCCACAACATTGGTTCTGCCTGCCTATCTATTGCCATAGTAACCAGGTAAACACTAACTAATAAAACTAAATGGGCATCAAAAAAGTTTCTCACATCATTTGCATTGAAAATGCTTCATAGTACCTTTTAACAAATATGTTATCTGGATAGGAGAAGGAAAGATTTACGTAATGGAAGAGAAGTCAAACTTTATTTGAATATAGAAAGAGAGTTGAAGGGGTAGGAATCTGTACTGCTGAGAAAAGAGTTTTCAAAGCAGACTGTTTCTGGTATTTTATACCAATTATGTGCAGCTATTGCTTTGAATAAATTTTGCTGCCCTGCTGAGATTTCCTTTTTTACAAATCCTGGCGCAATTATAAGATGGAAGTCTGGAATGTATAAACAATGTCCTTTGAACAGTAAATGAGCCTCATTCTTCTAAAACTAAGGGTAGGAATGTACTACCTTTTATTCTATGGTTCTTTGCCTTTCCTTCCTTCTTCATCATTGCACAGAAACTCGTGTCTACTTGTGAGTGTACAAAAACAGGAATTTTCACTAGAAATTCTTTTAAAGTATAATTTCTATCAAACTAATAAAATCTCTCAGTTGCTATAAGACAATAAACAGTAATAACTGTTCAGTATAGCTGTTGATTATATATTTCTGTATCTCCAACCTTAACCCAACAAACTATAATAGATTACCTTTTTTTCTAGACCTGGAAAACAAAACACTTCCCCAAGTCAGTTTCATGGGGAGAAAAATGACACCCTTAGAGCATAATGTTAGGCTGAGTTTCCAAATGTCAGCTTGTTTTATGTGACAAAGCAATCTACACTAATCATGGCAAACAGTATATCAAATCCTAAAGAGAAGTCAACCGTCACTTGGAATTAGCTGAAAAAGCCTGAACTCCATTATTTTGGTGAACTTACAGACCTTATACAATGTTTACAATAAGGTTTGGAGAGTTGCCTAGCATTGGAATATATACAATTAAACAACACAGTGGAACGGCCCTTTTATGTCAGCACTGCTAAAAGACCGCCATTATATTCACATGATAGTCATTCTTGGAACTCTTAACATAAACAGGAATAGAGAACATTCATTTGTAATTCTATCTTAGTGCACGCAGGATTTTATTTTATTCACATAAGCCCCCATGGTAACTAAAGATAGCAATAATAAAGGGATCATCGAATGAGGATTATTCCTTTGACTGTCAGAGAATGTCATACTTTTGTTTGTAACTGAGCCGAAGTACTCAGGTCTTTGGACTTTTATGTAAGCTTCTATAAACAAGGGATATTGTGTTTAAATTTATTACAGAGTGAATTTTATTTGTTTGAAGATATCTTTACACTAGAAATTAATACAAAATGCACTTCCTGGTTCCCTTTCTCAGACATTTATCAAAAATAACAAATGTAAAGACGCAGCAGAGTTTCATAGATTAAAATGAAGCCACATGTAGCCTAAGTGTTTAATCCACATCTTGTTTCCTTGAAGTTAGATTAGGTCAATTTAATAGTTACAGCTGGACTAGAAGGGCTGCTCCTTCAGTGCTATAGAAACCATAAGAGCCAAAGATATACAATCAAAGCAATTTCTTGTTTTGGGGAAGTGGACTATGTAAGACATTGATTTATAATTCTTTCCTTTAGTAATATATTTTTTAATATGTGCATTGGATTTTCCGAGTAGCATTTTTTCCCTGTAGTTTTCCCTAGAATGTTTGGCATTGTAATTCCGAAAATTAGTTTACGTTGAGACCAAAATAAACCATAGCTATAATCACACGACTCGATACCGACAGGAAGATTTGATCTCAGTTTTAGGTCACTGGAGCCACTCCAGCTGTTTTTGTCTCTGTTTTCCAGTCTGTTGTCTAAAATTTGGGAATTTGTTAAGCATGTTTACAGAGAGATTTGAATTGCTTGACAGAAATTTGATCTGTTATGTGGCCAAAAAAAAAGGACTGTCAACTTGATATATGAAAAGTTTTCAGGATATTTTAGTGACTGAGTATTAGAGCACCTCAGAACATTAAAAGGTTATCTGAGATACGGTTTTTCAACAAAAAATGGAATGTTTGCCCTCCCTAATCTTGGCCTGAAGTCTGTAGTTTAGAGCCCTCAGTATAGACAACTTTTTGTCCTTTATTTTTTCTTGTAGTATAAATCCTTCTCCCGACTTCCCCAAATACCCGGCAAGCCTCCACTTATAATCAGAATAAATGAAAGGTTATATTGAGTTAGACTAAGGATTTCCCAATCATGATTTTGACCCTATTTGGACAAGGTGAACTGAATGCCCCAAGAATCCTTTAAATAACCAATGAATCAATCATAGGACTAGACAGTTCTTGGACCCATTTATGTGTTTAAAGACATTGAGAGCAATGGTATCCACAAACACTTGTGAAGTACTACTGGATTCCTTTTTTCAAGAAAATACATATTTCAAATGTTTCCTCTGTTCTCTACTTTTCATAATTTGAGAACTAAGTTTGGTTGTGATTATAAACTTTGAAAGTATTTCTTTCAACTTATATTTTTCCAGAATGGGCAATCCTAATTTTAGATCTCTTTTCTGTGATTGATTTTAGTTGATAAGTCAGGTTGGTTTTTTGGAAGGACAATAATTACAACTTCCCAGAATGACCTTGATGCACTTGAATTTTGTACATAGTGTTGCAACATAATAGTAGATTTTCGATTTTATTTCCGTTAAATAACTTGCCATGCCCCGTGTTAATTGCTCTTCTGGGTTATGGCTCATGTTGAGCTGCTGCCTTTCAGGTGATCCAAAGTGACTCCCAAACACTGCTCCAGTTGTAGCTGGTAGTTTAGTGGGCTGTGTTAGTCCTGCTCATGGATATTGAAGACCGTCTGTCACCTTTTGACCTACTTTCCCATTTGTCAGCCTCATCAGAACAGTATGTGTTGTGATGAAAGGCTAGAGTGATATATGCAGACATGGCATGTCAGTGTGTTGCACTTCTTTAAATTTTATATACAAATGTTAAGTTAGGCCAGGCACCAATCTGAGAAAGTTCATTCTTGGAATTTAAAAGAATGATGTCTTGATTCTCATGTTGGTTTCTTGTGACATTCCCTCCCATTCTAGTGTTCATTGCACTTACCTAGGCATATGGAGGATTCAGAGGTCACAAGACATAGCCGCACTGTTGGAGACAGTGTAACACAGCTAGGCATGCGTTATACTCTGAAATTTGTAGTTTAGAACCCTCATATGTGGTATGTAATGAATAGCCCCTAACAGCCTGAGATGAGGGCTGTGGCTGGTGTGAAGGGAATGGAGAAATGGACTTGACTTCTCTTCAGGATAAATCAGGAGAGCTCTGTGTATGGGGCAACACCTGTGCTCAGCTTTGAAAGACGATGATGATGTGTGGTGTTGGTGACAGAATAACCCTAGTGTGTTTAAGGGGACAAGAAGAGCAGTGCAGATAGTTTGGGGTCCATGCAAGAAGACAAGGCAAATGAAAAGTTCTTGCTTTTTCTTTTGGGCAGTGGGGAGCCATTGAAGGTTTTAAGCTGAGGAATGACCGCATTTCAGGGAGATTAATCCAACAGATGCAAGGTAAATGGGTTGGAGGCAAGGGGAAGTCTAAGCATAATTCTTTTTCTGTATGTATTTTAAAGTAGATTCTGGGGGAACTGTGTCAGAAATTTCTTGAAAACTCCTAACTGAGGTACTGTCTGAAAGTGAAAGTGTTAATCGTTCAGTCGTGTTTGACTCTTTGTGATCCCATGGACTGTAGCCCACCACGCTCCTCTGTCCATGGGATTTTCCAGGTAAGAATACTGGAGTGGGTTGCTATTTCCTCCTCCAGAGGATCTTCCTGATCCAGGGATGGAACCGGGGTCTCGTGCATTGCAGGCAGATTCTTTACTGTCGGAGCTCCCAGGGAAGCCCCAGAGCACTGTCTATATTCTTTCAAATATTCTTTCAGTTTGTGTTAAACAGCTCTTTCCCCGACTGACCACAAAAATATTTAAGTACAAAATCAAATGTGCTTGTAATATGTACAAAAGACATCTAGGCACAGTGATTCTATGTTTTTTTCTTAATTATTTGAATTTGGAATCCTACTTTATAAGACTAAAGTACTATGTAAATCTATCCTGCACAACTGCAGGTATAGGCTATGAAAGAATTCAGCATAGCAAGGTAAATTGTTTTGAACAACAATAACAAAAATAATAACGATAATGATTACAGCTAACGTTTATTGAATGTTTACTATATGCCAGGCACTCTTCCAAGAAGTTCATATGTATGCAAATCACTGTTGTTAAAATAAATAGCTAAGTATGAATGGATCTCATGTTAGAGTAGACAGTAGAAAAATGGGAGGAGAACAACAAATCGATGTGCTTGGTAGATAGAACAAATTTAATCTATAAGTGTTGTCTTTTTTCATAAAATTGAGAAAGCACCTATGTCCTAGAACCTGTGGGAAATGAATGATGTCACTGTTTTATACTGACATTTGAAATAGTCTATAATATAGTTAATTAACATATGCTAGAAAGTAAAAATAAATTGAGTATACAGAATAATATTTGGGGAGTGTGATGTGGAGCTATTCCAAGCAGAACACCAGCTTGGATTTGTTTTTCTTTTACATCTACACCCGCACAACAGCCGCATGGATTTAAAAATATATCTGTGCAGTTTTATCGTCTTGGCTCTGGAGCGCTGCAGTCAGTGAGAGTCATAGTTATCTGCGTTAGGCTTCCGATGCCAGTGCGGCCTTAGCATCTTCATTAAAAACCTCCTTTCTGATTCCACCTTTCAGAAATGTATAGCCCCGTCCCCTTCATTGTTTCATCTATTCACTATGAGGTCAACTTTTTGTCTCCTTAACTTTATTCTGTCTTTTGAAATCGCTCTTTTACTCACTCGTGGAGTTACATTACAGAATGTGTATCTCCTATGCTTATATATCTTGTGACAACCCTCATGATGCTTCCCAAGAATAATTTCTGGGTTGTTTGCATAATCCTGTGACTTGATGAGAGTTAGTCATAGGGGTATCAGTAAGGTCCTGAGAGAAAACAGAAGGACCAGGTATAAATGCTGAGATAGTGAGTCCCTGAAGGAGAATGAGGACACTTAGAAAACCGTGGATGGTGGTTCTGGTGGATGGTTGTCCAGCCTCAAAGAAGCTGGAACCTACTAGAGGAATGACAAGTTTAGAAAGTGCTGAAAGTTCTTGGGGCCCCGCAGCCCTGAGCAGCCATCAGGAGCCACATAACTTGAATGGGCAGAGTCCAAGGAAGCCTGGAGTCAGGGCTGTGGTGGCAGCAAGGACCCAGGAGATGAGAACCAGACCAGGCAAGAGCCTCTGGTTCTTTTGTGTCCAAGGAGATAGAGAAGATTCTGGTTTGGGTTAAGGTTGAGAATGAGGGTAAATTTGGAAAAGAGACAGAGAATGCAATAGAGGAATGATTAATATCTCTGTAGATATCATTTATGTGTGGAATGTTTAAAAAATGATACAAAGGAGCTTATTTACAAGACAGAAATTCACTTGACAGACATAGAAAACAAAATTATGGTTATCAGTGGAAAGTAGGGTGCTTGGAGGGAGATAGATTAGGGATTCAGGATCAATAGATTCACACTACTATATATAAATAGATAAAAAACAAGGACCTGCTGTATAGCACGGAGAACTGTATTCAATGTCTTGTAATAACCTATAATGAAAAAAGAATTTGAAAAGAATATGTTTGTATATATGAATAACTGATTCACTTCACTATATACCTAAAACATTGTAAGTCGACTATACTTCAATTAAAATAAAATAATGATTTAATGTGTAAACACAAGCCAGACCACATGGCACTTGAGAGGATGTACCTATGTCTAATTTGTATATAGTTTATTCCCTGAAATTCCTTTACTATTTGCTTGTAAACAGTTACCAAGCCAATCATTTTGTCTATTTTAAATGACTTTCTGAACCTGCAGTACTTCAGAGGAGGGACTGAGGGCATTTTAAGAAGAGTACAAAGGCATGAAAGCAAGTGGCTCTGTCTTAAGAGAAACTTGTGTTCCTTGGGATGATGGTGACAAAACATGTCCTGAGAAGTGGCATCAAACAGAGGCCATTTGTTTAAGAGTCTCCTGGGTCTGCGTTGCGGCAGGTATACATGTAATAAACCCAGTGCTGGTAAATACTGACTCTATCCTGGGTTAGGGCAGAACTAATGCTAACAAATAATTTTTTCAGTGAGTTGTTACTAAGCTAGCCCTGCTACCTCTTTTCTTGAAAGTTTGAATATCTCATGACAGATACTTTAGGTGTTCACTTTTCAAAGCTGAATTAATGAATAAAAGTTGCTTGAATGATTTCTTACAGTTTTTTTTTTAAAGCCTTAAGGATAAAGTTCTCTCCAACTTTACTGCCTAAGATAGAAGTTAATTGTATTTACTTACTTAAAATTTATGCTGTAAATTTTAACCAAATGATCAAAATTGCAGGACCCACATGCTGTATATAATACTGTTACTTCGAATGAAAGCTAATCAAAGTGATCAGAAAGTAGTTTATATGTTTTTGGTTGAAATTGCAGAAATGAAAATAAGTTTACTTCTTTTAAAGCTATTTGTTTTTTATTGAAGTATAATTGATTTACAGTGTTTTAGGTATATGGCAAAAAAGCGGACTGAAGACAACCAACCTTTCAATGCTAGACCATAAAAAAGCCAACCCAAGCTGTGGGCAGTGGGGATTGGGGGATGCTGTGCATTTACTCCTCTAATCATTTTGCGACAGCACTATAACCACGTTGGCCAAACAGTCCAAAAGTAAATCAGATAGGAACATGAATCTGTGTTCCCAGAGAGACTGTTAGTAAGCCGTTTGCAAGCAAGGGTCTTCAAATTGCTTTGAAACCTCTATTATGCACATAGTGGATACATACGAATAAATACTTGTCTAGTGGCCCAGATCCATATATAATGTCACCCCATTCTTTTTAAGAAAACAACCACTGCATTTCCTATTCCAAGTGCACAAATTCCTATCCCCTGCCCCCATACTTTACCTTCTCTGAAATCAGAGTGCATTGTCTGGTTGGTGGCATATTTAAGGGACTGTCAGCCTGCTTCAAAGTCTAGTTCTTCTGGAGGGGATTTGTGGATTTTTGTTTACTTGTGATAGCCAACTGGGGACACTACCAATCTGAGCCCACTTGAAATGAAATCTGTTTGAAGTTTTGTTGCGCTACACTGGTTATACAGATCTAGTGCCAGCTGGTAGTTCAGATTCTCGGTGGAGATTTTTTTCTTTTCTTCACCCAGTCACAAACACACATTTCCTTGCTGTGTGTTTTATTGCAGTCAGTTGTTTCTTGTTTGCTCTTTTCCAAATAATGGAACCCCTTGCTCTCCCTGTTTTCTCTAGAGTTCTTCTATCAGATCCCTCATTTTTTATTTCCAAGTGGTACATAGAATAGTGGTGTATCCTGTTGTGAATGGTATCTTAGATGTGATGAAATACTGTGATATTTGTTCAGGTTACAGTTATCCAGCTGATCCAGGGCACTTGAAAGCCCAGACAGAGGTTCTCCTGATTGGCTGCCAGTGGGACCAGAAACCTGATTTTGTGTAGAGGATGGTTATGAAACCTTCATGGATCTCATGGTATGAGCTAATGGTGGATAACAAGTAATAGTGTTAATTCTGCTAAGCCTGTTTGGGGTTTGGGAAACCAGGTCTCACTGTAGTGACTTCCTTCCTCATGGTTCCTTGCTGTGCTTAAGGTTCACTTTGAGACGGCACTTAGGTGTTCCAGTCGAGAATTCAAGAAGTATTTTAATCAAAAGTCTTTATGTTTCTCATTAGTTCTCACTACCTACTCTTTCTTTAGATTTACGGCTAAGTTTCTACTTTACAAACTTACTGGTCTGTTGCATCTGTTTTGTATTTCTCTAGCAATTGGTTCTTGCCCGTCTCTTTGCTATTCCCTGTGGCTCAGCCGGTAAAGAATCTGCCTGCAATGCGGGAGACCTGGGTTCGATCCCTGGGTTGGGAAGATCCCCTGGAGAAGGTAAAGGCTACCCACTCCAGTATTCTGGCCTGGAGAATTCCATGGGCTTGTCCGTGGGATTGCAAAGAGTCGGACACGACTGAGCGACTTTCACTTCACCTCACTTCATGCATACTGGAACATCCTCCCAAATTGTAATCTCCACTTGTTAGCATACTATTCATTTTCTCCTTCATGAGTGTTGCCAGCTCTTTCTTAATTCTTCTCTCTTGGATGATTCTCTTCCTCTTTGGGAAAAGAGACAGGAGGAGGAGAGTTAATATTTATTTATTGCCTACTGTTGTCAGGTATGCTATGAAATTATTTTATTTAATCCTGACAACAGCTTGTAGCAGATAATTATTATTATCCCATTTTACGTAAGAGAAGACTGAGGTTCACAGAGGTAAAGCACCTGCCCAAGGCCATATGGTAGGTAGGGAGTTGAGCCAGAATTTGAAACCTGTGTCAGACTTCAAAGCCAGGCTATGTTCATCATTTCACTTGAGGGCAGAGCCTCACATAGGTTTTTTTTAAAGTTCTCTTAGGCTCATGTAAGTGATTCATTCACATTAGAGATTCAGCACATACATAGAATTCAACTAAAGCAGATGCTGCATCTGATTTTATCATAGGTGTAGGCCCTGACACTTGAAATTTGCACTTTTGGCTACTGTGTTAACATTTGAGAAATCAGATAAAAACAAAAGCCGAGACCTCACTAATCCAATTATCAAATTTAAAAATCTTAAAATTAGTCTGATACCTGTTTCAGTATCTCATTTTTCACATAGATAACTTGTTTAGAATTTTTCCTCCTTAATTCAGATTTGACAAAGTATTGATTGTAAGTAAGTAATATTTTATGTTTACATTTAGTTATATTCTCAGACTCCTTAGAACGTACTACTATATAATTTGAGTAAATTTAATTTATAAAAGAAAATGATTAGAAACTTTTATTTTTATACTTTTTTTTTCTAGAAACTTTTGTTTTTAAAGGTATGATTGACAGACATAATGTAACTCCCTGGGAATGACAATAAATTACAATAAGATCATAATCAAAACACTTTGGGTGTGTATGTACCATATGATAATACTACATGAACATGCTTTGAGCTGACACAAACTTTCCTGATAATTGTGAAAATTACCCTGAGAAGGGAGGCTTTATGTTAGCTAGATGACATTCATAATTTCTAGGTAAAGACTAAAATTCAAGAGTGTGTGTGTGTGTGTGTGTGTGTGTGTGTGTGTGTACACATACCTATAGCTCTACCAAGGCCTAATTTACTTATCTGTCCTCTTGTTTTCTGCTGCTTGATCAGACCTAAGCATAACTTGGGTAGTCTGAACTAGGCATCTAATTTGATGGGTTCTACTGTGAACCTTCATGATAGATGAGCAGTCAGTCTCAGGAGAAGACATTGGAGAGAAGAGAATTCTGTCCCACAGTCCTCACACTTGGTTCCTGAGTCATGCCTGCTTTCATGATTTCATGCTGGCGTTCCTTATTCCTGATCCTGACTGTAATTGGTCAGTATCTGACTTTTTCTCACCCTTAGACCTGGTTCCTCTCTGAAAGTAAATAATAGGGTTGCCTGACTACAGGCGTGAGGGCTGACAGGTGATTATTGAAAAAGTGGCACCTTTCTCATCTTTATCAAGTAAAAAAGTTGAATGAGAAATGTAGTATTGAATTTGACAAGAGTAATAATATTGGAGTTAGTCAACAATATTGGGGCCTGATTTTTTTCAGTGTAGGTGGTGACATATGTTTGTTATACAGAGATTACATAGTTACTTTGGAGAAAATAGGAGAGACAAGACTTTGAGTTTTGAATTTCTACAGAGTTGAGTCATAAAATGTTGGAAGTGCTATTGTAGTGTTGCCATGGCTGTGCCAAATTCAAGTTTTGCTATATCACATACTGTTGTCCTTGTTAGTGACAGGTTGACCAATTAATCAGTCTCTGGAAAGCTTTCAAAGAAAGATTAACTAAATTGTCTTTTTGTCATTATGATTGTCTGTCTGATAATAACTTTGGAACATCTTCAAAACTCATTTGCTTCAATGCCCTTTAAAAAACTCTTGGCAAGAAGATAATTAAAGATAAATATTGACAATTATATTTGTAGTACTATGACAATTTCAACTGTAGTACTATGCTATTGTGTAAATAAGTACATTGCAGTTACTCTTGGGAAAGTTCAAACCTGATGGAAATCCTTCCTTATTGTATATAGAAACCCACACAGTGGAATGTGACACTATTCCTATCAAATAGGATTAGTCCATTCCTGTGAGCCTTACAGGAGCAAGGATTTTTTCTTGTTCTTCATATCCCAGGATTAATGACACATTCAACAAATATTTATTGAATACATGAGTAAATGGGCAATTGAATGATTTTAGAGAACATATACGGCTTTTAAATAAAAGGCCTTCAAAGATACACTGTTTAAAAATATCAACATCCAAAAAGCTGCAGAGAATAACAGAAGTCCATATATCTACCTTAAAATATTAATAGTTATTAAAATTTGTCACATATGGCTTATCTTCTTTTTAATTGAAATAAAATAGTGCCTTTGCTCCTTCCTTAGAGGCACCTCTCATTGTGAATTTTGAGATTATTTCTTATGTTCATATTCTATACTTCTACTACATTTATGTGTAGTAAAGCAATATATAGTAGAGGATTATTTTGTGTTTCTACATTTATATTCATATCATTCTATGTGTATGATAGTGTCTCATTCTGCAATTTTGTTCACAAATTACAAGGTACATTTATGAGAACTATCTATGTTGATTACATATGTTCTGTGCTTAGTCACTCAGTCGCTTCTGACCCTTTGTGACCCTATGGACTGTGGCCCGCTAGGCTCCTCTGTCCATGTGGATTCTCCAGGCAAGAATAGTGAATTGAATTGCCATGCCCTCCTCCAGGGGATCTTCCCAACCCAGGTCTCCCGCATTGCAAGTGGATTCTTTACCATCTGAGCTACCAGGGAAGCTCTGGTTACATATAGATCAATTTTATTCGTTTTATTGTTTAGTAGTTTTCTGTCTTATATCGTAATTTTGTCTACCCATTTTTTGACACACAGATTGTTGCAGGTTTGTTCACTGTTCTGGAAATGTCTCCACGAGTATCTGTCTAGGGTCCCTTTGTGTGCATGTGTGGGAGCTTCTCTGAGGGCTGTTCCTGGCAGGGAGTAGAAGGTCCTTGTGTGTCCTGTGCTCTCTGCAAGGGCGATCTTAGTTTATTCTGACACCAGTGCAGGAGAGTACCTTTCCTCCATATTCTTTCAAACAGGCTTTAGTATTTAATTAGTAAAATATGCAAAATAGATTTTAAAGTTCATGGTAGATGGCTTAACTGTTACTGAATTCTGCAAAATTCAAATTCTTTTTCATAACCTTAAAGGGGAAGGGAAAACAGCATAGTGAACAAAACACTTGTGAATGAAAAGATGGAATAGCCGTGGGATAAAATAGGAACCGTTAAGTTAAAAATCCTTTGGTTGCCCTCCATTGAGGGTTTCTTCGGAACCACACTGAAGCGTGTCTCATTATTAAACGGGTGGTGACTAATCCCCTCCCAGCCTCCCACGACAATCCTGGCTGAATAGACTCCATAATAATCATTTCTCAGTCCTAAATACTTGGTCTTGTAGCAGCCTGAACTGATGCTTTTGAGAAGCCTATTATAAAATGCAAATAGATATCTAATGAGAAGTTCTGGATTAAATAGCTTAAGTGAGTAAGAATCAGCTTTTACAGTTATTGGATTAACCATCCTGACCAATCTGAACATCTTTTAGAACCTCTTTTTTTCTAGAAAAGATATCATCTCTTTTATGTGGAAACTACTATTAGCAGAAATGAAACCCTGGTTTTGTCAGAAAGAAAAAAAAAAACGCTTTATGACTAATTTTATGGATCAGGTTTCTTTCTCCTAGCTCCTGACAATGGGTCCTGTTTTCTTCTCATTTCTGCAGGAGGAGCGCATTTCCATGCCATGGTTTTTGCCTTTCATGTATAAATAGCAAGTGTTAGACGGGCTTTACCTCAAATCTCTTCCATTCGTCTCAGGTTCTCATTCTTCAACTGAAATGACCTGCTCAATCTGGCAAATGACCGTGGCTAATATGTTCTTTATCTTTTGCCCAAACTCTCAGTTTCTCTTGCCAAATATTTTCATTGTTGAGAGTACATTTCTACTCACCCAGCTCCAGAGCCTCCAAAATCTGCTGATTATGAAGTCCTCCTGGGAACCACTCACTGCCCCTGCCATCAGAAAAGCAGCATTTGGCCATTTGTTCCTTTTCCTGTCTCATGGCCTCCCTGGTTGCTTAGCCGGTAAAGAATCTGCCTGCAGTGCAGGAGACCTGGGTTAGATTCCTGGGATGGGAAGATCCCCTGGAGAAGGGAATGGCAACCCACTCTAGTTTTCTTGCCTGGAAAATTCCATGGACAGAGGAGTCCATGGGGTTGCAAAGAGTTGGCCACGACTGAGCGACTAACACTTCCTATCCCAATCTGATTGGTTTGAGATGTTAAATTATAAGTTAAAAAAGGTCTCATCAGGGCTGTTACCTTGAGATGCCTGGACAAAAGACATGAAAGGAGTAGAGGTCAGGGGTCATGTGCTGGCTCTTCCTCTGTAGGACTTGGCTTGTTGTGAACTTAGAAAGTCTGAAGCACAAATGCTTTAGTGTCTACTTACCAGTTCTCTGTAATAAATGGCACAGAACAGATTGGTTTTTCTCACCACACAGTATGCTTTCAGGCCACTTGAATACTGCCCCCAAATGGATTTGGTGTACCTCCGAGTTTGCATCCCTTTGGGCTAAGCAGAAGAAAGATGGGGAAGGAATTGGTGGGAGTGGAGCACAAAGAACAATAAAAATAGATGAAACAATAATACTGACTGGTACTGTCTGCCCTGCCCTTCGCCTTTCATTGTCATGGAAAACTGAAAATGGATTGAATTTATTAAATCAAGAAGATGACAATGGTGATTCCATTCAGCTGCCTATAAACCTGAGGGATTCTTTGACAGCTAAGCAAATAGATATGCTTCTAATGCCTCTAAGAAAATAAGCAGCAGGTCCAAGGGAAATTAAACTCTCTCACCAACTCCCTTTCTATTATATTCTATGGGAAATGTGTATCTGTGAAGGATTTCTGAGTCATTTGCTGTAGGCAAATACTTGTGTGGACCTAATGGTGTATAGAGCAGTAAAAATGGAGGTTATCATTCAGGGAGGAAGGCGGACAGTGGTGTGATGGATGTGAACTAGGGCAGGGTGTCTTCAAGGCACTTGTCACAGCCCCAAAGCTCTCACGAAGCAACACCAGCCACAGGGGCTCTCCTTCCAGAGGCAATGGAGGTGCAGTCTCTGGCCCTTCAGTGATCAATGTGCTGACTTTACAGAAGTAAAAGGAAAGGAACAGGAAGTCACACCCTACCCCACACTCGCTTGAATTAGAATGAAGTAAGTTCTAGAACTGCAGACAAGGTCACAGGCCACTCTGCTTCCCTCTGATGTTTGTAATGCTGCTATACGGAACCACAGGTGGCCCAGTGGTAAAAAGAATCCACCTGCCAGTGCAGGAGATGCAAGAGATGAGGGTTTGGTCCCTGGGTCTGGAAGATCCCCTGGAGTAGGAAGTGGCAATCCAGTCTAGTATTCTTGCCTGGAAGATTCCATGGGCAGAGGAGCCTGAAGGGCTACAGTTCGAAGGGTGGCAAAGAGGTGGATGTGATTAAGCAACTGAGCACACACACACAATGCCATCATTTATACTTTATTCCTTCCATCAGAACATTGTCTTTGGTTCAGAAAAAGCACATTTTCTAAAAGAGATAATGTGAACCTTCATTGTTCATCTCACTCTGACTGTAGCAGACTGGATGAAGTGCAAAACACAAGAGCATGTTACATGTCTATAGACAAGTTCCATCAAGGTCATGAGAAGGGGTTGGGGATGATCATTCTTCAGGGAGCTTAGAAATCAGAGGGAAAACGTACCTCCTTCCTCCCCCATCAATGTGGTTGTCATGTTAGTAAAATGAGAATAAGCTTGACCTACAAGGGCAGCCTTCAAGCAGCAAAATAGTTGTTGCTTTTCAGTCACGAAGTCATGTCTGACTCTGTGACCCCATGGACTGCAGCATGCCAGCTTCTCTGTCCTTCACTATCTCCCAGAGTTTGCTCAAACTCATGTCCACTGAGTCAGTGACGCTATCTAACCATTTCATCCTCTGCCACCCCCTTCTCCTTTTGCTTTCAGTCTTTCCCAGCATCAAGATCTTTTCCAGTGAGCCAGCTCTTCACATCAGGTGGCCAAAGTATTGGAGCTTCCTTCAGGAGCAAAATGGTATTGGAGCTTCAAGGAGTTTCAAGGAGCAAAATAGCCAAAGAAAAAAATATATAAAAAGCATCAGGTTGTCTGATGCCCTGGGTTAGGAAGGGGAGTGAGCGCTCTTGCAGCAGCAGCTCTCAGACCCCCTTCTCCTGGTATCTCTCCAGCCTGTGACCTGTGACCAAACCCCAATGACCTTAACCCAGACTCAGCCTCTGTGAACTGCAGTATCTTTATCGATGAGTTGTCCTTTATGGAGCCCTGGCTGTTGATCACCTTATGTCTTGGTGATATGCTGAGTAATGAAGGGCCCCATATCTGGTCACCAGTTTCTCCTCCTAGCCCTCTCATTGGTAGGACTGATGTTGAAGCTGAAACTCCAATACTTTGGCCACCTGATGTGAAGAGCTGACTCATTTGAAAAGACCTTGATGCTGGGAAAGATTGAGGGCAGGAGGAGAAGGGGACGACAGAGGATGAGATGGTTGGATGGCATCACCGACTCAATGGACATGGGTTTGGGTGGACTCCGGGAGTTGGTGATGGACAAGGGAGGCCTTGCGTGCTGTGGTTCATGGGGTCTCAAAGAGTCGGACACGACTGAGCGACTGAGCTGAACTGAACTGAGCCCTCTCATTTTCTGCCTCTCGGAATCATTAAGTGGCCTCAGCTTCTTTCTGCACAGAAAAGCTAATGCATCCCAAAAGTGATGATTGGAAGCAGGACATTCACTTTGGTTGCCTTGCCTCAGTTCAAGGATGGAACAGTTGGGGCAGGGCAGGGTCATCAACTGCTTCAGGGAGATTCTGCCTTCTTTGAGTCCAGATATTTGTTTTAACTTATCTACAAGGTTAATGGATTTAATTGTGTGTTAGATTGTAACTAAGGATTCGTCCCAATTAATGATGCTGGTGTAGGAGAAGCCATAAATTCTCCCATGGCTCAGCAAGCTTAGGCTTGAAATAAAATAGTGTTTTGGGAGAAGTTCCCTTCTCCTAATATATGCTTTTGTGTACATTGAGTTCAATCAATATTGACAAACTGGTCTCTTAGAAAGAAGATGAGTGCGTTAGACTTTATTGTGTCTATCCAGTGAGTCAGTTGCTGTGCTTCAAGTGTTAGTATCAGGCACTCTTCTGAAACTTTACTTTCAAAGTAATGGAAAAGTGGAATACATTATTTATTGAGAACTTTGGTCATTAAATGCCCTGATCTCTTGGGCTTCCCAGGTGGCGCTAGTAGTAAAGAACCTGCCTGCCAATGCAGGAGATGTAAGAGATGTGGGTTTGATTCCTGGGTTGGGAAGATCCCCTGGAGGAAGAAATGGCAACCCATTTCAGTATTCTTCCCTGGAGAATCCCATGGGCAGAGGAGCCTGGTGGGCTACCGTCCATAGGGTTGCGAAGAGTCAGACACAACTGAAGTGATCTAGCACACACTCTTGAAGCAATAAGGTTAACTATACAACAATATAACCTGTGAAATAATATACAAGTTGGTCTACAGTTAAAAATCATTAATGAGTAGAAGAAAGAGGAGAATGTTGTAAAATAGGTCAGAAAGGTAGTGCTTATGTTGGTTCGTATTTTTGTTTGAAAATTTTAAAATCAGTAAATGTATCATTTTCAATTATTTGAAATATACCATTAAGAATTATGGATTTAAGGTTTCCCATAAGTGCATTTAATCTTTTAAGCATTTGTGCTGTTACAGAAACCATGGAGGATCAAATGAAAGCATGTTAAATGGAAATCTTATAGGAAGGAAGAATGGCGGCACTTAGAGTATTGTACTGTACATTTTTCTAAGATGAAATTAAATGTCATGTATTTGGGGAGCCCACTACTGTTTTTTTCTTAGGAAGACAACAACTTTGTAACCCTATAAGAGGCTGGATACTTATGGTAAATTGAAGTAAATATACCAATTAGAAAGGAGACCAAGAAAGCTCGAATCTACATGAATGGAAACTGTCTAAAGTGCCCTAGACACTCTGTTAACACGATCGTTTGGATCATGAATGCAGACCAACTGTAAGCCAAAAAAAATCTCAAAATGTAATTGTATCCTAAAGCAACTGGACATGGTGGGCATTAGGTCTTACCCCAATACATCCTCTTAAAAGTGCTGCCTGGCACTGTTTACAATAGCCAGCACATGGAAGCAACCTAGATGTCCATCAACAGACGAATGGATAAGGAAGCTGTGGTACATATACACAATGGAATATTACTCAGCCATTAAAAAAAAATACATTTGAATCGGTTCTATTGAGATGGATGAAACTGGAGCCCATTATACAGAGTGAAGTAAGCCAGAAAGAAAAACACCAATACAGTATACTAATGCATATATATGGAATTTGAAAGATGGTAACGATAACCCTATATGCGAGACAGAATAAGAGACACAGATGCACAGAACAGTCTTATGGACTCTGAGGGAGAAGGTGAGGGTGGGACATTCTGGGACAATAGCATTGAAACATGTATATTATCATATGTGAAACAGAACACCATTCCAGGTTCGATGCATGAGACAAATGCCCAGGGCTGGGGCAATGGGATGACCCAGAGGGATGGGATGGAGAGGGAGGTGGGAGGGGGGTTCAGGATGGGGAACACATGTAAACCCAAGGCTGATTCATGTCAATGTATGGCAAAAACTACTACAATATTGTAAAGTAATTAGCCCCCAACTAAAATAAATAAATTTATTAAAAAAAATAAAAATAAAAAAAATAAAATAAAATAAAGTGGCAAAAAAAAAAAAGTGCTGCCTGAATTGCTAAGCAACTATGTGGTGCCTCTGACTGGTGGTTAGAAAAGGGTAACAGCAGCACATAAAGGCTGGGTGAGTCTAAAGTGAATGAAGCTCAAGGATCTGTCCCAGCCAGGAAGCTGTTTCTCCATAACTCTGTGCATGTAGTATCTGTCATTGGCCTTGTGCTTAAAACATTTCTCTGCAGATTTCTTTCTCTGTGTGTGTTCTGAGATCCAGGAACACAAGATGTGGCCAACAGTTCTTTCATCCTCGCTTCTAAGGAAGCTCTTGAGATGTCGTGGCCATGTGAAGACCTCTCCACTCTGTGTAAAGGTTCTGGTAACTTGAAATGTTGGTGAATAGGTGTATTCTTCAGTGTAATTTCATGTGTGAAACAAGTTCAATGAAAAGTTGCTTGATCCACTTTGAAAATACTGACGGTTTTAATGGTGAATAAATGAAGGTACATGTTAATCCAGTGACAATCACTGTACCTAAGTAAATGTCCAGGGTTATGTACTATAAAAAGAGGCACCTCTACCCTGCCATCTAGTATAATATGTAGCACAGAGTCTCTGAAGCAGAGTATCTATTTAATAAATATTGGTTAAAGAAATAAATGAATTTAGACAACCAGAATTAGTTCTAAATAGAAGAGATAAGTGCCATGTGTAGCATCCAAATAAGGGGTCTGAATAAGGTCATCAGTAATGCTTTAGTGTGATGATATGCAAAAATTGATGCTGACTATATTTTTAGATGTTTAATGTGTATTAGAGATGTTTAATGTGTATTAGAGAAACCTATATTTCTTGGCATAATTGTGTCATATGTGTGTGTGTTTGTGTGTGTTCAGTAGCTCAATTGTGTCTGACTCTTTGTGACCCCAAGAACTATAGCTTGCCAGGCTCCCCTTTCCATGGGATTTTCCAGGCAAGAATACTGGAGTGAGTTGCTGTTTTTCTCCTCCAGGGACCTTCTGACTCAGAGATCAAACTTGCATCTCTTGCATCTCCTGTATTGGCTGGCAGATTCTTTACCACTGAGCCACCTGGGAAGCCCGCATGGTTGTTTTACTCTTATGCAGTAAATTGCTCAAAAGTGGTGGGTTGCACCCAGAAGTGCCAGGAAATCACTGATGAAGTCACATGATGTGTGAGAGTGTGACATTCAGGCCAGCACTAATTAATGCGTAGGCAGCACTGCCCAGCTAGCTCATCAACTGTTGTGTGTTGCCTATTTAGTAATCTCTGGTCTGTGCCCTGAATCATGTCTTATGATTTCAATGTATATTTTTTATATTACTCTATATTTAGCATACCTTAAAGGCATAAAACCAATTGTGGCTATTTCTTGTGGCCATTAGTACTGCAGGAAATGTGTTTTTTTCCTTCTTGTTTGTGACAGTGAAGCTTAGGAATAAGACCATGTTCATATCAAAGCTCTGTTACTTGTTTGCTGTGAAAGCCTAGTATTTCTAGTATAAACATATAATATTTCTTAGCCTCAGTTGACCTCTCTGTAAAACGGGTCTACTCTCCTCAGCCTCTGTTGAGTTACACAAAGTCCCCTTGGAACTGAACAGCTGAGGGGAGCTGGTAAGGAAGTATAGTTGTCTTGGTTTGGCCCAGTATCTTCATTATTGTTGAGGAAATAACCCATGGAGGCCAAGTGGAGACTCAAAAGGAGGTTGCTGCTAAATCACTTCAGTCGTGTCCGACTCTGTGCGACCCCACAGACGGCAGCGCACCAGGCTTCCCCGTCCCTGGGATTCTCCAGGCAAGAACACTGGAGTGGGTTGCCATTTCCTTCTCCAGTGCATGAACGGGAAAAGTGAAAGTGAAGTCGCTCAGTCGTGTCCGACTCTTCGCGACCCCATGGCCTGTAGCCTACCAGGCTCCTCCGTCCATGGGATTCTCCAGGCAAGAACACTGGAGTGGGTTGCCATTTCCTTCTCCAATGCATGAAAGTGAAAAGTGAAAGTGAAGTCGCTCAGTCGTGTCCAACCCTTAGCGAACCCATGGACTGCAGCCTACCAGGCTCCTCTGTCCATAGGATTTTCCAGGTTAGAGAAGCAATAAGCAGCCAAGCTGGTAGAGAGGGAGTACAGGATGCAGATTCCTGCTAGAGCTTGGTATCTCGACAGCATCTAGAAGTTAAGAGTTGATAACTTGGCAGGGAGGGGCTGGACAGTCAGAATAGAAAAAACAGAAACAACTCAAAGTGACTTCAGCTCCCGTTTGGTATAGAAACAAACAGTCCTACGGTTTTTAGTATCTCCTGAGGTTTGCTATTAAGACAGAACATGATAGCTAATGTTCAAATTATGCTCAATATATTGTGAATTATTAAGAGAATTTTAAATTATGTGCAGAATATTGTGTTTAAGAAAATTCAGAAAATCTAAAATGTGACCTAGAAAAATTTTCATTAAAAGAGTCAATATTAAAATCTATAGTGTATCTTATTTAAAGTCTGAATTGTCTAGATTGAAAAGAACAACAAAATTTACCTGGAATGCATTTTCAAAAAGCTCCAGTAAGATGGAGATGACCTTTCATTCACATTTTAGCTTTGTGATATTGAATTTAGCAACAATTTCCTCATCTTTCAAATGAAAGTAAAATTACTGCCCACTTAGAGCTGGTAAGAGGTTTAAAATCAGATAACCCTCGGAAAGCACTTAGCACAGTACCTAACACAAAGTCTGTGCTAAATAGAGGTTAGCTTTTATGATTGGTGTTCTTTCTACAAACATTACAATCACTGTTTTACTATTTCAAGATTCTATTTCTTGAAACTACTAAGACTCACTTCTTTTACATTAGCTGGAATTTTGTGCTTTGTACTCCCTTGCTTGGTCTGGATTTCCTTTTCTTTCATTGATTTTTCCAAACATTGTATTGATACTAGATAAATCAATGCCATTAAAAGCTTGGGAAAAGAGCTTGTATTACATTGTGTGTGCTGGTTATAATTTTCTTTCTGCTTTCTTTCTTTTCTTGTCTTGGCTGGATGTTGGATATTTCTTTGGTGTCCTCTCCAGGCATGTTCATAGTGTTCCTTCCCAAGCTTAAGTATTACCTATATGACACTGCAGTTTGTCAGCCAAAATCCATATACTAAAGTGTGTTCCCGTTAGTCTCTGTTCATCCTGCAACTATATTTCTCTTCTTCCTTTGTCTACCTCTTTCTGGTTATAATATTTCTTTTGGTTTAACAGAAGGTCACAAGAACATTCTAAAAATGATGCTGTGCTTTATGTACTTTTTGCAACATAACTGTAACTTGAGTGAATTTGTTTACAACAGAGAGAAGTCTTATAATATTTCTAAACAAACAAAAGTAACAGCCTTTACTGTTTCTTATATGCCATTCACGGGCTTCCGCAATGGCTCTGAGGTTAAAGAATACGCCTGCAGTGCAAGAGATCCCTGAAGATCCGGGAAGATTCCCCTGGAGGAGGAAATGGCAACCCACTCCAGTATTTTGCCCCCCACCAGATCCCATGCACAAAGGAGCCTGGCTGGCTACAGTCCAAAGGGCTGCAAAAAGTCTGACACGACTGAGCATGCACACATATATGCCATTCATAAAGCAGAAGCTTAAGTAGAAAAGGCCGAGTCTTTAACTGAAGTTAAAATGAAAAGTTTGAGTTTCAGTCAACATCAGATACTAGTCTTTATCTTGACAAGAGGCTTTGAACACTTTGGAAAGATAGCTCTGATTAAACATTTGTTGGCACGTACAGAGTGCCATTCCAGGATCCTCGATCTGTGCTGTAACTTTGTATACCTGAAGTGTATTTTCAGAGAAACAAGAGCTACAGGGGGTGGCTGGGGTTTAACTGCTGAGGATGATGAGAGACAAATATTTGACTGATGAATATAATATTTGACTGACGAGTATTCAAATAACTATTATCCTAAATGTACTAGAAAATTAAATAAACGAGAACTTTTCCATCTCACAAGTAATTCTGTCTAAAGGAATTTTAATTCCTCACTTCTGAGTGATATTTTTAAAATGTAAATCTGATCCATCACCACCACTCTCCTCCCAGCACTGCCTAAAATCCTCAGTGGCGTTTGGATGCCCTTAGAAGACAGTCCACTCTGTTTGGTGGAACCAGCACATCTTAGAGGAGCTGGCCCACTGAGTTCTTGTTTCACCAGCTTCCTGGCAATCCTTCACTTTTGCAAATGCTCCACACAACCTCCTGCCTCAAAACCTCCCAGGACACTTCCCCTTTTGGAATTCTCTCTCTTCCATTCTTTACACGGTTGATTCTTTCTCTGCATTCACTTCTCATTGTAACAGTTGCTCTCTGAGAGCGGGCTTCCCTGGTTCCCTGATTTAAATTAGAGTCTCAAAGTTGCCATCCTCCGTGGCTTCGTGTTCTTTCCCCTTATGGCACATACCACGGTGTAATTGTATATTTGTTTGTGTGTTTCTTTACCATCCATCTCACAATTAGGTTGTAAACCTCATGAAGACAAGAATTCTATTTTCTTCACATTACATGCTACCTAGCCCAGTGTCTGGCAGATAGTGAGCCCTGGATAACTGTGAGCTGAATTGATAAATATGTAGGACTGCAAGAGAAGGATAAATCATTGAAATGGTTTGCATGGGTCATCTTTGCTTCTTTCCTACCTCTAGTTTGCTGTAAACATTCTACCTCTCATGAGATTCTCTTAAAGAAACCATTATAAAATTATTTTAATTTGAGTAGCAATGACGCAAATGTTTATTGAGTTACAGGCTGGGTACTTCTACACACAAAGGTAAATTAGATGTAGCTTCTGTGTTAACGGAATTCATAATATAAGCAGAGAGGTAAACATTTATCTAGCTCTTTGGTGGGCAATATGGGGAGGGTTCCCAAGGGTTTGTGTTTTGGGGAATTGTGGAGAGGATGGAAAAGACTTTCATAAAGGAGGTGACATTGAAGCTCACTGAGTTTGGAAAAAGTAGTAGAATGTTCATAGGTGGAGAATGTTGAAAGGCTCTTCTTGATGGGCAAACTAAAATGGGCTAAGGCAGAGAGCATCAAAGTCCATGCTGTGAGAGGTTCTGTGTGGAGAAGGGTGAGTATTGGAGGAGAGTAGCAGGAAATGAGGCTGGAAGGATAGATTGGGCATCGGTCCTGGATCATTGGGGTGATTTTGCTAAGAGGTTTGGATATTATTCTGTAGGTCATAAGAGGCTATAAAATGTTTAAAGCAGGTGAGTGAGAGAGCAGATCTGTATTTTAGAAACATAATGCTTCTTTCTGAAGACCTTTTCAAGAGAGTTGTTGCAGTAGGGTGCTGACAGTGCAAAGCTGAGTGGGTGGAAAGGAGCAGAAGAGGACGATGAATAATAACCAGGTTTGCAGAAGCTAGGTTATAAGGGGAGGGAAAATAATGATGGGATCTCTTTTTAAAATCTTTCCTTTGAAAAAAATTATGAAAGTATCTCATGCTTAATAGAATTTGGAAAATGCAGAAAGTTATAAAAAAAGAAAGCAAAGATTATAATATGTTTATGGAAGGGAAAGCAGAGTCAAGGGAAAATGTTCTTTCTCATCCCACTCCCTCCTTCCCCCACGGTGTCTATAAGTCTGTTCTCTCATCTGCATTTCCATTCGATCCCTGCAAATAGGTTCATCAGTACTATTTTCCCAGATTCCATTTATATGCATTAATATTCAAATTTGCTTTTATTCAGGTTTATGCATGTGATTCTCACTGAACTTTTCATACTTTATAATTAAAAAAATAATAAATTAGGTGGAAATTGTGGAAAGATGATTTTTCAAGATAATGTTGCATTAAAAGTTTGATTTTCCTATTTTGTTTGATGGGTTGAATTTAAATAGATTTGAAACTCACCACTAAAGAAACTGAGGTTTATTTAGTACAAAGAAGATAAATTATTGATTTTTTTACATTTTAATTCAAATGTTGGTCGCACTGTACATTTTAAAGAAAATAGTTTTTGGATGGATTTTGGACCTCCCGCTCTTTATTCTATTTATCAAGCGATAAGAACTATGCAGACACTAGAAGTTGAATACTCTAAGGAAGTTAATCTCTCAGGTATTTTGAACACAGAAACCAACATCCACAGGGCAAATAATTAAATTAGTTTTGACACAAATAAATTTAAAGATCCCAACTACTTCTTTAGCAGTTCATTCAGTGTCAAGAAAAGAAGCACACATTATGAATTTTTTTCCCTAGTTTTACACATTTAGTTGAGTTCTTTTTGTTTTGTTTTTTTTACACCCCCCCCCACCCCCCACCCCCCGGCCCCTTTAACAAAAATTGGTCACAGTAAGGCATTTAAGGCAGGTCAACTTGAATTTCAAAATATTGTCTTGGGAACTACTTCAGTCTTTATCTTTGTCTTCCTGTTTATTTATAGACTGGAAAAGGAAGACAGCCTTTCCTGCTTTTTCAGTTTCCTAATGATGCTATCTCGGTTTGTACTGAATTAATCCAGAGGAAGAAGGCATTCTTTCTGTATCTACAGAAGAAACCAGCTCTGTGAAAAGCTGGAGTCAGGGCTGTCAAATTCAAGTGGCTTAGCAATTTCCACCTTTACTTTATTTAAAAGTTAACACAACTTTCTAAAAAAATTCTTAGCCCTAAGATATATTAAAGCTGGTATTAAAAAAATATAAGAATTGACAATATTGTGAAAGGAGATAAAGATAGTAAACTGTAGTAAAACTAACTTTGTTGACATTTCACGAGTGACTGTGATATAAAATTTTGTTACTTTTGGCATGAAACTAAACTTAATGGAGCCTGTGTTCTGATTACCCTTTTTAAAAAATATTTTACATTCATTCATTCAGCAGACAATTTCTAAGAGTGCTGAATGTTAAGAATTCAGAGATAAGTAAGACCTAGCTCTTGCTTTTGCATAACTCATAGTCTGGGGGGAAGGAGATGGTTTAATCTTCTCCGCGGTTATCAAGGGCATCATGCCAACCATTGTCAAAGCCACTGTAGCATCTCTTGACCCCCAGAGTGCTCAAAAGAACCAGGCTCCAGTATATGTAGATTTTTGGAGTCTTCGAGTACCATTTAGCAAGCTGCTGCTAAGTCGCTTCAGTCGTGTCCGACTCTGTGCGACCCCGTAGACGGCATCCCTAGTTAGCAGTAATGGGAAGAGTGGGCCAAGGCTCCTTCATTAATCCATTCACTCACAAGCATAAGTGGTTGTTTGTGGCAGGAATGTCCTGTGCTATGTGCTAGCACTATAAAAATGGAAAGCACATTGCTGTCCTCGAGGAGCTTGTGACACAGCTGGGGAAATGAACAAGTCAGCATGCAAAGTCAACACAAATCCAGTGTGATGGGATCAGTAACCATAGACTTACATGGAATAACAGCAGAGTTATCTAGAGTCAGGGCTGTGGATTCAACAACCCTGATGCATTTTCCTCCAGCAGCTACATCTCTCAGCTTCTTTTGCAGTAAGGATGGAGCCCTATGACTGAATTGTGATAAGATGTGGTGATATATACCACATCTTGGCCTGGGTATAAAATCCTTACACTCTTCCTTCTCTTTCTGAGATGACCTTGGAGACCAGGTATAGATGATAGCAGACAGAAGGCATCTGGAGGTAAACAATGCCCCTCCCAAGTAATACTGGACTGTAATGTAAATGAAAAATAGATATTCATTGTGTTAAATCCCTAAAGTTTGAAGGTTATTTTTTATAGTAGTTAATCTATACTGATTAATGTATTCTCTGTCCAAAGTCAGGGTACCTCCCCCTAGTAAGTGTTAGTGAGGAAGGGGAGGAAGAGTGTTCCAGGAGGAGCATGGCAGGGGAAGGAAGAGAGCTTGGAACTTTCAGGAAGCAGTAAGTAGTTTGGTGTGGTCAGGGGTGTAGTGGAAGTGGAGGGCAGTGTTTATGGATGGGACTGGAAAGGAAAGTCAGGGACCGATCTTGGAAAACTTTATGGGCCAAGCTAGGGGAGAAGAACTACTGAGACCTGAGGGAAAGCAGCCTCAGGGATAGAGTATGGGATGGGGTGTTCGGGCAGTAAAAAGGAGCTAACCTAGATTTGGAAAATGGTTTAATAATATAAACAGTTTCTCAAAATAGAGAGAATTTTTAGTCATGGTCATGCTTACTGGGTTTTCCCACGTGTTGTTCAATTGCTAAGTTGTCTCTGACTCTTTGTGACCCCTTGGACTGCAGCACACCAGGCTTCCCTTTCCTCCACTGTCTCCCAGAGTTTGCTCAAACTCAGGTGCATTGAGTTGGTGATGCTATCTAACCATCTCATCCTCTGCTGCCCTCTTTGCCTTTGGCCTTCAATGTTTCCCAGCATCAGGACCTTTTCAAATGAGTCGACTCTTTCAGCTTCAGCATCAGTCCTTCCAATGAATGTTCAGGGTTGATTTCCTTTAGGATTGACTGGTTTGATCTCCTGGCAGTTCAAGGGACTCTCCAAGAATTGACTGAAAAGCATCAATTCTTTGGTGTTTAGCCTTCTTTATGGTCCAGCTCTCATCCATATATGATTACTGGAAAAACCATAGCTTTGACTATACGAACTTTTGGTAGCAAAGTGATGTCTTTGCTTTTTGATACACTGTCTAGGTTTGTCATACCTTTCCTTCCGAGGAGCACGGTCTCTAAAAGTCTGTGATTATAGACCCCTCCACTGATGCTAATGGAGGCATGGACATTGATAGATGTCCAAGTGACAGAACTGGGGATGTTTAGCCTGAAGGAGAGAGAACTTGGAGAGACCATAATCATTGCCTTCAGCAGGTGGAAGAGGGTTATACTTGACTGAGTAGCCCCAAAGTCTACTTAAGACAGATAGTGGATGGCTACGGAGACAGATTTGGGTTCAGTACAAGGAAGAACTTTTTGCTACAATTGCCTGAAAATCAGTTGTTCAGTCCTGGAGAAGATGGCAGTAAGTCTTATGAACAGAAAGGATTGGAATAAACTGGCTTCACAGCTTGGAGGTTTGCCGTGCAGGTCGTTCAACTGTTGGATAAGACTGGGATGAGATACCTTTTGAAGTCTTTGCATAGTCTCATATTCTGTGATATTGATCTGAAATTTAAAATTTTATGAAAGCTAACTGCTTACATTTGCCCTGATTTTAAGGTTGAGGAAATGTATGATATAAGGTTTTAAAAAACTTCCAAAGAGAGAGAGAAAACTCTGTGTGCACAAATGTCTTAACCCAGAGCTAACCATTTGGCAGTTAATACATACTTTTTGTTGGGGCTGATGAATAGGCATTTTCTCTGCGTCACATGGCTAAATGACCTTGCCTAGATATCACTGAATGGTATCTCCATTAGAATGTCAGCCCCCAACAACAAGACAGTGGGTTGAAGGAAAAGGCAGATACTATCTTCCTCTGAGATATTGGGGGAGAAAGTTTCCCTTAACTCCTTTATTTATCAAAGCCAGATAGCTCAGCTGTTCCTCTGAACCTGTCAGGCTTTCTCTCGTTGCTGCCTGTGAACTGATGGATGGGGATTGATGAATCTTGCTTACCACATGTGCATTGTAGCAAGACACAACTTTATTTAAAATACCATTAAGATGCAAACACTTTATAGCTACTCTGAAGGCCTTTTCTTACAACATGAATTATTCAAACAGCTCTTTAATAACTGCATTGATTTCCACAGTTAAGAGCAGATCAGATTCTGGAATCTGCTCAATACCACTTAAATGTTTATAGATGTTAGAGTTGACAAAGATCTTTTAGACACTGATAATTCCTTTCACTAGATCGGAATGCTAGAGATTTGGCATTACTAATAATGGTCTGTGTTTATTTTTAATAAATCAAGAAATATTGTAACAGCAGTCATTTAAGGTCTTCATTCTTATTCCATTTTGTTCCCAGTCATTGCCTAAAAATCTAGTTATGCTAAAAATCTGACCCAAAACTTTTACATTTATATTGATCAGAAGCCTTTATTTTCTTTTGTAAAGATCAATATATTAAACATGTCTTAACCTGCCTGTATTGATGCATGTATTTAAAAATCTATGAATATTTATTGTGATAAAATCCAGTAAGATTGTAGCTTCTCAGATGGTTTTAGTACCCTATGAAAGAGGGGCAAATTAACTAGTATGAGAAGAAATTATAGGTGAAGCCAAAATTAGATCCTTTGTTCTTTTCAATTGTCTCCTTACTTGGAAGTTTCTGGGAAGATGATTTCCATAGTGTTTTAGTCTGTGTGGACTGCCATAACAAAATCCTATAGACTGGGTAGCTTAAAAACCAGAAGTTTATTTTCTCACAGCTCTTGGAGGCTGCAAGTCAGAGGTCAGGGTGCTAACATGATTGTGTTCTGGCAAGACCTCTTTTCTTTTTAAATTTATTTTATTGAAGGATAAATGATTTACGATGTTGTGTTAGTCTCTAGTGTGCAGCAAAGTGATTGGGTTTTATATGTATATTTTTTCATATTCTTTTCCATTATGGTTTATTGTAGGATATTGAATATAGTTCCCTGTATTATATAGTAGGACTACTTTGTTGTTTATCAACTTTCTATATGATAGTTTGCACCTGTTAATCACAAACTCCCAATTCATTCCTCCCCAACCTCCTTCCCCCATTGCAACCACAAATCTGTTCTCTATGTCTGTAAGTTTATTTCTATTTTGTAGATAAGTTCATTTGTGTCATATTTTTAGAATACACATATAAGTGATATCCTATGATATTTGTCTTTCTCTTTCTGGCTTGTTTAGTATGTTAATCTCTAGATCCATTCACGTTACTGCAAATGGTGTTATTTCATTCTTTTTTATGGTAGAGTAATATTCCATCTTATATATGTACCACATCTTCTTTATCTGTTTATTTGTCAGTGGACATTTAGTTTGTTTCCATGTCTTGGTTATTGTGAATAGTTAGAGTTCTTTTCTTGATTTGCAGACAACTGCCGCCTTGCTGTGTGCTCTCGAATGAAGCCACCAATTCTATTGGATTAAGATTCTACCTTTATAACCTCATTTAACCTTAATTTCTTCCTAAAATCTCTATCTCCAAACACAGTTACACTGGAAGTTAGGACTTCAGTATAAGAATTTGGGAGGACAAAATTCACTCCACACCACATTGGTAGTGAACTCTGGAGTCAGACTGCTTTTGTTTAAATGTGACCTGGAGCAACTTACTTACTCTTGTCTGTTTCTCAGTTTTGTATAAATTGAGAATAAAGAGTAATGTTTTCAAGGCTTTATCATGTTGAATAAATGAATGAAAACATGCCAAGTACTTAGTGCATGGCATATATGAAATATTCAATAAATGTTAGTTATTATTATTGAATATCTAACTATTATTTATGTCTTAGCTAATAAGCCTTTTGTGATTTTATATATGTATTCTTCAAGTATTTGTGTTTATATATCAAATGATTACTAGCGCTGCAAATTCAGAGCATGCCTTTAAAATTTGCCTTCTGAACTTTGGTGGGTACTTAATTTTAAGAGGATAAAGTATATCTTATTTTATAAAGTGCTTATAAAGAAACTGTTCTCATCAGTGTTGATCTAGTCACCCCCCTTATCCCTATCTTATCCTGTCTCCCAGGGCTAGAGAATGCTCTCCAGACAGACTCTGGACCTTCTCTGTCTATAACCTAAAGTTTTCAGGATGACATTGTACACAAATAGCAAGGGCAGAGTAACTTTCCTAGTGACTGAAAGAGGAATTCTCTCCTTTTCTTATTTTTTCACTTAACCCTTTTACACATACTCGTGCACAAGCATACACACATACACACACCCACACACACACACATATTCACTTTCCTACTTGTACAGTAAAAAGCAGAGCATATGATTGCATACCTTATTGCTGTGGAAATCAAGATACTTTATCTATAACAAGAAATTCAATAATCTTTGGACTACCCAAAGGGAGTTTTGGGTAAAAGCATCCTCATTTAGTTATTGTCTTGGAAAGCTAAGTAGAAGACAAGTGACAACTTACCAGTAGCTTTATAGGTAAGATATGGTTGCCTGATTTGTTGGCTAATATTCCATTTCCTGTGTTAGACTGAACACTGGCTGGAATTTGAATTGAATTAAAAGGGTAGAGAAAGTGCACTTAACTGATGCTCAAATAATAAATTATTTTTCAAGATTTGCAACACATGCCATCAGACAGTCTAAAATCCTTCCTGGCTCTTTCTGGAGCTGTGTTTTCTGTCACCATCAGTCATTTCTATTTGGCAGGCAGGCTTAAACAAAAGAAGGAGAAGAAGCAAGACAGACCATGCCCATGAATTCTCTTTGGCCCCTTCCTAGCTAGCTGTTCACTTTTCCTGCCTTCTGAGTCTGCGTTGCAGGCGTTGGACCTATGGCTCCCCTCCCTCTCCTGTTTTGCGTACATGAACAAGTCACAGATACTTTACACTTATAAACGTTTCATTCTAAACAGTTGTACTTATGAGTCAAATTATAAGACTTTCACTAAAATTAGGAAACCTCAGAGTCTTTTTATATCTGAGCTCTTGCTTCAAAAAATGAAAGTGAAATATTTATGTAGTGCAATTTGTAGCTGCTGTAGGATGCACAGTTTAAGTAATCTGTCCTTGTAATACTCTTCAGTGTTAAGATGGCCAGTCCTACTAGAGTATTGAATGCAGTAGAAAATAAAATCAGCATGGTGTGGGCATGTACCATTTGCATGCAAATTAAGGCATTTATCAATTATCTTTCATTTGTATTGGGATGCAACTATTTCACAAACTGTGAGCAAATATATTATCAAGAAACAGACCCTTTGGGGAAAAAAGTGAACTTTCACACCCATCTCCGTACTATAGAATTAATTTGAATGGATCGCAGACCCATATGTAAACTCAGAGCCATAAATCTTCTGGAAGACATGGGAGGATATCTCTATGACCTCAAAGTAGACAAAGATTTCTTGGATACCACACAAAAAGCACATCGTCAGCTTTAAAAACTGATTAATTGGACATTATCAAAATTAAACATTTTTGTTTGCCAAAATATACTTTGAAGAAAATGAATAGACAGGTACCACCTGGTAAAATAGTCACAACACATGTATCTGACAAAGGACTTAAATCCAAAATACATAGAGAATTTTTACAAATCCATAAGAAAATGCCGACTCAAAGACTGAACAGCTACTGCACAAATTAAGATATAGGGATGGTGAATATGCTCAGAAAAGGTGATCAACGTTATTAGACATCAGGGAAATGCAAATTATAGCCACAATGAGATGCCATTTCACATACACTAGAATAGCTGAAATATAAGAGACTACAAATGTTGGGGAGGACATGGAGCACCTGCAGTTCTCAGTCAATAGTGGGAATATAAAATGGTCTAACCACATCGGAGAACTGTTGAACAGTTTCTTAAAATGCTAAACAGACATCATATGATCTAGCAGTTCCACTCCTAGGTATTTACCAATGAGAAATAAAAATATACTCCTACAGAAAGAATTGCATAAGAATCTTTATAGCAGTCATATTCATAAAGCCGGACACTAGAAACAATCCAAATGTCCATAGAAAATGGATAAACAAATTCCTTTATAATGGGATACTACTCATCAGTAAAAAAGAACAAACTACCAGTTTAAGCAACCACACTGATGAATCTCAAAAACAGTTTGAATGAAAGAAGCCTGATGCAAAAAAAAAAAAAAAAAGCTTTTTTTCTATGATTTCATTTACATGAAATCCAAGGTAAATCTAACTTATGTTGATAGATTTCAGAAAGTGGATGGAGAGGGAGGTTAACAGGAGGGGGGCATGGTGGAACTCCTGAGAGATGGAAATGACCTAAGTCGTGTTTTGAGTGGTGGTTACACAATTGTATACAGTTGTCAGAATTCATGGACTAAACATTTAAGATCTGTGCATTATATCTCAACCGTGTTTAAAAAAAAAAAACAAACGAGAATCTGTCTTCCTCTGTCAAAACGTTTGCAGACTGATGAATAATCCAAGATGGGATCTTAGAGAATGTGAGAAAATGTTATATGTGAGATTTCTTGGAAGAAGAAGAAATTGGCTGCCTCCCATGTGTACAAATATGTCTGTGCTATCTGAACCCCTCAAAAGAATGTTAGAGAGGAGGTCTTGGAGTCAGCAACCTACTGAGGTAATGGAAAGCACAGCTTCAGTACCAGTGGATGCTAGGGACATCACTAAAAAGGCCATTTTAGAGTGAACACATTTTGGTGAGGTGGGTAGGGGTGGGGTGTAGGGGGTTTTCCTAGCAGTAAAGGTGGTGCCTCTCATGCTTCCCCTAGAGGGGAAGATGGTAAGTAGAGATCCTTCCAAGGATACTTCTGATGTTCCTCGGCTTGGGAATCAACTGACCGAAAGACCAGTCGGTCAGTCTATGTTGAAGGTGGAGCTAAGGTGGAAGCACCCTAAAGTCAGGGATGCTGGATTGGTTTAGGTGTCAGAATTGTACCTAGATGTGGTTTTTGAGGCCAGGCCTATTGGGTCCCATCTCAGGGAGGAAGCTGGATCCATTTGGTCAATTTTCGTGATGGAGAAGGAGAATTCCTTTATGTTCCCAGTTACTGGAAAGCATTGATCCTCCAAAGATTGCCTTTTGACTGCATAAACAACAGGCTTTATATAACTTGATTCCCCTAGGGAGTCCCTTCAAATGATCTCAAAGAGTATTCCTGACTTCTGAATGCTTTGAATGCTGCTGAAAAGCAAAAAGGACTTGCTGGGGAGTCAGAAAGGACATCTGCATCAAAGTCACTTCTTCTCTTCCTGCAATGGTAGGAACAGCAGGGCCCTAAGGCATTTCTTATTTCTTGTCCAGGTCCTGTCAAAAATCTCAGCTGATCACAGGAGGAAAAGTGGTATGAACAGGGTGATTCTCCTGCATTTTTGGAGTCAGGCTCTTGAAAACTGGTTTAGAGAAATTTATCATTAACCCCTTATATGGAGAAGTATAGAATATGGCTATAATTGGAAATTTGTTTTAGAAAAACTGGTAAGTATGACTTGAGTCCCTTAATAATCAGTGCCTCTGATTTTTCCTGAATGACAGAAATACATATTGCATGTGATGCAGACTGTTCCTTCATACTTGTACTTCTCACAGTTTGAATACTTCTTATGTTGCATGCTTTAAAGATTAAAAAGTGTCGCAAGACAACATCCATCAAGCACTTGGGAGGTTGACTCAGAAGGAAGCATCATATTCATAGACTGCCTGTGTTCTTATGGTTATAGACATTTCAAGATTCATTTGTTGGCCATAAAATTGGTCATGTTTCAACATCTGTAAGTCCTGTGCATACAGGAGATGAAGATTCTGTGTAGTGAGTACTGAATTGGAGTGTTGGCATTTCTGACGGAACTGGCAGTTTTTCAGATTGACTGAGGCATTGGGTAGACTTTGAATTATGGATTGTATACTATTCTTGCTAACTGTGCCATACTGGGAGCAATTGCAAGAGAAATGAGAACAGTTCATGCTTTGCACCCCTCCCTCCCTCGGAGGACCTTTCGGAGACCTCAGACGGGAGCCACAAACTAGACAAACAACCAAGGTGGCAGTGGTGGGGCTAAATCAGTGTCATTAAGGGTAACCATGAAGGCTGAATTGATGGCCTTTAGGATAGTAGTTGCCAGTATGCTGTTGTAGTTTTATGTAATTTTTTTTTCCACCTTTAACATCACTCAGGGTTCAGTCTAAGTGGATTGTGAAAGCCAAAGCAGATTTTACCTTGGAAAGTGTCCCCTTTAAGATTTTAGACTTCTCTAGCTACCCAGGTGTTTTTTCATGTCATTTATATTTATTTTACCTATTAAAAATATTTTCCCAGCATCATGTCATTCCAGGGAAACAGAGCAGTCTTCTACGATCGAACAAGATTAATGTGCAAACTTAGCACTTATCTACTTATGTTTTGTAATGATTTAAAGTTCTTATCTCATCATCGAATTAAATATTCATGGTAAAAAAAGGAAAGACAAGAACTAGAGTGGGAGGAGGGGTGAGATTCTAGGATGTACTTCAAAGACAGACAACCCGGCTGCTTAATTTCAGCTAATCGGGCTACTGTTCTTCATTATCTTTTTCAGTTGAAAGGCTTCAGCTGAGGATTCTTTTGCTAAACTCATTCCTTCAGATCAGTGTAAAACTGTAAGCTCTAGTTTTCCAGGAACCCATTACTCTGTTAGCTCCTTTCTTTCACTTTCTTTTTGTTCAGTGGTGGTAATAATCATGAGACCAGTGTATCAGGAAACCTCGGGGATGAGCTTTCTGTTTGGGTGAGCCTTTTCCATGGCAGTAATACCCTCAGAGACACTCTCATTCAGTCACATTTGTGCTTGGGTGAAAATGGTCAACTGTACTTCCAAGTTATTTCTTTTGTTCAGAATAAAAAGTAAGGAAGCAAATTTGGTAGTAAAATATGGAAGAGATAACATCATAAAGCAACCCAAAACTGCATCGCTTAGGACAACAGTGATATATTTTTCCTCGTGATTCTGTGACATGGGAACTTAGACAGGGTTGGTAACTCCAGGTGCTATCAGCTGAGGTGGGGCATTGGGCTGTGTTTCAGCTGGTGGCTTCAGTGGACTGGAAGGTTGTGAAGGCTTCACCTTCTAAGAGCTAGTGCTTCTTGCTTCGTTCTTATTCTTTCTTCTCCGCCTGAGTAGCTTGCCCTTTCTCATGGGACAGTATTCTCAAGATAGTTGTACTTATCTTACATGGTGGCTGTCTTCCAGAAGGAAAGGTGGAAACTGCCAAAAACAGCATCACTTCCACCATATTTTGTTGGTCACAGCAAGTTACATGTCAGCCCACATTCCAGGTGAATTGAGAGAAATTGCACCTCTTGATGGGAGGAGTGACACTTGAGTACTGGAAGGCGAGGAATTGATGGCGGCTGTTTGGAGATTATTGGCCAAAGTTATTTACCGATGTAAATTAAATAGAAGGGACAGTTTTAGAAAAATTGCCAATTTTATTTGTTCCAGTAAGGTGGACTGCTGCGATGAAGGTTATGAAACCTTTCTTGATGGATTGTTTCATAGAGATGACTTTATAAATCCAATAATGTTGATCAGAACTCCTTCCCCACTTCATATCCTTCTCAATTTATCAATGCTTAATTAAGTCATAACTTGACTGTGATGGAACATTTATTTTCGTACTATAACTAAACCTCAGAATGCTGTAATGAATGCATTCTTGATTCTTAGGAAATTTGGACAAAGAAGTTCAATTTAGTCTGGATCTGAAAATAATTCTAAATTTAGATTTCCTATTATTGTACTTCAATGGACCATATAACTCTTCTTGTTTTTCCCTCTTACTTCTTGGAGGGAGTAGTATATGTCCATTTTCTCACAGCCAGAGGTGATCTTAAAAATAAGTGCTTTTTGTAGAAGAAAAACTGAGGCTGCAATTCTAATATAAAAATCCTCCCAAATATGAAGACTAGTCTATGGCTTGGTGTATGTAAAAATCTATTCCTGTTGCATTCTAATTATTAGATAATAAAATACATTGCATGATTATTGTGTACTAAGCACTCTGAAGAAAGAGCCTTGAAATAGGAATAAGAAGACTGATGTTCTGGTCACCTTTGACAAGTCACTTAACTTTAACGCTTTCTCTTTTTGTCTTTTTATCCCAGTTCTTTCTCTTTTTTTAAAAAAACCATTTAAAAAATTAAGGTATAGTTAGTCTACAATATTGTGTTAGTTTCAGGTGTATATTCTTTGTCAGATTCTTTTCCATTAAAATAGGTTATTATAATATATTGAATACAGTTCCCTGTGCTATATACTTTATCTGTTTTATATACAGCAGTGTGTAGTTGTTAATCCCAAACTCTTAATTTATCTCCGCCTGGCCCCATCCCCACTATACTCTTTGGTAACCATCAGTTTGTTTTCTATGTCTGTGAGTCTTTCTGTTTTGTAAATAAGTTCATTTATATCTTTTTTTTTTTTAAGATCCACATGTAAGTGATGTCACATGTATTTGTCTTTCTCTGTCCAATGCACTTCACTTAGTATGATAATCTCTAGGTCTATCCGTGTTGCTGCAGTTGGCATTATTTCACTTTTTATGGGCTAAACAATATTCCATTGTATGTATGTACCACATCTACTTTATCCGTTTCTCTGTCAGTGAGCATTTATATTGTTTCCATGTCTTAGCTATTGTAAATAGTGCTGCAGTGAACATTGGAGTGAATGTATCGTTTCGAATTAGACTTTTCTTCAGATATATAAGGCTTTTTCATAATGTATAAATTGAGGAGAATAATTCCTACTCTTCCTTCCTCAGAGAGTGTGAGATTTAAATAAATAAAAGTATTCAGGATGACACAGAAGATACGATAACTGGTGATAAGAAAAATGTTGGGATACAAAAATGAGAAAGAACTGAATTTAGAAAATACGTGTGTGTGTGTGTGTGTGTGTGTGTGTGTGTATTCTCCCGAAGGGGCTCAAGTCTCATTAGAGGGTATTTTCAGTAGAGTATCTAGTTAAAGCATAGAAATAGTTTAAGATAACCCCAGTGATTTCCAGAGAGAGTTAGTAAGACTTTTTGTTGTTGTCATTCTGCTCGTCTCTCCTAGTTATGTAGACAGTTTGGGTCAGGCTGAACTGCCCTAGCCAAAATACCAGTCCCTTTAAGTGTTTAATTTTTGATAAAAACTGGGTAACATAGCAGAATGCCTAACTACAGGAATCAGGATTGGGCTTGTCCTTTCTGCCCTGACATTCTATCATTTCTGTCCTTCCTTGACAGTACTTATCTATGGTTGAAGATCCTTTTCATGGTCAATTTAATAAGGATTTTAAAACATCATCAGATAATTATCAGATAAAAACAATTCTAGATACCTGCTGACCATAGAATAGTTGACACACTTAACTAACTGTATACAGACATACTTCGTTTTGTTGCACTTGGCTTTGTTGCACTATGCAGATATTGTGCTTGAAGGTAACTGGCACTGAGCAAGCTATTTTCCCCACAGCATTTTGCTTATTTCGTGTCTCTTTGTCACATTTTGGTAATTCTTGCAATATTTCAAACTTTTTATTATTACTGTGTTTGTTATGGTGATCTGTGATGTGCGATCTTTGATGTTACTGTTGTAATTGTTTTGCCCATATAAGATGATGAACTTAATCGTGTGTGATCTGACTGCTCCACCAACATGCTCTTCCCTGTCTCTCTCCTGCTCCTCAGGCCTCTCTGTTAGATAAAACAGTTTTGAAATTAAGCCAATTAATAAACCTACAGTGACCTCAGAGTGTTCAAGTGAAGGAAAGTGTCGCACATCTCTTATATTAAGTCAGAAACTGGAAATGATTATGCTTAGTGAAGAAGGCATGTCATAAGCCAAGAGAGGGTGAAAGTTGCCTCCTTGTGCCAAACAGTTAGCCAAGTTGTGAGTATAAATGAAAAGTTCTTGAGGGAAATTAAAAGCACACTCCAGTGAACACATAGATGATAAAAAAGCAAGCATCCTTACTGCTGATAATAGTGAAAATTTTAGTGGTCTGGATAGAAGATCAGACCAGCAACAATATTCCCTTAAGCCAAAGACTAATGCAGTGCAAGGCTAACTGTCTTCAATTTTATGAAGGCTAAGAGAGGTGAGGAAGCTGCTGGAGAACAGTTCGAAGCTAGCAGAGGTTGGTTCATGAGGTTGTAGGAAAGAGGTGAAGCCATCTTGATAACATCAAAGTGCAAGGTGAAGCAGAAATTGCTAATGTTGTAGCAAGCTACCCAGAAGATCTGGCTAAGATAATTAATGAAGATGGCTACACTAAACAGCTTTTTCAGTGTACACAAAACAGCCATTTATTGGAAGAAGATGCCATCTAGGACTTCATAGCTAGAGAGGAGAAGTCAATGCCTGGCTTCAAATCTTCAAAAGATGGACTGACTCTCTTGTTAGGGGCTAATGCAGCTGGTGATTTTAAATTGATGCCAGTGCTCATTTACCATTTTGAAAATCCTAGCATACAAATTATGTTAAATTTGCTGTTCATATGCTCTATAAATGGACTAATAAAGCCTGAATGACAGCACATCTGTTTACAACATGATCTACTGAATATTTTAAGCCCACTGTTGAGATCTACTGCTCAGAAAAAAGACTCCTTCAAAATAATACTACCTGTTGGCAGTGTCCCTGTCACCCAAGAGCTCTGATGAAGATGTACAATGAAGTTAATGTTGTTTTCATGCCTGCTAGCACAACATTCATTCTGCAGCCTATGCATCAAGGAGTAATTTTGACTTTCAAGTCTTATTACTTAAGAAATACATTTTGTAAAGCTGTAGTTGCTGTACTGATTCCTCTGGTGGATTTGAGCAAAGTCAATTGAAAATCTTCTAGAAAGGATTCATCATTCTAGCTACCATTAAGAACGTTTGTGATTCACTGGAAAAGGTCAAAATATCAACATTTAACAGGATGTTGGAAGAAGTTGATTCAAACTCTCATCGATGACCTAGAGAAGTTCAAGACCTCAGTGGAGGAAGTAACTGCAAATGTGGTAGAAATAGCCAGAAAACCAGAAGAAAAAGTGGAGCCTGAAAATATGTCTGCTCTGCTGCAATTTCACGATAACATTTTAATTGCCGAGGAGTTGTTTCTTATGGATGAGCAAAGAAAGTGGTTTCTGGAGATAAAATCTACTCTAGATGAAGATTCTATAAAGATTGTTGAAATGACAACAAAGAATTTAGAATATTAATAGCTAATAAAGCAACAGCAAAGTTTGGGAGGGTTAACTCCATTTTGAAAGAAACACTACTGTGGGCAGAGTGCTATCAAACAGCACTGCATACTAGAGAAAAATCATTCGTGAAAGGAAGAGCCAATCGATGTGGCAGACTTCATTGTTGTCTTCAATTAGAAAATTGTCGTAGCCACTCCAACCTTCAGCATCCACCACCCTGATCATTCTGCAGCCAATAACACTGAGGAAGACCCTCCACCAGCAAAAAGATTATGACTCACTGAAGGCTTAGATAATGGTTAGCATTTTTTTAGCACTGAAGTATTTTTAAAATAAGGTATGTACATTGGTTTTTTTAGACATAATGATATCACACATTTCACACTACTGTATAGTATAAATATAACCTTTATATATATTCATTATATAAATGAATAAAATGAATATTCATTTTATTGTGGTGGTCTGGAGCCAAATCTGCAGTGTCTCCAAGTTTGTTTCTTCTCCAAGTGTCTCCAAGCATGTATAATAGTTTCTTCATTTTTCAGGTATCCACTAAATTATAGGCCTATGCTATCATGGTAGCCACGAGCTGCCTGTGATTGTTTCAATTTAAATTTAAGTTAATTAAAATAAAAACTTCAGTTCCTCAGTCAACCCTCAGATATATTTCAAGTGCTCACTAGGTGCCATTTTCGACAGGAAACATGTAGAACATTTTCATCATTACAGAAGATTCTAATGGATGGCACTATTATAGACTATTTTCTAACCCATTTGCTCCTGTTTTTTCTTCCTGCTATCTGTCTCCCTCAAAGGCTTCCTCTTTGATGCTTGTTTGTTTCGGGTGCACAATGGGAAAAAAGAGATCAAACTCATGTCCAGTGTTTCTGTGTTTTAGTAGTGCTGATGAAATAGTTGGTAACTGGATGGGCTGTAACTATTGACTAGAGTAAGATTTTGGCAATATCTTTGAATTTAATTTATATGTATCACCCAAAATAGTGGTGTAGGGGTGGCTGTGTTTAGTTTTTAAATGGACTAGACTCATGTCTTCTTCGTTAAACACATCTCTTCAGCTAGTGATTACACTTTTCCTATTGAGTGTTGTTTCATTATCTCTAAAAATTTTGTTTATTACAAACTCCTTTAGTAAATGAAAATTAGGCCACCATGCATCTCCTATCTAGGCCTTTTCTCAGTTTAAACAAAATTTCTGATCCAAGATGTGTTTGGATCTTGACATATGCCAATTAAAATATTGACTTTAAACAAAGAGGTCATAAAAAATATGTGATTAAAATGATTAGGAGTTGAGTCCTTATCACATAACCCAAAGTAAACGCAGATTGCACAATTCCATACTTAAGTGGTGCAGCTCTGTTGTACAGGCATGTTCCTGGATATTCTAGACTGCTTTTAAATTATAGTGCTTTGTGTTGAGAGATTGATATTAAAATATACTTGGGAATTAAAATTCACTTTTGATGAATACTTGTTTAGAAAGCTGTAAGATAGCACTGTGGAGACATGGTGTAAAAAAAGAAGTCTTCAAAACCAACTCTCATTTCTTTGGATCAGAACCAGAAAAATTTGTGTAAGCAGTATATTTATCAAATGAATTTCCAGTAATGGAAGCCCATTTCTCACCTTAACATTGATGTTATTTGTGCAAAGCCAGGCCACAAAATTATATCTTCATATCACTTAATGTTTGCTACATGGACCAAATTTCACTCATTTTTTTAATTGTGAAGCTAAAAATAATGCTTGCTGCCGAAAACTTGAATTCTGTAAACGGACTTGTTTTACTTTCTTAACTTTATATCCAAGCCAGTAAGAAGAGGTTCTTTCCCAGGAGATTCAGCCAGTTAACTAGGAGCACGAACCTCAGAAGAGAAGATAGTTCATAGCTCCTCTTGTTGGACTTACATGATATGAACTGCTTGAGGACTGGGTAAGGAGGGTGATATACCATGTGTGAATCGGCTTTGTTTTAGGCAGTCGGGCAGGATAATTAGCATATCTGTCCAGAATTCCAAATCACTAAATGAGATGCTTGTTTCCCAATCACTCTGTCATGACACATCAATGTGTCACAAAGATTTCCCCGCAGTGTTGCAGCAAGCCTCAGTTCAGTTCAGTCGCTCAGTCATGTCCAACTCTTTGCGACCTCATGAATCGCAGCACGCCAGGCCTCCCTGTCCATCACCAACTCCTGGAGTTTACCCAAACTCATGTCCATCGAGTTGGTGATGCCATCCAACCATCTCATCCTCTGTTGTCCCCTGCTCCTCCTGCCCCCAATCCTTCCCAGCATCAGAGTCTTTTCAAATGAGTCAACTCTTCGCATCAGGTGGCCAAAGTGTTGGAGTTTCAGCTTCAACATCAGTCCTTCCAATGAACACCCAAGACTGATCTCCTTTATGATGGACTGGTTGTATCTCCGTGCAGTCCAAGGTACTCTCAAGAGTCTTCTCTAACACCACAGTTCAAAAGCATCAATTCTTCGGCACTTAGCTTTCTTTATAGTCCAGCTCTCACATCCATACATGACTACTGGAAATACCATAGCCTTGACTAGACGGACCTTTGTTGGCAAAGTAATGTCTCTGCTTTTTAATATGCTATCTAGGTTGGTCATAACCTTCCTTCCAAGGAGTAAGTGTCTTAATTTCATGGCTGCAACCACCATCAGCAGTGATTTTGGAGGCCCAAAAAATAAAGTCAGCCACTGTTTCCACTGTTTCCCCACCCATTTCCCATGAAGTGATGAGACCAGCTGCTATGATCTTAGTTTTCTGAATGCAGAGCTTTAAGCCAACTTTTTCACTCTCCTCTCTCACTTTCATCAAGAGGCTCTTTAGTTCCTCTTCACTTTCTGCCATAAGGGTGGTGTCATCTGCATATCTGAGCTTATTGATACTTCTCCCAGCAATCTTGATTCCAGCTTGTGCTTCTTCCAGCCCAGCGTTTCTCATGATGTACTCTGCATATAAGTTAAATAAGCAGAGTGACAATATACAGCCTTGACGTACTCCTTTTCCTATTTGGAACCAATCATTGTTCCGTGTCCAGTTCAAACTGTTGCTTCCTGACCTGCATACAGGTTTCTCAAGAGGCAGGTCAGGTGGCCCGGTAAAGACTAGCTTTCCTCAAAGCTCTGGTTCCTTCTTAGACATATTGCTACCAGGCTACCAGCATGGTCTGTACATTCTCTCCCCACTCCCAAGCATTTTACTTTCTTTATGTCTGGATTTAGCTGAAGTCTTTTCTTGGCCAGGCTCGGTTTTCAGGTCCTAGTCTGAATTCCTTCACAGACACTAAGTTGTTGCTACAAGGGATTAAGTCAGTCTCTACACGGAAGTCTAACAGTTTATCATTCAAATGACATTTCTTTGAATTACAATGATTGCCAGTGTCCTATGAAACCACCATTTCTTTTATTTCTTAGAATTGGGAAAGAATTTGAGACACCAGGTGAAAAGAAAGGGTGAAGAAAGAAGAGTGTTGGTTTGATGAACACTTGTGAACTTGACTGTTGTGGGCCAGAGAAATGTATTTATGTCGGCCTTGCCCTTTCTTACAAGCCCTTTCAGAATATTTTCCACAAAGTTATCTGTAGTTAACATTTGGGTCTGTCTCCTTCTCCCCAGTCTCCTATGGTGTATTATAAGAGGAGGACCTTACCTCTTCTGGGGGATGTGAGGGAGGATTTTCTGGTAGAAGTGCTGTCTGTAGTGTCAGCTGAAACTTGAAGGATAAGTAGGAGTTAACCAGGCAGAGGTAGAGAAAAAGCATTCCACGCAGAGGGAACAGTGTGTAAAGCATGTTGCTGGATAGGTTACCTTGAAGATATGAAAAGTTGAAAGACCAGCGTACCTGAAACACAGTGGGTGGGAAGAGAATGGTGCTGGAGGGGTAGACAGGCATCAACTCTTGCAAGGATTTGTGGGTCATGTGTGGAAGATTTGGTTCTTTACCCTAAAATCAAGAAATCACCACCACAAGGTGTAAAGCAGAAGATGCTTAATCTACATAAATTAAACCCTAACAGCCTCCAGCTTCTGGAATTTGCACTTGCACTCATTGTGCTCATTTGTACTTTTGAGTCTCCGGGGAAAAGAAGTGGTGTAACTTATACAGGTAATTGGAATATACTTTACCAAAGAATATTAATAGTAAGGTGCCTCCTCAGAAGAGAAAGAACTACCAGTCTGGATCTAAGGCTTTTGAATTTTAGTATTAGATGTGGACCACTTGGTTTATTCTGATAACCTGATCATCTTCCTCCCAATTTATTCTGGTTCTATTGTCTCAGTGAATTAGACCATTCATGAGTTCTGAGACCGTTCACCCTGCCACCCCTCAGGAAAACAGCCATCAAAGGGAAGAACCCCAGTGGTTTTTCTGCTGGAGTCATGTGTCCATTTCAGTTGTAAGCAGTCTCATGGAAGGCTTGGAGGAAGGAAAGGAGGGGCAGGGGCATCAAAATGCAAAGGGCCTGGGACTAGGTGTCCAGTCATTACTTTGGTGAACTGGGGATCAGACAGACAGGAGGTTGCAAAATTTGTGAATGCATTGAGAATAAGGAAGGCAAGAACTTTTTTTTTTTTGAAAGTATAATTGACCTACAGAACTATGTTAGTTCCAGGTGCACAACATGCTTATTCAATAATTCTATATGTGACATAGTGATCCCCAGAAGGTAAGAATTTTTAATGGATATTCTCAAATTTTAAATTGCTTGAAGATGCCAGTGCTTTGTGCATAGAAACTTTAGATGATCAACAGTTCTTAAATATCAAAACAAAACTAGAAGTGTGCATAAATAATCATAGGTTCAAAAAGTTACTTATTACTTTTTGAATCCTTAAGACTAGTAGAAATGAAAAAAATTGTTTAATCAGTTCTTATTTTTTAAAAAAAAGCACAAGAAAGAGTAGTTTTTAGTCAATTGCTTGATTATTTGATGATCCTTACTATAGTTGTTGTTGTTGAATTGGACATGACTGAGCGACTGAACAACAGCAACAACTATACTAGGTACAAAATAGAAAAAAATAGAGATACAGTATTTTCTTAGGAGAAACATATCTCTTTTAAATGTTAACTTTGCATTTGCTTTTAAGCATTCTCAACTCTCGGATAAGGTATTTTACCTCTGAGCCAGTTTCCTACTGCATAGTAGGGCTTTTGGAGCTTGTGGATGTGAAAGGGCTTTTAAAAACTACAAAACACATATAGATGTATTTACTGGTATTATTGTTGCAGTTATCCATTACTGAGGAACAAACCATCTCAAATTTAAACCAATGGTTTATTATTTTGCACAATACCCTGAGTTAGCTGGGATCTGCTGGGTGGCTCCAATGTGACTTTGGGTCACTCATGGAGCCTCATGCAGTTGGGAGCAGAGCTATGGATAGAATGTCTTAAAATGAGTGCACTTATGTGCCTCACACGTGTGTGACTCTAAGCTGGAGTGCCTGTGTTCCCCTCTCCACCTGGCTTCCCATTCTCTAGGACCTCTCTCTCCATGTGGGCTCTCTACCTGGATACAGAGGAGCCCAGGCTTCTTTATGTGACATTTGACTGAAGGCTTTTTAAGACCTAGACCAGCAAGTTACTCAGCAATGTGTTTATATTCTTCTGATCCATCACAAGACCATCCCACATACAGCAGGTGGAAAAATAGATTCCACGTCTTGACTGAGGAGAGCATACGTGCATTGGGAAAGTATATGCAGACTGGGAGGGATTGTGGCAGCCATCTTTGAAACACTGTACGGAGAGTTATTAGGTAAAGCTTGATAGATAAAAGATTCCACTCTCAATGAATAATCAGTTAGAAAGAAACTCTTGACCTATACTACTTCTAGAAATTAAAAAGTTTTGTCATTTTTAATATGTATGCTGTGCATAATAACCATCAAATATATTCTTAGTAGTTATGCTAGTTGAAGGGGAAAATGTTGTCCCCTAAAAACCTAATTCCTGATTTAGTTTTATTATTTAATAACAACAAAATGTACAGTAATCACACTTTTTATTGTTTCAGAAGTTAAATGCACTCTACACGTTTATTGATACAAAGGGAATTTGGATCTCCCTCTAGTGGCAGTAGGTTTTCTTTTCTTTTTTTTTTCAAAGAGCTTGCTTGAAATACTAAGATGGCTGACATATATAACAGAACGTAGTTTCAAAAATCACTGGTTCTCACTGAGATGGGTGCTTTCTCCTGTGTGAGTTATGGTAGATTCTTTCATCTCTTATGAGAAATGTTCACCTTCCTAAGAAACAATGATCCTATTATATGAAAAAAAAATTAAAAAGAGATTTCCTTTTTAACTTTTAAGTATAAAAACTTAAGACCCATCAATCAAGGTCTTAAGTAAAAATGATTATGTTTGGACAATTAAAATAGGTTGATCCTTCACTGAAAAATAAATTGAATTTTTAGTTTTTGTCTGAAGAATTATTTTTGGAGCAGATAAATGTATTTGACTGCAAAAATATTTAGAAAGAGAGCAATAGGTAGTTACTGAGATGTGAAACTTGGGAAACACTAATCGCCAAACCCAAAATAAATAAATAAAAAATAAAAATAGAGGTACCCAAACCTTCTGCTTTCCTCTAAAAAAAGTTCGAGTTCAGGTTTTCTTAGCCATTGGAGAAATAATATTCACCATAGCCATCACCATCATTGTGCAAAAGGAAGTACCACGTCAAAGGGTGGGAATAGAAAAACAGGGACAATAGAATTTGTAAAGGAAGCTTTCCTATCTCCACCCCACCACCAAATAGAGTTAACTTAGTCCTGTTGTCTGTTCATTTACAGGCAGATCTATTCTAATTCTTTAAGAAAGCACATTTTCTGTAATGCTATCAGAAAAAAACATTCTTACAAATGCTGTTTTCTCAACTATTTACTGAAGCTGATCCAAGTTACTTATCCTGCATTGTCTTTTCTGGCAGGCTGAGGTCCTCATCCCTCTCTTCTCCTTCCCACAGAGATAGCAGGATGACCAGGGGTTGTAGATGAATATTCAGAGATTTTTTTTTTCCTTTTTTCTTTTTAAAATTTCCAGAAAGTAGAACCTAGGATTATCCAAATAATGTCAGGATATTTTTTGTTTGGGAGTAAACTATGAACTAGTGAGATTTCACGAAATTAATTAAACCATCCAATGAAAATTGAGTTTTTCTTTCCAATACCTCTTTTCAGTTCAATGTGTATAACCAAGTACGCGTCTCTTGTGGTCTCGATTACATCCGGTGTTTTTAGCTGGCAGCATTTCCTCTGTTGAGGCCCCACTTGATTTGCCAGACTTCATTTCTGTGAATATAAAGAGAAAACCAAGTTGTATGAGAGAGTGGAATTTAAGAAAAAAAATCAAGTGTTAGGATAACATTGATTTTTGAAACAAAAAACCAGCACTAAATCTGTTACAAACAAACTGATCCTTCAATTATGAAAAATATATAGGCTGCAAAAGTACTTGGAAAGTGTTATAGCCATCTTTTAACCATCCAGTATGTTTTCTTTTGAATGTATATAAAAATTTAATTCAACTATCAGGGACCAAAGAAGCCCCTCTTATGTAGTTGCACGAATCTGTAATAATGAAAGTGAATTTGCAATTCTTAAAATGGTGTTTTCTTCCAGTTCTCATAGAAGTGTTTTTGGAACAGTGGTCTGTACTAACAGCTGTATTCAATCTTGAGTAAAAGTCACTTCCTGAAGCGAATGAAATTCAACTTAACATTCAAACTTGCCCGGAACGTAATCCTGTGGGGCGGGTGTACTATGTGATTATGAAACTGGACATGGGCACCCTGCTGAGGTGATTTCTTGTAAATAGTACCCAACAGAAACCGTTAATCAGTGCCAGTGCTTTGAACTGAGGATTTAATCATCTAAAAAGCACTGCTTATTCATACACAAAACCATCTTAATTTGCAAGAATTTTAATCTTTGGTATTTTGAAAATATAATTCCCTTCTGAAATTGTATTTGTATGGAATCTGTGTCTTTATCTACACATACTCATATATATATATAGATAGAGAGATAGATATAGACATATATGTTTGCATATGTTTGTATATATTTAGGCTTCTCAGATTTTTTAAATTGTCATTCTTAGTTTCAGGCAAGTTTTGTTTTTGATTTTTGTAATTCATTCACTCATTTACTATAACGAACCTAATTTAAATAGAGTTTTTGTTTCTGGCCTCATAAGGTTAGTTGATTACACATAGAGATATGAGAAGTACAGTTTTAGCCATTTAATATTATTTTAAAATATCTTTTAGATAGATATTACTAACTTTTTCTGTCCTAAATATTGTACTTATTTATTTTAAAGAAACAAATGTATCAGTATAATTTGGACATTGTTAATGGAATCATGCTTTAGATGGAAAAGTATTTACTGAATCAGTTGTTTCGTTTATATATCACTCTTCTGATGTCTGAATAGTGATTGCATGGTTTTCAATCAAACCATCAAACTGAAACAAAGAGAAAGTCTGACACGTTAAGCCAGAATTAACAAACATATATAAAAATTCCAGCCTTCTCAATTTGTAGAAATCAAAACCATTTCCTGCTTACTTTGGTAACAAAGGAGGGAGCTAGGCTTTCTTCACTCCTTGAGGAAATCTCCAAGTTGCCTTGAAGACCTTTGTTTATAATGTCTTCATGCATTCTTTTCTTTTTGACATGCTCCCCTCCCTCCAGTGAGATACTAATTAAAGAGAGGCCACTGTGACCCCAGATGGTTTAAAAGTCACCAGGAATGAGGCAGCAGGGCAAATCTGGACAGGAAGTGCTCATTCCTAAAATATAACACAACCCTAAGACCATCTTATCAAAAATCTATTGGCTTCTAATACCAAAAAAAAAAGGGCTTCCTTTGATTTAAAAGATACACATTTAAACCCAAAATAGAATCTCTAAAACTTATTTAGACAGTCCATCATATGTACCCTTTTTAGAAGAATTTGAAACAAATAACATCATCTCATATATTAAATGGTATATTAAATGGTCATTTTAGAGACATTGAAATACATAAGCATTAATGACATATTTGGAGTTTCATGGAGGATAGTCTAAATAGTGTGTTTTTGGTTTTTGTTGCTGTTTTTGTGGGGAGAGAAACCTATATCTTGGCATTCCTTTTAAAGAATTTGAGACAGCTCAGACTGTATGTAAGAACCTTGGTTTTCTCATATACAGAAAGTAGCAACACTTTAATTGGGATGATAAGATACTAGCTGATCATGTAGGTGCAATTAGGGCAATTTTGTTAATAATAAAGATTTGAAAGAAATGGAGATAATTTAGTAACTTAATAAGCAGGTGGTACTGCCTGACATCAAATTATTTCCCTCTTGAAATGACTTGCTGTTGCTAAGTTCTAACTTTCAAGAAGCAGTTTCTTATATAACTGTGTCAGTATTGTTTAGCAAGATGCTTTTGATCGCAAGTAATAGAGACCCTCTACTGATTGTGTTAATTAATGGGGGTGGGGTTGTTCTAAGAATGTATGAATGGGAATCAAGAGTCTCTCTTATGAGACCAGACCTCAAGGGAACCCAGGAAAACTGCCTTACCAGGTCTTGGGATTGGCAGGAACCATAATGGCTGTGGGCCTTGTTAACCCAACCGGGTGACTGGTCTCAGTTCAAGGCACCAATCAAAGAGCAGGAGTTTTAAGTTTTCCCTCTTGAGTGTACTTCCTTTCTGTCCCCCAGCTGCTCATTGTTTAGCTGCTTTCTGTGTCTGGCTACTTTGCTTCTTGCTGTCTACTGGAAGCTCATCCTCCATTCCTCTGAGTCTCAGTGTTGTTGGAAATCCTTGCCCTGTGAGTCAGTATTACAAGCGATGATTCCTCTGTCTCATTGTTTCTGTTTCCTCCCAACTTCAGCTTAGTCACGGCCCCTCAGCTGCCTCACGGCTTCCCTCTCTGTGCACAGCTCCCAAAGGCTTGACTACAGCCAACTCGCTGTAAATATTGGTTGAATGACTAGATGAGGAATATTGTTAGGGTATTACTTTATCTTCTCTTTCAATCAAATTTTTGAGGAGCTAGTAAGATATAATCTGCCTACAATGCAGGAGACACAGGAGACATGGGTTTGATCGCTGTGTCAGGAAGATCCCCTGGAGCAGGAAATGGCAACCCACTCCAGTACTTTTGCCTGGACAATCCCATGGACAGAGGAGCCCGGCGGGCTGCAGTCTGTGGGGTTGACCTGCAAAGAGTCAGACATGACTTAGTGACTAAGCAACAATGAAGAGATGATCAATTCCTCATTAAAAAGTTTTCGTCCAAAACTTGGGTTGAAGAAGAACCTGAAGAGCAGTTCAATGTTCAATAAAATACATTAAAAGAAAAAAAAAGGTTCAGTTGCTCAACTTTCCCTGTTACAGCATGACTAGCCAAAGTTGCCAGTTAATGGGGCTTTCATTCTTCCTGCACTTTGGAAATGGTCAGCATTCCCAAAGGCATTTGAGAGTATTTTCCCTCATTAGAGAAAAAGTGCTTTTCCAATTCTGAGGACTTTCTGTGTGAAAACAAAAAGAAAATAGATAATGAAAGTGCTACATGAGCATGAGGAAAATTTTCTCTTTAATTTTATGAAAATGGTAGTTTTTTTCCCCTTGGACTCCAATAAATTTAAAATAACTTTTGTTTGTACAGTTGCAGCTGTGTGCAAGGCATTGAGCTAGACCCCTAGCTCTTAACAAGCCTACAAATTCCAGTGAAATGCAAAGTTGGATATAAGCAAAGTACACTACAAGTGGCCGTGATAGGGAGCAAATAGATTTCAGTGGTAATGAGAGAGAGAGACAGATAACACAGTGAATGCTGAGCAGGGAAACAGAGGCTCAAGGCAGTTAGGACCACGGGACTGGACCCCTAGAGAAAAGCCAGGACTGGGTCTCTAAATGTGGACTCCTTTATTTAGGGTGATTACTGAAGTGCTAGTCATGGGTGAACTCATATATAGAGTAGAATCTAGAGCAGAGAAAAAAATGAATGCAAAGGAGGGCAACTGAAAGAATAGACATTCATGAAGAATTCCATGAAGGTGAGTTAGAGAACTAAATCATGCTGAATGGGGGCCAAGAGGCAGCTTGCGGGTGAGTGGTAAGGGTAGAAGCCAGATCACAGTGGTCTGTAGCTAGAAGGGGAAGAAAAGGTATAAACATCCACTGATGAGTGATCTTTTAAGAACTTTGCCAATTAATAAGAGAAAGAATAAAATAGCTTAAGAAGCAAAGAAGCAATTTTCCTTCTTTTAGGATAGAGAAGACTTAAACAAGTTCGTTTACAGGAATAAAAAGCCATTGCATCTTCTGTTCTTATTTCTAAAAGGAAAATATATTCATGTATTACTTTCATAGAAAAAAAAGGAAGAAGAAGAAGGAAGGAAGGAAGAAAGGAAGGTATAGAAGTTGGGTTGGGGAGATTGGTGTAGGGGAATGGGAGAGGAGGTAATAAGGAAATTCATTTGAAATCAAGGATTCAGATGGAAATTTATATCTCGAGAAAAACAGGGAACATCTCTACTACTTGGTAGTGAAGAATGCCAAGAAAAAATATATATTTGATCATCACATAAATAATGTCCAATGATCTCTATGTTATCATTTGGCAATGAAGAGTGAAATTTCTAGTTCTAGGGGAAAAAATTGTAGGTTTGGAATTACTTCTGTGGGGGATGGGATAGGAAGTCACTTGGAAATGAGCAAAGTGAACATTATGCTTAAGTGAATTTTTCATGAAGCCAATGAGCATGGTTATGATTTGCAATTGTCAGAAATGCAGGAGGAGGAACAGAAAAATCTGATGGTCAGAACTGCTTGTGTGTAAGACAGGATGAAACGGCTGTGGATGCTGAACACTGGAAAGAACAAACTTGGTGTCCCTGATTTGGGGCTTTAGATTAGTTAGAAAGTGAAATGTGTGTGTGTGGTGGGGATGCTGTTGGTAATGGTGGTGGCAGTGTGATTTGATGGAGCAGAAGAATGAAAGGATAAAGAGATTGAAGGGGAAGCTTACATTTCTACATCTGGAATGGGAAGAATAATGGTGGTGTCAGATTAATGAAGCAATGCCTATAAAGTACTTAACAACAATGTCTGGCACATATTATGCACTGAAAAATGTTATCTAAAACTATTATCTTTATTAATAAGAGTGCAGAAGAGATTAAAAAGGGCATTTCAGGACTTGATGGCATGCAACAGTGTTAGTCACTGAAGTCAAGCAAATATGCAAGTTTTCTTGAAGTGGAGTTCAAGCACCAATCTGTAAAGTTGGGATTTTAGATGACATGATATTACCTAGGAAAAGCTCTTAGCTAAGTGTGAAATTATATTGAAGGTGAATATACAAAGATGACTTGTAATTTAACAAACTGAACTGTCTTATTTGCTTCTTCCCCAAACCCCATAACAGAGGTGTTGTTGTTTTTTCCCTTTTTACAGTTAAACAGATTTAGGTGAAGATTCCTAAGTTATCAAGTGTTAGAATTTTCTTTTGAACCTGGCAGTTTTTATTGAAAGTCCATGCCTTGTTCATTTCTCCATACTATAAACAGCAGTGACAATCTGGAGGTGATATGAGACAGAGTGCATTTCAAGGGCTTTGCTGTTTTGCATTGAAGAGGAACATGGAAAAGGCAGATAGATGCCTCTTGGTGTGGGGAAGACAGAATTAACCACTGGAATTTCAAGGGAAATTGTGTCATGAGGAGAAAGTAATTCTCAGCTGCTTTAGTCATTCTGCAATACATTTTGGTACCATCTTGGGTTATAATAAAATAAACCCTTACCTGAGAAAACATTTCATCAGTCCCAAAGCCTCTTATGTCAAGAGACTGTAATTTTTATGCACCTTTTTTTTAATAAACATTTTTTTTTCAAAAAATAACAAAACATTATATTCTGTAACATACAAGTTATAGACATATCTCTTATGTCTGGCATGCATGCTAACTTGCTTCAGTTGTGTTTGACTCTTTGTGACCCTATGAACTAGGTTTCCAGGCTCCTCTGTCCATGGGATTTTTCAGGCAAGAATGCTGGGAGTGGGTTGCCATGCCCTTCTCCAGAGAATCTTCCCAAACCAAGGATCAAACCTGTGTCTCCTGCAACTCCTGCATTGCAGAATTCTTTACTGTTGAGTCACCAGGGAAGCCCATTTCTTTTATCTCTATCTATATAGCAGAGCTGAAGTTAAATGCTTGTTTTTTCTGAGTTCCTGTAACTTACTCTCTGGTTCATTATTTGTAGCAGTGCTTTTCAGAAAAGGATGGGAGTGTGTGTCCTCATCCTTTTTGACACAGAATCATATAGAAGTAAGCCACAGTGACTGATGGGAATATCCAGTATTCCTCAGGTGTGCTGGACTGGAAAAGAGACTAAGAACAACTGATTTATGGTGAAGCCAGGCCAATAAGTACTTGCTGAGTGCTCACAGGATGCCTTTTAACATAGTAAATAGTGGAGAGTACATGGTGAATCTTGGTCATGGTTTCATCAGTAGAGGAGTTTACAATGTAAAGACATTAGGCTGACCTAACTTAGGCATTTAATACAGTCCTTAGAAAATATAGCGAGAGGTCTTGGAAAATAGATGAAAGTAGGAAAAACTCAGAGGGGGTGGACCATGAGCTGTGATTTCAACAGAGCAAACAGAGGGAGGGATGAATGTGGTTTGGCTGATGGAAAAACAGAGGCTGTTTCCTGGCAAGACTCAGAGCCAGAAAAGAGTGAGTTCATCTGCAGCCAAAACACAAATAGTAGCCAGAAGAGAGGTAAAGGAGGAAAGGAGTTAGAAAGTGCTTTACCGGGGATGATCAGAAATTACACTTGATGTGGGCGTGTTAGGAAGTACAGGGATATGGCCAAAGAGGTCATAACAAAGTATTTTGGAAGCAATGTAGACATCAATTTGGAACAAATAAGGACTGGTTAGAGGGAGAAAGAGAAGAGATTCCAGAAGTTCTAGTCTGAGGAAACTAATGAATATAAGATAGCAAAAATGAAAAGAGAATCAGTAAGGATGAAAATGAAAAGAGAATCAATAAGGACCATAGAGGCACTGCTGAGTTAGAAGATGGGCATTTTCACTGTCGACTGTAGAAACTGACTGAATCTTGATATGTTTCATCACTTGGAATTAGATAGCATTTTCCCATGGATTTGCTGTCACTCTTGTACTATTCAGACTGTAGTCTCATATATAAACTTTTTAAATGTTTTTCTCTTTTTAGGAGAAAAGAGCAAAATGGAGAGATAGAGTAGTTATTTAAAAGAAAACTTCCTAGATGTTGGAGCACCAAGAATCAATTTGCCTTGGTTTCTGCAATCCTCTGAAAACCAACCTCACAAGGTGTTCAGTACACTGTATCCTCTCAAAACACTTTAATTATGAAAAATTTCAAATATACACTAAAGTAGAGGGAATATCTTGGAGAAGGCAATGGCAACCCACTCCAGTACTCTTGCCTGGAAAATTCCATGGACGGAGGAGCCTGGTAGGCTGCAGTCCATGGGGTCGCGAAATGGGACACGACTGAGGGACTTCACTTTCACTTTTCCCTTTCATGCACTGGAGAAGGAAATGGCAACCCACTCCAGTGTTCTTGCCTGGAGAATCCCAGGGACGGGGGAGCCTGGTGGGCTGCCGTCTCTGGGGTCGCACAGAGTTGGACACGACTGAAGCGACTTGGCAGCAGCAGCGGCAGAGGGAATATCTCCAACAATTATGAACAATTTGCCTATTCTTATTTACTGATAGAATTTAAGTGTCATGTGATAGAATGAAACAATCTACATGATTTGCAATTATAAGAGTTTGTATGTCTACTTTTTAAAAATTTGGTAATTATCAAAACTTAAATTATTTGTTTTTAAAAAGAAAGGAGACAGGGTATAGAAATGGGAAAAAGTCTCTACTATGATTTGCAATATTTTGTACCCTGATTTACTTAAATGGTGTCCCTGGTAAATAGCTTAAATGAAGTATAAAACTTCTTAAAAGAGCCCCTAAATAGAATATATTTTCAAATCACTCAAGAAATCATGAATTATAGAAGCTGGAATGATATCCTTTAATACTGAAGAAGTTTGGCTAGTAAATTCAAATTTATAATCTGTTATTGAATTAGCATATCTTAAAATCATAAGCTGGTTGTACTTTAGGACATAATAATGTCTGTTTCAAAAGGACTCTCATTCACTTTAAACATATTGCTCATTTATTCATTAAACCAATATTTGAATGCCTAGTGTGTGCCAGGTTCTGAGTTAGGGGCTTAGAATATATTGGTGGTGTTAATAATTTCTATAAGGTAATATTCAGTGTGAAATCAGTTACAATTTTCACTTATAACAAGGGAAACGTTACAGATAAATGAAATTCATAGATACCCTCCAACCAACATTTTGACCAACCTCGAGTGAATTAATAAGTTGACCAGTTTGTTTCACTTTTTCCTATCGGTTTCATTCACATCAGCAATGAAATGACTAAAAGAAAAGGTGCATGAGGAAGGAGGGGGAAATGGGACTTAGTTGATTCCTGAACAAATATGAGCCCTCGGATACCAAGAGCTACTAACAGTCATTGCTCTAAGTGTGAACCATTTATATCTTTTTCTATAACTGAGTCATCTCACCTGCTAAGTTATTGCTTTTGATTCACTTTGTAATTTCATATCCATTTTAAGAATTGTGATAACCGTTTTAGATATGTCTTTCTATCTGACTTACCTGATTCACCTAAAATTACTTTTCCAAATGGAAGTACTGGACGACTGAGAATTACTACTCCAGGCTCTGCTAAAAGGTAGACTCTTAGGTTGGAATTGATGCTAAGTGCCAGAACAGCCCTGAACAACCTTTTGAGTGTGTGTGTGTCCACTTGCATGCATTTGTGTGACTTAAACTTGGTAAAGAAAGTTTCATCTGGGAAACATTCATCTGGGATGAATGTTCTCAAGTTTTGTTTGTAACTGACAACTTTAGAGCACTGGTAACAAGACATGGAGTGGAGAAGTCTGATAAATGTCTACAGATTTAAGCTGATCTCCTTTTCACCTTTCTTATATAAATGTGCTGTGTATCTAAAGCACTAGGGGTAGAAGTTGAGGTGATTATTAGGAGGTGGGGTGGCTGAGAGGGAAGCTGACAGCTCAGTTTGTTCTTTTGTGAGATTAGGGTGAAGTTTCTCATTCTGACTCGTGGAGACTGTGCTCACTAGTAAGACACAGTCAGATCTTGGAAAAACTGACTGTGTGAGTCATTTGCTTGCAATCACCTAGTAGCTCTGGGTTCTTGCAAAGGTTAAAAATGAGTGTTTGAAAAAATATATTTCTGGAGCCTAAGCTGTAAGATGAACATGTTGTGTGCACGGTATCCATGCACTGTGTTCACGCACCTGTGTGCCATTCTGAGCAGATTCTAGTGCTCACTTTTTTCACATTTCAGCATGGCTGAAATCAGGATGCATCTTATAATTTATGATGTTCTGTAATTTCTGTTGTCCATTTTTTTCAAATGTTAACATCTCAGTAATCGTTCAGCATATTATAACCAGTGGCATCTTAGATTGCATGACATACAGTTTATATCCAAATATTTATAGGAGACTGATCTCAGAGAGATTTGTAGGACATTTCATTTTCCCTTCAAAAGTAAAGCAAGAAGATTTATTCTGACAGTAATAGTTGAGGTCAAGAGAGAAACCATTTGATCGTGGAATCCCATTTCCTTAATAAGTAACATACAAATGCAAAATGCAACATTCATTACAAACCCTCTTAGGATCCCAAGTGATCGAAAGTTTAGGATGCAAATTTATCACAGTTAATATAACCTGTAAAATGTACTCTTTAAGCTTTGATCCCTCCATTTCTCACATTCAGCTCTTTCTAGTTTCACCTCATCATCATTTTCGAAAGAGGATGCAAGTCATCATTTGTCATTTGTGTGTGTGTGTGTCTGTGTGTCTCTCCCTGTGTGTGACTGTGTAAGAAAGCTATCATTCCTCATTCATTCACACCTCCAGCAGAACCTACTATGTGTAGGACAGTGGGTTAAGGAACTCATTAGAGATTTACAGACTATTTAAGCAATCTTACAAGGTTGTTAAGGCTCAAAGTAAGATGAGTCCACCCTCACTTTTATGTATCAGAGAGTGTAGAATACAGAGAAAAGCTGTATACAATCTACAGAAGACACATATTCAAGTCCTGGGGTAGGAATATAATGAATAGGTTCAGATTTGGAGGCCGTTTAACAAAGAACCTTCTAAAAGAAATGGCTAAATATGGATAGATTTAATTTATTATCAGTCATGGTGTCCAAGGGCTTCCCTGATAGCTCAGTTGGTAAAGAATCCTCCTGCAATGCAGGAGACCCCAGTTCGATTCCTGGATCGGGAAGATCTGCTGGAGAAGGGATAGGCTACTCACTCCAGTACTCTTGGGCTTCCCTGGTAGCTCAGTTGGTAAAGAATCCGCCTGCAATATGGGAGACCTGGGTTGGGAAGATCTCCTGGAGAAGGGAAAGGCTACCCACTCCAATATTTTGGCCTGGAGAGTTCCATAAACTGTATAGTCCATGGGGTCCCAAAGAGTTGGACACGACTGAGTGACTTTCACTTTCACTTTCATGGTGTCCAGGGAGAGGCAATTGCATTCATTCTATATTGAATTATTTCTTGAGTGATTATTATATGTCAGGCACAGGAGCTAGCATTTAATTATTCTTTCCAACCTTGAGGTCCTGCTTCATGACCTAAGTCAAATTGTTTTAACCTACCTGAGGCTCACTCTGCTGTTCAAAAAAAGTGGATCATGCCTGCCCTGCCACCTTCCCTGAGACTTTAGTGAGATGTACAATAAAGCATTTTGTAAATTGTAACATTTTTATAATATAATAAAATATAACAAAATAATGTAATATAATTTATGCCTGCCTGCCTGCTAAATCGCTTCAGTCATGTCTGACTCCTTGAGACCCTGTGGACTGTAGCCCACAAGGCTCCTCTGTCCATAAGATTCTCCAGGCAAGAATGTTGTAGTGAGTTGCCATGCCCTCCTCCAGGGGATCTTAACTCATCTCTTGAGGCTCCTGCGTTGCAGGTGGATCGTTTACTGCTGAACCACTGGGGAAGCCCAGTATAACATATAGGTCTGAAAAATGTCCTCAGAAATTATCTACTTCCTCCTAGTGCTTCCTCCAATTTAGAAGAATTTTTCACAGGATTTTAACATTTAATAATCCTTTAGTTGAAACTTCAGCACATCTGCTAGTAGATTAAATATTAGATTGGGAGGTGAAGGAAGGGTGGTTCTGGGAGGATCTTTTTAGTATGCTGTCAGCATGCTGGGAGTGTTCTTTATAGTTTAGAATTAGGAACTGCTGATGTCATGATCAGTCATATTGTCATGACAATATCAGAATTTCCTCCTTTACCTTTTATTCGCTTGGAGAGTATCAATTTGCCACAGGTCTGTCATCGGTTTGTCCCATATGTTAAGTGTATTAGATAACCAGAACTAGTCATTTCTTAAAGACACTCAGGGTAGGGAATTTTTATAAGCTCCTTATGTAGCCCATTGCAGTACTCTTAACTAAATATGCTATTACAGGAAAGTTTGCCTTCATCTACCCCATCTGAATAGAAATTTACTTCTAATTCCATATTTTCTTGTGTGAACCTTAACGTTTATAATTTAGTGGAGAATAGAAAGCTTTTTAGCATTCTCACTTATTATTCTGTTATCCTCTTCAGGTAAAATAAACGAACTTAATGGTCCTCTTAGCAACTAAAGAGAAAGGAAACTGTTTTGTTTTTTTCTTCTGTATTTTGAATGCTTTAAACCCTAATTTGTGCTGTGGATCCCAGGTTTTGCATAGACATTGTTTATGTCTTCCAGCATTTAGCAATGTCTTATGCCTTTTGTCATTCTTGGCTTATATGAGGGTTTTGTTTGTCCAAGGTAGTTAGTTGTTCAGTCTGTACTCCCCAAATTTTCATTCAAACAGTTATTTTTACTTATGGAAAGGGGATGGTTACTCCAGATTTAAGTTTTGTTTTTCATGATTTAGAGGTTTTTTGGGGGGGGGCTCTAGTTTTTCACAAATTCTGTTGACTTCCTAAGTACTTTGTGTCTCTTCCCAAGTCATGTAGGAAGAGATGAATGTAATTAGATGTTTCCACAGCACATCACCCCCTCTCTGCCTTACTTCAGCTCTTATCCTTTGCATATAGTCTGATTACTACAGTAGATGATTGACTGTTTTCTTTTTAGGTAAACTATAATTGCAAAAATCACTTAATATCTTCCATCATTTGTAATTTCATTGTATTTCATGGAAAATTCATTGAATTACCTCAAAGTATTCTGAAGAGAAGCACTTATTTACTCATAGATTTGCTACAGGGGTGGATAATAACAGCTCCAATATTAGATTCCCGTAGTCAAAGAATATAGAGGATCGAGGCATCCATCTAGGTAATTTAGGAAAACAGTAATCCATAGTAAATGCAAAATGGAGCTTCTCTTTCTCCTGGTTTCTCAGATAGTTAACTCTACTTTGTTATAGAATTTGATCTACAGACACAAATTCAATACAGTATAAGCCAAAACAAAATTCTCAACTTTTTAATTCAGATAGCTTACCCCCATAATTTTGTTTTTTGAAAAGAATAAGAACCTATGTACCTATTTTTATAGAAAAACATAGGAAAGAAATTTAAGTTACAGAAACCCTATGCCAGAAATTTGAGTGAGCTTTGAATTTTATTAACTAATTTGCAAGAGCAAGGAAGTAACTAATTTATGATAGGCTATACCTAAAATTTTTTTGAGTGTAAATTATTTGTTTGAAATTTAGAGGATGTTGTGCCACAGAAATAAATATCCTAAATGATGACTAGGATGTTAGTTGTCTGATAAGCATTTATGAGTCCCATAATGAAGCTAATCTTGAATATGGTCTCCCACTAGATTGTGAGGGAAATTCTATTCTCAGTTTCAGTTCAGGATTTTGGAAATACCTTTTATCTAATCACCAGCCCAGGTTTTAGAAGATAGTTCTTTTCTGCTTCTCTCCCAACTCTGTTCTACCAGCTATCCCCAAGAATAAGACTAGTGGTTGTAAGAGGAGTTATATCTTAGCAACCATCAATTGAATAAGATTTAGGAGCTAGATTGGGTCAGAATATGTATTTGCACTATTAAGTATGTAATCTAATACTGGAAACTTTGTCTTCGTAGTAAATTGAATGGAAATTCAGTGTAATTTCTTATCTTTTAAAAAGTGATTTGCCCAAGGTCATGTAGTTGGTAATTGGTGAAGCTTAGATGCACACCCAGGCTTGGGCTCTTAGGTTTTTCCCCACAGGGTTTAGATTTGAACTGTAGATCATAGTAATAATAGTCATCAGGAGTATCATTGGGGGTAGGCAATTTGGAGTCAGAAAGGCCTAAGTTCAAACCTCAGCTCCATCATATATTGGATCTGTGGCCTTGGGAAGGTTATTTAAGCCTGAACCATCAGGGAAACCTGACAGCGAGCCTCAATTTTCCCTTTAGTAAAATGGGCTAATTATTATTCTCTCATGGTGTGTGTGTGTGTGTGTGTGTGTGTGTGTGTGTGTGTGTGTGTGTGTGTGTGAGAGAGAGAGAGAGAGAGAGAGAGAGAGTGAGAATGAGGGCGGGAGAGAGGAACTTGCTGAGAAAATGGCTAGAATATAGTAGTTACTCAATAAATGACATTTATTAGTCCATACAGAGAAGCTGCAGTAGGGCAAAGCCCATTTCTTGTGTTTTGTTTACCAGGGTAAGTTTAAGAATCATTAGAATATTGCTTCTGATAAGACTCATCAGGGTTTGGCCATGTCTATGTTGTTTTATGTGTCTTCCAGGATTATAGCTATGGAGCTATAGTTTTATTTTATTATAGTAGTTTCATTTTTATACACATGTGACTTTATATGTGTCTGGGGAGACCTTAGGTCTAGAATAAGATTGTAGAATTTTTAAAAAAGCAAAATAGTAAATAATAGAAAATATTGCTGCTCCTTTAGAAATAGGATACTTTATCAACTCTATTTTGTATTAAGAAAGAACAGAAATTTGAAGAATCTGCTGACCTCATATTTTTCTTTTTTCTTTTTTTTCCTGCTTTGCTGGGAGCTAGAGGCTTTTGTTATATTTTAGACGTAGAGACTCTCAAATGTCAACACATTTTTTAAAGTTTGAACTGCTTACATTGACACCTACTATGTGGTTATATTTTATTCCTTAAATATTGTAATGTGAAGTAATGTTAGGTGAATTTTTCCTCCTCTTATTTTCTGTTTGTAATGTGACTCAAATAAAAAAGGGTGCTTGAAATGCTTTAGCAGCAATCGAGGATTAGAACCTACCACAGGTCTGCACTTTTGTTGACAGAGGTATTCTATTCTTACCTCATTGGACATCTTCTCTACCCCTGTTTTTCCCCCTTCTTTCAAAGCTTAGCTCTCCCACCACACTTTCTTTGAGTAATTTTATTCAAAGGCTTCTTTCTTTCCTTTATGAGTCTCAGTAACATGTGTTGGAATGGGGGGCTCCCGTACCTTTTGATTTTCCTGCTGCCTTAAGGAGTTTATTGGTAAGTGATGATTTCAACAGCAGTCACCCCAAGTCTACATTCTCTCTCATACCACCCATCTCTCTCTCTCATACAGACACACACACACACATTTTTGTTTTTCTCATCTGCAGAATGCTTCTTTCTGAGTGTCCCTCAAACAAAAACATTTATACAGCTGAGCTCCCCACGCCCTTGTTATATCCTGTATCGATCTCACCCTGCAGTGGACTTGCACAGTGCGTAATTGTCTGTACCACTTGGCTGGCACTTATCACTAATGCCTTGCATTATTCGTGTCCAGCAACTCAGTGCTGTAGTGGTTACAAGTACTCACCTGGGAATTGGAGCATTATTTATAAGGCTTTTTTGAGTCCCAGCTTCATAGTGTTGAAGGAGCACAGGACAGGGTCTTTTAACTCTCGCTCAGTCTGTGTTTGAACATTAGCTTGCTACTTCCTAACTCTATGGTTAAGTCAGTGAGTCTTCACTTGTTTTCCTCTCATCGGTAAATGAAGCCTAATAACACTTGCAACTTCATAGGGTTGTTGTGAAAGTGAAATGAGATGTGAAATTTATAAATGAAAGTCTCATTTTCAAAATATTTCTATGGGACAAATATCTTCTCAATTCAGATTCTCAAATTGTGGTTTTACAAACACTTGGGAGTCGCCAAATCTCATCTCCTCGATGAGGCTGCAGGCTCCTGCATGTACTGATGGCTCTGTCCTTATTAGCCTCATTCATAGCCTCCTTTTGCCTCACAGTGTGATCTCTGATAGCACGCACAGTCTTCCCATTCATACAGAAATGGCCCTGATCCAACATACAACCTCTTTAAGGGAAACAGGACAAAAACAAACGTGGGAGAAAACCTTGAGTTCACCTAGGCTCTTGAAACAGACCTGCTGTCAGACATTTTTTTTTAACCTCTTAGGATTAAGCCTTGGAAAGCATCTTCATTCAGCCATTCAGCAAACAGTTCTCAAAGACGCAGGCTCTCCTTACCTAAATTTGGTCTTTTTTACTTGTCCATTCAACCTGCTCCCTTGCTCCTGCTTTTGATGATCAGCCAGCCTTACTAATAGCAGTTATTTACACAGTATACCCACTTAAGTCTACAAACCACTACTATAAAACCTGGGAAAACAATAATAATAGCTGCCATTTATTGAGTGGGGCACTTTGGTTGGAGTACCATAGATATACTTAGGACAGTCAGTGAGGAGTCTGAGACTCAGAGAGGTTAACTGGCTTGCCCAAAGCCATGTGGCTAGTCAGTGGAAAGCTGAAATGTGGAGCCAGATCGGTTTGGCTGTTTAATTTTGTCCCCTGGATTGCCAAGTCCAGATTCACTTAAGCTATCTGAAGAACGAGGGGTGGGGCTGGTTACCCATACACACAGAGGGGCTGTTGTCAGTCTGAAGAGCCAGAGCAGCTTCAGGGACTCCATCGTGTCCCCGCCAAGTGCTCACCCGCTCCTGGCATCTGCTTGCCTCTCCGTTTGCTGCCAGTCAGCTTCCTGTTACTCATAGTTTCTGCTTCCTCATAACCTTGGCTTGCGTATGGTTTTGGCTTTTTGTGGCCTCAACTCTACCCCTGGCACTCTTGCAGTTTCTGCCCCTTTCCTAACTGGTTCACTTTTCTGAATCAGATTACCAGGGGTGAGGATCTGATTGGCTCTGCTCAGTTTTTCAGTCCCAGCCATGTCCTAGGTCACTGGCCTGTCTGTGGACTGACTGCTCTTGGGTCAGATTCCCACAGCTTTACCCACCAGCTGAGCTAGGCTGGAGGTTGTTGTCTGACTGCCCACTCAACAAAGTCTCAGTTTCCCTTTCAGGAAGATGAGCATCTACTGGGAAGATTCCAAAGCTCTAATTTTGACCATGATAACTTACAGTTTCTCTGGAATGCTTCCTTGCTTTGTCCTAAAATATTTTTCAAAGGTCAAATATACTTTCCTAGATGAATCTCGCTAGTATCTCTTCTTATAGCCATTTACAAATAATCACTTGTGAATATTTATAATTGATTATATATGTATATATTTTATATATATATATGGTTTAATATTTGTTATTTCTCTTAGGTTGAAATTATTGGGCTTTAGTGACTTTGTTATATTTTACATTTTATAGTCGTTGAGGGTGGAAAATCTATCTTCTCCTTTCTTTGCAGTGCTTAGTTAAGTGTGTAGTACCTTCCTGAGTCTGGAACTTTTGAACCCTGGCTTGTAGACATTGTATAAATATACACCTTTCCTTGTTTCCTTTTATGCCATCCACCATATAGAACATTTTGTTTTGTTGCTATTTAGATATCATTTTTATTCTTAAAAATAGTCCTTGAAATAGTTTTAATGTTCCTAGTATATTTTAGTTACCTAGTTATTAGAATTGTTCTTGTAGTCCAATTTAAATTGTATTATCATTTAAAATCTTGTCTTAACCCTGTGAAACAACTGTAGGGTATCAAATCAAGTCTTCCCATTCTAGAAGAGCACAGTATCCAAAGCCTCATGACCTTAGAGCAGAGCCATAGAAAAATTAATCTATGCTGTTCTTTTGTGGTTTAGACTGTGGTTTCCTAAGAGACCAGTCATGACAACTGAGGTTGTACATGGAATTTTTTCCATAGATGACAGGTTTGAACTGCTGGGGTCTTGGGCATTAAGTTCTCAGCAAAAGGCATCTATGACTTGAACAGTTCTACCTAAAGCCTTCTATTTTATACCTGTGTTTGATGACTTGGGGTAAAAGGACCTAGAGCCTGGAGACAGCAAAGGAGCAACCAGAATGGCATGGAGTAGTCCTAAAATAGTATATATATTAACACAGAACTGAATGTTAGTTGCATTGTTTTTATTCAATCATTTAAAATAACAGATACATTTCTCTGAATGTTATCTAGCAAGTTCTTACTTGCCAAACTGTGCACCTAGCACTGTGCTTAGAGTAAGTTTACTACTGCTGCTTTTTCTTTTTTTAATGAGAAGAATTAGAAATTATATGTATAGTTTGTGTATATAGTTTTTAAGTAGGTGAGACTTGCTAGTTCTCATCACTTTTGTCAGAGTGTTTGGAGCCCCTCTGTGTACCGAGGTGGTTCCCGAGGTCAGCAGAGGGAAGGGTATCTAGGTTGGATATTTTTCAGCTCCTTGCTGCTGGTAACACCCTTGAATGGTCACAGCTTTGCTGGAAGTTTCGATATCCATAGGGGCCACTTTGTTTTCCTTAGGGCAGCCAGAAGTTGAGTGCCTTCACTTCTTAGACGAGTTAGGATTTTTCATTATCATGGCAGATGGCCCTTTCCAGGGAGGTGTTAGAGGCCAGAGGCCAAGGAAGAACGCTGTAATATTGACCGCTTAGTGTGGTAATATTATCCCTGATAGTCTCTGCTGAACAGGCCAACTGTCCCAGTGGCCCATCCACACATTGCCTGTGGAACTTGCTCTAGAGGCCGTCTGCATTGCTCAGGTTCTATCTGGGCTTGATATGCTAACGAATGCAAAGCTGATCAGAAAAAAAAAAAAAGTGGGGGCATCTTGAATCGCCTTAAATAATTTCAGTTGAAAAACAAAGGAAACTACCTCCTCCCTTTGTCCCTGTTTTGCAGTTTCTGTGTCCCTTCAGTGGAACACATTTGTGTCGCATCTAATAATTAAATATAGAAGGATCGTACTCTTCCAGTTTTCGAGAAGGCTTGCTAAACCGATGGCTTGAAATGATTTGCGCTATTTGATTTTGGCATCTCGAAGGTAAGCCTGCCAAACTCTGGCATAGGAATGAAGCACGAACTTTACTGTGCGTGTTTGCGGTGAGGGGGTGGGGCGTGGAGACTTATTTTCTCTGCTAAAATTTTTGCGTGCGAATTAGGGGAACGGGGATTTGCAGAGGTTTGATGGAAGGCTGGTGTGTTCATTGAAGTAGGTGTGATCGCTCGCACCTTTTCTGGGAGGGTGGACGGTAGGGGGTTGGGGGGTGGGTAGTTTGGAAGGATGAAAGAAAAGATAGAACTGAGACCAGCTGGGTTCCTACCCAGGTGTTAGCGTGATCCCCGACGCGGTGCCCTGAAAAGGGGCTTCGAGCCGGGGTGCAAAGCTGCAGCGGGTGCTGAGGCCAAGAGCCTAGGGGGAAAAAAAAAGAAAAGAGGAGGGGGGTTGGCTACTCCAAGGAATGTGCGGCATGCGGGGAGCCAGACCCAACCATTGCACCGGAGCGGGGGCGCCGGCGGCTTCCCCGGCCGCGTGGCCCCGGCCCCGGCCCCGAGCCCGGGAGGGAGCGCCTGGGGGCCGGCCGGCGGGCCGGCCGGCGGGGCGGCGGGCGCGGCGCCGAGCGGGAGGGCGGGGAGGCGCGGGTGGGCCTGGGCGCGGCGCGAGGCGGTGCGCGGCCGCCTCCCCGCCCCCGGCGGGGCGCGCTCTCGGGGCGGTGGTTGAGGCCGCGGTAGGTGGGGACGCGGCGGCGCTGCTCCTCCGCTGCCGCCGGGAGAGTCCGCGGCGCCGCCAGCTCCGCGCGCGAACTCCCGTCCATGGCACGCAGGGCGGCGGCCGCCCGAGCTGCCCGAGTCCTGCCTGCCGCCGCGCCGCACTTTTAGGCGACTCGGGAGGTCGAGGGAGGAGGAGAAGTCAGCCCGGAGCTGCAGCCCCCGCCGGCCGCCGCCGCGCGGCGAGAGGGGAGTTCCCGGAGCGGCCGCGGCCCCGGCCGGCCCCCTCCCTGCGCCCTCCCCCTCGCGGCGAGGCTGCCCCGCGCCCGCCGCCCGCGCCTGCCGCGATGATCTTCCCCAGCAGCAGCGGCAACCCCGGGGGCAGCAGCAGCTGCAGGACGCCCTATCGCAAGCAGGTGAGGCGGCGACAGGGATGCCGCGCGGAGGCCGGCCGCCCCGATCTACAAAAGGCGGCAGCGCCCGGCCAGACTCCGCTGTCCTCCTCGGAGGGACCGGGCTGGGCGGTGACCTTGTTTCGCAGGAGGCGGCCCGCGGGTACGGCTCGGGCCGGTGACCTTAGCTGGGGAGATGCCCTCGCTCCCGCCGGCCGGGCCGGGCAGGACACGGAGGAAGGGGAAGGGGCGGCGGCGCGGCGAGAGTAGGAGCGCTCCGGGCTGGGGGCTTCGCCCAGCTCTGCAACAAGTTTGGGTTTTTTTCTGGAAACCTTTGTGTGTGGAAGAGTAAGATAATAAGTCGTAACACTGGGCTACAACAATCTTCACTTGGAACCTCAAAGAACCTACCCGATTCGTACTAAACCCGGAAGACGTGTGTGTGTGTGTGTGTGTGTGTGTGTGTGTGTGTGTGTTCGCGCGCGCTCCCCCTCCCATTTATATATTAAAAAAAAAAGAAAGAAAAAGAAACAGGAACTTCTACTGTCACTTTCTCAAGGTTTTCAGTTTCCAGCAGCAGAGGGGAATCCTGTGACATCCTAGTTGCAGAGATACTTGGATAAGCCTGAGTCATACACATGCCTTTTCCTATTTTAATACCGTTTCATACATTTTTTAACAGATTGAACTCCAAAGGCACTTTGGTGGTTAGATCGAAATCCCCTGCCGGGAAAATGAGTGGAGCTGGAAGCTGATAGTCATAGCCTTTTGTTTTGTTTTTCATCTTTGTTTTTAAAAGAAGGTTACTGAAGCCATGTTGTGATAAATCTCACAGAGCCTTTCAGCAGCAGCAAATACAAAACGTAGCCTTAAATTATGTAAAAAATGTGCAGGTCTGTTTAGAAAAGGTTAAACTGATTTAGAGGTCAGTGGCAAGATGCTTGTTGAGAAAACAAAAACACGATTGCAGATATTTTTCTTCCATAATATATCTCTTGTCTACATCCTTAGCCACTGAGACAAATCAATTAAGTTATTACCCCCATAATGATTCAATCAAACTGTATCCTTCCATGCAGACCACGGCTCTGTTAAGATCATGACAGATGACAGCGATGCCTGGTGGCTTTCCTAAAGGCGTTCACAGGGTTATTGATTATGTTTAGTCCTTTTTGTTCTCAGAGTCATTTTGGGGGAGGGAAGGCATGTCTTAGCATAAGTATGTCTGAAAGTGGTCCTAGTTTTCTGAACACAGTGGCAATGTCCAAAAGTATTGTTTTCTGGTCCTTGTGTCTTTCACTTGTTAGCTTCCCCTTAAAAAGACAGTAAACACACCTAGTCCGTGTTCCCTTCCTGTCCAAGCAAATGGAACTTTTACCTGGCTTAAGAAAAGTCCCTCCTTTTAATTAAAAAAAAAAAAAATCTGCATTTGTGACTTGGTTGAAGTATATACTAAAATTGTCAAGATTCAGAAGCCGGCATCTCTGAACTCTCTTCCTGTGGCCTCATTTAAAAGAAATACCTGGGATCCAGTACACTTACATCAATTTCATAAACGAAGCCGATTTACAATGAATATTCTCCTGAACCCTCCTCCCCCACCCACCTCCCTCTACCTGAAAAGATGGCTAATTATGTAAGGGCCTTGTGTATTCATTTATTTGTTGTCAAAACCCGGCAGGGTGTTAGCTCTGAAATGGGGAAAAAGCTCTGAGGGCGAGGCCTTTTGCTGTGTGGGGCTGGAGGTTTTGTGTGTGGAGGGGGACAGCCTGCTGGTCTGGAGCACGCTGATAAGATGCTCTTCTTTTCACTGGGCTCTCCTTAGATTCAGAGACTAAAAGGGCTGACTGAATCAGAAAAACAAACAGACTCTTTTTTTCTATAGGCGAAGAAAGAAATGAATGTGTAGGCATTATACAGACACAAGACCCCGGGTACCAGTGGTATTTTGAGTCAAAGGTTTCTTTTGTTAGTATTTAGCCATTCACTGGGAAAACACACTTCCAGCGCGGGGACCTGGTTACCATGAGTGACTTTGTGATCTCATCCTGGCAGAGTCTAAATGGGAAGTCTAATTAATGCTTCTTAGAAGATTTTGTGATATCAAGCTTGCACCTTTCAGTTCGCATTACACTGTTCGTTTAGATGAAAGAATAGGTACGTTTTAGGTGTATAGTGCAGTTTGATTTTAATGTAGAAATATATAATCAGCTGTTAGAGCTGATTTACGATAATTTGCCTGAGGAAAACACTGAATGTTAGGAATACTTGCAAATCACCTTTGGAAAAAAATGGTCCAGAGTCACATTTGTATTATACATATATATTAGTGGCAAACCATCATTGAGCATCTTACAGCCTGTGGATTGCTGTTCTCAGTGCTTTAGGTGGATTAACTCATTTAGTCATCTTGATAGTCCTACAGGGCAGGTAATAATATCTTTATTTTTACAGTTGAGGAAACTGAGGCATAGTTTAAGTTCCATGCTCAGTCTGTATGACCCAAAGTGCGGAGCCAGGATTTGGACCCTGGCAGTCAAGCTCTTTAAACTACCATACCTCAGCAGCCTGCTTATTACGTGCACATTTGAATGAAAACTCACAGAGAGCTTCTCCACATCACTGCCCATCGCCCTTCTAGTCTCAGAAAGTCTGGTTTAGGGATTCCTCCCAGCTGTCTGGACTGGGGGCTGGGGTACAGGGTGGAGGGGTGATGACGTGGATGACTTGGATAGTGAGTTCATGATATTGGTGATTGGCATTGATGTCAAAAGGATTGCTTTATGGAGTGATTGTACGATTTCTTCTTAGAACTTTACAAATATCGGAGTCCGCCAGTTTCAGTGGGTGATGCTCAACCTCCTCCTACGCCATGTTGTGTGTGGAGAGCATCAAGGAGCACTGATCTCTGGCATCATCCAGAATAAACAGGATTTTCCTGCATCACAGGCCTATAAGCTTGTTAGAAATAACACCTGCTCAGCTCGGGTCAGAGTAAGATGCTTTGAGTAGAGTGATAACCCAGGAGGCAGTATCTAGGCAAAGATTGCTGGCTCTAGTCTCAATGGAAAAGCCTGCATGTCCAATTATTGTTAAATGTGACTTTCAGATGGAGGATATTAAGCAAACCTAGTCTGATTATATGAGAACACCCCACAACCAAAATGAAAGCTGCTTCTGTAGTTGTGAAAATATTTTAGTATGTTTCCGTAGAAAAAGTGCTTTGTGCTGAAAAGGCCTTAATTAGAGAAAACAAATATTTCCATTTTATTTTCAACTGTTTTATTAGGTACTTCCCCCTTCGTGTTTCTTTACTTCCATTATGGAACTGCTTTCTTGAGATAGTTGACTCAGTTATGTCCTATGCTTGGTTTTTTACAAATTGAGGCATGTCCTTTTTTAGGGTTTTGAGCAAGTCCTCTTTTTTTGCCCAGTGGTTTACACTTGGGTCTTTTGGGGTAGAGCAGTGAATATAAGAATTTGTGTGTGTGTGTTTCTTTTCTTTCCAAAAGATCTTGCCAACCAATAGCTGTACTTGATAAGAGTTGCTAACTTTTCATGAGTGAAGTACTTTTCTCCTCAGTTTAAATAGACTCACATAGTTTGCTGCTTTCTTGAAGATTAACTGGGTGTAGCTGCACGTGAAGAATTCAACAGTGATTCAGTGTTTGGCCTTGTTAGAGGATGACATACAAAGCTGGTGATTAATCCTCTTCAAGCAGTTTCTGTTCACAGCGATCTATGTGTAGTAGATTGGGTTTTTGTTAAAGTTTGAAGATTAAAGTTGTTCAGAGAAATGTTTAAATGAACACTGACCGAGCCAGTTCCAATTTATTGTGTTTTTTGTCTGTTTTAAAGAAAGTAAACCTCCTCAAGCCACTGATATTGGAGGTTTTTTTAGGAGAAGTTAGCAGATAGTTAAATTGGTATCCAGAAGATACCAATTCCTAGTTCTCTACTAGGCTGTTCCAATGTGTGTGTGTTTCAGTAGTCCTTATGTGTCAAGGTAATGTTTGAAATAAGAATCCATGGCCATTTGGAAAGTATGGAACTCATCATTAGTGATATCCAGTTCTTCCTCTAGGTATCCCTTTTGGCATCTCACTACATTTTCCATAGTTCACGTCAGGTTTTAAACATATTTCGTGTTTTTGCTCTTTCCTTCCTTTTAGAGTCTGCTGTTAACTGGGCTCACCATATATTGGTAATACTTTTCAAGCCCTTTCTTGGAGGAGTGGCGGGGAGACTGTCTCGTCCAAGTTTCTGAGAATGTATTTCCAAAGCACTCTGCCAATAAATATTTAAAGATATATATGATATCCCCTCCCAACCTCAGCTATATTTAATCTTCACAACGGCCGTGTAAAATAGGAAAAGGTCAGGAATTTTGAGGCAGTGAATTTAAATGGCCTGGCTGGTGAAAGCTTGGTCTCTGGAGTCAAAAGCTCTGTCTGCTACCAGGAAAAAGAAGGAAGCTCAGTCAAGAACAGCTGTAGCCCTCACGACACTTCCCTTTCCTTGGCCTCCCAAAGACATGTGGCACACAGAGCACCCCAGATTTCGGCTTTGGGAATTCTAGCTCTGTAATTTATTAGTGTTTTTTGTTTGTTTCATAAAGGCCATTGCTCTAGGGTTGTCAGATAACATACGGGACACCAAGTTAAACTGGAATTTCAGATAAACGATGAATAATATTTTAGTGTAAGTACGTATCGAATATTGCACAGTACTGTGTGTTTTTATTTGCCATATCCAATAATCCTATCTATTTCTGGGGAACCCAACTCACTTTTTTAAACAAGTTGCAAAAGAAATGATAATTGTAAACAAAATTATTTCCATGTTTTCCTCCTAAAATCTTGCCTCTTAGGATATTCCTTGAGCCCTGGTAATGCAGATTTCACATCTTAACTTCATTAACCATCACTCAACCTCATTGAAAGACCCCCAGCTTAAGTTCTGGCTCTGTCACTTGCATGCTTTTTCAGTTAACCTCACAAAGCCTCAGTTTCTGTTAAATAAAGTTAATAGTGTACACTCCACAGGGTTGTTGTTGTTAATCCTTGTAAGGTGTTATCATTATTAATGTCCCTACCAAGCAAGCAACAGCGGGTGGTCCTGGGACCACTGTGTGATCCTGGGAGACCTTGACACAGCCTCTAAGAATGGACTTTGTTTAGAAAGTGGGGGCAACCTCCCAAAAGGTAAGGATCTGGAGCTTGAAAACAAGACTCTTAACCACATTAAAAAAAAAAAAAAATCAAAAAAAGATGTAGAAAAGAGCATCCCACCATATTTTAAGACAGTGGTCCTGTATTATGCTCTTGTTAGCAGAGTTTGCCATGTCTTTGGGGAAAGAAAGCCTTTCAACTCTCTGTTCTTTATTTTATGCAAATATATGATTGGAGAAGGGGGGAAAAAAGAGCATTAATGACTGTTGTTAATGAAAAATGCTGCCTTTTAATTTGCTGAAAAGCAGACAGATTTGATTATTAGTATATGCATGATGATTTCCTGAATCCTTTCCTTTGTCTTGTTTGTATATTTGGTTTTCAAAGGTGCCATCTTTGCCTTTCTCAGAAAAATAAACATTTTTTTTCTCATTGGACATCTGTAGGTGTTCAGTGGGTGTTTGTTTTTAAACTCAAGTCTGTAGAGAATGCTTTGCTTAATACATCCTAAAAGCTTGGTAGATTTTAAAATAGGATAGACGTAACATGAAGAAAGAAGTAATAAGCTTTTCCTGAAGTTAGGACAAGGTGAAAACATTAAATGGAGCAAACTAAATTCTGTATTAAAATAATCAATGTAACTATTGTTTTTTTAACGCTTATTAAATAGCAGCTACAGCAAAACTTGTAAATATAGTAGTGCTCTGATAAATAGAAATATATCTTGGCTCCACTTTATTTAAGTATATGAATATACAAAGCAATGTAATGTAAACTGGGGAAATCGTATTTACATTTGTTAATTGTGCATACAGTATAGCTTCAAAAATACATTTTAAAAAAAGAGGCTGAAAGGAAATATGCCAAAAATATTAACAAGTGTTTTCCTCTGTTGGTAGATGAAATCATGAATGATTTACTTTTCATGATTCTCTTTACATTTGTTTTTCAGCCTTCCAGTCCCCCTTTTTCTCCGCATGAACATACAGTTAAAGATAAAATGAGAAGAAAAATCTAGAAAATTATACTATTTTTAAGGTTTAAAAATTGCAGTGAAAATTCAGTTTTCAAGTCAATGAGAATTTCAGCCTAGCATGTAGGTACTACTTGTTTCTATGTCTGACCTTTGAGATGTGGTCCTTTCCTATTCTTTACAAGTTTCTACATGTTCTTATATTTACTGCCAATTCCTGTATCACGTTTTTGGAAATCACCTATTTCTGACACGTAGTTTTTATATTTATGAACTCAGTATTTTCCTGTTTTATATACGCTCAACAAGACTTCTGTACTTTTTAAAAAACATTTTTAGGACACCACTTTATATGAGAAAATAAAGCTATATGTATGGAATTTCATTTGCTAGATCACTTTTCATGAAAGGAGCTATTCAAAATATTGAGGAATTAGCATTGTTTTCTCTTGTTGTCACTTGACTTATAACTGCATTTCAATACAGCTGTTTTGTGGACAAATTCCCTCACATTTAATTTCTGTACTAAACGTGAACCAAGACTGCTCTACTCCTCATGTCATAATCCTTTGGATTTATTTGGTCATGAATACTTATGGTTGTCTTCATCACACACTTTCTTTTCAGTATAGCTTTTTGAAAGGGCAGTGGGGTGGGAGAAGTGGCTTCTTCTCAGATAGCTGTAATATATAATGGGGGCAGTGAGGGTTTCTGTAAGAATCATTAAAGCTGTTACTTTGTAATCCAGGGAGATTTTCAGTTTATCAGGGCATTTGAGGTGAACACCATAGAGGCTACAGGACTTCAGAAAGGAGAGAGCACTGACGGATGGAAGGAAGAGGTGTTGGGTCTGAGGGGGAAATAGAAGGAAAACAAGATTACCTAGTTTTGTTGTTTAGTCGAATACTTGAGCTCTTTTAGGGGAAGAGTGAGTAATTTAGGTGAGCTGGACTGCAGAGTAGAGGTGTGGGGGCAGAGCAGGGATAGAGTCAAGCTTGCTAAGGTGTATGAGAGGAGCTGCTGGGCTGTGCTCAGTTGTGTCCAATGTAGCCTGCCAGGCTCCTCTGTCCATGGGATTTTCCAGGCAAGAATACTAGAGTGGGTTGCCTTTCCTCCTCCTCCAGGGGATCTTCCCAACCCAGGCGTCGAAGCTGTGTCTCTTGTCTCTTCTGCATTGGCAGGCAGATTCTTTACCACTTTGTCACCTGGGAAGCCCAGATGAGAGGAGAGCCCTAGCTCAAAAGTATTGGTGACAGTTGAGACAAAGCTGTAAAATGGAGTAATGGCTGTGTGAACATAATAGACGGAGTGGATTCAATTTATTGCACAGAGAGAATTGACAGGATTTAGCTGATGACTGGTTGGAGATGGTATTGGTGAAAAAAGAGTCTTAGGTCTCTTGAATGAATGGGGAAATGAAGTTTCTGCTCCATTACTCGCTCTGGGCTCAGTGATAACATAGAATCCAGCCATTCTCTTACAAGGATTGTCTACATTTTTTTAAGGCACAAAAATAAATTGGGGAGGGGTGTTAGGTGCTAAATTCTAGTGACATGATTCAAAGTCCAGACACCAGCAATGCAGAGGGTCCTTCTGTGTCCATGTCGGTCTCTGAAGGAAGAATCATCCAGGCTAAAAGGCTAGTGGCACCTTGTGCAAACCACTTGGAGAACTCATTTTGGATCCAAGAGATAGTTGTAAATATTTTTACTGCTTCCCTGAGATTGTCTTAAAGCTCATTTCATGTTTGGCCTGGATCCTCACATTCTTTGGAGTGGAGTACTTATCCAGCAGATTGTTTCTTGATAGTACATGTCATCTATAACATCTGTAGTACAACAAGTACATTTGGTTATACTAAATATTCCCACCTCTACAGAAGTATGTAAGATGGCAGGTTGGGCGGCAAAGGGGTTAGAGAATTCACCCTGCCACAATAAATTAGTTTCTGAGGAAAGACCATAAGCTTGGTTTGGCCATTTTGATTTGGCCACACGAATCACACATTACCACCCTTCCCACCCACCAACTGTAGGCAGAAATTTCCAACAAGAAATACAGAACTAGAGTTCTGGGCAGGAAGCTCAGGACCTCCTGAAACTTCATAGAAGGCACATTGGAACAAGTTAAAGCAGTTCAGGAAGAGAAGGTGTCCAGAAGAATCTGGACAGACCTAGGGGAGCACAGGTTCTGTGGGATAACCTGTGGGGAGAAGGATGAGCATTAGGCAAAGCAGGGGAAAGAAATGGTAAAATGTTGGGAGAATCGAGAGATTATCACAGAAGCCCAAGAGGAGTGAAGTCTCTAGAACAGGTGGTCAGCTCTCTTAAGTGTTGCCTAGAAGTCAAAGAAGACAAAGATGTAGTAGAGGGCATTGGAATTGTCCACTGGAAGGTCTTTGAAAGCATTCAAGGTGGAAGTTTCAATAGAGTAGTTTGTGTGTGGTAGACAGGGAAGGGGAGCAGGGGTGAACATGGAAGAAGCACACTGCAAAGAGTTTAAGGAATGCATAAGTGAAGAGGGTGTGTCTTTAGAAAAATCAGATGTCCAAAGGAAAGAGTCCCTTCAGACAATATTGAGGCAAGATTATCTTAGTGTCTGATTGGTTGTAAGTAGAGGAGGGTAATAGAAAACACGGAATAGTTGGAACTCGGTCTTATTTTCTTTGTTATTTTTTAAGAAAGATTGAGGTTAGTCTTATAGGAAAGGGATCTGAGAGAATGTCCTGACAATGATACAGGAAAGAGGAGATTGGTTATGCTAGAGATGTTAGGAGGAGTAGGGAGGCGAGTGATGCTAGAGATGTTAGGAGGAGTAAGGAGGCCGGTGAAGCACAACCTTTCAAAAGCTTGCACCTCAGTAAAGAGGATTAGGTCATCTGTTATGATTGAAAAAAAAGAGTGAGAGAGATTGTAGGCCTATGGAGTGTAACAGAAGATTTAGAATAATTGCTCTTGGGAATTCGGTGAGAGTTCAAATAGAGATGGGTAAAAGGATGACTGAGTGAGGGCCTCTGGGAATGCAGGGGTCTGAGTTGGCAGGGTATTTTGACCCTTCTCCAGCAAGAAATGAGGGAAAGCATCTGGGTAATGGGACTGCAAGGAGATCAACCAGTCAATCCTAAATTAGGAAATCAACTGTGGATATTCATTGCAAGGACTGATGCTAGAGCTCCAGTTCTTTGGCTACCTGATGCCACCTAAGAGCCTACTCGTTAGAAAAGACCCTGATGCTGGGAAAGATTGAAGGCAGAAGGAGAAGGGGATGACAGAGAGCAAGATGGTTGGATGGCATCACCTACTCAATGGACATGAGTTTGAGCAGGCTTTGGGACATGGTAGCGGATAGGGAAGCCTGGCCGGCTGCAGTCCATGGAATCATAAAGGGTCAGATACGACTGAGCGACTGAATAACAACAACAACAAAAGGGATTAGGTGTGGAAATTGAGAGTATTTTTTATGAAGGTTAAAGGAGACAGGTGAGATCAAGAGAGACACTGAACTTTGAGAACAGGGAATGTCCTGGGGATCCTGGTAAGATAAAAAGGAAAGTCCGTGGGAGTCAGGGAAGGGGAGTGATCAGAAACTCCTTGATCACGATCTTGAAAAAGTAGTAGTCCCACGATCTTAATCTTGTAGAGTTATTGGGAGAATTAAATAAGGTGATACCAATGTGTCTGCTTGGCATGCCAGAAATGCTCAGTTGGTTATAATCGTTAAGATGTGGCTCTTGTATAGTTTTTACCTCCCTAAAACCACTGTGCAGATATTTGTGTAAATCAAAGCATATATCAAACAGACTTCAATCATGAACCACAAACCAAAATAATACATGTTTTCAATTGAACCACAAGCTGAAATTAAGTTTTAAAACACACCATCAAACTATTTCAAAACATCTTAAGTTGCTTTTAAAGAAAAAAAGGTGGACATGGGTGTGGATCCCAACTTCATCATTTATTCTATTACTCTGAACCCATTTCTTAAACTTCCTGGGTCTTGATTTCCTCAGTGGCAAAACTAGGTAAAATAGTTACTTAATGTTATTGAGATGATTCAATGAAGTCATAGGCATGACAGCACTTGACAATTATCTGGCATAGGTGCTCTGTCTTCCCTTCTTCCATGGGATATCACCTAACAAGTTACTTTATGCAGGAGGATCTCAGTGGATGGATGACAAAGTGATAATAGTGGTGAAAGATTGTGATCATTCTATTCATTAGTAGAAAATACTTTTTGAGGAGAAAGATCTAGAAGGATAACTCAGTTCTCATTGATAAATGGAAAAGATTCTTCCACTGTCGTTTACTTCTTAGAGTAAAAGGTCAAGGGATTAATGACAGACTTTATGACAGGGAAACACTACAGAGATATTGTTACGGCTTCTGAAATGGGTGTCCTTCAACTATTACATGAGTATTTTGTTTCCTTCAGCATGTGATTCTAAGTTTATGAAGTCTTATCATTCAAAGCTGCTTTTCCCAAATTTTGTCCTCTAAGATTCTGGAGTTCTTTTAAATGTTAAAAGTGTTTTAAGAATTAAAATATTTAGTGTTCAAAGAAACTTGGGAAACACTACATGCTATATAGCGTTACTGTCTTAGAGAGTAATAGTAGAAATCAGCATTAAAAAGTCTGAGAAGTCCTACAGTACAGACTTTTGTCCAACTTTTGTTTCTCATTGTTTGCAAAACTATTTGATCGTGGTACCTAGAATATTTACTAGACATATTCTGTGGAACAATTTGGGAAACACTTTTTTAAAGGAACCTTTGGCATATTAGAGTTGGAAGGGACTTTAAAGATGGTCTAGTCCAACCCATGTAATTTACTGAGGAAATTAGAATCCAGAGACACTGAACGGTTTGTTCAAAATCTCACAGCTCTAAAGCCTAGATCTTTCGACCCTGAGTGCTCCATCATCCTACCTTCAGAATCTTGGCTTTTCCAAGTGTGGCACACCCTTGCACCAATGTTTTCATATGACGTTTTTTTATTCTGTGAACAAGTAAGTCCTTAGGGATGGTACGCTGTATGTTACTTTCAGACAAAGTAAATTAGTATCTGCCAACTGTTATCTGTTTTGTTTTTAATTGCTCCTCTTTTAAGTTTAGTTTTCCCACCTATTTTATTATTTCTTGCAGCATTTACGAAATCTAGATTACTGACTTGGGAAATCAATCTAGTTTTAAATATCAGTGATCTAGAAAACCCATAGGTTCTAATTATTAATGAACATTCTTTTGCCCTCTAATTTTGTTTTGTCTTTTTCACCTAATTGGCTGTGGGTAGACAAATTTACATATTTTTAGCCCCTTCCTGCCTGAGTTATTACAGCATGAAAAATTTGCTCTGTGGTTTCTAGGGTAAGTTCCTGTATAGAAGAAACCACAGTTTAGACTTTACAGTGCTGCTGTGTGCTAAAGGCCCATCTAGGACACACTAAAATATGCTTTTTAAAAATCTAAATGACCAGTTTGTTGCCCTTTGTTACCATTAATATATTTTAGGTGCTAATAGTTCACTTGGAGAGTTTCTCTTTTTATGTATCTTAAGGTTTGTAGTTACTTAGTTTAAAGAAAAATGGGTGGGTCCCGGTCAGAGACCTGCACTAATTTTTTCTGGTGTCTGCAACATGAAAATTTATTCTAAATGAATCCTGTAATGTGATACTAGTGTTCTGGAATTCCATGGACAGAGGAGCCTGGAAGGCTACAGTCCACGGGGTCACACACACACACACACACACACACACACACACACACACACACAATTTATTAGGGTGTAAAGTAGAGTAGAAAAGACACAAAAGTATATCTTCCATATTCTTGACATTAATTCATTGCCGAATTTGTTTTAGTTCTCTAAAAGAGGAGTGGGAAAGGTAGAGAGCACAAGGAGAAGTTCAGGCAAAAATAGTACTATTTCAGTTTCTAAAAGGCTCTTCTTTTCATTATTCACTAGCTGAATGTGTGAAGAATTGGAAAATATAGTATTTGTAGAGCTAGGATTGTTGACAGTCAAGGAAATAATAAATAAAAGTTTGCATAGAAGTGGCTCATACATTTTATAGAGTATCTGTGGCCAGGGTCAGCATACAGTTTTCTGTGAAGGGCCTAACAGTAAATATTTTAGGCTTTGCAGGCTGTAAGGGCTCTGTTACAATTGCTTAGCACTGCCTGTGGCTGCCAGGCAGCCATAGAGAATGCATTCAAATGGGCTGTGTTCCAATAAAACTTTATTTACAAAAGCAAGTAGCAATTGAGATTAGGCCTCTGGACAGCAGTTTGCAGACCCCTGATTTATAGAATCCTTTATTCATTGACTCTTTTACCAAAAGGTGCACAGAAAGAATTGAAAGAAAATGACATTCAAACCAGAAGTAATGATACTTATTAGCGCCATCAAAATAGAGTAGACAGAGAATAAAACCAAGTGAGTGTAGGCTTGATTCTTAGCTTTGATCAAAAGGTTTTAGATTAAAGACTCAATCTTGACTAGACATTTCGTTTGGTTCCATTTGGGGAGGCTTCTTTCATGTATCTGTATAATCAATACTACCTTGGTCTTTTTTTTTTTTTGGTATTTTGAATCCCTAAATCTTGGTCATAATTCTGAAATGGTGAGACAGAAAGCTGTGATAAAACAGAAATAACATCCTAGGAGTAAAATATTACTTTTTTTCCCTAAATATTTTTTGCCTTAATTTCCTATAGCTGCCACAACAAAGTTCCACAGGCTGAATTATTGAACAGTAGAAGTTCCTTTTCTCACAGTCTGGAAGATAGCAGGCCAAGATCAAGGTGCTGGCACGGCCACATTTCCTCTAACGTGTTAGAGAAGAATCTGTTCAGGCCTCTCTCCTAACTCCCGTCTTCACATAACATTCTCCCTATGTGGATGTCTATCTCTTTGTGTAGATTTTGCCTTTTAATAAGGACACTAGCCATATTAGATTTCACCCTAATGACCTCATCTTAACTCAGTTACCTTTGTAAAGGCTCTATCTCAAGTAAGGTCACATTCTAAGATACTGGAGGTTAGAACTGCAATGAATATGGGTTTTTATTTTTGGTGGGAGGACAAAATTCAACTCACAACAACCTGATACCAGGCTTGAATTCACCTGGAATGAAACTCATCTGTTGGGTTCCCTGGTGGACCCAAAATAAAGGTAAATTGCTTCGTGACTCACTCGTGGTCACCTTGGCTTTCATAACACAAATGTTAGTTATGTTGGTGGCTCTCTTGTACATAATATATAGATGATTTTTTGTTCTGTTGTGTTTAACCTGTAAGATAAAAGATACTTCTTTACAGAAATAGTTTAAACATGTACGTGGCTAGAGATGCGTCCATTTCCAACCCCAGTCTTCCAGGACCTCGAGGAGCTTACTACTGTGTCCCCCATCTGCTTTGCTCAAGTTCATACCTGCCATTCCAGTCACAGGTATTAATACTTCTCGTGCTTTCTGAAGCCTGTTTTTCTTTCCTCTCCTCCCCACTTTTGTTAGGCTGTCACAAATGGCCATGGAACTCTGTCCTCTCCTCTTCAAGCTCACTTTCCTATCTTTTGGAAGTTGAAGTTCAAGGTCTCCCTCCTCCAGGACGATGATCTCTGTGATCTCTTTTTTTCCTGCAGTTCCGGCTGTTACATGAGAGCAGAATTCTGATTCGATGGTTTTCCATCAACCACATCTCAGCTGGGATGTGTGTGTGTGGTGTGGAGAAGCAGTAATGCCCTTTGTATTCAGAAAGGGATGAACTGCAGCATTACCCATTAAGGTATTAGGTTACCCCTAGGGACTTGGAATGAGAGTGAGTTCCTATAGTTATTAGGCAAGTCCTTCAGAACAGGAAGATTCTTGCCATTTGTAAGTTTGTTTTCACAGCTATTATAGAGCTGTAGTTCTGTAAGAATGTGAAGTTGTATCAGAACTTCTTGAGTCTTATACAAAGATTTAAAGGTGTTCATCCATTCCATTAGAGGTTCCTTGCTTTTGTTAGTCTTTTACCTTTTTCTTTCTTTCTTCCACCACCTCCACCCTTTTTTTTTTTTTTGACAGATACTAGGGATGTATCTTAATGGCACCTATTAAAAAAAAAAGACTAAGTTAATCATTTCTCTTTATCAAAGGATTCCTCATTATATATATAATTATTGCTTAATTTCTGAGTTCTCTAACTTTTTGTTTGGGTGTGTTTCTCATTACCCGCTATATTATTTAAGATCTCTGTGTACATGGAAACTGTATTTCTTTGCAGCATAGTATTTATGGAACATAGAGTTTTACATGCATTATTTGGGCCACAATATTTGCTGATTTCATCGTCAGGTTTTCTTTAAACATTTTATTTCCTTACTGCCTTCAAGACATAAATTCTCATGTAGAATTTTTCAGAACTACCTCTGTGTATGAAGTAGAAATACTTACCAGTCATTATTTAGGCAAGAATTTATCAGTGACTGGCACTTCTCTATGTCGGGGAAGGTACATTTCTGCCCAATATGAGGTCATTGAGTTTATAAAAGCCACCACTTTCTGCAGTTTGTTTGTTTTACCACATACAGTCACACAAACTAAGGTAAGGATTGAGACAGTTTCTAAGATGAACAGATGTGGACTTGACTCCCAGACTCTGAATGGGAAGAGAAAGATGTCTTGAAACTGCGTAGGAGGTGCACTGTGGAGCGCCTTGTCCCAGAGCACCGCTCCCAGCAGGCGAGTTGATGTTTGTTTGTACCCAGTGAAGTATATGTAGAGCTGGACATTGAACTCTCTCCGTGTCTGTTCAGGGGGAGCCACAAAAACCTCTCACATCTGAGGGAGGGTTAGTAACAAGTGTCAGATCAGGGAACCAGAAATTGCTTGAATCAGCTGATGCAAAAGAGGATCTAGAGGGTGTGACCAGAGAGTGTGCAGTTTTAGAACTGGGAGACGCCTTTTCCTGCCGGCAAGTCAAAGGATCAAGTGTCATTTGGAAGAGTTTAAAGAGACCTGGTGGGGAGCAAGGGAACAAGATGGCGGCTGCTTTGTGAGTAGGGTAGTCACAGCCAGGGTGCTGGGGCATAAGTGAGCAGGGGCCTCAGTGCCCTGAAGGCTCAGATCAGCTGTAGAGACCAGAGGGTTGACCTTCCAGAGTAGGAGGAACACCAGGGTCTTTGAATTTCAAAAGTGTGCTCTCTTGGTTCTATGCATTACATAGGCATTTCCTCAAGGCATTTCCCCAGGCATTTCCCTGGACCACATGCATCAGAGTCTCCTGGGGTGCTTATTAAAAAGATAAATCACTGGGTCCCACTACCTCCCTTTCTCAAATGCTGCAGGGACATTTTAAGGTCTCTAGGTGACTTAGGCAGAGAAGGCAATGGCATCCCACTCCAGTACTCTTGCCTGGAAAATCCCATGGATGGAGGAGCCTGGTAGTCTGCAGTCCATGGGGTCGCGAAGAGTCAGACACGACTGAGCGACTTCACTTTCACTTTTCACTTTCATGCATCGGAGAAGGAAATGGCAACCCACTCCAGTGTTCTTGCCTGGAGAATCCCAGGGATGGGGTAGCCTGGTAGGCTGCCGTCTCTGGGGTCGCACAGAGTCAGACACGACTGAAGCGACTTGGCAGTAGCAGCAGCAGCAGCAAGTGACTTAGAAGCTCACTGAAAGTCCGAGGACCACTGGGTGAAATGTTTCTCAGAGAAACTGTGCCTGTGGAAATGCACATGTGGACATCTTCAGTGATGAAGAATGAACTTGCTTATAAAGCAGTGATCTTTTAAGTCCAGGGGTGAGGCAGGCAGTAGATGGGTGCCAAGTAAGAGAATGACATATATATGAGGAACTAAGTCAAAATTGGGTCCAAAGAAAAATTGGGGTGTAGCTTTCAAGGCTGATATCAGAAAAGCTAACTGCATTTGTCCCTTGGAACCTTGGTTGTCCAGAGCACTGGACCAGCTGGACTGGTGCATTTGAGCCATTCTGTGTTTCTGTAGGAAACTGGAAATGGTTTCAGAGGTCAGTCTGTAGAAGTGCTGAGCCAGCCAAGATGCAAGGGCCAGGCATAAACCTCAGGGACCAGATGAAAATCTTCAAAATCTAGAATACAGAAAGCTTTTTCTTTTTTTATCCCCTAGTCGAATTTTTGCCACACATGTTTTTTTAAGTAGCTGCCTAGGGTGTGTATATGTATTGAGGGGGTGGAGGAGGTATGTATACTGCTAGCTGTGTGTACCTGTTGGGGGAGAGGAGATTGCTGAGCATCTCAGAGCCCACATAACTGTACGTGTGTGTGATAAGAGTGAGCTTCCATTTCTCGGTTTTGTTGACTCTTTTCCTCAACATCTCTGCTCTGCATACAGAGTGGACAAGACTGCCATTGCCAGCAGGGACAAGAAAGGTTCCAGGACTCACACCATTGCTAAACCTCCCCCCACCAGCTGGACAGCTGTCCAATCAGAAGCAAGTATAGGACCGGCCGGCCCATCAGACAGTATCACCCAAGTGCATCTTTTCCTCTTGCTAAGCCACGGTCCACAAACTGCTGCTGGCAGTATTTTGATATTTTTAACTTCTGTACTGACAGTCATCCATAGCTCTGTCTCTTGCTAAGAGAGAAAAAGCAGCCAGGGAAGACAAGAGGTGGGGTTAGTCTTAGGATTTGATAAACCAGACAGAAAATGTCCTGAGATGAATTTGTTGAAAACAGCAGCTTGTACACCGTGTAGAAAATATGCTTCTCAATTCTTCAGATGACATCCAGCTGGGAAGAGTGGTGCACTACAGAGAATATCAATTAGGAAAAAGTACCAGCCCACTGGAAGATAGGTACCTGTTAACAGAAAGAGGGTAGATGGGAATAAGTAATCATAAAATCATGCAGTTCAGTGAAAAAAAAAACTGAGGGAAATTGAATACAGCTTGGTATGTGAGAAGACCTGTGTGGTTGGTTTGACCATACATGAGTATTAGCAAGCTGATTTAACTGCTTAGAGCACTAGGGTTGTTTTACCTACAATTAATAACAAGTTGAGTATTTAAATTGAGAAATTAAATCATCCCGTTGCATGGATATTGAAAGTTCTCATCCAGAAGTTCATCTGTAACTTGAAATTTTAAAAATCAGAACGCATTTTTTTTTCATAGAAACATTGTATTTGATAAGTTGGTTCCTAGGTTTGCTAGTCAAAATGTTATTAGCAATAGCTAGATTCCCAGGTTAGCCCCAAAGCCAGAAGTCTTGTAATGGAACTTGAGAACTGGTGGTGGTGCCAGCTTCAGTTCTGAGTCTCTGGTGAGCAGAGGCTTGTCATATGATACCTTCAGTAGAGGAAGAAAATACCTTTCTTACTTCTAATAATCATAGTGAAAAATGTAAATTGGGTGGCCTTTTGCACTCTCCCTCCTGTCTCTCTGAAGGTTGAAAATAACAAAAGTTAGGCACCTCTAATGGAACATATGTACGTCTTTAAGTTCCCTTGCTGATGCTCATCTCAACTGTTTTAGGTGATGACTATTCTACCGAATCAGATTCAGGAAGTTTGGGGATTTTAAAAGAGAGGCCCCAACCCAAATGCATCTCTAGTTGGAATGTTAAGTGATAAAACTAACCCAAATGGAAAAGCCCAGGGAGTAGGAATGGTTTGGTTAGGCCAGCCTTCCCAGGGAGCCTTTCCTGGAGAATCAGCTCCCTCAGTGTCCCTTTCCTTTTGCAGCTTCTTCCACTTTTGAACACACAGGGTAGTTTACATTTTCAGTTTTCTCCATTCTCTTTACTGTAGCTTTGCAAAGGAGCCTCAGAGTAGGAGGGGAGGCGGTTGAGGAGCGGCTTACCTGTATAAGTCAGTTTCAAGCTTAGGACTGGTGGTGTCTATACTGGACAGAACCCTCTGGGTACCAAGTTGAGAGAGAGACACTGAGAAAGATGAACTCAAATGTAGCTGGCAGTCATTAAGCGCCTCTTCCAAGCTTGGCGTTTTACTGGAGGCCCAGCAGTGATTAGTGTGAGTCTTCATAACTATTCTGTGAGCCAGAATAGACAGTATCACAATAGCATCGTTAATTTTTTCTTGGCCGCATGGTACGGTTTACAGAATCTTAGTTCCCCAACCAGGGATTGAACTCAGGCCCTCAACAGTGAAAGTGCCGAGTCCTAACCACTGCCAGCAAATTCCCAGTATCATCCTTATTTATAGATGAAGAGATGAGATTCATTTGCCATTTCCTTCCCCAGGGGATCTTCCCCACCCAGGGATCAAACCCATGTCTCCTACATTGACAGGCAGATTCTTTACCACTGAACCACCAAGGAAGCCTCAATGTAGTGGTACTGACGTAACTTTCTATACATGTTTTGATTATGTAAGTAAGTTTAGGAGAAGTCTGATTAGGAGAGTCAAGATCAGCCTTTAGAGAAAGTCACTTCAGTGGGTTGAATAGTGGCTCCCAAAACGCGTGTCTAACCAGAAATTCAAAATGGGATTTAATTTGGAAATACAGTCTTTGCAGATATAATTAGTTAAGGATCTTGAGATAAACAAGTATTAATAGAATTAGAGTGGGCCTGAAATCCAATGACCAGTGTCCTTATAAGAAGAGGAGAAGGACCCAGAAAGACACAGAGAGGTGGCTATGTAAAGGTCAAGTCGGACTGGAATTATGCTACCTTGAGAAAAGGAATGGCAGGAGCCTCCAAAAACTAGCAGAGACAGAGAAGGAGTCTGCCTTAGAGCCTGCAGAGGGAGCACTGCCCTGCTAACACTCGATTGCTAACTTCTGGCCTCCTGAACTGTGAGAGAATCAGTATCTATTGTTGTAAGCGATTTGTTGTTGTTGTTGTTTAGTTGCTCAGTCGTGTCTGGCTCTTTTGTAACCCCATGGACTGTAGCCCGCCAGGCTCCTTTGTCCATGGAGTTTTCCAGGCAAGAATACTGGAGTGGGTTGCCATTCCCTTTCTGCAAGGGCTCTTCCCTACCCAGACATCGAACCCACATCTCCTGTGTCTCCCCCATTGGCAGACAGATTCTTTCACCACTGAGCCACCAGGGAAGCCATGTAAGCTGCTAGGTTTGTGGTAATTTGTTATAGAAGCCCTGGGAAACTAATACAGCCATTTCCCACCTTCTCTTCATTTATATTCTACCTTTAACTTTGGTATGGCTTAATGTGCATATGTAATGTTTTAGTTGCTAGACGAATGTAAGTTTTAAATTTCCTGACAGAAACTAATGACATTTAAATTGTTTTAAGATGGTGATACTTGTTTAATTAACTTTTTTTAAAGTATTGAGGTTCACTTCAAGGAGTAGCTTTTTCTTTGTCTAATTTTTTGAAAGCCACGCTGCAGTTGAAGGGATGGCCAGCACGGTTTGGAATTCATCTGAGAGAATTCTATCAAACTACTCAGATGACTCCATTAAGAAGTTAGTCCTCTAAATAACTCTCTGTCTTACACTTCTCTGATGTTAAAAATCAATTAAAAGGGTTGGAGTGAAGGTGTCATTTTTCAATAGAGAGTCTAATAAAGCAAATCCTGGCAAGAATGAGTAACAACTGCTTGACCAGATGTGGCCATTACCAGAGGCAGGAGGATCCCAGAGTGATCACATCTTCTTGAAGGTTTATAGTGATTCTGATTAATCTGTTTTGAAAAGACAGATACCCACATATCTCCTGTATCCAAAGGAAATAAGATTAAGATTATTAGGACTCATCTTTTGCGCTACATTATAATTCTTACTCTCAATCATAATTTGTCTAGCGTCCCTGGTGTTTTTGAAGTCGAAACTAGGAATTTTCAAAGTCCACCTGTCAGAGTTGGGAAATTGTCCCAGAGATGCTTCAAGTCTGGATTTCAGTGAAAATAGAGATCTTGTTTCAGCTACGAAAAGGCAATGATTGATGCATTCTGTCCCAGATGTCAAACTCCTTTCTCAGACAGTTAAACTCTACCCATCATCTAGGCCTGGCCAGCTCCTCTCACCTCTTTACACCCCGGAGATGTTCAGCGTGTCACATTTAAAGCCCTGCTACAGTTCCGTGGTTTCTAATGTGTCAGACTATGTTTCTTCCCTTTCCACCCACAAAAAGCGCTTGCTCCAGGCTCTGTGCTGTGCGGGGTGGGATAATCAGGCAGGATGTGGTTACATGTCCTCAAGGGGCTTACAGGCCAAGGGAGGAGATTTATTCTTTAATTCAAAGGTAGAAATATCTTTAAATATTTGTTAATATTTAAAAATAGAAAGTGTTAAGCTTTTGTTAAAATACTGTGTATTGAGAAGACCTAAAGGAAAGCATGTCACCTGAGTGTTTTGTAGTGATATTTTTTCAGAGTCATGCTGTACTGTTGGGATTGCAGTAAGAGAGGACATATCACTAAGTTTCACCATTCTTGTAACCATTTTCTTGAGCCAGAAACATTCCGTTAATCTTTTACTGATGGACGTAAGGAAGATTTTTGATAATCATGACATAGGCACACTATTCCAAGAGAGGTCATTCTCTTAAGGCTCCCAACTCAGTGAAACTCAAGGATACACCCTCCCTTACCCCCATTTTCTCTCTGCTTAGCTCCTAAGGAGGTTGTCAGGCAGATTGTATTTCACATCCAGACTGCCATCTCCTCCATGATGCTGGGAAAAATCTCTTAACTTCTGTTTTCTCAGCTGTAACATGGTGAAAATCATACCTCCTTAATTGTGATTTAATGAAAAAACACATACAAAGCACCTAGCTTGGTAGCAAAAAACACAATAAGCACTCAACAGTGTTAGGGACCAGTACAGTGAATAACACTCAGTTTTCTAGAAAAAAATGTTTGCAGTAAGTTGTCATGGTTTAAAATGGTGTTTTCCCTTTAGTTTCTGCTTGTTTTACTGTTTTAAAAGATTGTCTAGATAAATTTGACAGTAAAACGGTAAAATATTATAGGCCCAACTAAAACAGGTAAACAAATGGCTAAGCCTCCTCCCCTCAATTAAGAGAAAAATATTGTTCTTGGCATTCTGTCTCTTTCGAGAAAGATAAATGCTAATGAGCCTTTGCACATCAGCTATTATTGCAAGACATGCTTGAATTTTGCCATAAGAATGAAGATGAAGTTAGAGTCTCCAATGCAGGCAGAGTTTCCATGTGTATTTCTGGGGACAGCAGAGTGAGATAACCCGTCTAAGATTTTAAGGGATAAATTCTGGCTTCAGTATTTATAATTTATATATTACCTTTTGAAAAATGTATCCAGGCAAGATTAAATGATTTTTTAGATCTGTATCTCCTCCTAATTTGCTTGGTAATGGAAGTTCTCCTAAAACTAGGCTATATTTTAATTTGAACAATTCTTACATAACTGGGAGCAGCTACTGGGTTGCAGAGATGAGCAGAGCAGCGGCTGACTGGCACCTTCCGTGCCATGAGGTGAGGACGGCCCCCTCTGGTTTCCCTGGCCAGAGTATAGAGAAGGCAGCTTGCCCACTCATTCCTATTTTTTTTCCCCCCATACTAAAAGTTATAATGCCTGGTTCTGATCTTAAAAAAAAAAATCTACATTCTTCTTAGTTCATTCCTTTGTTCTATGCCCTGATTTTTAAATTGGGCAGAGAGTACTGTTTGGTAATTAAATCTAGTCCAGAATGCAAAGGAAGTATCCAAAGACTTGAATTTAAGGATTTGTGATGTTGTCTATAGGGAGAAATAGAAGTTTTAAAGCTGTTGGTGTCCCCCTCCTGCTTTTTTTTTCTGTTTCAACAAAATGATTTGGTAATGCACAGGTTCTCTGAAGTTCCTCTGCTGCTGCTTTGTGTTCACACAGTTTGGAGAGCCTAGGAGATCCTAGGTGGCTGCAGATCGCACCTGACCCATTCTTGTCTGCTCTGCCAGGGCAGGGGTTCACCTTCCTTTCCTGTGCGGGCAGTGCTCACTGGCTGCTTTGAACTAGATGGGGTGGGTGGAGAGAGCTGGTCCCTCCTTCCTGGTCATTGAGTGTGGAGTCGGTTGAGGCCAGTTTCCATTTAGGTACAATTGTCTTCATAAATTTTTTTATAATAATACTTCTTTGTTGATGAGTGGGAAGAAATGGTGTCATTTTCTTGTGCGTTTAAAAGAGCAGAGATTTACATAGCTCACTTTGGGTACTTGTCACTGAAAAGTTAATCTGGGGTTATGATTGAGAATGAAAGATTGCATGTCTGATTTTATGCTGCAAAAGTAAAGGGTATATGCTAGTGTAGTGAAACTAAACGAGAAGAAGGGGGGATGGGAAGACGCAATGGAATGACTAAGACCTGTGCTACTGGGGGAGATGTGACCCCCACACCCGGCCCCTCAAACTCGCGGAGGTTCCAGGTCTCCTTTCTACCGAGAGTTAGAACTTGATTCCTACCATCCACGGTTTCTTTGAAAAGAAACTCCCTATGAAGTTTTCAGTTTTCAATCAGTTTCAGATGAATGGATGCTTTGTGATTAACTTGAGCAACAGAAAATAAAGAGGTCTTCAGGAAGATTAATAGGTTCACTTTTTTTCTTCTTGAGCAACAACTCCCTACTTTAAACAAAGAGTATTATGAAATAATTTTTCTTTTGAAAGAGGAGTCGTGTCTGGTTTGCATAAATACTGAAACCATTTCCCACATTCCACTTACTGCAGAATTAAGATGTGGATTAGTTTATCCACTTCAGAAATGATGAAGAGAGGTGTGAACCTTGCCAGAATTTGGGTCGGTTTCTTACCAAGGCCCCCAGGTACCCCAGGGCTGATACCATCAGTCCTGAAGTGATGAGACAGCAGTGGTGCATGGGCTGGCTCCACAAGACAGAGGAGAGTCTCCAGGCTGCTGGAAGCACTGGTGGTTTAGTGGCTAAGTCGTCCAACTCTTTGTGACCCTGTGGACTGTAGCCTGCCGAGCTTCTCTGTCCATGGGTTTTTCCAGGCAAGAATATTGGAGTGGGTTGCCACTTCCTTCTCCAGGGGATCTCTTCCACCCAGGGATCAAACCTGGGTCTCCTGCATTGTAGGCAAATTCTTTACCACCTGAGCCACCAGGGAAGCCCAATAGATATTCAAATATACAAGAGAAATACAATGTGGAAGAAAATTGTCCCTGCACAAAAGTAGAGAAATGCCTACCAGGTCGAAAGAGATACAGTTCTTTTAAGTAAACTGGTGAGCTGCTGGGAGCAGGTTTCTCCTAACTTTTTGGGCTTCTAAAGGAAAACCTACTCATCTTAGAGAATTAATATGAGTATAACCATTGTGATACTCATTGTGATACTTTGGGATAAAACCAAACGCTGGAACACATGAAAGGAGAATCTCACAAATCTCTGTTTTCTTTGTAAGAAAACTGAAGGTTGAAGTTGTTTGCTTTAAGTGAGTGAATTTGTGACATACATAGGGGGACTAGACAGTGGGCAGACAATTCTAGTGATTTTTCAGAGGGTTTTAATCTAAGCTTATTAAATTGCCAGTCGACCCTGAATGTACTTCTCTGACAGCAAGGCAGCAAACTGCTATAATTCATCTGTTTGATTTGTTTATCTCCTTGTAGATGGTACAGATACTGATTGTGTTAGTCACAAATTTTTAATATAGACATGAAAATAAAAATGGTAGCATTCACAGCATTTTTTAGGGATTTTTGAATGATAAGTTTAATAGTGTGAGATTTCTTTTTTGAGGGGGATGGTAAGTGGGAAACTGGATGCCTAGCATACACATGGACAGCTAGGTAAGCCATTTAAAATATGAGATGTATCAGAGGCAGTACAAAATATACACTTTTTCTATGATGCCTTAATAGGACTAGCATATCAATTTTCCTTTACAAGACTCATTGAGAAAACTTGGCATGTACTGTCACAATTGCTGCAGTACTTATGGCAAATAAGGCTGGTGCCTTTTGACAGCAGTGGTGGGAAGAGAGACTTAGTTCTGCCTTGAATTAGCTGTATGACATTGGACATACATATGCTTTGACATCTCGACCTCAGAGGGGTTTCCTGAAAAGTAACATTGAATTAGATCAATGTTTATCAACACTTTAACAGTCAGGTCTTCTTGGATAAAAATAAAAATACTGCCTCTGTCTCCATGCTTGACCCATCTTTTAAGTTTCCCTTATGCTTCTGGTTGAGAATTACTGGCCTGCATGATCTCTGATGCCTCTCTCAGCTCTGGAAAGCAGAAGAACAGAGGTTTTCATCTTATTTTGTAGATAGATAAGCCTTGCTCCTTCTTAAAGCTGGCAAGGGGCCTTTCCAAAATGCATTCTTTCTCACCAAGAGTACACATTGCCTTGAGTCCTGCCTTGTGCATGGATAACACCCAGAAAGAAGCTTGCTAGAACTTCAGAACCTTGGTTCTACCCAAATGGCTGAGTCAAAATCTGCATTTTAACAATGCAGATGATTCCTGTGCACAACAGAATTTGAGAAATGCTACAGAGCACTGTTTTGTAACCCACAAGTGTCAATATTAGTGGGGTCTGAAATCAATTTAGTAGGTTGCCACCAGCATTTCTTATTCAAGGAAATAGACAAGAAAAGATAGTATAATGGCACATTGTCTGTAGTAAAGGACAATAACTATTTCACAAAATTTTTGTTTCAGTTTTAAATATCTGTGCCTATACGGGTATACAGGGTTTCAATCTCAGGCCAAAAGTTAATTAATTTTTAGGTGGATTTCAGGCAAAAGAGAGGGCGGGGTGGGAAGCCACTGTGCTTTGTGTCTCAAGACAGTGTATCTCAGAGACAGTCATCTGTTTCCTCCCTCTGTTTGCTCACAGACAGGTCGAGATACCGTACACAGAGATACATAATAAAGAGCTGTCCTTAGCACTAATTATCTGGATTGCGTCAGATGCGAACTGCTGAATTGTGCCATGAAAAAGAAATAAATGTGACTGTTAATTTTTTTGAGTTGTATTAACTCATTCTTTTTTTCCTGTTGATATTTTACTTTGACTGTATACAAATCACAACACTGTCAGATAAGATTTCATTTTTTTTTTTAATGATTATTATGGGAAGATTTCAGATACTTGTTCAGTTTCCTGAAAGTAGAGATAATGCTTTTTTCTCCAGGGGCTAATTTGTGAAACCCATAATACTCCCAGCTTATTCACATGTCCCTTTGCATATTGAAAAAAAAGAATACCTTGAATAAATTCATTTGGGGTTTTTTTTGGGTAAGCTGGCTCGTAATCACTTTTTTAACTTTATGTTTAGTTAATCACTTTACAGTACTTTCAGTAAGTATTGTATAATGTGAAGAAAGTATATTTTTAAATAGGTAGTTTCCACCCTGAGGACTTTGCAATCTCAGCGATAATTCTTTACTTACAAGAAATGCTAGAAGATACAAACTGTACTGTACATAGACTTTTAAAAACAAATGGAAGGAAGTTGTCCATGCTGGCATGCTTACTTCATTGGGGTGAAGCAGGAAATTCAGGCTTTGCAGAGGTGTTCTGAGCTGTCATGATAAAGGTAACCCTGCACTTCCCTTGGGAAGTTTCCTTTTTTCAGTTTATTTTGAGTAAAAAGGAAGAGTCTGTTCTTGTCCCTTCACAGGGCTCCGTGTCGAGGAACATAACGGGTGTGGATTTGAAAATTCTTCATTTGAGACCCAGAAAGAGAATAAAAATACTCCATGCACCTGCTTTCAGAATCCAGAAGAGTAATCCGTTTTGTACCTGCAGTTTGGCAGGATTTTTTGTTTACCGTGTGGAACATAGCTGGTTGTTAGGAACTCTTTTAGGGTGATTTTGGAGCTATTACATGGTCCTTTTTATATGTGAGATTAAATAGAATGTGAAATGCAGCTTTTTACTGATTACCTATTGAAACAAAGAGATATGAGGCTATTAACCAACATAAAGTCTCAGTAGGTCGACATTATTAAGGCAATTTCAGCTATAATATTTTCACCATAAGACCACCCTGGCTCCAAGAACTCTGAATATCATATTTAAAAAACTTTTTAAATTTGTTTCTTTAAACTTTAGTTTTAATTTTAGTATAGCTTCCATGTTTATAGTATTTCCTCATAAATATCTGTGACTAATAGGGACTCTGTGCTTGGCCTGAGTGATGTAGGGAGTTGGGACCACAGTGCGACTCCTGTCTGTCTTTTAGCTGCACCTATAGCTTCTCGGGTTTGCTGATTCAACCTCTTACTCCATGTCTCAGCTAGTGGTGCAGGTAAATAAGAGTACCAGGAACCTGGCTGAGTTTGGTCATGATACACCTTAGCTGGAGACAGCAAGAAGCATTATCTAGCCTTAGAATCTGGAAGTGGAGGGGAGCTTAGAAATCGCCCAGTGCAGTCTGCTCGTTTCCCAGGCGAGGAACCGTGAAGTCCAGAGATGACATTCTAGTTACTGGCCAAGACAAGATTGGAATCCAGATATTTTTCCATCTAGTCATTTTTTGTGCCTGTATACCTTTTTATAGAGAGGAGGGGGGAAGAATTTCCTTTGTTTTATGTTTTCCGCAAGCTATGCTCTTCATTTGTCATTTAAATTTTCTTTTCTCCCTGTGAGACTGAACAGTCATGTGTGACATTGTATCCATATTCTGTATTGATTTCTAGGTAATCTTGCTGCCTTTCTAGTGTCATCCCCCTGTCCTTCTCCTCCACAGATATCACCCTGTTCTGGCATACCCTTGAGCCAACCAAGGTTGGTCTTTTCCCTGGCTTTCATGAAGAATGATCCACCCTTTCTGTATCTTTTTTGGTACTTCTCTCCCTGCACACCCATCCCTTTCAGCACTGCCCTTCCTCTGTTTTTAATGACTTGCCATTAATATTCAGCTCACTTAGCCATCTACCCCCTTGGTGAAGCCTTCTTCAACCTTTCTGCCCCAGGCCCTTTCATCCCTGATCTTGCCTTGGTTGAACTGTAACTATTTTTAGAAACCATACCATGCCACACTATTAAACATGATGCAGTTAAGGGCAGATAAGGCCGGGAGCCCACTGTTAAAAGCTTTTCCTTCCTAATGAATGTGCTTTCTGGTAAGGAAGTTTTGAGCCCATTGTCGTAGGCCCCTCACAGTTTTCTGGTGAATAATTTATATTTAATATCTTCAGTTTGATGTCTTAATGTTGATTTTTTTTTTAAAGACTTTTTTTTTTTTTTAAGCAGTTTTAGGTTTACAACGAAACTGAGAGGGAGATTCAGAGATTTCCCACCTGCCTTGGCTGCCACACATGCATTCACTTCCTCCATTGTCCATATCAATCATCAGAATGGTACATTTTAAAATTTCATTACCCAAAGCTTAAGAGAACGATGCTTAGGTAAAGAGATTTAGGACATAAGAGATTTCTAGGTAGAGATTGCAACTTTACACTTAAGGATCAGATTTGATAGGTATCTTAGAGAATATTAATTATGAAGTCTTAGAAATTTTTACTTTTAGCTCACATAATAACCTGAGCCTCTTTGCTTCAACAGACATAATCCAGCAAAAAATACTGAATAATTTATTGCTCAGTTTCATAGTTTGAGGCTACAAAGTTTGTTTCCAAACAAGGGACAGTGACAGTATGAGAGCCTGTTCATTAGCTAATTAGCTTTGTGATCTTAAGCTTTGATTCCTGGCATCCAGTGGGATTAACTGATATCTGCCCATTTGTCCTCCTTCCCACATGATGGATGGTGAGTAAGACCTTGCATGTGTGAAGGGGCACCATTGTTCTTAGTTACCGCCCGTGCCCACCTCCTGGCCCACCCGGAAGAACATCTGCTTCCTGACCAGCTTCTCATCTCTCACTAACTCACCTCCCACTTCTCAGCTGTGTACTTTCCCAGCTGCCTGTGCCAGAAACTTTCTTTCTCAGCCATTATTCCTAGCCCTTTTGGAGCCACTCAGATGTCTAAAAGGAAACAAACCAACAAAAATGCCCTGACAGTGGTGAAAATTGGCCCATTCACGTGCTCCCCATGCCCCACTCCGTCCCGTTCCATAATTCTCTTAAATTATTAAATTCCCTTTACATATTGAAAGTTTAGAGAGAAGAACCAGTGTATGGAACTAGTCTGGTAGACAGTGCCTTTGTATAGTACTCCGATCATGCCAGTCTTGATATTATGCTGTTTCCTGGAGAAATGATAATATCTATGACTTCAGTCTGCTCTCAGGAATGACTGTGGTGATTATTGATAAAGAAATAGTTGAAGTGGTAGACCTCCCTGCTGTTTGATAGTGGGTGTCTATCTGTGTGTGTGTGTGTGTGTGTGTGTGTGTGTGTGTGTGTGTAGGGGTGGCAGGGTGGAGACAGGGAATATGGACTATAAACTGAAACTGTAAGGATGACAGCCTTGGAGAAGGCAATGGCAGCCCACTCCAGTACTGTTGCCTGGAAAATCCCATGGACAGAGGAACCCGGTAGGCTGCAGTCCATGGGGTCGAGAAGGGTCGGACACGACTGAGTGACTTCACTTTCACTTTTCACTTTCATTCACTGGAGAAGGAAATGGCAACCCACTCCAGTGTTCTTGCCTGGAGAATCCCAGGGACGGGGGAGCCTGGTGGGCTGCCGTCTGTGGGGTTGCACAGTCGGACACAACTGACGCGACTTAGCAGCAGCAGCAGCATGACAGCCTTAAAGAAGACTTGAGGGTAATTAAAAGACAGATACTAGATTTCCTTTCCCTTCAAAATATATTCTTAGGGAAGTTACTAAATGGGGAGGTGAGAGTGGGGGAAGAACTACTTCAACTGTAAAATTGGTCAGAGCACTATTCTTTAGCCTATTAGAAATAGGAAGGAAATAAGACAATAGAATTTATAGTGACCAGTCTTTTTTTAATTGTCTTTGCTGAATAGAAAGCTACAACAATGTACATGATTACTAATATATTTTTAGTTCACACAAGCTAATCCCTTTAAAAAAATACTTTTAGACTTGCATTTATACAGAAGAGGCTTCTTAGTGTGTGTTGAAATAGGGGTGATGTGATGGGAGTGAAATAGATTTACCATATGTATAGTTGCTGTGTGCCAGGCATCTTTTAGTTTAGGAGGTGAGTGGGCCTTCCTGCTTTGATGGAGACATCAGAGCTGTCCACACAGGAAGTCCTCCCTGATTGTGGTCCACACAGGAAGTCCTCAGTGAGTGCTGACAAGCACTCTTCCTGCTGATGCCACACCCACTCCTACAGGGAAAGCAGAGAAGCTCTGCTAATAGCCACCCAATTATTCCCCATCAACTCTGCCTGAGAATTTAGCCCAGTTATTAATAAATGTTATTGTGAAAACTGAATTAGCTTGTTTTTCCCCTTGGATGACAATTTGCTAGGTATATTGTTTGCCTGAGCTGAAGCAGTGAGATTAGGCCAGAGAAGACTGGGATAGACTTCTCAGCTCTTGTAGGATGAGCCATCACTTAGTGGCGGTCATTCAACCATCCAGTTCCTTAAGTAAATAGGTTGAATTTGTGAAAATTGTCTACATGCTTCATCCAGTGGGTGAAAGGTTAGCGGCGGGGGAGGGGGGTGTCTTTTCAAATTTGGGGTCAGCTTAGGGGTCTTGAGAGGCAAAACACGAAAGGACAGCCAACAATGAAAATGGAGTTTAGTAAAGTATCATCCACTTACAAGCTTTTTTCTACCCCTAAGTTTGCTGTTCATGCTGTTGAGGCATGTGACTGTAAAAGGTAATTGCTTTGAATTGATCAGCAGGGTCCTAAGTAAGGTAAAGATTTGTCAGGGTTTGTATTTCAGTCTGGGAGTGAGGGTTTCTTTCTTTTGTTGGGTGGAGCCTTCCTAAAATGATGACTCTGATGTTCATCTGTAACATGCTGTAATTTTCCAAAGTTGTTTGCAGAATTCTTTTAGTGAAAAGAATCTATAAGGTAGAATTTTTAAAACTGACCTTTTAAAAGATTTCCTTAAAAACAAAACAAAACACAAGCTGATTTATGTGATCATTAAATTAACTTAAAGGCACCTTTGACATTTTTTTAAAAGTGCAGCCACTGATGGTATTAAGTATCATATTTCAGAGAAACTGGAATTTAGTCATTTAACTTGCAGGAAGGATGAGCATAGAAAAATGAAGTCATACAAATAGCACATTTAGGATATGGACACTGTTTCGGATGCCATTTAGGGCACAGAATGGGCTTTGACTTTTTTGTCCAGCAGACCTGAGTTCAAATTCCAGTCCTGCCACCTACTAAAAGTGTGACCGTGACATATTACTTAATGTCTCCTGAGACTCAGTTTCCTGATCTTCAAAATTCGAAAACAAGAATGCATCTGTCTCGTTTGGATTAAGTAAGATAATAACATATACAGCATATGGCACAGTGTCTGGTACATATGAAACATGCAATATATGATAGTAATTATTACTCTGCTCTTACATTTATCATTAAGCAATTCTGAATATTTTGGAATAAATTCCTTTATTGTGCTTGAATTTTCTGCTTTGAAGATGTGTCCAGTCTTTATTAGGATTTAACTTTTTAATTTTGATGAGTTCTAAAAACTCAGTCTTTGGTCTAAAGTTTTCTGCACCAGAAAAATAGAAAATTGACAACCTGGCCTAATTTAATGCTGCTTCTCTTTGGTCATCAGCCATTTGTGACAGTTGCTGTTAGGATACATTTGAATTTAAACTTGATCACCAGGATTCACCAGAGACCAGTCATCCTCCTTGAGATGCATTCAGGAACCCCCTTCTCCCACCTGGCATCAGAATACTAGGAGATTTCTTTCCCCCAGAGAGTAAGTTGAAGAGCAAGTGGGGAGGGACAAGAGGGTATTTGCTCCCCACCTACTTCCCAGAGTAGGAAAATATTACTGTCATAAATAGGAAGGCCTGTCAAAGATGTATTAGATCAGCTGTGTAAATCACAGTTCTACTTCTGCCAAATATGTGAATAAAAGCCTACTCCTTCATGTCCAAAAAATCTCCTGATAAATCACGCCCCCAGGTGTTTCTTTTAATGATAGAAAGTCCATGCCCGGCACTCCACTTTCCACCCCAGAGAAAAGCAGAGGTAAGAGCCAAGGCCAACTTGGAATGCAGTCTTTCCAACACCTGATGGTTCACTGGCTTTGCGTGGCATCCCCCTGAGAGGTGGGCATTGACCCGAAATCCACAGCTTCTGTCAGGCCCCTGCAAGGCTTACCCAGGTGAGCACATTTCCTTCCCCAAATTCCGCACTGAACACACCAGGTCTTACGGGTAAAAACAGTGCGTTTGTGGCAAGGACCAGGTTCTTGGACGTTAATCAGAAGTGATTTAAGAAAAATTTCAGTCTTGCCTAATCATCTACAGCTGTCAGTTCTTTGTGTAAATCGAAAGCTAGGGACAGGGAGGCAGATGTGTGGGTTATGTCCCAGCCCCTCTGCTCTTCACTGAAGAAAGAAAGAGGGGGCACCTGGCTGATTGCAGATATCAGCCAGCAGTTATATTGAATGCCCTTGGAGAAGGAACACAGACCTCTTTGTGGCCCTGATAGGGGTCTGCAGTACCATCAGTGACAGTGCAAGAGACAAGGCTTAGTTTATACCTGGAAAGAAGTTTTTACCTCTTAGAGAAACACAAGGGATGACAGGAAAGGGTTTGAGTTCACCTGCTTATTAAGGCAATCCCATGGACGGAGGAGCCTGGTAGGCTGCAGTCCATGGGGTCGCAAAGAGTCGGACACAACTGAGCGACTTCACTTTCATTTTTCACTTTCATGCATTGGAGAAGGAAACGGCAATCCACTCCAGTGTTCTTGCCTGGAGAATCCCAGGGACGGGGGAGCCTGGTGGGCTGCCGGCTATGGGGTCGCACAGAGTTGGACACGACTGAAGTGGCTTAGCAGCAGCAGCAGCTTATTAAGGGCATAAATCAAATAGATTTGATAGGATATGATCTCAGGCAGGTTTCATTGAGGTTAAGCATTGCTGATGTTCCTGGTTCAAGTTCAGCCTTCATTAATACATTGACTATTGTTAACCCTTCTGGCAACACTCCTTTTTGAAAAACAATCCCTTGAGATAAAGTGGTGTTTGGGCTGTGATTTTAGCAAGGACCCTGGGGAGTGAGAAGAAAAATCTGCATAGTGTACGTTTCATGTCTAGATCCACGAGGAGCCCCATGCCCCAGGATACTGTGGCGTTAGGATGGCCAAGGCAGAAACGTGGTGTAAAGCTGGACAATCTATCCTGGGGCGTTGAGATGGCCAACAAGGTGAGCAGGGTTGTATGTATTGCCAGAGGTCTGCTTTTTGAACTCTATAAAGTAGAATTGAACTATGTCTTAGATATGCCTTATTTTCTTGTTTGTGGTAGTAAAAATCCTAAGGTTTGACATTTTTGATCCATGTCTATTGACTAATTTTACATCTTCAAACTGTTGCTCAATGTCAGTGATGTCCTTTATTAGGACCATGTTGGTTAGTCTTATTTATTATTTAGAAGATGTGAAGTGAAAAAATTCCTGTCCTGGTGTGAAATTGCAGAGCATTTGCTATGAGAACACTTTGGGGTGTGCTCACTTGCATCTCACGCTGCACCATTTCACTTCCTCAAAGGTCATGCGTGTGGCACAGGGACGGAGAACTGTGGTTTCTTTCAATTGGTTAACAATTATCTGGTGTGAGTACATTTTCAGACAGTCTTCCTAGGTGGCTAAAACCACACTGAGCCCTGGCTTGCAGGCTTTACAGAAGTTACGTTGGTTGCTGCCAGGCCTGGGAATGTTTCCAGCTTCTGCACCATTCTCACAGGGGTTAAATTTCACAAGGTTAGCCAGAGCGAAAGGCAGCTGACCTGTGAATCTTATCCAGATGTCTCAAAGAAGCCGTGGGCCTGTCTTAGAACGAGGTAAAGTCTTCGTTATTTGAGCATCTTGACTGAACTCTTTAACTTTCTGACACTTGAAGAGTAATCTTTTTTTTCTTTTTTAATCCCTAAGAATCATCTCAATAAAATTGTCAGCAACTTTCAATCAAGTGTTTTTCAGCGTTTGAAAACCTTTTCAAAAATCCAGTGATTTCTGAATGACTGTATATTAAAATATTATTGCATAACTTTATGCAAGTTCACTTTGAGTCTTGAATGTATTCCTTAAAGTATGTGAAGAAAATCTTACACAGAATTTTAGTCTTATTTCAGGGCCATGTAGAGAATAGTTTACTGAGTTGTCCTGTTGTTAATTTCATGTTGAAGGAGAGAATGCCTTTGCAGAATGAACAGATCTTTTTTAAGATGTAAATTAAAAGGTATGTAGTAAAGTAGCTGAAGATAATCTGTATTTATATCTTGGTTTGGAGATCATGCAACCTCTGAATAGTGCTGAATACAGGTTCCATGGAGCATTCTAATGCTGTGGTCTTTGTTTTTCAGCAGTCTCTGGTCCCAGCCCATCCTATGGCCCCTCCCAGCCCCAGCACCACCAGCAGTAATAACAACAGTAGTAGCAGTAGCAACTCGGGATGGGATCAGCTGAGCAAAACGAACCTCTATATCCGGGGACTGCCTCCCAACACCACAGACCAGGACCTGGTGAAGCTGTGTCAGCCGTAAGTAGAGGTTCTTGTTTTTAGCTCCTAAATACCTCCTTGATCGTATTACAGAGTGATATAAATTGTGTTTTAAGAGAGGTTTAGTACAAATCTGTGAATCCTCATTATGGTCACAGTTGACAGGGTTTCTGAGTTTTGAGTCCTTGGACACTTTCTCAGTCAGCATTAACATCAACAGGGTGCCTGTATAAGAAAATAAATTGGAGCATTTTCCCAGTAGAATTTGCCTTTGTTGGCACATGAGCAGGAGAATATGAATTATTTAAAAACACGGCTGGTTCCTTTTGAGGAGTGCTTTTGTTTTTGTGGAAGCACTTCTGGGGGCCAATAGGTCGCACTGTTTGTCGGAAAGGTAGTTACCATCTAACCTAATTCTAAATGTGTGTAAACTCTTAATTCCAGTGGGGCAGCGGTGATCTGTCTTCACTCACACCTGTAGTTTTGTGGTTTGAGTTGCTCACTCTCAGCTCTGGACTTTCTTATTCCTCAAGTTCCTATTCCTCTTCTTGCTGCCAACCTTGTTGTGTCCTGGGAAGAGATGTGTACATGTGTATCACTTTGTTCCAAAGGAAATGTTCATTCTATGCTAATGTTGTTGAGGAATAGAATAGAAATATGCTACTTGGCTGCAATTGCATTAACTCACTAAGTAAGAAAGCACTAATTTAAACCAAGGAGCCGGAAGCACTGTACATTGCAAGGATCACTGTGTAAAGACTAAAAAATCTCTAATCACTTTAAGCTATAAAATCCTGCACATGCAGTAGCATCTTTTATTTACCCAAAGACGATCATGGTCCTTCACAAATGGTATTTTATATAACTGTGGAAAAGGATGTCCACTAGAGAATATTTCCTGCTCCCTGAAAAGTATTTCCATTTCTAAACATCTGATTAATAGCATCTTATTTCCGTTATCCTGGGTAAAATATAAATTTGTTACTTCTTGCTTTAAGAAAAGAAAAAAAAAAATCTTAAAACTTAACTTGGGCAGCGTTTCCAAACCGGAACTAAAAGTAACATCTGGCTTTTCATCAGGACTGGTGGTGGTTTTGCTCTGTGGTGTTTTTAGAGAGGAGTGTGGGGCGGTGACAGATGGCTTGTCAGGATCCAGAGAACCTTTTGAAGGCCATCGCCCTCAGCACCCTCCCTGGGCCTTTCCCCTGTTACCCTTCTCATCAGCCCCTTTGGACTTGGACTGCAGCCTTTGCTTCCAGGGCAGTGAAATAATGTCCTGTGCTCGGGATGACTTTGAAAGCAAGTCCGGCTCTTGGGGTTTGTCCTTCTGACCAGAGTCAGAAGGAACTCTGCCAGGCGCGCCCTGCCCCGTTGCAGCTGTTCAAGACCACAGATAGGCCTTTTGCTATCTTGTCTGCTGCTGGCCTTTACCGGTATCTTCCTGTGTTTTTGCAACATAATTACAGGTAGATAGAGCACCATAAAGTCTAAGGAGCTAAAAATACAACTTCATAGGGAACAGTAGAAGGAAGAGAAGCCTCACATGTTTGAGGTCTAAGAAAAGGGGGAAAGATTTCAGAAGACAGATTTTTCCTTCAGCTAGTTTGGAAGCACGTAAGGTGAGTTTTAACACAAAGAAGATAGAATTGAACAACCATGATAGAGTAATACCATGTTTTATGTACAGTAAATCTGTATTCAAAAAATTAAACCAGAAGTTTTTTTTTTTTTTTTTTTTACTGAGTTAAATCGTGTCCCAGATGCAGCAGAAGAGCATTTGATCATCTGTCCTAGATAATTCATCCTCTTTGAGGAATGTGGATTTTCTCAGCATGTGTAGACATCAGTCTCTCTGCTGTTATCAATAGCAGCAGTAACAGTTGGCCACTTACTTTCACCTATCATTTGCAAAACCCCAAGTTTGATAGTTAGCCCCAGTGATCGTTTTCTTTATGTATTATACAGAGGCAAGACACACAGTAATAGAGAACTCTATGTCAATATCTGTTGAGAGCTTCATTCCATTTAACACAGAGCATCTAATAAGTACCAGATTTGTCTTGTTGACAATTTTGTGTCTCAGAATGTAGAGAGAGAGCAAAAAAGGGCATTCCTGTTCTGGACTTGATTGTTTCCAATAAAGAATAGCTAGTTGGCGACATGGAAGTGACAAGAACCCTTATGGGAAAGTGACTCATCCTAGAGCTTAAAAAACCCAGTGGACGTAATTAGAGAGTTTTTAGAAAAGTTTTAGAAGCTTCTCAGAAAAGATAGATGTAAACTCATAGCTCTGAAAAAGAAAAAATATATTAGAAATAAAAATTTAGCACTGTAATTTACAAATTGTCCCTGATGAGCTGAATTTTAGGAGGGGCAACAATAGAAACAAATAATTTGAATCTCTAGAGGACTTGTATGTTTTAGAGGGTTATCTAATAGATACATGGAAAAAGATGCCTAAGAACATTTGTAATAGGAACTCAATAATGTACAAACAATGCATGAAACCTAAATGGAAGAATGACATGAGGGTTGTGAAAACTGGAGAGAGAAACCAAAGGTATTTTTAAAACGCTGTGTTTGGAGTAGAATATACAGATACTATAATGTTAGAAAAAATGACGGTGAAAAAGCAGATGTCAACACAAAGATGACGGTGGAAAAGCAGCCTCTTTCCAAGTTACAGAGGGACTCGGGACAACGTAAAGAGAAGGTCCTCATGGCTAAGAGGAAGGGGGCTCTTGCTGGAGGGCCACCAGTTTAGTTTACTTGAAGGAGACTGGCCTCAAGGACCAGGTGGGGATGTGACACTGGTGATGGTGGTCAGGTGGCACGGAATAAGAGTAGGTCCATTATCTAAGAGCATTTGATGAAGGCAGCTCAGCAGCCCTAGCTGACAGCATATCATCTTCATGGCTTTCTTACCTACAGTATAAAATCATGGTAAGTCAAGGTGGCAAATTTTTGGTACCCCAGAGTTACCTACCACAGTGCTAAGCAAGTACCTCATTCTATCAGTAGCCTGTATAATGGGTCAAATGATGCTTGTATCATGAGGTGGTGATTAGAACTAAATCAAGTAATATAAGCAAAGGAACCTGGTCCACATTCTAGGACCATCGAAACTCATTTGTAATTGAACAAATATTTGTCTCCCCATGACTGAGCCCTTGCTCCTCAAAATACCAACTGCTGGAATACATTTTAATTACATATAGTTCTACATCTTAAAGTAAGAAGAAAATACCAGATTCTGATCCTGAAAGCTGAGAAAGCCAGGGCTTTTGACAAAATGCCCATAGGCTACATTGGCAAAAACCACCAGCCATCTCTCCCTAGAGCTTTTTGGGGGAGGTGGGGGAGGGGGAAAGTAAGCACTAAGCACTAGTTTCATTCTCATTGCCACTCATCCCTGATTTATTCCTTGTCATAATGATGTAAAGTCCTTTATTGTGTCCAAACTATTTTTTTCTGAAGATTTAAAAACAATATTTGGTACAAGGTTTGGTACATGGTTCTTCCTGGTTTGCAGTGGGGGCAGATACGTGAGTCTCTGTTGGCTGAGGCTAGACATTACTGTGGTATTGACATCACATGGAAGGGTCTACATAATTCAGTGTATCAACAGCTTCACGGTGGTAGTGGTTTAGTTGCTACGTCGTGTCTGACTCTTGTGACCCCATGGGCTATAGCCCACCAGGCTTCTTTGTCTATGGGATTTCCCAGACTACTGGAGCGGGTTGTCATTTCCTTCTCCAAGGAATTTTCCCGACCTAGGGATCGAACCCAGGTCTCCTGCACTGCAGGCAGATTCTTTACCAACTAAGCCAAAGGAAAAACAGTGTATTGATATTGAAACAAAATGAGATATTTCTACTCTTCTGCCTTCTATAACCTTTCTCTCATTCCCAAGCCAGTCCTTGGTCAACCAATTGTGGTTTGTTTTCCCCTTTCATTCAACAGATATTTAATTCATTTCATAATGAAATAAAGCATGATTTTTATATGAACGTGAAATTAAATTTAGCTTATAACATTATAGCCTAGTACTAATTAAAAGGAAATATTTTTGAAGTATAATGATTCCCTGGTTGTAATACCCAGTTTATTTTCATTTCCCAGCCCTTTGTTTTCTGTTCTCTGCAAGTTTTTCTTATTCTTTTGAATACAATGCACCTCTTAAAAAGGCGAAGCGGAAAAAGCAGGACAGATCAACAGAGGCAGACATAAACACCCAGCCCTAATTTGGGACAGAATAAAGTAAATGTTATAATCAGTGCAGTGTCCTGGGAGGAGTCAGAAGATGGTTTCATTAACCCCAGTGCCAGGGGATTGGGGTTACTTCCAGGGAGGAGATGATGCTAAACCAGAAAGAAGGAAGATTTCATGCAGGATGGAAATAATAGTGTCCTCCAGGCCTCTGAGAGGACCCAGGAGATGTGAGTATGCTTGGATGTTTAAGAAAGCACAAAGAGCACTTCTTGGTGCATAACTGTTTTTTAGCAGTTGTTTGTTAGCCAGGGCTTCTGGTGTCCGGAGTGGGGAGAGTGGGTGTAGAGCAAAGAGAAGCAGGTTGGTAGCATATTGTTAGCACTGAATAATAAGCTAAAACTTTTGGAGTTTATTCTTTAGTTACAGTGGAGAAGCTGGCCCTTGGAGTGGAAGAGAAGCACAATTCTGTGTTTTCTTTTTCTCTCTTTCTCAAAATGGTAATTATGCCAAAAGTCAACAGATTGGCTTGCAGAAAGGGGCTCTCCTGTGTCAAGTTAACACGACCCTCATCTGGGGCTGTAATGAAAGATGGAGGGGAGAGGCACCCTAGAGATAGAGACCCAGGGCCTGGAGCAGGATTTAAAATGACGGTAAGGTTTTAGCTCTGAATAAAATGAAAATGTGAGTTGCACTTAACTGAGAGAGAAGACATGAAGGGCATAGACAATCATTGATTCACTCTCACACCCTTAACTCTAGCCTCTCCCTGTGTTCCCCATATGTGGCCATGCTTTTATTCATTCATGCAACCTACAAACAGCCCCCACTGAACTAAATACTCTCCTGAAACCACTAGTTTTTTTTGTTGAACACTGATGTTAAAAGAATATTTTAAGTTCTGACTGAAAAAGTCAGGGCAACTATTAGGTAAATGGAGAACTTGAAATAATAAGGAATAATTCTTTATATATTTCCATCTATCTCTGTAACTAAAATTTCTTTAACAATCTATCGGCTAAATGTTCTTTTTTCTCTATCCAAGAATAAAATGATCATCCCTTTTATTTCAAAATCATTAGGCTATTTTTAGGGTAAGTTTGGAAGTGAAGGTTTTCTAGTAAGATAGGTTTAGTTTTCTATGCTTAAATGATCCACTATTAACCGTAATATGAAGTTAAACTCTGAAAGTAACAATAGGTCTACCAGACCCACTATTAGGAAATCCCAGGTATATATGAAGTCCTTTGGAATTTACTCTGTGAAATGGGAAGACCTTAAATTGAAACAAAACAAACATCCTCTGATGAAGTAGGAAAAATCACCCAAAAGTGACCTGATTCTCACTCACTTTCAAATCGATGAGAAAATGTAAAGCCAGGTGATCCAAGGCCATGCAGGTATCCCAAATGACTCAGTCCAAGAAGCCTGAACATACCCTGAGCTATTAGTACAGTTACTTTAGAGAAGAAACACACACACCTCACATGGATTTATGCTGGAGTATTCAGATAACTGTGCAGACGTCAAAGATATGGACCAAAAGATTGGATTGCCTACATTCAGTATGATTCTAAAGTCAGGCTTGTGAATCTTACAAACCCAGAGCTTTTGAAGCAGGGTTAAATGAGAAGCTGATATATCTCTTTGAAGCATAATTTACCCTTCAAGTGATGTTTCTAGGCAAGGTGAAGTAGTGTCAACTACTTAGTGCTAGTGGTGGTGGTACTTGGTGATAGTGATAGTGTATGTAATTCACATGCCTCAACAATGAAAGACCATAGATCATTTTTTTCTTTCGCATTGACTGCATCTCGGATAATTGAAATTTATTTCAGTACTGAGTTGTATTGTATTCCAAAGCCATTTGAATTTTTACTTTTTTTAAAAATTGTATTTTACAAAGATACTGAAACTATGTCTAGCAGTTTTTTATTTCTTTTCCTTTGAAAGACAGCCAGAAAAAGAAAAGTTAACAGGAACTTAGAGTAATTTAAATAAAAAAGTAGCTCTTCTTTCATTAAGTGTGTGCCTTAAAAAAGAAAAAGTGTTATTGACTGACATACTTAAAAAAAATTCTCCCCAAAAGTCAAGTTAAGATAATGTTTGCCACAGTTAATCATAGAAAATGCATGCCATTTTTCTTTCTGTTGCTATTATGTAGCTTCTTGCCCATATACAGGTTTTATTTATATAATAAATAATAGGATTTCTTGTAAGTTCCAGTTGTTTTTGTTCTTTACGCAGGTGATTTTTATCCTCTCAATGATTCTTTCTTCATCAATCTAGAACGTTCTCAAAACAAAATACTAACAGCGATACTTTCTGGGACTTGGTTTCTTTTATTATTCCTAACATGAGAGGATGACACATAATAACTCAGTGAGGACTTAGACCAAGAAAATTGAGCATTTTGTGAAAAATGTGATCTAAGATGTGTTTTTCAGACTTTATGTCACCCTTTTAAAAAGGCATGCCAATCTGTTGCATCAAAATATTGAGTCACTAATTGTAATTTAACTCTTTCTTCATGGACAATATTCTAGTAATGGTATGTGTAGTCAAAGAGAAAAACACGATGCTTTAGACACTGAGCAAGATGTATATCATCTTGTGATCTTTTCTTCTAAAAATGGAAGTCACAGCCGAATTCAGAGTTTAGGAGGAACAGTGTGTATTTAACTAAATCTCCTATTCATCTCTTGGATAAGCATATAGAATTTTTTTCTTGTTCATGTTAATTGCTTCATTTTCCTTCTTGGTATGAAAGAATTCTTGCACTTTAAGAAATACTTTATGTACAATAAATCTTTGATACGCTAAGATATAATCTGAAGACTTTTGGAAATCCCAGAATTTCACAGACATAATTTCAGCATCAAAAAAAAAAAAAAAAATCCCCCACAAATATCTGCTTTCCATTAGAGAACCATCTCTTTCCTACAGCTCTCTGCTTTTTCTTCCCTTTAATCATTAGAAATGTCATTTGGCATTTTTAAGGGAATGGGCAATTTTCAGAAATGAACACAGTATTGAATCCCTTCTTGAGAGCTTCTGCTCCACAATTACAGCAAAACCCTCTTGAAATATGGACCCTGGGTCATGGGCTACACGTCTTCACTGGCAACATGACTTACTTCCCTCTGTCTAGGAGTGCCCATGATTCAAATACATACCACAGCAAAACTGAAAATTACTACAGGTCAGCGACATTCAGTGTCATCACAAGCAGTTGAAACCTCAAGCATTAGGTATTGCCCCATACCTTATGTATACGTGCATTTGATACTTTGGCAGAAAAATCTCAATTATGTCTGTTTTCTAATTTATCCTCTGTGTGATATCTGCTGGTTGGCATGGATATGTAGAGATCTAGCCAACCCTCCTTATTGTCAGTTGGCCTTTTTCTTAAAGATTTCTTTTTATTGTTCCTGGGCATAATTAAGAGCCTTCTCCTCTGTATTACCCAGATACTGCACATACTACTGGCAAATCAGTTTCAGTGTTAGCCTTAGCAGCAGTCGATTGGCAAACCAGCCCTGAAGATAAAGGCTATAGCCACACGAATTTTTACCAGAGCATTCTCCTTCTCTGTAAGAGCAGATGGAGTTTACTATATGTTTGTCCATTCTCTGTTCCTCTGTATGAACCTTGCATTTCTGTGGCATCTTCTCTGGCAGCAGCTCGGGAGTGTTTAATTATTACATAAAGGTGAAGGTAGTGTCATTAAGAATAAAAGCATTAAGTCTTTATTTGGCACTTATGCTTAGTTTGACTTAGAATTTCCTTATTGGGTTACTATGAATATAAGAAATTTATAACCTCTCCTTCATCTTTCCTCATCGTCATTTTATAATAAATATCTGTGAACAATTTCTGTATAATATGTAAACACCTGAATAATGGCAGCAGCTAACCTTTTCAGATACGTCCTTTGTGCTAAGTACACCAGGTGTTTTATTATTTAATCCTAAGAACAACATTATGAGCAGTACAGTTATCCCTATTTTTTCAACTAATTTTTAACAAGTTAATTTTAATTGATTAAAATTAATTTTTAATTGATAAAACTTTAATATTTAAATTATTAAATTTAAATATGTATATTATTTTTTCAGATTCTTTCCCATTATAGGTTATTACAAGATACTAAATATAGTTCCCTGTGCAGTGCAGTAAGACCTTGCTTATCCATTTTGTATATGTTAGGATGTACTTGTTAATTCTAAATTCCCAATTTATCCCTCCCCCTCACTTTCCCCTTTGGTAACCATAAACTTGTTTTCTATGTCTGTGAGTCTGTTTCTGTTTTTGCAAATACATTCTTTTATATCATTTTTTCTTTTTTTTAGATTCCACTTATGAGTGATCATCTGATATTTGTCTTTCTCTGTCTGACTGTCATCCCCATTTTAAAGATGGAGTTGAGAGAGGTTTCCTTCTCTTCATGCTCAGGATAATTCAGCTGATGATGGTGGAGCTGGGATGTGAGCCTGGACAGTCTGACTCCAGAGCACATACTCAGAACCACTGTGCTTTCTAGTTCCCCAAATATCCTCTGAATGCCAGTTCATTGTTTTCATCCTCCCCTCGTCAGTGCCCACAGCCCTCTGTTTACCACAGACTATAGCAAGACTCATTTCCTAAGGATCCAGAAAGATAAATTCAGTCATGATAGATTTAACAAGATTTTGTTAGAAAAATCAGCTTCCCTTAAGTCCAGTTGACTGGTTAGTAGAATCAAAAGCTCAAGGCAAAGGCGGGAGGATAGAGGAGGAATTCATCTTTCCTGACATCTAGCACAGTAATCCCTTTTAATGCAGCTGGTTATACAGAACTCCGCTCCCAGTTAACTGTCTAGTGTGCAGCTGCCCAAGATTACACAGCACAGAGAAGGTATGCAGTTTGCCATTCGCTTGATGCCTGAGGGGCATAGTGCATACGAAAAGAACATTCTTCTAGGGATCCCCGTCTAGCAAATCTAAACAACAGTGCTTTAGAAAATGGCGTAACATAGCATTATAACTTTACTACAAGTATCAACCAGATTAAAATACAAACCGAACCTCTTCTGGGGAGAAATTAAACAAGTATAATTGAGTGGTGAATTCCAGTATTTATTAAGCATCATGCTTTTTGATTTTGCTAGATCCTTCGGTGTATATGACACATTTCCCACCCTCAGGGAGGTTCTTGTCTTACATAGAAAATAAACTTCACTCATAGACATAGACCAGAATGTGGTGTATCAGGTGAGAGATAGAAAATACTCAGAGCTTACAAGGTAGGGCATGATTGCATGTCCTTGGATGGTGCTAGTGGTAAAGAGCCCTCCTGTCAATGCAGGAGACATAAGAGATGTGGGTTTGATACCTGGGTGGGAAAGTTCCCGTGGAGGAGGGCATGGCAGCCCACTCCAGTATTCTTGCCTGGAATATCCCATGGACAGAGGAGCCTGGCAGGCTACAGTCCATGGGGTTGCAAAGAGTCAGACACGATTGAAGTGACTTAGCACGGAGGCATCAAAAAAAACTTAGCATTTGATTAAGTCTTCAGTCTGGATGAGCAGCTTAAGCCCAGGTTTGAAGCCTGGTTTCTGCCTTGTCTGGTCTGCATTAGGACCATGTCATGGGGGAGGGCGGGGGGCTTCAATCCCAAAAGAAGGCCTGTACTTCACTGAGAAGGTAGGCGATACCTTCAGGATTGTCCTTTGACGGCATGTAAAAGAGGGTAAGTCCAATGAAGAAGATGATTCCAGATGAAGGTGAGATTTTGAGTCTAGGAAACTGGGAGTTTGGTGCCATTAACAGATATAAGGATCAAGGGGAGGAACTTACTTTTATTCTTGCCTGCAAATTCTCATCTACGTTCAGGAAGTTTCAAATTGAGTACCTGTTTGCTTTATGAGTTTGTGTGCTTTTGGTGTGGCTGTTAAGTGGAAAGAAATAATACGTCAGTTCCAGACTGAAGAAACTTTAGTGCAGAAGAGTGACTAGTAATTATACCTGTTTGTCAGCTGGAATACTGTATATTAGAAACTTTCCATCTGTATAGCCACCATTAGTCTATATATTCCTCTAACATGTCATTATTTTTGTAAATTTTATAGTTCAGTCTTAGGAACTTAAATTTTTTTTTTCTTTTAAGTTCCTTTTTGTTTAATAACGAGCTATGCAACTCCCTTGATAGGATCATTTGGCTTCAGACTGGAGACTTTTGAGAAGAGATTTTGTAAGAGAGCCATGGGATTGAGTGGGAGGAGAGGAGGACAAGTTTCCCAAAATGGGGTATCTAGAATTAGAGAGGAAATACATTCATAACACAAACAAACCTGACCAAGTTCAGGGCTGTGCCAGGGGACATGGGCTCTTGCTCCTCCTGGCCATCTGTACCCTCAGTGACCTGGCTTAAACTTACCTCCTAGGCTCAACTGGCTTTTTGGACCAGGATCACTTGACTTTCTCATTTTCTCTTTATGCCATACCACCTTTCTGATTCTGTTACTCAGCTGTCAGAGAGGGAACCTGTATGAAGAAAACCAACATTATTTAAAGGATCAGCATTTACGTGCAGAGTTTCATCTTTTCCAAAGATGCCTCTTTTCTGGTAGCATAAGGATTGTTTATTTAAACATGGAACAAAGAGGTGGTTATTTGTGATTCTAGAAACAAAGAGACCCCTGGCCCATTTGGATAGAAGCACTGATCCTTTCCAAGGGTTTTTCCGAAATGTTTCATCTTCACTCCCAAATCTAAGCCAAAAATTATGAAAATATTATTGTTACTGCCCATGTATATAGGCTTGAGTTTTGTTCCATTACTCAATCAACTTAAGTAACCCTGTGCACTCTGTCTAGTTAACTGGCTAGATAACATTTTGTTTCCCAAATTTTCCCTACTATTTCTTTATTCATTATCTTTGTTGTTAATGTTTGATACCATACTGTGTAGCTGTTGAAAGCCAAGCCCATTTAATTTTGACTGAGATTTTTGAGGCCAAAGAATTTGAGTATTTATTTAATTAAAAAGTTTATGTCACCTTTTTCATCTCCAGGCTAAATCACAGAACTTTACATCTCTTCTAGTTCAAGTGACTGTGAACAAGGAAACTCATTAGAATTAAAATTTGCATGTGCAGGCCCTTCAGTAGAGTCTGAGTCAGAAGATTCAGAGATATATATGGGGAGAGGCAGCGTAACATGGATGGTACTAAAGAGCCCGTGGTTGGGGTCCTTCCACCCATGTCTACCACTTGACTGGGCAGATTTCTCAACCTCTCGGTGCCACCGTTTCCTCCCCTGTAAAATCAGGGTAATAGTACCTGTCACAGAGTTCTTGTGGGAACTAAATGGGTAAACACACATAGAATGCTCACATTTCCTGGCACGTATGAATATCACTGCTAACATGATGTATTTTGTAAAGCTCTCAAGAGGTTCTGATGTTCAGTCCCTGTTCAAAGCTACTGATTTAGTCCCTTCCTGTTACAATTGAGAATGCTGAGGTTCAGAGAAGGTTAAGTAACCTTTCTGAAATCAAAATTAGGAAGTGGCAGGCCTGGGAATACATCCCATTGTCTCCCCAGTCACCTACCTATCTTGATTTCCCTCTTTACTTTTCATGAGTGAATGAAACTCTATCCTCATCTCTGTCCTTATCATGAGTATGAAATATCTGCTCTTCAGTTTCTTGCCAAAGAACTTAACTTTGTTCTTTCCACTGCAGCTCTTGTCAAAAGCTGTTGGGAGAAATCCGATTTATGAAAAATTGCGAGCATGATTTGTAATTCCTTTGTTCTTCAGAGAGCTTCCCGACCTTGTCGTGACACTCATAGAAGAGGATGGTGTTTGCCTTAGATTATATTGGTATCAGATTAGATTAGACTGGTAGGTCATCAGATTTAAAGGCTGCTCAGTGCTTCAAGTGAGGGGCCCCACCCAGTCTCGGAGTTGGTGGGGTCAGTATCTCCCTGTCTGTCATAAGACTACCCCAGCCAGAGGTCATTTTGAAATTTTTTAGTAGAAAAAGTCTTCAGTCAAATGAAATTTAAAACAGAACTACCTATACAAATATTTCACACTAGTTTTTTTAGTGCGTGTTTTATAAATGCAGATTTGTAGCATGTATGAATTTCAGTGGGGAGAGACATGAGGCAGTTTTGATGAACTCACAAATTTGAGATGGGGACTTCGACAGTTGCAGAGCAATATTAATGCCTTAACGTCTAGATTATTTCTGTTTTCCAGTTCAGTAGTATAGGATTAGGGAAAATACTTACATCCATAAGTAGTTGCCGAGATACCTATCTTCTAAGCTCTCACTTTATCTTCTTAGTATCATCTTGAATTAATCTGCTCCAAAAGCTAGAAAGAACCAAAAATTTTTTGTTTGGACATTGAATCCTAATACAACTATCTGTGTGCCTCATGATAGGTATAAAAGTTAGAACAGGGGCACTTCAGACAACACTTAGGACCAGTCTTAATGATACTACCTTGTGATTCAGTGAGCGTGGTAGGCAGCTTATTAGTGTACAGCTGGCTATTAGGTCATGATGAGGGCGTACACCAACTAGTTGTACCTGCTCCAGGCCTGCCATTTGTTTGAAGGTGATGTATGTGTAGGTTGTTTGTATAATTTCATATGAAATGGACATGGGCAGGCTTGAATTTCCAGAATACCAATGCAGAATTATAACTTTCCTAATCAGTGACTCATGTTTAAGAAGTTCAAATGTACAAGAAGAGATGGCAGGACGCACGTTGACCCAGCATCTGCCCTTAAAGAGACTTAATATGAGGATGGTTATCACTGTTAAGATTTGTTGTGCTATGTATTTGCGTGCGTTTCCTGTTTGGATTTTTTGGGGGGGAGGGGGTGGGGAAGGTTGTTTTTTTGTTTGTATTTGAAGGCTAGAAAATTTAACTCCACGAGAAAATTGGTAGAACTCTGAAAGTACCTCTTTAGAACCCAAATTGATAACCACTGTTCCAGGGAGTATGGATTTTATCCCTGGATGCTACAAAGTCAGCAGAGAGTATGCTGTAGTAACCACAGAACCCTTTGCCCTTGTAGAATTCCATAAGCACCAGGGCACTTGTGGCACCACAAAGCACAATTCCACCAGGCATGAGGTCACCTGAGCTGGCTTTGCACCTAACTTGTGGCCTCAGGAAGACCCACAGGAGTAAGCTCCTTCTGGCTTCAGAGCTGGAACAAAAGGAACTTCTCCTGAGCCCTACACTTGCTTTTACTCTAATGAACACTAGTTTCTTAATTGTTATATTTCCTTCTTATTTTGACTGCTGGGAAGTTCTAGGCCAAATTTGCATCTGCTTTTGGCAGCTCTGTGGGACTTCAGTTTCTGGTTTGCATGTCTGTGTAATAACTCTACTCCTGGGTTCATTTTCCCTTCACCTTGATCTACGTATCTATTTCTTTCTTGTGGTGGTAGTTACATTTCTGCCAGCAGTCTCAAGCTTTTATGGAAAGGAATATAAATAAATGTTTCTCATGCTCTCTATTTGACTACCCCTTTTAACATCACAGTAGATAGAACTTTACTGGGTCATCTTCTTTTGTCAGTTTGTACCACATCGTTCTTATCAAAAGTGGCTCTCTGGGGAATGCTGGTATTTTTGAATACGTGCATGCATGCTCAGTCGCTCAGTTGTGTCCAGCTCTTTGCAACCCCATGGACTGCAGCCTGCCAGGCTCCTCTCTCCATGGGGTTTTCCAGGCAAAAATATTGGAGTGGGTTGCCGTTTCCTCCTCCAGGGATTAAACTCATGTTTCCTGCAATGGCAGGAGGATCTTTACCACTGAGCCACCTGGGAAGCTCGATATTTTTTGAATATTCGATGGCATTTCCATTGGAAAGGAAAACTTTCTGGCCCTATAAAGACATAAGTGGGTACACAGCTGTTCCCTGGATGTCAGTAAACATTTCAATCATCAAATACTCAAAATCCTGATTCCCAACAACTCTTCACCTCATTGACATCTTTAAGGAAAAGGAAGGCTTTTTTAAACTACTTTTCTTATACCCATTCTCACTTGGCCTTGAATTAATTGTCCCTCTTTAATGTTTGAGGACAGAAAGCATTTAGCAACTTGCTTAGGTATGTATTTTAGCTGTAGAAGTTTATTTCACCTGTGTTTTGGTGGCTTCATAAGTCACAGTTTAAAATACTCAGTTTTGACTTGTAAACCTCCTGTTGGCTACACAGCTGCTTCATTCTCTATCTACTACAAGTTCCTGATAAATTCCTACTCTTGAGCTTGAATGAACATTCTTCTTTCAGAAGTAGGTCATCATACCACAGTCAGTTTCCTGTCTCCCTCTCTTCTGCTTTCCTCTCTCTTTGGATGTCTGTTCTGATAGCACAAGCCTTAACCAGGCATGTGTAGACAGTAATGATGTATCAGTTCTGAGTTTTTCAGGATTGGTTTTATTTCTTTATAGGTTCATTTATATCTCAGTCTTAAAACAGATCTTCCTCAACTTGCAGTGTGGGGATATATCCTGATAATAGGCTCCAAAACCACTGCAGATGGTTACTGCAGCCATGAAATGAAAAGACACGTGCTCCTTAGAAGAAAAACTACGACAAACCTAGACAGTGTATTAAAAGGCAGAGATATCACTTTGCTGACAAAGGTCCGTATAGTCAAAGCTATGGTTTTTGCAGTACTCATGTACTGATATGAGTTGGACCATAAAGAAGGCTGAGTGCCGAAGAATTTATGCTTTTCAACTGTGGTGTTGAAGAATACTCCTGAGAGTCCCTTGGACTGCAAGGCGATCGAATCAGTCAATCCTAAAGGAAGTCAATCCTGAATGTTCATTGAAAGGACTGATGCTGAAACTCCAGTACTTTGGCCACAAGATGCAAAGAGCTGACTCATTGGAAAAGACCCTGATGCTGGGAAAGATTGAGGGCAGGAGAAGGGGACGCCAGAGGACAAGATGGTTGGATGGCATCACCAACTCAACGGACATGAGATTGAGCAAGCTCCAGGAGATGATGAAGTACGGGGAAGCCTGGCATGCTGCAGCTCATGGCGTTGCAGAGTCGGACACGACTGAGCGACTGAACAACAACAAAGTTGAAAATAACCTAAGTCAAAAATGCATTTGATACACCTAACCTACCTAGCATCATAGCTGAGCCCAGTTTACCCTAAATGTGCTTAGAACACTTAATGTTAGCCTACAGTGGGGCAAAATCATTTAACACAAAGCCTGTTTTATAATAAAGTATTGAATATCTCATGTAATGGAGTAGGAAATGACATCCCATTCCAGTATTCTTGCCTGGGAAATCCCAGGACAAGAAGAGCCTGGTGGGCTACAGTCAGTGGGGTCACAATATTGCACTGAAAGTGGGAAACAGAATGGTTGTAAGTCTATTGGATGTTTATCCTTGTGATTGTGTAGCTGACCGAGGGCTTCAGCTGCTGTCCCATATCACGAGACAGGATCCGCCCACACATCGCTAGCCCAGAAAGAGATGAAAAGTCATCTTTCAGAGTACAGTTTCTGCTGAATGCACGTAGCCCTTTTGCACCAGTCAGTTGTAAGAGGAACCATTGTCAAGTACGAGGACTGTCTATATTCATAAATAGTGGTTTTCTGACCTCCAATACTTGCCAGACCACGGTTTCCTCTGTGGGTCCACCACTAGCAAACATCCAGGAAGAAGAATCTTAATACCCCGTTGAAGAGAGATGATGAGATGCCGCTTCATAAGTGGTCTCAGAATACAGCAGATGGACAGTCCTCCACTCTTCACTTGTCTTGCTCTTGCTCTCTGAACCTTATCAGAATACGGCCTTGGGAGCGCTGCTGCCACACAGACACAGCTGCCAGGATGTGTCTCACGTCATGGACCGATGTGAGCCATGAAGATAAATATCTCTGGGCATGTTCCTCAAATCTCTGTGCCCTGCCACTACCCACAGCTGTACAAAATGTATAGGTCAGCCCTGTCTCCAGAGTCAGGGAACTCAGCCGTCTTGGCTGGCTGACCCCTAATGACTTTCTCAGTTGACTCATCATTTACAAGTCTTAGGATGGCTGCAAGACCCTATATTACCTGCTCTCCCCCCCACCCCAACACACACACATTATTTTTCTGACCTTGTCTTCCCTTATTCTCATCTACTGCTTTACTCCAGCCATGGTGGAGTCCTTGGTGTTTCTCTAAAACCTGCCAGGGCTGCTTCTGCCTTCCAGTCCTGCGATGGTTTTTCCTCCTCACGTAACTGCCTTGCTCCTCCCCAGGTCATCCTGACTCACTCCCTCACCTCCTTCAAGACTGCTCAGATGTCACCTCAACAAGCCTGCCATGGCCACCTTTTAAAAATTATAATCTGCCTCTATGTCACCTTGGCATTGTATATCTCAGTCCCCCTTTCCTTGTACTTTCTAATTGTTATAATACCACCCTCTACCATACTGTGTCATTTGCTTATTTTTGTTTAATTATTACAAGCAAATATCAGTAAACATTTTTGAGTGAATGACTAAAATGCGTCTTTATATGGCACAGAGGAAGGCTGAGGTATGAGTCCAGCTCTCTTAACTCCAGAGGCCTTGTTTTCTTTTCTTCTCTTTTAATTTGACTACTGTTTTTTATTATCAAGGAAAAATATTTGTTTCTTCCAGATAGCCCTGAGAGAACTAATAACTTTTCCTGTACCTGCATTCATTAAAAATCTCCTTTTGAAATGTATTATTGCCAGTAATTCAAAGTACAGTAGCAAAGTAAATGGGCAGTGCTTCTTGAGGCCTTGTTTTCTTAACAGCCAAGCCTAGGACCTGCTCCTGAGGTGCCTATTTGTCACACACACTCACACTCACACACACATTCATACTCAGCAACTAGATGATGAGTGAATCTGTATTCTCCAGCACTGGGAAAGACCATGGTGAAGTGAAGGCTTCAGAATTGGCCACAAGGACAAACTTTATTCTCCTCATAATGTGTATATTTTATCTTGCATCCTGTTTTGTCACGTATCTGTATTGTTTCTGTGTGTATTTCTGAGACATGTCAAATAGTTTTTATAGTAAGGCAAGCTAAAATAAATGTAAAGAGAAGTGGCAAATAAGTAGCCCATCACTTTAAGACTCCAGTTCCTCATTGGTAACATCAGGAGGTTGAGCGGAGATGAGGAATCGAGCAAGTAAGCAGCAGTGCACTGCCTCATTTCCTCTTCCCCGGCAGCATTTCTAATACAAAGACGGGAACACTCTTTCCTGCTGAGCCTGGCTGGGCCTCAGAATCCTTCCCTACACAACACAAGCCTCCTGACTCTTCAGGGATAGCGTGTGAGAGGAAAGCTATTTGAAACCCTTGACAGATTCCTTCTGGCTCTGTGGTCTAAGAAAGGGAGAAAGAAAGGGTACTCTTTGCCTTTCTAGGGACCTTGAACCTTGCTTGTTTCTGTTTTTGGGGGTATTTAATATCCCTGCACAAAACATATTAATAAGGCAGGGGCGCTTGTATCTCCAAGTCGTGAATAACTGGGCTGTCTTCCAGTTTAGTCAGAAAATAGATTATATTAATTTTATGATTATAAATATATTCTATATGAATTGTCAGTTTTCAAAGCAGCAGGATGCAAGGAAAGAAAGACATTTTCTTATCATGATGCAGGTTACACTTAACACTTGCATTGAAGAGTTATCATTAGGACCAATTATTCCTGAAGTATGCTTGTGCTGAAGAGATGCTTATGATAGATTTCTTGTCAATCAGGTGCTTGATCTCCAGGTCATTCACTGTGTTTGATCAGCGCTGGTTGATAGTCATTAGACAAGCTCTTCAGACTTACCCACCGATGAGAACTCGGACAGTTGAAACAATTGACCTCTCTCAGTAAGCCATTTCGCTCCTGCCTCATTTTCCCTTTGTCTCATGTTCCTTACCATTGATTTTTGCCTTTAGTTTATCTGGTAGGATATGTCTTTTCATCAGCTTCCTGAAGTCCTTTCAGGAACAGGACAGACAATACACACATACACATATTATACATACATGTATAGATGTATATGTTTATATGTGTATTTATACACACATACATGCACACAGCGTCTTACATGTTTGAATGCATAAATAGATGAATAAATGTCGCTTTTACTCTTGTGAGGAAAATAATGAAAAACATCAGCTGGAAATCTTTTCATTCCTCTGGTGAAGAGGATATTTTGAGTGAGTCACCTTTTGAAATGTCTTATGGGAAATATTTGGATTGTCAAATGCATATATACCGTATTTTAAAGAAAAAAACATACCTCAAATTGATTTTGAGTAGATTTATGTAATGGTTTCCTTTCATATTCTGTTTTCAGTGCAGTAGATGGTATTCTTTAATTGGATCACAATTAGAAAAACTTGTTAAAGGTAATAAAATTAGCGATAATGACTGTGCAGGCCATTGTTCTCTTCTAGAATGATCAGGAATACTGCCCCTGACCATTCTCCATGCAACTGACAGTGTCTAATTTGTTATCATTTATTTTAGCTTCCTTTCCCAGTGATGAACTCTAAATTAAGATAAAATGTGAAAGCACTTTGTAAAGTATAAAACAATCTGTTCACACAGAAGATCAGGATTATCAAGACCTCTGCTGGTGTGCTGTTGGGCTAGTTTGAGACATTGCCATGAAACACAGCAAAATTCTTTAGAGTTCTATGCTATGATTCATGTGATAGTGTAGGTGACAGTGCTTGAAGATCAATAAAAATGTTACTCTCAAAATTGTGCATTCTGTGTACAGAATTAGTGGACAAGCTCTGAGGTGGTTTCACCCATTAGTGTCAGGGTTGGTTATTTATACTGTTACTTGATGACCTCCAGTGAGGAAATGGTTTAATCCTTCTACTGTCTTGGGTTCACCACTGTTCTATTCCAAATAGTTTTCCAGTTCCTCAGTCTAACTTGGTCTCTTGCATCAATGAATTCCATTATTGTGACTGTCCTCTTCTGTCACTGGATATCACATGGATACTAAAAGTGAGGATAAAAATAAGATTTAAAAATGGTGTTTAGATATATGCAATGAAATAATAACCAGCCATTAAAAAGAACAAAATAATGCCATTTGCAGCAACATGGATGGACCTAGAAATTGTCATACTGAGTAAAGTCAGACAGAAAAGGGAAGATAACTTATGACATCCCTTATATGTGGAATCTAAAAAGAAATGATACAAATGAACTTATTTACAAAGCAGAAACCATGTTATGTGGCAGCCTGGATGAGAGGTTAGTTTGGGGAGAATGGGTAGGTGTGTGTGTGTGTGTGTGTGTGTGTGTGTGTGTGTGTGTGTGTGTGTGTGTGTGTGTGTGTGTGTGTGTGTGTGTGTGTGTGTGTGTGTGTGTGTGTGTGTGTGTGTGTGTGTGTGTGTGTGTGTCTGAATCCCTTCGCTGTTCACCTGAAACTATCACAACATTTTTTGTTAATTGGCTATACCCCAGTACTCCAATACATTTTTTTAAAAAAACTTTTTACTCGATACCCCAATACAGAGTAAAAAGTTTTTTAAAAATGGTGTTTACAGGATTTCCCTGACAGTCCAGTGGTTGAGACTCCACATTTCCAATGTAAAGTGCACTGGTTTGATCCCTGGTTAGGGAACTAAGATCCCACATGCTGCACGGTGCAGCCAAGGAAAAAAAAATATATTTTTTAATGATGTTTAAATAAATAAACACAGCATGGTGTTATAACTATTATGTGAAAATTGTTCAAGAACCTTACATTTTTGCAGGGTTATGTTCACTTCAGTGGTTTGATGGTTTGAAATACTCTGAGCACTATGCTGGGTTTTTCATTGAATTTTTAAACCATGTGAATTATTACAGCTACTAAGGTAGTAGAATATTGCTTGAGTATTCTGAACAATTAATTGCTGGGACTTAGGAAAAGACAACTATGGTTCTACCTCTGCATTAATAGTAAAAGTAGTTTTATTCCTCATTCAAAGTCATTCATTTTTTTCTCTGATACTTCTTATATTTAAGTTAAAGCACAGGCATTGTCTAACAGTAGTTTTGCTTTTATTTTTTCCCTGACGGTAAGAAAAGATCTCATTTTCATAGTACTCCTAGAAAAAGAGGCCCCAGCAGACTGGCTCAGACATTAAAGCGTCTGCCTACAATGAGGGAGATCCGGGTTCAATCCCTGGGTCAGGAAGATCTCCTGGAGAAGGAAATGGCAACCCACTCCAGTATTCTTGCCTGGAAAATCCCATGGACGGAGGAACCTGGTAGGCTGCAGTCCATGGGATCGCAAAGAGTTGGACATGACTGAGTGACTTCACTTTCCTTCTTTCTAGAAAAAGGAGCAATGAATTTCATTTTGTAACCATTCTTTTGCAAAGTTTTCTTTTTTTTTTTTCAAAAAAGAACCTCTGCATAATAATTACATTTGGTTTGAATTGAGGGACCTAAATGAAAAGTTAGAATTCTCTGGTGTTTTTTGAAGGTAACTTTAAGAAATTTTGTTCAGAACTCTGTAGTGTTTATAGAGGGGTTTGTTATTGGATACAAACACATTAACTTCTGTTCCTTGGTCCTTCCTTCTCATTATATTGCCTTTAAAATCTTCACTTTTAAGAATGGCTTAAAACAAAGGAATGTTCAATCACAGCACTTATCATGAAGAAAATTAATGTGTACTGTCTCTTGCCTGCTAGCTGCTTTCACCCTAACCCCATTCCTGCATTGGTTAATATATCTTTAGGTGGAAGGGGCAGAGAATGGAAGCTCAAGCCAGTTTTGCAACATGGCAGCTTTTTACAAGAGGTCGACTTAGGTGAAATTTGGAAATAGATATAAAGAAAATTTGGACGTTTCTGTGATTTGTCTGTATTTTAGGGACATGATCTGATTTTCATTTTATGAAATTTTGACAAACAAAATTTTCATCTTGGGAAAACCTTTCCTAAGTGGGTCACTATGCTGCAGGAATGGTCAGGGCTGCACTCAGCACCAGGAGGGCCCAGTGGCAGCTGCTCTTTCTGGTTGGTCAGTGCCTGTGTCATATTAAGAGTGAAATATTTTTGGCATTACATCTGTGCTGGCATATTATCTGAGTTAAAGACTACATTCTGATGGTGAACAATGCTGTAGCTCACCTCTGATAAGAAGTATAAAGACCCCCACCGAAAGAGGCAAGCACAGGAGATATTTCATTATTGAAAAGACTGAAGACTGAAGAAGGCTTCCCAGATTTGGGGAAATGTATTTATCAAGTAGTTCAACCAGTATCTGCTGAGAGTGCTTACCATGCTAGGTTCTGGGAGATCCAAGGTGAAGTTAATAACACAGTCCTTCACTCTAAACAGTCACTGTCTGCTTAGGATGCTAATTATGGCACCATGTATGACATAGCCTGGACTGTGAAAGTGGTGTCTATCCTTAAAGTTTTAATGGCATTATGAAGGAAGATTGTTCCTGCCACCCACCACTTTCATCTGGAGTGAGAGTCAATTAGAGCAGACTCTAATCAGAATAAGCACTGGCAAGCTGGTTTATGTATGTTCTGCCCACTCATGGGGAGCTTCTCTAATTTTCTAAGGGGATTTTAAGCATATAATATGTGTGGGCTGTATTCTCAAAGAGTAAGTATTAATAAAAGACCAAAGACCTGATTTCAGGCCCTGGTCTTACCCTTTTCTAACAAGGGTTGGTTGTAAGTCAACCCTTAGGAATGCACTAAATATTTGAGTTTCAGTTTCTTCACCTTTAAAGTGGAAATGATGTCATATGGAATGTGAATTTCTAACCCTTACCCCAAGTTTCCTAACTTCCCACGGGAATGAGCAATTTCAGGTCTCCCTTAAGAAATCTTCACTGTGTCTTCTAAAACAGGACTAGCTTTTCCATATGGGCTACCCTTCCTGCCTTCACATGTTGACAACTAACTCTCCTTCACGCTTTCATATTTTTATCTACTCTCTATAAACTGATTATTTCCAGTGTAGCCCTCTTTTCTGAGCAACTTGCTGTGACATTTCTGTTTACTAGCCTGTAAGACCTGAATGTCCTACAGGTTACTCAACTTAGCATTGCAGGTTTTACAATGGGAAGGGAAAGTTCAGTTGTTCTGAAATTACTCTGTAATCTTGGATGAATTTGAAATTTAGTGTCCTTTTTTTTTTTTTTTTTAAAATAGGAGTAGAAATACTAACATCCTAAGCTTATTTTTTAGGAGACTTAGAGATATACCTGAGCTGTTTTGTAGACTTATCTAACCCATGGACAGTCCCAAGTGGAAGTTTCTGTTCATATTAACATTGTCATCATACTGTAAGGTAAGAATTAATGGTGTATCAGTAACCCAGTCCAAGGAATCTTTACACACTAGGTTCAGTTTAATAAACTTTTATTTGAACATCTGCTATGTGTCAGACACTGTGCTGAATGACAGGATGCAAAGATGATGCTAAGCTGAACAAGCAGAGACATCTGTAGCCCACTGCACCCAACACGTACCCACCTGTATTATTATTATACTGGGTTTTCTTTTCTGTCCTTTGTAGTTTAACATCTGCGCTGAGTGCTAGCAGATAGTAGACGCTCAGTAAATAGTTGTGAGATGTCATAGTTGTGAAATATTTTGCCATTCCCATATACTACTTGCAGGTGGAAAAATTAAAATCTGACCTCTTCCTTTTGAATAGCTTATGTTGCATCTTCCTTGTACCCTTCAGTGTTTCCATTTAGTGTTACGAGTCATGAAGTTCTCATCAAGTCAGGCAAAACATCATAAATATGGAAAGGAATATGAAAACCTGTCTCCCTCTGTTCTGTCTTTGACTGAGGTTGCCTTGAAAATATCTCAGAAAGGTGTTGATCTGAAGTTAAAATTTCTAAAGAAGCAAACTAGTTGCTGTTTTAGTAATACTTGCTGCCCCACCCACTATTGCTGCTTGTAAGTTCCCTATTTTACCTACTTTACTGGCTGTTGTGAGGACTGTATGAGATCATTAGTAATTAAAATATCAGAAATAGACCAATTTCACTGATTTCATTGACTTTTTAAAAGTATAAGGTTATCAAAAAAAAAGAAAATGTACATGCAAAAGGTAACAACTGTTTCCTTAATTCTAAAGTTGTTCAGGTTCAGAGCCTTTGGCCAATGAAGGATAGGATAGGAAATAGACACGTAGTTTTAGAACATGCAAGTCCTCTAAGGTTGTTTTAGATGTCAGCCTAATTTCAGTCAGTAAATCCAGGTTCTTGTAGCTCATGTTCTTGTACTGAAAAATATATAAAGAATTTACTAAATTAATGACACACAGGAAAATCAGAATAGATACACTGTGGTCTCACACTCTGGGTGAATTATTTTTAGGTTTTAGAAAGAGGTATAGTTGTGATCATTTTCCTAATGTCAAATCAAAAATTGTAAGATAGTATTTAACAACCACAGATGCCTCACAAGGAGCCATTTTATATCATTCTTACTCGTATATTCTCTGGTTGATAATTAAATTTTAGCCCAGGTGACGCACAGCAGAGGTCAGAACTTCCTATAATGACAATAATGCACATTAATAGCTGTGTGGTAGCCAGTAACACAACCCTTAATTACAACCAGTAATCCGATAGGCTTCCTAACGAAGCCAGAGGCCCCACTGAACTTGTTCTGTTTCCATATGCAGACCTAGGATGGAGCCACTGCTAGGACTAGGCTCTAATAAGCCAATAAAATGTGACCTAATGCTAATGAAAGTCAATTTGTTATTTTAATGTGGATTTTACTTTTTTAATTTTAAATATATGACATTCAAGGAGAATTTCTTAAGTGCTAAACAGCCATTTTTTTGAAGGTAACAAGTTTTTTAATGAAAACCCTTGATTGTACTTTTAAGAATATTCACTGGAAATAAGGATCTGTCTTGCCTAAAATTCCACAAAAAGAGAAATTCCTAACCCTAGTAGGAAAAGAGTTTAGGGGTAAAGAATCCCTGGCAATGCAGGAGATGCGGGTTGAGTCCTTGGGTCGGGGAGATCCCCAGGAGAAAGAAATTCTTGCCTCCAGAAATCCCACTCCAGTATTCTTGCCTGGGAAATCCCATATACAGAGGAGCCTTGTGGGCTATAGTCAGTGTGGTTGCAAAAGAGTGGGACACAACTCAACAACAGCAGCAGCAAGCAGCATAAATAAGAACTGTGTTTTGTCGCTGCTTGAATGTAGCATTTGATTGAAGTGAGCATTTTTAATCTAGGCAGCAATAGACTTCTTGATGTGGTGTGTAATGACAAAATCGCCAGGGATCTTAGTTTGGTTCAGTCAGTAAGTTTCATGAGAGTTTGGTTCCTAGTCTGAGGAGATAATCATGTTTAGATCTCCAGTTTGGATTGTAATAGGGTCATAAGAACATAAAACTTTTCCTTGAAGTTGCCCTTTGCCGTGATAACTTTTGTGTATTCCAGTGTGATGGTGCAGATGCTTCCTGGAAGAAGATCCCTCTATTTCTGCTCTAATACTGATTTCACAATCTTAAGCGGAAGCATTATGTGAGCACTGAAGTAAATAGGCAGCCATGATACTATGCCAAGCATTAACAGAAGTCATTTTCTTCAAGGAGAAATGGTCAGATATTTAAGACAAATTTCTATAAATGACAGTAAAAAATAGCTGCTCAGAACTCAGGGCGTCTTTTTTTTGGCATGTGGCATGTGGAATCTTAGTTCCCCAGCCCAACCAGCGATCAAGCCCATGCCCCCTGCAGGGGAAACATGGCATCCTAACCACTGGACTGCCAGGGAAGTCCCAAGAACTCAGGGTATCTTAATTAGGCCTTTGAACAATTTGTTTCTGTCACTTGATTTCAGAGACAGTTTTACCAGGTTCAAGATCAAACATTAAGACTGTGAAGTGGAACTTATTTATTATTGCTAGATAAAACAAATGATTTAAGAGCAATCTCATTAGGGTTACTGAGCTTTTCTTTTGGAGAGGAAGTTTTTTTTTTTTTTTTGCATTTTCTCAATATTATTCATAGACTATGTTAAGTCTTTTAATTTAGTTGTAAATGTTTGAAAACATGTAACTATGTTGAAGGTAAAAGTTCGACTTTAGATCTTGCTCAGATTCATCTGTCCTCTGAAATACTTCCCATGAGATTTGTAATGGAAGGGAAATTGAAATGGGAGGTAAAATTATTTGGACATTTTAGTATACCTTACTGGTTTAATTTAAAACAGAAAACAGATTGTAGTGTAACTCAACTTTCCTATCCCCTCTCCGCTTAGAGATACCTTTTTCTAGGTGTCCCTGAGAACAGGGAAAATGTTCCTGGGTACTTTCTGTGGCTCGGGTGGTAAAGAATCTGCCTGCAATGTGGGAGACCCAAGTTCGATCCCTGGGTTGGGAAGATCCCCTGGAGAAGAGAATGGCTACCGTCTCCAGTATTCTTGCCTGGAGAATTCCATGGACAGTGGTGCCTGGCAGGATGCAGTCCATAGAGTTGCAAAGAGTCAGACATGACTGAGCGACTAACACTTTCACACTTTTCACTATCTAATATATCTCTTCTCGTTGTAGTGTAAATAGATTTATGGTTTGTGGGTTGTTTTTTTTTTCTGGTTTCTTTTTCCACCCTTAACACTCCCTACTTAGTAAATATGGGGTTCTCCTGCCCCTCTGTGGTGTCAAGAGAGAGACTTTCTGGTCCTGACAGTGGTACAAGGTTGCCAGCTTTGGCATCAGAGCACTGGGACTCAGGATTCAGTGCCGAGCAGAGGGAAGGTAATTTATGGCACTGAAGATAGTATTAGTGAAAGGATATTTATCATGGTGCCATTTGTAATAACAAAAATTTAGAAACAACCTGAATATTCTGAAATAGTGTATCCATTAAAACATGTTATAATCATAGTAATAGATCTTGTTTTTAAAGAATATTTCATGAAATGCACAAAATTTTCAGTATATTAAATGAAAAAAATGTAATACTTACATATTCAACACTATCTCAAATTTGTTAAAAAATTTTAGTTGTCCATCCAGCCACTCACATACATTTATTTTTTTTTAACTCTTTTAAGACAGTTAATAGTATTCCTAATTTTATAAGAGCACCTGCCAATTTTATAAGCAAAAACGGGGGTGAACATTTCACAGGAGAGAAATGACAAAAGTGAGAGTAGACTATGAAAATTTTCCTAATCATTGAATTAAAACTCACCATTCAGTGTATAATACTCTTCTCTGATGATAATTGGGTAGTTGGGTGTGTAATCACTCATCTAACATACATATGTTTTAAAATAATAAGTCTTAAAATTTTTGCATATTTTCTGACATACCTGTGAAGATCCTAGTATTCTAAAAGATTCAAGTGGATATTTCATGTTTTCTTCAAGGGATGGACATGTACAACTAATTTCGTTAGTTCTGACTTAGGTTTATTATTTTGTCTTCTGCATGGTGGTAAGTTTGGCTGTTTTTGTAACTTGTATGACAAAGTTCTGGTTCTCTCCATTTCTTCATTGTTGAATTGGCACCTGCTTCAGGTCTTTTCCAAGAGTTGTTGATTCCTCACGCTCTCGGGCCTCCTGTAATTTCTGTCGTTTCCTTAGAGATCTTTCTTTCTTCCTTTTCCCTTATGTACCCTGAGGTCAGCTGGTATATTTCTGCTCTTACTAGATTACTCCTTGAGGAGCCAGAAGTCAGTGTTGGGCCTCAGGGGAGTATATTATGAGAAATTCTTCCTTGCAGTGTCTGGCAGAATCTCATATCCACTATAGCAACATACCCCGAAGATATCCCTTTTTAAAGCTGTCAGTGGGATTCAGCAGAATTAGACATCTTTTCCGATGGTTGCCTCATATGGCTATTTTACTGTTTTGTCTAACATTCTGTAAATAGCGTTGATCCATTAATAAAGCACAGCAAAGGAAGTAGCCTATTTAGTATTTTCTTAAAAAATTATACAGCTCGTGAAGAAATGAAAGAGTATACAAAAGTCTAGAGAAGAAATTAAGAATCAGAAGTAATTTCACTGCTAAAGAACACCTCCTCAGTGTTTCGGTTGATACTTAAAATGTGTCCATGTAATTAACCTAATTTGGTTCATTAAGGTCTGCACAATAGAGCACAAATTTCCATGAGAGAGGGAACGAGGGAGATGATTGATTGAGACATGACTCTTCTGAAGGACAGCAGGTGAGGTAGGCCCCCTGAATAGTGTTGTGAACAGTATATGAGCGCTAATGGTCCAAACATCACCAATCCAAGGATAAGATAAATACCTTTAAATATATTCCTGTGTTGTAAGAAAACACCTGTGAACTAAGAACTAACCTGGGCTTCCCAGATGGCGCTAATGGTAAAGAACCCAACCCACCTGCCAAGGCAGGTTGATATAAGAGACTTGGGTTTGATCTTTGGGTTGGGAAGATCCCCTGGAGGAGGGCACAGCAACCCACTCCAGTAATTCTTGCCTGGAAAAACCCGTGGGCAGAGAAACCAGGTAGGTGAAGGTCCATAGGGTCACAAAGAGTCAGACACGACTGAAGTGACTTAGCAAGCACACAGCAAGAACTAATCTAACTTTTTCAAAGTATTCCTTATTACAGTTTACTTTAGTCACAAAGGCTATTTCACACACACACACACACACACACACACACACACACACACACACTCTCACATTTTTAAAATTGCATCACACATGCACACACCCATGTAATAAAGATATGTGTACACACTGACCACATGCATATATTCATTTTGCTATTTTGGACACTTTACTAAGAACTTTATTTTAGGACAGTCCACAGTATGTAATAAAACACCCTTGTCTTTCATTTCTTGGCACTGTGGGGAAAATTAATTTACAGATACTGTTCCCAGAACTTCTAAATCACCACAAATAATTTTAGAGCATCAGCATAGCTTTGACATCTGTTTGTTTCCAACTACATCAGAAACACATAAAAAACAATGGGTAACAAAATCATTGTTACCATAAACTTCAGAGGCTCAAAATAATTTGCCTTCCTGGAATTCTATGTTGAATATTACTAAGATAACTTGGTTATCAATTTAGAACTCATACTCAGATTGTAATGTTATTCGTAATGAAAATAAACTTATTTCAGTAGCCTACAGTGAGATATGTAACCGGTAAAGGACAAAGGAGAAAGGAGAAAGACAACGACACACTTGCTAATGTAACACAGAGTTTTCCTCCCGAGTCTGTATAGCTGGCCTCCTTGCATTTTCTGTAACAGGCCCTCGCCTTGTGCTGAGGGCACAGGCAGACCTAGTTCAGTCTTGGTTTCCTGTGTAATAGCTGGATGATCCTGGGCAAGTTGGTCTTCACTCTGGCCTCAGTGTCTCAGGCATAGAGTCAGGGAATTAAGTAAGATAACATCCGAAAGTTCCTCCCCCAGGGCTTGGCACAAGTAGGGTACGGAACAAATATGGTTTCTTTGGTTGTTTCCCTTGCCTTCCCTGTTCTAAGTATGGAGTGGTTATCGGATGTTCTTTTGTACTCACCCTATTATCTGTGCCTTATGGCCCTAACATTCTCTCAGAATTGTTTATTATGTACCTTATAAAGATTTATGGAAAATATTTTTGTTAAAGTTACCATGTATTTCTTCATATTAAGAACTGCTTTAACCTTGAAAACTTGAATTTCCAAGTTTTTTAGGTATAATAACAGTTTCCATTTTTGAAAACCTGGATTTCTCTGCATTTTCTGCCTCACGTGTCTGTAAGGAGGGCTGTCTCCATTCCTCAGCATTTAATAAGGATGGCGTTTTTGATACTGATGCTCCTGAAGGAATTATAACCTATACACTGAGCTCATTGCTGTGTCTCCAGGGCTCGCTACCCATGTCTGCTATTGTGTGCCAGCTGGGAAATTGCTCCCAGGACCCCCATAAAATTGGGGACACTGTCACCTGCGTAAGAAATGCCTGGTTAGCATGGGTATGGGACTGAAGTCCCTCTCAAAGTCAGACACACGTCCTGTGCCTGAGGGATTTCTTCCTACCATGGAGGAATCTTTTTTCATTTTGCAAGAAAGTTGCCTTAAAGGCTGTCGGTTGCCCTGGTGGCTCCCCTAACCTTATAGTAGCAAATGGTTAAATGTGAACCTGAGACAAGTATGACAGACTGACCAGATTAGGTGGTTCCTTGTTTTCAAATAGTCAATAAATATGTGGTTGCCCCCACAGATTTTTTTTCTTAAAAAGAGACTCATCAAACAAATGTACCATTCTGACACGTGGTCTTGTCATATGTTATCTATTCCACTCAGAGTACCTGATTAAAACCCCCAAGAATTGGGGGTGATACAGGAATAATTGTAGAACGTCCTGCTGTATACGTGCCACAGGACTTAATTCATACGGTGAGAGAAACCACAAAATCTTACCATGTAAGTCAAAAAGACAGTTCTGCAGGACCTTTCAAGTATACCTTGCTGTTCAGATATTCTCAAAGGTTAACCCCAAAAGGTAAATACTTATTATCTCCCATATAGCCAGGGTTACAAAAATAATGTCAGAAGTGCAAAAGTTGGGTGATTGCTCTGTTTTGTGCTCACTCGAAAGCAATTTCCACAAGCAATCTAAGCTAGTACCTGCCAGCAGCTGTCACCATGATTTAAATGATGCCAGGATACTATTTCCCATGGCAAGGAAAATCGTAAACTGTAGAACACATGGCAGCCCATGAACATCTAGGTCTGCACAAACAACACGAAGCAACCATATGTGGCTCTTGAGTGCTTGAAACATGCCCAATCCACATTGAGATGTGCCAGAGTACAAAATGCACGTGGGATTTCGGATACGACTTAGAAAAAAATATAGTGATTGTGTGCTGGATTGATGATATTTTGGATGTATGGAATCAAAGAAAATATTCAAATTAATTTCATGTTTCTTTTTACCTTTTAATGTGGTTACTACAAATTTAAAATGAAATATATGGGTCACGTTTGTGGTCTGCATTTCACATGTTTCTATTGGACAGTGCTGGTCTAGGTATTTCAGGAGAAAAGGTGGGGGGATGTGTCTGTGGTTTCTTCACTGTCTGTATCCCACAAAATACTAGATCTTGTTGCCTCTGTCCCACAGATAGAAACTGTCTCTATAACAAGGACATAAAATATCATATTTTTCATCCCGTGGCTGTTCTGCAGTTTACTTAGTATTTAGATTATTTAGAGTCATTCTGCAGACTCTTTGTCACAGAATTTTGTATATGATCTTAATAGTTTCCTCAGGAGAAATGGTTTGCAGCCTTTGCTTCACATTGCCCTCCCAACATGACCTGTTTGCTCCTTAGCAGAGTAGATGCCTCTTTCACCAATTTTCTCTCCATCCTGGGGATTTTTGTTGTTGTGATGGGGAGTGTGTGTTATCTCTATTAGAAAAGGGAAAACAACTGAATTTTACACTCTGACATGAGCTGCTCAGTGTAAAGTAACAGAAAGAATGAGAAAGGACAGTGTATCCTAACCCTCTTTGGATAAAGGTTTGAATTAATTTGTAGTCTCTGCAAAAATATATCAGACTGGGTGACCATTCCAAATTATATTTTTCAGACTTCAGGAAGACCCTAAGAAATAAATAATTTAACCTGGCATGGACTACCTGGTAGGATGAGTCAGCCCACTGACGTGCCCTGGAAATGAAAGGACGCCAAGAGCAGTTAGCATCCCGTGTAGCTGTCCAAGTTCATAATGAAGATCATGGGGAAAGTGTCATTTTTGCCTGGGAAGTTTCTAATTGGCCTGGCTACCTGGGATACGGTTGCATCAGGATTGCAAGTCCAATTAGCCAGGAGTTTACGAGAATCCATCCTGTGCCTTATGTACTTGAGGAGAACAAATGGAAAGGAGCCCTGAACACACGCACACACTTTCACTGTCCTTCTTTTCATTTTCCAAGTGTGTAGAACTGGTTTACGTCTAGAAATTGATCGTCACTGTTGTCTCCGGCACATTACCATTTTTCACACACAACAATTGGAACAGTTCCCTAGGAGGTTGCTGTCCTATAATTGTCATGTCTCAGGTTTGCTACGTGGTTGTAACAGTAAGAGAGCCTCAGCCACTTGATGAATGGGATGCTTCTAGACATCTGGGCTGCCTTCTTTCTCCCCGCTACTTGGTATTCTGTGTAAAGCTTGACAGGACTGCACATCCTTATGTGCCTTTCTGTTTGTTTTGTTTTTGCACTTGGTTGATTAGTTTGATAATAAAATACCAAATGAAAAAATATTTCACGCCTCCTCCCCCCCCGAAATAACATCCTACACATTCTCACCTCCCCTTTGTGGGTGATGGATAGGTCACATGCCATTTCTCTGAAAGCATTTATTTTTCTTTGCTGAGCTTAGGTGTGTAGTCATATTCTTTAAGTTCACGACATTTCTTCCTCTTTCTCCTGCATGGGGAATGAAGATAGAATTTAGTCTTCATTACTTTGCTTTTTGTTACCTGATTAGCTGAAGGGATTTGGCCTTTTTTCCTGAGATAATATCTTTTGGTTTTCCGCATTTCAGGATAAAGTCTTCGATATACATTATGTATATCAGCTGTCATTTGCTTGAAAGACTATAATTTTTGAAGTTGTTTTTCTCCCAAACCATCTAACTCCAGTCTCTGCTTTTATTTGCATAAATTTTTAACTTGTGCCTTAAACTTAGCCTGGAAAGATGACTAAAAAAGATGAATTTTGGATTTAAATGTTTTTGTTTTATTTCCCTAAAAGAAGATTGTGCTGTTATTTCCCTGGCCCAACACACTCTTCATGGCTCAGGTCCAATCTTCGCTTTCTTTAGCAATGATCTCTTCCCATTTTAGCCAACAAGTTTCCTTAACACACTTTTTTCACTGGAAGTGGCTACTCAGTGAGCTGCAGGAGCCTGACTCAGATTCATTTTAACCAAGTATCTACCAAAGAGCCTGGTTTCCTTTTCTGATTCTTTTGTATAGGCGTGCCCTGGAAAGATGAGTCACTTTCCCCTCAGTCTCAGTTTCCTTCCTCTGCAGTACAGGACTGATCTCCCTTGCTGTGTTGTCATGCGGCTTGGGTGAAAGCCCTTAGAAAATATCAAATGTGACAATTCTTTAAAAAGTTTAAAATCAAGGAAATCCTGGAAATCAGGCACTTGTCATAGCTTCTCTCCTGGTTCTTTTCTTAACTGCCTCCCCACTCGTCAGAAATACAAATTCCTGTGGCTGATTCATGTTGATATATGGCAGAAACTAACACAATATTATAAAGCAGTTACCTTCCAATTAAAAATTTTAAAAAGAAATAGAAATTCCCCATTCATTATCTCATTGTTTACTCAAAAATATTTTTTTGAGGACCTGAAGTACCTTTGTACATCTTCTTTTCTGCAAAATCTCCTTGTGTAATGTGTCAGAGAAATGGGAATCTTTAGGTACTGTAGATAAATGCTCTGTGAGTAGTAATGGAGGATTCCTCATTGGACAGGATAAAAATATTTTTAGAAGTAAGCCTGCAAAATGATCATCATTGCCAGAATGGATTTACAGATGTGGACATCACATTACACATGGTACCCGACAAGGTACTATACCCCTCAAGTTTTCATCTGCTTAAAATGAGCCCACTTTTTTAAATGGTAACTTGTTAACTGTAGGATAATTGCCTTACAATGTTGTGTTGGTTTCTGCTTGATAACAGCGTGAATCAGCTGTAAGTATACATGCATCCCCTCCCTCTTGAGCCTCCATCCCACCCTTCTGGGTCGTCGCAGAGCCCTGAGCTGTCCCTGTGCTACACAGCTGCCCATGCTTTCTGTCTCTCTGTTCTTTGAGGTTCACCATTCAGGATTCTTGCTTGAGTTGCATGGTTTCACTTGTCAGTTTTAAAGACCCTGGCTTGTCATGATCTCCTGAATTTCCATTCCATCTTCTCTCTGATTTTTCTGATTATCTTTTGTGTTTTATGTCCAGGCCCTAGAAGGAAACTTTCTTGTTTACTGGACCTAAAAGTGCTTTATTCCTGTCCACCAGCCATCCCTGACTTCACATGCTCTGCGTTCCATCACCTTTGTAGATGAGGTGTGTGGTTTGGGAAGGGTCTGGAGTCAGTTCTAGAAAGACAGCTGCCGCTTCAAGCCGTCCCCTGCTTTCTTTCTGACCCCCAAGTAGGAGCTTAGAGCAATTAGTCAACCTAGGGTAGGCCTGGGTGTTAAGGGGGCAATTATCACCTTCCCCTGGATACAGTTTGGAACTGGCGCTGGCCTGGTGGGGGCCAACCCAGGTGAAAGAAAAACAAATATTTTGATAAGCTGAGCTTTGAACAGTTACATAGTGGGAAAGGGTACTTAATATTTACTTAGGGCTTTGTCTTTATCTATGTTTTAAAACAGCTACCATGTTCCTTGTAAGTGAGTGGGAGTTTGTATCATTAGGATCATAATATAGATTATATGTAATGTGTATTTGTCAAATAAGCACAGGCAAAATGATCATGTCATATCCCTAACCTCTCCTGTAGTCTCACATATTCCCTAGTTTCACTCTCAGCTCAAGCTAAAAGAAAGCCCACCTGGCCTTCCCACCCCATTACTGCCCAGGGGTGCCTGGGGTGGGGTCCGAGAAGAGTGAGTTCACCTCCCTCCATCTGGGTGGCCTTATATTTGCATCTCATATTAATGCCAGAGATGTTACACTTACTCTTTAAATAAAAAGCTTCACACTTACCTAGAAAGAACTCTTGTGTGTGTGCATGTGGGTGTGTGCATACACATAATGTATGTGCTTATATATGTAAAACTGTGTTATGTGATAAACTTTCTGGTGACTTCCTTTAACACCGTGTTTTCGGTGATTCTGTAGTATCACTGGGATTTCAGCTTCCTTTTGAGAATCCCTTGCAGGTTGTATGAGACCTTTGTAATGATCTGTAGAATGCTGCATTTGTGTTTTCAGGACCCATTTTACCTTGACCATTTAAGCATACAAGGCTGATTGAAGTAAGTAAGTAAGTGTTAGTCGCTCAGTCGTGCCTGACTCTTTGCGACCCCATGGACTGCAGCCCACCAGGCTCCTCTGTCCATGAGATTTTCCAGGCAAGGATACTGGAGTGGGTTACCATTTCCTTTTCCAGGGGATCTTCCCAACCCAGGGATGAAACCTGGGTCTCCTGCACTGCAGGCAGATTCTTTACTCACTGAGCTACAAGGGAAGCCCAAGGCTGGTTGAAGTAAGCCCCAAATGAAGCAGGAAGTCAGGGGAGCTGAAGGCTGTGTTCTCAGCAGGAGAGTCTCTGAAAGTGTAAGGAGACTTACACTTTGGCTATAAGCAGTGGTCATCACCATGCCTACATCAGCCAAATCCAAGAGAGAGAAACAGAGAGAAGAGAGCTAATCAGAGCCTTCTCCCTGTTCTTTTTTCTTATGTGTATTTTTTTGGGGGAGCGTGGTCTATTCATGTGCAATTTTCCAGGATTTTATTGAGCTGTTTTTGTCCCAGTTTATAATTTGAAATTAAAATAAATGGAACAGTGTGTGGTATTGTTTGTTGAAAGATATTTTTGCCTTTATTCTTGACCCGAATGATTCTGTGCATGTAACCATTTTCCTTACCAACATTAATCTGATTGATCACCCAGGCCAGTCTCCTTTTCAAAGCAGGAATGCCAACTTCCCACTCACCAACCCACCATGTTTTAGTGGCTCCCCAGATTTGGGGATTTAAGAACCAATACACTAAACAAGCTTCTCCTGGTGGCTCAGATGATAAAAAATCTGCCTGCAATGCTGGAGACACGGGTTATAAATATTTATTAATATTTGTTAAATTTTTATTTTGTCAAGAAGACACAAGTTTAAACAACCACCATCTTTTGTCACTATTTCATAAAATCACCCGAAGTATTTTATTTAGTCATTTATTTTAATACCACTACTTGTTTAATAGGGCTTCCCTGGTGGCTTAGCTGGTAAAGAACCTACCTGCCAATGCAGGAGATGCAAGAGACACAAGTTTGATCCCTGGGTCAGGAAGATCCCCTGGAAAAGGGAATGGCAACCCACTCCAGGATTCTTGCCTGGAAAATTCCATGGACAGAGGAGCCTGGCGAGCTGCAGTCCATTGAATCACAAAGAATCACACTTGTTTAATGCCAGAAGTGTGAGAATTCCATAATTTTAGATTAAATTTAACTCTTCGAAAAATTTCTGTTTACCACTTGGCGATCATCTCTCCCTGGGCTGGTTTTTGTGAAATCCGCATCTACGGCTGCATCTCTGACCCAGCCCTACTTGAACGCTGCTGGTGGTGGCAAGCTCTCTAAGATAGTTTTTAGACAGGACTTCTTTATAGTTTTTTTCTTTTCCAGGTGAGCATCTGCAAGGCTGTCAGCCATTTCCTCCTTGTAGGATATGATTTCTAGACCTTTGTCTACCATGCCCACTCTCCCCGGGAAGAGCTCAGACTAAGTAAAAGGAGATGTTTAGAACAAACGTGTTTCGTGTAGAAAGCACTCTGTGAAAGCAGGCTGTCATTATCCCTTTATTCCTTTACTCCTTTCTCCTGAGTTGTGACTGTTGATCACTGTCAGGCACTATGCTGGGGCCTGGTATACAAAGAGCAGGTGATCCAAGAGCACACATCTAATGGGGATGCAGACTTGGAGGTGATGCAAGGCTGTACCAGGAGGTGGTAGGGACACCTGCCTGTGGTAGCAGGCAGTTGCAGAGGCATCACTTAGCTTGGTCAGGGAAGATCAGAGAAGGCTTGCTGCTGCTGGAGACAAGCTTTACACCAAGGCTGCAGAAAGACACTGAATCTCCCAGGTGAAGTGACATCTTAAATGTCAGGAAGTTAAGATGGAGCAGGGCAGGTGCAGGGCTTATATAGGGTCCACAGGTAATCTGGAGCTGTTTGAGATTTCTAAGGCTGTTGTTGTTACAGGGACCATAAACTGGGTAGCTTAAAATGATTATTTCACAGCTCTGAGGGCTAGAAATCCAAAATTAGGTGTCAGCAGAACCATGTTCTCTTTGAAAGTTTTGGGGGACTCCTTCCCCACCTCTTCAGCTGGTGGTGACTTGCTTGCAGTCCTGAGTGTTCTGGCTTCCAGCTGTATCCGCCCCCTCACCCCCAAGCTCTGTCTCATCATCACATGGCATTCTCCCTGTGTCTCTATCTGAGTCCAGATTGCCCTCTTACAAGGACACCTGTCATATTGGATGCAGGCCTACCCTAATGACCTTATCTTAATTTGATTATATCTACAAAGACTCTATTTCCAAATCACGTGCACAGGTACTGGAGCTTAGCACTTGGATGTACTTTTTTCAGGGGGTGGAGATGGGGTGGAACACAATTCAGCCCATAGTGGTGGGTGTCAGGGAATGTTGAGCAAAGAGGCCCAAAAGCATAATTTCTTTCTATGGTCAGGATCATATATTTTCCTCAGTACAATCTAAATCTGTCTCATTCAGAGAACTTGAATTTGTTCCTAATCAAAAAATCCAGGTATTTTCATATGAGTAAGCCAAGGCTTTCCCTAAATTTATACAGTTGACCTCCACCACCCCACCACCCCCACCTTGGAACTTATATTAAGACTTACTTTTCCCTGTTAAATATTACAGTGTTGGCTTTGGCCAAAAATCATTCTAGCCTGTTGAAATAATTCTGACATCTTACTTTCACCACCACCCCCAGCTTTGGGATGTTGATATATTTAATAAATACACTATCAGTGACCTGGTTTATAGCATTTTTAAATGTTGTATACGTGCTGGCCAAGAACAGAGCCTTGTGGCTCATCACTAGATGGTTCCTCTGTGCTGACTGTGACCCTGACCATCAGACTAGCTCAATCACTTGTTTAGCTAGGTACCCACTCACCCAAACCACCCTTCCTCTTTGCAGATATACTGGTCTAATCCCTGAGCAAATAATGATTTTTATTTAGCTCAAATCAAAATATACATTGTAGCATTTCCAAGCAACCCTGACCATCCTCACCCACCCCCAGAGTAGAAAGAACAAATTTTAATGTTCCTGAGTTGCTCTGAAGGACTTCACTGATGCCTGTTGTCTTCAGTCTTGCTAACTTTCTAGTTCACCAGTTCATTCTGGAATTTCACTTCAGATCAGCATTAGCCTTACCTGCCTTTTTCTTCTAGAATCTAGTTTTCTGTTCTTTTAAAGAATCAGAATGATATTTTTCCTTTCCATTAGCACCTCTCCTATTATGCAGGTTTTCTGAAAACAACCAAGATTGGAAAATCCTTGCTGATGGTGTCCTGTAAACAAAAGCACTTTTAGTCCCAGCCTGGGAAATCCCATGGACAGAGGAGCCTGAGGAGCTGCAGTCCATGGCGTCCCAAGAGTTGGATACAATTTAGCAACTAAACCACCATCACTTCATTCACAACCCCCTTACTTCTGGAAAATACAGTAAATTTAAGCTCTCCTGAGAGTGAAGCATATTACCTTCATTTGAAACATGGTAATTTTGTGAAACTGATACTAATGTAACTTACAGCATTTGGCTGGCTCTCTTTGGTTCCATTCTTTTCAGTTCAGTTCAATTCAGTCGCTCAATCATCTCCGACTCTCTGCGACCCCATGGACTGCAGCACGCCAGGCCTCCCTGTCTATCACCAACTCCTGGAGTTTACCAAAACTCATGTCCATTGAGTCGGTGGTGCCATCCAATCATCTCATCCTTTGTCATCCCCTTCTCCTCCTGCCCTCAATCTTTCCCAGCATCAGGGTCTTTTCAAATGAGTCAGCCCTTCACTTCAGGTGGCCAAAGTATTGGAGTTTCAGCTTCAACATCAGTCCTTCCAATGAACACCCAGGACTGATCTCCTTTAGGATGGACTGGTTGGATCTCCTTGCAGTCCAAGGGACTCTCAAGAGTCTTCTCCAACACCACAGTTCAAAAGCATCAATTCTTCTGCCCTCAGCTTTCTTTATAGTCCAACTCTCACATCCATACATGACTACTGGAAAAACCATAGCCTTGACTAGACAGACCTTTGTTGACAAAGTAATGTCTCTGCTTTTTAAAATGCTATCTAGGTTGGTCATAACTTTCCTTCCAAGGAGTAAGCGTCTCTTAATTTCATGGCTGCAATCACCATCTGCAGTGATTTTGGAGCCCCCAAAAGTAAAGTCAACCACTGTTTCCACTGTTTCCCCGTCTATTTCCCGTGAAGTGATGGGACCAGATGCCATGATCTTGGTTTTCTGAATGTTGAGCTTTAAGCCAACCTTTTCGCTCTCCTCTTTCACTTTCATCAAGAGGCTCTTTAGTTCTTCTTAACTTTCTGCCATAAGGGTGGTGTCATTCATTCTTTTGCATTAAAATAATTCCTCTCTTATGTTCTTAAGTTTTAGAGCCATACTATTCTGTCTTTGGAATGATTGCTTATATTTATCTGCAGTGTCCAAGGACAGTCTTTTTCAGAAACAAACCAGTGGGAAACCCATGTGCGAACCCTGTTTATCCTTTTCCATCAGATACGCTCTTAAGAGACGTGACCGCTGTCACGAGTGACCCTTCAACGAAATATCTAAGTTTAGAAATGTCAACTGTGCTGGCAGGCTATTCCCTTGCCTGTCCAACTCAAGTGTATCTTTTTTTTTTTTAAACTAATGATAACATTTATATTAAACCCCCAGATTTCTTAGAATGGAAGTGAGTGAAATAGATACCATTTTCCTTCTCAGTCTGTTCTTCAAACAAGCTTTTCAAGGTTGTGGGGCAGTCAGGATTTATTACTTTAAAAAAAGGTGGCCTCACGGCATTTGGAAATCAATACGCTGGTGCCGTGTGCTGGATCAAAGCCAACATTAGGGTTCAGTCTAGGAAATGTCCAATCTGACCCTGTCCTTTTTTAGTCTGTGTCAGAATCAAGAGAAATTTCCAGGTAATTTGCACACTCTGTTTTAGTAGTTTCAGATAACTCTCTGTTTTACTTTAGAGAGCATGTTTACTTTTGCTCTCTGTCACGCTCTTCTTGTTTTGAATGAAGCAGTCATTTATGGTTTGAGTGTTGAAGTTTAAATGCATTCTGTTTTACAGACTTCTGGTACTCTGTTGTGTGTAAAAAAAAGCTTTCTAGTTTTGATTTTGCAAGACAATCTAGGAACCAAAACTCTTCTCAGTTTTTTGTGTTCCCCCGCCACCAACCCTTTGTAGATTTCCTTTTAGTAGCAATTTTTAATTCCATATTAAGCTCCTAAATTACCTTTCTTCCCTCATTTGTTTTTATAAGCTAAACTGGGATAAGATACAAGGCCATGTTCAAGGCAGAATGCAGTATTTCCCTTCTCTGGCTGCCAGGCTCCCTCAAATTCCCCATACCAAACACTTTAAGGGAAAAAAAAATGTATATTGCATGTTTATGTTTTATTCATTCAGGCAATATATATTGAGAGGGTTTTATTATGCAAAGATCTGAACTGAAAAATAGCCGTAAAAAATGGTAAGTCTACATTTCTCAACATTCTGTGTCTTAAGGACCACATCATTATGAAGGTGAGGAGGGGAATTTAGTGATCTCCAGTGATAAGAATGAAAGTGCCCTTATTCCAAATAATTCCAGGAGGGATGGAAGAAAAGGTTAACATTTATTTGTTACCAAGCATCTGTCATGGGCCATTACTGTGCTGACCCCCTAGTAACAGTGCTGTGAAGGAGATGTCACCACATCCTTGGTGGTAGAAATGGTACAAATGGGGATGCTGAGGCCAGCCACACACACCCAAGTCACAGAGCTGGTTATTGCCCGAAGGTGCACTTGAAGACAGGTCTCTCTCTCTCTCTCTCTCTCTCTCTCTCTCTCTCTCTCTCTCTCTCTCGGCAGCTCCATCTGCTTCCCAGTGTAACATTGTCTTCCTTCTCATATGGTGAAGTACTATATCAACATGAAGGTGAGATTGTCAAAGCAAAGAAAATACATCACAGGTTTTGGTGGGAGAGGAAGAAACTTTCTTAAATGCTCTATCATTGTCAGTTTATAAATTCAACTCAGAAATAAAACACAATTTTATGTAATTAAATTGCCTTTGTTTTAAATGTTAGACAATCAGTGTGTTGAGACTTCTGGGGACTTATTTTTATGATAGACTCTCTACATTTTACTTGCAAAATTCTGGGTTCCATTTTCAGCAAGTATTATTTTCCTCTGACATATTAGTACTTGGGTGCTCTAATTTGGGCCTGACCATCTGTGACTGCATCCATGAGCGCTGCAGTACAGTGACTTGTGGCTAAAATATTGTCATCAGATAGGCTCAGAGACCCTTTATGTGCTGTGTGCTCTTAAAAAAACATAAAATAGTGTAAAGCTCCTTTACCTTGATTGCAGATCATAATAGACTGGATATAAGCTCTAATAGCAAATCTGTGTAATAAATCAAATGCTTTATAGTGTGCTGGTTATTTAGAAGAGAGGTATAAGTTTTTCACAGAATATGGCAAAAAGTGCATCTTAGCCATTTCTAATGAGGTGGTTTTTAATATTCATTCTAAATGAATTATTTAGTTTGAGCCGTACATGCAATAAACAGCGTCAGTTGTTGCTTTTGTGTAGCATTTATAATAGTTTAGCTGTGCCAGCATCGGTGTTGAGAAGGGAGAGTACCAGGCGTGGTTCTACATTTAGTCATAAGTCATATTCATCCCAAATCTGGGTGTAAATTACTAATTTTATTTGTATTCTGAAAGGATGTGTTCATCTTAAAATTTCAGTGTTATGAAAAACTAGATTTGTAGATATATTTTCTCTTGAAAAATGTGATGCTTTGTCCCCAGACTTCTGTAGTTTATCCCCCATCAGCTCATATGTTGTAAAGCAGCCCGTCTAGCTGAGGGCTGGACCACTCGACGATGGCGTTTGCTTCTGCTACGTTAACCTGCAGGCTCCAGGTTTGGAACTGGAACCAGAATTTACTGTCCTTTCCAGGATAGTTCAGAAAAGAAGACAATGGTGATTCCTTTTCTCCATCTCCTCTTTGTTCACCGAGGCAAACCACTGGCTTTCTATAACACAGATACCACAGGCTATTTTTCTCAGATGTTAAGTTAAAGCATTTAAGCCTAGTTAAAAGAAGTCCTCTGTCTTAAAGCTTTCCTCTCCTTTAGAACCTTGCCATTTATCTCCTAGCTCTCCTGAGCCCTCCATGATAACTTCTTGAACTTGAATGTTATTGCCTGAGTACAAAGAAACAAACAAACAAAAAAGAGTAATACTAAAACAAAAATGTAACATTTCTCTGCTAATTCTAGCTGTAAGAGTTTTATTAATCTTACTAAAATCCTGCTTTCATCATATCATTCCACAGTTGCAAAACCTCCAGCCACATTCTGTTCCCTGACTCCTTTTCCTAGAACCCAAGGCCCTGTCAGACCTTTTCAGACTTGGCTTTTCTTACTCCTCACACAGCTTGCATTAGACAGATTCCTCTGTTTATTGTCTTCCATGGCCTACCTGAACTTGTTTTCCCCAAAGTTTTTTTTTGCTGAACTTGACCTTCATCCTGTTTATGCTCCTTTATTTAGCTTTCATCATACAAGATCACAACATTCTTAGTTATTTTTTAATATTAAAAAAATCCCTTACAGTCCCTCTCCCAAAAACTGTTCCCCTTGATGGCAGGAATGGCATCTTACATATTGTTCATAGGCCTTGGATGGTGAAGGGCGTACTGGAGACATGCTGTAAATATGTGTGGCTTGATTTCTTAGTCTGACCTCCTTCTTGACTGTACTTGTCTTTCATGTGTTCCATTCAGCTTCAGCACCAGGTTTGCCTTTGACCTTTAGGACTGCAGTAACTTTTCCTGCCAAATATTTTCCACCTTCAAACCCTGGCTGCCATTCCAGCCGCATCAGATGTGCCGTCCTCTGCTGTCCCGTACACAGAATCATGTATTCACAAAGCACACCCAGCTGTACAGCACAAGTGAAAGGGGCAGTGACCGAACATTAAGGAATCAAGCCAAAATGACTGGAATTACAAATGGAATATCTTTCTATACCTTTAATTTTTGTATCTTAGATGTCTTATACAGACAGCGAAAATCTTCAAGACCAAAAAGCTGAAAGTCTTAAAATACCTGTCTGATACTGATTGCCTAATTTTAAAATTTCACATATACTTTATCTTCAAATGCTTACCACTTCTTATACTAAGTAAATAAAGAAAAGAGAACAAGTTAAACTATTCAAAATAGTGAGGATTCAGGATAACATGGATAAACAGTTCCTTTTGCTTTTTCTATTTTAGGCCTCATTGTCCAACAAACTTTGCTCTTAGCAGAATGCATGTAATTTATACTTTCTTTTCCTTCTCCTATTCAACCATTTTTAGAAGAGCTAAAGCAAATTGTAGGAAATCCCCTTTCCTGGGAAGTCATTGTAAAGATAAGCAAAAAAAAAACAAATTAGAGAACTGTATATACAGTATCACCTATGTGTGCCTATATGTATGTGAATTTTTTTCCCTTTTCTCTCACAAGTCCACAGTCACAAGGAAGTTTTGGCTCTTGGTTCATAAATCCGTTCCCACCAAACAGATACATGTAGTTACTCTGTTGAAGCTTTAAAGCCAGCCATACCTCCTTCTGACTGGTACATTTGTTGTCTTGGGCCTCTTATTCCAAATAGAACAAGGTTGCCTACCCAGAAGGTCAGGTAACAACTTTCTGAATGTTATCAGTATCTGGTCTCAGAGACTTAGCAGTTACAGAGTCCACCCTCATCCTTACGCCACCTGCTTGGAACTATGCAGACTCAACACTGGGAACTGCTTTGAACCTCTGGAATATTCTGCAGTTGGCAAGTAAAGTATCTGCAGTTACCCACATGGTTGACCAAAGCAAACTTCTGCCTCTCTTCTTCCTTACTTACCAGCTTCCCTGGTAGCTCAGCTGGTAAAGAATCCGCCTGCAATGCAGGAGACCTGGGTTCGATCCCTGTGTTGGGAAGATCCCCTGGAGAAAGGCACGGCAACCCACTTCAGTATTCTTGCCTGAAGAATCCCTGTGGACAGAGGAGCCTGGCTGGCTACAGTCCATGGGGTCGCAAAGAGTTGGACACGACTGAGCGAGGGAGCGCAGCACAGTGTGTAACCTTCAGTGGGTCCCATACTCTCTCTGCTCCTCACTTTCACATCCACAAAGTGTAATAAAACTTCACCTACTCAAAAGATTGTTGGGAAGATTAAAAATATTTGACCTAAATCACTTAAAACAGTGTCTGGCATAAAGTAAAAGCTGCATTAATGTAAGCTGTTACTTCTGTTATTCCCCTGAATTGACTCACTAGGTCATAGGCTTTCCAGTGTGGATGCTAATTCGATAGCACATGGTCAGAAGTATGGTTTTTTTCCTCATTTCAGTCCCCTCTCACTCCTTCTTGCTGGTTATTGTCATTTGCATGGGCACAGCCTCTCTCACAGGGTGGGAAGTTTCTTTGTCCTTCAGAGGCAGTTCAGTTATTAAGTCAAACAAGCAATCATCCTATATGCATGAGGAATATCCCACCTTTTTTCACATTTAAAATAATCAGTTTTTGTTTACATTATGTGTACACTTTTTCTCTTTTTTTCACATACTTATTGCTTTTTGTGTGGGGGGCGTTGATAATGTTCATAAAATAAATTAACACAAGCACTGCCAATGACCCCATAGGGCCTTAAATGAATCTAACTGGGATGACCAATATTAAAATAACTCATCAACCCTTACCGCCATCTGTTGGTAATACATGGAATAAGCTCCATTCTCCAGAGCCTTGGCTTGTAACCAGCAATGTTCAAAAGCTCCAAATTCTCTAGAAGGGGAGAGATAGACAGTGTACGTGTGTGTGTGTGTGTCTGTGTGTGTGTGTGCGCGTGTGTGTACACTCATGTGCCATATGCATATACATGTACATACACATTGGACAGAGTCTATATATAAAGATACTCAACAATCTGTTTAACATTTGTGTCCAGGACAATATGTGATTTTAGTATTTTAATCTACTTTTCCATGTCTTCAAATTACAACAAATATGCATTTCTTTTGTAATTATGGTAAATTATCAAAAAGGTAAAATTTACGAGCGACTAAGCGATGGGAGACAGAGAAAAATCAAACTTTATTTTAGTAAGTGTGAACTAAAAGCATCATATTCTAGATCCTTTCTCATGTCATCAGAAGGGCTTGTTCTGTACTCCATCCCCACAATATGACTGCATCAGCCCCTGAGAAACTAACTTCGCCAGGGCCTGAGCAATTTAAAAGTTTTCTGTTTCCAGGTCAGGGATCTGTATTTTTGTGAGAGCCTCTTGTGCTCTGAGCAGTATAACTGAGTGAACAGCTCACAGAAAAGATGTTGTGGGAAAGGAAAACCCTTCAGACCCCTGCCCCCACCACCACCTGTGGTAACTCCACAGAAGCAGCCTCCTGAGCCGCTGGATTGGAGGGAGGCTGGTATATAATAGTACCACGGACAGTGAAAACTGTCTTGACTTTCTGGGAAGTCATGGGCTTTCAGTGTTAACCCACAAATCACGATGAAAACCACAATAGAAAGTAAAAATGATCAATGTCAGACATATCTCTTCTCCTATACACACCCCCATCCCTCTTTCAACCATGAACCACCTGTTTATTTCTTGTGTCTAAAACAAACAAAAAACTTGCTTTGGCTTGAAAAATAAATCTATTCTGATGCCTTAATAGAAGAGATCTTCCATTTTTTCCCCCTCACCTTTCATACTCTGAGTGTATAAAGGAAATACTGTTTCTCAAAAATCATTTTTTTTTTTTTTTTTTTAATTCCTGCAGACTATTAGAATCACATGGAGGGCTGCTGCTCAAGAGCTTTTTCCCTTTAAGACCACCTTTAATCTTTAGAGTATACTTTGGCCAAGGCAGGGGAGGGGAAATGTCTAGAGCCCAACAAATTTCTCAATAGCCCAACTTTCTCACCAGCTTATTTCCATTTTGCAGCCATAGAAAGCTTAAAGGAGTTCTACTACACATTCATCATCTCTTGAGGCCCAAGGCCCAGAACACTCTATAGCAGTTATCACAGAAGGAGCACTTAAGGAGTGTATTTATCAGGTTAGGAGTAAGAATTAATCCAATAGTTTCTCTGCCATGCATTTCTCAGCATGCACTTCTGAGTAGTAGTCTTCCATGCACAACAGGAGCAGGATGGGCAAGAATGAAACTCAAGAATGTTGAATAGGCTAGTCTGTTACATCCCACAGAAACTTCAAGAAATCACCCCCACCAGCCTACCCAAGATCAAGTAATAGGCCGTCTTCAATAGATTATTTGAACAAACGGTAATTAGCGCACACTTCTCCAACAGATTTATTTCTTTAAAGGAATGGATTTTGAAGTTAAAATACATAAGGCAGAGAGGTACAGAATAGAAAATAAATACAAATGTAAGCTGTTTTGCTAATGGCTTTATAACCACAAACTAGTACAGAGAATGCCCTGTACAAAACACAATAAAGCTTCAAGGTGGAGGTGTTCCCTTAGGCAAGACTGAAGACTTCAGTCCCTGGTATTTGGAATTTAGGCTGCAGTCCTTGTTTTTGGATGGATCACTGGATGTGTGGCACAGTCCATGCTTTTAACCAGATTTGAACAGGAGAACGGCCACTTGGCCCAGATAGAAGTAGATGAAGTGTTTGGTTTCATGTGTCACATAACTGCCGAAGTTCCTCCCCACGATGCAGTGCCAGGTGGAGCTGTACTTCTTGTTGACCTCCTCCTTGATATGGGCCGCAATGTTCTTCTCTATATTATATTTCTCCAGTGCCTTAGTAGCACACTCCAGAGTCCTGTTCCATCTCCTCCGACATATCGGCGTTCTTGATCACGGCCCTTTGGTCACACATGGTTACCAAGGAGCAGGGGCTGGTCTCCTTGGGGAGAGGCTGGCGACGCTTACAGCTGCGTAGAGAGGTGGTCACTACCGAAGCCTTGGCGCATTTCTTATTTCGTAGAGAAACTGCAGTAAGAACTTAAACGTAACTATGTTTTAGTTTTGATGTGTTAGGCAAGATCTTAGACCCAGAATTTCTGTGAGCTTTTGTTTTCCCATTTGCAAAAGTGAGAATAATAGCAGCTACCTCTTAAGATTGTTTTGAAGTTAAATAAGATCATACACAGAAAATGCCTGGAACTTTAGTAGAAACTAAGTAAATGTAATTCCCTTTCTAGTTTCTTATAAAATCGCCCACTGAATGGTTGAGGAGATTAGGGATGGTTTCATGGAAAATCTGGTTTACAACAGGTTCTTTAAATTCAGATTGGTAGGAGGGGACAATGGAGAGATGAGAGAACCATGTTCAACTCTCACCTCTCCCCACCTTTTTTTTATTTGCTATGCTGTGCAGCATGTGGGATCTTAGTTCCCCACCAGGGATTGAACCCATGCCCCTTGCATTGGGAACACAAGAGTCTTAACCACTGGACCACCAGGGAAGTCCCAGAGAGAACCATGTTCAAAGTGATGTTAAGGCAAATTAATGTTAGACACATGTTAAAAGAGTTAATGACTAGCTGAATTCAGGAATGGCCGAGTTGATGATGTCTCAGGGACATCGCCACCTTCCCTGCTGGCTCAGATGGTAAAGTGTCTGCCTGCAATGAGGGAGACCTGGGTTCGATCCCTGGGTCGGGAAGATCCCCTGGAGAAGGAAATGGCAACCCACTCCAGTACTCTTGCCTGGAAAATTCCATGGACAGAGGAGCCTTGTAAACTACAGTCCATGGGATCGCAAAGAGTCAGACATGACTGAGCGACTTCACTTCACTTCACTTCAGGGACCACAAACTTCATGGAAGATTGGGAATCTGATGCTGCTATAGAATGAAAAGATACAAGAAGAGGAGACAAGGAAAGATTTGTCTAGGGTTCTCTGGGGATGCAATTTAGAAAATAGAGGACATGAGGCAACATTTAAATAGATATTTAAGTATTTTATATTTTAGTAAGATACTAAGATGTTTAAGTAAAAAGAGGAAGACAAAAACTAAAACTTTGGTCAGATTAAAATAAAAACCCAGGAAGGAGAAATTGGCTTCATCAAAGAAGATTAATTTATTAAATCCATGGCATTAGATATATTTCCTAGGGAAGAGAAGGGTTGAGGACTAATTATTAAATGTGATGAAAGAACTTGGTTAAGGAGAGAGAGGAGGGAGCTGAATGAGGAAGGGAAAAAAACTGAAAGAGAGCGCAGAAAGGTGAGATGGGAATCCCCAGAATGAGGGTCCTAGAAGCCAAGGTGTAAAAGTGAGGAGTAATGTCAGATGTCTCAAAGATCAAAGAGAACCCAAACCAGACCAAAGTATGGCATGGATGGAGTCTCTGGATCCAGTGCTACCGGGAGCCTCTTTTCTATCTCTGCTTCCCACTCCTTCCTCTCTCCATGTCTTATTCCTCATTATTAATGTGGAGAGCAGAGCCAGAAAGATAGAAGGCCAGCCCCTGACCTTCTCTAAATTTCCTTCTATTTGGTTTACAAAAGACCCTGAACTCTGTGACCTCAAGCAAAGTCCCTTAATCTCTGTAACTCCCAATACCTTTATCCTACATTGAAGTCATACCAGTTTTCTTCCCTGCTTTTGGAAAGGGCTGAGGTAGGGATGCAGTCTAAAAGCGTTTTCAGCTAAAACTTGTGCAAAGGAGAGAGCTCTGATAAATATCAAGCGTGTCAATAACTTAGGTAGATACATGGTTGCTGAAAGGTGGTCTTTAAATCACTTCCTTTTTTCTGGTTTGCAGATATTTTTTTAAAATGTTATAAGCTTAGTGAGCTTCTGTTAAGGTTGTTACAAATACTCAAAATCTTTACAGGGAATTGAAGGTGTTTATGCATCCTTATGCCTCTTGGATGTAATTGTCATTTAAACCTTAAATTATCTTTACTTTTATGTCCAGTTAGTAATCATTTGATTACATGATTACACAGAGTGAAATTAATTGAGGGAGAGTGGTGGCCCAAACTCTGTTTCTTCTAGATAAGCATCTTTCAGCTTGTTCAAATGCATAAAATAGAAACCTACAACATTGAAAATGTTTTAAAGTACAGAGAAAATGTGAAATTTTTAAAGTAAATATATAGAAAAGTAAAATTTGGGGATTTGCCGTGTGTAAATGTGGAAATAGTCTCAGATACCTGCAGTATGTTAGATGCATTTCCCATAGACCCAGTAATTTTTAAGAATTATTTTTCAACAGTCTTCTCTGTTTTTTGAAGACAAACATAGATAGCAGTGCTTTGCATTGTAGTCTGGTCACTGTGAAAGGATATAGGGTAGTATATATATTTAAACTCTCTTGCCCCTTTGTTTTTTTTTTTTTAAATTTATTTTTAATTATTTATTTTTCTGTACCAGGTCTTAGTTGAGACATGCAGGATCTAGTTCCCTGGACCAGGGCCTCCTGCTTGGGGGGCTCAGAGTCTTAGCCACTGGACCATCACGGAAGTCCCCCCTTTGTTCTCCATAGCAGTGCCCTCAGTTTTAACATTCTGAATTGTTTCCCTTCTTTCCCCAACTTCTGTTGTACATGAAGGAATTTGAACACATTTTTCATACGAACCCTCATAAATTAATGCTTGATTCCTGGTTCATTGTTTTTTGGTTTTTATTGCCTATTTCTTGCACTCACATGCCCACACATACATTAGTGAGTATACTGTGTAACTATTATTGTGGCGTTAAAAGAGGTCTTAAAAATATAAACAGTCATCAAAATCTTAGATAAAATACCTGTTTTAAATATTACATTCAAAATACTTAAATATCCCATCAAGCGTGTTAAAGATACATATTCCAACACACCCTTCTGTGATGATCTAGAGCCATGCAGAATCACCTGCAGAAGCAAAATGAATAGTGTGATTCAGGGAGGTTTCTTGCCTCAATTAGTTCATAAAGGCTATATGCATCGTAGTCTTTTCCCTTAACAATTCTGTAGCCTTGCCTTTGGCTTTGTATTTGACCACAAACATAGTGTAACTATGGGGCTTCCCTTGTAGCTCAGTCGGTATAGAATCTGCCTGCAGTGCAGGAGACCTGGGTTTGATCCTTGGGTTGGGAAGATCCCCTGGAGGAGGAAGTGGCAACCCACTCCAGTATCCTTGCCTGGAAAAATCTCATGGATAGAGGAGCCTGGTGGGCTGCAGTCCATGGGGTCACAAAGAGTTGGGCATGACTGAGCGACTAACACACACACACACACACACACACACACACACACACACATACAGTGTTTCTAGAAGAAACTGCTTTTTGTAGAGAAACTATTTTTCCTAAAGCTCACATTCCATTTCTGTGGTCCCAAGATCACCAGGTAAGTGCCTGATTTCTCAAAGTTAAGTATCAAACTATAATCCAAAGAGCCAAATGAGAGGTCTAGCCATTCCTCCTTTTTAGTTTAGCTTGAGTTTTGAATTCTTATTTCCTGTCCCCTAGTAAAGAACATTTTATACTTTAAAGTTTTCAGAGGTTTGATAAGTGTGTGTGTTCTCTGGACTTAGATATTAATAAAGGTTCCTCAATTATAACCTCTTTTTTTTTCTTTTTTTAGATATGGGAAGATCGTTTCCACAAAGGCAATTTTGGATAAGACAACAAACAAATGCAAAGGTATGTTTCCTTGTCTGATGATTTACTAAATCAGAGCTTTAGAAAAAAAAGTGGAATTTGAAACCTGATCTTTGATTTCAAAACTACCTCCATTTATTAAAACCCAAATCTTATATGTCAACCAGTTTCTGTCTTGCACAGTGTCAGCATATTGCTTACGTTGGTCCCTGGCTGAGTTTTGGCTGGAAACCCAACAGCAGCTAGCCGCTTGCCAGAATCCCAGATTTGACGCCAGGAGAGTTAACATGCAAAATACTGGCTGGCATTTATCCCCTGCTTTTTAAGGGGGAGTAGAGTTAGAAAATAGCTTTTCTTTCCTGAGCCTGAGGAGATTAGAGCTGCTTACCGAAGACCATTGGACTGTACTAAAGAACTGAAAAGATTACATATTGTGCAAATTGGCTCTATTAATTAGAATAGAGTAGTTTTAAGCAGTACTTAATTACATGTTTCAATACTCCCAATTGTTCTCTGCTGAATGCCTGTTGACAATATTGGCAGCAGGGAGGGGAGAACCATTTTCACTGACCAAATTGTAATAGGGAGGGGAGGTCATACGCCCCTTTGAAATATGCTGCTGCATTAATTTGATGCACTGACCTTCAGTTTTCCGTGTAATTAGGATGAGCTCATCCAGCTCCATGAGCTGGAAGAGGAGGCGTCTACAGTAGGCAGCACTGATGCTCTGTGGCTCTGACTTTTAATGATCCAGCATCTTAACAATAGGCATGTGATTTCTAGGAAAAGGGAAGAATGGAGTCAGCTGACTTTGAGTCTAACAACTGACCCCATGAATTGAAATAAGGTTAACAGGGATAGGCAGAGAAGGCAAATCTCCTCATTAATTAGACCCCAGTTTTCCAAGTAGGGGTGACGGTTGTGACTTAGCACAATCTGAACAAGGCAAAGAACGTCAATGAAGCCTATGGTACGATAGGGCCTCGCCTTAGAAGCCAGCCGTTTCCTTTAATCTAGACTTGAAGTGATTCATTGGACTCCTGTCTCTTCTTCAAAGCTCCTGAATTTAAAGGAGCTATTGTGGCAAATATCTGAGCCCATGTTTAATCAGCATGGCACATTCAGGCAGTTTTGCCATAGGACACTGAATAGAGCAGTGCTTCATATAGAGTGATACTCAATTAATATTTTAAGTGAATTAAACTGGAGAGGGTCTAATTGTAGACTGAAATGTTTACCGAGTTACCAGGTTAATCTTGTTTAACATATTTTAAAATGATTTGGATGAGCAGGGACACAGGAAAAAACGTCTTGGTTTTATCACCAAGAGATGGACTCAAGCAGGTATAAACCAGGAAGCTGATCTCAGCATTTGTTTCAAACCAAGAGAGAAATCACAGTAGACAAGAGTTTTACAGCCTTACCTACGTTTCTTCCTCCTGACCCCACCCAATTCCCTCTCCGTCAAAAAAGAAGTCTTCACACAGGTCAGTGTGTTAAAAAGCAGAGCTGCCCTAGTTAAGGGAGAGAGAGGACCCAGCGGCCTCCCTGAGTGAACTCTCTGTCACACCTCTGCACTGGACACTGCTGTTTCACACTCTTCTCCAACGAGACCCTATTGCCAAGAAGCCAAAAGTACACAAAATGCTTAGCGTGATCTAGAAATGCTGTGAGTGAAAAAAATGTATACTAAACCTAACATCTTATAATAATATAAACCCATGATATTTGACAACAGTCCAAAGATTAGTGGGGAGATTTGTGGGGCTTCTAAGTAAGTATAAATCAGAACTAGTATTCGATACATGTCTCCTGGAGAATTTCTCCTAAACTGAGTCATAGGAGAGACTGGCTTGTATGTGGGGGCAGTGATAGAAACCTTGTAAGGCTTTTTCGTGTCACAGAGGCCTCTCAGAAAGGAATAACGATAGATATCTGGGGTGTGGATGAGTGAGTGAGGAGAGAGAGTAAGCAAGAATGGATTTATAAAATTCTGGAAGGGGCAATGAAAGAGCTCCTGAAAAAAAAGTAATTTGGGGACGAGTGAGAAAAAAAAAAAAAAAAGCATAGCTCACTATAAAGACTGGTAACATGTTAGTAGCCATGTTATAGATAACTTGAGAAGGTGGATGGGTGGATGAATATAAGTAATGCTTAAGAAATTATTAGTATAAATGAAAAGTGCTTTTATACTAATTTTTAGAGATTGAACCGATCAAAGAATTTCATACCTGAAAATTAGAGACCTTAGAGGTCATAGTACATTTTTTGGTCACAAAACGTATTTTGGGGCCTTTCTCCAGAAGACAAAATTAAGCTGAAGGAAACATTGCTCTGAATAACATGTTGCTGTAGTTATTAAATTTAAAAATTCATCATTCAGTTGCTCTCCTACATTTCAGCTTTTGCCAGTTTTTAGCCAACAAAAGGTGTTTAAATGCTTTTCAGCTCTTGTGTACATGGCAGTGCAGGACCAAGACAGACTTACAAAGAAAGGATTGATTGCGCTCAGTGTTTACAGAGTTGCATATAAGACCAGAAAACACACACACACACAAAATGGGTGAGGATAAATCAGACCAAAGGAGAAATAGAGGTAAGAGCAGGAAGCTTCCTATTACTACAGAAATGGCCCTGTATTTCCTGGTTGCCAAACCAAAAATAACATACCTATTCCCATGATTCAGTAATCTCGGTGTAGAAGAAAACCCAAGAAGCAGAAATGCCATAACTATGCCTGGTCCCGAGACCTGGAAGAATCCTCCTTCGGTTCCAGTGAGAGGGTGCTGTGTTATTTAGTGACTCCCACCTTCAAAAACATCTGTATACATATTTAAATAATGAAACACCAGAGAATCTGTGAGACTCATTTATATCCTCTTATATTTACTTGAAAGTATTATCACAGGGAAAGTGAAAGAGCACATGGTTGCATGCATAAGCATGTTATATTTGTTTTAAGCAAATATTTATGAAACAGCTATGTAGTAGCATTGGGCAAGGCCAGAAAAGAATGTGAACAGTTAGCTAAAGTGCAGCCGTTACGGATTTTTCCTAATAAGGAAATAACAGATAAAATAATACTAACAGTACTTGAGTAGAAACTTCAACTACATTAACATAAAACTTGGGATCTTCGTCTTACTGTAATTTATTGACAACAGTAAAATTAAAGAAGGAATCTTAAATATCCATCAAAAATTACATCATTTCAATGTAGCTGGGTGTTCGTTTATGACCTGCCTAAGTTCTGCTTGGTAATAAAATATGTATGAGCGTGAGAGAGTGAGTATGTGTGTGCCTGTGTGCATCTTCATAGTGGGTTGCATATTAGTATTAATAACAGATTTCTAAAAAAAATATGAAATATCTATTTTACCTAATTTCTAACCTGGTTGTTGAGGAGCATTCTCTGTTTTTACCTGGGTCAGCCTCCTCTTTTCCTTTCCAACCTGGGTATTTCTCTACTCACTGTCAAAATCAAGTTAAGCCTTATTCCATCGCAATTCCAAGTAATAGGAAGAAGCTGCTGTTTGTTTTAGCTTTGACACTCCTCTCTCTAAAACCCCTATTTCTGTAATTCATAGTCTAGTTCACTAATTTTTTACCAGGCCAATATTTTTGTTACTAATACTGCACACTCTTTGAACTAGTTCTGAAGTTTCTGTTTTGTCATGTTGATGTGTATATTTTGACCCCAGTTCCTTCCTGTCTAAATTACTGTAGCTTTATAATAATCTATAAATAAATGATAGGCCTGGCCCCTCTTCTGTGTAACTTCCAGACAAGACTTTGCTTTTTGAAAATATTCTTACTCATTTAACATTAATTTGATAATAGGTTTGAGTCCCAGGTAGATCTCTTGTTGATATTTTTGCCTGGAACCCTGATCATTTCACCGATGTGCTTTTAAATACAGTTAAACCTCTTAATAATTTAAGACTTATCACAGTGGCAAATTAGTGATTGCCTGATTTAATACAGTGGTGTTTACGGGATTGGTGAGGTCCATGGAACTGTTGCTCATGTGCTCTGTAACGCCTGCTCTTTGTATCCTTTTCCTCTCTTGTTGGTTGCTGTTAGTTTTCACTAGGTACCATCCATGTGATTTTTGTAGCAGCCCTACCCTCAACCTGACCCCTCTTTCCTCTAATTTCCTGCTTTTGATTTGTTATGGCCAGGGAAAATAGCTGACCAGCTCGTTTAAAATGTTTGAAAAGCTATGGATAAAGAAGCTTTGAACCAGGGCCTCTCTTAGGAGGTTGTTTATATGTTTGTTTTTAGACTTTAGGCCAGAAACTCTAAAACAGCTATTTTGGATTTCTGGAGCCATTTCCCCACCACCCTTTATTTATTTTTAAGAGATTGTGAGCTGTATTTTAGATAAATAAGTAATATTTTTAAGCAAGTTCTAATATGTAGATTATTTTATATTTGGAGTATCCAATGGTTATACTTAATTTATTTCAAAAATGTAGTTTATGGAATAAACAAATATTTTTATGCTTTGTAGGATAGCTCCATCTTTCTTACCAAATTATTAAAAATGCTACTTTTTTCCTGAAGTTGATCCCCCCCCTTTTTTTAAATTTTGATTGGTAACTTGGATGTCTTCCTCCCCAGTCCCCCACCTCACCCCAGCAAGTACAAGACACTTGAGAAAAAGGTCTGGAAAAGTAAATAAACTGGTTTCTCTTTTTTTCCTTTTTTTTTTTAAACTTTGAAGGGAAACTTACCTAGGCCAGATAGGCGGGACGGACGGCCTGGGGAGGATGCTGCAGTACAGCTGTAAAGCTTGGGACTGTCAGAACGTCAGGGCTTTCATTTCTGTTGCCTGCCTCAGAGACCAGATGGAGTCATCCTTTCCCTCTTTACATAATCGTAGAATAACGGCTTAAACACTGATTGTGTTTTGCATTTCAGGCTATGGTTTTGTTGACTTTGACAGTCCTGCAGCAGCTCAGAAGGCTGTGTCCGCCCTGAAGGCAAGTGGGGTTCAAGCTCAAATGGCGAAGGTGAGTTGAGAGCTGGCACTCACTCCTCCAGCCTCTGGCTTTGGTTCTGAACCTGGGCACGTGGCTTTTCCTGTCACCATGCAAGTTCTCCTTCCATCCCAGCGAGTCACAGTTACCTGGGGACATTTGCCCCTTGCCTTCACATCCTCAGTAGTAGCTATTTTGCCAAAGACAGTTCCTCATAATTTTATATGTGAAAAAGAATTTTACAACTGTATAAAATTTTACATAGCAGATTATGTAACCCCATAAGTAAATGGAGAAATAGCATCAGATTTTCTCAGGTAATTGGGTACTTGTGGACTAAAGCTCTGTACTTTATTTTTAAAAATAATTTTAAAATTTCAATGTTTAAGGAATTAATACATTTTAGAAATACTTCGGAATGTCATGTTCTGAAAGAATAATATACTTTATCACGTATGTAGGCTTGTACAAATGTACTGGTAGTTTTAATGCAGTGTCAGCTACAGATAATATTTCCTCTGTATAGAAGAGACATTTTTATACATTGATTATTAATGAAATTAATAATTCTACAGTTTCAATGAACTCTTATCATAGAAGCGGTGTTTGTGCTCCAGATTTTATTGCCTGAATGTAAACTTGGGTTTTATCATACCTAGTGCACTTACTCTTTTCAAAAGATCAATAATTTTATATTATCCAGTTTCTTGAAGTACAAAGTAATTTTGTGCTGTCCTCTGTTTCTTCTGAAGAGTAGCTTGTGATCTTTCCCTGAGGAGCACTCATATTTCCATATGGGAAGGAGATTTATGAAAATTAAAGAACCCTGGTTGAAATTTACCTGCTAAGCCCTTAAAGCTGTTGAAGGACAATATGCAGCTACCAGAATAGAGATTTCCCTTGACTAAAAGAATCAACATGAATAAAGATTTCAGGAGTTGATGAGAGGGGCTTCCCTGGTGGCTCAGATGGTAAAGAATCTGCCAGCAATGTGGGAGACCCAGGTTCAATCCCTGGCTCAGGAAGATCCCCTGGAGAAGGGAATGGCTACCCACTTCAGTATTCTTGGCTGGGAAATCCCATGGACAGAGGAGCCTGGTGGGCTACAGTCCACGGGGTCACAAAGAGTCAGACACAGCTGAGAGACTAACACTTTCACTTTCATCACCTTTCTAAAGTTATCCTTGACTTTTAATATTTTTAGACCTTTAGGGTAAGATAAAGTCCAGAGTAAGAAGCTAAGATAAACTGTAAATACTAAGGATACATCTTCTCTAGAGTGAGGGCACCCTGATTTTTAGATTATTTGTCCATAATATAGAGCACTTTCTTGTGGTATTGTTGAAAGATGGTGATTATGAGGCTTTAGTATGTTTAACTGTGAATATACAATACTTGTGTTGTGTGTGGTTTACAGAGTGTTTACTATGTCTCTGTAAACCGTGGATAACCATATGTTTTCTAAGCAGGACTTTAAAGGCACGATCAGAAAAGAACTGTATGTTTTCCCCCTGTTCTGTCCATTTCCTCTACTCTGTGAAGCTCCTGTTTCTTCCTCTCATGGATAAAATCTAGGGCAGATCCCATGACTTTTCTGGCAACTCTCATTATTTTGAAAAGTCCCTTCAGTTGCTTCTTTCATTTCAGGCCTTTCTGGTTAATTTTTTTCTTTAGAGCGCCCCTTGATTCTTTTCATGTTCAAACTTCAGGGCATATAATTGTCTTTAAATACATTTTCAGCCATTCCTTTATGTATTTACACCAACCTCGATACAATATTTTAAACAAGATGTTTAAGGGGGAAGTCTCAAGTTATATTCCAAGTATGGTTAATAAAATCTCAGAATTGTGTAAAGGTTTTGAAAACTCAGTTCTGAGAGTCAGCAAAAGGGATGTGCGTCTTGGATGTTGCTGGTGCTAAGAGAAATCACAGCTTACAAAGCAGTTGTCTGCTAAAAACCACACTGATAATTTGGTGATCAAGAGGTGATATTTTATAAGTTTACATCCCAATAAGACAATCTTTTACATGTTTCCAAACACACACATACACATACACACAGATTTGTAAGGCATGTATTTAGTGACATTGTAGGAAATTGGAGGTTGTGATTAATGATAATGCATTATGCTTTTTTTCTTATTTGAAATAATGTGAAATATTATTAATACATCCCAATACAACCATTTATTATGTGTCTACAAACACACAGAGATGTGTAACACATGGTTAACATTTTGATACTGAATGTCTGATTTTTCAACAATACATTTCCAACGCTAAGTGTGTGATGCCCGTAATTGAGATGTCCAATCCTATTTATTTGACAAAATTTTGTGTGCCATATAATACTAAAACTTCTGCCTTCCCCCCAGCTCTGGTCTGCTCTAACTGGTAAGCTTGTCTTGGGATAGGAACATGGTTCGTTCTTTCCTGTTTTCCAAATGTGTGTTTTTCCCACTCTTCCATAGCTAGCTGTGGTTTCTTACCCTTCCCAGGTTGGAGCCGTGGCAAAGGATGGGAAAGCTTCTTGACCTGACAATTATGTGATGTGGTGTTGATTTCTCTGGGCAGACAGAAAACTGATGCTTTCTGTAGTAGAATGCTCTGCTCTCTCCCCTGTGGTTCCTTCACCATAGAGAAGACGTGTCCTCAGCTCCTGAGAATCTAAGGGTCAGCCTTCAGTCCTTTCCTTCTTGGACCTTCTTGTCCTTCAGGACAGCCTTCCTGGGTGGATCTGACACAACCCTGCGCCAGCTCCGTCTTGTGTGGCCCACACTGATCTGTCTGCCAGCTGTCTGTGGGAAACTAGTTACCTCCCAATCACACTTATAGGCCCCTTCAGTCAGCCTTTTGCCTTTTACATTCCTCCGGCTTAAGTCAGACATTGATCCATTGTATCCACCAAGCTCCAGAGGGCACAGACCAGGCCTCCTGAGGGGTCTCTTGAAGCCCCTCTTGCTTGACTGGTGGTGGGTGGGGGAGGGAGGGTGCAGGAAGAAGCCCAGGTGGTGGGAGCATGGGACACATCAGCGGTTCTCTCCACCTGCATGTTCATTTGCAGCCTCCTCAGTCCCTCCCAGGCAGACAGGAGGTGGGTGGTCAGCTGAGCATCCAAAACCAGTCTTCAGCCAGTTCCTATGCAGACTCTGTTTAGGAGGTCTGGTTTCTCGCTCTGGTATGTGGGTGTGCCTGACACCGTTTTTTTTTTTTTTTCTTTTTTTGATGATTTCTGCTGAAACAAAGTTAGAAAGAGGCCTATTTTAACAATCTACTAGGGCTAACGCAGAGGCCTTATTTAGAGAGGCCTCATGAACATGAACCTAGGCATCTTTTCAGTACCAGTGGTATTGAGTAGCATAGTATATTAACTATATGCTGTTTGAAGGAGTCTGTACAATGCATTTAGTCAGAACCAGAGTGGGTATAGATTGGCACTGTGTGTCTCGTGTCAACAGTGCGCTTTGAATGCCAGCTTTCCCGTGGACTGATAATGAGCACTGTTCAAAGACCTCCTTAGGCAGCTTGGGACTGTAAATTGGCTAGGAAAAGTGATCCCTTCCTCCATCATCTGCGGGGAATGAACAACGCAGGGGAATGAACAACGCAGGGGTTCAGAGACACTGGCAGTGTGCCAACATCCTGCACGTCGTGAATTTCTTCAGGTCTTTATAGAATGACTTGAGTTTCCTGGACCTGATTTCTTTTCTATTATAGCATTAAAGTTACAAAAGGTATTTTAAATGGTAGAGGGTCCATTGTTCTATACCATAGAACCATGGGTGTGAGTATGGGGAGTTAACTTGGCCCCTTTATGCCGTCTGGATACAGGATTATCTGACTTGTACCTTTTTGTGGAGACAATTTGTAAAAGTTTAAGCCTGGCTTCTATGTTTGGGTGATAAGAGACCTGTCACTGTCCACTTCCTTTAATTAATCTGGATACTATAAAGTTTTTGAAAATTCACATTACCACATATTAAAGGCTTGCCCTTTTACATAATCAAAAAAATTCAGGGACATTTCTAGTGGGTGAGGGGGAATATAATATTGTTTGACATTTTGGCTATCTGAGTTGAAAAAGGATTCACAAATATTCAAAACTGAATTATAAAACTACAAATGGAGAGCCTTGGACAACAGTGATTGTTTCTTATTCATGTTTTAATTTCAGTGCCTTGCTTGGTACTTGGCATATGGTAGATATTAAATGTTTGTTTTGTTGATGATCAAAGAAGCCAATTAAGCACGAGAAAAACTTCCCAGCTTGGGCAGATACGGAGCGATAAGAATGGACCATTTAAAATTTTTATTTATTGAGCTCTGTCCATTGAGTACCCTGATGAAATTTACCAAAAGGTTTTCCAAAAGGCTCAAGGTCATTCCCATTTATGTTACACTGGGCATTTGTTTCAAATGTGTGCATTTTTCAAAATAAAAGACTCAGAATCTGTGAAAAGAAGAAAGAAACCCCAGATAACGAGCTAAAAAGATATGAAACTCAAATCAACATTGGTTAATAGAGTGATTTCTGTGGGCCTTTCAGCAGTACCTCTTCCGACCTGCTGGGGGTCAGCACATCATTCCATGTTACTTGCCTAGTGGTATGCTTGCAATTTTTTTCAGTAAATAGGCAGTCAAAGGAGCAGGAATTTAATCGCCCTTCCACACAGAGGTCTACCATGCTTCAAGCAGTTTGCATTCACATGCCCATAAGCAGCTATCTGCTGGTTGGTGAACCTATTCAGTACAAGAGAAAACAGATGTCTGGTCTTCCTGCCAAGTCCCTTTCTTGCATTTTAGGAACCATTCCACACGCACAGGGAGGTTTTTGTTAATTTCTTTCAGATGATGACTGAGTGCTTTACACCACGTGGGACCTCGGAGCCCTACTTTTCTACCCAAGTGAACATTAGTGGCCGTTTATCCCTCTCATGGCCAGTGTGGGATCTAGATTTCTACTTGTTAGAGAAGCCATTGAACCCTTTCCACGCCTTGGGATGTAAAGAGGCCTATTGGCCGCATGTTTATGTCTGACCACCCATAATTTACAGAGTAATTGTTTTTTCAGACATAGCATTGCATGTCATAAAACAGTAATGGTTGTCCCTGATTTAAAGGCGCAATGTTGCCCTTATTCAAGAACCACTCCCCTTACTACAAGTACTGTATGTTCTGTTTGCAATGAATGTATCATGATTAGAACACAGGGACCCTTTTTTGGTGATTAGATATTTTTGTGGCCATTGCTGCCAGGTTGGAGTTGCTTCTCATTTTTTTTTTTTTTTACACTGTATGCAGAAGAAGTTGACCATTTGAAAATAAAGATAAATAACATTAGCCCTGAGGGTCATTCCAATGAAAAGAGCTAACTGACTGACCTTTTGCTATTGAAAACAAATGCATTAAAATCATAAGAAATACATACCTATATTTAGTCTACCTTATCTACCTGTCATAGAGTGGGTTGGGAGCTCAATTTCTGGGTTCTGATTTAGCACTTTTAATTATTTTTTTCTTCACTGGTAAACTTTCAAATTGAACCAGCATTTAAAAGAATAATATTTTAATAACTATATTTAATAATTAAATATTTATATTTAATAATAATATTTTAACAATAGCAAGTAAAACACAGATTTAGAAAGCACTTAGTTCTTTTGAAAATACTTCACAGATGACAAATTCTATGAACATTCTTAAATACTTAAATGCTCATCATTTAGATCTTAATAATTGTAATCCAAAAGGAAAGCTCACAATATTTATGATACATGTTTCTTGCATAACATTTCTGATGCCATATCTTTGACCCAGGAGTGTTTTAATGCTCCTTAATTAGGGAGTTCCCAGCTTCTTCTGAATCTGACTAAGCATGATTCAGAAACCTTTCTAATAAGATAGGTTTGATCACATCACTCCCTTGCGTCTGTGCCTCAGGAAGCTCCCCACTTTTCAGGGCGTGGCTTTCTAGCTGTGGTTCCCCTTTCCTATTCCTCCCCTCTCACCCACCAGAATACCTGAAATTACAGGATAAATATGGCTTATCTCCCTGGAGTGTCGTTATGAGTCCAAAGTATTAGGTCAGAAATATTGTTTCTGTATTGAAACAAATTCAGATAATTAGGGAGTAGATTGCAACATTCACATGCTTTTTTTTTCCCCCCGATAAAGCACAAGGCTTCAAGGAAATTGTGTAGCCTTAGCAAGGCACTTTTCTCCATTGCCCACACACTTGCAGGAGACAGTCATTCTCTTTGCTGCTGCACTCCTTAAGTGGAAAAGTTTAAGCAGTGAGGACTGACAAAAAAGTCAACCTCCCTGGATAGCTTTTCACAGTCTAGTTTTCAGCCTCATGCCTTATGCGTGTTTCTCAGGTCTCACCTCAATGTCACGCCCTCTGAAAAGTGTTCCCTACGAAAGACAAGCTCCCCTGTGTGTCCTCCCATTGTGATTTGTACACATCTCCATTACAGCATTCATTTCATGTGCTTCTATCTCCCCAGCTCCAACTGTAAACTGTTGGAAGACGGGACTGGGGTCATAATTATTGTGTAAGAGGGTCTGGGATGTACAGGATACACTGTAAATGTTATTGGACTGTGTTAGGCTACAGGGCCCCTCAGTACGCACCTTCAGAAAGAAAGGATCCCATCTGTGTTTGCCAACTAAGGACCAGACTTCTGCAGGAACAAATACAGTCTTGTACACTCCAGGAAAGCTTCAGGGACTTAGGAGATTAGAGCTGACATGCGGTAGCTAATTGAGAAGCTGTGCAATTAAGTGGGCGAAATTGAGGAGGTAGTGAGTGAAGTGGAAATAAGAAATGGAGATTTTACCTCTTAGCCTACCTCAGAAGAGTTGAAAAGTTTGATACCTAAGAACATATTGTTTTCCCCCTTATTTTGAAGCCTTCTACCTATTGTTATGCATTTATTAAATCACTTTGCAATTTTTATATATTAAAGATACACTTTATGTATTTGTCAGTGGGAGCTTTTGCTCTGCCTAAGGTAATCAGTGGTACCACACTGACTTTAATTTCAGCTGGAAGCAAGGGTAGTAGCCATTTTTATTTAGTCTGTCAAGGGTTAAGGAGATTAATTTTTTGGCTTACTATTGAACATTTGAAAATTTTTAATTTTTTTTTACTGGACCCAACTGCACCTGACATACCTCTGAGAAGCTGGGAGCTTCTGTTCCATTCCTTTGGGACTGGGGGTTACAGGCTGCCTTCTGTCAGAACCAGGAAGTCATAGAGAGTACTTTTTGCCCATAGTTTCTCAGTCTGTGATAACTTTAATTCTTGGAACTACCAGGGTGTTTTACCCTTCTCTGGGATACCAGATTACTGTTTTAAGTCTTACAAGTTAGCTATGTGTGAAAGATCAGTATTCACTTTTACTTGCAGATTATCTAAAAGGAGAAGTTTTATTTTGTGCTTAATTAATGCCAGAAGAACATTTGAAAGTAGGGACTTTGTACAAATCCAAACATTTGTATACTTCACATATACTTTTAAAGTACTGTACATTTTGAAAATCTAAAATATGATGAGTGCACTTTTCTGATGCCTAAGACTAAAACATCAATTAATGACTTCGCTAATAGTGCTTGTTGGGTTTCCCAGGTGGCTCAGTGGATAAAGAACCTGCCTGCAGTGCAGGAGCATGCCAGAGGTATGGGTTTAATTCGTGGGTTGGGAAAATCCCCTGGAGGAGGGCACAGCAACCCACTTTAATGTTGCCTGGAGAATCCCATGGACAGAGGAACCTGGCAGGCTACAGTCTATAGGTAACAGAGAGTCAGGCACATCTGAAGCGACTGAGCACAGCACAATAGTGCTTGTTGAAATCATAAACTTGCATAGTTCAGTATGTAAAGATACAGTGGGTTAGTAATATCAAAGGAAAGCCTATTTTAAAGTTAAAGACCATCCTAATCTCATAATTGCCATGGTGAATTTTTATTTGTTCAGAAAATATTCCAGTTGTCATGTAAGTTTATTTCCTCATGATTTAACACCAAACTCTTAGTAAATCAAGATACTTGCCGTGAGAACCCCCTGAACTATATAAAAGGCAAAATTATACGTAGCAGTTACTGATTCTCAGAAAACTCAGTTCTTATCTTTGATTTCAGCTGATTTTACTTCCACAATGGAAGGGTGAGTGGAAAATGGTCTAATTGTTGCTTCTTGGACTTTCATATGCATTTGTACTTTCTGGAGATCTTGTTAAAATGCAGTTTCTAATAACATCAGTCTGGGATGGGACCTGGGATCCTACATTTCTAGTAAGCTTGCAGGTAATTCCATCACAGCTGGCTCCTGGGTCACTCTTTGAATAGCAGAGATTTCCCAGAATGCCCTACCCCCATCTACACTTGAGTTTAGCTTTATCCAGATTCTAAAATTTGCTCTGCCTCTAGTCTGTCATTTTGTATGGCTTTGTAGGTTTTTTTGTTTTTGTTAGCTTAAGAGCCCTCGATTTTCCATTGGTGATCACAGATCAAGGTAGTAAGAACTCCACCATAGAGCAAAAGAAGGGAATTTGGGCAAACCACAACTGAATTTTGGATGACTTGGTCCAGAATCCATCATGTGTCTCTGGATCGAATTATTAGCAGTAACCACCATCTGTGCAATAGTGTGCCTGAAATGGGCTCCTAAAAATAGTAGTGGAGGCAAGGTTAAGTTATTTTGCATAACATTGCAAACAGCTGAGACTTGTACTTCCATGAGGGCATCCTCTCCAACTTAGCAGTGCCTGCCAGCACTTCCACTTCCAAACCTGCCAAGAATGGTTTGGTGGGATCGTGACTGACCTGCACAGATTGTCCAAGCTTCAGACACTGTTGCTGAGTGTCCAGGGTGACTCGGGTGTTCGGTAGCTCCCATAGTCTCACTTGTTAGTACTTTAAAGGGACCTGAACTCAGAGAGTGGCTAAGTAAAAGTATGTTCATGTAAATATCTCACCTTCTATTAGAAATTAACAGATAATTCTCTGTTCCATTTCAGCAACAGGAACAAGATCCTACCAACTTGTATATTTCTAATTTGCCACTGTCCATGGATGAGCAAGAACTTGAAAATATGCTGAAACCATTTGGACAAGTGATTTCTACAAGGATACTACGAGATTCCAGTGGGACAAGTCGTGGTGTTGGCTTTGCTAGGTAAGCACACTGCCCTACCTTCATGTCAACAATAGCTCTGCTACATTTCCTGGAGAATAAAAATTGAGCAAGAAGAGAGAATTTAAGCCAGGGTTATAGGAGCCAGTTGTACCATGAACTTAAATTGTGCACAAGAAACAATTTGCATCTCCCCCAGCTCTTTGGAAGTTCACGGGGATTCTTGAACCTGAGGACACTAAATATTTGGAGATTCAGGGTAAGGAAATATCACATGAGCAATAGTTTTGTAAGTGTGTTTCCTTAATATTTTGACTAATTAGATAAGGTTGCCTAAACTGCTTAAAAAAAAAAAAATCTCAGGCTCCTAAATTTAATAAATAAATCAGTATTTTTGTCTCATTAGGTAGAACTTTGGTTCATCATCAATAAAATCTGTAAATTAGATTTTTTAATGAAATATTTCACACATTGAGAAGAGTACAGCAGACACCTAACCACCAGTTGTTACACACATTATAACACTTTACAGTTTTTGCTTCAAATTATTTTTTAAAAAGTAAAATGTTGCACATATCTAAAGCACCCTCATCCTTTCATCTTATTTTTATCCCTTCCTCCCCAGAAAGAGTACTTGAGCGCAGTGGTTAGTTTGCTTCCTTTGATTTTGACATAATTCAAATCTGAAAGCCCACATACAAAAACTGATTTTACAGTGCTTAGCAACTTATTAATTCTGTGCAGTAACCAATAATGTCTACATGTTTTAAAGTATTGACTTTGATGTTGGGGGGGAAATTGCTGACTTTTTACTTTCCTATGCATTATCCCACTTGATGACAATCGCATTTACCACAGGCGTCTGAGATCAACAAAGCAAGCACTGTTCATGCTTTCACATATAAAAGGAATTGAGTTAAAGAAAGGACATTGTCATGGGGTTGCCAAGCAATGAAGCAAGGTCTAGTACTTGGTTCTTCTGGCTTTGAACCCATTGCTCTTTCTGTTAGACCAGATGATTTTATAATAAACTAAAATATTCTACAAGTGGAAAGTCACCAAGGCCAGAACCCATTGTGCACTTCATGGGTTAAAAGGATCAGGTGAAACAGTGAAAGGCCCAGCACCATCTGAAAATCGTTCCTCTGTGGGTGTTCTGAAAGCAGATCAAGGACTTTCGTTTCTATATCCAAAGATGGAACCCAGTTAAATTCTAATGCTTTTTAATTACCACTGTTACCACCCATTAAAATCAAAGTGCAACTATTCTGGGTAGCCCAGCAGTGCAGTGCATTTTGAGCAGATTATTCAGTGTTTCCTCCATTAAAGAAAAATAAATCAAAATTATTTAATTCCCCTGAAATGTTTCTGCAGATATAGAATAAGTTGTTAGGCTCCATCCTTTAATTCTTCCTCTAAAGCCAAGAAGGCAAAGAAGGAACATAATTGACTTCACCAATTTTAAACTTGAAGCTAAGGTGAAAAACTTGGAAGACACATCCTCTGTTCAACCCCAATTCATTTCATGACTTTTGAGTCTGTCATTTTGTGAATAAGTAAAAGGAAGGACCATCTCTAAAGTGAGCAGTATCCTAGCAGCACTAAATACACTAGTAGTTTAAACTGGTATTTTCATTTTTAATTCAGTATCATAACTAATAAAGCTATTGTGTATTGATTATAATTTCAATAAGTAGAAAAAAATTATGCATTTTGTATGACTGATTAAAGGTATAATTTATTTCTTTTATGATTCTGAAGGTACTCTCGTTATCAGGTTTTCATTGTACCATGGAAGCACACAAACAACACTTGAATAAAAGACAGAATAAACCCACTTTTTCTTATCACTCACATTTTTGTTAAGTTTCATGTATATCAAATAAACCTATAAGATTGTATTCATGTGCACAGAACAAAATGAAAATTAAGATATCTTTGATTATTTATGTCTTATTTTTATGTATAAATAGGATGGAATCAACAGAAAAGTGTGAAGCTGTTATTGGTCATTTTAATGGAAAATTCATTAAGACACCACCCGGAGTTTCTGGTATGTTGTTTGTCTGAAATTATATTAGTAGTCTTTTCTGTTATTTCTAATTTTAGGATATGGTGACTCTTATATCAAAAACAAAAAACTCCTCATTTAGCTCTTTAAAATTTATTCTCTGGATCTACAAAAAGACTTCAAAATTCACTTCTCCCAGCTGTTTAAATGTGAATGGAAGCATAGAGTCACAGATGTAGAAAACAAATTCATGGTTACCAGGGAGGAAAGTGAGGGGTAGGGAGAGGGATAAATTGGGAGATTGAGACTAACAAATACACAGTACTATACCGTATATAAAATCGATGACTGATAGGAGCCTGGACTTCCCCAGTGGCTCAGCAGTAAAGAATCTGCCTGCAATGCAGGAGGCCTGCAGTGCAGGAGACCTGCAGGAGACATGGTTTTGATCTCTGGGTCAGGAAGATCCCCTGGAGAAAGAAATGGCACCTCGTATTCATGCCTGGGAAATCTCAAGGACAGAGGAGCCTGATGGGCTGCAGTTCATGGGGTGGCAAAAGAATAGGACACACCTGAAAAACAACAACAAATAAGAACCTACAATATAGCACAGGGAACTCTACTCAGTTCTCTTTAATGATCTGTATGGGAAAAGAATCTAAAAGAGTGGATATGTGTATATGTATAACTGATACACTTTGCTATACAGCAGAAACGAACACAACATAGTAAATCACTATACCATAATGAATTTTTTTAATTCAAAAAATAATATGAATATGTATGTATAAAATAAATATATATATATGAGTGGAAGCAGACGTACTGGTAAGGAGCTGCATGACTTGCAGAGGATTGGAAACCTCTCCTCCTTGGATGCTAAAGGCATCCTCTAACACACCTTATCATTCAGTAAATATTCTGTCATTCAGTCATATCCATTGAGGACAATGGTACTTTCTACCCCAGCTCCTGCCTTTGTTCTAGATGATTTCAACATGTGTTAGCCCTCCTTGCTTATAGTGCTTGGACTCAGCTGCTATGGCCCCTCCATCCGCTCCTCTGTAGCCTCCTCCTGCCGTTGCTCTGAGCAATGTTGTCTTGACTGAGAACAGTACACCTCAGGAGATTTCATTCCGACATCACACCTCCTCTGACTCCCACCAAACCTGCTCTGAAATACAGTGAGCTCCAGCCTGACCAGACCCTAAGCATCACTGGTCCTCACTCAGCGTCTCACCCTTACCTAAACTGTAGTTCTTTGCAGTTTTCACCAGTTGGCACAGCCCTCTCCCTAAGCTGCTCCCGCACCGCAGTCCTAAGGAGATGGCTTCACTTCCGTTCTCTTTAACCTGGCTGTTCCCTTCTCACCCCTCAAGATCCTAGTCAAGGCCTGCTTCCCCACTTCAACAGCCTCCTCTGCTCCCATTGGATTACCATCTGCATAGCTCCCTGAGGACACCCACCTGTAGGGCAGCATTTAATTTAACAGGTTTACACATGTCATTGCACTAAACTGGCTCCTTGAAGGCAGAGCCTGTTTTCTCATCTTTCAGTTTTCATGCCTAGCTCAGTACTTGAACCTTCAGTTCAGTTCAGTTCAGTCGCTCAGTCGTGTCCGACTCTTTGCGACCCCATGAATCGCAGCACTCCAGGCCTCCCTGTCCATCACCAACTCCCGGAGTTTACCCAAACCCATGTCCATTGAGTCAGCGATGCCATCCAACCATCTCATCCTCTGTCGTCCCCTTCTCCTCCTGCCCTCAATCTTTCCCAGCATCAGGGACCACAAACTGGAAGATGTTTCCATGTGTGCATGTGTAACTGGTGTTTAGTATTTATTCTCCTGTAGCTCTAAGGCTCCATCTTTAACTGGGTGGCTGATGATTATGGTTAGGGATCCACTTTAGTTTCGGTATCTGGGTGAGTCCCACTTCATAGAGAACTTACTTATAAGTATGTGCAATACCATGAACTAATTGCATCCTTTAACACCGAAACCTGATAGGATACAGTTTGCATGGCTGTATGTGACCTTGAACTGCCTACTGACATGAGTTTGAAGCATAAAATACAAGACCTGGTAGTACATTCTTTCAAGAAACTCAGCCTTGTGAAAAAGCTTCCTTTTTTGTTTTTCTTAGGCAGTTTTCTTTTGAGCTGAAATTAAAGAAAACAAGGAGGGATTGTTTTTACCCTCCAACTAAGTAAAGACAAGGGAAAGATTTCGTACGTGGGAGCCTTCTGTCAACTTTGCCCTGCAGGCCTTGCAGGGCCCCTGCACACAGCTGTCCCTATGTTCTCCTCACTCCCGCCATGTCCTACTCCCTCCCCTTGCCATCCTCTGCATAGTCAGGACCCCAGAGAATTACATGAGTCCCTTCGAAGGGCTGCTCATCCACACACCTATGACCTCCTTACTTTGTCAGCTTGTTCTTGAATGCAACAGGGGATTTCAAGAAGGAAAAACAGCACCCTTTTATTTTGATGTTTTATCAGCCTAAGATAAGATCTGCCAGTTCCCTGAGTAAAATAGATCTCAGCGTGTCACGAATTGAGGTTGGCCAGTTTCCTTTTTTCTCCAAAGGACTTCATGGTTGTCTCATTTAACTGTTTTCTTTGAAGTAGATTCGAAGATTGTTGGTCACACCCATTCTAGGAAAAAAAAAAAAAAAAAGACCTGATTTCCAAACCACACATAAATGATTGTAGGATCCTCTGCACCTTTGCAGCTAATAATGAATAGTTTCTTCCAAATAGTGCTGAGGGTCATAGGGGGTGTAAGAACCAGATCAGTTCCTTCTCCAAGAGGAGCATCCCCTAGGGAGGACAGCTGTGCGGTCAAGCCGTTCTCTTTATTTGAACCAGGACTTAACTTTATGCCATTTTCTGATGTGTGATGATCTCTCCTGTGTTTCAGTATTGGTTCCCAACTAGACTACAAGTTCTTTAGTGGCGAGGGCTGTGTTTTATATTTTAATTTTGCGGTAGGCACCAAAGGCCTGTGCATCACCCTGTACCAACAGAGGTTTACCAAAGGGTTTTCAAAAGCATTTTTCATATGGAGTGCTTATCACAAGATTCGTGGCTGGCTATTTTGATGGCCTTTAGAGATAGATTTTGCCTATAAGAGGTTGAGCTGCTTTTTTGGCAGGAGTTTGAAATGTACAGTACAGGTTGGGAAACCCACTGTTCAATGAACAACCTTTCCCCAAAACAAGTCTCCAGTGGACTGGAGAACCCACACCAGAATTGAAACCATTTTCAACATCTCTGGATTGTTTTCTGTCCATGTAAATACAAGAATTATCTTTGACTAACAGTCTGTTTATTAATGCCTCTCTCTCTCCTCCAGTTACCTGACTGACTGCTCTGTCACATGGGTTTCTTCGTGGAGAGCATATGATTACTTTCAGTAGAACCAGATGAAAAAGAAAAAATATTGTCAGACAAGGGTAAATTGAATGGGCCTCCACTTTCATGTTTAAATAATGTAGGCTTATTGCTAGGCAGACATAACATTTTATAAATACAGTCAGAGGATGGTTTATTTAATGATGCAAGTTGTTTAGCTGGCATAAGCAGAATTATCCAGGATGGTTTCTGTCAGAGTACTCCAATTCTTGCATGACTGGTGATTTGCATGTGACATTGGAACCAAGTATAGAAAAGAAACACACGTTAGACACAGTCCCCCAAAGACACTTGTTGAAAATTAGCAAACTGAGCAGTTAACTCACTGCGTGATGCTACAAAGAAAGTCTCTAGATGGTAAAGCAGGAGGAGCTCAGCTATGTCACTTCTCCAATACCACCCATCCGTCTGCCAGCACTCTCTTCATGCCAGGGTGTTGTAGCTCGGTCCCCAATGTGGGGCCTGGTAATGCATGTTTAGAGTTCCATAAAAATCCACTCAACCACATCACAATGTTTTATGCAGTCTTCTTTCTGAAGCTGCTTTTTAAAAAATCTTGTGCTTTTGTGTCTGATATTACCATATTTTCACAAAGGCTTTATCTTATGGCAGATTCTTCAAGCATACATTACAGTTTATGTTGAAAAAGAAATTTCTCAGAATGCCTTTGCTCCTCTTCTCACTTTTCTCTGAAAATGCTGAAGCATTTTCTTTTGTTTGGATTTACTTTGGTTTTGAGTGCTAGCTGGTTTGCACTTAGTCACAATTACTTGCAAGGACCACGAGGGTAAAAGAACTTCTTTGTGAGACAGTGACTTCTTCGTGAGACAATGTAGGTGAATTCCATAGAAATTTAAAAGCAGTATGTCCTATTGGGTTGATAAAAATTCCATTACAGAGGAATAGTATGATGGTGGTGCTTTCCCACACAGTGAATTTTAGAAATAAGAGATGGGTAGAACTGAGGTCCAAATTAGGAGATGTACTGAAGGCAAAGACACTGTCACTCATGGTTGTGATTCAGAGATTTGTCTGAAAAATGTTCTTCCCGTACCTCCCTGGAAGAGAGTACAAATGCATGTGGCATGTTAGCTGGAACTCTCTTAGGGTGGCTTGCCCTGCACCCACAGTCTTTGCCTCTGTGGGAGACGCACACAACACACACCCCATGGACAAAGGCCACACGCATATCCAGTGCTGCAGAAGGCAGTATGATCACGTCTCTCCTTCTGGACCTCTCCGTGACATTAATGGAGTGTGAAGACATACTTGTGTGCCAGGGCAGAGAGTTTTTCTAAAAAAGAAAAAAAGTGCCTAGGCACTGGATATGCAATTGCTTGTTAGATTCCCAGCCTCACGCTGGCTTCATTCTGCCGCATTGCCTGAAGCTTCTGTGCAGGCGAAGGAGCTCTAGTGAAGTGCATGTGTGACTGCTGGCCTACTCCATCCAAAGACCCCAGCTTGTTTTACATCTGCTTTCTGTGTTACCTTGACTTTTCAGTTTGGGTATATGCCCAGCAGGGCTTGCAAACTGCTCTTACCCATGTTATGGAATGTTCTGTATATAGGTTAAATTATTTGGGCCTTGTTTAGTGCCAGAAGGCAGAAAAGGTAATGTTTAGAGGAAAAATTACAAATCTAGTAAATAGGCTGGACATCTTTCAGGGCTTTTATTGCCCATTTTGATTCCTGCATGTTTGGCTTAAGCTTCATTTACTCTGTTAAAAACAGAAAATTTGGGTGACTCTAGGACAAAAGAAATACTTGAAGACATCTGCGATGGTCCTGGTACCTTTAGGACAATGTGATCAGACCTCTGGGATTGTGATGGTTCCCGTCTCTTTCACCCAGTGTGTGCAGTAGAGCAGAGTCTGAATGCACGTTCTGTTGATATGTTCCCTTCAAAGGTAAATCGTGAGTAAATCATCGCCGAGAAAGCAGCACAGGAACCATCCTGGGAGGCCAGTGGGGTGAGGACTATCTTGCAGATCTAAAACTTATTCTCTACCAGAAGGGAAGTCTGGTTTTTAAAAAGTGACAAGGGACCTCAACTAGAAGTGTGCCCATGTTTTAGCTGAAGATGCTTTGAGTGTTGTACCAGGCTTAGGAGGAGACTGCCTTCAGGCAGCTGTACCACCGTGGATCACACCCAGCCCACAGCAGGCCCACTCTAGTCAGTTTTACACCTTTCCACTGTCAGGTCCTGCTAAAGAGAAACAGTAAATAGTGGTGTGTGCGTGTTAAGTCACTTCAGTCCTGTCCCCACTCTTTGCAACCTTGTGGACTGTAGCCTGCCAGACTCCTCTGTCCATCTAATTCTCCAGGCAAGAATACTGGAGTGGGTTGCCATGCCCTCCTGCAGGGGATCTTCCCGACCCAAGGATCAAACCCATGTCTTTTATGTCTTCTGCATTGGTAGGCGGGTTCTTTACCACTAGCGCCACCTGGGAAGCCCATAAATAGTGAAGTAAGATTTTATTAAAACATAAGGATCTTGAGTTAAAGATGTAGGTGTTACTATGAAACAGTTTTCTAAAAGGCATTTGCCAGTAACTTCATCCCTAACTACAACTTAAACATTTCTTTAGTCTACATCAAACCAACGTAGCAACCGTAGCCAGCTCTTTAAATATAACAGAATCAAATCCCAAGGAAAACAGGCCAGTCGCTAAAAACATTTATAACTTCTGAACCAGAAGTTCCTCTCCCAAGAATTTAACAATTCAAAGAATTTAACAATTCAAATTCACAGCTCAAAATTTGAGCTCCTCCTGTTGTCATAGTGATAATAATAGTAACTAATACTCATTGAATTGTTCTGTGTATTTTATGTATATTTATATATATTAATTGTAACAATGTTTTGAAGTAAGCACTCTTAGTGGTCTCCGCTTCACATATTATGAAACCAGCGACCTGCCTGGAATCACTAGCTTGTAAATGGAAAAGCCAAAATTCAAACCCAGAAAGACTAATCTAGATCCATTGTTCCAACCAGCACAGAATCTGACCACTAGCATCACATTGGCACAGGGATCAAAGAGATAAAATATATAACACACAGATGTTCACACAGTGTTAGTTTTAAGAACAAAGAAACTATACATGATCCCTTTTCAAACAGAACATTATGTAACCATTAGAAAAAAAGGTTCTGTAGCAAGATAGAGGGCTACAATGTAAATGATAAAAGAAAAGCCCCTATCATTGCAAAAATGAAAAATAAATGTAGACTTAGAAAAGTAGTAAATATAGAATATTAAAATATTTATGTTGCAGTGATGGGAAAATATTGTGTTTTTGGTTTCTCCTTAACCTGACTTGAATGTTGTTTAACCATTATTTTACTGACATGGAAAGCTGAATGGGATATGGAACGACTCTGTAAGGGTCAGGAAAGGAGAGACAGACCCTAACAGAGCCCATGTTGGAGGGTATGCATCTGCAGAGAGAAGCCAGAGTTGTGCCCCATGGTAGAGAGGACCACAAGGTTTGCTTATAAACAAAGAAGGGACTGACACAGGAAACCATGTTGTGCACACAAAGCAAGGATAGTATTTATTGGATCCTTAGATCGAAATTTTTAAGAGTCTTGGATAGTTTCTTGCATGTTGTTAGTTGAGGAATGTTGAAAGTAGCTGACATGATCATTAAGAAAGCTGATTACAGTTGCTGTGAAGTGAAAGTCGCTCAGTCATGTCCAACTCTGTGTGACCCTATGGACTGTAGCCCACCAGGCTCCTCTGCCCATGGGATTCTCCAGGCGAGAATAATGAAATGGATGACCATACCCTTCTCCAGAGGATCTTCCCAACCCTGGAGAAACCTGGATCAAACCCAGGTATCCCACATTTCAGACAGATTCTTTACCATCTGAGCCACCAGGGAAGCCCCTATAGTTGCTGACTGGGCTACTTTTCCAAAACTGATAGAAAAGCTTCTATCAAAGGCAGTTTATGTCTTAGAGACTGTTATTTGGGATAAAATGCTGCATAGCTAGAAAAAAAATGGGAGCTGGGGGGTAGTCGTTTCTCCATCTGTTAGAACATGGTGAGGAAAAACTCCACTTTGTTAGAAATAGAAGAGAACTTGGAGTCCTCTGAGCAGTTGGATTAGATAAGGAGGATGTCTGGGAGGTCTGATCACGTGCTACAGTGCTTAGTCAAAGCAGGCATTCTAGAAATGATGTTGAGTGTAGGTGTCCAGGAAAGACAGTTGAGCCTAAATAAATCGCTGCAGAGTCTGAACGTCAGAAGATGGGTAAGGATACAATGTGGTGGAAATGTGCAGGAAGCCATTGTGGGCACCCCCCATGTGGCTCACAGCCCCTTAGGAGGAACTGTCGACGCCAGAGATCAGGCACTTGGTGAAAATTTCAACTGCGAAACAGACCAGAGAACATAATAATAGAGGGAAAAAGTGGTTAGAATTGTATGTTGCCTCACACAGAATACTAGGCCATTCCTCTTCCCCTGAAGCAAAGACCCAACAGCTGTCTAAAAACTCATTTCTACTGGGTTATGCTGCTGCTGCTGCTAAGTCGCTTCAGTCACGTCCAACTCTGTGCAACCCCTAGACAGCAGCCTACCAGGCTCCTCCGTCCCCAGGATTCTCCAGGCAAGAACACTGGAGTGGGTTGCCGTTTCCTTCTCCAATGCATGAAAGTGAAAAGTGAAAGTGAAGTTGCTCAGTTGTGTCTGACTCTTTGCGACCCCATGGACTGCAGCCTACCAGGCTCCTCTGTCCATGGGAGTCTACAGGCAAGAGTACTGGAGTGGGTTGCCATTGCCTTCTCTGACTGGGTTATAGTTCTTTGAAATAAGAAATTTGTTTTCCTAAGATATGGGACACCTGCCAATAGACACACTGTTTTAAAGACCTTTTTGGTTTTAGAGGAAGGAAAATATCTTAATGACAGTGCAGAATCACATAGCAAATGTAATTCACTTGAAAGATTCAACTACATTCTGTTCCATTTGTTTCATTTTAAATGATATATTTGCAAACATGTCATTGCTCACTTGATGTTTACCTCCTCATTACACGTCTTTAGCAGGCTTGATTGTTGCCTGAAATTGCTTTTTCGTTGACAGAGCTTAGTCGAGATGAATGAAATGTGTTGGGAGCACCTTCTCACAGATAGGGAAGGCCTGTTTGGCCTCTCAGCAAAGGCGCAGCCTTGTCACTCCCCAAGGACGGCTCCCCAGCTGCTTCCATTCGCACCTGCCTGCCTGGGCAGCCCTTGGGAACTTCCAGAATGAGTCTGACCTGGTCGCCTTCTTTCTCTGCTAATGGAGGAAAAATGCATTTGCTTTGTTCCCTTTCAAGTGAACTTTTTTTTTTTTTTAATTTGACTTTCAGTCTCGGAGCTGGTCTTTATAATGCCTCTAGATAAAAGCACTTCCCCAAAGTGAAGCCCCACAAAGTGCCGGCACCATGGAGTTCACTCTCTCTTGCTCCGCAACCCTCAGATGTCATTGGAGGAAACATTTGTTACTATAGGGACCTTTCTAGATCAGTGGAGAGCGAGCTCTTGTTTCTCTCGAAGTTCTCAGTTTGTCCTCCAAAGTCAAGGATGAAGCATCACCGGCCTCTCCTCAGGCACTCTCTTCACTTCTGCTTGAATGCCATCTTTTCTCGGCCCCATTTCCATCTGATTCTGAAGGGCCAGTTGCAGGATTAAAAGCATTGTCAGTGATTAGAAAGCTCTCTGGTTTCACTGCATCCATTTACTTTACCTTCAGTGGTTGTTGGTGGAGGTGGAAATTTCCAAAAGTCAGTAGCTTTTTTTTTGTTTGAAGAGACAGAGAATGTGGTTTAGGAATGTAGGATTTGGCCCCTGTCCATCTTCCATCACACCCGGCTTGCCTTAAATGGAAGAATGGAAGTTCCTCGCTCAGGAAATCCGCGGGTGGGGGAGGTAATGGAATGGTGGGGCACACGTGTCTCACCAGACACAGGACGGTTTTGCTCTCACCTCCAGACACCCATAGCAGTACAGCTGCCATTCAGACCTGAGCTCATGTGCCAACCTGTCCCTCTGGAGCAACTCAGCTGGGGAGAGGGGAAAGGAGTGCCGGTGGACAGCCTGCAGGGAGGAATGGCAGTGGGGTTTTGGTTATGTTTTGTTTTTTTGGCAGAGCTGTATTGTGAGACACTATTGCTTCCACACCCTGTCATTAGTGGGTGGGTAATAGTGATATAAAATAAGAGATGAATTAGGATAATAAGAGGCAAAGGAGACAGGAGTAAATTTTCCACAAGTAATATTTTTCTCTTCATGGTTATTTAGACACCAGACAGGTCGCCACATTCACAAAGGATTATAAAATGCTCTAAATAAAAATGCAGTGTGGTGGGGGCAGGAGGGGAGCATGCGAATTGAAAGAGTAGCATTGACATATATGCACTACCATGTGTAAAATAGCTAGCTAGTGGGCAGCTGCTGTATAGCACAGGGAGCTCAGCTCAGTGCTCTGTGATGACCTAAGGGGTAGGAAGGGGAGGGTGGGAGGAAGGCTTAAAAGGGAAGGGATGTATGTATACCTACCTATGGCGGATTCATGTTGCTATAACACAGAAGGGAACACAACATTGTGAAGCAGTTACACTCCAATTTTTTAAAAATTAAAGAAAAAATTTTAAATTGTATGAATAAATAGTAAGCTCCTATTAAAAAAAAAAAAAAGTACAGTGTGAGCAGTATACAGGGGAACTTGTTTTCTCCTGGAGGAAGTGAAGACCTCTCTGAGGAATTATAATGGAAAATTACAGGAGCATTTTTAAGTGGAGGAGGAGGGGAGGGTGACAATCCTAGTTACATTTGAAGATTTGCAGAGATGGAGTTGAAGTGGGCCCAGAATGAAGAGACGAGTACCAACACCTAAAGAAATACACGAGTGAATCAAAAACTGCCTTCGCCTCCTCGGAATAGCTCTTTAAATGTTTTATTACACTCCAGTTTGAACGAAATAACTAACATTTTGTGTACTGTATTTCTCACCAATGGATCCTCTTCCAAGGGTCTGAATAAACTTTTGCCTTGAAGTATTCTCTCAGTTCCCTTCGAGCACCAACACTGCTCCTGTTAAACAAAAAAAGAATTCAGTAACATTTTGTTACTCGGAGACACGTACAATCCTGGTTTCCTGTTATTTTTCCCTGTTTACTCAGCTCCTACAGAACCGTTATTGTGTAAATTTGCGGATGGCGGACAGAAGAAGAGACAGAACCCAAACAAATACATCCCAAATGGACGGCCCTGGCACAGAGAAGGAGAGGTGAGACTTGTAAGTCCTTTCTTGAAACTTCTGTGGGGCTGTGTCATCACAAAAAATACAAGAGTAGTTACACACGCAGCATCTTGACGCAGTTATCACGTTTCTAAAATAGGGACTAGGGTTAAAACTTCATTATCCAGATACTGTCACGTGAGGACTTCTCACAGTGAATACAGAGCTAAGGGAGTGATGATAATCCCGACAGACAGTAGGTGGTGGAAACAACCGTGTTTACCAGTTAGCAACATTTATTAAAAAAAAAAAAACCTTATAAATTGCTGTAAGAAATGCACAAGTGGTCTTTAATGTTATGGTTTCTTAGAATTACAGCTTTAATTATTTAGAAATTATTTTAAATATTATTAAAATAAATAGTTATTTGTCATTCAGGTTTTTTTACCTAATTCTTTTCAATAATGGTTCTTTAGAAAAAGAAAAAGAGCTCAATTTCTTAATAAAAATGTTGGCCCTCCATTCCCCCCATACTAACCATAAATAAATTGTTCTTTTGTTTTTATTTTCTTTAAGTAACATATTGGTTCAAGAATGTCTAAGGAACTGCCATTCAGCAGAAATGTTCTACAGTCTGTACTGTCCAGTGATTACCACTAGTCACTTGTAACACATTTGAAATGTAGCTAGTATGGTAGAGGGACTCAGCTTTTCATTCAATTTTAAATAGCTGTCTTTGACCAAGGGTTGCTGTGTTGTACAGTGCCAATCTAGAGCTTAATTCTCATGTTGCATTTATAATTACGTGTGTCTAACATAAACTCTCAATTTTATCAAATACTAAACTATCCCCGTTTTTTGTTGCCATGAGTCTGAGAAATGGAATTTTTAATTTGTACCTTTGCAGATAAATGTTTCTTTTTCTTTCCCATAGGCTGGAATGACACTTACTTATGACCCAACCACAGCTGCTATACAGAATGGGTATGTCATTAAGATAAATACATAATGGCTAGAGGGAAAATGTGAAGGTGGAAAATGTCAGATGTTTATTCCATGAATGATTGTGCTTAAAGGATTACTTAATAAAGGCTTTTGTGTTTGTTCTAGATTTTATCCTTCACCATACAGTATTGCTACAAACCGAATGATTACTCAAACTTCTATTACACCCTATATTGCATCTCCTGTATCTGCCTACCAGGTTTGTACCTTTAGGATTCAAGAGTATGACAACTTGCCAACCATGAATCACTGCTATGTTTTTATGTATCTTAAAATTTTGAACATTTATAATGAAATTTTAAGTCAAATGTTAGGCAGCTTGGATACCCAATTTAGAATTAGCTGCTTTTTATTTGACAGAGTGATTTATTTTTGTGTTTAAGAGAATGTACAACAAAGGGAAATGGTTGTCAGCTGTCAGTTTCTGAAGTCATAGCATTTTAGAATTGGGACAAACTCAGATGCTTCCTTTACAGCAGGCCCTGCCGCTGGACACCATGTGTCCCAGACATTGAAACGGGAAGAGAATTGCCGTTAGGTAAAATGCAGGATAGATCTGCACTGTTGCCTTTGTTAATTTGTCAGCAGAAACTAACAAAAGAGCAAGTAAATATGCTAATAAATGAAGATGTGTCTCTATTAGGTGACATGAAATGAGCAATGCACTAAGACTTGAGGCCAAAAAAGGGGAGGCGGCTTCCCATTTAGGTTATTTTTTCAAGAGGCTTTACCTTACACTCCCAACTCAGAGCCAAGATCTCCTCCCGCACCTTGAGGTTATATTGCCATGGTTTTATTGGAGGGGTAGCTCCTGTTCTCCATGAATCCTGAGTGTACATGTATTTCTTCTCCCATATCAGAGTGCCTCTCACAAGGTCACCACCTTGGCCCAGGCAGGAACACCAATGGAGTCAATTACAGACATAGGAATACACTTTTGTTAACTGTTGAGATCCTGTGTGACTAAACTTTTGTGTATTCTTGTCTTTAAAACAATTGAATTAGATATTGTAACCCTGGATTCTGGTGGTAGGAGATAATATCTAATAACTGTAATTTCACGTCTATAAGCCTCAGTTTCCTCATCTTTAAAATGGGGATAATAATAGTTTCTATCTCATAGGCTTATCATAACAACTAAAGGAGATTATCTGTGTAAAGAGCTCAACCCAGTACCTGGCATATGATTAGCACTCAATAAATGTTAGCTATGATTGTTACCGTCCCTTACACTTTACATCCAGGATTAACTGGCTGGTAAGAGTATATCCATTCTGCTTTTTTAAAATAATGGATTGGTCAACATAAGCAATATAGCAAATGTGGTTCTGTCTAAAAGCATAAAAGTAGCTCTGAATAACAAAGAGAAGTGTTTAAATGCACTAAAACTGAAGTTGTAAAGTAGCATTCACGGCTCTCTCAGCTTCTAGGTTCTTCTCACTTCCTTTCTCTGAGCCGTCACTCATTGTCTTTTATCTCTTTGGGTTGTTAAGTTTCTTATGCTGCTACTTCGATCTGCTCATCTGCTCCGTGTAGCACTCACTCGTTTAATCCCTTTCTAATGATTTTGAATTTAAGATTTGTTTATTTTCCTTGCCTGTCTGAGATTCACTGAGATCTGCTGCAGTGCATTTTCCCTAATTAACAATTCCTGTGTCTGATTTTAAAGGATAGTCTTCTTTCTTAACTATTTGAACTTTGCAACCTCTAATAGGGGCAAGTAAGCATATTCTCAGGCAAATGAGAGATTGTGCATATTAATTTCAGTGTATGCACTGTAGATATTTACAGCTATGAATGCATCTCCTCACAACCTCTTTTTCTGTCTTTACTATAATGGCAATGAGCATTTTGACCACAGAATTATTTCATAGAGTAGAAGAAAATTAGGAGACCAGTGTTGTTAATAGATTTGATAGACCTAACTGGAAACAGCATTTCATTTACAAAGGCCTGATTTCTTTTCCTGGGCAATCTGTTTCCCTAAGATACATGTGTAATTTCATTCCAGTTGCCTGGCCTTCAGTGGCATTACTTGTTAGATTCAACCCCATAAGTTCAGGGGCCCAGTGGGGTCAGAAAATGGGCTTTAAGTGATCTGTGATTCTCTTAAATGCTAAGTGTCACTGGTATGTGTGCACTCAGGTGCGGAGGGAAAGGTCTATTTCCTTTATCAGGTTTTCAAAAGGATTCATGATTCAAAAGAGAATAAAGAACCAATAAAGAGTTCACATAACATAGATTATTATTCCCATTTTATAGTTAGGGAAAATTGAGGAAAAGAAATTGACAGCAGCAGATTTGTTGCTTCAGAAAGAAAATTGGATTAGATGTCATGGCTCCCTAACCCCATGATGATATGAGCTATTAGATTATCAGGACCACAGAAATATACCACGGATGAGTGCATCTGGCCCAGATTGGAGTCTGCAGGGAGCTGCTCGCCTCCCCGTGATGTTTTCAGTGAAGGCCTGGCGCTCGTGTTGGAGCAGGCCTTTCTCTACTAAACCACTATATGCTTATATTAATACAATTGGATTTGAGAAATTGGCATCTGCAAGAAACCACCAATATCCCGATGGGGAAAGGCTGCAGTCCAGATAACTGAAATGCTAACGAGGCAGAAGCACTTAACTTTGGTCTGCCTTAGGTGGCAAAGGAAACCAGAGAAAACAAGTATCGGGGCTCTGCTATCAAGGTAAATCACAATCCATTCTTCCCCCATGACTCTTCCCCATGTCCTCTCTGTAGAACCTCTTAAGTTAACAGTAGGGGATGAGATGCAGGAGGGTTTTGTTCTCAAGAATTAAGAGACAAGCTTATTCTGAAATCTAACCTCAGGAAAGCTTTGGGTATCAAGAAATGGGCCGATATTCTTTTCTCTAGAGTGGCAGAAACAACCCTGCTTTCTTCCCTGCCACAGAATCTGACTCTCAGTCATTTCTCAGTCCAGAGGGTCTACTGTATAGATGTCCTTTTAACTGTAGATGTCAGGATCTAGTTACTAAAGTTTAATTTCCTAAATATGAATTTCAGATTTTTATATGTCACACTAACTAGAAATTATTGACCACCAGCAAGATTTCTGAAATACAATGTCCCGGGTATCAAATGGGAGTTGAATTTGATTACTCTTTAAATAAGCATATACTTTAAGGGTTAGTTCTTAATAAGATGTGCTGGAATGAATTCTCATTCCTCTGTATTCCTAAAGCACCTATGTTCCTACCTTGATTATAACACTTTTCACTGTTTCTTTGAGTTGTTTACTTGTTTATCTCCCTTGCTTAGATAGTAAATTTCTTGAGGGTGGGGCCCATGTCTTATTGCCTTTACCTCTTTGGTGCTTGATACTCAATACTTTTTCAGTGGGCAGATGGAACTTGGTTTTGAATAATCATTTCATCCTATTCAGAGTGACCAGTTTGTCAAGAACTCTAACTGCCTTAAATTAAATCCTTTTAATCAACTGATAGTATTGTTTCTTTATTTTCCTCCTGTAGATTTTAACATAATTAAAAGAGCTCTAGAGAAATAAGTAGCACTCGTATGGAAATCAATGTTTCTTCCAAAATCCTTCCTTTTCCAGGTGCAAAGTCCTTCCTGGATGCAACCTCAACCATATATCCTACAGCACCCCGTAAGTTTTTCATCTTAATGGCTTTGTAGTTTTCAAGTAAGCTATGTATAAGTTAAAAACCATTCTCTGGGTTTAAACCATTTGTGCAAAGGTGGTGTAGGATTTGGGAAATGTTAAATATGGGATATTGAGAATGTATAAGTTCATTATAAAACTTTGACTTACCTTGTCTTAAAACAAATTGGTAGTTGACATTAAGTTAGATTTGCAATCCATGAAAATTTAAATGTAGGAGATCATTCCACTGAATTTTTAAATTTTAAAGTTTTTAAATTGCTAAATTTTTAACCATACTTGTGATGAAATAGCTCTCTCTCTCTGCATTCTGTTTAATGCAAATATAAAGTGTTCAGAATTGACCTAGAGTTTTTTCATCAGTGTTAACCTCTCCATGGAGATTTTAAATACTAAAGTAGTAACACCTACTGAGGGTAAATAACAAATGTGATTCTTTAGTGACACGAACATGTACTGTACTTACATATATATTACATTTTTTAAATTGAATGAGTTACACTTCACCTTATTAGGTAGTATACTGAATGTATTTTTCAAAAATACATGAAATCCAGTTTGTTGAATTAAAACATGAGTTTAGAATGTTGAAAAATAAAGGTGAAAAACAAAAATCACAAAAAAGGCTAAGTATGCCTAATATAATAATCTGGATGCTAGCCACAAAGCAGCCACAAAGTGAGCCTAAGCTTTCTAATAATCAATGCAAAATGGGAATCTTAATAAGGAGTATAGCTCACAGTGCTTATAAAACAGATCAGTTGCATAGGAAAAAGCACATTGTTTTGGCCTTAAAATGAGACAGGAATTTCTTTAGGACAACTTCCGAAAGAGGACACTACGCAGTGTTAGACCAGGCATGTGAAACAGCAGAACAGGGACACATTCTGAACAGGAAGTTGCTGAGATGACTTTGAAGAAGGAGAAAAAGCATGTTTAGTTGATAACACAGGAGAGGAACTCTCTGATGATGTATCTATATGTGTTATATTGCCTGTATAAATATGCACACATATGTTTCTACACACCCACACATGTATCTACCCACATCCACCCACTAAGCCACACGAACACCCATGGCAGTCTACATCCCAGGTACTCTGTGCTGTCCTATTCGGGAATGCTAGAAATCAGCTCATTTTTCATCTGGGGCCTTTCTGGGACAATAGCTCCTACAGATGAAGGAGGAAGAGCAGCAGGAAACTCCTGCATTTTCTAGACTTCTGAGTCATTTACGTGTTACCACTCACTTTTGATGGAGAAGGAAATGGCAACCCACTCCAGTGCTCTTGCCTGGAGGATCCCATGGACAGAGGAGCCCGGTGGAGCTGCAGTCTATGGGGTTGCAAAGAGTTGGACACGACTAAGCAACTAACACACACACACACACACACACACTCACTTTTGAATGATGCACATTAAAAATTTTTTAAGGAAAAAAATTCTTATGAAATATATTAATAACAAGTGATCTCTGACATGGGCTTCCCTGGTAAAGAATTGGCCTACAATGCAGGAGATGCTGGTTTGATTCCTTGGTTGGGAGGATCCGCTGGAGAAGGGATGGGCTACCCACTCTGGTATTCTTGGGCTTCCCTGGTGGCTCAGTTGGTAAAGAATCCACCTGCAATGCCGGAGACATGGGTTCAATCCCTGGGTTGGGAAGATCTCCTGGAGAAGGAAAAGGCTACCCACTCCAGTTTTCTGGCCTGGAGAATTCCATGGATTGTGTAGTCCTTGGGGTCACAAAGAGTCGGACACAACTGAGCGACTTTCACACAACTACTATGTCTGACATGAATCTGCATTCTTTGGCAATCCTCCTGGAGGGAGGAGGCCTTACCTATTAGAGACAGGCAGCACATCTCTGAGTTGAACACCACTGAGACAGCAGAAGGACCTACCTGAGAAGTCATTCCTTTTCCCCACCCGGATTTAGACTGCCTGAGACTAGTACTAAAGTTCCTGCACATCAGCTTTTACCCTCAATTGTGTATTGATAGTTATATCAATAAATAACTTTTTAAGGGATGATGAGTCAGTCGCAGTGATACCAAAAACCTAACATTAATAATTGTATGATGTATCAGAGTAATTGCATCTTCAGGTAATTGGGTGATTGCAGAAGTGAGAGGAATGAGATAATCTGTAAGAATATTACAATAGGATAAATTAGAGAAGATGCAAAAATCCAGGAATAGAACTAATTGAATTTCATATACAGAGTGCCATTAAGTAATCATTAAAAATGATAATGAGAGCAAGGCAGTAAATATTGATAATGGAATGTTAAGTTAAAAAGCAAAACCCAGGATATGAAGTAGTTTCGTATTTCATATGAACCTGGTTGCAACTCTGTAAAAATATGTGGAAGCCAGAATCCATGTGGTGCTGCCGAGACACTGCTAACAGCCTTGTATTAGAGACAGGCTGGGTTATATGAGTGATTTTTTTTTCACCCCTCCGCTGTGTTTTTAACTATATTTAATTTAATTTAATTTATTTATTTATTTTTAATTGGAAGGTAATTGCTTTACAGCTATGTTTAATTTTGTTTTTGAAGACCAGAATTTTTTCCAATGAAGTCAAAGATTCTGAAATTAGATTATTAATTATATCTGAATCTGCTTCCCTCCCCTGGCACCAAATTACAGTTGTAAGTTCTGAGAAGCACTGAGTGAATGACGACTGTGATCTTGACCCTAACAGCCTGACCTTGAATCAAATGGCTATTTTTTTTAACATTTTTAAACAAGACGCTGTATTTATAATATGCAGTATAGTATATTGTGTTGTGACTGCTAAAACATCAACTGTCATTTACTTTAAAAATGAATTAAGCATTTTGTAACCCTGGCCAGCCCAAAGTAGTTTGTGTCTCCTGTCGCAGCACATAGTCCTCCCATGGATTAGCTTGCTTTACAGTTAAGTGAAGAGAAAGGGAGAGGTATTTAATAGAGAGGGATTTCTGTGAAGTGAGTGCTCTTTAGAAAAGTCTCAGGGAGACTTCCCTGGTGGTCCAGTGGCTGAGACTCCATGCTCCCAATGCAGGGGACCTGGGTTTGATCCCTGGTCAGGGAGCTAGATCTCACATGCAGCTAAGTAAAGATTTTACAAGTCTCAGAAAGCACAATCTAGACGATTTTTAAGAAATCGCTTATGACACAGTTTACAAGTTTGAAGGGAGGTTATTTTTGCTTCATGTTCTGCAGCAGGCTAAGCCATGTCCTATGGAAAAGGTGGTTCCAGAATTCCTCTCCTCCCTCCTCACTTGCTCTGTCTGACTCCCCAGGGTGCCGTGTTAACTCCCTCCATGGAGCACACCATGTCACTACAGCCTGCGTCTATGATCAGCCCTCTGGCCCAGCAAATGAGTCATCTGTCACTTGGCAGCACCGGAACAGTAGGTGGCAAATTAATATCATGTGTCTCAGCTTACAGAGGAGGCTAAATTCGTGCAGCCTGATTTTCCTTATCAGTTATAGGCTCTGTAATGTCAGAGATTATATCTGATCCCCTCTCACCTCCCACATTGCCTTCCACATAGTAAATACTCAGAGATTTCTTGATTTATTGATGAACTAAAAGTCTGTCCTCTGGCTATCTGTCTCTCCTGTATCAGAATATAGCATCCATACAAGACCACTTATAGCCCTAATAACTGGTATCATTCATTCACACTGGCAGACCTGGTCTCATGAAGCCAAAGATGAAGGTGATACATGATAATAAAGGCAGGGGATTTTTCCTCACTTACTTCCACTTGTATGGGTTTTAGGGGTGCTGAATCACAATTGTAGTATTGACTTATTTTCCCCAAGTCCAGGGTTACAGTTAAGTATGGAGTTGAGCTGATTTCAGATTAATTTCCAGGGTTGATATGTGTAGCATTTAGATGGTAAGATGACCAAAGGCTTTTAATTGAGTCCATATCTGTGGTGACTTAATAGAACAAAGGGTAGTATTTTCTTTGCTTACGTTGACAGCCAACAGCAGCAGCTCATCAAGGCTAAACCAGGGCCACATACATTGAATGAGAAATCTCTCCTGCCTTTGGAGAAGGATAATTTTCAGCATCAGGAAAGCAAGGGTCCATTTTCCATTTTTTTCCCATTTGTCAGTGACCTTCTGAAGATCTAAGGCCTTTACTTCTTGGGTCTCCACTTACGGGAACAATTCTAATTCAGGCAGCTGCTGGAAATAAATGAGGTTCTTTGAGGGAGAGATCTTCTAGATTTAAAATAGCACATTAATGATATTGAATTATTGAGAATGAGAAACTGTAATGATCTTCACCCATGGCTTGTCATTGGCCACCCTGACCATATTCTTCTTTTCAGTACATGCCTGCCACATCAGCTATGCAAGGGGCCTACTTGCCACAGTACACACATGTGCAGACGGCGGCGGTTCCTGTGGAGGTTGGTACACACCACAGTGGCCATTATGGCAATGAGTAGTTTCAGAAGTGGGTAAATCAGAACTCAAGGAAGAATCAAATCAAAAGTGAAACATGTGCATAAAGAACTGAGTTTAGAGGGAGTGTATGTTTAGAGTTGTTTTCGACTATGAAATATAATTCTCTGCATACAGATTAGCATAGCAATATCCAAGCCACACCCCCAGGACTCCCTGAAATATTTTAATATTTTCTAAGTTTGTAGCACATTTCATTACCCCCTCAAGTCTCTATCCTGTCTCCTATAAAATGATACTTCCAGGCAAATTAAGATAAAGCTGGAGTTTGCAGAACTGGTACCAAAGATTATATCAATAAAAATTATAAAAATCTGTTATAATTAAATACTTGGAAAAAATATTTCAGAATTTAACAGGGATAAAGAACAAACCATACCTGTTTTTGTAGAAGATCTTAATAGAGCTAAATAACTCTTAGTTCTTGTTATGGAAGATACTGGTATGACATTAATATGGAAGAAATCTGACATTTGAATTCAAGTTGGGCAGAAAGCATAGTGTTTTCCTGCAAAGTATCCTTGGAATTCTAAGGAAATTCATCAACCCAGTCGGTCCCATCAGCTGATCACATCCCATAGGTTCCAATTCCAAAAACTGCCCTAGGATTGTGGCTGAATGACAGGGGAGGTAGGGTTTTGTGTTTTGTTTTGTTTGCCTCTAAATGATTTAAATTTGTGCAGTTATTGGCAACCACAGTTACTGGAACCCACAATCCGTATCTGCAGTGCTGAAACAAACAAATCTTAAAAATTTTCTTTATAATGACTTCAGCAAAAACCTGACCTGTGGCAGAAGCCCAGCTGAACTGACACAAGACAAAATCTTTGCCCCATTTACACTGCATATTCAGACTTTTCAGCATAGACCTGTTAATGTGTTTGATCATAAGGTACAGTCCGAGACCCCACTGAGTATCATCGGTGATATACAGCATATGCATACTATATTTCAGATTGTAAAATCTGAAATGACTGAGGTCCAAATCATATCTCGCCCCAAAGGATAAGAGATTTGTTTAATAAATTGTAGTTTGATGTGAAGAGACAACTCATATAAGTTGAAATAGGTTCTTTGGGTCTATCAGACATTTAAACTCCTTAGGGAAGTAATTAACCTTGAAGGCTCTATATGACATTAAGAAAATCACTTGTAAGCAGTGCTTGTCTTTACAATGTGGGACTCAGTCCACTGAGTAGTAGAGTTTGGATATCATTGCTCACATGTCTCATCTGTTCTGCTTTGTTGTAGGAGGCGAGTGGTCAGCAGCAGGTGACTGTGGAGACGTCTAGTGACCATTCTCCATATACCTTTCAACCCAATAAGTAACTGTGAGGTATGAGGGAACGATCTCCATCACTGTAGGGCTCAAGTCAAGGAAAGGCTGTGATGATTTTATCAGAATAGTACTTAGAACAACTCAGGTCTGGTCATGCTGCTTCAGTCATGGCAAGAGAATCCAGTGTTACTGAAATCTTAAAATCAGTGATTTTGTGGTCTTGTAAATTAAATTAAGTATTCTGTCCAAAAAGAACAGTGCCTTATATTGAAGTCAAATGTATGTTTGCTCTCTCCTCCTCCCTATCTGCCCCCAAAATCAGTAACATAATCAGAGAATACCAGGTGCCAAATTTGTCCTACATTTTATATAGATAGATAGATAGATAGATAGATAGATAGATATGTGTGTGAGAGAGTAAATACCTATATATATATCTCCTATGTTTATATTATTTTAATGCTCACAGACTGAAGGAAAAACAGTGTAAGATTTTGCTTAGTCTAGTGTTACAAAGTTAGCAGGATCTTGACAGAATCAAATGTGAGTATCCTTAGATTGTTAGATTGCTTTCCCCACTCTCACTTGAACCACATATCTCAAAACTTGTCACTCTGCCATGCAGATTACATTGAACGACTGTGTGGAACATAAAACAGTTGGGTTTCTAGATTGCCCTGGTGAAGTATGTTGCAGGCATCAGATTTGAAAGGTGGACTCAGGACATAGAAAGTGACCCTCGGTTCCAGAATTTGCAGTTCCTGACCTATCACCAGTGATGAGCAGATCCTTTCCCAAACATATATGTCTTTAAAACAAGAAAGAGATGACAAAGCTCTATGGTCTATTACACCAAATGTTACAAGAGCATTTGTTTTTTATATTTTTCTCTTCCAGATGTACAGAAGGGTGTTCTTACATGAAGAAGGTTGTGAAGGCTGAACAATCATGGATTTTTCTGATCAATTGTGCTTTAGGAAATTATTGACAGTTTTGCACAGGTTCTTGAAAACGTTATTTATAATGAAATCAACTAAAACTATTTTTGCTATAAGTTCTATAAGGTGCATAAAACCCTTAAATTCATCTAGTAGCTGTTCCCCTGAACAGGTTTATTTTAGTAAAAAAAAAAAAAAACAAAAAAATAAGCAAAAAAAAAAAAAAAAAAACAAGATTTTTATCAAATGTTATGATGCAAAAAAAAGAAAAAAAAAAGAAAAAAGGGAAAAAAAAAAGAAAAGAAAACTTCAATTCTCTGGGTATGCACAAAGACCATGAAGACTTACTCAAGTGCATGACCGGATTCTTGTGGTTTTGTTCATTTTGTGTTTCGTTTGCGTTTTTTTCCGCTGTATGAAATGGGCTTTCTGACGTTTAAATAGTCCGACTTCACCCCTGGTGTTCTGTGCTTGCAGTGAGAGTGTTACCGCCAGTGTCTCTTTCCTTAGCTTTCCGTTTTCCTTCCCACGTCGTGTGAAGTGTCTTATCCTTTTCTATGAATTCCAATTTGCCTTAACTCTTTTGATGCTGTAGCTGTTTCAGTAAAAGTTAGTTCAAACTAATGATGTAGAATGCTTTGACCAAATGGGCTGGTCTATTATGCCTTGTAAAACAGCAGCATAGGGCTTTTAAAAGGTAGTCAATAAAAGTTGCTGAAATTTTGGCTTTTTTAAATATGTAGTAGGTGTTTTTAATGATTTTTCACATAATGTGTAAGGTAGTGAAATGCAAGAAGGGAAAACTGTTTTGTGTGAAACACATTTTCTGACTGGGGAACTTTTAATAGGGTGAATTGTTTGTAAGGCTGTACGCCAACAGTTTCCTCTGATAGTTTGACTGATTTAGGATATCTGCTGTATGATGCAATGTAAAGTCTTTTTTGCCTTTTTTCAGGAAAAAAAAAACTAACTTGATGTTCTAGATTTAGTGTAGGTAGCGTTGGGGCAGGGGGTGGGGGGCGGGGGAGGGGAGTCACCGAATGTTTTGTCCTTCCTTTATACTAATGATAGTGCTTTAGAATGAGAATGACGCCTGAGATCTGGCAAACCGAGGGGAAAAAAATGTTGCTATTGCAACTAAATGGCAAAAGCTAAAAGTAAGGATTTATCTTCAAACATAAAGCTGAGATATGAATAGAAGCAAAATGATTGGCTACTAGCTCTCTCTATTACGTAAATTTGAGAAATAAAAATTACTTGGCACTTTTAAAGGTAACTTCACCAAAGACCGAAGAGCCAGTAACCAGTAGCTCCAACTAGTCTCAGCATCACATCTTCTGTGCTCTTTATTTTTGCCGGACCAGTTTGCGGTTAGGAGAATGTGCCTTTTTTGTACCTTTGCATTTAGGTTTTCTAATTTTAATTGATGTATGGACACACACAAACAAAAAAGCATGAAGGAAGATTTGGATCCAAGCAGTGCCACACTTTACATCATCACTACAAGTGTTCAGTGTAAAGAAAAAACAATTTTGAAACTATGAAATTCCTGATTCATAAATACACAGTTATTTCTACTTTAGTACCTAGAAGATAATTCACTGTTATTAAAGCTCTTTTATTAAGACAATTGCATATGTTTGAAAAGCAATGGTAAATTAAGTTGTCTTCCAAAACTGTGTACTTGTCTGGTCAACTGTGTGTGATCAGTTATCTACCTCAAGTCTGTTTTCTTTTGTGCTGGGACAGGTTGCTGGCCCTCCCTGTTTCCACAGACCAAATCCTTCCTAGCTCAGGAGCTAGGCCTAAGCAGTTATTTCTTTCGAGTATTTTTTAGTTCTTAAAATTTATGCTTGTATTTGATTATAGATGTCAGTGACATTTCATAGTTTCAAAAGTCCTTGCTGCTCTGAGAAGTGTAGATTCTAGTGGAAATTACATAGTCATAAGAGAAATGTGTTTTTTGTTTTTGTTTTCTTTTTTTAAAGTTGTGGTATTATTGGTTCTATGCTCCCTGGAATATTACTGCTTTGTGAAAGTCCAGACCGAACGCAGCACCCTCTTTGTACCTAGTACGTTACAAACCTGGGTCTCTCACTACTTGATATTTTTGCATTAGTTAAGACAGAAATTTGATAGCTCAGTTAGAGAGGAGGGAAAACCTGCTGCTAGAAATGTCTGAACTAAGTGCCATACTCGTCTGGGTAAGATTTGGGAAACATAACCTCTGTACATAAAAAAAAAAAAAAAAAAAATCAGTTAAACATCACATAGTAGACAGCCATTAAATTATAAAAAAAATTAATTTATGAAGAAAGACCTTTTGTACAGATTGAAAAAAAAAAGATTTTCATAGAGATATCTATATGATCAAGAGAGTTAATTTTTTATTTTTGTTTTACTAGTGCCACAAACTTGCCAGTGGTAACTTATTTGTCCGGTTCAAGATAACTCTGTAGTTTTCTTTCCTAGGACTTGTTGTTAAACGCCAAAAGACATTTTTGAACTGTACATTTGATCAGATTGTTAGCTTTTTTCTGTTTTATTTCTTTTGAGAACCTTTGAATAAAAAACATCTGAAATTTTATTTTTCCTGTCAGTTTCTTTTTAGGCTAGATTAAATATGTATCAGAATTTCATTTCATTTCTGATCTCTTCCTTCAGATCAGTGAATTGGTTGGAAATTGAGTTGAAAATTATTTTAGATTAAATATGTATTCAAAATACATTTCCTTTAAAAGAATTGGAAAAACCATCCCACCCTTTCATTTTTGGCTATTTCAGTTCATGGACACAAGGACAACCACCAGCTCACCACGTTTCCCCTTGGCAAATTCCGCCTTCGGTCTGTTCTTAAAGGTCAAAGAACCATCCGCCTCTCCTCCCTCCTCCCTTCCTGCTACCTTTTGACTGTGGTACTATCATTTCCCAGCAAGGGGGACAAAATAAATACTGTCACCGTCTGATAAGCAGGTTCACAGGTAAGGATTTCAAGATGGTCTTACCCCTGCCTTGATGACTTGGGCCTCCTTTAGTGACCTCGTTTGGCTGTTCCCAGTAGGAGGCTCTGGTGCAACATTCATGGAGGAAAGACACAACTCTTTCCCACGCTGACATGCTTTATGAGAGACTCTTAGTATAAGAACTTGACTTTTACCCAAGGTAAATATTTTAGTGTAGTTACAAAGGTTTCTTTTTCTGCTGCCCAGTGACTCTGTCCTGATGAAAGGAATGGGCAAGAAAAATATCCGTAGCCTCCCATTTCTGTCTGCCTCCCATGCAGCGTGGACAATGGGATATGTGAATTAAATACAAGAGGTTTAGAGCACTTCACTTGCCAGAGCCGAGAAAGCCCCAGTACCCGCTGGCTCCTTGAGTAAAGGAAGCCAGGTTCTCTGATGATAACCAGTGCATCAGAGGGGAAGATTTCGGGGCAGGAGCGAAGTGTGGCCTCGGTGAGATGAAGGCAAGCTGCCAAGAATGTAAGCGGCGTGATCTCGTGTTCTGTGGCATCCTTGGTGTCCCCGTGCTCCTTCATAGGACCGCCGACCGGAGACAGGAAAAAGATACTGCTGGGCTCCTTAGGTTTTGTTAACCTCATTTTTGTTCTTTTAAGATGGCTCATGTCATTGGAGTCCTGGGACACCAGGGGCTGTCATTCATACAGAAAACTGATAAATGCTTTTTCAGAGCACCTTTTCTATCTGAGCAACAGGGCTGAGCAAGCCAGATTGCTGATGAATAAAAAAAGAGCTATTGCTCACACATAGAAGGAGGACCTGCGGCACCCCTGGGAATTAACCCCAGGTTCCTTGGGTCATCATCAGGGGCCAGGACTCCCTCTTTTGTCACATGGCCAGGGTGCAAGCAGCAGGGTGGAATTCTTGCCTTGAAAGGGAGGAAGCGGGCAGCAGCTCCCTGGTGTGCATCCTTCCCTCTCTATGGGCTGAAATGAGAGTGCAGTGGTGGATGGGAGCCCCGTTTTCTCCTCACCATCCATGCCTTTCAAGGGCAGTGGATCAGAGTATATCCACTGGAGCCTGCATTCCACCACCTCTCAAATTTCATAAATGCTGCTTAAAAATTCACACGGAAAGGCCATGCCTCCCAGCCTGAGCAGGGGCTGAAAAACGTTCAGATGAGACCACAATAGCCTCATTGCACTGAAATAGCCAAAAAAGGGACGATCCAGGGGCCTTGGATAAAGATCACAGACTAGTCACCACCACCCTCCTCCCACGATGCACGAAAAGCTTCAGAAGATGACAAGTAGGTGAAGAAGGAAAACTCAGAGCCAGAGTTAAAGGAAAGCCGGGCAGTTTCTTCCCCTTGAAGAGCAATGTGATGAGATAAGCAAGGGAGTAGGGGACACGGGCGCCCCCTCGGGGCAGCCCGGGGAAGGCTGCAGGGTGATGCCCAGGGGGTCCAGTGCACAGCTGTGGGTGGTGCTGTGCGCCCATCCTTCCCTGTGGGTGATCCTGGCCAGGCGATGGAATTTCAGACCTGTGGAATGGCTCCAGATTGTCTCCCGTCTTGATGCTCTGGATCTTAATAGGACCCAGGAGTGTTCCCACTTAAGCCACTAGAGGGAGGACTTTGTCACTCTTCACCTGCATATGTGAGATCAGGCAGGAGACCCCGGCCTTGGAGGGGGCACTGCTGGTGGAAACTGAGGCATGCACACCGCTGGGGATTACAGGGTTCTTGAACTGGGGGTTAATGGTAAGAAATGTTGCCCAGTGCTGGCAGCTCCCTTCTGAGAGCATTGTTGCTGAGACTGGCAAGTAACTTACGTGACTTTTAAGACTCAAGGAAGCTGGAGTCAGGGAGGGAGCCAAAAACCTTGCCAGACCTTATGACTCCAAGTGCAAGAAAGTGCTGGCAGGTCTCTGGGCTGCTCAGAATTGAAAACAGGTGGCTTTGGATTAAATACAAGCTCTAATGCTATTGCTCCATTTTTTTTATTATTGTGTTATGAGATTTGATCTAGGTTATTCCACTGCTCATTTACACAAGATGCATATCATAAAGGAGACTACAGGTATCTCCTACCCTCTAGGATTCCTGAAATCACTTCTGCTTGAATACTTACAGGTACGGGGCACTTCCCACCTTTCTTGGCTTCCAGTATCCTTTTGGACCAGCTCTCAAACTTGCTTAAAAAGTCAAGTTTGCATCTTTGTTAATTTCTACGTATCAGTCAGCCTTAGTTCTGCCAACTGAGATGCCACAGAGTTAAGTCCGTCATTCCCATTTCTGAAAAAACAAAAGCATAATGACAGAGGACATGTCAGTGACTGCCAGGAGTTCATGGGGACGGGAGGAGGTGAACATGAAGGGATAGCACGGGAGAGTTTGGGGGAGGAAGAACCCATTCTATATCCTGATGGTGGTGGTTACCCAAATCTATATATGTGCTAAAATTCATAGTGTTGTACACCCAAAAAAGTCTATTTTAATGTATGGCATTTGCTTTAAAAATCATCTTTAAAAATGAGACAAGTCAGTCATCCCTCAAATGTGGACAACTCTGGCTCCACAGTTCTGGGTTGAACACTGCTTGCAGCTTTAACTGTCCTTCATTAGCTCTGGCTCCACACTCCACACCGGCAGCTCACCCTCCAGATGGACCACAGTGACTCAGGATAAAACCCAGAACCCCAGGAAAAACCTGTCCCTCTGTTGCAGATGAAATCATTTCCTTCTTGACATCTCAATTCTTAAAGCTTGCAGCCAATTAAAAACCCTGTGGGTTTTTGTTTTTTTGTTTTTAGTCACAACGATTGATTCTGTACCCATTTTTAAATGAAAACATTTTCATGGCATGAAATACAGAATACAAAGAATGTCCCTGGTGGCACAGTGAATAAAAATCCACCTGCCAATGCAGGGGACACAGATTCAATCCCTGGTCCAGGAAGATTCCATTCCAGGAAGATTCCACATGCCTGTGGAGCAACTAAGCCCATGAATCACAACTACTGAGCCTGTGTGCTACATGCGGAAGCCCACACACCCAAGAGCCCATGCTCTGCACCATAATGAGAAGCCCATACCCTCCAACGAAGAGTAGTCCCTGCTCGCTGTGACTAGAGAAAGCCAGCAAAAAAGCAATGAAGAGCCAATACAGCCAAAAATAATTTTTTTAAGATTTTTTTAAAAAATATATAAGGTAAATAGAACTCAGGCACAGGGCTATAGATACAGTATGATCTTAATTATGAATCAGTATTTACAAAAGATGAGAAGGAGGTACTTCCAAGTCCTTAGATATGGATGCAAAAATTATGGAAAATTTGTATTTTCTCATACTTTTCCAAATTCTAGTTGTCTACAATAAAAACATTCTATATTCAGGGGAAAAAGTTTCAAAAGAATCTTGTCAGGTTATCCTGAAATTATGCAAATAGCTTTGTTCATTATATTACAATTCAGTGCATTCGATTAATTTCTTGCATTAAAGAGTACTGCATCAGACATCAGAAGACACAAAGATGACATGATGTTGTCCCAGTCCCCAAGGGACATTCTTGTAGAGAGACAGTATGTAAGTGACACTACTTCAAGGAGAAGTAACCAGTGTGATCTAAATAAAGAGCTTTGGGAGTTCTATGAGCACATAAACATGCTCTCCTGAGGTTGTTGTCATTTTCACATCACCAACCAGTTAGTTCCTTTTTCACTGATAAGAGTTTACTCCAAAGCAGCCATTTCCTCCCTGGTTCCTCTGCCTTCTGACAGATGAAATTGCCAGGCAGACAAATGAAGTCTGTTGTAGTTCTGGCCTTGCAGAAGAGCCAGAGCAAATGTCTGAAGAGTTGACTTTCTGTCACTCCTGCTCTGAAAGTCTTGGGATATGTAACAAGAAAGTATCATCTTGTTTTGTTTTGTGGTAAACAATGAAGTGTAATATATTTCCTATAGTGTCATCTTTTACCCACCTTGATCAAGTATTCTGCACACACAAGATTGTGGGTTTGCAATCACCTGTGTAGCTTTCTAGCATCCCTCCCACGTCCACTGCTGTCTTGAGAATTCATATTTTTTGCTTTCTTCACAGATATCTAGCCAGCAGTCTCACCATATCTACTTTGTTACACATTGCTTTGACATATGCAGAATAATTATGTGTATTATTCCTGGCCTCCTTACCTAAGAAATACGAAAGGAACTTCTGTTCTTGCTATATGTATGATTTTCTTCCTAATGTTCAACTCAGTTTTATAGAGAAGATTTTGTTTCCCTCAACTTTCACTCTCCCAATGATTCTTCTGTCTGTCTCTGTTTGTTTTACAAACCTTTATTTTTACAAAGGTTTGAAGCAACTTACCAGAAACACAACAAAACAAAGGTAAACCTCAGGGCTTGGGACTTTAATTGTGAAAAGAGAAGGAGAGCATAGGATGTAGCTCTGCAAGCCAAAAGGCCTCCGTCATCCCTACAGTTGAAAGTCAATGATTCTGAGTTTCCTGGCAGCCAGAGTGAAAAGGAAGAAAGGTATACACATCTAGTCAAAGAGAACAAAGACTACCAGATCCTCTGGGAAAAGGTATTTACTAGATTTAGATAGGGACGCCTGGAGGAAGCACTGAGCAGTGTCTTCCGCCGCCTTTCTGTGCCAATACAATCGCACTTTCCCAAGGTGGTTTCAGGTAGGGCCCCTCAGTGAAAGCCAAGGCCAGCATCCCAAAGCCCCAGTCCATGAAAGTGACTCTGGAAGGCGATAGACTCATAATGAATGTTCTCAACTAGGTCTTTTCTCAAATGTTCTTATGCAGTATACTTCACCGCTCTCACCAAGCCAATCGCTCTGCTTCTGAAAGACAAATCTCTGCAACAGCACAAATGTTCCAAGCGCTCCTTTCTCTTCCACATTCAGCCCCTCAATGGAAAAAAAGGTGCCGGCCCCAAGTCATCCTCCCTCTTACTGAGCACTCTCCGTGATGCCTGAGGCCCTATGCCCATTTCTTCCTTGTTTCTTCCTTCCACCAGAAGCAGCACCCCACCCGCCAGCCCCCCAGGGGGAAGTGACTGGGTGGGCTGGTTTGGGCAGGCACTCGCTGCTCCTTGGTGGCAAGGCCTGAGAGCTGGGAAGCAGGATCATGGCACGTTCCATTACCTAATACTGAAACTTTCCAAAGACTCAAAATAATACTGCTTCTCTAGTTTTTCATCAAAGGACCCTTGAAAGCTGAGGAGGGAGCATAGGGAACTCCAAGGCCATTGAAGTACAGCCTTGAGCGGCCCACCATGAACACAAAATTTCTCATGTTTTCTCAGTGGGAATCTTGTGTTTAACTTATAACATCTGTCTCTTTTTCCCCAGAGTGGTGGTGCCACTGAATTTGTTTCTTAATTTCAAAAAAAAATTTTTTTTGAAACATAAAAATTTCAAGTACAGTACCAAAAAGCTTTTATCCTGATTTATTCAAAAGCAGATTGAGGCTTCTCTGGTGGTCAGTAGTAAAGAATCCCCCTGCCATTGCAGGAGACACAGGTTTGATCCCTGACCCAGGAAGACCCCACATCCTGCAGAGCAACTATGCCTATGCACCACAGCTACTGAGCCCGTGTGCCTTAGAGCCCATGCTCTGCAACAAGAGAAGCCACCACAATGGGAAGCCAGCATACCACAACTAGAGTGTAACCCCTGTTCATTGCAACTAAAGAAAGCTCACACAGAGCAACAAAGACCCAGTACAGCCAAAAATAAATAAAAATTATTTTTTAAAAAAGCAAATTATCAACCCAGTGCTCCATTACTCTCTACACACAAGGATATTCTCCTGCATGATCACAATACAACCATCAAAATAAGGAAAGTCTTGCTGATACATCACTAAGTATTCCAGTAATGGCTTTGTAGTAAAAAGATCCAATTTGAAATCATGCATTAACTTTACTCATCTGTGTTCCTTCAGTTTCCTTCAGTCTGAAATATCTCCTCAGTCTTTAGTTGACTTCTGTGATTTGGACCCAATTGAAGATTCCAGGAGGGTTATTTTGCAGAGTGTCCTCAGATTGGTTTGTTTGATGGTTCTGTGTGGTTCTTCCCCTTTGGCAGGAATATCACCAAAATGGAGCTGTGTTCTCATTGCATCCCTCTGGGAGGTGCATGATTTCACTATGTCTCATTATTGATGATGATCCCTTTGATCACTTAGTTAAAGTGGTGTCTCCCAGCTGTCTCCCCTGTAAAGTTACTATTTCCCACTTTACAATTAATAATTAGTTTGTGGGGAGTTATTTTGAAACATGTCAATATGCTAAACTTCCTCAAACTTGAATTTATTCATTGATTTATTTCTCTAAGTATGGACTCGGGGTTTTCTTTTTGTTCAGTGAGTTCTAATCCATTACAATCGTCACTCATTTCAATGCTCAGATTGTCCCTAACTTGGCAGGTGGGAACTCTAACTCCTGCAAGCCAGCTTCTGTGTTTTTAAAGATGGGTCCCCATGATTCTTCAAGCATTTTCTTGCTTGCTGGCTCCACCAGATGTGCCAAGTTTGCCTTGAACTCTCCCTGTTCCAGTCCTGGATTCAGCCATTTCTCCAAAGAAATGGTTCCTTTTAGCAGAGAATGGTGTTTGAAAGGTAAGATTTGGGTACTAGATATTCTCTTTGCTACTGATATGTCAGTGTTCTCCAGCTCCATCAGTGAATAGGATTAAAGAGTGTGTGTGTGTGTGTGTGTGTGTGTGTGTGTGTGTGTGTGTGTAGGTGTGCAACACACATTTACATCTGCATTTACTCCATGATCTCTACATATTGAAAAACATGTCTGCACATCCAGACCTCCAAGTCTAATCCAACATGACAGTGTTCATTTTCCCTTATTTGTAAGTCTCTTTTCTGACATCAAGGAACCTGGCTTCCAACTCCTTGATACACGTACTCATCTGATCAGATCCCCAGTGTGATCAACCTCCTGTCTCGGACACCCTCTCGGCCAGACAGGTGCCTCAGCCTCGCCCTCCTGCTCAGGCTGCCACACCTCCCTCTGCCTGGGAGTTGCCGGTGGGAAGGAAGTTGGTTCTTCTACTCTGCGCAGAGGGAGACAGAACCAAGGTCAACGGGACAGGCATTATCATTCTGCCATAGAGGGTGAGTGCTCTCCAGGGGAAGGGGACCTCTCTTCAGGGGAAGGGGGCCCCTTAAATTTGCCCCAGTGACATCTGCTTTCCTCCCACTGTCAGATGGAATATGGTAAAAGGCTTGAAACAGAAAGTTGAAGAACAGGAAAGTTGTTGTTGTTGTTTAGTCCCCAAGTTGTGTCTGACTCTTTGCAACCCCGTGGACGGCAGCACACCAGTGGAAAACCCACAAAGGAGACATAAAGAGAGACATGAAGGATGGCAGAAAGAAGAGAAAGAGAGGAAGAATAAAATCGTGACTTAGGGTTAATGTATGACAGAAACCAACACAATATTGTAAAGAAATTATCCTCCAATTAAAAATAAATAATTTTTAAAAATCATAATAATCTACATACCAACCAGAAAATAAATTTTTTAAAAAAGGGTCTTAGGTAGGAAAACTAATATTAGACAGTTTGACCAGAGGAGAAAAAAAGGAAGATGAATTCCAATGATTGACATTAGTGACCTCGCAAAGCTGTCCCTGAGGACCTGGTAAACACGCTGGTTTCTCACAAGCTCTCAGCCACCAAATTTGGTGTGCAGTAAATTGGGGAGAGAGATATTTCTAAGATGCTCACACTGAGTTGCCATCTCTGAGGCCCCAAATCCACCATCCTTTAGAAACTCCAGTGCAGCAACCCCCTGATTTCCTCAGGTGTTTTTCCAGTGCTTTGATAGCGAATCCAGTCCAACGTCACAAAGCACCAGAATAATTTCTTAAATGTGAATCATCTCATTACCCATGAGTTAATTCTGAAGTCTCTGAAATAAATATGTTTGAGTTTTTGAGAATGAAAAGAACTACCACCTTTTATGTCATGGAGAAAGAGTGACTTCACTAATCTAAACCATCTCATTTCTTTTTCTCCAATTGGCCCTTCCAGCAGCATTGGCCAGGGTGATGTCTCCACTTCCGGTCTTGGCTCCCACCTCATCCCACTGCGGCCTGGGGTCTGCCCCAGCTCTCCACTGCACTGTTCTCATCCCAGTGGGACAGGAGTCAGAGGACTTTCAACCCTGATCTGAACGATCCTGCCTGCGCTTACCACTGTTGACAGGCCTCCTCTTCTTGAAATTTCTTTCTTCTGCTTGAGATTCTTCCACAGCCCACCAAGTCGAAATCCTGGCTCCCTCACGACCTCATTTCCACCATCTCTGGGGCCTCACCTCCAGCCACACTCCCAACTTGAACTTTAAATTCTCAGAAGCTTTCTGTACTCTGTACCTTTACCCCTTCTCTCACTCCTAGGATGGCCTCCCCAACCTGGATAACTTCTATTTCTCCTTTAAGATTCAACTCAGTACCTAAACTCCCTGAGAATAATTAGGCAATAAATAACTGCCTTCTTTTGGACTATTTTACAACTGTGAAATAAGCTAAGAAAAGTACAAAGCCATAGATGTACAGCTCAAACTCTCATAGCAAAACGAGTACCCTCGACCACCACTTGGCTTGAGAAATAGAACTCAGCCCCTTCCCTTGGCCACTCCTCACCATGATGCCTCTTGACAGTTATCAAACCCTCCTTCAGCTCATCAGGTAACACTTGTTGGTTAGTTGCTAAGTCGTGTCCAACTCTGGCACCCCATAAGACTGTAGTGCACCAGGCTCCTCTGTCCATGGGATTTCCTAGGCAAGAATCCTGGGGTGGTTTGCCATTTCCTTCTCCAGGGGATCTTCCCAACCCAGGGATCAAACCCACATCTCCTGCATTGGCAAGGGGGTTCTTTACCACTGAACCACCTGGGAAGCCCAGGTAACACTACACAGACTATATTGTTCATGTCCTCAGTTTTCTTTATGATTATATCACCTAAATATGCTTCTCTAAAATGTTTAGTTTTGTCTTTATTTGAATGGTGTATAAATGGAATTGCACATTCAATATTTTGTTGTATCTGACATGTTTGCTCAATATTATATCTTGAAGATTTAATCATGCATTTTTGCTTAACTGTAATTTGTTCATTTTTATCATTACATAGTATTTCATTGTATAAATATACCAAAGAGTGTCTGTTTTATTTTTGATAGACATGGGAGGTCTTGGCTATTCTGAACATGCTATGATGAAAATGCTCAGTGCATCTGTGCCTGTATTTCTGCAAGGTATATGTCCAGCTTCCCTGATGGCTCACTGGGTAAAGAATCTGCCTGCATTGCAGGAGACACAGGAGATGCGGGTTTGATCCCTGGGTCAGGACGATCCCCTGAAGGAAGAAATGGCAACCCACTCTATTATTCTTGCCTGAAAAATCCCATGGATAGAAGAGCCTAGCAGGCTACTGTCCAAAGAGTCACAAAGAGTTGGACACCACTGAGCTACTAAACTCACACATGCCCAGGAGTAGAGTTGCTGGATCATGGGGTTATGCCTAGCTTCAGCCTTACAGGATAATGCCAAAATGTTTTCAAAGTGGTCATCGCTGATCCTGAGATTAGATGAAATAGCTGTCTTTCATGCAAAGAATACTTCTACTTGAGATTTAAAATAAAACAAGACAAAAAGCAAGAACTACGAGTAAAAGTCCAGGGGGTGAGAGGTGAGTACTGGCAAAGATCAGGGAGGATGAGGACCCATTGCAGAGGGGTCTAGCCCTCACAGGGCTTGGAAGGTGAGGGTCAAGATATAACCACTATTGCGCCCCATGTAGAGTTGTGTTGGCTTCTCAGCTGTGAACACTGAAAAATAGCTCCCCTCCTTTCTCTTGAAAAGAAGGAACAAGGCTTAACTAAGCAAGGATGCCATTCCTCCTTAGGGTGTCCCAGTGCCTCAGATGTTTCCGTGGCGTCCACAGACATCCATGGTAGCTGTGGAGCACACCAGGCTGCTCCTGGGCCCCACCCCAGTTCCCACTGGCTGCCTCTCCTCAGCCTCAGAAATTCTCCTCCACTCCTGGCTGGCCAGTGGCTCTCACGGTTCTCTCCAAGTCTCAGCCCTTCCTGCACAAAGAAAAGCTGCAGAAGTCTCATGTTGCCACCACCTGTGTGGGGTGTGGCGTGTCCTTTTTCCAGACCTTTCACTCCTCAGTCACAGACAGTGCTTGAGAGGGAGGTGAGTGGGCAGCGGGGGTGACGGGGAGTAGTGCAGATGGAGGTGGTACATCTGGGCATTATTCTGAAGCCGAGGCTGGGGGGGGGGACCCAAGTTTCCTCCTCTTCACTGTATGGAGAAGTTTGGAACACATCTTAGTCCACAAAGGGTCCTTCCCTTTCCCCACCCCTCTCCAGTGCCCGATGGAGTCCCTACACCCAGCTACCTAATCTGCCTTTTACCCAACCAGCAACTCTGTAACAACTGGAGATTCAGAAGGTACCCAGTTCTTAGAACTCTGTACCATCATCTGCCAGAAAATTGTCAAAATAACCATATAAATCTACAATGACTATGTGACTGGCACCCCCTGGAGTTATACAGAGCACAGCTTTTTCATTGTACACTATATTCTGCCTTATGGGTAATAAAATCCAATGATTATATACAAATTTCATGTTTATTAGTAATCCCAAACTCTTAAAATGGGGTGACCAGTGTGCTAACAAGGAACAATTATCTAAATGACACTAAAGGCTCCCATTAGATGGAAGATCCACCAAATAGTTATTTAAGTTCAAGTCAGCCAGAAACTGCCAGCAAAGGGGACTTGATTTAATAAAACAGCCAATGGATAGATTTGGACTTTTTCTATAGCTTAATGATTCTTCCCATGTGAACTAGAAGGATGCCACTTTGCAGGGTATAGCAAGAGGTGACATCAAAATTTATCCTTCCAGTTCTTCATGATGAGGGGCTGGAATGAGGGGGCCCAGGGCACATAAGCTGTGAATCAGAGTCCACGGTAAGGGTGGCTGCGCAGGGCTGTGCCCGGAGTGTTTGACTGAAGAGGGTAAATGACAAGCTCACCAAAACAACAGCTCAATCCAGTTGAAGTCTTTTTTCCTCCAATGTGTCTGCCCACAGGGATGTCTTTTTCTAAGTCTCACAAGGGCTAGTGGTATGCAAGATTTTCAAACTATTTCCACAAAGCCAAACCTCCTAACAGCCGTCCTCTGAATGAAACGAGCATCTTTTTTGCAATCCACAAAGTCAAATACACTGGTTTATCTAGCTTCTTTGCTTCTTTGTTAAATTATTTATAACTCTATAGATCAATGAAATCTGTGTTCTAAGTTCAGCACTGTTTGCGCCTCCAGATTACTCTTTGTAACTCTCTGTATTTTATGAGACTGACCTTCAGGGTGGCATCACACAGTCTCCCTTGCTTCCGGCTTCTATCTGGAGTTGGCCAGTGTGAGCTACCTGCATCCAGTGGGCTGGAGGGAAGACTGATCAAGTTTTATTGCCCATGCTTCTTCCTTGTGGCCCACAGATTGACAGTGTCACCATTATGGATTGAATTGTGCATGCGTGCATGCTAAGTTGCTTCAATCATGAACGATTCCATGAGATCCTATGAATTGTAGCCTGCCAGGTTCCTCTGTCCATGGGATTCTCCAGGCAAGAATACTGAAGTGTGTTTCCATATCCTGATGCAGGGGTTGAATTATGTACCCACCTAAATCCAAACTGAAGGCCTGAGCCCCAGGACTTCAGCAAGTATTTACAAATATGGCCTTTAGAGAAGTAACTGAGGCTTCCCTGGTGGCCCAGTTGGTAAAGAATCCACCTGCAATGCAGGAGACCCAGGTTCATTCCCTGAATGGGAAAGATCCCCTGGAGAAAGAAATGGAAACCCACTCTAGTATTCTTGCCTAGAAAATCCTAGGGACAGAGGAGCCTGACGGGCTATATAGTTCATGGGGTCACAAAGAGCTGACCACAACTCAAGTGACTAAATCACTCCTTGAGAGATAATTAAGTTAAAATGAGGGTGGCGCTAGTGGTAAAGAACCCGCCTGCCAATACAAGAGACATGGGTTTGATCCCTGGGTCAGGAAGATCCCCTGCAGGAGGAAATGACAAGCCACTCCAGTATTCTTACCTGGAGAATCCCATGGACAGAGGAGCCTGGTGGGCTACAGTGCATGGGATTGCAAAGAGTCAGACATGACTGAAGCGACTTAGGATGTCATAGGGTGGGCCCTAGTCAAATATGACTGATGTTCTTTTAAGAAGAGATTTGGACACACAGATTTGTACACAAAGGGAAGACCGTGTGAAGTCATGGGGAGAAGAGAGCCATCTATCAACCAAGGAGAGATGCCTCAGAAGAAGCCAACCCTGCCAGCACCTTGATCTCAGACTTCTAGGCTCTCGAATTGTGAGAAAATTGATTTTCATTGTTTAAACTGCTCAGCTGTATTCCTTTGTTAGGGCATTCCGGACAAACTATTACAGTCCATCTACCAAAATCACAGGTGCAGACCACCACTCCCTCTACTAGAGCCAAAGTTCTCTCCCTGGCTTGTGTCACCACTGCTCCCTCCCCGGACTCCAGGCTTAGGGGAAGAGAGAAAGGGCTCCCCGCTGTTGCTGGCTGGTTTCCTTTTGCTTTTATTATAATGGGACATAATATAATAAATATAAGAGATTATCTTTATTAAACTCACTTCAATTACTCCATTCTCGTGCACCAGCAGTTAATACTAGGAGCTCAGACCGAGCTTGTTCCCAGCAGTTTGCATGGTTTGCTCCTGAAACACAATGTCACCCAGCAGACACACACCAGGACAGTTCATCCTGCCATCTTACTGTGTGAAAGACATTTTCCGAAACTTCCTTTGGTGACAAGAAGCTGTTGGAATATGCAGCCTAGTGGTGAGGCCTGCGTAAATAAAGACCCCAAATCTGTGGAGCCCAGGAAACACTGACACCCTCCTACCAGGGAATGAGAAAGTGACTGCTCAGAAAAAGAAATTCATGCTTTGGAGAGAACACGCTGGAAACGAATATTTATGTTTATATATACAATATTCCATCAATTGTATAAATCATTACTGAAAACCATGTTTTCTCTGTTAAAAATTCTGATAAATGCCCATTTTAAAAACTTGGAAGTGGGAGTTAAAAAATCATTTAAAAACCTTTAAAATGTATAATTTTAGAGAGCTTTGAACATATCTCTATCTATTGATCGACCTATGTATAAAAATGATGTTTCGACAAGGGTTCCTTGCCTTTTCACTTTCTCTGGGTTTGCGCAATGGAGAGTACTTTTTCACTAGATTATGAGAGTAATTGGCTGAAGCCCAAAAAAAGATGGAAAATTTTTAATAACCTTCCAACAGAATCTTTGCCTAGTCGGTAGATGTGCTCCAAAACCTGCCAGGATGGAGTCACTACAGACAACAATGCATTTCTTGCACATCTTTGATGCATTGCTTTTAGATACAATAGTCACTAGCCAAGCATCAGAATAAACTGCGCTTAGATGAGGTGGATCAAATCACCAAGTGGTAACATAAGCTTTTCAAGTGAGGCATAGAAATATAAAATGAGCATACAGTGTTAACAGCACGCGTATATGCTAAGTCGCTTCAGTCACGTTGGACTCTTGTGAGCCCATGGACTGTAGCCTCCCAGGTTCCTCTGTTCATGGGATTCTCCAGGCAAGAATACTGGAGTGGGTTGCCATGCCCTCCTCCAGGAGATCTTCCCAACCCAAGGATTGAACCCACCTCTCTTACATCTCCGGTATTGGCAGACGTGTTCTTTCCCAGCAGTGCCAGCTGGAAAGTCCAATTAATGCAAAGGAAAGGGAAAAAGGATTTTTGTGCCATCAAGAACACAAAGAACTTAATATTATTTCACTTTAAGAAGCATTCTCTGTGCTTTTTTAAGAAACAGGGTATTAGTTCAATGGTACATGCGTAGCCATAAATAAATAACAGTATTGGGAGAATCTGCTTAATGTCTTTTACTGATTCAGTTGAGTCATCCAAAAACTTGGAGACCACTGAGCATCCCAGCATAAAGGGCTGCAAAAGAAAAACCCACTGTACCCGAAATCTTAGAACTTCAGGCTCACAATTCTCTCTTGTTCCAACGGACTTCAAAGCCAGCCAAGGAGGGAGAGCACAGAAAAGGAATGCTGCGCCTGAGGGCCCGCCAGTGCCACCCAGCCTTCCGCCCAAGCCAGGGGGTCGGCTCCTGAGGGAGAGCTGCCACCTCTCAGAGAGGTTGGAAATATTTGGAATGTGGTGGGAGGCCCAAGGACCACCCAGTAGTAAAAACACAGAGGAAAGCCTTCCAAATAAAACAGGAGACAGAAGGAGAGTGGCTCCTCTCCGGCTCCGCCTTCTGGCCTGGCCCGGGGCGGAAGCAGTCAGTCCTCTCATCCAACCCCCGCCTGCATCTTCCTGCACACTTGACTGTCACAGAGGCCACAAACCTTGGAAACAATGCTATCATACTGTCTAATATTTGGAGGTGACAGAAAACATCCTAGTCACGTCAGAGAAAATAGCCGTTTAGACTAGACTACAGGAAAATGCCCCTGGCACTCAGCTCAGCACGCCTTCTCTTAAATGCCACCAACAAAACAAGAACTCAGCTCCAGGCAGAGCTCTGGACGATATGCAGGGGCTATGAAAATCCGTTGATGGAGTGAAGATGTCACTGTCGTGACTTTGAAATCAATGCTGCTTCCCAGCTGTTTTCTGTTACTGTTTTTTTCAGGATTCCTCACTGATTAAAATTAAAATCTGGTCACGGAACCTGGGACCCAGAGAGCTGTTCATTTCTCTGCATTCCTACAAAGGCATCCTGCCATTCCCAGCTTTTCTCCTTAAGGACAGTGAGTGAAAGTCGCTCAGTCATGTCCGACTCTTTGCAACCTTAAGGACTGTAGTCCACAGGCTCCTCTGTCCATGGAATTCTCCAGGCCAGCATACTGGAGTGGGTAGCCGTTACCTTCTCCAGGGGATCTTCCTGACCCAGGAATTGAAATCTCCTACATTGCAGGCAGATTCTTTACCAGCTGTGATTCTCAATCGCCTTCTCAGCACTGAAGGATGCACCAAACCAGCTTCATCTCCCTAGAGAAGCCCCTAGAGGAGATTATCTGAATGCTTGAAGAAGCCATCCTTCTTCACAATTATCCAAAGGATCTGTGATGGTGACAAGATATTCTTTCTGCTACCCACATTCAGAGTTGTTAGCTTTGTGACTTAGATACTGTGAATTTGTTGTCATTTTTTAAATGTATATTTTTATTTTTAGCTTATTAATTTTTTTTTTTTTTTTTTTTTTTTTTTTTACTGCACTGGGTCTTCTTTGTGGCCTGGGGGCTTCTCTTGTTGCCCTCTGGTATGTGGGATCTTAGTTTCCTGACCAAGGGTCAAACCCATGTCCTCTGCATTGGAAAGCGAATTTCAACCACTAGACCACCGGGGAAGTTCCTGAGCTTTGTTTTTAAAGTCCATTCTGTTGTGGTCTGAGTAGAGATTAATGGGATTTTGTAATCTAAGTGAGTTGAGCTCATTCCTGAGTTTTGCTAAACTTCACTATTCAGCCTCCTGCTCCACTCACAGGGGACCTTCTAAACCCAGGAACCTCTGGCTGAATCAAAACGCAAGTACTCTGCCCAGAGCCACACTCGGTGGAGCCAAGCAAGGCTGGCAGACCCCGCCATGTTCCAATGGCCTCCCAACTAGGTTTTCCTTCTTTTCACTCCTGCAAAGAATAAAAAGGTCACATGATCCCAAATTATTTTTCCCAGATGACTTTCCCAGTGGGTACCTGGTGCATCCAAACTCCCTCCTACCAGGAAGCATTTGTCATTTTCTCCACACACCATGCTCCAGCAAAACCAGATTTCTCACGTTAAAGGATGAAGTACACACTTTCATCCAGTGGGCTTTTTGAAGAATGAAGGTGAGACCTTGATTTACGGAGATTTGCCTGCCCTACTCTATGATGCGAACAGATTCCTGGGCCTTGTGGCAGCCTTGTCCTTCATGTTTTGTGGCCAGGGCCATACCTATCTTGGCTGGAGAGCTAAGAGTGGAATTTTAACTATGAATTTCCTTGTGTTTAATAGACTGAAGTCAAAAGGCCACATTCTGTCTCGGATACACATGAACAACTTCCACTGGTGTTACTTGTATATATCTGAGTTTAGTTAAAATACTCCAATACTTGGGCACTATTGAAAAACATTCTTCTTCTTGTTTAATCTCTTTAATGTGCATGTGGGAGGGTGAAACAGCATGCGGAAATTAATCAAAACCTCACTCTGTTTCAGATAATGTTTTGTTTTTAAGGGAACAAAGCCATTTGGAATGAATTCCATCATTATACACACCAACCACCGAGCCTCTCCAAGCTTCTCTTGGAGGTCACATTAGCCCAGACCTACCTGGTTATTTAAGGGGTAGTTGTAGTAGAATGAAGCACACAATAGGTCTAGACTCAAAAGAGGAAAGATCAAGTTCCAGCTCTGATAATATTGTACCCACTTGGCAAGCCACTTAATCTTTCCTGGTATCTGTTCATCTGTAGGCTGTTGACTTTGCAAGGTTATTACGTGAATTCAGTACACAATGGGTGTTACATTTATTTTTTATTCAAAAGTATTTTTCCTGTTATAAAGGCAAAAAATGTAAACAAATAGAAGCCCAATAATTATGGAGATACTTAAAGTCAAACAACGCAAGCATCGATTGGTATATGCAAGCATAGATTGGTATAGCTCCTTTGGAAAGTAGTTGCAATGCATACTGATAACACTGAGTAGGTAACACTGTCTTCTTTGATCCAATTATTCCACATATGAGTTTGTCATTGAAAATATAAGAAAAAGCGGGGAAATCTTCATGTGTAAAGGTATTTTTTCATAGCATATTTTTGTCATGGAAAACAAGTGGAAACAACCTAAATTTTAAGTAAATAATGAAATTTAGATGCTTAGAAGATGCTTGAATTCTTATAGTGTTAAATGAATAGAAATGGATTCAAAACACAAATTTTGTGTGATTATATGCAGAATCATTTGTACCAAGAAAAATAAGCATTAAAAAGGACTGGAAAGAAATAGGACAAGATTTTCAGCAATATTGGGTAAAATAAACCAGAAGATGCTTTGAATAAAACCATTATATGATCTTTTGCCCCCTTTTGCCTTCCTAATACCTTATACATATATGACACTGTATATAGTAAGTGAATTTCTTAAGCGTTATGCCGTAGCTCCTAATTAACTAGAATACTTGTTTCAACCAACTCTCCAATTAATCAAAGTTCACCTTAATTAGCCCTGCAAAATAGTTTTGAAATACTTTTTTCTGACAGTCTATTCTTATTTTTTCACCCAACTATCTGTAAGATCATAGATATTCAGGATCTAGCACATTTGGCATTTGGTCAAATACCAAAAGCTTGGATTTAGTCATTGAATGTCACAAGGCGCAACATCAAAGGAATTTTCCAGCATTGCTCCCCACATACAGCCGGGCTTATGTCACTTGATCCTGAAGAATGCCAAGCAGTGAGCAGCGAGTGGTGACTGCTCATGGCAGGGGAGCTAGTGCGTATGTTTCTATCAACAGGAAAATGGGTGCAAGCCCAACAAGGAGTGTGCAGGGGCCTTTTCATTGCAGACAACAGATTTCAGAGAGAGTTCATCAGCATTATCATTGTTAGTTAAGCATAAGGAGAGGATACAATAAATAAAACCTCATTAATTTATAGAGAAGAAAAGCATCCAAAAGAGGCAACTCCATGAATATTTGGTTCTCTGACCCACAGGAACTAATCTTTATTGCTTTCAGGTGAGAGACGTCTTTAGTGGTTTTCTTTTGTAATAACATTATAAAATAACATTTTGGGTTTCTAGCATGTCCTACAGGCCTTTCTATGCCTCACTTGGGAACAGAACACCATGCTCAGCATACAGTGGAGTTGTCCACTCGGGAAATGGATGCTAGCCTGTGTTGGGGCAACCCACAGAGGAAATGACTTTTGCAGAGAAGGAGTAACATCTCTAGGGCAGAAATTAACTCAGTCCTTGAATTTCAAATAGAAATGTTTCCTCACACCTGAGCTCACCTAAAGAGCAAAAGAATGAACACTGACCTCAATTATAGGGAAGGAAAAGCCCCTTGAAGGCTCATGGGATCGTAGAGGGTTAGAAATGAACAGTACTGATATTCCACCACACACAAGATACACACAGATGAGGAGACAGTTCAGAGATGTTAGAAATTTTTTTGAGATCACACAGCCAGGAAATGATGGAGTCAGAGTTCAGCCCCAAGTCCCCCGGCTCTCTGCAGCTCTGTTGTTGTTCAGTTGCCAAGTCATGTCCAACTGTTCGCAACCGCATGGACTACAGCACACCAGGCTTCCCCGTCCCTCACCACCTCCCGGAGTTTTCCCAAATTCACGTCCATTGCATCTGGCTTCTACACAAATACGACAGGGCTTGTGATCTGCCAGACCGCCACCAGAACTGTTCTTCAGACATTCAGGAAGTGGTGTAGCATGACGGTAAGTGTTCTGGAGTCAGACCAGAGTTTAAATCTGGACTGTCACTGGCTAGTGTGTGACCCTGGGCAAGTCATCTCTCTGAACATCAGGCTCATCTATGAAGCCAGATCATAAACCCGGCCCCACTGTGGGGTGGGAAGAATTAAATGATATAATGACCTCAAGTGCTGGACAGGCCACAGGGACTCAATGAACAGGATCTGCCCCTACAATCCTACTGCTGTACTTGAAAGCAGACCCAAAGCCCCGAATAGTCAGCTCAGCTACGGAGGAAGAATGTGGTCCATATGTTTCATCCTTCTTCACAAGACCTGTATGGCTGTGTCTGAACTCCTTCGTGTACAATCAGAATAAATCAAATCCAATCTAAACCTTTTAGTGCTTGTCACCATTTGTGATACTAATTCATCAGTTTTTATTTTCATTTTCTAGTTTACCCAAACCAGCCATTTCTAGAGGCTAGCTACTTTAAACTAAGCCTGCCAATAAAATACGACTCATCTTGAAAAATACCACAGTCTTTCTGAAGGAGTGTAAATATAAATATACACAATATAGAAAAAAATTTATTAGTTTATTTTTTATTGAAGCATAGTGGATTTACAATACTGTGTTATCTTCTGATGTACAGAAAAGCGATTTATATATTTTCATTTTCCATTATGGTTTATTACAGGGTATTGAATATAGTTCCCTGTGCTATATAGTAGAACCTTATTGTTTATCTGTTCTATATATAATAGATTGCATCTGCTAACCCCAAACTTCCAATCCTTTCCTCCTCCATCTGCCTATCCCCTGGCAACCACAAGTCTGTTCTCTATGTCTGTGAGTCAATACATGAAAATTTGATAGGAGTTTGGTCTTCAGCTTGGGTGCCAGTTCAACTCTAAATTTTCCCAGTTCTATTTTGGGGCATTAAAATCTATATGTGCTTAATATCCCAGCCACCCAGCCATCCATGAGGTTTGAATATCCTTTATGGAATGAACTTGATCCTCCTGCCTTACTTTTGGTCTCTCTCCAGAGAGGCTAATGTGCTGGCATAGCTCTACCATTTGTCAGCCAGAAGTCTGGTTACACATTTGCTCGTCAATCTAAACCTAACCTATTCATACGCGCACTTGGGGTTTCCTGTAAATCAACCAGACATTCTGTCATTCACCAGCAATATCTCTCCATAGTGTTCTACACCCATGTGCCTTCGTGAACTATTCACTATGTTTGTGGAAGAAGCATTCAAATCAATGTGCTTTTTCAGGAATGGTGACACCAGAATGTTTTAAATCTGTTCATTACCACAAGGATAAATGATATTTCTGCCAAAGACTTTTGATAACGGGTACAGTAATGCATCTCAACACTTTCTGAAATTTAAAGGTCTGTCCTCAGAGGTAAGTAGGATAATGCATGACTAACAAAAGCAAATCCCAAATTCCGGAGCTAAACTGTCCTTGTCAGTGTACTTGATCGTTTCGAGCAGACGCTGCCTTAGAAAGTTCATAATGTGATTTCTATTCTCTTGATATTAATCTCCAGGTAAGGCTGACCCCATGGTTTGTTAAAGGGCAGGTCCTTCTTAATTCAGCATGCTTTATTGTGATGTTTCTTATATTGGAATTCACACACGCTTTTTAACAGTTGTGCTTCAGGAATCTGCTATAGTTTAAGGATGATATTTCATAGAATTATCAGTTCATCATTCATTAAAATATTTTAACATTTAGTTGATTTGTCTCTTCAGAAGCTTAAGATATTTGTTTCTGATTAGAGTAATTAGTTGTTAACATTGTTTTTAAAATAGGTGATTTGACTCTTGCCCTCACTAGCTCTTTTGGCATCTGCAAGAGGTACAAAGGAACTATGGAACTGGAAATTTAAGCAAGAGAAATAGCAGTTCTTACTGACATGTGCACCGCATTGTGGCGGCCAGTTAACTTCAGTGTTTCAGCATTGTAAAGTGGTGTTTATATGTAGAGCTAATTCATGAAAACTGTGGATGAAATGAAGGGGGGAAGCCTCCAATGTAGCATATCTTCAAAGAGCACATTTTATTCCCACATGTGCTTGAAAATGCCTGGTGTCATTACTCTTCACTTTTGTATCGTTACTATTCACTTCAAGCACTTGGGGATATGAGTATCAGTGCTGTAAAAAAAAATCCAGTATCTGTGAAAATCCAAATGGCATGTCCTCTAAAATTAAAGACTCACAGATAGAGCTGTATCATATTGGCTTTCGAGATGTCCAAGATGAACAGAATACACATTCTGGTCAGAGAGTAATGGTGGTTCCTTCCAGTTTCAGATTCTGAACAGGCTCAGCAGATCATCATTAAAGTTCCCGAGTCCAGGTTTCAAACATCAAGTCGCTTTTTGATAGTATAAAGATTAGTGTCTACAGAAGTAAAATTCTGTGCCTCAGTGAAACGGAGAAATACCTTCCTTCCCCAGCCATCTCTCCTGTTCATTCCTGTTCATTCCCAGGGCAGAGTTTTCCTCTATCTGATGTACACCCTCTAGTGTTTCCTGGATGAAGTACAGAAACTAAAGCTCAATTTACAAACAAAAAACATTATTGCAGTCTTGAAATATTATTCCCAGTTACCATACACTAAAGCAAACTTACCACCAGATGTTTTGACATGAACTTTAAGTGATTGCCAAAACTTTTTGAGCCGAGAGTCTCAAAGCTAGATTCTTGTATTCCAACTTCAGATCCCAAAAGAGGACATTGACTTCTACTCTGTTAAGCTTAGATTCCTTCCCTTAGAATTCTTATATTCTAATTTACGTTTATTGTGCTATGCAGAGCGGGGAGGTGTTCAGTAAGAACTAAAGCATGCCAGCAAGCATTTCTTCGACCTATTTTCCAGGGATAGAACTTACACTGAATTCTCCTAAGTTACTCAAGAAGTTCAAGGTATTTTTGACTCACGAGAAAAGTGATTAATTTTTTAAATGGCTTTACAGAAACCATGGACATATTTTCTGCCACAGAAGCCCTTAGGTCAAACCAGAAAGAGTAGCCATTTGGGAAATGTATTCCTTATGAGCACTTTTTCTTGACAGAGAAGAAAATATATTTCCAAACCTGTCAGCTGCTGTCACTGCTACTTTGGAAGGCAGCCACAGCTGATTGTGTGAGCTAACTATAGGCTAAGGTCATCCGGGGATCCACCCTGTTCACAGGGATGACACCCCCACCTCACCAGAACATGTGGCCTGCCAGTTCAGGCAGAACCGCCCAGAGAGCTATTTTCAGTTGGCCTTCCCACGAGAAGACCCTGGACTGTCCTTCATGCCACCAGCATCCAGTTACATACTTAACTATTCTCAACCATAATCTGATCTCTTCTCTTCTTCACAACCTCTTTTGAGACCTGTATAGCAGCTTGATAGATACATCTAAACTTACTATTAACACTGATCTTTTGCTTAAACAGCACAAAGCTCATAACACATACAGCTTTGCTACTGTGCTGTGCTCAGTCACTCAGCTGTGTCTCTTTGTGACCCCATGGACTGTAGCCCACCAGGCTGCTCTGCCCATGGAATTTATTTACCAGGCAAGGATACTGGAGCGGGTTGCCATTTTCTCCTTCAGGGGAATCTTCCTGACCCAGGGATCAAACGTCTCCCATGTCTCTTGCACTGCAGGCAGATTCTTTACCGCTGAGCCATCGGGGAAACATATATAGCTCTACTACATATAAAATTATTTCAACCAAGTGCCTGAGCGAGAACTTCAGACTAATTTAGCCTCTTTCATTTCTATAGCCATCCACCACCTCCCATCACTTGCAGGCTAGTCCATTCAGATTCCCAAAGATCTGTTGTTGATCCTCTCCCCTTCCATGTTTCCTGTCATTACAGTTCACCCACGTTTGCTTAGACTTCTGCATTAGCCTCCCAGTCAATCTTCCTGCCTCCCTCCAGTCACCAATATTCTACCATAAGTTATCTTTCAAAATTATAAATCAGAATGTATAACTCTTCTGTTTAAAATCCTTCCATGTTTCTCCATCACCTATGAGATAAATTTTGACCTCACTACACCAGCATCCTTCACGATCCAGAGAGTCTTTCCTACTTTTCCAGCTCATCCCTTATCATTTCCTTTATGCCATCTTTCCATCTCTGCTTTCATCACATAAATACAATCTATGCTTTGACCAAATTAATTACTTACTCTTCCCTAAGCCCACCATGCTCTTTCATGTCTCCAGAGCTGCCTAGTGATCTTATCTACCTAGTGAATTTCTAGTTTTCTCCCATTAGGATTCAGTTTGACCATCACCTTTTGAATGGAGCTTCCCCTGACACTCTTCCAAAACTCCTTACACAGCTTACACACACAAACATATGTAGTTAGTCCCTTGATTCTCTGCAGGCCATTGCTTACTCTTTCTTCTTGTATCACTAAACGCACACACACAAACACACACACTCTTTGGACTCTCCAGTTAGACTATGAGGCTTTTAATGTAGGAGACTTATATTATTGATTTTTGTGTTCCCAAATATTATTTGCCAGACCAGAGGTGGAGACAGTGAATAAGACAAACATAATCATTCCCTCCACAAAGCCTGCAGTTCAACCGTCTCTCCATTGTCCCTTGAATCCAACCTTTATACAGGATTCTGTCTATCTGCATTGAATATGCTCCTACCTGCCATCCCTCTGGGCTTGTGTGAGTCCTTGTAATTCATCATGGCTTCATTCAGGTTTTCTTGCCAAGACTTTTTCTTACAGTGAAGTGGATTATGAGTTGGTTAAAGGACCATATCTAAGGATGCTGTGTACAGAATCAATGCTCATCATAAGGAGACTTCTAGAAGTACCACCAAGGCCTCTGTCATACCTATATTTTGTATTAGTTGGAGGTTTTGCTATACATAGAAAGCACATGCTTACTCCTTGTGTGAACAAAGTGAAGCTGGTTAAGAATGATATCCAATCACAGAATCAAGATGTATTGATTATCTCTTGCCACACAGCAAATCAACCAAAGTGAGGGGCTTTAAATAACAGACATTTATTAATATTATCTCGCAGTTTCTCTAGTGCAGAGAACTCAGACTGTCCCTGTGAGCAGACAGGGAAAATGCTCAGTCTTCACTGGGGAGACTCCCATTTGCTTGAGGGAAAAGGAAGGACAAGACAAGTCTGAAGAAATCCATGGGAGAGAAATGGCAACATTCTTCATGACAGGTCTAGGGAAGAATAGCACTTTAGAAGAATTTAAAGATATATCCTGGGCTCCCATTTTCACTCAGCAATAAGGTAACAAGACCCTTAGAAAGCAGCTGCTCCCTTGTGATAACCCACAAGCTCCAACTGAACACAGTCCTAACACTGCCTTGTAGCATGCAAATTGGCATTTACCCTATTGTCATCTTAGAGGGCTTTCCTGGTGGCTCAGTGGTAAAGAATATGCTTGCAATGCAGGTGACATGGGTTCAGTCCCTGGGTCGGGAAGATCCCCTGGAGAAGGAAATGGCAACCCACTCCAGTATTCTTGCCTGTGAAATCCCATGGTCAGAGGAGCCTGGCAGACTATGGTCCATGGGGTCACAAAAGTCAAACATGACTTAGGGACTAAACAACTACCACTGTCTTTTAGAAGAGTTGAGAAAGATACTCCTGTATCAATCAAAAATGTGAAAATTGAAGGTAGACCAACAAAGCTCTGACTTTGTGGAGGAGAGAAAACTTTTTTGTATTAAATACACAAGGAAAACAGTTATGTATTTTTAAAGTATCTTAAGATGCTATTATTATGCAGCTTCATTCATTCATTCATTCAGTCATGTTGCCCACCTGGGTCTGTTCTCATTTGAATTTTCCACTCTTCCAAGCTAAGTATTTAGCTTGTAGGGTTTTACTTCTTGTTCACCCCGCCCTTTGTAAAAGATGGGGACTGGTGAGTGCTGCCAGCAAATATTTGATTGACTAATTGACAGGGTGGGTCAAGTTTCTGCACAAAAAATAAATGTGAGGGAAAGGTCCTCCCTTCCTCATTTAGAGAATATTTTGTCAAACCCCAATGGCCAATTCCTATCTCATTGTTGTATTTTAAGCAGGGGACAGCTGGAGCTTACTGCCTGCAGCCTGCCCTGTCTTTATTCCTTCACTAAAGGCAGGAAACAGCAGGACTCTGCACAGAGCAGGCTCATCAAAGACAAGCCACTGACATGGGCACTTCATAAGAATAGGCTCTCTGGCCCAGTGCTGGCTTTGGGGAGCCACAGGCAGGCACACACTGAGGAGCGCTGTAAGCAGTCTTCTCCCGTCATCCTTTGGGGGTGGGGGGAATGAGGAACAAGGCTCCTTCCGTTCTATAACAAATGACCTATTTCAGTGAAATAAGAAAGGGAGGGCAGCCATGCAGTCAGCCAGTCAGTTCTATGCCACGTTGTAGCGATGTTAGTATTTCATACCAGTAATTCTGTCTAACAGAAACTCATCTTGGCTTTTTCCCATTCCTTTTAGCAAGATTGCAGTTGTAAATCAGCCAGAGTGTCCTGGAGGCTGCTTCAGGTTGGTTGTTGTGAGCAGTCTAGGGAAGAGGAATCTTCAGAATAATTTAGGAAACGAGTCTAAGAGGGAAGGTCAGTTTTGCTATTTAGAATCAGAGCACTATGCCAAACTTGGCTTTGAAGGGATGCTCTAAATGTCAGTCTTGGAATCTGAATTTAGAATATCTAATAAAACACAACAATTCATGCTTTTACCCCCATGTGACTTAGTTCAGGTTCTCAGTTCTGACCTCTGAGCCATCCTCTAAATTTGGGAGGCCACTTTAATAATAATCCATTTTGCATTGGTAAGGTCCCTTTTGAATCAAAAGAACAGTTTTATTCACAGCTCCAAGAGGACAACAGGGTGTGTGTTTATGTGATCTGCAAGGCATTACGAATAGAAACTGAATTTGAAGGGAGAGTTCAGGTCCTGGCCCTCTCTCTCTTTTTGTTTTGAAACCAGACTCGACCTATTTTCCTCCTCCTCCACCCCAAGTCCCCTGGCAGACACATTTCTACTCTCTGTTTCTGAGTTTGGTTTTTTTTTTTTTACGATTCCATAGATAAGAGATACCTTGCAGAACTTGTCTTTCTGTCTGGCTTATTTCACTTAGCAAAATATCCTCAAGGTTTATCCATGGTGTGGCCAATGGCAGGGGTTCTTCCTTTCTCATGGCTGAATAATATAATGTTTACGTGGAACACATCTTCTTTGTCTGTTTATCTATTGATAGACACTTGGGTTGTTTCCACATACTAGCTAGTGTGGATAATGCTCACGTGAACACGGAGGTGCAAATATCTTTTTCATGTGCAGTTTTCTTTTCCTTTGGATAAATGTCCAGAAGTGGGATTGCTGAATTGTATGGTAATTTGATTTTTAATTTTTTTGGTCTTACTTATTAATAACAGTGTGATCTTAGGCAAGTACCTTGACCTCTCTGGGCCCTTCCTTCTTTATATCTAAAGTTAAGAGACAAAGTTATTCAAGGAATAAATGAAAAAGCATTTTTTAAAAATAATTTTATTTACTGTTTTTGGCTGTGCTGGGTCTTCATTGCTGTGTGGGCTTTTCTATAGTTGCAGCGAGTAGGGGCCACTCTCCAGTTGCAGTGCACAGGCTTCTCGTGGCGGTGGCTTCTCTTGCTGCGGAGCGTGGGTTCTAGGACACTCGGGCTTCAGTAGTTGCAGCTCCCAGGTTCTAGAGCACAGGCTCAGTAGTTGTGGTGCACGGGCTTAGTTGCTCCACATGTGGGATCTTCCCGGACTAAGAACTGAATCCACATCTCCTGCATTGGCAGGTGGATTCTTTACCACTGAGCCACCAGCAAGCCTAGATTTTTTTTTTTTTTAAGTATTAAGAAAGTGAAGTTAGGAACTGTAGTGCAGGGAGTTGAATGGCTCAAATCACTCAACTAGCAGCTGAAGAATCAAGACTGGAGTCTATGTTTCATGACCCAGAACTCAACCTGGCAGCGGCTGGTTTGTTAACTGAATGCAGACATGTTTCCCTTTGAAGTCAGTCCGTCTAAGCTAAGGAAGGATTGATATGAGACACAAATTAAGTAGAGCATAAAAGATCAGATTTACCCAATTCTGGGGACCCTCATCTATGCAGACTACAACTCCTGCCAGGTTTACCTACCCCCTGGCACGTCACAGACACACGCAGGACTCAGTAGGCATTCCTTACTAGAAAGAATTTATTGCAGGAATATCTATGATGGCCCCATGACTGGGGAGAATGAGTCAGGAGGGGACTTGGAAACAGTCCATACAAAAAGCTACAATCCATAGATTTGGACTCCATTGCAGTTCTCTGCCTAAACCTCCTGTTCTGGTCCGGGCCCTGTATCCTCAGCAGATTTGCCTCTTCCTTGTGTGCCTACGAGTGCTCCGTCTCAGTCGGGTCACTACTGAATTACACAAAACACATCTCTCCCCTACTGCACATCTCTCCCCTGCTGCACTGTATCTCTAAAGACCCCTCACTCTCTGTGGAGATAAAAGGAAAACTGAGATCCTTGGAGACAAAACACAGCCCCCTCCCATAAAAGCATCATTCTTTGTCAGACCCTCTCTAGCTTCTTACAGAAACCATAGAGAAAGTAAGAATATCTCAAGTAATACTTAACTTTGAGACCACTGTTTTAATTATTAACATTTGGCAGCCAAAGGAAGCAAACAATAGCACTTCATCCAGACACTGAAGAAGGAAAAAGGAACTTCTCATACCCTGGTCTTTATAAGCTGCTTGAGCAATCACTTTGAATGAGCACATGCAGCCTTCAAAACATACCAGCAAATGCTCCAAAGTGGGATGATGGGTTCATTCACTCTGCAAATATTTATTTAACTCCACACACCTCCAGGTGCTAGGTATACACCAGAGAACAAAACAGACAAGAATCCCTGTTCTTGTGGAGCTTATGTTCTAGTGAGAGATGGAGGAGGCACTTTTTTAAAAAATTATAGCTGTTTACAATATTGTATTAGTTTCAGGTATATAGCAAAGTGATATGTACATATATATATATTTATGTGTACACTCACACACTCACACACACACACATATATGTATTGTTGTTATTTAGTCGCTGTTATTAAGTCATGTCTGAGTCTTTGCGACCCCATGGACTGTAGCCCGCCAGGCTCCTCTGTCCATGGAATTTCCCAGGCAAGAATACTGGAGTGGGTTGCCATTTCCTTCTCCGGGGGATCTTCCCAACCCAGGGATCAAACTTGTGTCTTCTGCATTGGCACGAAGATTCTTTACCACTGAGTCACTGGGAAGCCCATATATGTGTATGTATATATACATATATTCCTTTTCAGATTCTTTTCCATTAAAGTTACTACAAAATATACAAGATATTGAATATAGTTCCTTGTGCTATAAATTCTCATTGTTTATCTACTTTATATACAGTAATGTCTACCTATCAATCCCATTGTTGTTGTTCAGTCGCTCAGTTGTGTCCAACTCTTTGCAACCCCATGGACTGCAGCATGCCAGGCTTCCCTGTCCTTCATCGTCTTCCAGAACTTGCTCAAACTCATGTCCATTGAGTCAGTGATACCATCCAACCATTTCGTCCTCTGTCATCCCCTTCTCCTCCTTTCCCAGCATCAGGGTCTTTTCCAATGAGTCAGCTCTTTGTATCAGGTGGCCAAAGTATTGGAGCTTATCCCAAATTAATCCTTCACCCCCTACCTTTCCCTTTTGATAATCATAAGTTTCTTTTCTAAGTCTGTGAGTCTGTTTTGTACATAAGTTCTTTTGTATTATTTTTTTAGATTCCACATATAATTGATATCATAGAATAGATGTCTTTCTCTGTCTAACTTCATTTAGTGTGATAATCTCTAGGTCCATCCACATTGCTGGAAATGGCATTATTTTATTCTTTTTATGGCTGAGTAATATTCCATTGTGGGGGCTTCCCATGTGGCTCAGTAGTAAAGAGTCTGCCTGCCAGTGCAAGAGACACAGGAAATGTGGGTTCTATTCCTGTGTTGGGAAGATCCCCTGGAGAAGGAAATGGCAACCCACTCCACTATTCTTGCCTGGGAAATCCCATGGACAGTGGAGCCTGGCAGTCATGGGGTCCCAAAGAGTTGGACATGACTTAATGACTAAATAACAACAAATTTTCCATTGTTATTTATACCATATCTTCTTTATCCATTCATCTTTTGATGGACATTTAGGTTGTTTCCATGTCTTGGCTGTTGTAAATAGTGCTGGTATGAATATTGGGGCACATAAGTCTTTTCAAATTAGAATTTTCATTTTTTCTGGATATATGCTCAGGAGTGGGATGGCTGGATGAAATGGTAGCTCTATTTTCACTTTCTTAAGGAACTGCCATATTGTTTCCCATATTGGCTGCACCAACTTACATTCCCACCAACAGTGTAGGAAGGCTCTTTTTTCTCTTCACTCTCTCTAGCATTTATTATTTGTAGACATACAGGTGGCCAATAGGCAGGTGAAAAGATTCTCAACGTTGCTAATGATTAGAGAAATGCAAATCAAAACTACAATGAGGTATTACCTCACATTGATCAGAATGGCGGTTAGGAAAAAGCCTACAAATAATAAATGCTAGAGAGGAGGCAAACATGCAACAACACAATAAATAAGGAAATTATATAGTATATTAGGAGGTGAGAAAAAACTATAGTAGGATAAGAGGAATGGGGACTGTTGGGGGTCCTATTTTACATGGGGCAGTCAATGTTGACATTAATAAGAGGGTAAACTTTTAACAGAGACCTAAAGGAAAAGAAGAATGTAGCCAAGTGGATTATCTGGAAACCAGGGCTATACACAGAGCAGCCAGTGCATAGATCCTGAGGTAGGAGCTAGAACATTGGTGGAACATTAAAGAAGCTGCTATGTCTGGAATGAAGTGGATGTGAAATAAATAGAGGAAGTGAGGTCACAGAGGAAACAATGGACAGACAGTGGAACTTTACATGTGTTAGTCACTCGTGTCCAACTCTTTGTGACCTCATGGACTAGCCTGCTGGGCTCCTCTGTTTATGGGATTTCCCAGGCAAGAATACCGGAGTGGGTTGCCTTGGAGAAGTATTTCCTTCTCCAAGGGGTTTTCCCGACCCAGGGATCGAACCTGGGTCTCCTGCATTGGCAGATGGACCTGTTACCATCAGAGCCACCAAGGATGCCCAAGTGGAACTCTATAGGCTCATATACAAGCTCTGCTTTCCTTTAGAGAGATGGAACCTCTGGTGCCTTTGGAGCAGGGATGTAATACCACCTGCCTTGGGTTTTTATAGGATCCCACTCAGGCTGCTGCGTGGTATTTTTGTTAAATGCTCAGTTAAGGCCACAGGGATAGGGCCTTGTACACTTTTACTTGTTTTCCTCAAAGATGTTCCAAGTTGGTGGATTTCCATGCTGACACACAACAGCATCCCCCACTGAACTGAACTTTCCCACATCCTCCATCATGAGTCCCCACCCCCAGGAAGCACAGTCTCAGCCTCTTCCATCCCAGCATCACGTGGAGATGGACAAAGAAAGGGAGGAATCTTCTCTTCCCCCTCTGTTTGCCAACTTCTCAATAATTCCAGCTCCACCTAGTGAGATCCATTAGAGCTAATTAACCACCCCCTTTTCAGGAGGTGTCTCTTCACGATGATTAATTCTGGGTCAGAGACAGAAAGCTTGTTCCATTATAGTTCTTTTTAAAAAATTATTATTATTCAGGCTTCTAATACCGGCATGAACTGCGGGTGAATTTCTGAAGTCATGTTACTTAGCTGTCACAACTAGTAATAGAAAAATTCAATTTATAAAGAATTAGGAGAGGCAGGAGAGGCATGCTCTTCGGTTTAGAACAAAGGAGATCAATCCTGACACAATGGCAGCATGACATTCGTGGACTTTGAAGATTCTAGGCTTCCTCTTCATTAATTAGAGAGAATCAAGAGTTCTGGTGGTTAATTATTTGCAGAAATTGTGCTCTGCAAAAGCAGATGCCAACTCACTCCAGCTGCCTCCAGCTGCAGCTCTGCATGATAATTAAACTGCGTGTCAGTCCTAACCTCAATCTGGGTGGGTAAATAAACCCTCCGTTGGCCACTACCATCCTCCACCCCTCAGGTTTAAATGGGATCAAGCGACTTCCTGACACAGAGACCACAGGAGGCTGACACTGTTCTAAATGGATTACCCTGGAGAGGTAGTACTTATAAATCCACATCCAGAAACATAAGATCAAAGTTACCTACAACCTGTTCCTACAAAGTACATGTTGGAGGGGTGGGTTGAGACCAATTTGTGTTAAGGTCAGTTGGTGCACTTGGGTTGTTGCTGTTGTTACCATTGTTGTTACAGAGTTGACTAATCAATCCTTTTTTTGAAAAACAACTTGAATTGTTCTTAATTTTTTATTTACAAAAGTAATATATATCCTTCATATGAAATTCAAGCTATGTAGAAGTGTGTGCATAAATGCTAAGTCACTTCAGTCATGTCTGACTCTTTGCAGCCCTATGGACTATAGCCCTCCAGGCTCTTCTGTCCATGGGATTCTCCAGGCAGAAATACTGGAGTGGGTTGCCATGCCCTGGGGAAGGGGAAACAGGATGCAGTACTCCTCTTCCAGAAATAGAAATGCAGCTAAAGTTAGCCCAGGGCCTCCTGTTCCCTCAGTAAGGCAGAAGGCAGAGCCTCATCTCTAATTTGCCCTTTCAGGCATCAATTTCTTGGGGGAGGTTTATCCAGAGGACTTCAGATCTCAAACTGCACAGAGCCTTGAGTGTCTGATTGGCATTCAGGAAGTGCCATGAGTGGTGAGATGAGAGTGGCTGCCTGGCAGGCCTTTCCCCAAATACGCAGTTTGCCTTGGGTGGTTTGACATTTACTGGCATTAAGATCCTTTGGCTGTTTCACAGTCCATTTATTTAAGGTATTTGAAACTCTCTCTGCAGAACAGTTAAGGTTATAATATTAGCCTGGCTGACATCAGACCCTCTCTCGGGTTACCAAGGTTATTCTGAACACTTAGAGGTTATCCAACTTTAAATAGCAGTAGCAAGTTTTGTCCACATCTTGGTTACAGCATTTATTATACTCCTTTGTAATTATTTGGCTACTCGATTGGCTCCCCCACTAGAGAGTTACCTCCTTAGGGCAATGAATGTGTTTTGAGCGTCTTGGTGCTGCCAGCTCCTAGCTGGACATGGGATACATGTGTCAGGCTAACACTGTTTTACTGGTGTTTTATTATACAGTGTTTATTTGTTTGTTGGCAGGTTTTTTGGTGGTGGTTGTGGTTGTTTGTTTCAATGTACATAACTTGACACAGGATGTAATGGTCAGTTTTTTATGTCAACTTGCTACACTACAGTACCCAGTGGTTTAATTAGACACTAATCAAAGTATTTCTATGAAGATATTTGGTAGGCGGGATTATCCTTTACAACCAGTTGACTTTGTTATTCTCATTCTTTTTTATTTTTTAAATTATGAAAGTATGCACGGTGGGCTACAGTCTATGGGATTGCAAAGAGTTGGACATGACTGTGCTACTAACACACACACTATAACACATTTACAGGAGACTTGGAAAATACAGAAAAAGTTACATTTAGTTCTGCTATATATTACAATTATTTTTAAGTAGATAAATTAAGATTTTTAGTTGGTGTTTCAATATCAAGCTCTCAAAAATTAATGGAATGAATATATAGAGAAGTAGAAGGATATAGTAGACCTGAAAAGCACTGTGAACCAATTCAACATAATTAAGATATGTACAATTTCCACACAACAGCATGATACAAATTCTATTCAAGTTCCCATAAACTATAAACTAGGAGACACTGGAACATATCCAGGGACATAAAACAAGATACAAAAATGTCATGACCTAAAGAAACTGAAATCATACAGAATCTGTTCTCCTACCACTGTGGAATTATGTTAGAAATCAATATCAAAAGATATTTGAAAATAACCCACATATTTTCAAGTGCAATGTGACATTTACTAAGAGAGATCTTTGACTTAGCCATTGAAAGCCTCAATAAAGTTAGAAGACTGAGGAAAGACAAAGACTTATTGCAGAGAAGAAAGCATTTAAATGAGAAATTAGTTTCGAAATGAGAAATTAATATAAAAGACCCTGATGCCGGAAAGGACTGAGGGCAGGAGGAGAAGCGGGCAAGAGAGGATGAGATACTTGAATGGCATCACCAACTCAATGGACATGAGTTTGAGCAAACTCCAGTAGCTAGTAAAGGACAGGGAAGCCTGGCGTGCTGCAGTCCATGGGGTCACAAAGAGCTGGACACAACTGAGCGACTGAACAACAACAACAACTGTGTGAGTTAATGCTTAAAATGAATACCTTTATATAAATAAATAAAATCTTCTGTTGTTTCTCCAGAGAACCCTGACTGATATTCATAATATACAAAAATTTATGTAAAACGCACCATTTATCTATCTACTGATTCTTCTATCTACTTATTTGTTGATCTGCTTTTTAATTTGGGTCATTCAACAAATCGTTTTTGAGTACCTGCCACACGCCCGGTGTTGTGCTCAGTCCTAGCCCTAAATCTCAAAGAATGGCTTTCTTTACGGCAAGTCCAGGATCTTACTGGAGGTTTCCTAAAGAAACACAGCCAGTCTAGAATCTGCAGGAACTAGACTCAGACAGTGAGTCACCTGCCGCCGCCATGGCCTGGGGCAGGGCCAGCCTGGACTGGCGCAGAGCCAAGAAGGAACAAAACACATTTTCCCAGGCATCCAGGGCCAAAAAGGAAAAAAAGAAAAGACACCAAGCTTGGGAGATGGAGAGATGTTCAGGGTGGATTTTTTTGCCACAGGCAATCTTGAGGCTGGAATTTCCTTCTCACAGACACCAATTGCCAACAATTTCCCTTCCTGGTGTGATAGGATGACCTCACTTCCTCTCCAGGAGCCCTGAGGATTTCTCATCAGCCCAGAAGCTTCCAGAAGGGCTGGCTTCAGGCTCTGTCATCACATCTTTGGCCCACAGAAGCAGCTGGGTGGTGGGGGCAGGAGGAAGAGCAGGAAGAGCCTTGGCTCTTTGCAGTTTTTCCAAGAGTGGCACCGTTTCAATGAACTTGACAAGAAAATGCTGATGTTTGTAAGTCTCAGCGGGAAGATGTAGGAGAAGGCAGTGTGAGCACCAGCCAGAAGGCCCAAAGAGAAGGTCATCAGAGGTATATGATAGCATTTTGCAAAGCCAGGTCCTGCCCTGACCAGGTATATACCCTGCCAGCCCCAGGGCTTTCTCTGCAGAGAGAATATGGCACATTTTCCTTCCTCTTCCTAGAGGGTAGTAGCAAGAAGTGAAGGCAAACCTCGGATTAGGTGTTCCTGCCCCTGTGAGCAGTTCAGGGTTCAGGCAGTACTGGTAAGCCCGCATTGTTTACAGATGAGAAAAAAATGTCACCTTCCTCAAGACACTTGACTGCTGTCTGCCATAAAATGGTCTTCATCAATATACATCTCTACGATAAAGCTATGGGCGCCCCTGGTGCTCAGGCAGTAAAGAATTTGCCTGCAATGCTAGAGACCCGTGTTCGATCCCTGGGTTGGAAAGATACCCTAGAGGAGAGCGTGGCAACCCACTCCACTATTCTTGCCTGGAGAATCCCCATGGACAGAGGAGCCTGGTGGGCTACAGTCCATGGGGTCACAAAGAGTTGGACACAGCTGAGCGACTAAGCACACAGCACAATGAAGAGGACTGAAAGGTCATCCCTGGAGTTCTGCAAGACACCACCTTTCTCATGGCCCTGGGACTATCTGGGCTTCCTCTTGGGAGCTCCAGCCTCAAGCTGTTGTGGTTTCCTTTATCTCAGGGAGCTCTGCCTTGCGGTCTTGTCCAATTTAACAGAGAGGCGTCTTCGATCCCAGATCTCTCCCTAAAGAAAACTTAATCCTCCTGGCTTTCCCTGAGGCTGGCAGTGCTACCTGCCTGGCAACTTGTGGTAGAATTTTCTAGCTTCCCACAATCATCTGACTCTTGTTTGCAAGTGCTTCTTCTATCTTCCCAGCATACTTATTCATCTAAGACTCTCAATAAATTTAACACTTCCTTAGCTGAAAAAGATGCTGCTAATTTTGACGGCATCACATCAGTCCAGAGTGAAGTTTAGAAGGGTAAGGGGCAGACCAGGTCTCCCCACTGGAGTGGGTTCACCCCAGGGATGGGTTCACTCTCTCTCTTGGGTTCATCCCAGGGATGCAAGTGGTGGGTGAGTCACACTCCTGACACAGCTCTGGCTGTAGACAGGCCACTCAGACTCCTCTGGCCTCCAGTCACCTCGGTGCTGAGGACACACGGGCCCAGAAATACCCTCCTCTCAGCCTTGACTTAATCAGCCTGGACTCTGTCACCATTATCATTTTGAGAGAGAAACAGGGTGCTCACCAGCTTCTGATCCCACACTCTGGTACAATGCCCACTTTTGTGGTTTGGGCTGGAGGAGGAGGCCTAGCGCAGCTTGAGAAAGACTTGACTCTGGGTTAAGGGGTCCCTTTCTGGGGTCCTGCAGGCTGGTCAGGCACCAAACCCTTTCCTCTTTCCTGCTGAGTCTCTGGCTACCACATTCTCCCTCGTATTATCTGACAGACACTTTCTGTCTTCTATTTCTGGCCTGACAGGCTTGTGAGTAAAAGGAAAAGAAAAGCTACCTGGATGCATGAGTGTGCCCTTGGCAAAATGCTGCTGCCTTCTCTCTCCAAATACACAAGGCTGTTTTCTGTGCTTACAACTCATTCCCAGGAGGGGCCTTGCCCCTCAGGCTTCTGAAGGAATCACTGCAAAGGAGTAAGCCATATGGAAGCCTTAACAAGTGGCTGGGACAGCGCTCACAGGTCCTGGTACCATTTTTGAACATCCTCACAAATGAGAAGGCAACAGGGAAGTGAATGGCTCCCTCACTGGGTGATTGGAGATGATTTGAGATGTCAATCCATTCCTGCTTCATAAAGTTTCTTAAGAACTTTTAATGAGATGAGGCACATGAAGTGCTTGGTGCACAGTGAGTACAAAATGAGCACCGATTTCACTCTTAGAAATGTTTCATGTAAAGGTGAGCGACAGAGAGGCCCGTATGACACACATGACTAGAGTGAGGGCTAAAAGCGGGGGCCCTGGGAACAGGACCCTGGGCTCGAAGCCCTCATCTGCCACTTCCCGGCTGTGTGGATTCAATAGATCTCTCCACCTCTGTGTTGCCCTACCTGTGAAATGGGGCTGTTGATAACAAAGCTTTTCTCATAGGGCTTTCTCTGAGGATTAAGTGAATCCTAGAGCAGTGCCAGGTATGGAAGGAGTAGACACATGTATGTTGATGATTATTATGCTATGTTATTATGCTATGCCTATGCTAACTCGCTTCAGTTGTGTTTGACTCTTTGTGACCCCATGGACTGTAGCCCACCATGCTCCTCCGTCCATGGGATTTCCCAGGCAAGAATACTGGAGTGGGTTGCCATTTCCTCCTCCAGGAGATCCCCCCGACCCAGGGATCGAACCTGTGTCTCTTACATGTCCTGCACTGGCAGGTGTGTTCTTCCCTAGCGCCACCTGGGAAGCCCCGTTATTATGCTACTGTTGATTATTCCATTTCTGCATGTGGGCGAGTTGCCATGCCATTGCAATTCATTCCTTAATTTATTTCACAAATATTCTTGCACGCATCCAGGGTAACATCATAAAATTCTGCACTGCAGGATTTAATTTTTCAGGGTATTAATAGGTGCTTTGTGGGGAAAGAATGGTTCAGCAAAGAAATATGTGATTCTTTGGCTTAATGATGCTAAACAGGTATTTTTACTGCAGGATTTCACAGGACGTTTAACATGTTGAACACACTGCAGGCAGAAGCCTTTTCCCCCTATAGTCCCTCCCAGGTCTGGGAAGTGCTGGTCTAGAATCAGGTAAAAAAATAAGTCACTAAGCCTCTCTGGCGATCAGCACTGCAGAGAGGAGCATATGAACAGTGCTGGCAGGAATAGCAGAGAGTTGAAGAGTCAGGAACAGCCAGGCTGGCAGGAACTCAGCAGGACTAGCCTGGGAAGGATGAAAGTTACATTGCTGGGAGTTAGCGACACCCCGAGACAAAGCAGGCTGTAGCTCAGAACAAGTAGAATATAAAAGTAAGGGGGAACAAGAAGGCTATGTAAGCTACCATTTCATTCTTTCTCCTAATCCTGAAGTATATACTATACCCCCAACATACTGTCCTTGACAGGAATGCTCCACGTGCCCAGGAGGGCAGCACACTCACTAATGGGGCCAGCAGGCAGGAAGACAGGGCTCTGTGGAAAAAGCAGAGGATGAAGAGCTTCAGGGGCTTGGGAGGGGAACATGCTCCAGGCAAGGGGCTGGAGAAAGGCCTCCAAGAGGATGTTCTTTGAGCTGAGTCTTTTAAAATGCTTATGTTAGATGGATACGATTAGAGGGGTGTTTTGGGTATAAGAGGTCCCTTGAGCAAAAATGAAACAATATTGGTTAGCGCTGGGGACAGATGAACCGCAAACTTGGTTAGGGTGCATGGGGACAGGGCAGGGACAGCCACGAGTCCAGACAAGACTGTGGAGAACCAAGAAAGCCATGCTTACATGCGTCATTCTTTCATTCAACAAATATTTATTGAGCACTTACTATGCGCCAGGCATCATACTAAGTGCTTAAGGATAGGACAGTGACAGAACAAAGCTCCTATTCTCATAAAGCTTATAATCCTGGCGTAGAGAAAAGCAGTAAACAAATAAATGTATATCACAATATCAGGTAGCAACAGGTTCTATAAAGCAAAGTAGGGCTGGGCAATAGAGACTGAATGGGGTGCTATTTTAGATGGGGTGGCCAGGGGTGACTAGAGAGAGATAACACTTGAACAGAAACCTGACTCAATTCCTGAATAAAATGAGGGGTCAGCCAAGCAGAAAAACTATGTTCCCAGCAGAGGGGACAGTCAGTGTGGAGGTCTGAGGTGGTATGTACGTGGAGGCAAGGGAAGGGCTGGGGCTGTGGACACCCATGTCCCTTCAGCCAGAGTATCCCTTGACTTCAGACTGTAGTATGACATCTCTGTATCAGATTGCTTCTTGCCCCTCAAATTGGAAAACCACTGACCTGACACAACAGCTCACGTCGTATTGCTCAGTCACCCTTTTGCTCCAAGACCTTCAATACCCCGATTGCCAGCAAAATAAGCCCCCAGATCCCATTACACCTCGAATAAAATGCAGGGTTCTTGCAGTGACCCATCCGGCCTCAGAGACGTCCTTCCCTCCTGGACCCTCCATGTTCCCCTCCCAAGCCCCTGAAGCTCTTCATCCTCTACTTTTTACACAGAGCCCTGTCTTCCTGCCTGCCGGCCCCATTAGTGAGTGCGCTGCCCTCCTGGGCATGTGGAGCATTCCTGTCAGGACAGTGTGTGGGGGGTATAGTATATACTTCAGGATTAGGAGAAAGAATGAAATGGTAGCTAACATAGCCTTCTTGTTCCCCCTTACTTTTATATTCTACTTGTTCTGAGCTACAGCCTGCTTTGTCTCGGGGTGTCGCTTCGCTTGCCTTCCTCAGGGACCCTGAGGGACCCTCAGGACTCAGCATCAGTGAGGTGGCTGGGCCAGGCATATAGCCCAGAGGAGAGAGGCTGGGAGCTTAGGCTGGGGTGAGGGGAATGGAAACGGAGCAGAGTTGAAGAAGTAAATCTGGTCTATTCCTCTTACCCTTCTAGGCTAAGGAGCTGCCGATGCTGTGCACCAGAAAGAAATAAGCATATTTCAGAGATATCCCAAGAGAGACCTCTCTTTCGCACATGCCAAAGAGGTGGCCATCTTTCTTTAATGTTGATTTATTTAGTTGGCTGCATCAGGTTTTAGCTGTGCTACTCATGCTCACTGTTGTGGTATATGGACCCTAGCGCACACAGGCTTACTCGCTCCACAGTATGTGGAATCTCATTAATAGTTCCCCAACCAGGGATCGAACCTACATCTCCTGCATTGGAAGGCAGATTCTTAACCACTGGACCACCAGGGAAGTCCCCAGATGACCATCTTTAGGATTCAGCAAGGATGGTTTTTTTCTGGATAAGTGGTCTGCGTAGAGATGAGAAAAACTTCTGAGTAATTTCTATCTGATGGCAGGATACTATCAGATGTTTGGAATGAACTCTTCTTCCCTCTCCCCACATAAGACAAATGCACCTACTGTTCTTTCTGCCTTGGATGCTCCACATCAGATATCTGCATGGCTGAGCCTTCACTGCTTCCAGGCTTCACTCAAACATCTCCTCTCAATGAGGACTTCCATGTCCACTCTACCTCCTTGACAGTTCCTAGCTCCCTTCCTGCTTTGTTTTCTTTATTTCTTTGCACTTGTTACTATCCGCTGCTTCTGCTGCTGCTAAGTCGCTTCAGTCGTGTCCGACTCTGTGAGATCCCATAGACAACAGCCCAGCAGGCTCCGCCGTCCCTGGGATTCTCCAGGCAAGAATATTGGAGTGGGTTGCCATTTCCTTCTCCAGTGCATGAAAGGGAAAAGTGAAAGTGAAGTCACTCAGTCATGTCCGACTCTTTGAGACCCCATGGACTGTAGCCTATCAGGCTCCTCTGTCCATGGGATTTTCTAGGCAAGAGCACTGGAGTGGGGTGCCATTGCCTTCTCCATGTTACTATCTAATGAACTCTATATTTTAATTTCTCAATATCAGTTATTGTCAGTTTCCTCTTATTTAGGATATAAGCTTTATGAGAGCAGGGACCTCTGCCTATTTCATGTCCCCAAGGCCAGCAGTGGTATTTGGCATAATAGAGGTTTCATAGAGACTTATGGAGTGAACAAGGGATATTTTCCTTGCATGAGTAAATGTCACAGGGTTTAGAGGCAGTTAAGTAATTTAGTACAAAGGATTTGTTACATATAAATATATGTGGATGTATACATGTGTAAATATATATATATTTAAAGCAGCAAAGCACATTTATTGTAAGTCATGTGGTGATCTGAAAATGATTATTTTATTCCCTGATTTGCTAAAAATATGAAACCTATGCTAAACAAGGGGTACGTTAGTCCACATAAGGATGTGAGATTTCTTTTGACAAATACTTCCCCAGAAATTCCCAGTGGCCAGTACCATGCTAGGCATTGGAGTGCAGTGATGAGTGAATTTGGTAAAAAATGCAGTTTCTTAAAGCAGTTCTAAAATGTATAACCTAAGTCTGCAATTCACTCCCACAGAATCACTGTACTTAAAGCTTCCAACTGAAAAACAGGTTGTGTTCTTAAGACTCATTTTAAATTCAGCTGATGGAACTTGGAACACACTGTCTTCTGTTCCCATGGGGAACATGGGAAGAGTTTCTCAGGCTGGGCTGGGCTACAAAGCTTATTAAAGAATAATGCTGGACTTCCCTGGTGGTCCAATGGTTAAAAATCTGCCTGCCAATGCAGGAGACTTGTGTTCAATCCCTGGTTGGGAAACTAGGATCCCACAGGCTGTGGGGTAACTGGGCCTGTGCAGCTAAAAATAAATAATTTTTTTTAAAAGAATAATGCAATTGACAAACCATAAATTCAAGATGAAAAACTGTAGAAAAGAGTATTGTTGGATAACAAAACAAACTATAAATAGAGTTAGAAATTGTGTTGTTACGTACATTAGGTGGCCACACTTAAGAAAAGCATTTGAAGATGTTGGAAAAAAAACTTTGGCTTCCTCAAGGGAAGTTGAACTTAGGATTTTAATTTGGTGACTTCACATTTAATATCTCATCCTGAGCCAGTGCCCCTTTCACCCTATTCCTCCCTTCTCTTGACTTTTCCTTGGTCTTTTCTTTCCCTTTCCCTTGTGCTGGTTATGTACATCTTTATCTACCCTGTCTTCTCTCTCTAATGGTTGATGCCTCTCCCTCCACTTTACTGAGCATATGACCTTGCAAAATCACCTCCTCTTTTTCCCCCTGCAATAGAAAAAGGGCCACAGGAAGAAAGCCTATCAAGACCACCTGTTTGGAAACATGTGGACTTTCATCTGGATTCCTAGAGAGAAAGAGAGAAAACAAACAAAATTGTCCCATGTTCTTCAAGAACGGTGGCAAATTCAATACTTTGGTGGTCTTTTGTTGTTGTTTTTTGCTTCTTTGATTTGTTTTCTAAATTAATATTATAGGGGACTTTCCTGGTGGTCCAGTGGCTAAGACTTTGCCTTCCAGTGCAGGGAATGAAGGTTTGATCCCTGGTTGGTGAGATAAGACCCCAGCTGCATCACAACCAAAAACCAAAAAAACATAAAAATACCAGAAGCAGTATTGTAACAAATTCAATAAAAGACTTTAAAAATGATCCACGTCCAAAAATGAAAAATTGATACCAATTTTTACGTTAATTAATCAGTACTACAAATAATCTTCATGCCTTGGATCAGGGGATAGAATCAATATGAGTATGAAGGTCTACATTTCACCTGCAGAATGTCCAAGGCAATATAGTAACGTACTGAACTGTGATGGCTCTTCTCAGGTAGGAAAGCTAAAGATGTCTTAGGCCCTCACTACTTCTGCTCTCATAGAAAGATACTTATATGGGAACCAGGAGACAGCTAGTGCTGTCATTATCTTGGTGAGTTGTTGAGTCTGTTTCCTAGGACTCTGTTTCCTCATCTTTAAAATGTGGATGGTAAATCTGTGCTTCTGATCTCATTAGACTGTTAACAGGAACAAATAGCCCAGTAGAAATGAAGTTTCTCTTAAGACTTAAAAACCCTAGAAGTCATGGCACTATAAATTATCAAAAAGTTAACTCTGGCCATGTCTGCAATGATAAGATAAGCTGGGAAATTTGGAAAGTCTCACCTCACCCAGGAAAGTCCCAGGCTTTAAGCAAGAAGGGTTGGAATTACTCAGGATCTGATCTTTGTTTTGGAATCATTATCGATAATACAAACAAGCAGCTTAAGTTTTAATGCCATAAAATGTATTTGCAAAAGGAGAGGCGGGGAAGAACAAATGCTGTGTTGAATGAATGCTAAATTTCGCACCTGAATTTTTTCTACTAACTGGGTTGGGCCATTCCCACTTCAGAATTGGAAAGAGGGCGCAAGCATTTAAAATATGCCCTAGGTGGAAATCTTTCTGTGTCAACTACAGATTAAGGAGTCTTTCTCCCCCCCTGGGGCCTGACTCAGGTGTTTAGAATGTATACTTGCTCATACATAGCAGGAGTATTCAGCATAGTGATTATTTTTCTCCACTGGGTTGTTTGGGGATTTCAGTTCACTCTGGGTAAATGGTCAGGGCATGTCCTTGCAGAATAAATGCTATGACTTATGAGAGCACATCACTGGGACATGAGCCATTTGGACCATGCCCTAGCCAGCCAGAGACCAGTATAGGTATGGTGTCTTTGAGCAAAAGCTCGAAGACTCACTTACACACCTGGTAGAGTGTTTCAGCTCATCAAGATCTTTTGTTGGAGGTAAATCTTGGAAAGGGCAGACCATTAGGTAGAGCAGATCTGTACAACAGAAGTATCATGCAAGCCACAAATGCAAGCCAGATATTCAACTGAACTGAAAAGTTTCTAGTAGCCACATGAGAAGGAAGTAGGAAGAAATAGGTGAAGCATTTTACTGAATATACCCAAAGTATTTCCATTGCATCATGTAATCAATTTTAAAATTATTAATGAGAAGAACTTACTGTAGAGCACAGGGAACTATACTCAATATCTTATAATAACCTATATTGGGAAAGAATCTTGAAAAGAATATATATATGTGTATGTATATGTATAACTGAATCACTTTTCTGTATACTTGAAACTAATGCAACACTGTAAATTAGCTATACTTCAATTAAAAATTATTAGTGAGATATTTTACATGTTTTTCACACTAAGTCTGTGAAGTCCAGTGCATATTTTATACTTGCATCACTTCTTGGTTCAGTCTAGCCACATTCCAAGTGCTCTATAGCCACATGTGGGAGTGGCCGCCATAGGGACCAGCACTGAAGCAAGGAACCCCCTTTCCAGTGCTGCCCAGGGCTCTTGCTAGCTACCAAATGGGATTCAAAAAGGAACCTCATTTATTCAGGGCTCACTATGCAGTATACAAAATACCAACACAGTTTGCCTTCCTTTGGTTTGTTTGTCTCACTAAAAAATGATAGCTAGACCCAGGGCAAATATCATTTGGGGGCTCCCCTTGTGGCTCAGTTGGTAAACAATCTGCCTGCAATGCAGGAGACCTGGGTTTGATTCCTCGGTTGGGAAGATCCCCTGGAGAAGGAAATGACAACCCACTCCAGTATTCTTGCCTGGAGAATCCCATGAACAGAGAAGCCTGGCAGGCTACAGTCCAGACCCCAGGGCAAATATCACTGAAGTGTTATTATAACTGGTACTCCTACCTGACATCTACCTAACATCTCCAACCATTGCATGTCCCCAGTTAGTATTTTTTAGCTTCAGTTTTCTCATCTCTAAAGTTGGTAATAATAATTGTATTCACCTTAAAAGATTATATAAAAATTCACAAACTACTTCACTGAAGTGTATAGGTTTAATAAGAAAAATATCCGTATTTTATTGAATGCTAGCCTCTGTGCTAATACTTTACACAACATTTTAATCTTTATCATACCTTTATCAAATGATATTGTTATGCATAGTTTAAAAGGAAGAAACTAAAGTTTGTAGAAATTAAGTGCCTGTGCAAAGTCACACATGTAGTGATTGGCAGAACCAACCACAGCTTTGAAAATACACTGGATTATACTCGTGGCTTTAGTCTAGTGAAAGAGCAAGTGGTGAGAGAGAGAATGAATCTTCCTATCACTTTCTGAGAACTTTGATAAGTGTTTTAAAGGTGAAGAAACTGGGACTTTATATTCAGATGACACACATAGCAAATTAATATCCCTGGTAATTTAGAACTGGACAATCTCTGGAGCTGTCATTCTGGTTTTTAAGTCCATTGAATTCTCTGAGCCAAAGGACTCTCCTGATTATTGAGATTATGTTTAAGTGAAGAGCTAATCCCTTTGAGGTGGAACCTCTTCACTGGAGGAAATGAATGCACAGGCCCAGCAGGTAAATTCATTTCCTTCTGATGCTTCTGCCCCTTCTTTGCTCAAGTAACTTCAACAATATCCATCCATCCCAATCCTTCCTGCTTCTAGGGAGGTGACTTACCACTTCTATGATGAAATGATTTATCATCAACATTTCCAGCTCCAGCCTGAGTCATGCAAACATTGATAACAAAGATCACTTGGGTTGAACTTCCTCCACAATTGCACAGACTCAGTGTGAACTGAGGCATTATTACCTCCAAAATGATACTCCAAAATGTCATCACAGCAAATGACATGACTGGTGTTGGTTTCCTTTTTTTTTTCACTGTGTCCCCACCAAACCTTCTCACCAGGTGGGCCCCCCCTGCTCCCGCTCCCACACGCTAATCTCTCCCAGTGCAGCCCCCCTGGATACACGGCTCCCACTGCCTGCTGTGCCTTGTCCTTTGGTCTCTCCCATCCAAATCAGGTCTGTCCTTCAAGGTGCACTCACCTGAGGTCAGCAGTCTGATGAGGTCGGGCTGCATCGTTTCTATGTGTTTTGCACAGATTGTCTGCCCTCTCATTTTAGCCCGTCTCATGCTCCACTGTGTTCTGTCACTGAACTAGTTCGTGTGTGTGTTTTTACCCAGTGAAATAAAGATTCTTTGAAGACAGGCCCCTTGTATTTACGGTGTTTTACACTTCAGCAGCACCTGAAACATTTTATTCACTGACCCCCTGAATACACTTATTCTGTATAATGGTGCTGGGTTTATACAAGATACATAAGTTCTGCTGAATTACATAAATTTTAGATTTGAAAACCATGTAGAATAATGAGTCCTTCCAGTGGTTACAAAGCTCTGCCGTGATTTCAAGGTTCTTGATTGTCTCATTCTCCTTCCCTCTCTGCCCATCTCTTGAATATGAGTTAATAAACCTTGTGGTATTTCCATCTTTTACATCTATTTAAGTGTACTTTGATAGTGCTACTCCCCACTTACAGTAATGTGTTAGTAATATCCTCCAGGAAATCTGAATTATCTAGTGAAGTGTATGATCAGAGTAACATGGAAAGCAATAAAATTGGTATGGACACAGAAAAACTTTGCTCCAGGTGAAGTGGAAAAACTAATTGAAAACTATGACTCAACCGTCTGCATTTTCCCTGGTTTTACAAAGCAGCACAGAATGTACAGTGGCCGTGGATAAACTCTTAATGCCTTTCCAGGTAATGAGTAACTGTGTGTGACTAAGACAGAATTAGGAGAAAGTCTCAGTACTTGGGAAAGAAACAAAGTTCCCCTGACTTGCTAGATAACTGGATTCTTCCGGTTCTGGGAAAAAGGATTTTATTAGAGGCTTTAGTGACATCAGTGTTCTTATTTGTCAATAAGAGCCTGTAAGGAAGACTTCCTGTCTCTAACTGAAAAATAAGTAGTGATAAAATTCAGAGATCTGTCAGTTCCTTGAGGCACAGGGGGTCCTTATTTCATTTACCCTTTTATGGGATTTTCACATTTTCACTGAGTTGTGTTGTAAAGTCAGCAAATACAGAGTAAAGCTGAAAGTTCCTTTTGGGTCTGGGTTTTCAGGTCCTTGGAGAATAGACCAAGTTGGCAGCCTTCATGAGAACAGGTACTCGGGTTTACCTTTGAGTAACACAAATTAAATTCCTATGCTAAGACTGTTATCAGCAGTCCCTAAGCCCAGCCCAGCCCCTGAACTCTCCCTCTTGCCACCATGGATAGTTCAACAGGTAAACAAAACCATTGGCTACTTGAATGCACTCTACCGGCCTTGGGCTATGTTAAAGTTATTTGACTTTCCAGCCAGTGGAATTGGGGCTTTGGTTTGCTTTCAAAAAAAAAAAAAAAAAAAAAACAAACACCAAGTGATTTCTTCTAGCAGGTTCTCTTCATGTTTCTTCAGAACCTGTACATGTCAGAGAAAGTGGAAGAGAGAGAGGTGGGGTTTGCTGGTACCCCTTTGTCCTCTAATAGCATCAGCCACCCTCCAGACCCTTTGACAACCACCCTAGTCCTATCTCTCCACACTCCATGCCGGTGAGGGGCTGCCCTTGTCAGTCTAGGGATCCTTCTTGTATTCCTCTTTTCCTCACTCTCTCCATCCAGACCATCAGCCAGTCCTGTCAGCTCTGCCTCCAAAGACCCCAAAGTTAACTGCTCTCTGACTCTGAGTCAGTCACCGGATCGCTGTCCAATCCTGTCTGTCCTCCACATCAGGCCCCTCTTGCTCCCCTAAAATACATTCTTCCCCTAGCAGCCTATGTGATCCCTTTAGAACATAATCAGATTATGTGGCTCCCCTGTTTCAAACTGTAATTGTTCCCATTTTGCTTAAACCAAAATACGAATGTCTCTCCTGCCTTGCAGAGCCATCTGCCGTCTGGATCCTCTCGTGCCCACAGGACCAGCCTCTTCTGGCAGTGCTGTCCATTCCCTAGATTCTTTCCATCACCAGAGCCCACTGAGCTCGCCTCCACCACTTGCCTTTGCTGTTGCTCTGCCTGGAATCCTCCTTTCACTGATCTCCACACTGATGGTTCATCCTTCACTTTCATCTCAATTCGCTGTCGCCTCCTCACGGAGGTCTGGTGTCCACTGTAACAGAAGTGTCCAGTCACTCTCTACCATATCATCCTAAAGCAGTGCTCTGCAGAGCACTTATCACAGTCTGATATTTTCTTATTTATTTACTGTTAATTATTTATTTACTGTTTATTTATCTTTCTCCATTAGGATATTTTCTCTTACTTACCTTTAGATCTCCAGTGTCTAGAAAAGAGCCTGTCACACAGCAGGTGCCTAAAATACATTATTTTTGAATGAATGACTAAATAAATAGCTAGTGTCATGGCCCCAGTAGCCACTCTGTACTGGTATCTATTGAGCATCTCCAGCAGGCAAGGTTGTAACCTTAAATTACACTGACGTGGCCAGTTGCAATTAAGGGATAACTTTCTCCACTGCCTGGCTTCCCTGATAGCTCAGCTGGTAAAGAATCTGCCTGCAATCCAGGAGACCCCGATTCGATTCCTGGGTCGGGAAGATCCTCTAGAGAAGGGATAGGCTACCCACTCCTAGTATTCTGGCCTGGAGAATTCCATGGACTGTATAGTCCATGGGGGCAAAGAGTCGGAAACGACTGAGTGACTTTCACTTCATTTCTCCACATTATCTCCTTTGATCCTTGTGGAAAACTGCAAGGAAATTAATGAAAAGGAACCACAGGACCTTGGTGCTGAGGAGCTATAAGCTGCTTTCTAATGCCAGAAAAAGGAATAAGCATGTTAGACGCCAGTGCTTGGCTTGTTAGAGGCTCATCAGGGCCGGCTGAGCCTAGGTGGAGATCAGGCACGTAGACCAGGACCCACGCACAGTTTCCAAGCATTTATTTGCATAGTTGAGCTGTATCATCTTGTTTTTTAGCTTAGGGAGCAGGGAAGATTTTAGTGAATGAGGGGTGGATGCTGAGGGAGAAGTGGGAGGAAGAGGGAGGGTACACAAGGCGAGAGGAGGGAAGGAAGGAGGTTTAGCAGGGTTTGATCCCCAAGGGAAGGTGAGGCCAGAGCCAGAAGCTTGGGAGCTGTTTGCAGGAGAGGTTTGGATGCCTGCCAGGCTCCTCTGGCCATGGGATTTCCCAGGCAAGAATACTGGAGTGGGTTGCCGTGCCTTTCTCCAGGGGATCTTCCGGAGCCAGGGATGGAACCCAGGTCTCCTGTGTTGCAGGTGGATTCTTCTCCATCTGAACCACCAGTGAAGCCAGGGAGTTTGGATGCTCAAAGCAGCTCTGGGACTCAAAATATGAAAAACCACATGGGACGAGGTGAGGCTGTTTTCCCTACCTCTGCAAGGAATGTGGCATTGCTTGAGGAGGGCTCACAGGAGACCCGGGGATGCTCTGCAGGTGGGGCAGAGGCCAAGCTGCATCTTTGTGGTGCTGGAAGAACAGCTGGGGGAGGGCAGCACCCCAGGAGCATCTCCATGGGCAATATCACTGGCCCTCCGCTCTGGGCAGCGCCAGAGTCCCAAGTCCACTAAACACATCACCAAGACACCGATAAAGTCTGCATAGCCTCGTCCCTAAAGCTCAGGGAGCCCTCCCTGCCCCAGCAACTCAGTCCCTGGGACAGGTGAGGCCGAAGGGAGACTTGGACTCCTGGCAGAGGGGTTGGCACACAAGGCAGTAACAGAGTGGCAGTTTCTGATGACCAACAAGCCGGGACCATCCACAAGCTATAACCTGCTTTTAAGCATACTTGATGCATCCTGTGGACTCTCTCCAAACAAGCAGAGATTTTGAGAAAGGGGAGGCATGGAGGGCTGGTGTTCTGGAGGCGGAGCATTCAGCTAGCAAAATTGGAGTGAAAATGTGGTTTAATTAGCCCCCACAGTTTGATGAGGCCTGAGGACATTTGGTTACATCCCTGCCAGGGAGGCTTAGTAAACAGGTTCAGATCTACTCAGTTGGGAGGCAATTAAGTACCAGGGCCAAGGGGGAGTTAGTTTCAGGTGCGCAGCAAAGTGATTCAGAATATATATATGTGTGTGTGTGTGTGTGTGTGTGTATTCTTTTTCCATTTAGTTTATTATGGAATATGGAGAAGAATTCCCTGTGCTATACAGTAGGTCCTTGTTAGTTATCTGAGCATCTGTCACATGAAAGAAGTGAATGCCAATAAGAATGGAATTGGAAGCTCACCTCCAGAGATAAAGCCCTGGAGTGTGCTATGCAGGAGGCATGTTCCTAATGACACAGACAGAACTAGGTCCTTTCCCATCAACACCCTGGGAAAAAGGAAACAGTGCTACTTAAACAGAGCTGAACTGTAAGTAAAACAAGAAGTTAGGGCAAGAACTCTACCTTTTGTGGTGATCTAGACACCCCCACTCTAGAAAAGATTCCCATATTTTGGTTTCACACCACTGATGGAGAACCTCTGAGTGTGCATTGTGGATATGGTCTGTGGGAAGTGTGGGCCTCTGCGTGTTTGTGTGTTAACAGAGGCCAGAAGTCAGCACAGTCTACAGCCACAGTGGTGAGCCTTGCCAATGCCACTAAGACCATCAATGGGCAGAATGGAGACTTAAAAGCTAGGCTAAGGGCTTCCCTGGTGGCTCAGTGGTTAAAGAAGCCGCCTGCCAATGCAGGAGACACGGATTTGATTCCTGGTCAAGGAAGACCCCACATGCCATAGAGCAACTAAACCCATGCACCACAATGACTGAGCCTGTACTCTAGAGCCTGTGAGCTGCAATAACTGAGCCCACACGCAGCAACTGCCAAAGCCCTCGTGCCCTAGAGCCCTGCTCTGCAACACAAGAGGCCACCACAATGAGAAGCCTGTTCCATAACTAGAGAGAAGCCCCTGACCACCACAACTAACAAAAAGCCCTTGTAGCACTGGAACCCAGGCAGCATTGCCACCAGCTCTGGGAACTATCAGTGCTCTGCCTATGTCAGAGTTGACAAATGGATCTCCCTGGGACTGTTGGGTGAAGGCCTTGGGACTGTAGCATCTCGGGGCTACTTGGTGCACTGCAACCATTACTGTTGGCTTCCCAGGTGGCACAGTGGTCAAGAATCCACCTGCCAATGAAGGAGATGCAAGAGACACAGGTTCAATCCCTGGGTCAGGAAGATCTCCTGGAGGAGAAAATGGCAACCGGTTCCAGTATTCTTGCCTGGAGAATTCCATGGGCAGAGGAGCCTAGTGGGCTACAGTGTGGGGTATGCAAAGAGTTGGACATGACTGAGCAACTGAGCACACACACAACCATTACTATAGTTGTGTTGCATCACCAGTGTTGCATCACTACAGCTGCTGTTACCAGAAGGGCAAGGTTTGCTTTAGGAAATATATCAGTCCTATAGGGTAGCCCCCCATTTTAGAGCATTCAGGCTGCCCCCACACCCTGACTTCAAATTCATATGACATAGTTCAGCCATACATCCAGGTTTCCTAGAATACCCCCAGCCTCTGATATCCTGCTTCTTTGCAAGCTGGGTAGCCCTTGTGAATGCTGGCGCCTCCCACAGGTCGGGAATGTATAACTGTCCTAGTCAGAGAGGAAAACAGAGGTTCTTTCCATCAACTGTTCTTTCTGAAATAACGGTGACTCATCTGTCTCCGTTGCCTTCAGAGCTGAAGGTGAATCATCACGGAGGCTGGAGGTGGCTGTCCAGACCCTGAGGGCCTGGGTTTAGGAATGAGAAGAGCAAGTCTGTCAGGACAGGAACAAGCCTGCAGTCCTTAGCCACCCTCTCCCCAAGATGAGCCATGTTAAGATTTAAATAAATGTAATCCAGTGTTTCCCCCACCACTTTTCATTTTTATTTATTACGACCCATTGAGCCAGAAGCAGAATGGTCAAAACATTTCCACTGAAGCTGAATTTTCAGAGTATTTACAGTCAGCCTGGAAGCAGCAGGAACTGGGATTTATAGATTTGTATTACCAGGCAGGCAATCTCCCAAGCCTCAGCATTTGGACTTGTTTTAAATGTGCAGGCTTTAATGGGACTAGATCTCTGGCATCCTAGAGGGTCTTGCAATAAACTGAGATAAGATCCTTAACCCAGAGGCATTTGTGGCCCCCAGAAAAGGCGGACAGGTGGGCGTTCCAGTAAGTGGGAAGGATGATTGCAGTGAAATAAATTCCTGGGATGTCAGAAAGGACTTGGCAGGCATGGAAGGTGCTGTCACATCTACCAGGCTAGAAGGAGAATGTTCTTGCAGCCTAACGAGCTTTTCAGCAGTGGAGAGGCAGAAGCCATTGGTGACAAAAAGCATAGCTCACTTTGCTTGGATTCAGATCCCAAATACTTCCATCAATGGTCACTGTAAGCAAACCTCAAAGGGCTGCTGATCTAAAAGCCTCATCTGCGTGCATCAGACCACACATCACTCTTCTGCTCAAAACCCTCTAATGCTTTCCAGCTCATCAAGAGGAAAACCCAAGTGCGCTCTAGGACCTTCAAGGTCAGCTCCCTGCTAGCTCTCTGCCTCCACCTCCATCACTCTCCCCAAACCCATGGACCCAGACCACCCTATGGCCCTGGCACACAGAGCAACATATATGCTGCAGTCTCAAGAACTTCGAACTTCTTCTTTCCTCCTGAAATGCCCCTTACCCCCTGTACACTCCTCCTCTAGAGTCATTTAAGATACAATGTCAGGACTTCCCTGGCGATCCAGTGGTTAAGATTCTGTGTTTCCACAGGGGTGCAGGTTTGATCCCCGGTCAGGGAACTAAGATCCCACATGCTGTGTGTGCAGCCAAAAAAACCACATTTTTTAAAATAAACAAACAAATACTAAGTCTTAGAGATGACTACCCTGACCATGCTGGATAAAATAACCAACGAAAGTCCCCAACACTCCCTGAATATTTGATGAATGAAAAACAGCATCTCAGCATCACCCAAATGTCTCCCAGCTATGGCTAGGGGAAGTGACTTCTAAATCTGTGAGGTGTGTAGTTATGGCCACAAAGAGAGCGCGTCTCTTCCCCTGTCATTGTTCCTTGCTCATAAGCAACCTTTCTGCCACCACCTATCTTGGGGTGGGCAGGGTTCCTGTCAAGGGTAGAGCCACCACCCAGTCCTGAGGCCTGCAGACCTCAGGCACAAGGAGAGTCCTGGGCACCAGGCAAAGAGGAGTGGGTCTCTCCCAGCTGCTGTCACTGGGCCTGAGGCCGTTCACTGACCACACATCACCTCCTGAGGCTTCCTGAGCAGGCTTTATCTACTTGGGCCATCTGCCCCATGACCAGAGTTCAGAGTTCTCCAATCAGGATGAGGGTAAGGAATGAACCCTTTACCACCTCCAGCAGCTTCTTCTCCAATTTCCCTCCCCAAGAGGGAAGAAAAGAGGTCTGTGCATTTGCTATTTATAGCCGCCAATAGACACAGACAGAAATCGATAGCGGGACATGTGTGTCAAGACGGGGGAGATCTGAGGAGATGAATAATACCCACGTGGTGCCTTTATTCAAGTTAGAAAATAAGATAACCCTTCCTCAAGACACTTTATGTCTACCTCTTAGAAAATTATCATATTCAATAGACAAATCTACAATGTCAACAACTGAAATGTGCTTACCCACTGCCCCACTATTCAGGTAATCTGAATTAAGCCGGCACCTTCATCTAGTTCCTGAAATACTATAGGCGACCTTTGGAGTCTTCGATTAGTTGTGTCCATCGACATCAGGAGCACAGTCAACACCCTGGCCCTTCCCACAGTTCTCGGTCATCTGCAGATGACTGATCCTCCCAGCCTCCCTCTCTCCATCTGTGAAATGGGAGCAAGGACATTGTGAGGCGCGTGAGAGTCCTGCCTGCCTCCCAGACCACCTCCAGCTACCTTCCAGATGTTAACCTGGCCATACAGACAGAGTAGAAGGTAGAGGCCCAAGGTGCAGGGTAGCCGGGGTTCAGCCAGGTGCTAAGACTGGTGTCTTCCCTCTCCTCCAGGCTCTGGGAGGGAGCCACAGGACCGAGGCTCTCCCCCACCCTCATCCCACTAGGCCCAGCCTCACCCACAGCACAGGCCACTATGAAGGACCCCAGGCCTGGAAGCTGGTGGCTGGGAGGATGGACTATTCTCATTGTTCTGCTCATTTGGTTTGAAGAAGGGCATTTCAGCTATGGCGCTAAGCCAAACCACATCACCCTGGGCTGGCTTAATTCATGGAGGACCAAGATTTAAAGTCTCAGCTTCCTTCTCCAACACACAGGCGAAACACTGGGGAGCCCCTAGCAGATCCCACTGCCTGCTCGCCCCCACTAGGTGTGCACCCCCTCTTCCCTCAGGGCTCCCGGCTATCCTGACATCACACCCTGGTGCTCTACTTCTCTTCACACGAAGCAGAGAGAATTCTCAGGCAGGGCTGCAGAGTGCTTCCTGGGACACCAGGTCCTGAACCCTCAACATGGCAGGCGTGGTACCAGCAGCACCTGGCCGGACCATCTCTCTGGTCCCAGACTGGGCTGCACCACCCACTCCCTGGGCCTGCCACCCTGCACCCAGAGTAGCTGGGGAGTAAAGAAAGAGCAGCCTGCCTAGTGATGGCATACAGGGACACAAAGGAGAGAAGTGCTCAAAAAGTGAGTGAGAGTGTGAGACCCAAAATGAAGCAGAGATGGGAGCAGTTGTGACCTGAGCTCTGGAGTTAAAAGGGGGGCCTGAATCCTTACATGAATCCAATTATTATCAGCTTGACATTGGGCAAGTTACTTAATGGCTCTTGGCCAAGCCTCAGTTACCTTATTCATGAAATGGAAAGAAGACTATTCACCTCACTGTACCAGTAGGGGTCCCAATAGGAGACAGAAACTACACCAGTTATTTCAACAGAAAGAATTCACTATAAGAAATTGTTGACTGTGTACAAAATTTCTACCTAGACAACAGAAAGGGTAAAAAGATCCTCCAGTGTCACCGAGGTAGCAACTGCAGGAAGTGGCTACCACCCTTAGGATTGGGGAAAAAAAGGGGGAGGGCTCTGGAATTATTAATTTAGATATTTAAGGAGGATTCTCACAGGGCCAAGACTCAGAGCTCTGAGGAGGGGTATTGCCGGGCTGGCACTGGGGTCTCTGAGTGAGCATGAGGAGGCTGTCTCTGTGAGTGCTGGAAAAAACAGCAAACTGGATCAGACCGCCATGACTCCAGTGAACTCCACTGCCAGGGCGGCTAGGGAGACTCTGAAACAGGAATCAGACAAGAACCGGCAGGTCCCTTCTCCCTCCCTCTGCCTTGCCGCCTCCCTCCACAGCCCCTGTTGACAGAGCCTAACATGAAGCAGCTGGCAAAGCAGAACTGTGGTTTGCAGAGTCCTGGATTCAGCATTGCAGGGCAGGGTCCAGAGGGCTAAGTTTGAAGCTCAGAGACACTCTACCAAATGGCCCATTCACAGTTAGGATTAAATTTTATAATATGTACCGTCATCCCCCCTTATTCTCAGTTTTGTTTTCCGCAGCTTTAGTTACCTGCTGTCAACCTCAGTCCAAAATATTAAAGAAAATTTCAGAATTAAGCAATTCCTAAGTTTTAAATTGTGCACTGTTTTGAGGAGTGTGATCAAATCTCACTCTGTTCCACTCTACCCCATCTGGGATGCGAATCACCCCTTGGTCCAGGGCATCCCACCCGGTAGTCTTTTTGTAGTCATCTTGGTTATCAGACCAAATCAGCTCTTGAGGTATCTCAGTGCTTGTGTTCAATTAACCCTTATTTTATTACTAATGGCCCCCAAAACTCAGGAGTAGTGATGCTGGCAATTCACATAAACCAAAGAGAAACTGTAAAATGCTTCCTTTAAGTGAAAAGGTGAAAGCTCCCAACTTAAGGAGATAAAAAAGTCATAGGCCGAGGTAGCTAAGATCCATGATAAAAAGGAAACTTCTATCCATGAAGTTGGGAAGAAGAAAAAAAAAACTGTGCTTGTTTTATTGTCTCACTTTAAACTGCAAAAGTTATGGCCACAGTGCTTAGTCAAGTCAGAAAAGGCATTATATTTGTACAAGATATTTTGAAAGAGAGAGGGACCATATTCACACAACTTTTACTACAGTATGTTGTTATAATTGTTCTATCTTATTATTGTTGTTGTTAATTCTTACTGTGTCTAATTTATAAATAAAACTTTATCACAGGTACATATGTCTACGAAAAAACATGTATATATAGGGTTCAGTACTGTCCGTGGTTGCAGGCATCCACTGGCAGTCTTGAAACATATCCGCTGTGGATAAGAAGGAGGTCTACTGTACACAAGATGTTTAGCACAAGACCAGGCATAGTAGATGCTAAATCACTACTATTATCATTATTGTGATGATGATGGATAAGTGGGCTTGGCAATTAGAAGATAAGGCAGATGCTTGTGAGAGGTTGATTGTGAGAGTGGAGATAATTTTGGACTCCTTTTTAAAAGGTTCACTGATTTCAAGTGAAGTATAAGGACACAAGCGATATCAAATAGTAGGAAGTCTGAAAATTGGACTTAGATCTTTAGATCTCTAAAATGTCCATCTCTCTTCACTCACAGTTCTCCGAACTAGGTCATATTTCCCAAGCCTCTTGCCCAGATTCATTAATGCCCTTCTCCCACCTCAGGTCCATCTCAATTATGGCTATGGGTCCAATAGTCCTTCCTAGTGTACTGCTGTTACCTCATTAGAGTCCCATTGCCTACAGATGGAAGGCCAGATTCCTGTGTTGACATATAACACATTCCGTGATCCAGTATAGGAGCCCCAGAAATGCTGCTTTCCATTGGATCTAGTGCTGCCCTCCCCATATCAGGGTCAAATTAGAAAAGTAAGGAGTGGGAAGGGAGTCAGGTTAGGCCTGACATCTGAAGAAGCTCCCTCTGGGTGCCCTAATTCAGAATGGCAGAGCAGGACAATCTTAGTAAGCTCCTTGTCATGGCTGAGCTGACATCCTAATGCCCAGAGCTCGTGAGGTGCTGCTCTCTTCTCCCTCATTAAATTCAAAACTCCCTTCTCCCTGTGTTCTCTTTAATGGAGCCTTTTCTGTTTCCTACATCCTCAGCTGAGGCTAAAATAAGCTGCGGTAACAGCAGCAGTCTAGGCCGATGGAGCAGGTCCTGTGAGGAATGTTACTAGTTTCATGGCAGAGGGAAAAGGGAGGGTAGTGGGACCTCATACTGAGCTTTTAAAGCTTCTGCTTGGAAGTAACATTCATCACTTCCATTCTTATTTTATTAGCCAAAGAAAGCCACATGGCTTCTCCTGAGTTCAGTACAAAGAGATGTATGGCCCTCATTAAATAAGCTGCACCGCAAAGCATATGGCCAAGCTTGAAAACCAGTGGTCATGAATGCATAAAATGGATATTTTGATTTAAAAAAAATCTGGGGCTTTCCTGGTGGCTCAGTGGTAAAGAATCTGCCTGCCAGTGCAGTAGACATGGGTTCGATCCCTGGTGCAGGAAGATCCCACACACTGCAGAGCAACTAAGCCTGTGAGCCACAACTGTTGAACCTGTACCTTAGAGCCCGGGAGCCCCAATTACTGAGCCCTAGCAGCAGCAGCAGCATTATACAACTACTAAAGCCCACAGGCCCCAGAGCCCACGCTCTGCAACAAGAGAAGCCATCACAATGAGAAGCTAGCACACCGCAACTAGGGAGAATTACTCAAAGCAACAAAGATCCAGCACAGTCAAAAATAAATAAATAACCATATATATATTTAAATCTACCACACCATCCTAGTCAAGGATCCTGTCACCTCACACCTGAATTATTAAATCCGAGGGGATGAATTTTTTAAGGTTAACTTAATATATGTCCTACAAAGAAGTAGTTTTTTCTCTTTTTTTACCCTGTGCTATTTAGTAGGTTCTCATTACTTATCTCGGAGAAGGCAATGGCACCCCACTCCAGTACTCTTGCCTGGAATCTCCCATGGACGGAGGAGCCTGGTGGGCTGCAGTCCATGGGGTCGCGAAGAGTTGGACACAACTGAGCGACTTCACTTTCACTTTTTCCTTTCATGCACTGGAGAAGGAAATGGCAACCCACTCCAGTGTTCTTGCCTGGAGAATCCCAGGGACGGCGGAGCCTGGTGGACTGCCGTCTATGGGATCGCACAGAGTCGGACACGACTGAAGCGACTTAGCAGCAGCAGTAGCAGCATTAGTTATCTGTTTTATACATAGTAGTGTTTATATCTTGCCTGGAGAATCCCATGGACGGAGGCCTGGTAGGCTGCAATCCATGGGGTCACACAGAGTCGGACACGACTGAAGCGACTTAGCAGCAGCAGTAGCAGCATTAGTTATCTGTTTTATACATAGTAGTGTTTATATCTTGCCTGGAGAATCCCATGGACGGAGGCCTGGTAGGCTGCAATCCATGGGGTCACACAGAGTCGGACACGACTGAAGCGACGCAGCAGCAGCAGCAGCAGCAGCAGTGTTTATATGTCAATCCCAATCTCCCACTTTATTCCACCCACCCCCTTGGTGTCCATACATTTGTTCTCTACGTCTCTGTGTCAATTTCTGCAGTGCATTCCAGTATACAGTAGGTGCAGACAAACACTGCTTGACTCTACTTAGAGAGAGAGAGAGACACATAGAAGAGTCAAATTCATAGAGACAGAAAGTACGTTGGTAGATGCCAGCGGCTGGGGGTGGGTGGGTGATGGCTACAGAAAACAGGGACTTAGCGTTTAATGGAGATAGAGTTTCAGTTTAGGGAGGTGAAAAATTCAGGAGGTCAATAATGGTGAGCATGGCATAACAGTGTAAATGTACTTACTGCCACTGAACTGTACAGTTAAAACATGGTTAAAATTGTATGCTTTATATTATGTGACTTAACACAATAAGAAAACATTAAAAAATAAAAATAAAGTATTCCCACAGATCTTTTTGGGTCTCTCTGCCTCTAGTATCTTCATATTGTCCAGTTCTCACTTCAAAAAAAAAAAAGAAACACAATTTGCTTAAAAAATAAATACCACAATCTCAATATAGTTGAGGTTAACAAATCCCAAATGAGTAATATATTCAGGACTATGGGAATTCATGTCAAGCAGGCATTGTGGCCAAGGTACTAAGAAAGAGATTGCACTTGAGCTTCACAATTATGGGTGTACAGGATACATGTGAATCTAAGCAGATATAGTGGATGAGTGCAGGTATTTACAAAAGGATAAGGGATTAAGCAGAAATCAGTAGAAATGGCTTGCTCAGAAATAGGGGAAAACCTATTTGGCAGAAGCCATCATTTTCATAGGAGAGTCATGGACAATAAGTTCTAAGAATAGATGGGAGCAAAGTTATGGAAGGCTTTGAAAGCCAGGGTAAGGTATTTGGGGTTTATTCTGTATGTTATGGGGAATCACTAAAGATAGTTTACCTATAAATGTACTGTTTCAGGTAGTTGTGTAATATATGAAGGGAGGAAAAAGGAATGGGAAATTAGAGATTACTTAAAGACAATGTAAAGTGAAGTAAGGGCTTCCCTGGTGGCTCAGAGGTACAGAATCTGCCTGCCAATGCAGGAGATGCAGGTTCAATCCCTGGGTGGGGAAGATCCCCTGCAGAGAGAAGGAGCAACCCACTCCAGTATTCTTGCCTGGGAAATCCCATGGACAGAGGAGCCTGGTGGGCTACAGTCCATGGGGTCGCAGAAGAGTTGGACATGACTGAGCTACTGAGCATGCATGCACAGACCTCTTTATTAACACTTTATCAAGGCCCAGCGGCAGGTCTAATGACTACTATGATTTGGACACTATTGTCAGTGTTGACAACATTTTGAGGTCTCTGCAAAAACTATAAAGTGATACGAAAATTATGTGTAATTCCTCTTGGTGAGAATTACAGGTACTGCTAGTCCTGGTTTGTTGTCTACATTTGTAATGAAAGGAAATGTCGAATTTCAGTCTGGGATAGTGCAAATGAATATACAATATATTTCCCCTTCCAAGGACATGAATTGCCTTCCCCTCCCACAGGTGCTGTTGATAGAGCTCAGGTGAAGAACACATACATTAAAGAATTATTTCTAAGAGAAACCTAAGTTTTTCTGGTAGCTCAGATGGTAAACAATCTGCCTCCCATGTAGGACACCAGGTTCAGTCCCTGGGTTGGGAAGATCCCCTGGAGAAGGGAATGGCTACCCACTCCAGTATTCTTGCCTAGAGACTCCCATAGACAGAGGAGACTGGCAGGCTACAGTCCATGGGGTCACAAAGAGTCAGACACAACTGAGTGGCTAAGCACGCAAGCACACGAAAGTGAAAGTGAAGTCGTTCAGTCATGTCTGACTCTCTGCAACCCCATGGACTGTCGCCTACCATGCTCCTCTATCCATGGGATTTTCCAGGCAAGAATACTGGAGTGGGTTGCCATTTCCTTCTCCAGAGGATCTTCCTGACCCAGGGATCGAACCTGGGTCTCTCACATTGTAGGCAGATGCTTTATCGTCTGAGCCACCAGGCAAGCACATGAAACATAAGCTATCAGTGCTCATCGGAGATCGTTTAGGTACCTACTCAGGAATGTAGAGGTGACCCACTGTCATTCTGGGAAGATGCTCTGTAACTAACCCCTAGCATCATGCCTTACTCAGGGTAGATGCTCAGTGCAAATGCATTGACTGACTGAAGAACGTGTTGGAGAGACAATGGAGTGGGTTAGACTTGGCTCTCTAACAGCCCTTCCTGCTGCCCTAACATTCTGAGACTATGTCTGTCTGACAAATGCAGAAGGAATTCAGTGAAGCCAGCTTATGGAGTCCTGTGGCTGCTAGGAACTGACCGCAGGAGACAGTGCCGGTGGGGATGGCAGGGGAGGGGGCAATGCGATGAGATGGGGGTGGAGTAGGGTGGGGGTTGAAAGCTCAGCACTGAGTCGTAACTCTGTCCCCAAAGAGATAAAGATCCAGATCAGAAAGTGGGGTTGCTGCATCCAGTGACCACAGAGAGCAACCAAAGAGCAGAGAAACAGCTGAGGCTGCCCAGCTGCCTTTTTCTGCTGCATGTCTATCAGCCTGGGCAACAGACAGGAAGTTCATTCATCCAGTCCCTGGCTCATAATTCTTTTGAAGAGGAGATCATTTATATGGTTGAAGTCTTTTTGTGTTTCTGACAAGTGTCATAGCTGAAAGTGTTGACTGAGGATTCCCTTCAGCCCTTAACACCTATAAAAGGAATAAGAAAGGCTGAATTCAACCCTGTGATGTTCCTGGCAGGACTATATGCTACAAACTAAGAAGACCATTGTTGTTGATGTTGCTGCTTTTTAAGTTGTTCAGTCATGTCCAACCCTTTTGCGACCTCGTGGACGGTAGCCCACCAGGCTCCTCTGTCCGTGGAATTCTCTACGCAAGAATACTAGAGTGGTTTGCCATTTCCTTCTCCAGGGGGTCTTCCCCAGGGATTGAACCTGGGTCTTCTGCATCAAGAGGTGGATTCTTTACCACTGAGCCACCAGGGAATCCCATTAAGAAGCCCATAATATGAAGCAATTAATAAGGATAATAATAGTCATATAAACTAGACATTGATGAATGAATTTATTACCCAAGTTAACACTTCTGTATTGGGGGGCTTCATATCGTACAACAGAAAAGGCAATGGCAACCCATTCCAGTACTCTTGCCTGGAAAATCCCATGGATGGAGGAGCCTGGTAAGCTGCAGTCCATGGGGTCTCGAAGAGTCGGACACGACTGAGCGACTTCACTTTCACTTTTCACTGTCATGCATTGGAGAAGAAAATGGCAACCCACTCCAGTGTTCTTGCCTGGAGAATCCCAGGGACGGGGGAGCCTGGTGGGCTGCCATCTATAGGGTTGCACAGAGTCGGACACAACTTAAGCGACTTAGCAGCAGCAGCAGTAGCAGCATACTGTACTAAAGAGTAATAATAAAAATGGCAGTCATTTTTTCAAACATGTCTAAGCCAGCATCTGGTATACCTAATGTAATTTTGTCTCATTTCATCCTCACAACAACCTGGTGTGTATTACCAACTGATTGCTGGGAGAAATATCAATAACCTCAGATATGCAGATGACACCACTCTTATGGCAGAAAGCAAAGAAGAACTAAAGAGCCTCTTGATGAAAGTGAGAGAGGAGAGTGAAAAAGTTGGCTTAAAGCTCAACATTCAGAAAACTAAGATCATGGCATCTGGTCCCATCACTTCATGGGAAATAGATGGGGAAACAGTGCAAACGGTGTCAGACTTTATTTTGGGGGGCTCTAAAATCACTGCTGATGGTGGTTGTAGCCATGAAATTAAAAGACGCTTACTCCTTGGAAGGAAGGTTATGACCAACCTAGATAGCATATTGAAAAGCAGAGACATTACTCTGCCAACAAAGTTTCGTCTAGTCAAGGCTATGGTTTTTCCAGTAGTCATGTATGGATGTGAGAGTTGGACGGTGAAGAAAGCTGAGCGCCGAAGAACTGATGCTTTTGAACTGTGGTGTTGGAGAAGACTCTTGAGAGTCCCTTGGACTGCAAGAAGATCCAACCAGTCCATCCTAAAGGAGATCAGTCCTGGGTGTTCATTGGAAGGACTGATGTTGAAGCTGAAACTCCAATACTTTGGCCACCTCATGAGAAAAGTGGACTCATTGGAAAAGACCCTAATGCTGGGAAGGATTGGGGGCAGGAGAAGAAGGGGACAACAGAGGATGAGATAGTTGGATGGCATCACCGACTTGATGGACATGGGTTTGGATAGACTCTGACTCAATGGACATGGGTTTGGGTAGACTCCGGGAGTTGGTGATGGACAGGGAGGACTGGCGTGCTGCAATTCATGGGTTTGCAGAGTCGGACACAACTGAGCGACTGAATTGAACTGAACTGAACTGATAGTGGGTTGAATGGTGGTCCCATCAAAAGACATGTCCACCCAGAATCTGTGAACGTGATCTTATTAAGAAAAGGGTCTTTGCAGATATAATTAAGTGAAGGACCTTGAGATGAGATTTCCTTGGATTATTTGGGTGGGATCTAAATCTAATGACAAGTGTCTTCATTAAAGGAGGAAAAGATGCAGACAGAGAAGTAGAACACACAGAGGAGAAGGCCATGTGGAGACAAGACATTGGAGTGATGAGTCTGTAAGTCAAGGAATGCCAAGGGTTGCTAGCAGCCACCAGCAGTGAGGACAGGGGCAGGGAATAGGTTCTCCTCCATCAGAGGTTCTAGTAAACTAACCCTGCCAACACCTTGACTTTGGACTTCTGGCCCTTTGAACTGTGAGAGCATCCATTTCAGTTGTTTTAAGCCACCTGTCTTCCTCTGAGGTCTCTCTACTCAAGGCACTGAGAATCAGGGAGCTATGATTTTCTATTACTGAAAAATGTCCACCTGACTATGGCTAGTCCCTGACAGGGGTCATTTGGGTCATGTTTGCTCATCTCTCTGCTTCCTGAACTGACAAATAACTTAAGAAATTCAGGTTGAAATACTACTACTAGGGTAACAATAAACAAAGGTTAACCACATGCCTGGAATCGGACTGCCTAGATTTGAGGCCCATTTTTCCACTTAGTAGCTACGAGACTGTGGGCAGGTTTTCAGCCTCTCTCTGGGCCACATTTTTTCCTTTTGTGTGATGGACAGAACTCAAGAGGAGCCTGAGGAGACGTGACCACCAATGTATTGTGGTTTCCTGGATGGGATTCTTTTTTTTTTTTCCAGAATCTTTTCCATTACAGATTATTGCAAGATATTGAATATAGTTCCTGATGCCATACAGTAAATACAGTAGGTCCCTGTTGTTTATGCCTGGATGGAATTTTTGAATCAAAAAAGGACATTAAGCAAAAACTAAGGAAATTCAGATAAAGTCTAGACTTTGGATAATAATAATGTATCAATATTGGTTTATTAACTGTAACAAATGTGCTATACTAATGTAAGATGTTACTAATAGAGAAAATTAGGCAAGACTGAGTGTGAGACATATGGGAACTCTCTGTACTAATCTAAAACTGTTCTAAAATATTAAATTAAATTAAATATTTTTAAATAGGGAAAATTTTAGTATCTCATCTCACAGTGTGATAAAAATTTGAAACAGTGCCTGGCACATTGTAAGAGCCACTGTTAGCAATTATTATTTTACCAGCTAGTATCAAGATCAAGGAATTATCAACAGTATTTGAAGTTTTCCATGAAATAATCTAAATAATTTTTTTAAAGTAAGATGATGCTATTAATTTTAGTGTAAGATTTTCCAAACTCTGCTACTAGATTCAATTTTTAAAAAATAGCTACACTGTATTTCACCTTCTTTTTTTGGAAAATCAAGCAGAATGAGTTACAATGGCCACTATTTTCGACAACCCACAAGGCAGACAAATTAAGTGTTTCTTATATATTCACTTAGGTTCCCATCTCAGTGAAAGAAGGACACTTTTACTGTTAAAAAAGGACATAAAGCTAACCATTGTAAGAAGCGAGGATTTTCACGAGGGTGATGCTGTCAGGAGCAGAGATCCAGATGCAACTGATTGTCCCCTCCTTGAGCCTTTCCTAAGGGCTTGAGAAAGCAGAACCAGAAACAAATTTATAACAAACTGTTGCATTTTATCAATTAAAGAGATTTGTTGTTCAGTTGTTAAGTTGTGTCTGACTCTTTGCGACCCCATGGACTGCAGCACTCCAGGCTTCCCTGACCTTCACTGCCTCCCAGAGCTTGCTCAAACTCATGTCCACTGAGTCAATGATGACATCAAACCATCTCATCCTCTTCAACTCCTTCTCTTCTTGCCCTCAATCTTTCCCAGCATCAAGGTCCTTTCCAATGATTCAGCTCTTTGCCTCAGATGGCCAAAGTATTGGAGCTTCAGCTTCAGCATCAGTGCTTCCAATGAGTTTCAGGGTTGATTTCCTTTAGGATTGACTGGTTTGATCTCCTTGCTGTCCAAGGGATCCTCAAAAGCCTTCAGCACCACAATTCAAAAGCATCAATTCTTTGGCACTCAGCCTTCCTTTTGGTCCAACTCTCACATCTGTACATGAATACTGGAAAAACCATAGGTTTACCTAAAGAGATGCTTCCTACCAAAAAGAGAATGCTGTTGTCTTAAAGAAAGTACTCTTCTACAAGCAAGTTCAGTTGATTGAAAGACAGAAACCTTGAAGATCAGATGTTGGACCAAAAAAAACAGGCACAGGGCAGACTCAAGCAGCAGTAGGAGTCCTGTGCCCAGGTGAGAGTAAAACAGGAGGAAGGGGGCAGGGGACAACGTTTGAAAGAATGGCCTAACCCAAGGGCACGACATAAACTGATTAGAACCATATGGGTCTGAGCTGGTGGATGAGCTGACTTTCACTAGACCTTGAACCTCTCAGTATATGCTCACTGGAACACATCAGTGAGCTAAATGACACACCCACAGGCTCCATGACAACTCCAAGGCTGACCATCAAAGAGAAAAATGTGGGTAGGGGCCCAATTCTTGGAAATCTCCACCCCTTCCCCACGTTAGTCCATGAAATTACCTAGCCCATTAAAATTAACCAAGCCATAGTCCGAGGCCACTCGTTCACTTTCTGAGATGGCTCACACTCTCTGTGGAGTGTGTTTCCCTCTAAATAAATCCACTTCTTTTGTATCACTTTGGCTCTCATTTAATTCTTTCTGCAATTAGACATCAAGAATCTGAGCATCATGAAGTCCTGAAACCAGATGTGTGATCTCAGTTAAAAGACTGTGGGTTCATGTCTCAATCTGAAGGACATGGGTTCAAGAATCATCAGAAGAGAGAAACATACAGCAGGGCTTGAAATCCATTTCACAAGGAAAACTAGCCTAGCTTGACTGTAACATTTGGCCATTTTAAGTAACCAAGGTCAGGGCCTAGGTCGCAGTGTAGGAATGAGTCATTATTGTTCCAAGTACTTTATCTGAACTATCATCTAAATGGACCTGCCCTCTAGACTTCCCTCAGCAAAGAGAATTATCTTCAAGAAAATCCATCTCGAAAAGTCTTTGAATTGGATAATGCATTCGAAGTGCAGCAGAAAAAAAATGAATTCATGTCAGTTTTCTTCAGAAATCTGGCAACAAATTTTAAATTTGCTTCTGGGTCTCCTTGACAGCAGGAGAGGTAAAATATCATAAAACTTTCATTACATCTGTACTGTCTTCAAGCAGCTCTGAAACTATATTAGGTGGAAATGTTAATAAGTACATGGAGGGAGGGAAAAAGGCTTTTTCTAAGCAAACACTTTTTATTTAATTGTTAAACAAAGGTAAGCAATTTTCTTCACTGTGGGGCTTCTTAGGGTGTTTAATAGTGTAGTGTGTATTGGCAATTTCTAATAGGGGAGATTTAATAGTCTATATTAACTGAACTCGAGGAACATTTTATTTTCAGGGCAAAGATTAACAGCTTTCTTCAGAATACAGTTTTTGAAATAATACTGATACACGATTATTATCTAAAGGCCATACTTTAAGGCTTCCCAGGTGGTGCTAGTGGTAAAGAATCCATCTGCTAGTGCAGGAGATGCAAGAGATATGGATTCAGTTCCTGGACTGGGAAGACCTGCTGGAGAAAGAAATGGCAACCCACTCCAATATTCTTGCCTGGAAAATTCCATGGACAGAGGAGCCTGGCAGGCTACAGTCCATGGGTCTCAAAGTGTCAGACACGAAGGAGCACACACACACACATTGTCCATACTTTATTCAGTGTTCTACTTCCAGAGACATACATAAAAACAAAACATTCTGTCAGTTAACATTTTGGTCCTGTCTTCCTAACCCTTGATTGTCTAAAGTTTAGTCTCCAAACCATTCCAACAGATCACACCATGCAACAACTGGCCAATAATCCACCAAGGTCTGGACTGAGACCAGGGCTGACAACTGCATTTTCCATGCTATTGGGCATGACTCTATTGATGTCCAGGCTACCCTGGTGGCTCAGACGGTAAAGAATCCATCTGCAGTGGAGAGCTGGGTTCAATCCCTGGGTTGGGAAGATCACCTGGAGGAGGGCATGCAACCCACTCCAGTATTCTTGCCTAGAGAATCTCCGTGGACAGAGGAATCTGGCGGGCTACAATCACAGGGGTCACAAAGAGTCAGACATGACTGAGTGACTAAGCACAGCACAGTTATGGATGTCTAAGATATCATAGTTTCATACATGTGTAAGGAATATTTGCTTCTTAAAACCTCCCAAAATATTTGCAACTAACAGCAATTTTCTTCTATCAAAAACTTTTCACTATATATATTTGGGCTGGAACTTAAAAATTTTGAACTTGATATGAAGAAAATTTTTAATAAATGTTGAAACTCTGCTTGAGTGTCTCACTGTACCAGGCATGGCTTGACATCCTGTCACTCTACCATCAGCTGCCTGGATTTGGGAAGGGGCCTCTGTAAGCACAGCTTCACCCAGAGTGATGCTGAGACAAGTTGCAGGGCAAACAGGTGGCTATCACACCCCCTCAAACAAACCTCTCACACCTGACAGCTCATTGAAGCCACTTTTTGTCTGAAAGTAATTAGGCTTAATAATATATAGATTCACCACTTCTGTTGTTTAAAAATCCAACATACTTTTAATCAGATACCAGCAGAGTTTGCTTTTAAAGGCTTTTCTTCTTTCTTCTCTTCTAATCCTTGAGACATCACCCAGTTAATTTCGAACAGCTTTTTAGAATGATTTATTGTTTAGTCTTTTAATGATTAGGTTGTTTGCATCACACTCAGTCCTTTTCCCTATTTGACTTTGTGTAAATGTTGTTGTTGTTCAGTTACTAAATCCTGTCCAATTCTTTATGACTCCATGGACTGCAGCATGCCAGACTTTCCTGCCCTTTACTATCTCCTGGAGTTTGCTCAAATTCATGTCCATTGAGTCAGTAATGCCATCTAACCATCTCATCCTCTCTCCCTGCCTTCTCCTCCTGCCCTCAGTCTTTCCCAGCATCAGGGTCTTTTCCAATGAGTAAGCTCTTGGCATCAGATGGTCAAAATGTTGGAGCTTCAACTTCAGCATCAGTCCTTCCAATAAATATTCAAGGTTAATTTCCTTGAGGATTGACTGGTTTGATCTCCTTGCAGTCCAATGGACTTTCAAGAGTCTTCTCCATCACAATTCAAAAGCATCAGTTCTTCAGTGCTCAGCTTTCTTTATAGTCCAACTCTCACATCCATACATGACTACTGGAAAAACCATAGCTTTGACTATGTGGACCTCTGTCAGCAAAGTAAAGTCTCTGCTTTACTTTGCTTAGTCTCTGTTTAGGTTTGTCATAGGTTTCCTTCCAAGGTGCAAGCATCTTTTAATTTCATGGCTACAGTCACCATCCTCAGTGATTTTGGAGCCCAAGAAAATAAACTCTGCCACCGTTTCCACTTTTTCCCCATCTATTTGCCATGAAATGATCGGACTGGATGCCATTTGAATGATGCCATTTGCCATTTTTTTTTTGAATGTTGAGCTTTAAGCCAGCTTTTTCACTCTCCTCTTTCACCTTCATCAAGAGGCTCTTTAGTTCCTCTTTGCTTTCTGCCACTAGGGTGGTATTGTCTGCACATCTGAGGCTGTTGATATTTCTCCTGGGAATCTGGATTCTAGCTTGTGCTTCATCCAGTCCGGCATTTTGCATGATGTACTCTGCATAGAAGTTAAATAAGCAGGGTGACAATAAACAGCCTTGACACACTCTTTTCCTAATTTTGAACTAGTCCATTGTTCCATGTCCAGTTCTAACTGTAGCTCCTTGACCTGCATACAGGTTTTTCAGGAGATAGGTAAGGTGGTCTGGTATTCCCATCTCTTTAAGGATTTTCCACAGTTTGTTGTGATCCATACAGTCAAAGGCTCAGGGTAGTCAATGAAACAGACGTAGATATTTTTCTGGAATTCCCTTGCTTTTTCTATGATCCAAGGGGTGCTATCAGTATGTGTAAACACACTGACCTGATTCAATGAGTGGACATCAGCAACCACCAGGGAGGTTCCTAAAGCGGCACTTGAAATAAATCCTCCATGGACCTCCTTAAGGATATTCATCAAACATAATCATTGGTCACCATTTCCCCCACCTTTTTAAAGAATAACCATCTTCTTTCATGTTGTAGCTGCATAAATTGCATCTTTAAGATGAAAAGGAGTCTGAAATCTTACTTTGAAGGATTTTTTTTTTAAGTAAAATATGTTCATCTCACTTGTCTTCATATAGTAGCCTAATAAAGAATCTGTTTTTTAAAAATCTGTTGGGGCAGACTCTTTTGCTACTGAAGCTGACCCCAATAGTCTACCTATGTTGCTAGAGAGGACTGCAGAACCATGGGGATATTGCAGACTTTTGTTTGCTCCCCCAAACCAAGTCATGGTGAATTCCAGAACAGAAGACGCCAGCTCATCGTACTTTCACTGGGCCAAAGGAATGCTGACAGCACAAGCTTGTAGACGGTCTCACCACAGAGCATTGCTTGCATAGTTCTGGCCTTTACTATTGAGCCACAGAACACTTTTTGCACAGTTTTGACTTCCTAGGTTACGAGAGTCACCTAGAGTTCACTGTGACTCTCACCATGGGTGCGTGCTAGATAATACGTTCTGGAGAAACCTGTTGGTGGTGATGGTGGAGTTACCACGTAGGTGTCTCCATTACTGTTGGAGTCAACCTGGAGCCCTTGATCTCTCTCCTTTGCTACATGCAATCCATTTGTAACCACTGTCTTCCTCTAGAAGTATATCCAGAATTCAGCCACTTCTCAGAATCTTCCTCATCCAAACTTTCACCTTTGGCCTCCAAAGCAGAAATGGCCTCTGATAGGTCTCCCTGCTTCCTCCTTGCTGCCTTTATAGTCTGCTCAGAGTGATCCTTTTAAAACATAAGCTACATCATAATCCACTAGAACTCCATAAAAACTCCCTTCACGCTCAAAATATAAGCCCAGAGTTCTGATTGTGGCTCTCCGGGCTCTCCTGACAGCTCTCCATAGTCCCCCTGTCTCTCTGGCCTGTCCCCCAGTACCTCCTCGTGCTCCCTTCCCCTGCCCTACACTCCACTCCGGGGTCATCAGTCATCTTGACTTGCCTGTCCCCCGACACTCCTGCCGGCGGGGGAGGGGGTTGTACTAATGTCACCTTATCCGAGGCTTCCCTGGCCACCCTACCCTGCTCACTCTCTGACCTCTTACCATTCTTTCTTCCTTTCAGCATTTATCACCATCTAACATCTTTATTTGTCTGGGTGTTTATTGCGTGTCTCTCCCACAGGAACACAAGCTCCATAAGGCAGAAACTTTGTCAGTTTTAATCAACACAGTGTTTCTAAAACAGTACCTGGCACATAGGATCTCAGTAGATACTTCCTGAATGAGCAGAGTGAATGAATCAGCGTTTATTTTTACTCGTAATGCCCAGCCCACTGCAGTCTCAGAAGTAAGAGATGGAGCTCATCAGGGAAAAAGAAAACATTGTTTAAAACCAAGGAATCCTAACCTTGGGTTAGACTGCTTGAGTTATCTTTTAAAAAGAAAAAAAAAATGCTCAGCAGTTTTGCAAGACATGAATGAGTGAATTACTCTGTGGTCAATGTTTCTGTCTGTTCACGTGGACTTCTTGCTCTGCATACCATCTGCTTCACAGATGGGAAATAGGGGCATGAAGAGAGAGTTGTTCTGAAGGACTTTCATGGTGATCCAATGGTCAAGGCTTTGCCTTTCAATGTGTGGGTTCCATCCCTGGTCAGCGAGCTAAGATCCCACATGTCTCATGGCAAAAAAAAAAAAAAAAAATAGAACAGAAACAAAATTATAACAAATTCAAATGTAAAGACTTTTAAAATATGATCCACATCAAAAAAATTAATTTAAAGAAAAGAGTTGTTCTGAGAGTCAAATTAGATTAACTTCATATTCACTGATATTTCATGGCAAATCCCATCTTTGGATTTATTCTACAAGTAGGAAACAGAAGGAACTCAGTTCTTTTATGACTTCAAATAATTTCCCTAACCCAAGGAAAGTGGTTTTCTCAAGCAGCTCTAACATACAAGACTGGCATCCGACTTGCCAAGTGAGAACTGTGAGCTCCTGAGTAAGGTTCAGGGTGGCTGTGACGGAGTCCCAGGAGTTAATTAATCCTGAGTCATCTCCAGCCCACAGGAAATGCCAGTGACCGCCCTCTCCTGGACAGGGTGTCAGGCTCAGCTCTGTCACTCTCCCCTGAAGGGAAATGTGTTTTGTTTCCTTTGCTTTTAAATGATCGTATGGGATTTAAGTCTAAGGAGGAACAAAGAAAAGGTTGTATAATTCAAGACAACCTTTCTATCTCATTTTTGGTGGTGAATGATCCACAGGATGAACAACAAACAAACCAGAAAGGAAACACCCAGAAAGAGAGCTAGAGCTGGAACAAGGGGTCTAGAGATGGAGAGACAGACTTTTTGAAAGGTCCCCTGGAGAATTTCATTTCTTGCTGACAGCTGCTTTAGGATTCTGTGAACATCTCATATCTACTAGGAGGCAGTTTGCACGGTGATGCAGAGTTCAGGCTGGGGGAAGAAATCTGTCTCCAGGGCTTGTTGCCTGAGTGAGTTGAAACAGTGGTCAAGTTATGTAGCTACTCCTGCCTCAGTTTCCTCATCTGGTTAATGCAGATAAAATAGTTCCTACTTCAAAGGGGAACTGTGAGAATGAAATAGGACAATACTAATAAAATATTGAACAGTACGTGACACATAGGAAGTGCCCAATAAAGCTGTCTACAATAAACACAAATCCTGAAAGAAGTCAGATGGGGATTTACCATAGATAGATGAAGCCTCAGGCCCAGCCCCTGGCTCACCCAGGTGGAAGGGCTGAGAGCTGCAGGTGACTCCAGGGGAATGGGAAACCAGATGACCATCAGGAAGCATTTCTAGGTAAACATTTCCAGTTGATTGCCTAATGTGATTTCAAGAAGAAAGGGCTTGGAATCTTTTAGGCTTCAGCAATTTGTTGTCATGTTTCTCTCTCTTTCTCATTTTTAAATTAATACACGTTCATTTCCAATTTATTTCTCATTTGCATTCTTTTTCTTAAAAAGTGCCCCTATATTATATAATCTTTAGGCCCAGTCTGGAAACTAAAATCCTGAGAGATAAATGCTACCCCCAAGGACATACAGTAGGACCAGATTCAGATACTTGTACACTAATATTCATAACAGCATTATCCATGATAGCCAAAAGGTGAAAACACCCCAAATGTCCAGGGACAGATGAATGGATACATAAAATGTGGTCTACGCACACAATGGAGTATTGTTTAGACTTACAAAGAAATGGAATTCAGATACACACTATAATGTAGATGAACCTGGAAAACATTTTGCTAAGTGAAATAAGCCAGACACAAAAGGCTTTATTGTATGATTCCATTTATACAAGGTACCTAGAACACTCAAATTCATAGAGGAATGGTAGCTTCTAGGAGCTAAAGGGAGGGGAAAATATGAATTATTGCTTAATGGGTACAGAGATTTGGTTTGGAATGGTGAAAATTTTCTGGAGATGGATAGTCGTAAAGGTTGCATGGCAATATAAATATACTTGATGCCAATGAATGACACACTTGAAAACAGGTGTAATGGTAAATTTTATGTTATGTATATTTTACCAAATTAAAAAAGGAAACTCTGGACTAGAAGGTAAGACCTAGGCCACAAAATTTTCTCTAGCACTTAGCATGTTTTGGGCATTGTACAGAAAGGTGACAGGAAACTGTTACACATCCTCCTTTAAAATAATTTTTCTGAAGATCTTGAGATTTGAAATGAAGGTGTCCACTTCCAAATTCAGGCTTCCCTGGTGGCTTAGTGCTAGAGAACTTACCTACCAGTGCGGGAGATGCAGGTTCGATCCCTGGTTGGAAAGATCCCCTGGAGGAGAGCATGGCAACCTACTCCAGTATTCTTGCCTGGAGAATCCCATGGACAGAGGAGCCTGGCAGGTTACAGTCCATGGGGTCACAAAGAGTGGGACATGACTGAGTGACTGAGCACCAGCACTTCCAGATTCTGTGCTTCCCAGGTTACACACATCTGCAGGTCAGCCACAACCTTCTGCCAACAGCCCACCAGGCAGTGCGTCACACACACAGTTACACCAGCACTAGACCCAAGAGCAAAGTCTCCACTTCCACTGTCTCTTTTCAGCTGTTCACTATGAAACAGTTTCATAGAAAGACTACTGGAGGGAGCTCTGTCTCTTGTACTTGAAATAAAGCTGGTAACATAGAGAGGCCATCCCATCCCAAGAGTTGGCAGTCATTACTAGGTCCTTAGAGTTCAGTTTGGCTCCCAGCCAGGTTTACTCAGTGTTTATTCTCCCAGGAGTGTTTTGAGGTGCCTGGGGCTGGCCTAGCCGGCCCTAGATTGTTCTTGTCTGATGTGAATGAGGGGCTGGGTCCAGGCAAGATCCAAGCCAAACAGAGTGAGTCAGATGAGCTCACGTGACTTCCCGAGGTCAGGATTCCACTGAAGACAGTCTCAGAAGCAAAGGCCAGTGAAGGAGTGGGGTGCAGGGGTCATTCCTTCCTTGGGCTGTGTGATGCTCTGCGACTCTACCCACACCTGGGCTCAGATCTCTTGAAGAGGGTCAGACCCCCAGAGCCCTAGGCTGGGAGTCTGAGCACTTGGGATGGTAGGCTTCTATCCTATGGGCCAAGCGGAGTGCCTAAAAATATAGATGGTGGACTTAGGATCTCTGGATCTTAAGAAATATGGAGACACCCTCAACCACCTCTAAGCAATGGGAATTTACTGAAGGAATACACATTGTACTAAAAGAGATAAGATCCTGGGGAAACTCAGGAAGGGCTGTGCCTGAGAAAGATCCAATCTGAAAGGGCATTTGGGATCATGGCCTGGGCCATGTTCCTTCCCCTTGACAAAGTGAGTGTGGGGGTCTAACTCTGGTGTTTTCCATTCACATGGCTCAGGTATCCTCCTCGGCTGTTTTTACTAGTGACATTGCCAACCTGTCTTCTTGTTGACTCATTAGAGTTCTCTTCTGCCTCACTCATCTGTCTCCTCAGAGCTGCCGATTCCTCCCAACACTCCTGAAGCATCACTTTTCCTGCAACCTGATGTCCTCTCTCTGCCAGTTTCAGCTTCCATTATCGAAGCCCTGGTTTTTTCAGTCAGTATTTCCCAGTTTAAGTTCTATGTACATACAGAAACAGAGGTAATTCATCTGGTTGCCTTGTCTAAGGGGACACAGTTTTCATTCGGGAGACTTTATTCAGTGCTGAGCAGTTTTTGTTGTTGTTTAGTTGCTATGTTCACAATAAACTGTGGAAAATCCTGAAAGAGACGGGAATACCAGACCACCTGACCTGCCTCTTGAGAAACCCGTATGCAGGTCAGGAAGCAACAGTTAGAACTGGACATGGAACAACAGACTGGTTCCAAATAGGAAAAGGAGTATGTCAAGGCTGTATATTGTCACCCTGCTTACTTAACTTATATGCAGAGTACATCATGAGAAACGCTGGGCTGGATGAAGCACAAGCTGGAATCAAGATTGCCGGGAGAAATATCAATAACCTCACATGCAGATGACACCACCCTTATGGCAGAAAGTGAAGAACTAAGGAGCCTCTTGATGAAAGTGAAAGAGGAGAGTGAAAAAGTTGGCTTAAAGCTCAACATTCAGAAAACTAAGATCATGGCATCCGGTCCCATCACTTCATGGCAGATAGATGGAGAAACAGTGGAAACAGTGGCTGACTTTATTTTTCTGGGCTCCAAGATCACTGCAGATGGTGATTGCAGCCATGAAATTAAAAGATGCTTACTCCTTGGAAGGAAAGTTATGACCAAACTAGACAGCATATTAAAAAGCAGAGACATTACTTTGCCAACAAAGGTCCATCTAGTCAAGGCTATGGTTTTTCCGGTAGTCATGTATGGATGTGAGAGTTGGACTATAAAGAAAGCTGAGCGCAGAAGAATTGATGCTTTTGAACTGTGGTGTTGGAGAAGACTCTTGAGAGTCCCTTGGACTGCAAGGAGATCTAGTCAGTCCATCCTAAAGGAGATCAGTCCTGGGTGCTCATTGGAAGGACTGATGTTGAAGCTGAAACTCCAATACTTTGGCCACCTCATGGGAAGAGCTGACTCATTGGAAAAGACCCTGATGCTGGGAAAGATTGGGGGCAGGAGGAGAAGGGGACGACAGAGGATGAGACAGCTGGATGGCATCACCAACTCTATGGACATGGGTTTGGGTGGACTCAGGGAATTGGTGACGGATAGGGAGGCCTGGCATGCTGGAGGGCTACAGTTCATGGGGTTGCAAAGAGTTGGACATGACTGAGCAACTGAACTGAACTGAGTTGCTACGTTGTGCCCAACTCTTTGTGACCCCATGGACTGTAGCCCTCCAGGCTCCTCTGTCCATGGAATTTTCCAGGCAAGAATACTGGAGTGAGTTGCCATTTCCTTCTGCAGGGGATCTTTCCGACCCAGGAGTCAAACCCCTGTCTCCTGCATTGACAGGCTGATTCTTTACTACTGAGCCACCAGGGAAGCCAGGTTAGGGAGCAGCTGGAACTCCTTCCATTCCCACGGCCATGGTCAGGTACTTCCCAGATAAGGCCTCCAGGCACCAGATCTTCAGGAAGCAAGAATATTTTCCCTTTGATGAATCATCCAGAGTGGATGGAAGTTTTCTTGTAGCATTGTTCTTTATATTTTCTCTTAAATTCTGCCCCTTTTCTCCACCCTGCATTTTAAGCCCTTTCACAGCCCAAGCAGGGAACGTCTTTCCCCACTTCTAACGGCATGCTGTGTCTTCTAAAACCATTTATTCATTTATTTACTCACTATTTGTGGAGTACCAGCTTTGTCACAGGTAAAATACTAGATAACAACAAGCTAAAATTTATCCATTTATTGATAAATATTGACTACTTACAAAGTATCTGGCTTTATGCTACTTGCTGGGAATATAAAGATCACTGAGACACAGTCACTGACAGATACATAGTAAAGAATTCAATAAATACTTGTTGAATAGATCAATGCCTTAAAGAGCTTCACAGTCTACTGGGGGAGAGATGCAAGGATTTCAGCAATTACAAGATTGGAAAGGGCCATTCTGGGGAAGGTCCCAGGAAGGGAGGCCTGGCAAGACTCAAAATGTCTCCCTATGGGCACTGATGTCTGTGGGAGACGTGGACAGTGAGCTGAATCAGCCAAATGAGAGGAATGAGGAGGAGGCCCATGCCTCCCGGCAGCACAAATGACATTTGCAGAGGCTTGGAGGTGTGGGAGGACTGAAGATCAGAGAGGCTGTGACCAAGCACAGATAGCAAATAAAGCTGTGCAATTAGGACTTTGGGGGCAGGGTAGAAGTCTGCACAGAGGATAGTAAAATAACACACCCTTCCTACCCCTCTTTCCTCCTACCCAGATTTATCATTTTTCATAGCCCCTTAGGACAGCCTGATTTTAAGAGTCTGTCTCCCCACACTGTTCCCCAGCCTGGAATATACACCTCACAGGCCAAGAGCTTGGCTTTGTTCACTGACATATCTTCTGCTTCTAGAACAATGCTTAGTACAAAGTAGATGCTCAATAAATATTTATTGAATAAATGGATAACTAAACAAACCAATGAATGATACTAATATAGGATACTAATATAGGATACAGTTATCCAGAGATAGCGTGTATTAAAAAGCAGAGACATCACTTTGCCAACAAAGATCCATATCATCAAAGCTATAGCTTTTCCAGTAGTCATGTACAAATGTGAGAGTTGGACCACAGAGCAGGCTGAGGGCCGAAGATTTGATGCTTTCGAATTGTGGTGCTGGAGAAGACTCTTGAGAGTCCCTGGGACAGCAAAGAGATCAAACCAGTCAATCCTAAAGGAAATCAACCCTGAATATTCATTGGAAGGACTGATCCTGAAGCTGAAGCTCCAATACTCTGGACAACTGATGCCAAGAGCCATCTCACTGGGAAAGACCCTGATGCACAAAAGAAGGGGACAGCAGAGGATGAGATGGTTAGATAGCATCACCCACTCGATGGACATGAATTTGAGCAAACTCTGGGAGATGGTGGAGGACAGAGGAACTCGGTTTCTTTATGCAGGCTTCTTGCCATGTTCTTTCCAGATTCCTGTGTGTGACAGAGTTCAAAATTGAACAAAGCTTTCTGAGAAGAACCTGAGCAGTCTATAATCAGTTTTTCTCTCTTTACACAGGTTTCACACACTTGCCTAGAAATACACTTTTAAAAGATAGTCTCCCAGGACATAACCCTGGCCACAAAGAAGCCTATCTAAGGTTAAGCAGTTTGGAGAGTGACAAAATAAATATTTGTTTGCAGTATCTACACACCCCAAACGCTATCTTGAATACATGTGGAAACATTCATAATCAGACTCATGAAATTAGTTGTAGATTATGTATATTTTAAATCTCTCTTTTGTTCAACAAAGAAACACCTCTGTGTGCCAAGTAGTAAGTTGGAAGCAAGGATGGTACACAAGAAAGAGAACTTGGTCACCATCTGGAAGGGAGGGGTCCAAAATCTTAGGCACCACTGTTTTCTGTTTGAGACTATTGTTGTTTGAGACTAATTTTGTTCTAATTTAATTTTAATATATTATTTTTTCTAATAATGTATTTAAATAAGAATTTGATACTTGTGGGGAAAAAATACCTTTCATCCAATTTTAAAAAACAATGGAACACAGTATTTTGCTTTCCCTAGCTTGCCTTCTATTATAAATTATAAAATAGTGATTTTTATTTTTCAGAGTTCATCTCAATTCTCCGAAAGGACTTAACAATGGAACATAAAAATCTCAGGTATTTTCCTTTAGCTCATTTTTTAAACTCTCCTGATACAGAACTGACATATTTGTGTTTTTATCTGTCACCTTTGCTGTTTACATTACATTATAACTATTTTAGAAACAACTTTAGATCATATTTCAATTATTCTTTTGACATTCCTTCGGTCATTATTTTACGAAAGGTATCAACTTTCTCTAGGATGCAGAGAGACTAACATAACCTACACAAAAATTTCTACTGAATGAATTTCCCCACCTTCTTGGTGATTGTACACCTGCCTTCCTTATAAGGAGAACAAGGAAGTAAATCATGTTGGAGTTGCTTTTAAACACAGCTTTTCTTCTTTACCTGTCCAGGTAGCTTCTGTTTTCATTTCAGTCTTAATGAAAACTTTTTTATTTACATCTCAAGTTTCTTTTCAAAGCAGCGTAAGTAGTATTTACAATTTTACACTTCAAGAAAGAAAGACTTTTAGCAGTGTTCAGCTTTGGTCTTGTAATGTTGAAGGTAATTCATTTTTTAATCTGTCTGCACAGCGAGAACTGAAACGGATGGGGATTGAACTGCTTTGCCTGTTCTTTCTATTTCTAGGAAGGAATGATCACGTACAAGGTAAGACTTTAGTTCTCCGATATATTGCTTTTGTGGTACGCTTGACAAACCTGTCATGTGGCTCAGAAACTAGATCTGAAGTCATTTTTACTTGAGCTGTTCAATTGCTCTTTGCCGTTGAACGAACACTTTAACAAATTACAGGCAGATGCAGGACTGTTCCCACAGCGAATGCTCCGGGCTTTAGGTAAATAAATACAAAGGTTGCATGGGCACCTTAATGAGAGAATTAAACAGCACTATGTACAAGAGGATTTTTTACTACCCTTGTGACAACCATTTTGGTAACTTTTCTAGCTATCTTATTGTACAACAAGGCCTTCCACTTGAGAGTGATAACCTTGAGGCAGAAAAGGGATCTATCTTTTAAAATAAAGCTATAGTACGTTTGAAAGAGAAGCACTCTTTAGTGGCTGTGAATAATTTTGAAAAATTAAAGGGGGATGATCTGAATGAGAGTGATAAGTATGATGATCCTGTATTTGTGAACTCTGAGATACTTTCACATTTTAAGAAAAAAAAAAGAGAGACTGATTATTTTTGGCTGCTAAGACACGCATATTTTCAATGCCATAGATGTAAAATACGAACTTCACTGTGGATTGCTAACATTTTGAGGACTGATCTTTGAAGCCTGAAAAATGAACTTTGATACTGTTTTGTTCAAGTGCTTTAAGAGCTGTAGGTCTCACGAGTGGAGTGGCTGAGAGTGTGCTGAATCCCTTGTGTCTTGCTGGGTTTGAACACAGGTGGCTGTGCTGTGGGGGGTGCGGAGACCTGTGAGGACTGCTTACTCATTGGACCTCAGTGTGCCTGGTGTTCTCAGGAGGTAAAACAAACGACCTCAGCATGTTTGTAAAAAGTGCACTTACATTTACGGTAATTCCATCTGTGACTGTTCTCACAGTGTCCCGCTTTCCGTGGTGTTATAGGAGTGACACAAATCAGGAAGGGAAAACGTAAACATTAGTGATGCCAAGTGTTCTTCATATGATTACGTTCAAAAGCAATTTGAGAAGGGAGTGAATGTCAGATTATTCTGAAATATATGAACTCAAGATTCCTTATTTGACCTGATGCCTCCTCTTATTTTAAGGCCATTTCTTCCTGCTCACATGTAAAATGTTGAGGCTCTGGGCAACCCGAGCTCATGGAGGTGATCTTTTCTCAAGTTAAACATATGTTTAATTTCAGTCTCATAGTTCTATTCCATCTGGGGACCAGCATCCTTTCTGAATCACTAACAGGATCCAAGAGAAGCCTTGGCGTAAACTTTACTGTTCAAACATTATCCAGTTCTCTTAAAAATTACATCTGCTGGGTGACTCTGTACCACAATGATGACAAAATCTGAAGCAGACATCCCTATCTGATCAAACTGAAAACTATGTGAAAGTAGCAGGGGGGATTGGGGAGTGTATAACAAGCCATCCGAATCACGGCTTCCGGGGACAATACAGATGAATCTGTAAATGATTCCTGGTAAGAAAGATCTGTATTAGCTCTTCCTGGATTGAAAACAGTTCTTTACTAAATCTCATAAAGAGAATCTCAACACAAATCAAACTGTCCGCTTCTTGCCAAATTCAGCAAGAATTGAGTAGCATGTTCACGGGGAAAGAACCTGGTTGCCCAATTCAAAACCAGGCTGTGGCTGTTAAACCCCACATTTCAGTTACCTGTGTCCATGGAGGGAGGGCTCGCAGAGCAGAGCACAAACCCAGTTCACTCCCTGACCTCTGCCAAGAGGGTCAAGCAGAAGAGCAGTGACTTTGGGCTCATATATCAAAGCAGGTTTGGGAATATACGAAGAGGGAAAAGCCCACATTTTTTGACACTGACTCCCTGAAGAAGACAATGTTAGTTTCATGCCAGAGACATAAAACAACAGACTGGTCTAACAAAGTGCTCACCTCTAAAATTTTCATATAAAAAAAATTTTTTTTTGCACCCATTGAAGAGAGCCTCTTAATTTATGCCTAATAGCTTTTCTTGTGGCTAATACTCTGTCAAATCTAGTCAAAAGGCCAGATTATTCTGAGATCATTCACTGATATAACTAATAGAAGAAGTATTATTATCAATAGAGACAGTTGGAGCAAAAAGTAAATTAGGCTTCTACTTAGAGCAGATAGAAAAAAGGTTCCAGGGTTAATGCCACCTCTGATCTTGTGGCAAACATAGTGATTATAGGTTGTATCAGTGACACAGTGTTAAGAAGGATTCTGAGGGCTTGTTAAGACACCGTGTGCTTTGGATAAATCATGGGAAATTACAGAATTTGTTACCCCTCACTAGAGCCTCAAATATACACAGGCCTGGCTGAAAGATAACAAATTATATTCTCAAAAGTCAACTTTGGGAGAAATGTAGCTTTCTTAGTTGGTGAAACAGCAGGAATGGCTTAGAATTCCAGTGGATGAAGGAAAACAGTATGAACTTGGTTTGTTTCTCTCCAAGCCTGAGAGACCACAGGCCTGAAGTTCAACCTTGCCTAGAGCCTCACCAACTCAAGAGCAGCCTTAGCTGGTGGGTAAGATAGGTGTTTATCTCTTGACTACATCTTTCTGTTCTGAGAGTTCCAGGGTTGGATGGCTGCATCTCTGCCTGGGAACACTCATCTCACTGCCTTTGGAAACTCAGGTGGATCAGAGGGGAACTGGGAAACTCCTGAGTCCTAAGCAGAAAAGTAGTCTCTTACACCATTTCTCTTTCATTTTCCTTCCCCACTTGCCAATGTTGGAGAAATTTCTAAAAGATATTAAACTAGAATAACGTCCCCAAGACGTCAACTTTGGTGAAGTTATACTGTAATATAAGGGTAATGCATCCACAAATTAAGAGAGTAGATAGGGTGATATCACAACCTTTGACTTTTGGGAAGCCACAGAAAAGACTCTTTGTCACTGGATTTAACAATAGACACACTGAGAATTTGGACAGTCCCAGGATCGCATATACCTGCAGGTTATCCTCAACGATAATTCACATGATGATGTCAGCTCTGTGCCCCAGTTATTTCAAAGATCTGGTCACAGCACAGGAGAAGCTTCTAAAAAGTGAGCATTAAAAATAAAAATGAAAGAAAAGGAAAAAATAAGTCAAGTGAATTCACTTGAATACAATTAAAAGGAAACTCTGCTTTTACTCAAAATTTTACTGGCAGAATTCTCTGGTTATTTTGCTATAACTTTGGACCTACAATCAATGTCAGACATGTGGGGGTGTAATATATCAAGGCAGGATATCTAACTAGCAAAGCATGCAAAAAATAATCTTATAAAAAATGTCTTCTTTTTCTTCTTTATTGTTGTCTTTCTCTCTTTATTGTTCTTTCTCTTTTAGAATTTTACCCACCTATCTGGAGTTGGAGAAAGGTGTGATACCCCAGCAAACCTTCTAGCTAAAGGATGTCAACTAACCTTCATCGAAAACCCTGTCTCCCAAGTTGAAATACTTACAAATAAGCCTCTCAGCATAGGCAGACAGAAAAATAGCTCCAACATCGTTCAGATTTCACCTCAAAGCTTGGCTCTTAAACTGAGACCAGGTATGTTATGATTTGCACAATCACTGGCTCATGTAAATAAATCTAATATCATATATATGCTGCGCTGTGCTTAGTCGCTCAGTTGTGTCCAACTCTTTGTGGCCCCAGGGACTGTAGCCCACCAGGCTCCTCTGTTCATAGGGATTCTACAGGCAAGAATACTGGAGTGGGTCACCATGCCCTCCTCCAGGAATGTCACATATACTAATACAGCTATCCCATTAATATGCCTTGTACCATATTACATGTCATTGTTTATTATGACTCAGATTTCCCATTCTTAAGGAAATAGAGAATTGCTAGGGTAACACTTCTCTTTATTCACATTGGTCACTTTGTACTCCAAATGTGTTACCAAAAAAAGCCTTATCTAATAGTAACCGTTTGAATTACTCAAATGTTGTTAAGGCTTACCTCATATTTCTTCGAGGGTTGTAATGTAGCTTTAAGCGCCTCTTTATTTTCTTCTTTTCTAAACCCGCATACAAAAAAATCAGCTTATCTTCCATCTAAATGGATGCTAGTTCTCCCAAGGAGATATAAAATATCCCAACTTTCACCTCCTTCAGTTGCTCTAAATTCATGGGTGAAAGATTTTCATGGGTTGGTTCCTTTATAAACTTTGCCACATATTGTATGAATTGCAAGTATTTTTGGTAAGTTCTTACTGAAATGAAATAGCTAGTGACAGTCTAGTCACAACTAAGTCTTCATGGGTTTTTATGGATCATCTTTTCTTGCGAGGGTGTTACAGGCAGTGAACAGACCCTGCAAGTTCAAGTTCGCCAGACCGAGGATTACCCTGTGGATTTGTATTACCTCATGGACCTCTCGGCCTCCATGGACGACGACCTCAACACCATCAAAGAGCTGGGCTCCCTGCTCTCCAAGGAGATGTCTAAATTAACCAGCAACTTTAGACTGGGCTTCGGCTCTTTTGTGGAGAAACCCATCTCCCCTTTTATGAAAACAACACCAGAAGAAATCGCCAACCCTTGCAGGTAAGTAAATGATTTTCTGGGATCTTCGAACACTGATTTCCTATAGAGATAGCCTTGCTCTGAATTGAGCTTGGCAGGAGCTTGCTGGTTCCCTGGTAGTTCCCTCCCATCTGATTGGAGGTCAGCAGCTCTCAGTTGCCCAGGTTGTTCAGAGCTAAAGGGATGTCATCCTTTTTTTCTTTTCTTTTTTTTTTCAAATAAACGATTATGTTTACTTAAAAGTTTATTTATTTTATACTGGAGTAAAGCCAGTTAACAATGCTGTGATAGTTTCAGGTGGACAGCAAAGGGACTCAACCATACATATAAATGCTTCCATTCTCAAGCAGACGTCACTGTAATACATAAGTCCCCTACGAACAAACGAGTTCTGTTTTGAGAGCGCATTTCTAAGCTTACTTTGTTAAGCCCAGCAAAGTTAGTCTAGGTACCCAACTAACACAATCAGCTATCTAGTACTGTACTGTAATAGGTGTATAAAACTTTTCACACAAATAATACATAAAAAACTAACAAACACAAAAAACAAACATTTTTAATCTTATAGTACAGTACCTTGAAAAGTACAGTAAAAAGTGGGCCTACAGGGGCATGTTTGCATCTTTGAAAGTTCACAACTTGAAGGTTTGTATGCACAGGATTTACTGTATCCAGTTCTAGCTTGGGTCTTCACAGCATTTGTCATATTCGCCTCCCTTTGGAGGGCAGGCTGTGACAAATTTGGATTTGTATTCTGCAGACACAGGGACGGAACCTTTTACTGTAGGTTCCACTGGCTTGAGCCCATCCTCAGCCCCTCAGAGGCTTTCTATCCTCAGTGACCACTACTCTCTGAGGCTATTGACAGTAAGTCACATTTTCTCAAAGTATCTGTCTCCACTACTATGACTGCTACCAAAATAACAGCTTTTGGAGTGATCTCTAATGTACTTTGGGAAATGTGACTTTCTCTTACTGCTTGGAAAATGCCTTTGTAGCCTTTACTGCTATCAAATTCAGTAGGAAATGAGGCAATAGATCCATTATGATATGCTCTAATCGGTTACTAAAACCATATATTATCTGGGTGATGGTCAAGGGTAAGTTGCTTTGTGATAGCTTACCTCTACATATCAATGACATGGTCAAAATAAAAGTATTTGATATCTTTCTTTTGAAAAAGAACTTTCATTTGCTCTGTGCCAGACCCTATGCTGAAGGTTTTATGTATATGACCTCATTCAGTCTTCATAACAACTTCAGGCCAAAGCAGGTTTCATCATCTCTATGCTGAGAGGAAGTAACAAAGGCTGTGAGAAGTTAGTAATTTACCTGTGGCAGCATGACTAATCAGTGATCTATACCAAGATCTGGGTTGGTCCAAAACCAAGCCTTTTACTACCCTGAATCTAGTATAGATGAAATGGCTTTCCAAATGTATACTGACTTTTAACACTAGTTTACACCAACAAATTAATGTCTATAAAACAGTTTTTGCAGTATCATTTTAAGACATTTCAATGTGGTTTCAAACTAGAATCTGATGGCCAAAAGTGTTTTGACCTTGAAAAGAATTCATCACTGATTGCAACTCCTAGAAATTGTGTTCAGTTGCAAATATCAGAGATAATATCTGTCCCCAGTTGCCCACTTCTCAAGGTATAATTGACAGGTACTAAAATACACACAGCAGAAATGTTCAATTTCATGAGTTTTGACAGTTGAAGATATCGATGTGATCACCGCTTAAAACATGACATAGACCAATTCCATCACCTCAGAAAGTTTCCTTATGCCCCTTTATAGTCAGTTCTGCTTTCCCAGAGGCAACCATTTTCTGATTTCTATAAGTTAGATTGGTTTTGCCTACTCTTGGATTTCACATGAATGGAAAATATGCGATACACCTTGTGTATCTAGCTTCTTTTACTCAACATCATGTTTTTGAGATTCATCCCTGATTTCATTTTTATCAGCAGTTTCTTCCCTTTTGTCTTACGTAATAGCCCCCTGCACAAATTTATTATACTTTATCTGTCCATTGATGGACATTTGGGTTGTTTCCCAATTTCTGGCTATCATGAAGAAATATTGCTATGATCACTTGCATATAAGTCTCTGTGTGGATGTATGTTTTTATTTCTCTTGGATAGATATCTAGAATTAGAATTGCAAAACTGTAGGATTTTTTTTTAATTTTGATGAAGCCCAATTTTTAATTTTATAATTAGTGTATTTTTTTGTCCTAAGACATGTTTGTTTATCCTAATGTCTCAAAGATTCCGCCTATATTTTCTTCTAGAAGCTTTGTTGTTGAAGCACTTGCATTTAGGCCTATGATCTCAAATTAGTGTTTTGTTTGGAATGAGGAAAAGTCTAGGTTTATCTTTTGTTTACATGCAACTATCCAATTGTTTCAGCACTATTTGTTAAGCAAGTTTCTTCTTTCCCCATTGAAATACCTTGATGGTTTTCTTAGAAAGAAATTAACTGTACGTGTGTCTAATTCTGGACATTCTGTCCTAAACCAAAGATCCATTAAATATACTCATGTAACCATGTACCCACTCATCTACTCACTCATAATGTCACCTTAGAGGAACCACTTCACTTCTCCAACTTTAGTTTGGAATGACAATACCGATCACACGGAGGGGGTTGTAAGGAGTATGTAAGACAATGAAAGGAAATATTTGATACTGAGCTTGACCACGAAGCTCTCAGTAGGTGGTAGCTACTATCAATACCAGCAGAGTGGGGTAAAGGGAGGCCTAGTTGTTGTTGTTCAGTCACTCAGTCATGTACGACTCTTTGCAACCCCATGAACTGCAGCACACCGGGCTTCCCTGTCCATCACCAACTCCCGGAGCTTGCCCAAACTCATGTCCATTGAGTCAGTGATGCCATCCAACCATCTCATCCTCTGTCATCCCCTTCTCCTCCTGCCCTCAATCTTTCCCAGCATCAGGGTCCTTTCCAATGAGTCAGTTATTTGCATCAGGTGGCCAGAGTATTGGAGCTTCAGCTTTAGCATCAGTCCTTCCAATGAATATTCAGGGTTGATTTCCTTTAGGATTGACTGGTTTGATCCTGGTTTGCAGTCCAAGAGACTCTCAAGAGTCTTCTCCAACATCACAGTTCAAAAGCATCAATTCTTCAGCACTCGGCCTTCTTCATGATCCAACTCCCACATCCATACCTGACTACTGGAAGGGAGGCCAGAGCCCTGCACAAATTACAGTGAATAGGAACCTTAATGAGGACCACATATTTGAGCACTTGAAAGGTCAATGGTGTTTCTCTTATTCTTATTGGCAAAATTTACCATTAGCAAAAGTTATAAATAATGAAATTTTTTGGCTGCAACATTATATTTTTTTCTTTTTTAATCATGTCCTTAATTTTCCAAGTTTCTCTGTCCAGATTCTACTCCCCACACATTTACACACCAAGAATTGAAACACCAAACACAAAAGTCAATCCTTTGATCAATCCAAACCCTATAATTAAGAAATAAAATGTTCTTTAGTACAAAGGCTAAGAGAAGTAAAAGGAAAAAGCATAGAGTTTTCCAGACCTGGGCTTAAATCATAACCTTGGAATGCCAGTCTCTTCATTTACAAATGGGGATAATAATATTCACTTCCTGGGCTATCATGAGAACTGAGTAGGCTGGAACATAATAGATATTCAAAACTAGTTTTAATTTCCTTCCTCTCATTAATGCTAATTTTCTCTAGTTATTTTAATCTAACGGTCCTAAAACTTTTAGATCTCAGAACTTTCTTACACTCCTAAAAATTAAGATCCTCAAAATATCAATATTCAGTGTCTTTGAGTGTAAAACTAAGAAAATATAAAAATAATTAGTAATCAATTTATTTGATAATTACAATGAAAAACCCACTGCATGTTACTATAAAAACACACCTTTAGAAAAAATAACTACATTTTCCAAAATAGAACAACAGTGAACAAGAAAAGTGGCACTATTTTAATTTTTACACATCTCTTAAAATATTTAATTTAAAAGAAGCCACCTGTATTTTCACATCTGTTTCTTCATTTAATCTCTGGTAATATTTTATTTTGGTTGAATTCCATGAAGGAAGTCAAACCTCATGTAGATATATACTTGAAAAAGGGGAAAGCAGTTAGTAGATTTTTCCAGTGACTGTAGACTTTCTTCTTTGATATTACATTCAAACTGGACAAGAGGTAAACTACGTTTTAGTGTGGAATCTGAAAAACATATCAATGAACTTCCTATTTTGTTACATTAAAAACCATTGATCTGTTTTGAACTTTGAATGGCTTTTTAAAAATTTTTATTATTATTATTATTTTGGCTCTGTTGGGTCTTCGCTGCTTCACCTAGGCTTTCTCTAGTTGCAGAGAGCAGGGGTTACTCTCTAGCTGAGGTGTGTGGGCTTGTTGCTGTGGCTTCCTTTGTTGCAGAGCACAGGCTCTATCTAGGGTGCAGACTCAAGTAGTTGAGTACAAGTAAGTACAGAGGCTTAGTTGCACTGTGGCATATGGGATCTTCCTGGAGCAGGGCTTGAACCTGTGTCCCCTGCTTTGGCAGGCAGATTCTTAACCACTGGATCACCAGGGAAGAGCCTGAATGGCTCTTTCATTGGTGTGTGTATGCATGTGGTTTTGTAATATAATGGTTTGGTCATTTGGAAAATGAAGTTTCAATGAGTTACATAGATCTTAAAATTTCATGATAGAATATCTAAAAAATTATATGTGTTAATATTATCATTAATCCCATCAGATAAGTCTTGAAGTACTTAGAAGCTGTTAATGGGTGGCAGATGAATGTTTTGTGAAATTCTAATTTTCTAGTTATGTCAGATTTCATCACTGGCAACAAATACTGATAGTTGTTTTCCTGAAAGTAACAGACTTATTTTCTTCATTTTCATGAAGATGTCTGCCAAAAACTTCAGTTGAAATGATGGTTTGGCTGTCAAGCATTTTTCCAGGTAAAATGGTTGTTCCATAAACAACAGTTCAAACAACCATGAGAGTGCTTTTCCACTGTAAACATGCACTTCAGTGTACAGCAGTAAGACTGTATGCATGCTTCCTATGTGGTCACACAGAAATAATTTTCAAAAAACATGTATCCAAGGGCATAGACTTAATAAAATTACTGCAACCCGCTCCAGTATTCTTGCCTGGAAAATCCCATGGACAGAGGAGCCTGGCGGTCTACAATCTATGGTGTCACAAAGAGTTGGACACGACTGAGTGACTAACACACACAGCTTCATCAAGGGCAATCAAGTGAAAGTAGCATTTTTTTTTTTTTATTATGATGCATGTTTGATGGTAAAAAATATAAGGAGTACTGGGCAGTTTGGAGCCATTGCCTCGACCTGTGCCAAGGCACCAGCAGTTTTACTTACTACTACTTTGTATCATCAGTGAAAATGTCAACAGTAAAAAAGACAAATATTATCTCTTATTATTGTGAAGAACGTTTGACCTGAAAAACTCTCTCAAATGGTCTCAGGGACCTCTGTGGGTATGCACACCACACTTTTAACGCCTTGTTTTAATCTAATCTCTAGTGCGTTTTGAAGTAGCCTGCTTTCTCTACCTTCATTAGATGGAAGGTCACTAAAAATTTCACCATGTAGGAAGCCTGAACGGTTTACATTTTTGAAAGAAGTTTCCCTAATGCTATTGTCTAAGACACAGCAATAAAAATCATATTTTCTGTATTTGTAATGAATTGTGATATTCATTTAAAAGTATTTAATAGGACAAAGAAAATTTGCTCCATCAAATGTTTTGAGGGATTTTTTTTAACTTCATTTCACATTTAATTTAGTGTTTTGTTTTGTTTTTGAAGACATGAACCGTGAGGAATTCCTTGTAGTTTTGCAAAGAAGAAAACTCAACAATGAATGTTTAGATTTCCTATGTGTACACACAAAAAAGAGTATATAATTTTAAATTGCAAAGGTAATAAGACCATGTGAAAATACAGACATAAAGGAAAAATGAAAATCATTTCTAATTCCACTAAAGAAGATGTTGTTAATCTTTTGTTATGTATCTTTATAGTCAGCAATAAGTAATTCCTTCAATTGCTACCTAAGAAAATAACAGCTAAAATGTAAGCATTCTTAATAGGAAGAACTCTGACCAAAATGGGCAGTCTCCACTCAAAATTTCTTGATGTGACCCAGCTCTGACATTATACTTTGGTTAAGCTACATTCATCTCCCAGGACATGAATATGTTTATTGAATTAATAAAAAATGTATTCTCCTTTCCAAAAGATTAGAGTTCTAGTAAGAACTACATAGCAAATAATTCTAACCAACATAGATACAAGTTTCTGACAAGATTATAGGAATTCTAGTTTTCTGGCTCCAGAAGAGGCTCTAATGCCAATTCGATACAGTATGAACCGACAACCCCCAATAAAATATTAAACAATTTCCAAGACTAGCTTCCCTGGTGGCTCAGATCATAAAGAATCTGCCCGTAATGTAGGAGACCAGGGTTCGATCCCTGGGTTGGGAAGATCCCCTGGAGAAGGGAATGGCTACCCACTACTGTATTCTTGCCTGGAGAATTTCATAGGCAGAGGAGCCTGGAGGGCTACAGTCCATAGGGTCACAAAGGGTACGACATAACTGAGCAACTAACACTTTCACTTTCAAGACTAGTTGGGCTCCAGGAACAATGTAAACCTCAAAACACAGTTACATACTTTTTATAAAATACTTTTTATGTAATTTTCACAGCAACTTTAGAAGTATCTATTATTTAGTTCAGTTCAGTTCAGTCGCTCAGTCGTGTCTGACTCTTTGCGGCCCCATGGACTGCAGCACGCCAGGCCTCCCTGTCCATCACCATCTCCTGGAGTTTACACAGACTCATGTCCATTGAGTCAGTGATGCCATCTAACCATCTCATCCTCTGTTGTCCCCTTCTCCTCCTGCCTTCAATCTTTCCCAACATCAGGGTCTTCTCAAATGAGTCAGCTCTTCACATCAGGTGGCCAAAATACTGAAGTTTCAGCTTTAGCATCAGTCCTTCCAATGAACACCCAGGACCAATTTCCTTTGGGATGGACTGGTTGGATCTCCTTGCAGTCCAAGGGACTCTCAAGAGTATTCTCCAACACCACAGTTCAAAAGCATCAATTCTTCTGCACTCAGCCCTCTTTATAGTCCAACTCTCACATCCATACATGACTAATGGAAAAACCATAGCTTTGACTAGATGGACCTTTGTTGACAAAGTAATGTCTCTGCTTTTTAATATGCTGTCTAGGTTAGTCATAACTTTTCCTCCAAACAATAGGCGCCTTTTAATTTCATGGCTGCAATCACCATCTGCAGTGATTTTGGAGCCCCCCCAAAATAAAGTCTGACACTGTTTCCACTGTTTCCCCATCTATTTGCCATGAAGTGATGGGACCAGATGCCATGATCTTAGTTTTCTGAATGTTGAGCTTTAAGCCAACTTTTTCACTCTCCTCTTTCACCTTCATCAAGAGGCTCTTTAGTTCTTCTTCACTTTCTGCCATAAGGGTGGTGTCATCTGCATATCTGAGGTTATTGATTCCAGCAATCTTGATTCCAGCTTGTGCTTCATCCAGCCCAGCATTTCTCATGATGTACTCTGCATATAAGTTAAATAAGCAGAGTGAAAATATACAGCCTTCACGTACTCCTTTTCCTATTTGGAACCAGTCTGTTCCATGTCCAGTTCTAACTGTTGCTTCCTGACTTGCATACAAGTTTCTCAAGAGGCAGGTCAGGTGGTCTGGTATGCTCATCTCTTTCAGAATTTTCCAGTTTATTGTGATCCACACAGTCAAAGGCTTTGGCATAGTCAATAAAGCAGAAGTAGATTCTTTTCTGGAACTCTCTTGCGTTTTCGATGATCCAACGCATGTTGGCAATTTGATCTTTGGTTCCTCTGCCTTTTCTAAACCCAGCTTGAACATCTGGAAGTTCACAGTTCACGTATTGCTGAAACCTGGCTTGGAGAATTTTGAGCATTACTTTACTAGCATGTGAGATGAATGCAATTGTGCAGTAGTTTGAGCATTCTTTGGCATTGCCTTTCTTTGGGATTGGAATGAAAACTGACCTTTTCCAGTCCTGTGGCCACTGCTGAGTTTTCCAAATTTGCTGGCATATCGAGTGCAGCACTTTCACAGCATCATCTTTCAGGATTTGAAATAGCTCAATCAGAATTCCATCACCTCCACTAGCTTTGTTTGTAGTGATACTTCCTAAGGCCCACTTGACTTCACATTCCAGGATATCTGGCTCTACGTGAGTGATCACACCATCATCATTATCTGGGTCGTGAAGATCTTTTTTGTATAGTTCTGTGTATTCTTGCAACCTCTTTTTAATATCTTATGCTTCTGTTAGGTCCATACCATTTCTGTCCTTTATTGAGCCTATCTTTGCATGAAATGTTCCCTTGGTAACTCTAATTTTCTTGAAGAGACTCTAGTCTTTCTTATTCTGTTGTTTTCCTCTATTTCTTTGCCTTGATTGCTGAGGAAGGCTTTCTTATCTCTCCTTGCTATTCTTTGAAATTCTGCATTCAAATGGGTATATCTTTCCTTTTCCTTTGCTTTTCGCTTCTCTTCTTTTCACAGCTATTTGTAAGGCCTCCTCAGACAGCCATTTTGCTTTTTTGCATTTCTTTTTCTTGGGGATGGTCTTGATCCCTGTCTCCTGTACAATGTCACGAACCTCCGTCCATAGTTCATCAGGCACTCACTCTGTCTATCAGATCTAGTCCCTTAAATCTATTTCTCACTTCCACTGTATCATCATAAGGGATTTGATTTAGGTCACACCTGAATGGTCTAGTGGTTTTCTCCACTTTCTTCAATTTAAGTCTGCACCCTCATTTTATAGATGAGGACACTGAGGTCCAAGGATAGATAACTATTCAGTCTTTTTATTCTAAATCTAATGCATTTTCTTCTACTCTATAGCTGCTTTAATATTACAGAGGCAATTAAGAAAAATGCTAAATTATTATCATTTTGTAGGTTAATTTTTTAAAAATTCTTCATTTCACATTTTAAAATACATTTCATATTTGAAGGTGGGAAAAACTTGACTACATAAAAAGTTCTAAGGTATATATATCCAAGAACATTGTAAACTGAATTTAAAAACTACCAACAAAAAAGTATCATATTTTTGAGAGATAGAGTTCTAAAAACCATTAGAAAATTTTAAAAATACCTCATTAAGGAAATGGGACATCTCAGACTGTACCATTTGATGCTACGGAACTCAAACTCCCCTTGTTCTGAAGCCTGAGAATACATCAGCTTATGGCCTGCTTCTTGTGCAAGTCTACTGACAGGAAGTAAATGATTATCCTTGCAGACACCAGTGTTCTGGTTCCGGCAGAGCTCCATTTCTCAGTGTAAATAAATCCATAGTCATTTTGACTTGTATAACTAGTTGATTCTCAACATTTACGGAAATCTTGCTCTGTAAAGTCTCCTCAAACCCTGCATTAGAGAATGCTCAGTATTGCTCCTAGGGGAAACACAGGGTTAGGTTCCTGCAAATCTCTGGTCACTTTTTCATGCACTGAGCAATAACTTTTGTTTTCTGGATGTTCCTGTTTAAATATGTCTTATTTAACATATATTGTTGATTTGTTAGCACTGAAATCACAACCAAGAGTGCTGTAACTCATGTCAGAACAAAGTTTGGCTCACACACGTATTTTCCCCATAAGACACATCACAGTCTTCCTGCACTTAGGAATACCAGACAGCATTTCAGCACTACACTGGGGGGCAACTCTAAACAACAAAATCATCCAAAAGCACAAAAATGCAAAAACACATGTCACCAAATAGACCCTGAAAAGAATATTTATTTACAGTATGGGAGATGAAGCAAGGAGTCAGAGTCTTATTTGACCTCCCCTGGAAACATGCATGTCAAGTGACTCAACTTTTTTGTACACTCATTCATGTACATGAATGACTGAAGAAGTTCTGAAAGGATTGATTTGGGGGTTACAAATACATTTTAGCAATATGAATTTTCAAAGATACGGAATCTGTGAGTAATGAGAATTGACTATATACCTCAGGCAGATGAATTTGGTGAAAAAGAGCCAAATCCCGAAAGCTGCATCAGCTCTTTGTATGCTGACAAGGCAGGCTCTTGAACTTACCAAGCTGCTCATGTAAGTCAACCAGCTCTTCCCAGGCAGCACACCGCAACCTCATGATGGCTACTCCTTTTTGTCTCTGTGCTTCTCCACCAGTGTTTCGCAAACTTTGGAATGCATCAGGAAGACTTGGTTTAACACAGGTGTCTCAACACACTCCTACCAGTTCTGACTTAGCAGGTCTGGAGTCCCACCCCAGATTTTGCATTTATAGCAAGTTCCCATGTGACGCTCATGCTGCTGGTCCAAGGACCACACCTTGAGAAACTGCTGTGCATTATTAGCTCCACTTCACAAAGGAAAACCCAAACTCAGAAGGGTTGAGTACTTGCTCAAACTCTCATGTACAACTAACTACTAGCTGGCTTTCAGAATAAAATGTGACTGAATTTAGGATCAGCAATTTCTGTTCTACTGTGATGTCTTTAGGGCAGATCTCATCCAAACATGGCAATTCCCCCAAATATAAACTGTCTTTAGGAGTGGTTTTACCCCAGGTTGGCCCACATGGCTGTTCTATCACAATAAAGTTGGGCTCTAGAATCGAGAGACTTAGTCTGATTTTCAGGCCCTGGGCAGGCAGGACTGAGCAGAGGAAGAAGACAGATTCCTCTCTTAGTTTTGCTACAGGATGACATCCTTGATGACAGTTTAAGCTATCAGAATACAAAAGAATTGTTGTCATCATGTAAACTTAATTGTGGACTTTGGTTGAGAGACAATAGAAGGTAGTGACTACATACATGGAGCATCTGATCACCTGATAATCTGTTTTCTGTGAATCAGTGCAAGACACACAGCAAGCTCTTTGTGTTAGCTAATGTGACCCATTTGGAAGGGGTGGGTAGGAGATTATAAAACAACCTTAACTGTGAGACTCAGAGCCAAGTTATCAAGTCAGGCACTTTAGGAAATGCATCTTCATGGAAGGAAATGCTGTTAGGCTATTAAACCCATTCATTGTGTGTTGTATCATATTTCATCAAGAATATTTTACATCTTCCTTTTGCAGTAGTATTCCATACTTTTGTTTGCCTACATTTGGATTCAAGCACATTTTGCCATTGACAAATGATGCTGAAAGATTCAATGAAATTGTGAAGAACCAGAAAATTTCTGCTAATATTGACACCCCAGAAGGTGGATTTGATGCAATTATGCAAGCTGCTGTGTGTAAGGTATGCTGAGGTTGAGCAGTGTTTCATTCAGTTAACCCAAATTTCATCTCTTGTGAACAAGTCTTCTTTGAAAAGCTTAGCTAACTTTATCTGTATATTTCCTTTAGTCTTTATATTTCTATAACAGATACTTTTCTTAAAACACAACATTTATTCCATCTTGTTGAAATGAGGACAATTTTTATGCCTCATGTTCAAATTGTAATACTGTAGGGAAAATTTGGTTAAAAGGAGTTATATATAAATAATTCTCAAAGATTGAGATCAGGAATTTCCCTGGCATTCCAGTAGTTAAGACTCTGTGTTCCCACTGCAGGGGGATCCCTGGCAGGGGAACTAAGATCCGACATGCCGTGTGGTGCAGCCAAAAAAATAACAAAGATGTAAGTTGTATTCATTAGTTTTTGAAAACCATGGTGAAAAAAAATCAAATGTAGCAATTAATGAAGAAAGTAAATATGCTCTGATTCAGAATAAACTTCTACATACGATGAGCTAGCTATTGTTTTGAACCAACAAAATAAACATCAAAAGCCACAATGTCTCTACAATAATGCTCGAATACCTCTCCTCCTTGACAATCAGACACATATCCATGGGAACAATTCTCCTGTTTTCAGATGACTTTCATGGAAAATAACAGGAAACAGATAGGACCAAGGGTCCTAGAACATGAGAGGGCCAAGGAATTAGGGAAGGAAGGAAAAATATAAGGTACAATGGTATAACTACAATGAACTTTGTCCTACTAGTTTCTGGTGCGATGGTGGTGGTGGTAGTTTAGTCACTACTGCTGCTGCTGCTAAGTCGCTTCATTTGTGTCCGACTCTGTGTGACCCGATAGACGGCAGCCCACCAGGCTCTGCCATACTAAGTCATGTCTAACTCTTGTGACCCCCATGGACTATATAGCCCACCAGGCTCCTCTGTGCATGAGATTCTCCAGGCAAGAATACTGGAGTGGGTTGCCACTTCCTTCTCCAGGGGATCTTCCTGATCTAGGGATCAAACCTGCGTCTCCTGAATTGCAGGCTGATTCTTTACTGCTGAGCCACCAGAGAAGCTGACTAGTTCTTGGACAAATCTTAATTAAAGGGGAGAGCTCTATGAAGAAACAGACAACAGACCATGTTAATTAGTAGTTAGCAGTACTCTGAAGTCATACTTTGATAAGCAATTCTTACCCTTGTATTATGTTGATAAGTTTTGGATGGTAACAGTAAAAAGAGAAATATGTCTTTTTCACTCAAAAAGAGAAATATTTCTTTTTCATAGAAATATGCCTACAGGTTGAGTGAAATCTTAATAAAATAGGCTTACTTCAAGTCCATTCTGTATTGCATTCTTAACTAGTTTTGCTTCAGCTTGGATTTGGGATAATCTACAACTTCCTTCACTCCCTTCTCTCATTTTTTCTGGTAAATTAAAAGCTGGACAGTAAAAATAATTAACTATGTAAAAGTCAAGATCAACTGGATACTGATTGTAGTGGAACTATTTTTTCTGAAGCATAAATCATCTGAAAATGTAATCCAGGATAAAACAAATGTCACATAATTTCATTTTTAATACGTTAATATTACCAACTCACAATAGATGAAAAAGTCTAAAATAGACTGACTAGCAATATATTTTTTGATAATCTGGTGTGTCCAAGCATAAGTGATTCACTCTCAATGAATGCCTGCCTCTCTTCCATACAAGCCAAATGCTTCTTTATCATTGTAGGAAAAAATTGGCTGGCGGAACGATTCCCTCCACCTCCTGGTCTTTGTCAGTGATGCCGACTCTCATTTTGGAATGGACAGCAAACTGGCAGGCATCGTCATTCCTAACGATGGGCTCTGTCACTTGGACAGCAAGAATGAATACTCCATGTCAACAGTCTTGGTGTGTAACCTATATTCTACATACACTGTTTTCAGGGCTACAAGTAGGCAAATGAAGCGACGATTGCTGTAAGACACAGCAGAGTAACCCACACTTAGTAGAAGCAGTGCGCTTTTTCTGATTTGAGGTTAACAGATTGGCCTTTCTCAATTCTCTTCACCCTTAGAGGTTCCCATAGGAGCACAGGGGGGCACGGCGGGTATGTGATAAGTTCAGATTTGCTATAACACGAATGATCCCAGAACCTCCCCAATTTTTCAAAGAGCCAGAGGGCACCAAAATGCAATACAGTCAGTTCATTCTGTTTGAACCACAGCCCTAGAAAGGAAGGCTCAGGCTAACCCTAGGAGTGATGGTCTCAGAGTCATGTTCCCTCAATAATTCCATGTTTTCATGGACCCTGAGGCTCCTTGGGAAACTACTACTCAGGTGCTGCTTGACCAGTGCTTATTAAATTTGTCTTATTTTTATCACTTAAAAAATGCTGGTGACATTCAAAGAAAAAAAAAAAACTTGACTTTTGTAAAACAAGGTAAAAATTTCAGAGCTCTTTTGATGATCTGATTTGATCCTCACCAGAACCCTGTGTGTCTGATTGCTTCCCTTGAACAGACCATGAGGCTGTCCTGCTGCACATGTTATTCCCTCTGTCTGAAATGCCCTTTCCCCCAAGGCTGCTAAGAAACTCTTACTGATCTTTTAAAACCCAGCTCCATCATGACTTCTCTGGGGAAGGGGGAGGTCCTTGTTTGACCTTCACTGGGCCCCAAAGCAATCATCTCTTCCAAGCTCTTGTACATAGAGGGCTTCTTGGCCATCACTAGATGGAAATGTTTTTGCTGGTATCTGTCTGCCTTTAACATGCATCTTCAGTGCCAAAACTGGTTTATTATCCCTATTTCCTGACAGCACAGTGCTTGGAACATGCTAAAATACAATTGAATTATGGAGTAGTAACCTGGAAAAGGTCATATTATCCCCATTTAATATGTGGTATTAAATGGTACAAAGAATCTAAGTGACTTTTAAAATGACAATGCTGCAGAGGTATATGTAGGACAGAGAAAGAAAAAGGAAAAAGAATGCAGAATTTTAATATCAGGTTGGAAAAACCATTCTCTAAAAAAATTTTAGTGAGATAATGTATAGAAATGCTTACTATAGTATCCTCAATTAGTTTTTAAAAATCTAATGGTTCATTTGGCTTAGAGCTCAACATTCAGAAAACTAAGATCATGGCATCTGGTCCCATCACTTCATGGCAAATAGATGGGGAAACAATGGAAACAGTGGCAGACTTTATTTTGGGGGGCTCCAAAATCACTCCAGATGGTGACTGAAGCCATGAAATTAAAAGAAGCTTACTTCTTGGAAGGGAAGTTATGACCAACCTAGACAGCATATTATAAAGCAGAGACATTACTTTGTCAACAAACGTCTGTCTAGTCAAGGCTATGGTTTTTCCAGTAGTCATGTATGGATGTGAGAGTTGGACTATAAAGAAAGCTGAGCACAGAAGAATTGATGCTTTTGAACTGTGTTGTTGGAGAAGACTCTTGAGAGTCCCTTGGACTGCAAGGAGATCCAACCAGTCCATCCTAAAGGAGATCCTGGGTGTTCATTGGAAGGACTGATGTTGAAGCTTAAACTCCAGTACTTTGGCCACCTGATGTGAAGAGCTGACTCATTGGAAAAGACCCTGATGTTGGGAAAGATTGAGGACAGGCGGAGAAGGGGACGACAGAGGATGAGATGGTTGGATGGCATCACCAACTCAATGAACAGGAGGTTGTGTAAACTCCAGGAGTTGGTGATGAACAGAGAGGCCTGGTGTGCTGCAGTTTATGGGGTTGCAAAGAGTTGGACACGACTGAGCGACTGAACTGAACTGAACTGGACTGAATGATTCATAAATTACCTGCTACCATTTCTTGACCTAAATCTCTAAACTTCAACATGGATATTTCTACCTAACTTTTGATCAATGTGCTTAGTCTCTCAGTTGTGTCTAACTCTTTGAGACACCATGGACTGTAGCCTGCCAGGCTCCTCTGTCCATGGGGATTCTCCAGACAAGAATACTGGAGTGAGTTGCTATGCCCTCCCTCCAGGGGATCTTCCCAACCCAGGGATTGAACCCAGGTCTCCCACATTTCAGGCAGATTCTTTACCATCTGAGTCACCAGGGAAGCCCAACTTCTGATCAATAGCGTTCATCAAATTTATATATGTTTTAACCATGTAGGTTGTCCTTTCATATTAGAAGGTCAGTGAGGGTAGCAACATTTTTGTATTTTGGCCAATGAGGGGTAAGAAACTGAGAAATGGATACTTTTCTTGTTACTTTTTTCTTGCAAATATTCAAATGCCCCATAATAGACATCTCAGAAAACACAGGATCACAGAAGCAAATAGTGCCTGTTACCTGACATGACCTTCTCCTCTAATAGCTGTTCAAGTCATTCTTGCTGAGTAAGCTGCTACAATGCACAGAGCCGTGGGCTAATTCCTCGCCTGTAATATAGTCCCCAGGGCCTTTGAGCACCTCCTATACACTCAGTGCTGGGCCAGCCTCCTGGGGCTGCAAAATAACAGGACACGATCCCAGGCCTTGAGGAACTTACAATGTATTTGTGGGAGTTAAACCAGCATATCTGGACCAAATAGAAAATTATATACACCTGCCTGTGGAGAGCTACATGATGCCATCCTGGCTACACAGGCACAGTGGTTGGATGGTCGAAGAACATGTAGAGATAAGGAGAAGCCAGCACCAGAGGAATGCAGGCTCAAGGGTGAAGGATACTTAATGTTCGGGCAATTGAAACTCAGAGGAGGCTGAGCATGTCAGACTCAGGAAGCTTTATACTATCTGGATTCTACTGATATCCTGTAATAAAAAAAATCCAAATGGGATAGAAAGCGTGCATTACACAGCCAGATCTGCAGTTAGGTAATTGACCTGAGTATCTTAGGCAAAATTATACTTTTCTCTCAACTTGAATGAAGAACACATTAGAAAAATATTCCTGAAGTGCTGAGAATATATGAAGCGAGCACATTCATGTACAAGAAGGCCTATTTGTCAGTGTTCCTGTACTTGAGCTGTCTGCAGTCATAACTGACATAGTATTCTTAGTTGACTTGTTTGCAGACCACTCTCTAATGTGAGTTTCCCTTTTGTATATTATCCACATTTGGAGTCAGGCCAGGCAAATGGCCTTCATGTTTTCTAGTCTTGGAAAGTAAAGGTCATCTGCCAATATGATAATGACTTTATTTTTTAAAATGCTCACATCACTCAGGAATGAATGCCTCAATGAAACAGAAGCAAACTGAGTACAATGTGCTTTCAATTGTCCCGTAAAAATAATTGCAGCACCCCATAAAACCAGTTTGTGACATCAAAAAGGCAGTAAGAGCAAACCAGAGAACTGCACAGGAACATCTCAAGTCAGAGGGATCTAGGAATTGCAGTGTGTCCTTCCTCAACAGGCTTGCCCTTGCTCAACCCTCATCCCGCCCCATCCACTTCCACTCAGAGCTGCAAAAGTCACCTTGGTCACATTCATCATAGTCTAACAGCTCCTCCCTCAATTCTAACCTCCCCAACAATATGAGCCTGCTGGCAAGAGGCACTTAGAAGAAGGCATGCATCTCTACCCTTGAAAAGATGATGCACTATAAGTCTTTCAATAAATTTAGTGATCTCCTTGGAAGTGACAGAGCATAATACTCCACACTGACAGGAACTGACTCTGAGGAATTAAATGGACTTACAAGATCTGGGAAACAATTACTAAACCAATTAAGAAAATAATGCTAATTGTGCATTTGTTTACTTGGCATTATAGACACAATAATGCCTGTGAGAACTGAAATGCCAAACTCAGCAAGATATTTCTGAAATAAATATTCCTTTATTTTATATACTTTTGTTAAGAAGATACTTAAAATCTATGTGTTAAATTTTAGGAATATCCAACAATTGGACAACTCATTGATAAACTGGTGCAAAATAATGTGTTACTGATCTTTGCTGTAACCCAAGAACAAGTTCACTTGTATGAGGTAAGCAAACATAATTTGGGAAATTCCTTCAGGGAGATTATTTGACATGAAACTTTAACTCTGAGTTTAATACATGGGAGACCATTAGATAACTATTAACACATACCAGATATACTGGACACTGGCAAAGTGGATTCAGATACTGTTTGCAATTTAAATTATAAACAAAGAGGTACAGCAAGGAGTGGGGGACAGATATGATGGGAAGAGGAAGAGAGAGTTATGGAAATGAAAAGTTGGAAGACAGTACCAGTTAGCATAGTTAAATAGGATCACCTATCTAATGGAAAATCAATCTATCTTTCCTTGAACTTTTCATCTGATGAGGAAAGAGTTAACAGAAGGCAGAGAAAATTATGAGAATAGGAGGCTGCTGCTGCTGCTGCTAAGTTGCTTCAGTCGTGTCCGACTCTGTGCGACCCCATAGATGGCACCCCACCAGGCTCCTCCGTCCCTGGGATTCTCCAGGCAAGAACACTGGAGTGGGTTGCCATTTCCTTCTCCAGTGCATGAAAGTGAAAAGTGAAAGTGAAGTCGCTCAGTCGTGTCCGACTCTTCACGACCCCATGGACTGTAGCCTACCAGGCTCCTCTGTCCGTGGGATTTTCCAGGCAAGAGTACTGGAGTGGGGTGCCATTGCCTTCTCCAGAGAATAGGAGGAGAATTGACTTAAAATCTCTGACATTTGCAAATTCATTGTATAGAAAATACACAAGTGGAGAGATATATTTTAAACTATTGAGACATTAAAAGTTGAAAGAAAAAGCTTGTTAAACTGAATCCCAAAATAATTTCTCCTTTAAAGTATCTGGATTTGCAGTTCAAGTTTTTGAATGGAAACACCAATGGCAGAAAAGGAATTGTTTCACTAGGTGAAAAAAATATCCATAAACCACCGCATCCACAGTAAAACACATACTACAAAATGCAAATGTTTTCTGTGGTCTCTTTCCAGCCTTAGAAAAACAATATGCCAAAATGCCATGCATTGGGGTACTAGCAAATGATTTATTCCTAATGTGCAATTTCACAGAGAGGTAGGAACATCTTTAGCCTGAGTCCTAGAAAAAGTAGAGAAAATAGGTGTCCATTACATTGCTTGTACCTTCTATGCAGAAGTTTCAAATACTCCTAAATTCAAAGTCTGATCTCCCATTCCTTTGGAAGGACCTCTTAACTTGCTTGATGACTTCACAGAGCTCAGGAAATGCTGAGATTGTTTCACAGAGGCTTTGATTAAATGCCACTCACTGCTAAGGACGATGCAACCCATGAACTTCTACCAGGTTCTGTAGAAAGGATCCACGAGGAGATCCTATCTTGCATTTTCAATGAGAGGAGGCCATTGTACACCAGGTGAGACTGCCTTCTGCTGAAAACCAAGGAAGTCCCTTGCAATCAAGCTACATACTTGAGGGCTTTGTTCTACTCAAAGACTATGTGGGTTCACCTGATCTGAGCATTTTCTTAAGGCTTTTCAGTATGTGGTACTTGTTTCCAGTGCTTTTAAGTAGTAGAGTTGTGGTTAAAGTTTTTTTTTTTTTTAAACTCCAAATACAATAGTGAGTCTATTCTACCTTTGATTCCTAAAGCTAGAGTGAGAGGACTCTGGGGGTCACCATACCTTTTCCAAAGTTGAGCTTCTGTTTAGAAAGAGGAGGGGGAGTTGTGCTATGTTCTTAAAAGGGGGATCTAGGGAACATGATTAATAATCATGAGAACAGACCCCATAACTCACTTTGGTAATAGTCTTTCAGACTCACAACTCATTTAAATGCCTCCTCAATATTGCCGTTAAAAAGACACAGCATGATGAAAAATAATGGTGGGAAAACAGAATCTGTCGGATTTAAACAGGTTGCATCCACCGTTCCCCTATTGCAAAGGAAATGATCATTTCCAAGGAAAACACCAGACTAGAGCCTGCCTCCAATGTAACAGCAGGACGTTTATTTCGCCTGCCTACTAATCTCATTACAAGGTGAATTTATGTTTCATTGTGATCTGTGGTTTTGACCATCTAGGCTCCACTAAACTCAGCGGGACATTTTCAGGGGGCCATGCAGGGGACAGTCAGCAGCCCATCCTGTGACTCTAACCCTTTCATTATTTTATTTTTGTTTTGATGGACTCATCATCTCCTCTTGAGGTAGTAGGCTGCAGCCTGATCTAAGGATAATGACAGCAACACTGCACTTCCTGAAGGCTTCACACAGCATGAAAATGCTGATCTCTTGTTTTATTGATAATGAATACTGAAACTAGAACAATAATGGCTTGGGTTTCCTTTCCATTTAAATCTCTTAGAAGAAGACCTATGTGTGCAGGAGCTCTACGTGACCTGATGCTTGGATAGCTGTGATAGAGGCAACATAACTACCAAAGAATCACAGAAAAATAAAACCAGAGATAGGATAAATAAAACAGCTAAGTGGTGGGATCTAATGAAAATTCCAGGAGGCAATCTGTTTGCCCTTGTTCTATGTCCAGCATAGTTGTGTGCACACACACCCCAGGAAGGGGCTGGGTCAGGTCCAAGGGCACCAGTGTTGCAGAAAATAAAGATCTGTGTTGCCTATTCATCGAATGCAGGGGAAAAAATGACTGTTTTTTCGATGATTTATGTAAGATGCTTTGAACTGCCCAGGTGTGTAGTACCACTGTACTTTGTGGGAACAGTGACGAACAAACAGTGGGAAGGCTAAAGTAAGCAGTTTTGTCTTCAGATCGGTATGACTGCCGTGTACACCCAGACTCCAGCAAACAGATGATTTTGAACAAACTTATTATTATGAATAGTTTCCTGTTTGTCCAATTACAGGGTTCAAAAGATAATGATAGATAATAGACTGAGAAGTAGATAGTATATTATATTCTACTGCTAAATACCATTTTGAATCAGGATTCAATTACTCAAGCTTTAAAAAAAAAATTTTTTATCTCCTCTGTTGTTTTCAAATATTTACTGTTAATTTACATCAATTTAGCATCAGGCTACTAAACTCCAACTACCTAATTTGACTAGTCTTCCCTTCCTAATGAGATATTGAGAGAAAGGCAATTAAATTAGCATTTTTGGCTACATTGTCAAATCCTGTTGTTAATCATGTGGAATTATTTGCAAGACTTCAAAATGTCCCATTATCTTTCAAAACATCTACCTCTGGCTGGAGAAGATGAGTTTTATGGTGCTAATTGTTATTATATATAACTATATGACCTGGTATTTACGATGTAATGTTGAAAAAGCACTTAGAAAGTAAACAAGATATATTGGTAAAAGACACTTCCAGTTTACCCACTAATATCTGAGGCGACTAATTGATGTCCATGTGGTTATTAGGACAGAGTCATGTGTTTAAAGGGCCTTCCCAATGGCTCAGCAGTAAGCAGTCCACCTGCAATGCAGGAGATGTGGGTTTGATCCCTGGGTCAGGAAGATTCCCTGGAGAAGGAAATGGCAACCCACTCCAGTATTATTGAGTGGAGAATCCCATGGACAGAAGAGCCTGGCAGGCTACAGTCCATGGGGTCACAAAGAGTTGGACATGACTGAGTGACTAAGCGCACATGATGTGTCTAAAGCATGAGAACAGGGACCCAAACAGGTTGTCTTACTACCAAAAGGCCCTTCCCTCTGCAGGTAAAAATGCCTTCTATAATTAACTCTGTAAAGAGCAGAGTGGATCTTGCTCATCTTTCTGTTTAGGCCAATTCTCAATACAAAGTAGATTCTCAGTAAATATTTGTTGAATGAATTTCTTTTCTAAAAAAATTGCAATGCAAGTACTTCACCTTATCTCAAATAGGGTCAAAATTCCTAACTAGGGACGTGGAGTTTTGTGTGAAAAATCTCTGTCAAGGTCAAGGGAACCCGTGTACAAGAGCAGGTAGGGGAGCCTGACCCATCACTGTGGCCATCTGCAGCTCTGGCTACTCTTTCTCCGTCCTTCTACTTTGGATCCAGAAGGTACCAGAGAGGGGAAGGAACACTCTGCTGTCAGTCTTGGGACCACCTTGTAGAATAAGCTCCAGAGCCTTTGTGCGTGTGTGCTAAGTCACTTCAGTCATGTCTGACTCCTTGCGATTCCACGGACTGTAGCCCACCAGGCTCCTCCGTGCTTGAGATTCTCCAGGCAAGAATAGTGGAGTGGGTTGCCATTTTCTTCTCCAGGGGATCTTCCTGACCCAGGAACTGAACTCGAATCTCTTATATCTCTTGCATTGGCAGGTGGGTTCTTTACCATTAGTACCACCTGGGAAGCCCCACCCCCATCCCCTCAGCTTTCTTACTAGTCTGTGAAAGGAAACCCCCTGAACGATTAACCACTTGATAGTCATCAATCTAAAAACAAGCAGGAAAATTGCTGCTATGAGCCTGATATTTCAGAAGTGTGGCTTTTGAAACATATACAAGCTTCAGGTTTTCAGGAACCAAAAACCCAGTTTTAATTTCACTCTTTCTTTCTTCGTTTTCCTCATCTTTTGAGTGTTTCACCACAGTAAGGGAGTTGAAAGGAGGCAGAGAAATTAGGGATGGAGATAAAACAAAAATTGGACCCTTTTGCCATTTGTTAGCATGTTCTATTATTGTTTGGTTTTATAATATCCTCTGCTGAAAAAGATGAAAACAAATTTACTCTAATGAAAATCCCTTTATCACTAGCCTCAGTTTTTAATTAAATAAAAAGACTGGACCAGATGACCTCCAGCTTTGGCAGTCAATGACTCTGCACCTGGAGGTGGGGGGATCACCACAAATTCCAACGATTTATACACAGATAAAGTACAGCTAGTTGTAACATGGCTAATTTCAGTGAATGGTCTAAAACATTGTTCTTTGTCCATCAACCCCATCCTGTAATGGGGTATTCCAAGTTTATACTTTTAGTAAAAATATAATCATCTAGGAATTAAAAAGATAACTTTCTGGATTATGAGTTGATAAATTGCTCTTCATTCAAGGGTAATAGAAAAGGATCTTGATTTCTCTTTCTTCAATGGCTGCTGTGGTTAAGTATTTTAACTCACTTTATTATTTAATCTCCTTTTTACTGCTATGTTCTGTGTTCTGTGTCTTGTCACTCAGTCACATCTGACTCTTTGCAACCTCGTGGACTGTAGCCCACCAGGCTCCTCTGTCCATGGGGATTCTCCAGGCAAGAATACTGAACTGGGTTGCCTCCCCTCATCCAGGATATCTTACCAACCCAGGGATCAAACCCAGGTCTCCCAAATTGCGGGTGGATTCTTTACTGTCTGAGCCACCAGGGAAACCCAAGAATACTAGAGTGGGTACCCTATCCCTTCTTCAGGGGAACTTTCTGACCCAGGAATCAAACCGGGGTCTCCTGAATTGCAGGCGGATTCTTTACCAGCTGAGCTACCTGGGAAATTCCTTTTTACTGCTGTAGCACCCCAAATAATCCAAAAGCAAGTTGCATGTGAGAGCCAGGATTTGAACCCAGAGACTCTGAGTCAGCCCCAACTACTGAGGTAAGTCACAATTGAACCTGGGTTTTTGCAGCAAAAGAACACACCCATTCCTAGCTATCAGGCCAGGAGAGGAGCAGCCGTTTCACAAAGTAAATGACTTTGAAAGTCACTGAACTGTAAGAGCACAGAGCACAAGGATACGGCAGACCATTTCCAGCAACAGCAGAGATCTTCAAGGCCAGTGAACACTGAATTTTACTCATTGTTGCTGTTAACTTAGACAAACAGAGCAATCTGAAAATGTGTGAGCTTGAAAAGAGAGACACATTTGGATTCTGCCTTGTGTGTTATTTAAGCTCTAAGCAATAAGAATGAATCCCACAGCTAGAGAGTTTATGCCATTGGCCACGCCACCAAAAACACCTAGTCTCTAAGATGACCACTATCAAGGTCCTGGCCAGATGGGGAAAAGCGGACACATGGTCTGACACAGGTTGTAGGTCTGTTATGATGATACCCTTCAAGTATATGGAAACACAGAGTAACACAATGAACACCCCCATACCTACTGGTCAGCCTTCTTCAATCTTGACATTTTGCCACTATGTTTGCTTCAGATATCTTACAGAAATAAAACATTCCAGGGGGCTTCCCAGGTTACACAGTGGTAAAGAATCTGCCTGCCAATGTAGGAGACACAGGAGATGCAGGTTCGACCCTGGGTCAGGAAGATCCCCTGAAGGAGGAAACAGCAACCCACTCCAGTATTCCTGCCTGGGAAATCCTCTGTCCATGGGATGTAGCGGTGGGCTATAGTCCATGGGGTCACAAAGAATCAGACAAGACTGGGCCACTGAGCACACACACACAAAACATTCCAGCCCCAGTTGCCTGCTGTGTCATTACTAACTCTGACGCCACCTCCCTCTTTCCTTCCATAGAAGTCGCCAGTATCCTAAACTTAGTGTTTATCATTCCCATGTTTATTTTGAGTACTATTAAAAACACATGTCTACCCATAACTAATTACATAGTTGGGGCTCACAAGTTAAATTTCATCCTGTGTATATTATTTCTACAATTTGCTTTTTGATTCAGTGTTATGTTTTGGGTTTTTTTTTAATTTTGGTAAAATATACACAACATTAAATTTACCTTTTTATGGATTGAGTATATAGTTCTATGGCATTAAGTACATTTTCATTGTGATGCTCAATGTTACTTTTTGAGGTTTATCCATGGAGACACTAGAAGCCCTTGTTTACTCTGTTCCACCACTTTACATATTCCACTACGTGTATTTACTGCAATATGTTCATTTGCAACTGAGAGCTTCAGATCATTTCTAGTCCTGCAGCTTTACAGTGTTACAGTTGCTGCAGCCACAGACACCCTTGTAAACATGTTCTCTATTGAGGATGAACCTCTGAAAGTGAAGCCCCTGGATCACAGGGGAGGGGCATCCTCAACCCTCCTGGGTGTATCCAAGTTGTTTTCCAAGTGGTTTATCAGCTACTCTCCTGCCATCAACATGGGAAGTAGAACTGTTAGTTGCTCAGTCATGTCTGACTCTTTGTAACCCCATGGACTATAGCCCACCAGGCTCCTCTGTCCATGGGATTCTCCAGGCAAGAATACTGGAGAGGAGTTGCCTTTCCCTTCCCTAGGGGATCTTCCTAACCCAAGGATGGAACTTGGGTCTCCTGCATTGCAGGCAGATTCTTTACTATCTAAGTCACCAGGGAAGGCCTAACAATGTGGGAGTGTAGGGGGGAAAGAAACAGAAAAAAGAAAAAGACACACATTAAATTACTGTTTTTTTTTGATGATAAAATTAATGTGCTATTTTTTTAAAAGAAGGGGATAGATAAAAGCTTGCTCCCACCCGTAGCAGCTCCAGAAGATCCATGTTTACTACACTTTTACCTACAGGTTATGTTTTTACATATTCAAATGATTATTGTTGTTGTTCAGTTGCTAAGTCATGTCTGACTCTTTGTGACCCCATGGACTACAGGATGCCAGGCTTTCCTGTCCTTCACCATTTCCCCAAGTTTGCTCAAACTCATGTCCATTGAGTCTGTGATGCTATCTAACCATCTCATCCTCTGCCCCCCTCTTCTACTTTGAATTCAAATGATATTTGGTTACTTCATCGAACATTCATGCAACATCTTTAATAGGAACAGTAAGTTATTTCTAGTACCCATTTTCTTATCCCTGAAAGTGCCCTATCCATGAGGACATTTGTGAACAAACTCAGTTTCTTCATAGGCTCATCTCCAGACTTCCAAGTGCTCAAAGCGGTATGACTATCCTTCCATTTCTAGGAAGGCCCTCAGCGGGCAGGGACTCAGTTAGCTGTCTATCTCCTATAACCTTTTCTACAGCTGCAGGTGGCCACTCTGTCTGTGCTCATGTGCTCAGTTGCTTCAGATGTGTCCAACTCTTGAGACTCTATGGACTGTAGGCCGCCAGACTCCTCTGTCCATGGAATTTTCCAGGCAAGAATACTGGAGTGAGTTGCCATGCCCTCCTCCAGGGGATTTTCCTGACCCAGGGATCAAAACCATGTCTTCTGCATCTCCTGCATTGCAGGTGGATTCTTTACCGCTGAGCCACCGGAGAAGCCCCTGTGTCTGTGGGGCTGGCCCAAACTATAGTTATGTTGAAAGGAAGCTCACCCTGGCTTGCATCACCATGCAGAGTTTAATTGCACCTATGTATACTCTCATGACACAGCCTTTTACACAATTATAGAGGATTTTAAGGCACAAGGGACAAATTAAACTGATAGCTCTCAAACATAAAAGTTTGAGAGTATTATATATTTTTAACATTATGGCTAATTATCTGAAAGAGCCCAAACTATGCTACAAAGTGGCACTATTTGTTACAACATAGTTCAGTATTTTGTGGCCCTTACAGACTTGAATCTTCAAAATGTAAACAAAAAATTTTTAAAACAGAAAATTTTGTTGAGCTTGAACAGTTTGGATGCATTTTATTTACTAATTCGGGGCTTGGCATACTTTTTCTCTAGGGTTGCCAGATTTCACACATAAAAATACAGGATGTCCAATCAAATTTGCATTTCAAATAAACAACAAATAATTTTTTATGTTTTAGTATGTTCCATGCAATATCTGGGCCACATACTAAAAATTTTGGAAGAATTACCAAAAGAAAAATTGAGAGTCATGTACAGCATTGGGGAATAATGGAAGAGGAGAGTGTGGGAACCTTACTTCTATAGGATCTTCAGGGAATATCTCTTTCAAGAAATGATTACAAATAAAGCAGCAACCTGAAGGGTTGTGTCTACAAGCTCACAATCTGATGTGAGCTGGGATAGAAGGGGATAGAGTGGGAAAGGCAGGCTAAAACCAAACTCCTCAGTCTTGAAAGCCAAGGAAAGTAAGCATAGTGTTATGCCATGGGTAGGAGGCATTCAAAAACACCACTTTTGTTGTTGAGCAGGAAACAGATGTCACAGTTGTATGACAGATTGAGGATCCCATATGGATTATGTGTGTAGTTTTAAAATCATGGCATCTTTATTTTCCAAATTGCCAAAGCTCTTCCTGGAAATCTCCTCCTGACAACAAGAATGATGTGGACAGGCCATTCTATACCAGGCATTCTTAAACGTTAGCTCTCGTTAGAATCACCTAAAAACTATCTCAAAAACCCAAGTCCTGGGCCACACTGTGATCCAATTAAATCAGTATCTCGGGAGACCCAAGCATCAATATTTTTAAAAGTTGCCCTTGGTATCTCCAGTCACCCAGAGAGTCTGTTAAAATATAGAATTTGATTTAGGAAGTCTGGGCTGGTTTCCTTTTAAAAAAAAATTGGCGTATTACTGACATATAACATTATATTAGTTTCAGATGTGTGACATAATTCAGTATTTGTATACACTGCCCACAGGGTTCACCACAATAAGTGTAGTTAATGCCCGTCACCATGCATAGTTACCAGTTTTTTTTTTCTTATGATGGAAACTTTTCTGTTTTTTAAACTTTTTATTTTGTATCGGGGTATAGTCAATTCTGTCAAAAACAACAGAATGATCTCTGTTCATTTCCAAGGCAAACCATTCAATATCACAGTAATCCAAGTCTATGCCCCAACTAGTAATGCTGAAGAAGCTGAAGTTGAACAGTCCTATGAAGACCTACAAGACCTTCTAGAACTAACATCCAAAAAAGATGTCCTTTTCATTATAGGGGACTGGAATGGAAAAGTAGGAAGTCAAGAAACACCTGGAGTAACAGGCAGATTTGGCCTTGGAGTACAGAGTGAAGCAAGGCAAAACCTAATAGAGTTTTGCCAAGAGAACACACTGATCATAGCAAACATCCTCTTCCAACAACACAAGAGAAGATTCCACACATGGACATCACCAGATGGTAAACACCAAAATCAGATTGATTATATTCTTTGCAGCCAAAGTTGGAGAAGCACTATACAGTCAGCAAAAACAAGACTGGGAGCTGACTGTGGCTCAGATCATGAACTTCTTATTGCCAAATTCAGACTTAAATTGAAGAAAGTAGGGAAAACCACTAGACTATTCAGACCTAAATCAAATCCCTTATGATTATACAGTGGAAGTGACAAATAGATTCAAGGGATTAGATCTGATAGAGAGAGTGCCTGAAGAACTATGGACAGAGGTCCGTGACACTGTACAGGAGGCAGGGATCAAGACCATCCCCAAGAAAAAGAAATGCAAAAAGGCAAAATAGCAGTCTGAGGAGGCCTTACAAATAGCTGAGAAAAGAAGAGAAGCTAAAGGCAAAGGAGAAAAGGAAAGATATATCAACTTGAATGTAGAGTTCCAAAGAATAGTAAGGATAGATAAGAAAGCCTTCCTCAGTGATCAGTATAAAGAAATAGAGGAAAATAACAAAATAGGGAAGACTAGAGATCTCCAAGAAAGTCAGAGATACCAAGGGAACATTTCATGCACAGATGGGCACAATAAAGGACAGAAATTGTATGGACCAAACAGAAGCAGAAGATATTAAGAAGAGGTGGCAAGAATACACAGAAGAACTATGCAGAAAAGATCTTCAGGACCCATATAATCACGATGGTGTGATCACTCACCTAGAGCCAGATATCCTGGAATTTGAAGTCAAGTGGGCCTTAGGAAGCATCACTATGAACAAAGCTGGTGGAGGTGATGGAATTCCAGTTGAGCTATTTCAAATCCTAAATGATGATGCTGTGAAAGTGCAGCACTCAATATGTCAGCAAATTTGGAAAACTCACCAGTGGCCACAGGACTGGAAAAGATCAGTTTTCATTCCAATCCCAAAGAAAGGCAATGCCAAAGAATGCTCAAACTACTACACAATTGCACTCATCTCACACGCTAGTAAAGTAATGCTCAAAATTCTCCAAGAGAGGATTCAACAGTATGTGAACCGTGAACTTCCAGATGTTCAAGCTGGTTTTAGAAAAGGCAGAAGAACCAGAGATTAAATTGCCAATGTCCGTTTGATCATCAAGAAAGCAAGAGAGTTTCAGAAAAACATCTATTTCTGCTTTGTTGACTATGCCAAAGCCTTTGACTGTGTGGATCACAATAAAATGTAGAAAATTCTGAAAGAGATGGGAATACCAGACCATCTGACCTGCCTCTTGAGAAACCTGTATGTGGGTCAGGAAGCAACAGTTAGTTAGAACTGGACATGGAACAACAAACTTGTTCCAAATAGGAAAAGGAGTACGTCAAGGCTATATATTGTCACCCTGCTTATTTAACTTATATGCAGAGTACATCATGAGAAACACTGGGCTCGAAGAAACACAAGCTGGAATCAAGATTTCCGGGAGAAATACCAATAACCTCAGATATGCAGATGACACCACCTTTATGGCAGAAAGTGAAGAAGAACTAAAGAGCTTCTTGATGAAGGTGAAAGAGGAGAGTGAAAAAGTTGGCTTAAAGCTCAACATTCAGAAAACTAAGATCATGGCATCCGGCCCCATCACTTCATGGCAGATAGATGGGGAAACAGTGGAAACAGTGGCTGACTTTATTTTTCTGGGCTCCAAGATCACTGCAGATGGTGATTGCAGCCATGAAATTAAAAGATGCTTACTCCTTGGAAGGCAAGTTATGACTAACCTAGACAGCATATTAAAAAGCAGAGACATTACTTTGCCAACAAAGGTCCATCTAGTCAAGGCTATGGTTTTTCCATTAGTCATGTATGGATGTGAGAGTTGGACCATAAAGAAAGCTGAGCACTGAAGAATTGATGCTTTTGAACCGTGGTGCTGAGGAAGACTCTTGAGAGTCCCTTGGACTGCAAGGAGATCCAACCAGTCCATCCTAAAGGAAATCAGTCCTGAATATTCATTGGAAGGACTGATGATGAGGCTGAAGCTCCAATACTTTGGCCACCTGATGCAAAGAACTGACTCATTTGAAAAGACCCTGATGCTGGGAAAGATTGAGGGCAGGAGGAGAAGAGGACGACAGAGGATGAGATGGTTGGATGGCATCACCGACTCAATGAACATGAGTTTGAGTAAACTCCGGGAGTTGGTGATGGACAGACAGGCCTGGTGTGTTGCAGTTCATGGGCTCACAAAGAGTTGGATACGACTGAGTGACTGAACTGAACTGATAGCCAATTAACAATGTTGTGAGAGTTTTAGGTGAACAGCAAATGGACTCAGCCATACATATACATGTATCTATTCTCCAAACTCCACTCCCATGATGGGAACTTTTAAGATTTATTCTCTTAGCAACTTTCAAATATGCAATGTGAAAATAAAGTCGTTCAGTCATGTCTGACTCTTTGCAACCCCATGAACTATACAGTCCGTGGAATTCTCCAGGCCAGAACACTCAAGTGGTTAGCTGTTCCCTTCTCCAGGGGAATCTTCTCAACCCAGGGATCTAAACCAGGTCTCCCGCAGTGGAGGTGGATTCTTTACCATCTGAGCCACAGGGAAACCCCAAATATGCAATACAGTACTATTAACAATAGTTACCAACAAAGGTCCATCTAATCAAGGCTATGGTTTTTCTTGTGGTCATGTATGGATGTGAGAGTTGGACTGTGAAGAAAGCTAAGTGCCGAAGAATTGATGCTTTTGAACTGTGGTGTTGGAGAAGACTCTTGAGAGTCCCTTGGACTTCAAGGAGATCCAACCAGTCCATCCTAAAGGAGATCAGTCCTGGGTATTCATTGGAAGGACTGATGTTGAGGCTGAAACTCCAGTACTTTGGCCACCTGATATGAAGAGCTGACTGATTGGAAAAGACCCTGATGCTGGGAAGGATTGGGGGCAGGAGGAGAAGGGGATGACAGAGGATGAGATGGCTGGATGGCATCACCGACTTGATGGACATGAGTTTGTGTCAACTCCAGGAGTTGGTGATGGACAGGGAGGCCTGGTGTGCTACAATTCATGGGGTCGCAAAGAGTCGGACACGACTGAGCGACTAAACTGAACTGAACAATAGTTACCACACCATATCTTACATCCCATGACTTATTTATTTTATAACTGGACGTTTTTAACTTTTGACTCCTTCATCTATTTCACCCATACCCCCTCCCTCTTCCTCTGGCAACCACCAGTCTGTTCTCTGAATCTATGACTCTGACTTTTTTGTTTTGATTTGATTTATATGTTTGTTTTAGAGTCCATATTTGTAAATGAAATCATATTGTATTTGTCTTTTTCTGACTTGTTTAACTTAGCATAATGCCCTCACGGTCCATTCATGTAGCAAATGGCAAGATTCTTTTTTTTTTTTTGATTGCTGAGTTATATTCCATTGTACATGTATACAACATCTTCTTTATCCATTCATCCATTGATGGGCACTTAGGCTGCTTCCATATCTTAACTATTATAATAATGCTGCAGTGAACATGAGGTGAATGTATCTTTTCAAATTAGTGTTTTTATTTCCTTTGGATAAATACCCATAAGTGGAATTGCTAGATCATATGGTAGAAATAACTCCATGCGTGTGTGGTCAATCAATCTATGATGAAGGAGGTAAGTATATACAATGGGAAAAGGACAGTCTCTTCAATAAATGGTTCTGGGAAAACAAGATGTCCACATATGAAAGAATTAAAGTAGACCACTATCTTCTACTATACACAAAAATTAACTCAAGATGGATGAAAGACTTGAATGTGAAGACCTAAAACTGTAAAACTCCTAGAAGAAAACATGGGCAGTAAGCTACACTTGACATCAGTCTTGGTAGTAATCATTTGGACCTGACTTCAAAAGCAAAGGCAACAAAAGCAAAAGTGAACAAGTGGGACTACATCCAACTAAAAAGCATCTACATAGCAATGCAAACCATCAGCAGAAGAAACGGAAACCAAAGAATTGAATAAAAGTGTTTGCAAACCATATTCCTGATAAAGGGTTAATATCTGAAATATATTTTAAAAACTCATACAATTCAGCAGGTTTTTTTAAAAGCTGATTTTAAAATGGACAGGGGGCTTGAATAGATATATTTCCAAAGAAGACATGGCCAACAGGCACATGATAAGATACTCGACATCAGGAAATGCAAATTGTCAGGAAAATGCAAATCTAGACAATAATACCTCACACCTGTTAGAAATAGCTATCATTATAAAGACAAGAAATAAGTATTGGCGAGGAGGTGGAGAAAAGGGAACCCCTGTGCACTGTTGGGGAGAATGTGAACTGGTGCAGCCACTATAGAAGAGTATGGAGTTTTGCCAAAAAGTTAAAAAAAAAAATGAGATTTTGCATCTCTCAGAAGCTTCTGATGCTACTGGTCTACCCCAACCCCCCTCTCTCAGGAGAGGGCCGTTAGGTCTTTAGCAGTCCTCATCTACCCAGACACCTGCTTTCTATTTTTTGGTCCCTTCATTGTGTTCCTACCAGTCATCCTTCAAGTTCTATTACCTGCTTTTTGGTCTGCAAAGCACATAGGCTGCTAGCTACTGAGCCCAACGTGTCTTCCAGCTTTAAAAGAAGCTTTCCAAAGCTTTGGGACTTGCATCCACAATCCCTCCAAAAGGCAGGCTAATCTTATTAAGAGAAGGTCTGAAGTATCCTCAGGAACAAATACTCAGTGTCACCACTTTGTCCTCCCTGCCACCATTCTCCAGTGGCTCTCTGCGCCTTTGTTTGTCTCAGAACAGTCACGCACGGTGGGCCCATTCGTCTCCCCTTATCGCTCTGTGACTGCTGCCTAGCACTCGTTCAGCTGTGCACTGCAGCTTCTCGGCTGACAAGATAATTACATTCCAGGGCAGACAGGGAGAAAGAGTGGGAGTGCTCAAAAGTTCCGTAGCCGACTACCTAGTCATTGCTGGTGCAGACTTCAAGATCAAGCACCTGATCTAATTAGCACACCCCCATCCCTGCCCGCCAGATTGTGGAAAGCTGACAATTAAAAGCCTGAAGGCAAAACAGGTATCACACAACTCAGAGATAGACATTCACGCTACCTTGTGCCAGAAACAATTACATATTCTTTTTGGAATCTTGGGTGTCCTAGTAACACAGTCAAGCCTTGGGGTAAACTTTTACATAATACTGGGAGCCCTGCGTTTACCATAATGAACAGGAGAATAAAATCTCACAAGAATGAAAGACCTCTTGGGAAGAAATCCTTCTGATTACCTTCAGAAGGCCGTATTTCAGTCAAACCAGCTGGCCCCTGGCTCTGGAAGAAGCACACTGCCTGACAAAAGCAAGCCTCCATCCACAAAAAGCTGTTTTCCTTTGACCAGATAAATAGCACAATACAGTCTACAGGGAAAAAACATGTTTTTGCTTCTATGGTTTCATGACTTCCTACATTTCTTTCAAGATGTAGCCTTCAGTTTGAAAGCGATTACAGCCACAACCCTTTCTCTTCCTTTCTTTCTACTTTGAGTAGGAAAGTGTTCTATAATCTCTAAGCCCCTACATATATAAGTACCAGCCATTATCGTCTTAACTTTCTAATGAGACTCCCCCTTGATGGCTGTTGGCATTTGCACAGTGAGCAAGGGGAGCCAAGTGGGCACCGGCTTTGAAGTCAAGATCTGTTTCTACCATGTATTAGCTCTGTGACCAGGCAAGGTGCTCACTTCTCCAGCTAAAATGAAGGCTTAAAATCTTTAAAGGTTAAAGAAATCAAAAGAGCCCTAGTAGAATGTTATGGGTTGAATTATGCCCTATCCCCAACCCCCTAAATATGTTAAAGTCCTAATATCTAGTACCTCAACGTGACCTTGTTTGGAAATAGGGCCTTGTGGGTGTAATTAGTTAAGATGAGGCTATACCTGAGCAGAATGGATCCAGTAAGACTAGTGGTCTTAGAGAGATGCAGAAGAGCAAGCACCAAGAGACAATGGAGGCAGATTTGGAGTAACAATCTACAAATCAAGGAAAGCCATGAACTATCAACAACCACCAGGAGCTAGAAAGAGGCAAGGATAAGATTCTCCCCAACTGGTTACAGGGAGAGCATGAGACACTTACTCTCAGACATCTGGCCTCTAGAACTGTGAAACAATTTTTGTTTGTTGTAAGCCACCAAGTTTGTGGTACTTAGTGACAGCAGCCCCAGGAAGCGAATGCATCCAGTTAATTTAGGCTTATTCATTAACTTCTCTCTGGCTCACCAATGATGTCACTAGACCAGGAGAACCATTTCCAGGCACATACTGTCAGTGGTCTGGTCAAGAGAGCTGACTCCAGGCCAGAGCATGACAGGTGGGTCTAACTTGACTACTTACTGGCTGGTTGACCTTGGGCAAGTTAACTAAACTCTCTGGGTCTCACTATCTTGGTATAATAATGGATATTGTTACAGATAATAATGGTACCTAAGTACAGTAATAGAGCTTCTGTGGAAATCTAAATAGATGACACTGTCAGGTCGGAACGTCAATGCCACTTATTCTCTCGCAGATCATAGTAGTTCAGTGGATCAGGAAACTTCTGGTGCCTTTATCACCCTCAGCATTGTACGCTCATCACTCCAGACCAGTGAGCCCTGTGGAACTGAGGAGACAAAGAACAATAGGATCCCCTCCTCAGCACTCCTGCAACTTTCCTGAGGCCTATCCAGAGTCCCCACAACAACAGATTCTCCAGGAGTCTTGAGTTTCTGAGGATGCAGGCGCCAAAAAGCAGGAGGTGGTTGGAGATGTCAGGAAGCTAGCTAGGACCTCTCCATCCTTTCACAAGGCCCCCTGAATTGGTAACTGCAGCTCAGGAGGACTCCATCCTGAAACCAACTCCTGTGAAATGTGTGAGATTAACAAGCAGTCAGGCTGTTCTATAAATGCCGAGGAGTTTGCCCAGTGTACACCTCCCTTAGGCCCACCCCGCAGGTAGAAGGAATCCTGGTAGGAGCTAATTATTCCCTGTGGCCAACATCTGAAAGATCTGAGACTACTTCAGAATTACTGGCACTTTCTCCAATTTAGGTGACCTCTTGCTTCCCAGGTGGCGCTAGTGGTATAGAACCTGCCTGCTAATGCAGGAGACATGAAAGATGCCAAATTCGATCCCTGGGTAAGGAAGATCACTTGGAGGGGAGCATGGCAACCCACTCCAGTATTCTTGTATGAGAAATCCCATGGACAGAGGAGCCTGGTGGGCTATGGTTCATAGGGTCACAAAGAGTCAGATGCGACTGAAGTGACTTAGCGCGCGTGCATTGATTACCACCAAGAAGCATTGTCTTGACAACAGAATTTTTGCTTCTCTGTGCATTTTCTAATCTCAGAACACCCATATACTGTAGGTTTGTTTCTGCTATGTGGATGTACCTAAGAGCGGAACTGCTAGGTCAAGTTCAGCATAGTAACTACGGCCAGTTTTCCAAAGTGATGGAACCAATTTAGACTCCTGTGGGAAGTACGTGCAGGCACCGTCAGTTTTTGAATTGTAGCCATTGTAGTGCATGCACCCTGGCATCTCATTGTGGTTTCCATTTATATTTATCTAACGATTAATGATGCTGAACACTTTTCACATATTCTTTTGCCTGTTACACACACACACACACACACACACACACACACACATATATATATATATATTGTTGTTGTTGTTTGTTTAAACTAAAAGAAGTCTTTTCCTTGCAGGTGTATAGGAGTTGTTCGGACATTCTGGTACTCAATCAGATTCGTGTGTTATAGATACTTTCTCCCACTCAGTGGTTTCTTCTCACTCCCTTAAAGGCATCTTTTCTGAGCAGAAATTCTTAACTTTATTTATATGTCTTTTCCTTTATAGGTCGTGCTTTGGTGTAGGGCATGAAGTTATCTCCCCTGACTTCTATCTATAGTGAGAAAAGTCAAAACAGTGGGTAGGCTTTTAGAGGAGGAGTAATGACCTGGTGGCTCAAATGGTAAAGAATCTGCCCGCAATGCAAGAGATGTGGGTTTGATCCCTGGATCAGGAAGATCCCTTAGAGAAGGTATTAGCAACCCACTCCAGTATTCTTGCCTGGGAAATACCATAGAGAGAGGAGCCTTGTGGGCCACAGTCCGTAGGGTCGCAAAGAGCAACTAACACTTTTGCTTTCTTTCTTTTTTTTTTTCCACAATGACTGGGAGGTAGTTAGTACAAGGCAGGGTTCTAGGGGCTGATTATGTTCTATTTCTTGATCTTGGTAGTTACACTTGCTTGTTTACTTTTTAACTATTCGGTGAACTATATACTTACTCCTTGTACATTGTGTATATGTGTTATACTGCTACTAAAGTTGTGAGAGAGGGAGAGAGAAAATGCACAAATAGGAGCCACTAATGAAAGAGATTTTAAGATAATGACCAAAAAAACTACTGTGAAAGACTAGAAAAAATATTTGTAAACAGTATATATAAGCTCATAGATTCTTAATCTTACAATCCAACCTTGTAATAAATATATTTTAGCAGGAAAACATTTAGTAGGTATAGTTAAAGAATAAGAACAGTGGCATTGGTTAATCACATGATGTTGAAAATAAACAGGGCTGAGTGTAAAATCCCTCCGTATTAATGAGGCTCCACAGAAAGAGTTAAGCAAACACAGAGCCTGAAGAGAAGTAGCAGGTTGCTCTAAATATTTGATTTTACAAATTTTTTATTAAAATGCTACTAGTAGATAGATGGCAAGTTGACTTCCGACTTCTCATCCTCTGCTGTGTGCGTGCTAAGTCACTTCAGTCATGTCCGACTCTTTGCGACCCCATGGACTGTAGACCGCCAGGTTCCTCTGTCCATGGGATTTTCCAGGGAAGAATACTGGAGTGAGTTGCCATGACTTCCTCCAGGGGATCTTCCCGACCCGGGGATCAAACCTGCATCTCTTCTGCCTCCTACATTGGCAGAGGGTTCACTAGCGCCAGTGGTGAAGCCCCCTTCCCCCGCTAAGGAACATTATAGTGTGGTCTGTACAAAATGGTGGGTGATGAGTCTGAGGTGGTGAGGAACCCATGACACAATAGCAGAAATGTCACAAGAGAAGGATATAAAGGTCCAGGAGAGTCACCACCAAAGACAAAAACCCAATCATGATGTACAGCAAGGATATAGTTAATGATAAACCATATCACAGAACAGAGCCAGGCTCTGAACCTGAAGATGAGTTAACCCAACAGGAAGTGCCATCAAAGCAGTAGCGGCAGTCCCTTCGGGAGCCGTCTCTCCCAAGGAGAGGACAGCAAGAGAGCATCAAAAGCAGCCAAGGGGCAGCCAAGGTCCTCAGCCCAAGTCTCTGAGGAGAATAACAACCCGACAGCCTATCCATGGTGACCTGGGGTGGCAGGTGTGTGGATCTGTGGTTCCTCTGCCCTCAGCCAAGCAGGAGAGCACACCCGATGGCCAGTTCTGGCAGTCAGACACCCAGAGGCCCTGAACTTAGAGATACTTTCTGAGAGGATCCCGATATGTGCAGGTGTGAACTCAGGCATGGTCCTCAGAAGGCTTTGATGCCTGCCGGCTAAATCACCCTTTGTCCTTGTCTTCTCCTCTACCCTTGACAGACAGGAGATTTCCAGGGAGCAAATGGAGACTGTTGGACAGATAAATTTTTTCTGAGATGGGGGCAAAGTGAGCCAAAAAGAAAAAAATAGGGCTTGATGAAGGAAGTCAAGAAAATGAAGGTGTGCAGAAAAAGCCAACCTTGCAAACACGAGTGAGAAAAGCAACCTCAGGAACTCCTGGGTGGCATGGTGGTGAGGAAGGGGAGAAAATCCATAATTAGGAAAATCCATGAACAGATAACAGGGATCACAAGCCCAGGAAATTCAAGCCCAAGCAGAGAAGTCTGCATATCTAATCAGCTCATACAACCTTGTGTTTTCAGAGTTCACCATTTCTAATATCCAAGAGTTCTCTTTCCCAATCACACTGCTATAATTTTTCCCATCCAGGCACGCAAAATCACCCTTTTTCTAACATTAAACATGTTTAATCAGGACAATTTATAATAGCACTTTAGAGTGTTAGTAAAAGAGAGGCATTTGACACGTCATATTTACAGTAATCATAATACTACAAGATTTAAAGTGTAATTTTTTTTACAGTGTTAGATCAGAAAGCCAAATTGCCCACGTCCTTAGTTAGTTATTTGCACTGCTTTTGCAGGGAATCAGCATCCAGAAATTAATTAATAGTCTTCCTCTCCACAATGATCAGTGTCATCCCTGGGTACTGCTAGCTGCCAACTCCTTTGTACCCTTGCTCTAGTGGCAATCAGCAAATGCTATTAACGTTAAACCACTTGTCCTAACAGCAAAAAGTCAAATGTCATACACAGGCAGGATCATAGTTATGCTTTAGGAAGTGGATGGATTTGGCTTTGTTAACCAAGAATTAACTCCAAATCTGGAGGCCACTTGAACTAGTGCTTCTAGAAAATATTCATTATATATTGGCCTTGGGGATCCCAGGACATTTTTTAAGGATAACAGCTTCATTCAGAGCTAAGGGCCTTGGAATTCTTTGTCAAATGGCTCTAAACCTTTCTTTGTCAAGCTCTAAAGATTCCCTCCAACTTCTCTTCTCAGACCAGTCAAATTTACACATTCCAGCTCCACTTGGGTGAAATCCAAGTTCCCATTTAGGTATTTGCTGCTAACCACAGTTCTCATGCTTCATGGCCCTTTTGACATGTGTTTATTTGAAAAGGTAAGTCGATGAACCAGTGCCTTCCCCATATTTGACAAGTTCTACCTGACTTGGGAAAACCAAAGGGGGCCCCATTCAACAAGCAGTGATGGGGAGACCCAAAGTAACTCGAGGGATGTTACCTGGATGATTACCCACAGCCCCTTCAATAATAAAATGCAGATCAAAGCAGACAGACAACTGACTCTTTTAAGAGTTCAGATTTCCATCCACTTCAAACTTAAACACAATCACAAATGGTGAAATAAGTAGGACATAACAAAACCCACAAGTTAAAACCAAAGCTCATTTTCCCATATACAAGGAGTAGAAGGTTTGGGTTTAACCTGGGTGCCCACCTCTAGTGGGGGACCTCCCACCACTCCTTGGTGTTCCAACATCAGCTAGGCTTCATTTGTTCCTCTCTTTGATTCCCTTTGCCTTGATTTATTTATTTAGCATCATGATTATAATTAATAATAAAAATTAATGTAATTTGTGCTCAGTTACTTCAGTTGTGTCCGACTCTGCGACCCTATGGACTATAGCCCACCAGGCTTCTCTGTCCATGGGATTTTCCAGGCAAGAATACTGGAGTGGGTTGCCATGCCCTCCTCCAGGGGATCTTCTTAACCCAGGAATCAAACCCATGTCTTCTGTGTCTTCTGTATTGCACCAGATTCTTTACCGCTGAGCCACTCACTGGGGAAGCCCCAATTCTAATTTAGTTTTGTGCATTTTTTAAACTACTTAAATGAGGTAGGGTGTTACTATGTTTGAACCTTAGGAAATGGCCTAAATTCTTCAGTCAAAGCTTATTTCTCTTTTTTCCCTACAATTATAGTAAATTCAGTCATTTAATTCACAGTACACAAATACTCTAGAAGAGAACAGCTGACAAAATGAGTGATTGTTTCTTCTTGATGTAGCACAGCATATTAAGCCTACTTAATAGATATTGTTGAATGCAATAGTAAATGAATGAATGACTTGGTAGGCGAGTGATACCTTACAGCTTAACAAGAAGACAGAAGCTACTTAAAAACAAATAAGAGAAACAAAAGCATAGAGGGTGGGATCCATTTGGTAAGGGTGTGATCTATCTCTAAATTTTAGAAGACTTTGATGATTATAGAGTAATAGTTAATATTGATAAGTATGACTATTTAGTCAAGAAAAATGTCAAGGTATGCTTGAATATCTTGATTTAAGAAGACAGAAGTCTGTCCTATATATTTTAAGAAAATTTTTGTTTGAAAATAGTTCTAAAGTATAAACTTAAGGAAGGGATAATTTTCAGCAGTCTAGAAAACTGCTTTATTTGCAATGCTTCATTCCTTAGCCATTTTGATACCTGAAGGGATGAATCAATATAGTGAATTCTCCTCTGGTGGGAACGCCGTCTCAGGGGAAGCAATGTACATGGAGAATGCAGATGGTTTAGAGCTAAGTGCTGATTCACACAATCCTGATGAGTGAGGAGCGATTCCAACCAATTCCAGTACAGTGCTGACATCCCTAAGAGAGTACTCATTACTGCAAGGAAAGGAGGAGTTAACAGCAAGCATTCAAACAATCCACTCCTTTGCGCTACCAAGCAACTGACAATGACTGACAATTAAGACCTCTGGACTGACTGACCTGAGGGGTGACCTGATGGCAGTGAGGGACTCAAATGACCCTAGCCTTAGTTTCTGCAATGCTACGGAAAAAAAAAAAAAAAAAATAGAAGACAGTGCCTGGTAGTGAGCTCAGAACTTTTTAGAAAAATGATGTTCCCCAAATCAAAAATGTTATATACATGTTATTTCTATTTGAGACTTAACTCCTGTTGTGATGTCAATTACAGCCCTAGACTAAGGCCACCACAGACATTAGATTTCCCCAGCAGCAACTCTGGCCATTTCATTTCCTGCTTGAGCTCAGGAAGCAGCATGAGGCACTACAGTTTCAGGACAACACCGTTTATTATCAGGAACCTGTTTCTCCCGGCCAGTTAAATAGAGGTGATCTCAACCAGAAGGTTGAACCCCATACTTAATATAACAGTGAGCAAAGATTGAATTATTTTTGTTTGTTTGTTTACAGAATTATGCAAAACTCATTCCTGGAGCTACAGTAGGGGTACTTCAGAAGGACTCTGGAAACATTCTCCAGCTGATCATCTCAGCTTACGAAGTATGATATTTTACTGTTGGGGTCTTTTTGTATTTATTTGATGTTTATAAACTAAGATATGTTTTAGGCGGTTAAATGCACTCTCCTTTGTTGGTAGAGATAGTGCTTATCCAAAGAAAATCTCTCTGCATTAATGCAGCCAAAATGTAAATTTTGTTCACTTTATTTGCAGATATTTTTCCCAGAAGGTGGGGCAGAAGGTAGAAAACTCATAAACCTGATCATAAAGTTAAGGCTGTTTTTATAGTAATAACCAATAGCAGCATTGTCACCTGCAGAATTTTAATCCTACTGAAAAGGCTTCATGAGTCATACAATTAAGCTTTCCTCTTCTCTGCCTAAAAAAAAAAAATTGTTTAGATTGCCAATGAATAACAGCTATGAGAACTAACTCCACAGGCTTAATGAGACTACATCATAACTCAAGGGAAAACACAGCAAAGCACATCAGGAACACCACTTTGTAGATTCTCTGCTTTGAGGAATCAGGGAAATTTTCCATTAGTGTTATATCATATAAATACATTTTTAACCTTTTTTCTTTTTTTGCCTTGTCTTTGTAAATTAGTGCCTGAGGACAGAATTCTTCTCTTAAAAATAAGATACATACCTACAGGGTTGCTATGTTTTCTCTTTGTCTCCATTTCATAACCCAATCAACAGGGGAAGGCCTGTTGCCAACTCTTTTTATTTTGGTTCCTAAATATCACTATCAGCCCCTCTTTTGCTTTTCCTTACAAAGAAACCCACATACATACACAAAGATGAAGTTCTACATTAGGACAGGAATGAAAAAAAGTAACATTTTATAAAGCAGTAAAGCTCTAATATTTGCTCCAAATGTCAGCTGCATAATAACAAATGAATAAAATGCTAATTTTTGATGTTTTAAAATTACAAATAAGTGATTCATATGCACTGTATAACAATACTTAGCATATACAGAACCAGTGTTCCCTGACATTTCAGAATCATCTGGAAGGTTTTTTTAAAATAGGTGTGTCTAGATTCCTTTCACAAATGTCTTAGGAGAACTTTAAGGGGAGGAAGAGTGACATATTTTAAGAAATTCCCCACCCCAGTTTTTTTTGACATCACCCCACCAATTTTGAGACTCTAACAGGGAAAAGCAAGGTATTTTTTCTCAAAGACATTCTCTCAAAGAATAAAACACAGATGGTTCATTAAAGCTATGAGACCAGAGTGTTTTTAATTCATATCCTCAGAAACTTCAGTTTTCTTAGCTCACATCAAAAATTAATCACCATGTTAGTTCATGCTTGAAATTCTTCCAGACAGGAAAGCTTGTCAACAAAATACTATAAAAACCCTCCTCCCTCTCAAGCAGTAAAGTTTTAATGTGTAGAATCAAATAAAATCACATGGCAAACCTTCATTATGTTAGAACACACTCAATTTTCTTTAATTCAGGACTCTCAAAAATGCTGCCTACTAGCATCTTCACAGGAGGTAAGCAAATTATAAAACAGTGAATTGTCAAAAATATTTCCCCTCCCATCTGACCAGCCCTGTCCGGGCCCCTGCTTGCTCTGTCAGAGTTTATGTCTCACTTTATGTCCCCAGTCACTCACATAATTTACAGAGTAGTTGAAATCAAGACATCAAACATTTGAAGTGAATCTTGTGTCTTTATTTTACTGTCTCAAAATTATGAAGTGTCTATTATTCTTAAATCAAACAATCTTGCTCTGGAGTCATGGTTGAAACTCGATGAGTCACTATGAAGCATGCAGCAAATCTTGGCACTAGTTCAACTTGTTTTTCTATTGTGTAATTTTTAAACGTATCCGAAAAGGACATGACTGAGCAACTGAACCGAACTGAACTGAAACGGACTTTAAAACATGGGGACCCATGGACTGGATTTCTTCCCAACCTAGAAAGAGAGAAGGAAAGAGACTATACTGAGAGAAAACATAAAACACTTCTGACTTGTGGAGGGGCAGGGGCAAACAAGTTGTGTTTATAATTAGTGACTACAAACTTCAGCTCAGTATTTTACACGGACATTAAAAAAAAAACCCTTAAATACCAGATGTGTATTCACCTGGCCATCATTTATTACTCTCTTTCCTTCTCTAATCACATAATAAAACTGTTGAAATATTAATGCTCCCAAGGGTAAGCTCCTTGGTTGGCATTTAAGTTCTGGAAGAGAAGTAACTTGTTTTGTTTTGTCTAGCTCATAGTAGATGGTCAATAAATGAGTGAATGAAAAGATGAAACATACAGACATATATTTATGTCCTTTCTTTGGCAAATTCATATTAAAATATTCCTCGTGAAATCTGCAATAGGATATATTATATCAATGCTGAGATTTCCTTCATTTTGGTTAGATTATGTTACTCACTACCCCTAACTGCTGTAATCTACAGACTTTCAGGTTATATCCCTCATTTCTCGTTTAGTTCACTGTGCCTCTATCTCCAGTGCTACTCCTATCTTATTTTTTGATGATTTCAGCCCATATATATACGGTCCTTCCCATATCCTAGGCTCTCAGTTTCTTGAACTCTGATTCTGAAATGACCTTGTTCCCATCCCACTTAATTACCTCTTCACATCTTCACTCTCTTGTCACACCTTAAACCTTATCCTTGCCAATAAACACCTCCATAATATCAATTGTGTGCAATCAATTGTCCACTTACCATTTCTGATCTTTTCACCTTATTCTTGCTAATTCCCCTAATATTTTTTCCAGCCCCACTAGGATCTCTAATTAATTGACCGTATCTTCTCTGTACAGTTCCTGATCCCCCTGGTGTCTTTTCTCCCCTGGTTCTCCAGTTTAAATTCAATCATTCTGGCCACTCCTTAGATACACTCTCAACTTCCCTGAACCTTATTGCTCCTTTGAGGTTTTTGGCCAATTGTAGTCCTGGTCAAATCTAGTCACTCTGCAGAGCTGAATGGAAGTGGGAAAAACATACAATCATGCCACCTTGTCTCACTTTAAATTCATGATCATGGACCTCAAGCAGGCCCTCCATGCTGCCTGGCAACCAGGATATGTGTTTCTATTAAACATCCAAATGGAGATATCTAGGAGTCGGTTGATATGTTAGTCCAGGTTATTCAGCAGAATAAGCTGGACTTTCCCAAACACACTTCACCAAAGTTTTCTCCTCCTCAACAAATGGTAATTCCATTCTTCACATTGCTAGAGGCAAAATGCTTGAAATGATCCTGACTCCTCTCTTTCTCTTACACTTTACATTTAATCCATCAGGAAATCTTGTGGACTCTACCCACAGATTTATTTAGAATTTGGTCCAATCACTGTCGTCCTGGTTGGAGCCATCCTCCTCATTCACCTTTCATATTACTCACCATTCAAATTATTGCAAAATTTCCTAAATGCTATTTCCTGTTTCTACTTTTGTTTTCCTACATCCTGCTTTCAACAAAACAGCTAGAATTTTCATTAAAAATATTAACTCCTATCACTTTTCTATGTGCATGCATACATGCATGCCAAGTCGCTTCAGTCGTGTCTGACTCTTTGTGGCCCCATGGACTGTAGTCCACCAGGCTCCTCTGTCCATGGAATTCTCTAGGCAAGAATACTGGAGTGGGTTGCCACACCCTTCTCCAGGGGATCTTCCTGACTCAGGGATCAAACTTGCCTTTCTTACATCTCCGGCACTGGCAGGTGTGTTACCATCATCCTTCTATAGGTAACCCTAATTGTTTTCTCTCTTACATAGAGTAAAAGTTGAAGTCTTTATAACATTTCATGAGTACCCTACCAGGTCTGGTGCCCTCCACCCCATTACCTCTGAACTCACCTTCTGTTAACTCTAACTCTCTGCTCCAGTACAGTAACTCTGCCCTCCTTGCTGTTCTGCTTCCAGACATCATCCTGTCTTTGGGCCTTCACAAAGGCCCTCTTCCTGAAACACATTTTCTCACATAAATATGCATGGCTAATTTTCTCTCACTTTCTTGAAACATCACCTTCTTAATGAATCCCACCCTAACCACTTTTAAAAGATCACAGCCCATATCCTCTGCCCACACTCTCTTAATCTTCATTATCCCACCCTAACTTTTTCCTGTAGCATTTATCACCTTCCAGCGCTACTTAATTTTCTTATGTATTGTGTGGTTTCCTTTCTGTCCTCTCACACTGGAGTATAAACTCAGTCAAGGGATCAGCTATTTTAGAGGTTTTATAGAACAGTGCCCAGTACATAGTGGGCACTCAATAAATATTTTCTGAGCAAATAAACTGGAAATGTAACTAGCTAAGATAAAACAGATTTGCAGGGTTCATTTTAATGCTAAATTGGCAGAATTGGAAATCTTAAGACATGATGTGAATAATCTTTAGGACTGAGAAATGACACTTTGATCTCTGACAAAGACTGCATTCTAAAAAGTCAGCCTGTGTCCATCAGTGGAAGGAGCGATCATGTGGAACAAATAACAAAGCGGGGAAGAGGAGTGACTTAGAATGTACAGCAAGCAACTTAGAATTACAAGGAGGGTGGGGTCCTCTTAACACGCAGTTGGCAAATTAGACTTCAGGAAAGTTTGAACCTGAATATGCCTTTAAAATCCTATCAATGGAACGTGCATAGGAACTCAAATCCTTTTAGAGGAGGTATGACTTAATTCATAATATTTTACAATTTGTTTTCATTCTGTTTTTAAAAAATAATTTGGTTTTGTCCCCCAAATACAGACTTCTCTTTTACAAAAGAAAGAGGAATGAAGAAGCTCTGAATAATTATAACGCTAGCTTTCCCCCAAACTAAAAGCTTTGCTTTCCTCTTTTCTTGACAGTCTTTCCCCTGGAAAATGTTGCTTTTATGTCCCCCCTGCAATAACCCACATATCCCATATCTTGTCCTCTCCTTTGCCTTTGTAATCAACAATCCCATTCCTCATCACGCCTCAGGCAGGGGTGAATGCAGCCACATGCCAGCTTCCTTGACTCAAATTTTCCAATCCTCTCCTCTAGCCTGTCCTGCACACACCTTCCAGACAGCCTCCCTGCAGTGGTATTTTCAGTAAATCAGGCCCCTGTTTAAAAGCTTCAGGAAATGCTTCCCACAGGTCTTAACTCATCTCTCCAAACTACAGGGCTTTCTGTGGTTGGGTATCTCCCCAGACAGTTGGGGTGCAGGCTTGGGCTGAGCCCCTCTTGTCTCCATTCTGAACCACCCCTGGCACAGAGTTTTCTCTTTTCTGGTCCCCTCACCTAAAATACCATTGTCATCCCCTCCAGCAATCTAAATTCAACACAGCCATTAAGGTCCAGTCTTCTAATACTTCAGCCTTCACTGACTACCCTCTTTTCTGAATTCTCCCAAACCCTTATGTATTACACATTTTTTTTTCTAATTTAATGGTACACTGATTGACACTGTATGCTAACTGCTTCACTTGATTGCATCTTATTTTTTTCAGCAAGATGATCATTTTGATGGCAGAAATCCTATCTTATACTCATTCCCCCAGACCTGGGTCTATACTAAATGTACAAAATGGACTCTATAAATTCCAGTATTGATTTCAAGGCACATTTTCTCTCACATTTTAGAATCTCTAACATTAGGATACATTTTGATTAGTCATATCTTACCAATGCTTTCAGTAGAATGAAAGTCACAATGTAGTTTTCATTGCCTGCACATGTATAACTTGGCAGTAATTGAATGTGTTGTTGTCACCTCAATAATTATGCGCACTGTTGGTACTATAAGTGTTGAGGACAATCACAATTTTAAAATATCTTCCAAGTTTTCACTATAATTTGATATTGAAAAGTTATTATATCTGTGGAAATATACCAAAACAGAGTAACAGGGAAGCAAATACTGGTATCAGCAAAGCAAGTATTCAGTGTTGGAGGAATGATCTGTATTCCTTTCAGAGTAACAAACAGCTGCTTTATGGGACCTAAAAAATGATGATACTTAGGAGACAGGTAAAGGAAGCTATTGTTATATTTTGCTACTGACATACAAGCAAAAGATTTGCCTTTTATATGCCATGCTTGGACTATAATTCATAAGACTGGTCTATAATCCAGTCCTTGCAATTCAGGACTAGAGAAATTTGCCGAACCCTCAAGATGAATAAAATAAGTTTTAAATCAGTGATGAACTGACAGGTTTAATTCATATGTAGTGCTGAACAATCTCGAGGTATTTTGTCATAGTTTAATTGTCATAAAATAATGGTGAATCTTGTAATGGATGGAATCTTAGATTTGATAAAATATGCTTGTGTGTGTGTATGTATTATTTGCTTTCTTGCTTCATTGGTGATCTGGTAAATTTCTTTTAGACCAAATTTAATTTTATTCATTTGTTGTTTAATGAACATGATCACAGATTCTTCTCTTCTGGTTCTATTTTTTGGTTGTGATCTTGTTCCACTCTTTATGTCTCATCTAAAGGAACTGCGGTCTGAGGTGGAGCTGGAAGTGTTAGGAGACACAGAAGGACTCAACCTGTCATTCACAGCCATCTGTAACACCGGGATCCCCTTTCCACACCAAAAGAAATGCTCTCACATGAAGGTGGGAGACATAGTAAGTAGAGATCAATGGATCATCTGAAAAGTCATTCAGATGATCTGTCAGAAGTTATCTTAGTGCACTAAAGCTGGACTTTTCCTTTCAAGAATTTCAAAAGTGATTTTCAAAGATTTCCTAATAAATGCTTTCGGGAAAGCTGGTCCTCATGGGCTCTGTATACACCAGTGCATTTTGATGGCTTGTTGCTCTTGCCATTTAGTCACTAAGTCATATCTGACTCTTTTGTGACCCCATGGACTGTAGCCCACCAGGTTCCTCTGTCCATGGGGTTGCCTGGCAAGAATACTGGAGTGAGTTGCCATTTCTTTCTCCAGGGGATCTTCCTGACCCAGGGATTGAGCCCATATCTCCTGCATTAGCAGGCAGATTCTTTGCCACTGAGCCACAAGGGAAGATCATTTTGGTGATTAGAAGATAATTAGTATTTTATTTTCCAGGCTTCATTCAACGTGACTGTGAGTTTACCAAACTGTGAGAGAAGGAGCAGGCACATTATCCTAAAGCCCATGGGGCTGGGGGATGCTCTGGAAATCCTTGTCAGCCCAGAATGCAACTGTGACTGCCAGAAGGAAGTGGAGGTGAACAGCACCAAATGCAACAATGGCAATGGCTCCTTCCAGTGTGGGGTGTGTGCCTGCAACCCCGGCCACATGGGTCACCACTGCGAGTGTGGGGAGGACACGCTGAGCACCGAGTCCTGCAAAGAGGCCCCAGAGCTCCCCTCGTGCAGTGGGAGAGGCGACTGCTACTGCGGGCAGTGCGTCTGCCACCTGTCCTCGTATGGAAACATTTATGGGCCTTACTGCCAGTGTGACAACTTCTCCTGCGTGAGACACAAGGGGCTGCTCTGCGGAGGTAGGCTATGTCCAAATACACCTTCCTGGGAGACTGTCCAGGTGTCAAGGAGGAGCTTTGCATCCTTGGCCCCTGCCACAGCCTCCTGGACATAATAGGTGCTCAATAAATGTTTGCTGATCAACTGAATGTGTTCACCTTTAGACTAAGGTAACTGATCTTCACTTATATTTTTTCTGCCTCTGACATTCCCTAGAGGTGAGATCTCTGCCAACTAAACTTAATCTCTTATTATTTCCCTGGGGATAAAAGATGGCTTCTTTTTGGTTATTACTCAGATGCCACAAAACTGCATATAATCAAATTCCATTATCTTCCAGACTATTCTAGATCAGGCTCCTTGTATGTGACCCAACTCTTAAATGCCTATTACTTTGGGAAGATAAGAAGCCAGGCTGTTTAAGGGACACACAGCAAAGGACAAGGGACACAAAAATATTAAACGGTCTTTCAGGACCTTTTTTCACACCACACACATGTTATGTGATATACTAGGTTAGACACTGGGTATAATAAGCTCAATGGGACTTCCCAGGTGGTGCTAGTGGTAAAGAGGCTGCCTGCCAATGCAAGAGACATAAGAGACACAGGTTCATTCCCTGGGTTGGGAAGAGCCCCTGAAGGAAGGCATGGCGATCCACTCCAATATTCTTGCCTGGAGAATCCCATGGACAGAGAAGCCTGGTGGGCTACTGTCCATAGAGTAGCAGAGTCTGACATGATTGAAGCAACACGGCACGCAGGCATGCATAATAAGATGACATATGTGAAGGACGTATGTGAAGAAGGCCATGGAAAGGGTAAAAATGAAAAATTGCTTGGACTTTTTGAGATTGAGAAAAACTATAAATAGAAAATTTACATTCTAATATCCATTCTAGATGTAAAATCACTGTAGTTTAAGAATATATTACCTATTACCTATGACTATGATAAAATCATTCTGAGAGATACACATATATATTTAAGTACAGTCTAGTCAGTTAAGAATTACAAATGTGTTCATATACTTTTAAATGATACAGATTTGTGTTACACTTGAAACAGTAACTGACTGCTGAATTTAAGCCCTCACATCTTTTTTTTTTTCCCACAGTGTGTGAGCAGATAGCTTTTCAAAACAGAAAGCCATTACCTTTAGAAAAAACCAAGCGAGTTATGTTTTCCAACTACAATGTCAGGAACATATAAAAGAGACTGATTTTCAGAAGAAAAGGCCCGAGAAAAGAAGCCTCAGAGAATCCCAAGCTATTTGAAAACCATTTGATACCCTTAGAAGTGCACCTCTGTTTCATTTCTTGGCTTCTGCTACTGCAACTGAGGATGCCTTATTCCTTTCCCCTTGGAGAGTGAAAAGTTTAGGGTCTGTTCAGACTGAGACACATTTCTCGCCCCTATCATTCAAAGGTGTTTTTCTTTATCTAATGGGTGTGTTTCCAAACCCGCATCGGTCCTCTTTTCACAAGATGCAGACAGAACACAGCCTGAAGCCAGAGACCATCACCACGTCTCAGAAAGAATCTATTCAGCAGAATCTTAGATTGCAGTTCTAATAGAAATCTTTAATAAAATATGTGCTCAAGATGTTTGAAATTGCCTTTAAAAAAAAAAGTCCGAAATGTAATCAAATACAGTATAACAGCAATACTGACCCCACCTATATTTCACCCTTTAAATCTGAAGTCAAAAAGATCTAAGGCTGTAGAAACCCTGGGTTGTGTTCAACAACACAGTTCGTCCCAGTGTTTGATGGTCTTTCATTTTGTTTTATGTCATGTGTGCAGACAGATATAAATTCAAAGAGTCAATTTGATCTGTCCATTTGTAGCTCAGTCTGACAATACTGCCTTTTTTGTATCAGATACAGTGATCACTAAAGAAATTCTATTTAGAAAACACAATTATTTCTGCAATTGGACTCAGAAAACTTTACCAATGCCATTTTCCTTCATCTATTGGAGTACTTCCCCATCCTCAACCAAGGCTGTTTCTCAAAAGTAATTTTGTGTTTAGTAACATCTCAAATGATGTTACTCTGTAACTTTCTCTTTTAAAAGTACAATCAAGTACAAAAAAGTACAAAAGTAAATGAATGGTTTTGACCTAAATCACCTAACTATTCCTAGCTTTAAATTCAAGAAAGAGTAATGGAATAATACTATGTGCCTGGCATTGTGCTTAGTGTGAGGGTAAAACTGATCCTGGCCTGTGAACACACATGTTCTTGATGCTGTTGTTTCCAACAGCAGCCTGACTATACTACAGCCTCACTTCTCATGTGTGTGTGTGGGTGCTAAGTTGCTTTGGTCATGTCTGACTCTTTACAATCTCATGGACTATAGCCTAGCAGGCTCCTCTGTCCATGGGATTCTCCAGATAAGAATGCTGGAGTGAGTTGCCATTTCCTCCTCTAGGGGATCTTCCCAACCCAGGGATTGAATCTACATCTCTTATTCTTCTGCATTAGCAGCTGGGTTCTTTACCACTAGAGCCAGCTGGGAAGCCCCCACTTCTCAAGTAAATTGACTTATTTTACAACAAATAGACTCTGCAATGTGTTGCTTTTCCAAAGGGCTATTATCATGGCCACCTCATGTGAAGAGCTGACTCACTGGAAAAGACCCTGATGCTGGGAAGGATTGGGGGCAGGAGGAGAAGGGGATGACAGAGGATGAGACGGTTGGATGGCATCACCGACTCGATGGACATGAGTTTGGGTGGATTCCGGGAGTTGGTGATAAACAGGGAGGCCTGGCGTGCTGCGGTTCATGGGGTTGCAAAGAGTTGGACACGACTGAGCGACTGAACTGAACTGAACTGAACTGATTATCATGATGTTCTTCTCATGCACCTTCTTCCATCCATCTGTAAGATATAGGGCTCCACTGATTTTTTTTCCCTTGCCCAAATTCCATTAGTCTTTTAAATTTTGATTCTAAGAAACTGGAAACTCCAACAGACAAACAGCATTATAGAAAAAACTTCCTACCATTGTGCTCTTAGTTATCAGTCAATGGCATTCCAGAAAGATCTATCCTTATCAAAAGAGCCAATAATTTTTCCTTGATCTTTGATTATCATCTTGTTTCTACATGAAGTCATTATAAAGCTATTGTTGTATGAACAGGCACCTTAGGTAAGTAGTTGTTTGTGGAGATCAATTAACAACTTTTGTGACCCAGTTAATGGTTCTGAAGTCCCAAAGAAAGGAGAGTTTCTGAATTCTGCAAGGAGCTCTTAGAAGTGTTTTCTAAAATTTCTGCCAAGTAATTTTTTATGGAGCAATATACTTGGGCATTCTCAAAGCCTTTCAAAATGCTCATTTCGTTTGACAATATTTATACACTATATGCATTTTTCAGAATAAACTTTAATATAGAAATCTCACCCTACCATGAAAGTAAGTTTTCCCTTTGATAAGGAATAAACAAAAAGCCATTGAAGTTTAGATGACGGTTTAGGTATAAAGAGTAAATGAATGGTTTTGGCCTAAATCACCTAACTAGTCTTAGCTTTAAATTAATTAGTTCAATTATGAATTAAATATGTTATGAAATGCAGTATTAATGTCATGGATCCAGATAAATTTCAACTCATCTTTCATTAGAAAAGTGTATGTCATATTTTCTTTGTCCCTCTCTCTACATATGTGTACACACACACACATACACACACACCAGGAGCAGTCAGAATCTAGCTTCAAAATCTTTGTGGTTTATCATTTGTTCTGGGATTTCTTACTCCATGTCTCTTAAAGCCAGGTCATGAAGATAGAAAAGTAACCACCTACTGGACCAAAGTGTACAAGAGAAAACTCAGAATCCTTCTTTCTGCAATGAATATGGCAGCATCTCCAAAAACTGGAAACCTGCCTCACTTGGGATTTCTTTCACATCTGTTTGGTTTTCAGTATAATTACAGGAATTTTAATACTGCTGGATAATTTTGCTATCAAATTCTTCCTACTGGATAGCATTTAGGAATCATGATAATAACTTATATTTATACACTGCCTGTGTTTCCCAGGTGGCACTAGTGGTAAAGAACCCAACTGCTAGTGCAGCAAAGAGGAGATGTGGGTTTGATCCCTGGGTCGGGAAGATCCCCTGAAGGAGGGCACAGCAACCCACTCCAGTATTCCTGCCTGGAGAATCCCATGGACAGAGGAGCCTGCCAGGCTGCAGTCCAGTGGGTCACAAAGAGTCGGATGCGACTGAAGCGACTTAGCACAGCACAGCACACACTGCTTCTTTATGGGCCAGGCACTGTTCTAAACCCTGTTATGTATTATCTCAGGTAATCTTCATAACAGTCCTATGAAGTAGTGCTATTAATAATCCCTCCTTACCAATGAGGAAACTGAGGCACAGAGAGGTTGAGTAATTTCCCCAATTTTGCCCATCCCAGAAGTACCAGAGTCAGGATCCAAACCTGTGCCATCAGCATCTATGTCTGTGCACTCACACACTATGTACTCATGCACCACTACCGTGCCCATGTGTCTTTGAAATGTTGACAGGAACAAAACTTGAGAAGCAATACCTGGTGCACACTTCTTTTTCTGAAGAAAAGTATGTTACAAAATTTGCAAGTAAGTGTTGTTTGTTTGGATCAGTTCAGTTCAGTTCAGTTCAGTCGCTCAGTCGTGTCCGACTCTTTGAGACCCCATGAATCACAGCACACCAGGCCTCTCAGTCCATCACCAACTCCCAGAGTCCACCCAAACCCATGTCCATCGAGTCAGTGATGCCATCCAACCATCTCATCCTCTGTCTTCCTCTTCTCCTGCCCCCAATCCTATCCATCATTAGGGTCTTTTCCAATGAGTCAACTCTTTGCATGAAGTGGCCAAAGTATTGGAGTTTCAGCTTCAACTTCAGTCCTTCCAATGAACACCCAGATCATCAAATGCCAATTTAGGATCTTGGGCATGGTAGGCAACCAAAAAATACTATGCAAGAACACACAGGCCCATTATCTGAAACACTTTATTTACCATTTTGTAGTAGTTCATACACTCCTCTGGCCATCTCTTCAGGAGCCCCTCTTACCTCTCTGGCTCTTCTGTGAGGATCTCTGGTTATATTATAAATGTTGATACTCTCCAGGGACTTACTCTATCTGCTTGCACCAGATAATCTCAACCCCATCAGCTTCAACTGCCACTTACCGCTGGTGAATTACAAGACCCAAACTTCAGGGCTGTATATACATATCCAACCACCTACAGGTCTTTCAAACTCCACAGAACCAAAAATGAACTCATTGTCTTCCCTGTACTAAGCTGCTCTTCCTCCTCTCCTTCAGAACAGTCTATTTGCTTAAAAATTAAAAATATTTTTGGAGATTTGCAACAGTTTGAAAATACTCACAGATGAACTATGTAGCCAGACAGAGATACAACAACAACAACAAAAAGAAAATTTAGGTATGTTGTGAATGCATAAAGTATATATAGATATTGCTCCATTCTTACATAGGCATAAAGTGAGTGATATTTAATGTAAAATTAATAATGTGTTAGTTTTCTTACTGTTTGATAACTTTGCTTTCAAAGTATTATATTACTGCTTAGTATGCCTCTCTCATAATTGGATAAACTGCATATCAGCCTACCATTAAAGGTAAGTAGTTTTTAAGAAAAGGGAATGATGTTTGTAATATGAATATGTCCATAATACTATACCCATAAACATTTTAACAATTCATTCATTGGTATATAGGCTAGGCTACTCTGAAGCAATGATACTAATTACACTAGGCTGCCATAAAGTAATCACATCATTGTTTCTTCAATATCAATGTATAAAAAGCTGTATCTGTAAATAAACATGAATTTCTTTTTCACATTATCTTCTCATTTTTGATATCTAGTGTTAGTAATTTACCTAATATCTACAGTATTATAAGATGGTTTTGATGTAGGTACTGCCAAATGATTCATCTAGTAAACTTATAGTATCGATAAATAGAGTCAGTCGCTTAGGGGTGTCTAACTCTTTGCAACCCCATGGACTGTAGCCTGCCAGGCTCCTCTGTCCATGGGGATTCTCCAGGCAAGAATACTGGAGTGGGTTGCCATGCCCTCCAGGGGATCTTCCCAACCCAGAGATAGAACCCAGGTCTCCTGCATTGCATGAAGATTCTTTACCATCTGAGCTACCAGGGAAGCCCAAGAATACTGGAGTGGGTAGCCTATCCCTTCTCCAGGGTATCTTCCCGACCCAAGAATCAAACCAGAGTCTCCTGCATTGCAGGAGGATTCTCTACCAGCTGAGTTACCAGGGAAGCCCTATATAATATATGTAACATACATAACATGTGTTGATCAACTGTTTATCACTCAGGTTTCCAGTCAACAAGAAGCTGTTAGTAGTTAAGTTTGGGGGGAGTTAAAAGTTATTTTCAGACTTTGGACTGAGGGGAGACATAAGAGTAGGGGACGGTGCCCCAACCCATGGGTTGATCAAGGGCCAACTGTATATATACATACACATAATCGCACACACACACATCAAGTAGCTAACTATAGGCTTCTAGATCATCTCATTTCATGCATATGTGCTCAGTTGTGTTGGACTCTTTGTGACCCAATGGACTATAGCCCACCAGGCTCCTCTGTCCATGGGATTCTCCAGGCAAGAATATTAGAGTGGGTTGTAGTTTTCTTCTCTAGGGGATCTTCCCAACCCAGGGATTGAATCCTCATCTCTTGAGTCTCCTGCATTGGCAGGTAGATTCTTTACCACTGTGCCACCTGGGAAGGTAGCCCATAAATTCTATTTGATATAACATCAGGCAACCTAGTTGATCTTCAGTTAGGAGACCAAGTCAACACACCATTAGCAAAAATACACTCCTATCTACACTCCTTCCCACCCCTGCACAGCACTCACTTTTTTTCCTCTTTTTTCCTTCAGTCTTTCTGATGGTGTTTAAAGGCAAAGAAAAGAGATGGTCCACAAAATCTGGAAGTGGTTTTAGCCCTAAGAAACCCAGAACTTTTTTTGCAGATAATGGTGACTGTGACTGTGGCGAGTGCGTGTGCAGGAGCGGCTGGACAGGCGAGTACTGTAACTGCACCACCAGCACAGACCCCTGTGTCTCCGAAGACGGGATCCTCTGCAGCGGCCGAGGGGATTGTGTGTGCGGCAAGTGCATTTGCACGAATCCTGGAGCCTCGGGACCCACCTGTGAACGCTGTCCCACCTGCGGCGATCCCTGCAACTCTAAACGGTAATGTATCTACCATCTACAAAAATGTCTCTTTGTCCCTAGGTTTCATGATGATCAAAGTTATAACGACATTTTATAAACTCAGACCTCAGACTGTTCTTGCTGGCTTTGGTCTCCAAGCATCCATCAAAACACACAAACCCAAAGGGCCCCTGTGATCATCAGCCTGGAACATCAGCCTCTCCATTACCTCCCAATGCTGATTGTCCAGGACCACAAAGTCACATTTCTATGAGAGTCTATCGAGGAAGCTAAGCTGAGGTCCCACACTGATAACATCAGATAGCCTCTCCCTTACAATACCAGCCACACATCAGGAGTGCCCTGGGGGGAGACTGACACTCACTTTCAGTACTTTTTCTAGGGAAACAGAGGAGCTTCTTATTGAGTTTATAGCCTGACCTTACTGATCCATTCCTATCTACAGACTCAAAAAGGCAAAGAAGCAGAAAGATGATCTTGGCTCTCAATTCCTCCCCTCTTTCTTAGCACTCATGCTCTTTGGCAACTTTCTTTGGTTGCCATTCTACAGAGCTATTGTGAATTACACTTACTTTTTATCATCAAACAACAACAACAAAAAGCAATCACATTTTTTTTTCCAATAAAAAAAAAATTCTTCTTAGCTTGGCAGCTAACTTCTTAATGAAAAATAGAGGTCAAGAAAAGCAAATCTCCAAACTGGCTGTGTTATGACATTGCAGGTTTAATGTGTTATACAGCAAACATGCTTCAGCAGTTCATATTTTCATTAACTTTGGTACCCACAATGGGGACATGTGTATATCCAATGTGAAGAAAGTAAGAAAATCAATATTACCAATATTCACTCAGTGTTTACTCACTATTCAAGTGTCAAAATTTATCTGTCACTGTGCCTGAACAGATGCCAAGAGAAGCATGGGCACAAAGTTAGGCTTGTGTATGTGCGTGCTAAGTTGCTTCGATCGTGTCCGACTTTGTGAGGCCCTAAAGACTTCAGCCTGCCAGACTCCTCTGTCCATGGGATTTTCCAGGCAAGAATACTGGAGTGGGTTGCCATGCCCTCCTCCAGGGGATCTTCCCAAACCAGGGATTAAACCTGTGTCTCTTATGTCTAACCTGCATTGGCAGGCGGGTTCTTTACCACTAGTGCACCATCTGGGAAGCCCAAAGTTAGGCTTACTTGAATACAATTTAATATTAAATGTGATTTGAAAGTATTTCTTCCATTATTTTTCTAGTTTATCTTCTCTGTAAACCTGATTTAATCTTTTTTGAAAAAAAATTTTATTTACCTATAGTTGATTTACAATATTGTGTTAGTTTTAGGTATTCAGCTTCAGATTCTTTTCCATTATAGGTTATTATAAGATATTGAATATAGTTCAATGTGCTATACAGTAAATTCTTGTTTCTTTTATATATAGTACTATGTGCATGTTAATTCCAACTTCCTAATTTATCCCCACCCTCTCCCCTTTCCCCTTTGGTAACCAGAAGTTTGTTTGTTTGTTTCATCAGACATGTTTCAATCTTAGATCTGGTTTATAAGGTATGAAATTAATGGTCAAAGTAGTTTGAATTTGAGGAATTGAGTAGAGTGATCCACTTGGTATTTGTTAGTTTTGAGGTGAATCTATTCGTCCATTTATTCTTTCATGCACTTATTTATCAAATAGGTGTTAAATACCTACTTACAGGCCAGAATCATGTTAAGTCATAGACATATAGTGATAGTGAAACATCTATAGCTCCTGCTGTCACAGGTGCTAAGCATCTACTGGCAAAGACAGAACATTTAAAAAGTAATTATAATGATATCTGGGCTGACAGTTATAATAGGGGATAAAGAGGGAACAAAAGAATTCTCTGGCAGGAGATAAAGCTACCAGGCAGCCGTCAATGGGGTACACAAAGAGATAGAGGTTTTAAGGGCTTCCACAATCTTCAGCAGCCCCCTACAAAACCACCCCAAGTAAATATATAACCTCGGTAAGTGCAGTGTGCTTGCCGTGCAAAGGCAACTTCCAGATAAGACTCCTATCTCCTCTCCACAGAGAGTGCTGCTCCTAAACTCTTCCAGTAGAGGAATTCAGAGGCTTCCACTGCAAGGGAACTCATAAGGGCTATGGAAAGCTTGCCTAAGGAAGTGCGGTTTCAGCTGAGATGTGATAAGGCATGAGTGGGAATGGGAAATGTTTCCAGCGCTTAGAAGAGTGTACCTTTCCTGAGTAAGAGAGAGGCGGTATGATGAGTGCCCACAGTAAGAAAACTTTTGCAGCTTTGGATTACCCCAAACACTGCTGCTGCTGCTGCTAAGTTGCTTCAGTCGTGTCCGACTCTGTGTGATCCCACAGACGGCAGCCCACCAGGCTCCTCTGTCCATGGGATTTTCCAGGCAAGGGTACTGGAGTGGGTTGCCATTGCCTTCTCCAACCCCAAGCACTATCTGTTTGTAAAGTGATTTTCAGCACAAGATTAATTCAGAATCTAAGTTTTACTTTTGCTGTATAGCCATCACTAGAGTAGCTTAGGAGAAGGCAATGGCACCCCACTCCAGTACTCTTGCCTGGAAAATCCCATGGACAGAGGAGCCTGGTGGGCTACAGTCCATGGGGTTGCAAAGAGTCGGACACAACTGAGTGACTTCACTTTCACTTTTCCCTTTCATGCACTGGAGACGGAGAAGGAAATGGCAAGCCACTCCGGTGTTCTTGCCTGGAGAATCCCAGGGACGGCGGAGCCTGGTGGGCTGCCGTCTATGGGGTCGCACAGAGTCGGACATGACTGAAGCAACTTAGCAGAAGCAGCAGTAGAGTAGCTTAATTCCTGGGTTATGTTCTTGGAAATACACTTTTAAATAAGTAGCAATCCTTTATTTAAAAGTCTGCATTAATGAGGATCCAGGCTGTAATCCTCGGCTTTTGAAAATACTCTTATCAAGGTTTGAACTCATTCAAAAGAGTTACAGAAAAGTGAATCTTTGAAATAGTCATTCATGACATATGAGAATTTTTGGAATTCTTGTTAAAATACAGACCATTTCTGTTAAGAAATTCACACTTTATCTAGTTTCTCATCTTATTTTAGCAGCATAAACCCTTCCCAGGAAAATGTATAATGAAAATATAGCTAAATTAAATACCAAAATAATTGGGAATTTTTTTGTTGGGGAAAATTTTTTTTTTTAATCTAACCAATCAGAACCAATCATGAAAGATAATGAGTATAGTAGCTATTATCAAGGCTGGCTTAGGGAGCACTGATTACTGAGTGGAGTTCAGACTAAAGCAGTTTCCTCTTGGATATCACCCAAGCATCTTTTTGAAAGTAACAAAACACAACATCCTCTCTGAGACATTTCTACAGCTGGAATTACAGTAACAGCATGAAAGCAATATCCCAAATGCATATCCATTTTTACACCATCACCAAACTGATTAACTCTATTGAATAATGTTCACAGGAGCTGCATTGAATGCTACCTGTCTGCAGATGGCCAGGCCCAAGAAGAATGTGTTGACAAATGCAAACTAGCTGGTGCGACCATCAGCGAAGAAGAAGGTCCTACTTGTTTTAAATTGCTTTCCCTTCCTTTGCACAGTTTTAGAGAGGCAGAAACTCTGCGGCGTGCTTTTCAGTAGCTCAACCTCATTTGTACCGGTGTGGAGGGTTGGGGGGGTTAGTTCACTGGCATTCATTTTTAAGAGTAAATGCTTTCCAGAAGGCTAAAGGCTTGATGGTTTGGGATACAAGCAACTGAAAGTCCAGCTTTTCTGTTTGACTTCAGCTCTGTTGGCAGATTCATCTCTGCTTAACACATGCAGCTGGAGAGAATTCCAGAATGCTGTAATTTTTTTTGAATTAGAAAAGAGGAAAATTGAAGAAAGAGCTAAATATTAGCCCCCTAACTTGAAATCATCCTCTGTCGTCTGGCTGCCTTATTTCACCATAGGAAGAGGTGAGGTGTAGTATGGGTTTCCTGACAACAGCACTCAGGCATCGGGCAGTTTTTGGTTAGTGGCCATTTTTCCTCCCCTTCCCTCCATGTTTTTACTCCCAACTTTCCAAACATGGATATTACATGGTCATCTTTTTTTAAATTGAAGTACAGTTGCTCTACAATATTGTGTTAGTTTCTGCTGTACAATGAAGTGAATCAGCCATATGTAAACATATATCCCCCCCGCCGTGTCGTGGGCCTCACTCCCACCCTGTCCCCTCACATGGTCATCATTAATCCCCTGTGCCCTCAGTCCCAAACTCCAACAAAGGCCTGTTACCTTTAGGAGGTGCTTGCTCAGTACCTCAGTTATGTCCCACTGTTTGTGACCCCATGGACTGCAGCCCATCAGGCTCCTCTGGCCATGGGATTTCCCAGGTGAGAATACTTAAGTGGGTTGCCATTTCCTCCTCCAGGGGAACTTCCCGACCCAGGAACTGAACCTGCGTCTCTTGTGTCTCCTGCATTGGCAGGCAGATTCTTTACCACTGTGCCACCCAGGAAGCCTTGTTACCTTTAACTGCTAAGCTAACTCTGCTCTTGCTTCTGTCTGCCATTTTTGAAGTGACTTACTTAAAATCAGATTCCTTCTAATGGCAAAAGGCTATCTCAGATATGTAAATCGGTTGTATTTTAGCTGGGAAGGCATTTAAAAAATAATTTGTGATCTTTAAAACAAAACCGATGACTGCTCCTCCCAAAGGGACTGTCTGGGGGTATTTGTTTTTCCATCATCACAAACCCGCCATGAGGTAGGAACCACTGCTCAGATAGGAACCTTGCTCTGCACGCCTTAGAGGGGCAACTCTGATGTATTTTGGGTGGAGTGGAATAACCAAGATGATAATTTATGACAATCTAGCATATGTGTCTTGAATAATGAAACTAGAATACAGAAATTAATCCATTTCCAAAGTGATATAAGTTAGTGATAGTTCTATTGTTTTGAAAATTACCAACATTGTTTTAAAATTGAGGTTTCTGACTGTGCACAGTTAAATGACCCTATATGGAGGGGTGGGTTTAGTGCTCATGAAACCCCTTGCCTGTGCGTTTCTGGTGCTTTTTTAAGATAAATATGCCAAATAGCCATAAATTGGACAAGATGGTATGTACCTCACACTAATACCGAAGATGAGATGTGGTAAAAGCACCGAGTAAGATAGCGTTTGTGGCCTGTCCACATTTGTAACAAGTCCACAATCTCAGCATATCCTTCTGGCTTCATTTCACAGCAAGCAGTTGGTATATTTACCAAGTGTTTCAAAGAAATGACTAAAAATTGCAGAAAATGCCCTGCAAATGACTGGAATCAAATTAACTAACAGCATGGGACATCTAATGTGCTGAGGGGGAAGAAGAAATCAACCTTGGAAACACGTAAATCACAAATAGGGAATTACTACATGTACATATACAGTTTTCTGAGTATAGTTAGTTAGTTAGTGTTAGTTGCTCAACCATGTCTGACTCTTTGAGACCCCATGGATGGTAGCCCGCCAAGCTCCTCTGTCCATGGGATTTTCCAGGCCAGAATACTGGAGTGGGTTGCCATTTCCTTCTCCAGGGAATCTTCCTGACCCAGAGATCAAGCCTGGGTCTCCCACGTCATGGGCAGATTCTTTACCATCTGAGCCACCAGGGAAATGCCTTTCTGAGTATAGATGATCATAAATGCTTGGATTTGAGAGGAAGATTATATTCTCAAGTAGCCTATAAATTGTTTCATTATTCTTATGGTATAATTGACTAAATTATCTTCAAAATAGGGGAATACAACCATTTCTAATTCAGAAATCAAAGTGATTGGTTTACTAACACCATTTAAAGCAGTAATCGTGATGAATTTGAAAGAAAAAATATCTTTGTCAGCCTGAGAATTTACAAGTCACTCTTCTAATGGGTTGTTGTTGTTGCTGTTGTTATTAAGTCCTAAGTCCTGTCCAACTCTGCGGCCCCATGGACTGTAGCCCACCAGGTTCCTCTGTCCATGGGATTTTCCAGGCAAGAGTACTGGAGTGGGTTGCCATTTTCTACTCCAAAGGATCTTCCTGACCCAGGGATCGAAACTATGTCTCTTGTGTCTCCTGCATTGGCAGGCAGATTCTTTTACCACAAGTGCCACAAGCATATGTATCTTCTAATGAGCCTTTTTAACAAGTTCTGTTTCAAACTACTCACCCAGTCATGTTATCGATCATATCATCTTGAAATTATCACTGCATATTTGCTCTTCCATGGGATCTTTTATCAGCTCATCCTTCCCCTCACAAGGACATGAAGAGTAAAGTAAGCATAAACCTCATAATCTAAATAAATTATTCCTCAAATGTGCTATGATGACTTGTGTGAGCATTTCTAAGGCCATGTGGCTTAATTTTTATATTCCTTTTTACTGAAATAGAAGTCTTGAATTTACCTCAACATTCATGTATTCAGAGCATTGTTACTCAAAGTATGTTCCATGGAACCCTAGTCTGAAAATGTCACACGGACAAAAGCGCCATGGTCATATGAATTTTGCAAATGGGAAGTTAAGCTTTTTGTTTGCTTTGCAAGACTGAGAGCTATCACGCATATTAAATTAAATGTGCATTGTGAATCTTCAGGTGAGGCAAAAGGAAAAATTAGAGTAAGGAAGGATTCCCAAACTTATTTGACCCCAGAACGCTTTTTTTTTTTCTTTCCTGGGAAACTGTTTTCTCTGAGAAGTACTGTCTCTGCCCCAAAGTGAAGGTCTCAAATACATGGTTATCTTGAGTCAATGGTGCAGACAGTTTATATTTTCCACATCCTTCCTAGAACTTCCCAGACCCCAGCGTCTTCACCTCCATTCTCACATTTCTTCCTTTTCTATGTATGATTTCATGGACTGCCTGAGATCTTATTTTCATTCTATTATTCTAAAACAGTGCTGCTAGCCCTCACACAAGTGGGTAAAACAGAAAGGTCCATTTCTAATGAACAACAAAAGAAAACCTTAGCAGCTAATTATGCAAATCTCCAGCCCAAGCTGGTCCTTTTCACTACACATTCAATAATGCCATTTTAATACCCAAACACTACAAAACAGGCGAAATCTAGAGTCATAACAGTCATGAAAAGGAGTGGTGAAGTAATTAAAGCAAGAAGGGAGTCATGACTCAAAGGTCATGTTAGCAGTTCCATTAAAACTTTAAAAATCCTGGCCAAGTAAATTAAGCCTCCCTGTGCTTCGGTGTAGCTATTTAAGAGGAAATTAAAAAGCAGGATTAATATTACTGAAAACAGTATTATAAGCTGGCCACATATTTTCTACCTGAGAATAAAATGTTCCATTAAGCAAGTTTTAGAAGAGCAGGGCGTGTGTGCGCTGTCATGGCAAAGCAGGAAGAGAAGGAAAAAAACACTCCAACAAGAAAAAGCATATTCCATAAGATTCCATGAGTCCTAGCTAACTGGAGCGGTTTGGTAGGAGAATGTGTGGTGGAGGTCATCTGAAAATGACCAAAGTATGAATTACATACGTAGTATTGTTGCTGTCAAACACATGAAATAACACAAATTTCACTAATCAAGTGTTGCCTGGAGGTGCCCAAACCTCTTCGTCAGAATCAGCTCTTTAAAGATACTATTAACAATTCATGAATATGCAAGCTTCTGTCCACAGACTTCTCAAATCAGAATAGCCAGGGTGAGTCCCTGGAATCCATCATTTCAAAGCTCCTAGGTGATTTGTATGTGGGCATGCTAAGTCATTTGAGTCGTGTCTGATTCTCCAGGCAAAAATACTGGAGTGGGTTGCCATGCCCTCCTCCAGAGGATCTTCTGGATCCAGGGATTGAACCTGTATCTCCTATGTCTCCTGCATTGGCAGGCGGGTTCTTTACCACTAGTGCTGCCTAGGAAGCCTCCCAGGTGATTTAGATGATGGTAAACAGTTGGGAATGACCAGATGAGAATAATTTGTAATTAGATTTCTTAATATTTCTATGTAAATAGGATGCTTGTAATGGATTCGAAGGGGCTTTCCAGGTGGTTCAGTGGTAAAGAATCCACCTGCCAATGCAGGATATGTGGGTTTGATCTCTAGGTGGGGAAGATCCCCTAGAGAAGGAAATGGCCACCCACTCCAGTATTCTTGCCTGGAAAATCCCATGGACAGAGGGGCCTGGAGGGCTACAGTCCATGGGGTCAAAAAACAGACACAACTTAGTGATTAAACAACAGCAACAAAAGGATTCAGAAACAGTTTGTTCACTTAAATGTATCCTCTGAAATCTTATTAATAATGTTAAAGGCTTCCCTGATAGCTCAGTTGGTAAAGAATCTGCCTGCAATGCAGGAGATCCCGGTTTGATTTCTGGGTGGGGAAGATCCACTGGAGAATGGATAGGCTACCCACTCCAGTATTCGTGGGCTTCCCTTGTGACTCAGCTGGTAAAGAATCCACCTGAAATGTGAGAGACCTGGGTTCAATCTCTGGGTTGGGAAGATCCCCTGGGGAAGGGAAAGGCTACCCACTCCAGTATTCTGGCCTGGAGAATTCCATTAACTGTATAGTCCATGGGGTCGCAAAGAGTTGGACATGACTGAGCAACTTTCACTTTCAAATGTTTTACTAGTCTCAGTTGTTATGGATAATACAGGCATGCTTCTTGTAAGACTTTGGCATGAGGTGTTTAATTTTATAAATTAAAGGCAAAAAAACCCCCACATTTCTTTCTTTCTATGACTATGGCATTGTGAAACCAAAAATAGATTATTGTTTAATTTTTCTTCATTAGAGTCAGAGGAACACAGCTAGATTCTGTTTTATTGAAAAAAATTTTATGTTGAAACTAATGAGAAAAGTTACAGATCTAACAAGACTATGTCCAAGATTACAGAGACAATCCCTATATTCTGACCCATTGTATCATAAGACACTCGCTTTGGATCATATGGACTCTCATGATAGCTCAGTTGGTAAAGAATTTACCTGCAATGCAGGAGACCCCTAATTTGATTCCTGGGTGGGGAAGATCCACTGGAGAAGGGATGGGCTACCCACTCCAGTATTCTTGGGCTTCCCTTATGGCTCAGTTGGTAAAGAATCCACCTGCAATGTGGGAGACCTGGGTTGGGAAGATCCCCTGGAGAAGAGAAAGGCTACCCACTCCAGTATTCTGGCCCCGAGAATTCCATGAACTGTATAGTTTATGGGGTCGCAAAGAGTTGGACACAACTGAGTGACTTTCACTTGGATCATGGGTCTTAAAATTTTAAGATAAGAGCAAATGGTCATTCTATTTACAGGTTTATGAAAAAAAGTGTAACAGTATCATTAAAAAGTCTCTAACTTAGAGGAGAGCTTTAAGTAAGTTTTTTTTTTTAAATTAGAAAAACCTTATATGATTTTGGCATAGGTGCCAGACCACTAAAATGTCTGATACATAGTATTAACATTATTGACCATTTTACTATATTATCAATTTCTGTCATGGTATTCATTCTCTGGTTCTTGAATAATCTCAGTTTTTTTAATTTGAAAAAGATTTGCGGAAAATTGAAATTTTTTCTTTAATTGAGAAAATGGCTATATGAGTGGTAGGCCAATGGTTGTCCTGTGTGTGTGTTTTTGCTAATTGTTTCAGTCGCGTCCAATTCTTTGCAACTGTATGGACTGTAGCTAGCCAGGCTCCTCTGTCAATGGGATTCTCCAGGCAAGAATCCTGGAGTAGGTTGCCATTTCCTTCTCCAGGGGATCTTCCCAACCCAAGGATCAAACCCACATTTCTTAAGACTCCTGCACTGGCAGGCAAGTTCTTTACCACTAGTGCCACCAGGGCATCCTAGTCTCCTTTTATTCTGGAATTTACCTTTATCCTGCTGGTCTCTATGCTATATAACACTTCAGTCTGTTAACTTGTATTGATTTATATTTACTGTTGTGAGCATACATGACCAGCAATCTGACTAGGACATTGTGGAAAAGGCCCCTTTAGAAATACACTATGTTTGAACAGTGTAGTCTCTTTATGAAATGTAATCTAGGGTTCTTCCCAGATACTCTGAGCCAAAGAAACCATATGGCTTCCTCACTGCCATAATCTGAGCCATTCTGTTCCCAATACAGTACCTGCCTTGAAGCACTTCACTCCATTGAAATTGTGCACCTATCAGACTGATGGGTGCATTTGATGGTCAGTCCTGATTGACCACACCTGGAACTGTTCTTCTGGAACAGGAGTAGAAATTAAACCCTCAGTGGGTGGAGGAAAATCCTATGTCTTTTCTATTCCTATTCTGCAACGTTGGAAATTCCTATTTGCATAATAAAACTCAATACTACTTTGCTTTAAAAAAACATCTTTTGGAAACTCATTTAACCTAATGAATGACTTCTTTATCTACAGATTTCTCAAAGGATAGCTCTGTTTCCTGTACTCTGCAAGGAGAAAATGAATGCCTTATTACATTCCTACTAACTACAGATAATGAAGGGAAAACTGTCATTCACAGCATCAACGAGAAAGGTGGGTGGCTTGCCTTCCCTTGTCAGTGATAAAAAATATTACATGAGAAAGGAGAAAACAACCAGAAACATACTCTGGGTAGCTTGCCAGGAAAGACATTTCCAAATTTTTTATTTCCCTATGACTGAAAGATACCTATTGAAAGGTTTGGTATGTTCCAATGTCTCTTATTAAGACCAAATACCAGAGAAGAGTGTTCCAATCCAAAAAGGTGGCTGATGAATTATAGAAAGGTGGACCAATTAAATGTCAGCAAAAGGTATGGCTTTAGGAAAGACTAACAGGGAAGAGGAGTACAATGGTCTAAGAGAACAAGCTTTGAATCAGGCAAACCTTGGGCTCAGATCCTGCTCCACCACTTCATTGACGTTTTGGAAGATACTTGCTCTGCATGTCTCTATTTCCTCATCTGTAAAATGGGAAAAACAACAGTACTTTCTTCTAAGGGTTGAGTCAAGGATTAAGTGAAAAAATGCATGTAAAACATGTACTAGTTAATAACTTACCCAATGGGTCGTTAAATGACAGCTGAGTCAGAAAAGGCATGAGTGACAAGGAAGGAAGGAAGGAATCTCTAAAGGAAGTCCGAGTCCATCGCTTCTTGCGAGTTTTCCTCCATACCAATTCATGGAGTCAGCTTCATTTTCAGTGAAGGAGAGAGAGAAGCTTACAGCCAGGAGAGAAGAAAATAGTGAGAAAAGCACTTTTGTTGAGACGTTCTAAAGTTTTAGTGAGTTTCACCTGGGGAGCTTGTTAGACTGCCTGTGTCCTGAGTAAGCAGGCCAAATGTGGCCCAGGAATCTGCATTTTAACACTTCTCCAGGCAACTCTGATACAGCTGGCTTTTAGACCTTTTCTGGGTGACTCTAACCCTCACAGCCCTGTCTGCCTGCTTAGATACTCACAGATGCCTCACCTTTTCTGTCTTCAGTTAATGATGTGCCCCTAAACCTTTACGGTAGAAACGACAGCTGCATGAAATCAGACCTCTCTGGCTCTTGTCATCAGCCTCCTCCTCTTTCCCCCAAAAGCCTGGAGCCCAACTTCTGGCCCAGACAAGGGCAGCAAGGCAGGCTAGAAGGCTGAGGTGTTTTGTTGGGTGTGCTGGTCTACCAATGGGCTGACAAAGCATTAAGTCCTGAATGTGAAATCAAAGCCACTCCTTATACTATTAACTCCATTGGAAAGGCAACTTTCAAACAAAAACGAAACTTTCCAGAATAGGTTCCGTCTTTAATTCAAGGACTTTCGTATCTAGTTGATTTTCTTTTTTTCTTGTGAAACTTGCCTTTGGTTGCTAAATGCTTCCTCATTACTAAACTGTTGGGTTTTTCTTCTTTTGTCCACACAATAGGAGTGGCACATCAACATGCCATCTTTCTGAGAAGCCCTCAGCTGCCCTGATGTCTTTTTATTAAGGCTTTTTATTCCCCCTCTGCTTTTGTAGCAGGAAAAATTGAGGGGGAAATGACCTCCCTAAGGTTTAACAGGAGTCACCTGACAGCTTGAAGGATGCTCCTTTCCTGGTAAATGTTCCCAGATAGATCAGAGCTTCTGGGGGCCCTGGACAGAGCTTGACCCTGGAGTCTGTTGTCCCCTCTCACAGCTTTAAGACCAGAGAGCCCCAGGGCAGCCGGTTGGAGGCACCCGGAGAAAAGAGGCAAAATGAGAAAGGAGGATGTGAAAGTTAAGGAGTCCCAGGGTTCTCCAACCACATAGAAAAAGATAGCCAAGTGACGAGTCACCATCAGTGTGTGTGTGAATGTAGGGAGATCTTCAATCATCTATTTTCCAGAGAAACTTCCAGCAGACAAAAGCCGCATTCACGAGAACCACGATGAATGATAGTTGGGGAGGCTTCCTGGCATGGATATGAGTGTGGGATCTGACACCCACAGGTTCCACCTTGGAGATTCCAAGCCTTTGAGGTCTTGAGGATAGAAAGGGAGAAGGGTGCCTTTGTTGTAATACTACTACTATTACTGCTACTAACAATAATGGCAGCTGTCATTTATTGAGCCCTTATTAATACCATGTCAGGTGTTATTCTACATGTTTTACATGTATTAATTCAACATTCTCAACAACCATATAAATCAGGTATTGCTATGATTTCCATCTTATGGGTAAGGAAATTGACACGTTAATAATTTGCTAGGTCCTGCAGCAATTAAATACTAGCACTGGTTAGGATCTCTGGCAGTCTGGCCGGGCGCCCGTGCTCTTAACTACTGTGCTATACTGCCTCCCACTGGCTGAGTGAGCATAAAGAAATCTGAATCCCCAGATTATGTCAGAGAGCACTCTCCCATAGAAATGTTATGCAAACCACATGGTATTGTTAAATTTTCTAGTTAACCTTTGTGTAATTTTTGACTAGAGGATAATGGCTTTACAATGTTGTGTTACTTTCTGCCATACAACAACATGAATCAGCCATAATTGTATCTATATCCCCTCCCTCTTGGAGCCATCCTCCCGCCTCCCATAAAAAGTATAAAATAAATTAATTTTAATAGTATGTTTTATTTAATCCATTACATCCAAAATCTTATGTCAATGTACAGTCAATATAAAATTGTTAATGAGATATTGTACTTTTTTTTCTTATCAAGTTTTCAAAATCAGTGTGTATTTCACACTTAACACAAAGCCTAATTCTGAAAAATCACATTTCTAGTGACTATTGAGCTAGAGCCACATGTGACTGGGCTACCAGACTGGCAGCATTAGAAATTCAGCACTTTAGAATTAGATGTCGCACTGACCTGGACTCAACAGACAAGCCTGGATGGTACACAGTGATAGAGAAAGCCTTTCCTCCTACCTACAACATGTCTTCAGCATGAACATCTCAAGAAATACTGAAGAGAGTATGGAAAGTGGAAATTTCTTCTGTGTAATACCTGCTCTGGAGTCTGGGCCAAAATCCTTGCTTGACAAATGTTTAATTCCCAGTGACTCTAAATTCTTAAAATAAGTATCTCCACCAGGCCATGCCCGTTCCTCCTATATTTATTGCCTACCGGAGAAGGTGATGGCAACCCACTCCAGTACTCTTGCCTGGAAAATCCCACGGATGGAGGAGCCTGGTAGGCTGCAGCCCATGGGGTCGCCAAGAGTCGGACCAACTGAGCGATTTCACTTTCACTTTTCACTTTCATGCGTTGGAGAAGGAAATGGCAACCCACTCCAGTGTCCTTGCCTGGAGAATCCCAGGGACAGGGGAGCCTGGTGAGCTGCTGTCTATGGGGTCGCACAGAGTCGGACACAACTGATCCACTTAGCAGCAGCAGCAGCAGAGAGCCCTCCTAATTCATGTTCTGGCTGCAGGGTCTCAGCAAGCTTCATTTTGCTTCGAGCAAGAATGTTCTATGCCCCACCCCAGACATTTCACAGTCAAAGATGTCGCCAGTATATATTCTCATGGACACAGGCCTGACACTTTCTTTGCAGGAGTGTTGCTAACCTACTAGAAGAAGCCATGGTTCATTTGCTATTCTAGAAACCGTCTTTAGATCTTCATACTGTAGCAGCTATTTCATTAACTCCTCTACTTATTTCTGCCTAATCACCTTACATGGCTTTTTGGCTAAAGAACAAAAGTGTGTGAGACCAGGCGTCATGCTGTTAGGGGGTCATTAGTCCCGCTCAAATTCAGATCTGCTATAGATCTTACCTTGAAAGCAGCATGACTCGTCCTGTGTGTATAACTCTCCTTATTAAATATCTAAAAGCAATAAGAGTTAGGATAAACTAAGCATGATTCATTTCCTCCCGAGATACCACGGATTTGCCTCACTTCTTGCAGAGGGAGGCAGATATTTAATGATAATTTTTATGGGGGATTTTTTTTCCCATGATAGCAAAAGGAGAGCTTAATTATAATGCTTCATTAAGAAATGTATCATCTCCCAGGCATATTGCAAGTGTTATTAGTCATTCTGCTGTCAATGAGAGAAGGAACTGTATAATTACAAAATTGTATTAATATCATCAATAGAGTCAAAATAACATTTCATAGAATGTTCGAGTAGAAAGGACTATACAGAACACCTAATTTCTCAAACTTCCCTGGAGATAAGAATCACTTGGGATACTTTTAACAATAAAGAGTCTGTGGCTCCATCCAAACCAACTGAATTACAATCTCAGGGGATGGGTCTAGGAATTTCAGGGGTGGGTTTAATAAGCATGAGCACCTGGGCATAATCTTATCAGGAAGTTAAGGGAACACTGAAGCCCCACACCTTGGTTTTACAGGCGAGGGCACTGGGGCTCAGAGAGATGGGGAGACTTAATGGATTTCAGACAGCTACCGTCCATCAGATGGGAATGGAACCTACCTCTCCTGAACCCAATTCAGAAATTTTCCAAGACACCAGGGCACTGCATTAGAGTGAAAATAAAACTGAAATTCATGATTATTTTCTGTCTACATATTTTAAAAGGAAGAGCAAGTAGTATACTTCTCGGGGGTAGGTTGTATTTAATTTTGAGTGTAATCTCCTACATGATTCAAGAAAATCCATGAAAAAGTGTATGTGTGTGTACACATTCCATTTCTACTTTGTCTTATACTCAGAAGAGGTCATCTTTAGTAAACTACAGTCTTTTTCACTGATCCTTTAAATACTCCACGTGTATTAATTGTCACTCTTTTGAATTCTAATTCTTTTTGAGTCAGTCATTCAAGTTCATATCCATTTGCTTTGAATAAATTAAGTTCTTACTTTAGCTTTTGTTTCCTTTGAAGACATAGGGCTATCCTTCAACAAATAACTCATTTTTTCAAATTCAGCAAAACAAAAGAGATTATTATCTTTCCTGTATTGGAGAAAAAGTATGGTTTGAAAAATTTAATGAGAAATGTTTTCTCTACATCAGAACATTAACTGAACCATCTCCTTAATGTAATTTTCTTTGTTTCCACAGACTGTCCAAAACCTCCAAATATTCCCATGATCATGTTGGGGGTTTCGCTGGCTATTCTTCTTATTGGAGTCGTCCTACTGTGCATTTGGAAGCTCCTGGTGTCTTTTCATGATAGGAAAGAAGTTGCCAAATTTGAAGCAGAAAGGTCAAAGGCCAAGTGGCAAACGGTATGTACACACCTACTTCTTGTCCTGAGGAAAAGATGGGGTGTTGGATTTCTTTTGCACTAAGAGTTAAACTGTCACATTCTTTCTCTGCTCCTCTCACCATGTCCCCAACAGCTGGTTTCTGTTCTGCTTTGGGGACAAAGGGGCCTCTGTCCATTCTCTGGGACTCAAATTGTCCTCACAGCATTCATTTGTCTCTCATTGCAACAAAGATTTCCCCTACTCCGAAGAGTCTCATGGAACTCCTCATACGGTTAGCTACTTAGGAACATCAAGGCGATAAATTTTATTCTTTACCACCAGAAGGTTCCTGCAGGCCCAATTTGACAAGCATACATGCTACATCTAAACATTTCCATAAATCGGCTGTTAGAGCTAATGAAATAATGTTCAGGAGTAGTATGACAGTTCATGCCAATTTCCATGGAAATACTCATTACTCACAACAGGTTAAAAAAGTAAGGCAAGAAGACTTAAAATACCATCCAGTTAGCTCTTCTGAACAGCATCAATTTTAAACAGCTACCTGAAAAAAAAAACCCTCCAAAGTATTGACTTTTAAACATATGTACTCAATAGATATAATTTATGTCTTCTCTTCACAGTGGGCAAACACAAAACAGGACTCCAATTTTCTGTGTTTCTTTTCCACAGGAGAGATAATTACATTTCTAGAGGCCCATAGAAACAATTTCATGGTTTTAATTTCATCTCTCTCTCTCTAATGGTGTGTCCAGCTATCTGATAGCAATTATCTTACATTGCTGATTCTTAAGACCATGATATCACTGGAGAAAATACAGGCAAATGCAATGCTCCTTTGGGTTCATCTCCCCAAATAATTGATGTTAACACTTTTTTCTCTGGTTCTATAATGATATCTTCCGTACCTAAAGCAAATGGAATTTTCTGTTTTAGGTACATTTATCTTAATAAGGGATGTTATATCTTATGTAGTTATTTTGAAATAAATATGGTGCAGGGCAATAGACCATGAAAATTTTTATCTACTTTATCTTCCCATTAAAAATACCTTTAGACACAACAACCAAATGCAACGTTTTGATCTTGATTTGAGCACTCTAACTAATATATATTTTTGGACAACTGGAAAAAAGTATAGACCTGGGTATTAGACTGATGGCAAGAAATTATGGTTAATTCAGTCAGGTAGGATAATGGCATGAGTCTTTGATAGAAAATAATTAAGGTTTACAGTAAAAAGGAAGTGAAAGCTGGGTTTGCTCTTAAATAATTCAGCCAAAAGAGAAAGAGGGATAGTTGAAGTAACTGTGGCAGAATCTTGATAACCCCTGAATCTGGCTGATGGGTCTACAGAGGTTCGTGACACGACTTTCCTCTTCTTTTGTGTATGAGTGGACTTTTCCTAATTAAACAAAACCCTTAGTAATGTAAAGTGAGGATTTGCAATGAAGATATAATGTTTCTGTCTCTAATGAGGTAAAAATGTAACCTAACAAGTTAGTTGGTGACTTAGAACCCAGTACTATGAAGCCAAAGTATTGGAGCAATTAACTTCCCCTGACTCCCTGTCCATAGATGTTGTTTTTAACTCTCACCAACTGTCAAGAAAATGCCTGGCAGGGGTCAGAAGGCAACCAGGTTAAACAATGTTATTAGTGTGTTCATGTCAATCTCAAACCCCTAATCCATCCCTTACCCACCCAACCCATTTCCCCGGTAGCCATAGGTTCATACACACTACTATTGTAAAACAGGTAATCAAAAAGGACCTACTGCATATAGCACAGGGAACTCGATTCAGTATTCTCTAATAACCTAAACTGGAAACATTTTTGGAAAAGAAGCAAACAAGAATGTGATTAAGTTAGTACCAAATGCAATAGCAGTTAGTTGAAAGACCACGAGCCCTATGCAGTAGTCTTGATACTCCCATTTTTTAATGTAAGAAAATTGAGGCTCAGAGAGGATAAGAGATTTCCCAAATTGCTGCTTTATGATGGAGCTAAAATCCTAATTGCAGCCTTTTCTTCCAAGCACAGCCTTGACCCTCCTAGAAATAATAGGCAGGTGTTCTGAAAACAAGCACTTGGGCAATTATATGATGAGTATCTACTAACCAGCACTTTTTCATGTTCTCCTACAAAGGCATGAATCCTGACAAATGATTAATATCTTTAAAATAACATTTTAATTAACAGTTAATTTTCCCCAAAACATGAATTGTTTTCCCTCAGGATGTAGAACATGACTGAAATTCAAATGCTGAATTTTTGTTGTCTCTTTACCTAAAGTGGAATTAAAATATGCATTAAACAGATAAAAGCATAAATGAAAAATATTATTCCCTGTTAAATTGAGTTTCTTTGAATAACAAATGTTTGATGTTCTTGACTAGATAATGACTGGGTCATAATTATTCACTTGGATGCAAAAGAGGTTTAATTCAAATTATTCAATTCAAATTTCACTAATATATCCTATTGAAAAAAAAAAGAATGCTGCTCAGTGCATCCATTTTGGGGTCTTTTGATTTGATTTTGTTTTCATCTAAAACCTTTTTCCTCTTGAAGAACTGAATTTGGTCTTCAAACCCAAGGGATCTCAACGGACAGCAGTGGGATCTTCTGACCCCTAGGCCCCCATTAGACTCTAAAGGCCATAGAGCTCTGGATAAGAAAGAGCTTTGTTCTTGCCTCCTAAAATATTTCATTCATCAACTATAAAGAAAGGTTACTTCTTATTACACATTTAGAAATAACCCCCCATCCATAGTCTTTATGAAAACACAAAGGGAAGATATTTAAATCCATTTTTGATAAGACATTTTTTTCTAGGATGACAAGTCATTAACTAAAGGCGAAAAACGTTCAGTCTGACATTCGTTACAGTCATGGATTGATTTTGCACTGCACTAAGCAAATCAGGTCTACATTTGGCAGTTAGGCAGTCATTAAGGCAGCTGTGGGTCATGACAGAGAGCTTTCTTATTACCACTTTTTCAAGCTCAAAAAATGTGCCATTGGATTTGTAAAATCCACAGCCTATATTAGCACCACCCAGAACTCCTGGGGGAGTCAGTCTAGTGACTCCAGAGGGTTGGAGGAAACCTGACCTTGTTTAAACAGTGCAGGAGGGCAGATCCACTGGAAATGGAGCCAGACCCAAGCCTGTGTCTCAGCTGGAAATCCTAGTCAGAGACGCTGCCACTGGCATGGCACTAAAGAAGTCAGTGCTGGACATCACCCCACTTTCTCCTGCCAACAACATTTCATTTGAGCTCATTCTTCTGAGTTCTGATCATCAGCTGAGGCCAGGAAAAACTCTACTGGCCTGCATCAAATGTACTTGCTTTTACCCTAGCTTTAAGCTTCACCTTACCCTCCTACCATGTTGGGATCTGCTTCATCCACCACCCCTATTAGCGTGCCCAGACTCTATGACTACCTTTGCAAGAGACCCCCCCAAATATTGTAAACTTTAATAAACAAAGTTGCCTCAAAACACAGAAAGAAAACTGCACAATCAAAATGAAACATTCAACAAAATATCTGCCAAATAGCATTGTGTATCCAGTCAATTGCAACTTAAGTCACTTCCTTTGCTGTGCATATCAACTGTGTTTAGTGTGAGACATGGGTTGCCTGACATGATCTGTGATGGGGTCCACAAAAGAGCTCCTAGTCCTACAAAGCTCTGCCCTGGCCCTACTCACAGCTTGTTTCCTCTTACACAGTGTCTGGTTTCCTAAGTCCCCTAATTCCTCCAGGACAGTGCCCCACCCATTATTCCCTGCCTTCACATCTCACTTTTTTCCCGTCTTTCCTCTTCAGTCGAGTCCCTTATTCTTCTGTACCCAACTTAAACTTACTAGTTTGCAATTAAATTAATCTCTTAAATTTAAACACATGAATTTTGTTTGTGAACGAGACTCTGCTTGCATCTAAGACCACATCCATCTGCCATATACCCTCCAAATCTCAAGTTCTTATTGTAGTAGGACTAAGTAAGGACTGGAGGGTCCTCATGATTATCCAAGCTGACCTCAGGAGTAGAAGCAATATAGTGACTTGGCCTTCACTCGTCATCCACCACCAGGGAACCTCTTCTTTATTTGCCCTCTTTACTGAGATAGCGTCTCTCTGCAAAGGTGCATGGACAAGGGTAACATGTTGCTCAGTCAGAGGCAGGCCACTGGCTCTGGGCAACACAGAAACAGGTGTAGGTGTGACTCCTCTTCACAGTGAAGACACTGCAGTGCATCCAAGGGAAACAAGAGGGAGAGGCCAGAGAATGGTTTTCAATTTTATTCAGTTCTTCTGAGAGCTGAGAGAAGTGTACTGAGAAAGCAAATACAATTGCTTTTTTTTTCTTTCAAATCTATGCCTAGAAAATGCTACCATCTCTGCCATTTGGGGGATAAGGAGATCAAAGTATGATCATTTGGAGGGTCAGAGGTGGCACCCAGACTCCATACATACTCAAAAAAGGGCTTGGAAATGCTGTGCTGAATCCCAAAGCCCAGAAATGGGGCATATCTTTAGCACCCAATCCAGGACCTTAAAAAAAGGAAATTCCAAATGCCAAGAAGTTATAGGTAAGTAGGACTGATGCTGAAGCTGAAGCTCCACTACTTTGGCCACCTGATGTAAAGAACTGACTCACTGGAAAGACCCTGATGCTGGGAAAGACTGAAGGCAAGAGAAGGGGGTGACAGAGGATAGTTGAATGGCGTCAGCAACTTGATGGACATGAATTTGAGCAAGCTCTGGGAGTTGGTGATGGACAGGGAAACCAGGCCTGCTGCAGTCCATGGGGTCGCAAAGAGTCAGACACGACTGAGCGACTGAATTGAACTGATGAGAAGAAGCAGCACTTTTTGAGCACTTACTATGTGCCAGGTACCTGCTGAAGTACGGTCCTCATGGACCAGGTGGGCACTTTGGTAATCCCTCTTATGATTGAGAATGCCAAGGTTCAGAACTGCTTAACTAAGGTTACATGGTAGAGCTAGGTTAGAACCCAGGCTCTCTGAAGCCAAAGTCTGCATGCCTAACCTTGGGGAATGGGAGAGAAGGAAATATTCCTTATGCAGACGTCTTGTGCCTGCATGGAACAATGAAACTGAAGGAGACAAATTGGAGGCTCAGGTTGAGCATTTATTCAAACACCTAGAGAGCTTTGGGCTGTCTGGTCCTGGTGATGGCACCTGGAAACACATCTACAGTCAGACAGAGCAATTGAATTATCCAGGCTTTGCCCACAACCTTTCTACTGCCCTGGGGGCAAAGCTGTTTTGCCCAACCCTCCTGGGGACCAGTACTCTGTCATGAGCCCGGTATCCCACATGCCCGTCTCTTGTGACTCTCTCCTTCCCACACTGTTATTCTCTAGCAAGGGAAAGCCACCAAATTCTTTTTACTAGCAAAAAAGCAAATGGCTGTCCGAGGAGGCCTTACAAATAGCTGTGAAAAGAAGAGAAGCGAAGAGCAAAGGAGAAAAGGAAAGATATTCCCATCTGAATGCAGAGTTCCAAAGAATAGCAAGGAGAGATAAGAAAGCCTTCCTCAGCGATCAATGCAAAGAAATAGAGGAAAACAACAGAATGCGAAAGACTAGAGATCTCTTCAAGAAAATTAGAGATACCAAGGGAACATTTCATGCAAAGATGGGTTCAATAAAGGACAGAAATGGTATGTACCTAACAGAAGCAGAAGATATTAAGAAGAGGTGGCAAGAATACACAGAAGACCTGTACAAAAAAGATCTTCATGACCCAGATAATCACGATGGTGTGATCACTCACCTAGAGCCAGACATCCTAGAATGTGAAGTCAAGTGGGCCCTAGAAAGCATCACTACGAACAAAGCTAGTGGAGGTGATGGAATTCCAGTTGAGCTATTTCAAATCCTGAAAGATGATGCTGTGAAAGAACGGTATTCAATATGCCAGCGAATCTGGAAAACTCAGCAGTGGCCACAGGACTGAAAAGGTCAGTTTTCGTTCCAATCCCCAAGAAAGGCAATGCCAAAGAATGCTCAAACTACTGCACAATTGCTCTCATCTCACACGCTAGTAAAGTAATGCTCAAAATTCTCCAAGACAGGCTTCAACAGTACATGAACTGTGAACTTCCAGACGTTCAAGCTGGTTTTAGAAAAGGCAGAGGAACCAAAGATCGAATTGCCAACATGCGCTGGATCATCAAAAAAGCAAGGGAGTTCCAGAAAAACATCTATTTCTGCTTTATTGACTATGCCAAAGCCTTTGACTGTGTGGATCACAATAAACTGTGGAAAATTCTGAAAGAGATGGGAATACCAGACCATCTGACCTGTCTCTTGAGAAACCTGTATGCAGGTCAGGAAGCAACAGTTAGAACTGGACATGGAACAACAGACTGGTTCCAAATAGGAAAAGGAGTACGTCAAGGCTGTATATTGTCACCCTGCTTATTTAACTTATATGCAGAGTACATCATAAGAAACGCTGGGCTGGAGGAAGCACAAGCTGGAATCAAGATTGCCGGGAGAAATATCAATAACCTCAGATATGCAGATGACACCACCCTTATTGCAGAAAGCGAAGAAGAACTAAAGAGCCTCTTGATGAAAGTGAAAGAGGAGAGTGAAAAAGTTGGCTTAAAGCTCAACATTCAGAAAACTAAGATCATGGCATCTGGTCCCATCACTTCATGGGAAATAGATGGGGAAACAGTGGAAACAGTATCAGGCTTTATTTTTTTGGGCTCCAAAATCACTGCTGATGGTGATTGCAGCCATGAAATTAAAAGATGCTTACTCTTTGGAAGGAAGGTTATGACCAACCTAGATAGCATATTGAAAAGCAGAGACATTACTCTGCCAACAAAGGTCCGTCTAGTCAAGGCTATGGTATTTCCAGTAGTCATGTATGGATGTGAGAGTTGGATGGTAAAGAAAGCTGAGTGCCGAAGAATTAATTCTGTTGAACTGTGGTGTTGGAGAAGACTCTTGAGAGTCTCTTGGACTGCAAGGAGATCCAACGAGTCCATCCTAAAGGAGATCAGTCCTGGGTGTTCATTGGAAGGATTGATGCTGAAGCTGTAACTCCAATTCTTTGGCCACCTGATGCAAAGAACTGACTCATTGGAAAAGACCCTGATGCTGGGAAGGATTAGGGGCAGAAGGAGAAAGGGACGACAGAGGATGAGATGGCTGGTTGGCATCACCGACTCAATGGACATGGGTTTGGGTAGACTCCAGGAGTTGGTGATGGACATGGAGGCCTGGCGTGCTGCAATTCATGGGGTCGCAAAGAGTCGGACATGACTGAGTGACTGAACTGAACTGAGCAGGGGTTTGCTGTCCCAAGAAGCTAGTTGTAACTCCTTCTGAATTTTGATCTCACTTTAGCAAGATTATTTGTGCCCTAGTTTGATGCTTCTCACCATCTCAATGCATTTCTTAAAGGTGGATACTATGTCATTCATCTTTTCTTTCTTTTTACCTTTTTATTTTGTATCAGATTATAGCCGATTAACAATGTTGGGATAGTTTCAGGTGCACAGCAAAGGAACTCAGCCATGCATATACATATGTCCATTCTCCCTCAACCCCCCCTCCCATTCAGGCTGTTACATAACCTTGAGCAGAGTTCCCTGTGGTATACAGTAGGTCCTTGTTGGTTATACATTTTAAATATAGCAGTGTATACATGCCCATCCCAAACTCCAGACTATCCCTTACCCCAACCCTCCCCCCAGTAACCATAAATTGTTTCTCTAAGTCTGTGAGTCTGTTTCTGTTTTGTAAATAAGTTCATTTGTATCATTTCTTCCTAGATTCAGCATATAAGGGACATCATATGATATTTCTCTTTCTCTGTCTGACTTCACTCAGTGTGTATGTCATTCATCTTCATATGCTTCTACCAGTTCACTTTTCCCATTTTTATCTTTCACATTCTACTTTTGTTTTTTTGTTTTTTTGTGTTTTTGTTAGAAGCTTTTTATTTTTTTTATTTTATTTATTTACTTATTTATTTATTTTATTTTATTTATTTATTTTTTTTATTTTAGTTGGGGGCTAATTACTTTACAATATTGTAGTAGTTTTTGCCATACATCGACATGAATCAGCCATGGGTTCACATGTGCTCCCCCTCCCGAACCCTCCTCCCACCTCCCTCCCCATCCCATCCCTCTGTGTCATCCCAACGCTCCATCCCTGAGCATCCGTCCCATGCATAGAACATGGAATGGTGCTCCGCTTCACATATGACAATATACATGTTTCATCACATTCTACTTTTGGGTCACCTGTTGGTTCATTCTTTTCATTTGATAAATTCTGAGTGCCTGCTGTGGGCTAGTTGAACTGTTTTCATCTCTGTTAAAATAGCAGCCAACAAAGCAGCCATTTTTTGTTCCATGTGCATTTTGAAAAATCCATGATTTAGTGCATTTCCAAAAAGGGTAAGATTTTTAGGATACAGAATTATTTTTTATAATAAAAAACAATAAAGATGTATACATTTTTAAATGCTAAAAGTATGACATATCAAATTAATCAAAATTATTCAAATATTTTCCAAGATTAAGCCTAACTTTCTGTTCCTAGTCTGTAATGTACACTGAAATTATTTAGATATACTAAAACTGTGTAGTAACAAAATATACATACTTTCATTTGGACCTTTTTTTTTCTTTTTTAGGGAACCAATCCACTGTACAGAGGCTCCACCAGTACCTTTAAAAATGTAACCTATAAACACAAGGAAAAACAAAAGGTTGATCTTTCCACGGATGGATAGAACTACTTTATGTACAGACAAATTTTGTTTCACTGATATGAAATGTTATTGCACTATTTAATTTTTCTCTCTTTGTTGTTTTAAGGCTGGTTTAAGATAATAATAGGTCATTTGGAGATCAGTCATTTTCTGTGTGAAGGTTAGAGACGATGTTGACAGTTTCAAAATAATCAAGAAGAGAAATATCCTTAGCAAAGTGGTGACTTTGGGGATCATTTCAAAAATACTAACTCTGTTGCATTAATGCCTCAAAAAATCATCAAAATGATTCATGAAGGCCTGATTTGCATTTGAAAAATGTTTGAAATTAGAATCTCATTTGTTACAGAAATACAGCTACCTGAAGTCTCTGTCTCAGCAAAGTCACAAAGTCCATATGCCACATTATATAGTCATACTTGCCAACAAATTCTAAACTTTTAGTGAATCTGCCCTTTCCTAAAGAAGATTTTTTCTTAACCAATGAAAAACATGAGATACTGACTTTTACTTAAGCTATAGGATGTAATTCTCCTAAAGATGCTCCTCATGTAAGAATGAAAATGAAGTATTAATAATTTCTACAGATTTGAAGGCCCCTAAAAGTCAATTTTTTTTTTTTGTTTTACAGATGAAGAAAAAGTAATTTATAGATTAGGAAGTCACCAGTAAAAACCAAAAATAACAAGCTTATCATTAGATTATGTTTAATGACCTGAAAAATAAACTTCTACATTCAGTTTCCCTATTGAACCTGTGTTTTCAGACTATTACTCCTTCTGTATTTCTCAACCCATTTAACTCAGTTTCACAGTCATGTAAACCCTGTAAATTTCATATGAAAGTTTTAATTTCTTGTCAAAAACTTTAAACAGTGAGATAGCTTATTCAAAATGAGCTTCACTAACAAAAAGGGCCATGAGTTAAACAGAATAAAATTTGTAATGGTTTTAAACCAAACACATCAAGAATACACAAGTCTCCTGTGAGTAATAGGTTTACTTAAATCTGTATTCTTTTTCCATTTGCATAACCCAGCTTGCATATTTCAGTTGCATATGGTGAATATGCTACTTGAAAAAGTTGGATTTTACTTGCAAAATACATGTGGGTAATTAGGGATCCACAGGTTAATTGAAGAGATGAACTCCGTAGAATATTATTCCTTATAGTTAATACTGCTTCACAAAGCACTTGCATCTCATTGATCCTTGTAAGGAAACTAAGCCTCAGAGAGTGGGTGGAACTGGTCCCGAACTGAGATCTTCTGGCTCCGAGCTGCTGCTTCTTTCCACAGTGTGAGACTGACTCTTATCAGTGAAATGATAGAAAGGTTTTGTTAGTTAAGTGATAATTGCAGTTTGTTTGAAAATATACTGGCTAGACAAATAGCACTTAAACTACTGGAATGTAGATGAGGTCTTGTACTTTTGTGCAATGTTTATTACCTTTGAGAAAATTGTGATGTGAAGCCTTTTACTAGGTGAGTAGTTCATTAGGTAATGGAGGCTTCGTGTTTATCCACTGAACTGGCACAGAATAATCTATGATAAGTCTCTTCAATTCTGTCCGAGAGCTTGGTACACAATTTGATCACTTAGAGACTTTTTTTTTTCAGGTTTCTAAATAACTCAGGTAAATTAGACACTTGGGGAGTATACGGTTATACTAAAAGAATTACTAAACAATCACTTGAGAAACCTGAAGGGCTGATGTACCCATGCGTTTCTGACTGAAGCCCAGGGTTGGTGGGAAATCTCAAGCAATAAGGAAGTTGCAATTCCAATGACACAACAGTGGTATTCATCTCTACGTGTGATATTTTTGTATTACTCCTAGAATGGGATTTTAGGATATATAAATTTCCTTTGTGTGTATATTGGGGAAGGTAGAAAAAAATCTGCTATTTCTCTGCATCCTGTTTTGACCCAAGGCTGGACCTTGAAAAGGTCAAAACATTAACAGTAGTACTTCTGTTCACTGAAGAGTTATGTTACATGAAGATACAATGGGTTTTTTTGTAAGTTGCTTTATTGTATTTTGCAATGACATAAATAAACATCGTAATTTAAACAATGAACTTTAGGTGAATGATAATTCCTTTTATTTACCTGGCACAAAACCCTCTTCTTGGATTTCTGTATCCCTGGGTGACCTGTTCCGACCACTTTGCTGGTCTCAGCCAAGGAGAAGAGCAGAAAGAGGCAGCCACTAAAGGCAGGAGACAGCAGGTTGTCGGCTGTAATTTGCTCCAAGTTTACAATACTGACATGAGGTTTTTAAGCAGGTCTGGACATTACCTTGCATTGTGTAAAATCAAGTTCTTTAGGGTAAGTGTTTGCACTGAATTGTGAGTTTTCACCCCAAAATTCACAATATGAAGTCTAAATCAGAATATGGCTGCATTTGGAGCTAAGAAATTTAAAGAGGTGAGTTAAAATGAGGTCACTCTCATCTGATATGATTGGTGTCCTTATTAGAAGAGATTAGGTCACACAGATGCACAAAGAGAAGACCGTGTAAAGACAAGGGGAGAAGATGGCAATCAGGAGAGAGGCCTTGGAAGAACCTGCCAACAGCTGGGTCTTGAACTTCTAGCCTCCAGAATTGTGACAAAATAAATTTCCTCTCTTTAGGCTTCCCAGTCTGTGGTACTTTGTTATGGCAGCCCCAGCAAACTAACAGTCAGGTAGTGCTGTCTTCCTGAGCATCCATCTGTAGACTCGTGGTGTGATGCTCATTTTCCAAATCAGAAAAATTAAGCAGAGAGAGACGAAATGCTCACAAAGCAAGTCAGCTTAGAAAAAGTCCTTTCTCTCAGAAAAAAAGATCCCTTCTTTACAAAAAGACAGGGGAACTCAAGTTAAGCATGCTAATATTCAGAAACAAAATGCTTCTTATAGACTAAAGGCCAGATGTCCGGAAATCTGGAAACTGTTCCCGTTTTGAATAGTCCTGAGAAAGTCACTTTTCTGCTTAGTTTTTCCATCTGTAAAATGGTAGCAGTGCCTGTCTCTTCTAGCACCTATAACAATCTCTGATACATAGTAGGGGCTCAATGAACTCATTCAATCAGTATTGTTGAGTACCTAATGTAGGCCAGACATGTTTCTTATGATTGTGGATTCAGCAATGAACAAAATAACCAGTCTCTATGCTCCCAAGTCAGGAAGAAGAAAACAAACAAACAAATATACACTATCAGGGTACTGGACCCAGTTTATGCACATCCCAGATCCACTTGGCTCTACCTGGCCCCCCAAGTCTAAGCTGAGAGTCGCCCCAGCACCAACCCACACAGTCCTCTTGGGGGTAGAGCCACAGCTTCCCACTAACTCACCAGGGGTCAAGGGCCATAGCAAGTCTTGTGCCCAAGTCCAGAGTGGCAGCTAGACCTGGGAGAGAAAACAGAAACATTGAAAGAAGAATGCAATAATTGGTCTATCTGAACTGAGCCATTAAGGGGAAGGAGAGAGCATGCTTTCCTGGCTGGGTTTGAGGAAGAGTCAGGAATTTTGGGGGGAGAGAGACGAAAAAGTCTTTGTGGAAGTCACTATGTCTGGGCAATATTGAGAATGAGGTACATGCGGGTGGGAGCAGTTGGATATTCTTTTTTAATTGGAGGAAAATTGCTTTATACAGTTGTGTCGGTTTCTGCCACGCAACAACCTTTAAACGTATTCGTCCTTTGGGGCCTGCTGCTCTCTTGACGAAGGCAGCCTGCAGGCCTCCAAGGCAGCAGCAAGGAGGCCCAGCTCCAAGAGAATCTCAGCAGAGTCCGCACGGTGCGTTAAACTGGCTCAGGTTTCCCCTTGTCAATACCAGAAACAATCATGCCCCAAAATACTCCTGTGAAACCCACCAAACGGAAGACTCCGAATCCCCCAAAGCAACCAAGAGTCTTCCGAGTTGCTCTCTTCCTCACCTCTCCATATCCATTTTTTCCAGAACTTCTTGAAGGGACAAGATACGAGACAAGCAATCCCGCCAATCCTGGTAGTCTTTAACCGAGGGAGTGAGTTTATCTCTCCAAAGGGTAAGTGTACTTAAATGTTGCTCATTCATAATGATTTCATATCATCCTCATTTTATGGAAATCATGCAAAGATAGGCTTGATAAAGGACAGAAATGGTATGGACCTAACAGAAGCAGAAGATATTAAGAAGAGGTGGCAAGAATACACAGAAGAACTGCACAAAAAAGATCTTCACGACCCAGATAATCACAATGGTGTGATCATTCACCTAGAGCCAGACATCCTGGAATGTGAAGTCAAGTGGGCCTTAGGAAGCATCACTATGAACAAAGTTAGTGGAGGTGATGGAATTCCGGTTGAGCTATTTCAAATCCTGAAAGGTGATGCTGTGAAAGTGCTGCACTCGATATGCCAGCAAATTTGGAAAACTCAGCAGTGGCCACAGGACTGGAAAAGGTCAGTTTTCATTCCAATCCCAAAGAAAGGCAATGCCAAAGAATGCTCAAACTACTGCACAATTGCACTCATCTCACATGCTAGTAAAGTAATGCTCAAAATTCTCCAAGCCAGGCTTCAGCAATACGTGAACCGTGAACTTCCAGATGTTCAAGCTGGATTTAGAAAAGGCAGAGGAACCAGAGATCAAATTGCCAATATCCGCTGGATCATCGAAAAAGCAAGAGAGTTCCAGAAAATCATCTATTTCTGCTTTATTGACTATGCCAAAGCCTTTGACTGTGTGGATCACAATAAACTGTGGAAAATTCTGAAAGAGATGGGAATACCAGACCATCTGACCTGTCTCTTGAGAAACCTGTATGCAGATCAGGAAGCAACAGTTAGAACTGGACATGGAACAACAGACTTGTTCCAAATAGGAAAAGGAGTACGTCAAGGCTGTATATTGTCATCCTGCTTATTTAACTTATATGCAGAGTACATCATGAGAAATGCTGGGCTGGAAGAAGCACAAGCTGGAATCAAGATTGCTGGGAGAAATATCAATAACCTCAGATATGCGGATGACACCACCCCTATGGCAGAAAGTGAAGAAGAACTAAAGAGCTTCTTAATGAAGGTGAAAGAGGAGAGTGAAAAAGTTGGCTTAAAGCTCAACGTTCAGAAAACTAAGATCATGGCATCTGGTCCCATCACTTCATGGCAAATAGATGGGGAAACAGTGGAAACAGTGTCAGACTTTATTTTTTTGGGCTCCAGAATCACTGCTGATAGTGACTGCAGCCAAGAAATTAAAATACTCTTTCTCCTTGGAAGGAAGGTTATGGCCAACCTAGATAGCATATTTAAAAGCAGAGACATTACTTTGCCAACAAAAGTCCGTCTAGTCAAGGCTATGGTTTTTCCAGTGGTCATGTATGGATGTGAGAGTTGGACGGTGAAGAAGGCTGAGCACCGAAGAATTGATGCTTTTGAACTGTGGTGTTGGAAGAGACTCTTGAGAGTCCCTTGGACTGCAAGGAGATCCAATCAATCCATCCTAAAGGAGATCAATCCTGGGTGTTCATTGGAAGGTCTGATGTTGAGGCTGAAACTCCAATACTTTGGCCACCTAATGCGAAGGGTTGACTCATTGGAAAAGACCCTGATGCTGGGGTAGGATAGGGGGCGGGAGGAGAAGGGGACGACAGAGGATGAGATGGTTGGATGGCATCACCGACTCGATGGACATGGGTTTGGGTAGACTCCGGGAGTTGGTGATGGACAGAGAGGCCTGGCGTGCTGCAATTCATGGGGTCGCAAAGAGTCGGACATGACTGAGTGACTGAACTGAACTGAAAACTCCTTATTCAGAGGGAATAAGAAATAGGAATTGAATGAGACATGATAAAGAGAAAGTCTTTTATTAAATTTCACTATACAGTAGCAGATTGAACACAGATAAAAAGCAAGGAAACTTAAGTGGCCGGGACCTCTTTTACTAGGTCATCTGGGCTAGGATGCCCTGGTACTAAATGAGTGAAGTTTTGTATGAGGCTTCAGTAGCCAGGATAGTGGGCAGTGGCTGAATGTCCTACTACCTGGACCAAGACATAAATTCGTCTGAGCTGTGAACTGTGGGCTGTTAAATGCTGCCTCTCTTGTGCTTTGGAGGCAATCAAAAGTGAATCACCCTAGGCTGAGTGAAGGTCAAATATCTGATCTTCAGTTCTCTCCCACTTGGCTGCACAACCAGCAATGAGGGAGCAGCATAGGCAACTCGGAAATTTTTCTTCTCTTTAGCTTGTCCTGGAGCTAGACCCTGGAGAGACCGGGCTCTGGGAGGCACAGATTTGACTCACACATATTCTTTGGTGTCATGGATAACTTCAAGGCTTTACAAATCCCACAGAAGTCAGTTTGAAATTTCAATCTGTTCCTTGTGATTTCTAGGTACAGATTTAATGAGGAGACTTACTGTTCAAAAAGGATATGCTTTCTCAGCCTGAAATGTGTTTACATTCATGGTCCTTGTACAGTAGCCAACCTAGTTCCAAGTCAATAACAAAAGACAGTGCATCATGAAACTCCATTGTTTGTCAATAGCTGACTGGGGAAAAAGTCACTATGTATTTTTTTTTCAGCTGGCTTCGCTAGACCTACTATTGGTGCATGTTTGTGTGTACATATACATTCATATATATTTCTTCTTTATTTTAATACATGTATCTTACTAGAAGGCTTCCCTGGTGGCTCAGCAGTAAAGAATCCACTTACAATGCAGGAGACGTGGGAGACATGGGTTCAATTCCTGGGTTAGGAAAATCCCCTGGAGGAAGGCATGGCAACCCACTCCAGTATTCTTGCCTGAAGAATCCCATGGACAGAAGAGCCTGGTGGGCTACATACAGTCCATAGGGTCGCAAAGAATCAGACACAACTGAAGTAACTGAACACACACACGCAAGCACGTCTTACCAGAAACATCTATTATTTTATTTGAGGTATTTATTGTTTATTTCTTGTTTTAATAGATGTAACTTGCTAGCATTACATAACTTGTATTGTTATTAAAAATAGGTAACACCTACTGTTCCAAAAGTTTTATATAGGCTAACACATACAGAGCCCACAACCATCCTATGGAATGGTATTACTAGTATCTCCTGTTTTACAGATATTAAGTAACTTGCACAGGTCATGAACTTAGCAAGCTTTGAAGCCAGAATTTGAACTCTGGATTTGGAATCATGCTATTAACCACGATGCTCTCCTCTCTCATAAATCTGGTAAGGACATAATGACAATAGAAGTCATCATTCATTGATTATTTACTATAACCAGCATTATGTAAAGCATATTATGTATCTTACTGTATTTAGTTTCCGAGAGGTTGTGTTGTTTTCCCCACTTTACTAAGAGGGAAACAGCTGTTCAGAAAACTGAGGGATGGCCCGGGGTTACTAAATTTATAAATGCTCAGGGCAGGGTTTGGACCTGAGGCCATCTCACTCCAATGCTTCAGTCTTAAAACACCATACAATCCTGAAGGTCACTGACAGTGCCTACCTTTGGCTCTGCCCACTCCTCTGTCATCCCAGTAAGTCACTGCTACTAATCCGAGCCTAGTAGGATAGGTCTTAGAGTTGCTTTCCCAGATGTAATCATGGATTTTCACTGAACTATGTAGGCTTACCTGTAGGGTGATAATAAACCTAGCCGCAAAGTAAAGCGCCTTCTTGGGCATGGGACTCTAACCAGCAGAGTTAGCAAGCCTGAGTGTCAATGTGAAGCACAGAGAGCTCAGTTCTTCCAGAGCCCTGCCTGCCACCTTTTAAGTCAGATGCCTCAGAGGTCTGCCGCTATGCACACAGAGGTGGCATCCATATCAGGAGTTCTGGAGGGGAAGTTTAGGTCTTGGAGGAGGGGTCTTAGCATGTCAAGGAAACTTCTGTCGGCAGCAAAGACTTCCACATCCATAGGGGTGTTTTCTGAGAATGCTGGTGTTTCATGTAAGTAGGTGGACTTGGTTGTCTGATGGGAGAGCCCCCATCTTCCTCCAAGTCCTCGCTGAGTGCACACTGTTGTCCTCACTGACCCTGTGCTCTCGGAGCTGCACTGGAAGAAGTCGGCACCTTGCAAGCCCTTGTCCAGCATCCCCAAAAGCCCTGACTCCTGGAGGAGACAGAGAAGAACTCTTAAAAGAAATTTTAAGCAAATGGTAGGAGATCCAACCAACTTTTTAAAAATAAGAACTATATCTTTTTTATTTGTTTATTTATCTCCTTCTGTAATAAATGACAATATTCTACTATGTTCTCTGTGTGTGCATGCCAAGTCACTTTAGTTGTGTCTAACTCTTTGTGACCCCATGGACTGTTGCCCTCCAGGCTCCATGGGATTCTCCCACATTCTCTACAGAATATTACTAGTTTTATAAACACTGCAGTGGGAAAATGAAAATTTAAATTAAGCAGACTAGCTATTAAATGTATCTTGTATAGTTTTGGTATATTAAACATCTACTTCATTGATTTCAAGAAGTGTGTCAGATTTTGGAAACTCTTCTACTAAGAAGGAAAAATTGGAGAAGAAAAGTAGAAATAAAAGAAGATTAAAAACACTGGGCATAATAAAAGATATGAATTTGTCACAGAGGCGAGAAAAATACACAATGCTTTTCTTTCTGAAGCTTTCTTGGTCATATTCATTGTTTGGCTTGTCCAAATCTAGTATTCATTTTAAGAGATAACCAACTCCACGCCTTAATAAAATTCCATGATTCATTCAAACACTTGAAAATGATTTCAGTTCCAGATGGACACAGGAAAGGATACACAGTAATTTTTATGTCGCAGCTGCAAAACAACTTTCTCGGCACTCAGTGTTACCATTTACTATCCTATACTTAGCTGTAGGCAGTAATGGGATGTGAACATTTAATTGTGCTTAACCTCACATACTCAGAGTCCACAGGGAAGAGACAATGATCTGACAGATACTCCTGTCCTCACCCCGGTTCTGTTTATCACCACTGCATGTATTCTCACCTGTTTCCTGGAGCTGTTGTGAGAATTAACTGAAATAATATGTTAAAGTAGTTGACATAGACGCTCAATAAATGTGCAGTAAATGATAGCTGTATTCAGTCACTGAGTGCCTCCAATAATCACTTTTTGTCAAAAAAGAACAGAGTAGCCAAGGCTGGAGTCCAGGTGTAATTAGAGAACTGAGGAAGGGAGGAGGTAAAACAGACAGCAGATTTCAAGGAAAAAAACAAGAAGTACATGAAAAAGAATAACATAGAAAAGTCTCTGAACCATGAGCTAGATAACGCAAAACAAGTATCAAATTGTAACCGGAGAATGCTGATTCTAGGTACATGAGGGGACAGCTTCTTAAGCCAGCCCTTAAAAGAATTCTGTGTAAACTGAAGTCTAACCTGCTAAACCCTGAGGTCTACTGAGGGGGGCCCCTTTGAAAGGAGAGGATCACAGGAGCTGCCTCCAAATGCCAAAAGAAAGATGGGCCCTGTTGGTTGCGAAGGCAGAGCATCCAGCTGTGGTGCAGAGGTGAGTGGATGTGGTGGAAGAGGTCTCGATCAGCGCTGGGGCAGAGAGCAGAGCCTGGAGACCAGCAGCAGGAGGGAGGGTAGAGGGTGATGGGAGCCTCAGGGGCACCTGGAGGCACATACTCAGCTCAGGGGGTGGAGCTGGGACAGTGTTCCAGGCCTGGGTGTGGTACTCTGGAGGCAGCCACCAGAAGGAGCCCTATCAGGCTGCCATGGGGCATGCAAGGTGCCCCCCTCCCCTGGGGATCCCCAGACACTAGAAGTGAATATGAGCCTCAGAAGAGGTCCCGTTAGTCTTCCAGGCACCATGGTGAAGAATAGCACCAACGAAATTCAGGTCTGAACGTTAAGAAGACTTTACTCATAACCCACTGGGTGCTGACACTTAGAAGGTTTGGGACTCAAAGGACTGACATATCTGCTATGAAGGGAGACAAACGAAAAACAATTTCAAGCAACATTTCTCAGATTAACATTGCACACCCTTAAAGGTCATCGCTTAGTTCTAAAAATAATTTCACAGTGATGTATCTCACTTAGTCCTTTCCTTAGCCAGTCCCCAAAGAGGGACAGCCCAGAAAACAAATTGCAGGCTTTTCTGAGAAATAAGGAGGCAGTGGGGAAGATGGAGGGGGTCAGGAGAAGAGGAATAATGTAGGTCGTGAGGCCTTGCAGGCAAAATTAAGATTACTACTGGAAATAACAAGGTCACAACTATTTATGATAAATAATGAACACAAGTGACAGATTTTCAGATTTTATTTTTTTTTTAAGAAACTCAGGCTAACAAGCCAGAACCAGTTCAGATCTGGGTTTAACCTTTCTTGAAAAATAATTGCTCTTACTAATAAACCAGAATTTGCCTGAATAGAAAGCACAAGTCAAAACATAGAAAGAAAGATGAGGTGCAAAGAGACGCAAATTTTCTATGGCTCACCTAGGTGAGTCACACAACCCCCTCAGGGAGTACAATTACAGGCAGAGGACCAGAGAAAAACCAGAAGGCAGAGTATTTCATCACACTGGAGGGAGTGGAGCTGTATAGAAAGTACAGTCAAGCTACCTGGCTGATTTGGTTTAAGCACAGCATCCCTTTATCTAGCAACTGATATCCTTTAACACAGCAGAGGGCAACTGTGCCATCCCCAGAGGTGGAAGTTGAATTACTCTGGAAGTGAAACTAGTAAAAATCTGCACAAATGGAGATGATGAACCTCCTGCAGAAATCACCCAAGAGACCATATTTGAGTAAGTGACTTAGGAAAATGTAGACATTCACAGATAAAATTAGTAACTGATCCAAGACAGTGATGGTACTTTCCATTCTATGGTCTAAGCAATGCCAATGGAAGGCAAATAGTCTTCATGAAGACTAGGAAAGAGGGGTGAAGGGTAGCCCTGTTCACTGTTCTTTCTGTACTGCCTAAGATGGATGGATGGACCAGAAGTGGTGGGTATAGGCATGTCCTGGCCTGAAAAGGGGTGACTGCAGGAGTGCAGGGACCCCTCATTGGGCTTCTCAGGATGAATGCCTAGTGCAGCCCCTTGTCCTTCAAATATCATTACTGTGAAGCTGGATGAAAACCTGATATTCCAATGTTAGAATCATCCATAAGATAAGACTATGAGTCTGAAGTATTTTTCTTAAATAAAACACAGACATTGATGTTTTCAAAAATTTTTTTATTAGAGTGTAGTTGATTTACAATGTTGTGTTAGCCTCAGGTATACAGCAAAGTGAATCAGTGATACATATGCATATGTATTCACTCTTTTTCTTAAAAGATTCTTTTCCCATAAAGGCTATTACAGAGCATTGAGTAGGGTTCCCTGTGCTATACAGCAAGTTCTTGTCAATTATCTGTTCTATGTATGGTAGCGTGTACATGTCAACCCCAGTCTCCAAATTCATCCCCTGGTAACCAAAACCCTGTCCTCCACATTTGTGACTCTACTTCTGTTTTGTAAATAAGTTCATTTGTACCCTTAAAAGCAGATATTTTAGCCCAGACACAGTAATATGCTTCTAAGATTTTACATCTAACTTGGCTGCTTAGATTAGATTGGTTGGTATTTTCTAAGTTTACTCATTGGTTCTGAAATCTACTCATTTTAGCTAAGTGTGAAATGCATTATATACTAATCACAAGCACACATACACAATCAATACTCCTTGGGAAAAAGCCAAGCAGAGTTATGAGCCAATGAAAAAAAATGTTACAGTACAGATTTCTCGACTTCCTTATGCTAGTATTGTTTTCCTGTCTCCTCTTTCTCCTCATCTAAAGCCAATTTGGAGGTCAAATGTAAATGTGATAAAAAATATCCCTTAAAATTTTTTTTTACTTTCAAAAAAGATGGACTAACAGGGACAAATCAGATTTACCTTCCCTCCTGCAATATATATATGTGAAACTTGGTTTTCAAGGCAATGGACACCAGGCATTAAAGGATAGTTATCCCTGAGAGATAGGAAACAAACAAGGTGAGTCATTGTTGAGTTTGCAATCTCTGTATTCGTCTAGCCTCCAGACCAAAGAAAGAGCCTAGGTTAATGACAGAGACATCAGTGGTTTAGTTGATGGGAGGAATCTGACATGCCTGAAGCAAGGTCTCGGAGCAACCCCCCACCAAGTGCATCAGAAGGTGGACAAGACAAGGCAGCAGTCTGCTATCAGGGGGAAAGGGAAATTGACGTCAGGTTGGCTCAGAGAAACCAACAGGGGAACATGCCTCTCACTGACCCTTTGATAAACTGTCATAGTAGAGAGAGCTCTCAAGTATGCAGGCAGTTACTGATTAGACTCTAAGATTAAATGGAAAGGGACAGTCAGGTGAATAGGGTGTAGGTAAGGCAGGGGATGTGTGAAGAGCAAGAGAACAGCCATCTTGGGTGGCCTGAAGTTACAGTCCTGCAGTTGTCCCAACTTACCTAATTGGCATTTGTAGAACGCTCTACCCCAAAACAGAAGAAAATGTGATCTTTTTAAGCACATATGAAATATTTAGCATAATCGGCAGCTACACGTATGGACTTAGAGATTGTCATACTGAATGAAGTCAGACAGAGAAAGACAAATATCATATCATATCACTTACATGTGGAATCTAAAATTAAAGGTACAAATGAACTTATTTACAAAATGGAAATAGAGTCATAGATTAGAAAACAAACTTATGGTTACCAAGAGGGAAAGGGGGTTGGGAGATTGGGATTGACATATACACACTACTCTATAGATAACTGATAAGAACCTACTGTAGAGCACAGGAAACTCTGTTCAATACTCTGTAATGACCTATATGGGAAAAGACCCTATAAGAGTAGACATATGTATATGTGTAACTGATTTACTTGCTGTACAGTAGAAATGAACATAACACTATAAATCAACTATGCTCCAATAAAAATTACTTTAAAAATAATTTTAAAGTAAGGGACTTCCCCAGTGGCTCAGCAGGTAAAGAGTCCACCTGCAATGCATGAGACACAGGTTTGATTCCTGGGTCAGGTAGATCCCCTGGAGTGTGTGTGTGCTGTCACTTCAGTTGTGTCTGACTCTTTGCAAACCTGTGGACTGTAGCTCACCAGTCTCCCCAGTCCATGGAATTCTCCAGGCAAGAATACTGGAGTGGGTTGCCATGCCCTCCTCCAGGGGATCTTCCCAACCCAGGGATTGAACCTGTGTCTCTTATGTCTCCTGCATTGGCAGATGGGTTTTTTTTACCACTAGTGACACCTGGGAAGCACTACCCTGGAGTAGGAAATGGCAACCAACTCTAGTATTCTTGCCTGGAAAATCGCATGGACAGAGGAGCCTGAGGGGCTACATAGTCCATGGAGTCTCAAAGAGTCAGACATGACTGATGACTAACCACTCAGCACAGATGCTTACAACAGGTATCATATAAATAAACAAGATACCATGACTTCCAAAAAAAAATATTTAGCATAGTAGACCATACTCCTCCAGGCCGTAAAACAAATCTCAATAAATTTAAAAGGACTTAAGTCATACAAAATGTGTTCTTTGACCAAAGAAATTCATTAGAAATCAATAGCAAAAAGATATCTGGACAATCCTCAAGTATTTAGAAAGTAAATAACACTACTAAGTAACCCATGGGTCAAAGAAGAACTCAGAATGAAAGTTAGAAAACATTTTGAACTGAATTAAAGTACAATATACCAGAATATATAAGATGCCACCAGAGTAGTAAAGGGAGTATGTAGCAATAAGTGCTTGTATTAGAAAACAAGAAAGATCTCAACCTCACCCTTCTACTTCAGGAAACTGAAAAAGAAAAAAAAAATAAAATTCAAGTAAGCAGAAGAAAAGAAATAATAAAGATCAAATTGAAATAGAAAACAGGAAAGCAATAGAGAAAATCAATGACACCAAAAGTTTCTTTAAAATAAATAAAATGGGAAAACCTTTAGCCAGATTGATGAGGAAAAGAAAAAGAGAAAACACAAGTTACCAATATCAGAAAAGAGACTGGTGACATCACTTTAGATTTCACAGATATTAAATGTAAAAATAAGGAACTATTATAAACGAGGGCTTCAAGGTGGCGCTAGTGGTAAAGAGCCCACCTAAGAGATCCAAGAGAAGTGGGATGGATCCCCGGGTCAGGAAGATCCCCTGGAGGAGGGCATGGCAACCCACTCCAGTATTTTTGCCTGGAGAATCCCATGGACAGAGGAGCCTGGCGGGCTACAGTCCAAAGGGTCGCAAAGAGTCAGACATGACTGAAGCAACTTAGAATGCACGCATTACGAGCAAACTTTATAAATTTGGAAGTTTATATAAAATGGAAGAATTCCTTGAAAGACAAGAACTACCAAAGTTTATTCACGAAAAAAAATTAGGTAACCTGACTTTCCTATATCTCCAAAAGAAACTGAAATTACGACTAAAAATCTTCTCACAAAGAAAACACCAGGCCCAGATAGCATTACAGATGAATTCTACCAAATGCTTAAAGAAGAAAAAATACCTATCAATTCTACACAAACTCTTCCAGAAAACTGAAGTGAATACTTACCAACACATTCTTTGAGGCCAGCATTAATCTGATACCAAGCCAGACAAAACATTACAAGAAAAGAGAACTAAAGACCAATATCCCCCATGAACACAGATGGAAAAAATTCTAAACATAATGTTAGCAAACTGAATCCAACAATATTCAAAATTAAACAGGGCTTATTCACATGTAAACAAATGAACTTCTCTACACAAAAAAAATATTAACTCAAAATGGACCAGAGATCTAAAATTAAAGTCTTAAAATATAAAGCATTTAGAAGGAAGTACAGAACATCATTGTGACCTTGGATTAGGCAAAGATACCTAGATTTCAAAAGTGTGATCCATAAAAGAATGAATTGATAAAGTGAACTTTACCAAAATCAAAATTTCTGCTCTTCAAAAGACAATATTAAGAGAATAAAAAAATAAGCTACAGGCTGGGGAAAATATTTACAAATTACAGTATATATTGATAAAGAACTTGTATCTACAAATTATAAAAAACTCTCAAACTTCAGTAATAAGAAAACAAAAAATGAGCAAAATATTTGAGCAGATACTCCACCAAAGAAGATATATGGACATCAAATAAGTATATGAAAATATTTTCAACATTAGTCATTAGAGAAATGCAAATTTATTTATTTTTAAATGAGGTAGAATTGAAAAATAAAACTGCATCCATTTAAAGTATACAATATACATATACAATGTGAAATGATTACCATGATCTAGTTGATTATCATATCCATCATATCCCATAGTTAACCATTTTTTTGGTGAGGACACAAGATCTACTCTCAGCAAATTTCAATATATAGCAATACATAAACTTATTAACTACATACAGCACCACGCTGTATGAGAAATGCAAATTTAAACCACAATGAAATACCACTGTACTATTAGAACAGCTAAAATTTTAAAAACTGACCATACTCAATATTGATAAAAATATTAGATTCCAAGGGCTTCCATAACAAAAGTACTACAAAGAAGGTGGTTTAAGAAACAAGGTTTATTGTCTCATGTTTTTGAAGGCTGCTGCTGCTGCTAGAAGCCCAAAAAAGTGTCAGAAGTTTGGTTCCTTCTGAAAGCTGTGAAAGAAAGGTATGTTCCCTGCCCTTTTCCTAGCTTCTGGGGATTTGCTGGCATTCTTTGGCATTTCTTAGCTTGTAGATGTATCACAGCAATCTCTGCCTTCATCTTCACATGGTGTTTTCCCTGTATGCATGCTTGTGTCTGTGTCCAAATGTCATGATGACCTCATCTTAACTTTATCGCATGTAATGACTTCATTTCCAAATTAGGCCACAAGTATTGAGGGTCAGGACTTTAACATCTTTAAGGAGGATAGAATTCAACCCACGATAGCTAGGATATGGAGGGACTGGAATTTACATACTACTGGTGGGAGGGTAAAATGGTACAACCACTTTAGAAAACAATTTGGTAGCTTCTGAAAAAATTAAATGCATAACTACTCTTTTATCCAGTTATTCTTCTTACAGTTATTCACTCAAGAAAAATGAAAGGATATGTGTCCACATAAGGATTTATACATGAATGTTCTTTGAAACTTTATTTATAATAGCACAATACTAGAAACAACCCAAATATCTATCAGTAGGTAAATGGATAAAGAGATTGTGGTATATTCATACAATGGAAAAATCACTCAGAAATGAAAATAATTGAAATGTTAATGTATGCAATGACATGGCTGTATTCCCAAATAACAATACTGAATGAAAGAAACCAGAACCCCCCAAAAAGCATATACTATATAATTTCATTTACATGAAATTCTGAAAATCTCAAACTAATCTATAGTGACAGAAAGCAGATCAGTAGTTGACTGGGGTCTGGGATAGGGAATAATGGAAGAGGGGGCTTTCCAAGGAACACAGTGGAATTAGTAAGGATGATAGATATGTTCACTCTTTTGATTATGATAACAGTTTCAAGGGTATATAGATATGTCAAAATTTTTTAAACTGTATATTTTACACCTATGTAGTTTACTGTTTGTCAGTTTCATCTCAATTAAGCTACAACACCAGGGGGACTTCCCTGGTGGTCCAGTGGCTAAGACACTGTGCTTCCAGTGCAGGGGATGTGGGTTTGATCCCTAGCTGCAGAGCTACCACTATCCTGCATGCTCTGAGCCCAAGAAAGTAAAAATTTTTTAAATATACAGCTAAGGTCTTGTATAATTTTCTAATCCACTGGATTCACTAGGAATGTAATAAGAATGTTATTTCACCCATCATTCTTAAAGGCTGAGGTTTCTGGCCAACAAATTGCTTTTTTCTAGTAATAAAATGAAAATGAGTCCGTTATTCAGGAACACAACTACATGTTGATTTATAAACATAATACAGGAAAAATTAAGTTAAACTGATGAAGTCCTGGTCATTTGGCTACCAATATCTTCTCCTTTTACAAAATCCATACTTTCAATAACACTGTGATCTCTGTTTTAGCTTAGAAATATTGTTAGGGTGTGGAAAAACTAAGTAGCCTTCCTTGGAAGATTCTAGAAGACCAAGCAAAATACGACAGGCTTGCCGACTTATTAGTGCTCTATTCACTTGGCTTTGCACACCTTCTTCTCAGAAAGGTACACTGAACTTTAATACTTAACCCACTTAACCTGAGAAGGGCAGATGAAGCTCTTTGTCTGCAAGTTTTTTTTCATAGCCCCATGACCAGCTCATGTCTAATCCTCTTTTTATCTTCCACCCTGAGCTTTAACATTTTGAATAGTCTTAGAAATGAGACTTGACAAGTCTCCAACCCTCTGGGCACATGTGAGAAGACGAGTATGAACACACCACAGGCTCTCTGTCCCTGATCCATCAGGATCATTTTCCCTCCCACAGAATGGTGGAGGCCCTGCTAGAGCATGGCATTTGACTCAACATTATTTCTCATTTTATAACAACCTGCATGGTAGGTTTTTGTTGTTCTACATACAGAGAGGAAACTCAGCAAGATTATGTAATTTGACCAAAGTAACACAGCTAAGAAATAAAGGAAGAAGGATTTTTAACCCGTCAACTCTACCTTGCTCCCTTCGTCCTCCTCCTCCTTTTACCTAATCCTTCAAGACGCGAACATGCCCATAGAACCTGTTTTGATTTACCAGGATTTCTTTAGGTGAAATCAAAAGGTGCAGCCACCCCTCTATTTTATTATTGTTTTTATTTTAAAAACAGCAATGGTGATTAAAAAAAACAACTGTCTAATACACTTTTCTGAATACTAAACAGAATAGAATATCTAAATTACTAGAAAATGACAAATGTTAAAATAAATATTGATTGTTCCCCAGGGTTCCCATTAAGTTCTGGAAAGTTATAGCCTGTGGGGTAACAACCAGAGACGCAGGGCTGCAGAAGGCTCTCTCGCAGTGCAAATTCCCAAATGGGGCCCCTAGAGTCAGGCAGTGCCATTCGCCCACGACAGCCATGCCAGGCTTCCAGGCCCGCTATGGCTGCCCACACCTGGCTCCTCCCTCCCTCTGTTAACACAGCCAGTGGGAAATTTTACTTCTAAAACCAGCCTCTCTCCCTGAACTAAGAGGTTTCTTGTAGGTTTCCTTTCCTTTTCAAGTGCCAGACATTACCTTCTGCCCCTACCTACTCAGAACGCGAGAGAGGTTCATGGGACAAACCAGAAATTCTCTGCCCCAGCTGCACATTACAATCACTTTAGGAGCTTAAAAAAAAAACGTACTGACACCGGGGTCCCACTCCCGATCATTTGAACCAGAATCACTGGGAGTTGGGGCCTCTGTGTTGGTGGTTTTTAAAAGCTGTTCCGGGGACTTTGACCATGGTGAGGGCTGAGCACCGCTGGACCAGCCAGGTTTCAGACAACACGTGTTGCTGGTGGTCATGCTCCCCAGAGGGGGTCCTGTTTCTTCTCCAGGTGTGTGCCCCTTTGCCTACTTCATCTGCACATCCTCTGCTAGGCTGCTTGTGGAAAAGGGAAGGAGAACATGAGTGTGCAGAAAGGAGATCATGTGCTGACAGGGGAGATTTAAGATACCCTGTGAAGACCAGTCAGGAGAAGGAAATGGCAACCCACTCCAGTATTCTTGCCTGGAGAATTCTGTGGACAGAGGAGCCTGGTGGGCTGCTGTCCATGGGGTCGCACAGAGTCGGACATGAACTGAAGCGACTTAGCAGCAGCAGCAGCAGCAGCATGAAGACCAGTCAAGACAGAGGCTCAGCTGAAACTCCCAAGTGAGTGGAAATTTCTGGCTAAATACTGCATACTGGGAGAGCCATTAATTGAATTGAATTGATATAAATCGCTGCCTAGACAAAGGTGAAAAACTAGTTCATTAACTCACTACTGAAATTGGCCTTCAGCCCAATGAACTTTCAGTTATTTTCACCCCTTAGTACTCCAGCCACTGTGGGTGTTATTAGTTAAAATACCACACTGGGGCTAGAGCACAACATAGAGCAATATTCTGAACACATTCAGGAGTGTTTAATAAATGGCTCGGGGAAAGCTGCTGAAAATACATATTAAATAGGTTAGAAAATTCCTGTCTTACATAAACCAATATTCTCTTTTATCTAAGGTACGATTTCCTCTTAATGAGATAGCTTATTACATGAAGCTAACGGGTAGCTCAGGGCAGGGCTTTAACAATACGTCATTTAAGCTCTCAGTGTCCTCATCAGCAACTGACGACTGTAATGAGACCTACTTCACAGCATAACCAATGTGGGTATTTTCTAATAATTGTGGTCACATCTCATCAGCGCTCACACCTTGCCAGGTTATGGGTGTTTTCCACGTGTTCCCACATGGAGTGGACACTTGTAGTGTTCCATTTTACAGAAAGGAAGCTGAGGCTGGGTGAGGTGCAGTGACTTGGCGTAGGTCACAGAGCAGACTCCCACCCAGACTGCCTTACCTCTTCATCACCACGGTGTTGATACAGCAAGCACTCCAGGAATGGCAGCTCCTGAGAAGAAACCAGGACCATTATACGGCTCTTCTCTCCACCCAGCAAGAAACCAAATCACACTTCATTTTTTGTTTGCCCCCCAAATATTTTCTTTATTTAAGTAATAACAATTAGTAATAAAACTACCTTGGCCGAGTGTTTACTCTGTGTCAGTCACTGTTCTAAGCACCTTTCAGGTATAAACTCTTTATATCTTAACAACAGGCCAATGAAATGACACTATTATTATTATTGCAATTTTGCAGATGAAACAACTAAGGCAGTGGAGGTAAAGCAACCTGCTCCAGTCATAGAACTAATGAATGACAAACCCAGGGTCTGTAACTGGCAGTCTGGCCCCAGGGCCTCCTCTGCTTGCCTCCACTTGCTGATCTGTGATAATGCGGTTGAGTCCTGTGAGATTCCATCACCATCAACCATCAACTTCTTTCTTGCCACTGTCTTCAGTTTGCTGTCACCTGACTGGGTGACATCATTTGGATGAAGCCCAGTGTCTACCTTCTCCCTGCATGTACCTGGGCTATTACGTATCGTTAAGAAAAGACCATCTATGAAATCATGGTCCCTGACCACATCTGAGCCTTTGGTGATGCCCAGATGTCTGGCCACATTTCCCCAGCAGCTCTGAGGACATCAGAGCCAGTCTCAACTCCTCTCCTCAACTCCTTTCTAGTCCAGACAAGAGCCATCTCTTTATTAAAGATCCTGCTGCAGCCTCCTAACCCTTAGGAATTGCTTACCTCCAATCTGTTCTGCAAAATTTAGCAGGAAAGTTCTTTTTAAAACATAGATAAGCCTGGTCACAGTGAAACCTCTTAATGGCTTCCCCCTGGCTTTTGCACAAAGATTTTTAACAAGATATTGGGCCTAGCTTAAGCCTTTCTTATTCAGCCTTCATGTTCCCAAAACCTCCCACCTCAGTTTCTAGTCTCCCTGTGCAAAGAACTTCTCAAGCGTCTGATGTCTACCCTTGCCTCTATTCTCTCTGTCTGGAACATTTTTCCACTCCCTGTGAGCTCAGTTAAGTCTCTCCTATCCCATCAGCCCTGCATTCCCAATCACATTCCAAGCAATAACTCACTTGCTTTTTGCACCACAGCTTAAGTTACATTTTCTAGAATTTTATAGAAATTGTATCACAAAGTATGTACTCTTTTTTGTCTAGCTTCCTTCACTTAGCATAATTGCTTCAAGATACAGCCATGCAGTTCCATGCATCAGTCATTCATTCCTTTTAATTGCTGAGTAGTATTCCATTGCATAGATAGACCTAAATCTATTTATTCATTCCTTGATGGATATCTGAGTTGTTTCCAGTTTGCAGCTATAACAATAAAGCTGCTATGAACATTCATGAACAAACCTTATATGGACATTCTTGTGTAAATACTTAAGAGTGGAATGTCTGGATCATATGGCTGTTATACTAGATTGAAAAGTGTCCCCCCTTAAATCACAACCACATGGAACCTCAGAATAAGACTTTATTTGGAAATAGGTAATTATTAAAATCAGGTCATATTGGATCACACTGGTTCCTAAGTGCAATACTGATGTTTTTATAAGAGAGATATAAAGGGAAGAAATCCATGTGATGATGTGGGCAGAGACTGCAAGGATATAATGAATTTTCTTCACCATTTTCACTCAACATAGTTCAGCTTTCTAATTGTTTTTCCAGTTTCAAATGACTCCAAACACTATATCCCTTTCTATCTCCTTCCCTCCTTCACTCACTCATTCAGCAGGGATATTCTGAGAATTTACTAACTGTCAGAACGGCACCACCCTGGAGAGTCTAAGAGAAGGAAAAGGCAGTGGGCTCTTCAAGAAATTTACATTCAAATGAAAGATATAAATAAAGCAATAATTCTCATTCAAAGTGATAAACTGAGATGGAAGAGGTACAAGGCATGCAGATGCAGGTGTTCCAGGTGTGTGGGGTGCAGGGCTGAGGAAGAGACATCCGTTCAGCAGAATAGAGCTCTTCAGGGTTCCCTCCTGAGCTTCCCTTTGCTCTTCTTTTTGCAGCCCCACTCCCTCCTCCCATATCCACAGCTCCCATAAAAGGACACTGAAAATATGCCAGACTCTGTGCCAAGCACTATTTCATTTAATACAGCAGCACTATGAAGCAAAGAGTACCACTTACCCACATTTGATACAGAAGAAACTTCCAGAGACTTCCCTGGTGGTCTAGTGGCTAAGACTCCATGCTCCCAATGCAGGGGGCCCAGATTTCATCCCTGGTCAGAGAACTAGATCCCTCGTACCGTAACTAAGACCTGGTGTAGCCAAATAAATAAATTAAAAAGGGGGGGGGGACTGGGGCTAAGGAGACTAAGTAACCAGCTGATAAGTGACAAAGCACCTACTCTAACCATCACACTACCCTGCCTCACAAATCTGAAACACAAGCAAGACTGTGAGATGGGGAAGGATCATTTTCTCAAAGGCTTAAAAGCTCTTTGCCACATTTTCCACCTCAAAGACCCATGCAATACTTCAGGAAGAGATGAAAACTAGCTCTTTAGGAGTCTTCTAATCATTGAATAGGAAATTTGGTGTCAGGAGGCCAGGAAGCTGTCATCACCATTCTTCATTACACTAATTGCTTTGAAGATGAAGTATGGCTTGTTTCCCTCTTTATCCTGCTCATATTTATAGCTCTGTTCCTTTGGAATATTATCTGCCGTGGGTCAGGGAAGGCTTTTTCCCCTCATTATATAGAGGATAAAACTGAAGCCATAGCAGGTATATGTATCACCCAGATTCCACAGCCAGTGGGAGGTAGCCAAGTGTCCCAGTGACAGACCTTGCTTGTCAGGCTGCCCCAGTAGCTGCCCTTTGCTCCAGCACATCTGCCCACTCACTCTCTCCCATACAAGCATTTTTCACGCCAACTTTTGTATTTTTTGACACAGCTTCTTCCCAACCTAAAACAGCCTCTTCCTCCCAAGTATTCTTCACTCCATCACAGCACATCTAACCCTGCACAGTGACTCTAGCACCTCCTGGCCTCTCCCACTTTTACTCCCACTGTACTGCACCTCACCAAGGATTAACATCAGGATTGCACTTTCCTACTTAATTGTGCCACTTGGATAATACTCAGCTATTGCAATAGATGCCAGCCCACTCAGACAGGGCTGAATCATCTACTTTGGGGTTTTCCCATGGCAACCCACTCCAGTATTCTTGCCTGGAGAATTCTGTGGACAGAGAAACCTGGCAGTTTACAGTCCATGGGGTCACAAAGAGTCGGACACGACTGATCGACTAACACTACATAGCATGCAATGTAGTCCTGAGGCCACAGAAGAAATTGATAAATACATCATTACTGAGGTCTATATACTCCTGCATGCTGAAAACATCCCTTTTCTACATGTTTCAGGCAGGGATGCTGACTTCTACATAAAAGAATATTTATTGACTCAGTTATTGAAAATATTCGCATTTTCTCAGCCCCACCTTTTGTTTTTACTCCAGCAACAGCCAGCCCTGCACAGTTTCCCTCTGGGGCAAGGTGACAGCACCTCACCTCTGCCCATGCCATGTACCTGTTGCTGCCTGCCCCAGGGCTTTCTGGATGCCAAAGCATGGGACTGCGCTCTAAGCTTACTACTGCCGTGGAAGTGTGCAGAGGGGTGAACAACCCCAGGAATGCCTTAACCAGCAGGGATGGTTAAGGAAAAATGTTTTCCCCTTTCCTCCTGACCCCAGGGCAGACAGTTCTGAGACCCTCCAAGGTTCCTACTGCAGAACTGAGCACATGCTGCTACTATAGTGGCCAAGGCAGTGGCTATCCCTGCTTCCCTATTTCACTCTGATCTTCAATTCCACTCCCTGCCAGGGATCTCATCCCAGGCTCTGCTTCCAGGGGGTCTGGGCTAAGACAGTATGAATCCACTTGGGCTGACTCAATAAAATATCAGAGGCTGGGCGGTTTAAACAATGGAAACATATTTCTCAGTTTTGGAGGCTGGAGAGTCCAAAATCAAGTTCCTGAAAATTTTGGGGTTTGATGAGATCTCTGCCTGTTTCGTAGATGGCTACCTTCTTGCTGTGTGTCCTCACATGGCCTCTTCTTGGTGCCTTGGTGGAAAGATCTCTCTCTTCCTCTCCTTATAATAAGGTCGGTCTTATCTAGGACCCCAGTCTTTAGACTTCATTTAAACTTAATTAACTCCTAAAATCCCTATATCCAAATACAACTGGGGGGGAGCGGTTAGGATTTTAACAAATGACTGGGGTACTGCTGCTGCTGCTGCTAAGTCGCGTCAGTCATGTCCGACTCTGTGCGACCCCATAGACGGCAGCCCACCAGGCTCCTCCGTCCCTGGGATTCTCCAGGCAAGAATACTGGAGTGGGTTGCCATTTCCTCCTACAGTGCATGAAAGTGAAAAGTGAAAGTGAAGTCATTCAGTCGTGTCCGACTCTTCGCGACCTCATGGGCTGCAGCCTACCAGGCTCCTCCGTCCATGGGGTTTCCCAGGCAAGAGGACTGGAGTGGGGTACTGGTGGGACACAATTCAGTCTATAGCTGACAGTATCATTCAAAACTATTGGTTTGAGGGTGCTTCCCTGGCAGTCCAATAGTTAAGACTCCAGGATGCCAATGCAGGGGGCATGGGTTCAATCCCTGGTGGAGGAACAAGGATCCCACATGGGGGTGGGGTGGCAGTAGAGCCCCCCCACCCCCCTCACCCCACCCCCGCCAAAAAAATAATTGGTTTTGGCCAATAGGCAGCTAAGGAAAGCAAGGTTCTCCAAGATTCCACCACTTTCCTTTCATTTCTTAAAGCTCCATTTTGCTCTCTTCCCTCCTTTTATGTTTTAATGACTAGCATCAAAACAATGTTTTATTTAACGACTATTTAGGGAAGATACTATACTAGCCTGTTCTCATGAATATTAAACATTTCTAGTGGGCTTCCCTGGTGGCTTAGATGGTAAAGTATCTGTCAATCTGCCTCCAATACGAGAGACCCAAGTTCAGTCCCTGGGTGAGGAGGATCCCCTGGAGAAAGAAATGGCAACCCACTCCAGTATTCTTCCCTGGAGAATTCCATGGACAGACGGGCTACAGTCTATGGGGCCGCAAAGAGTCAGACACAACTGAGCAACTAACATACACATACACACACACACACACACACACACACACACACACACTTGTGCTAGTTACTTGAAAGACTACAGTCTAGTCACAGTTTTCCTAGTTTAGGGAGGAACTTTTGCCAACTTAAGGTGTAACCTCTTAGAGCAAATCACTTTGCTTTTCTGGACCGGTTTTTTAGGTATACAGTGGGACAACATTGTCACAGCTGTGACACAGGATAACCCAGCGATTCTGCTGGGTTAGGAGAATCTAAGGAGATGGAAGGGGGAGGTAGCTAGTAAAGGGGAAAGGAGCTCAACAAGGGAAGAAGCTTCAGGGTTCTCTGGAGTGAGTAGGGCGGAGACCCTGGCGCACCCCCAGGGACCTCTGGACTCCACATTCCACGGGAGAGGGAGTCCAGAGCGTTCCCAGTGCGCCTGGGTCCTCGGAGCAGCTCGGTTTCCTCTAAGCTGCCTGCCGCCAAACCCGCAGTGTTTACCAGAACCCGGGTGGCTTGCAAACCCAGATGTCAGACTTCCTGTCTCAGATATTTTCAACTCGCTCACCCCCAACTCCTATTCGGCCTCCCCCAGGAAGGAGAGAGAAGGCTGGAAGCAGGAGGAGCTAGCCCGGGGCAGCCTCCCCCCTCCCTCTCCACCCCAAAGGCAGGAATTTCTGGGACGGGCAGATGGTCCACCCCGTCTTCCTCCTCCTGCTCCAAGCCGCAAAGGGAGAACCTCCGCAACTTTTCCGTCTACCAGCCAGTGTCCTCCCCACCGTGGCGACAGGGGTGACTGACGAAGTGGGTCTCAGGGACGCAGGGGTGGCGAGGCCCCCGGGGAGGGGTGGAGCGCGGAGGAGGCTGCGGTCCTGCCCTCCCCCACCCCACCCACCGCAGGGCTGGGCGCTGGCCCCCCGCGGGCGCTACCCCCAGAGACCAGCAGGCCAAGTGGTTAGCGATGACGCTGCTGTCGCTGTCGCTGCTCCTGCTGCTGCTGCAGGTACTGGCGGGCTCCGCCGACACCGCGGCGGGGGCAGTCACCCCCGAGCAGCTCCGCGAGTGGCAAGGTGAGTGTCCCCCGGGGCCAGAGAGACCAGCGGGCACGTCGGGGGCAGAGGTGATCCAGAGGAGGAAGGCGCGAGGCAGCCGGGATTTAGACCGTGGTCTGCGTGGGGAGCGCGGCGAGGGGTTGGTAACCTGGGCTCGCGGGCCGTTTGACTCAACTGTGGCCGGGGACTTGCTGAGCGTAGGAGGGTAGATATTTCAAAGCGTAAACTTTTCGAGAGTGGTGTATTCGGGACGACCATCTCTGGGGAAAATGATGGCAAAAAGATGTCCCATCTTGTTCTCCCCCAAAGCAAGCGCTCTTGGTGCACGCTGCCCTCTGTGAGTGTCCCCAAGCCGGGCTTCTCCGTTCTGCGCCGTAGGGAAAGAAAACAATCTCTATTAAAGCCTCTCGGGCCAGGTGGGGAAGAGGAGCCTCTGTGGCCCTAATGAACTTGTGAGCTGGAGCAAATTAGCTCTTTGCTCTTCAGTTTCTTAACACTTTAAAATATAGGGGCTGTGACATCCATAGGACTACTGATCACAAAATGTGACCCCTTGCAAGGCACACAGCATGCCAGTGAGTGGGGAGTTTCGGGGAAGGGGGCGGTTACCACCACAGTATACACGTGTACACACGGCTCAGTTCATCAAATATTTATTGAGCACCTACTATACATAAGATTCATAAAGGGACAGGTACAGAGGTAGAAGGGCTTCCCAGGTGGGGCTAGTGGTAAAGAACCAGCCTGCCAGTGCAGGAGACACAAGAGGCTGATTTGAATCCCCGGGTCAGGAAAATCTCCTGGAGGAGGACATGACAACCCACTCCAGTATTCTTGCCTGGAGAATCCCCATGGACAGAGAAGCCTGGTGGGCTACAGTCCATGGAGTGGCAAAGAGTTGGACACGACTGAAGCCACTGAGCACACACACAGAGACAGAAAGAGAGAGTGCCTGCATTCATGAATAACTGTATGGGCTGCCTCAGAGGCAAAGCAGCCAGTATCCAAAAGAGCAAGCCTGGTTGTGAGGGGAGGAAGGTGGTAGGGGGAAAACTAAATAAACCAGGAGGAGCCTCCAGGCAGCCTCCATCCTCTCAGCCTTTGGGGAGAAGCTTGAACAGAAGGGGCAAAACAAAGTGTCACCAGTGTCTGTTTCCCTTCTCTACATATTCTGTGTACCTTTTGGAGGCATTCATCTCTGGACTGTATCCTCCTGCATTCCTAGGAGGCTTTCCCAGGGACCGATTGAGCAATTCTTATTCTAAAGCGGCCAAAGGTCAAAGACCTCTTATCTCTTTCTTCAGTGAAATGTTCAGTGAAAATGTTCCTGCAGATGAGCATGTGATCTGGTGGGTGACCCATCTCCACTAGCAGTGACTGTGCCGAGCTTATTCCTTTCCATTTTAAAATGTGGATCTTGCCTGAGCACTAATGCCTAACTAGAACAGGGCAGCAGCCCAGAGAAGAAGTTGGAATGTAACCACACAGAGAGAATGCATTGGTGATCCCCTGAGCCAGGGTTAGCACAGATGGGCTAATCCCTTCTATATGTAGCAGATCCAAATCCCGGCTGAGATCATTTCTAATCAGTGCCTTCTTTTTAATAGTCAAGGACACTATGAAGTTAGAATCGTCCACTACCTCTTGTACACTCATAGCTGGCACAGAGAATCTTCAGATATGAAAATGCTGCTACTGGTTTCTAAAAGCACAGGGACTGTGTGGCACTGAATGCTCCAATTGTCACCCAGGCTCCCCTTCTTGACTTTAAGCACTCATATCAGTGGAATTTCAGGTATAATCTAGATGGGTTTAAATCAAGTTTTTCCTGTTTGTCCAAAGATGGAGAAATAAAATCTTCACGTTGGAAGGGACCTGAGACATTGTCTACTCCAGCCATCCGTTTTGCAGACATAGAAGCTGAAATACAGCTGCTTTTTTTTTTAGTTGTTTGGGTGCTTAGGTTTACCACTGTGTTCACTGTAGTATACTGATTGACTTTTAGCCATGATTGACATCCCCAGAGCAACCAAGAGAAAATATGCACTGGTGTCAGTTTCATACCCACTAATAAGGAATATGTAATAATACAAAGTGGGGCATCCCAGGTGGTACTAGTGGTAAAGAAACCACGTGCCAATGCAGGTTAGACCTAAGAGATGCAGGTTCAATTCCTAGGTCGGGAAGATCCCCCGGAGGAGGGCACGGAAACCCACTGCAGAATCCCACAGACAGAGAAGCCTGGCAGGCTGCAGTCCATAGGGTCGCACAGAGTCAGATACAACTGAAGTGACTTAGCATGCACAATAATACTAGGCAGGTTATACATGTTCTATTTTTAATCTGAAAATTTATTTGATATGTATTACTGATTGATTTCTTATTTATTGTAAGCATCCCAGCCTTGAGGGACAGATGATGGATTAGGTATTGTGGTGACTTTTCAGTCATTTATCAATGCATGTGTGTATGCTCAGATGCTCAGTCATGTCCAACTCTTTGCGACCCTATAGTATGTAGCCCCCCAAGCTCCTCTGTCTATGGGATTTCCCAGGCAGACAGAGTGGGTTGCCATTTCCTACTCCAGGGGATCTTCCCAACCCAGGGATCGAAACCACATCTCCTGTGTCTCCTGCATTGGCAGGTGGATTCTTTACCACTGAGCCACCTGGGAAGCCCCATTTATCAATGAATTTGTATTAAAAAATTAGTAGATACAGTGTCACATAGTAGTTAAGTTAATGCACCCTGGAACCAGACTGTTTTCCTGAAGGAGAAGTAGGCAGTTGCCCCATGGAAGCAAGAACATTTGGGGAAAACACAGAATGTGTGCAAAGGCAGAGTCACTTATTGGGCAACAGAGTTCAGTGGGCTGAGAGTTCTGATCTGGGCTCTTTTGGATGGAGGAAAGAGAGCCACTGAAGGTCACAGGCAAATGAGGGCCTGGAGGTAAGGGTAGCAGGATCTCAAGGGGCCCTGTGGACAGGTCCTCCTGTGCCACCAGGCCTCCTGGAAACAGAGAACTGGCCACTGAGATGAAGCAACTTCTCTGTTTCTCAGGGGCTGGTGGGTGGTCCCTGTTTGGCTCTCTTTCTATGGATGGGTTTCTTCTGCTTCTGCTTGTAGGATCTTTCATATAGATACCTCCCACAGCATCCTCAGAAGAGTTTCTTAATTTCCTAAGAGAGGAATCTGGCCACACTGGTCACAGCAGACTGGCTGGTCCCTGTGCTCTGCCCATGAATCAGAGGCCTTCCCATGGCTAGTAGGCCAGGTAGGGGTGGGAGGTACACACAGGGATGCAGTCTCACTGGGGGCTGTGGATGGAGTAGATCTCCAGAATAGAGTCGTGGCAGGACAAGATAGTGGCATGTCTATATTTGGAAGCATATGAAAGATGAGGAAATAAGTTTGTTTACAGGCACTCTGCTCAAGGGAAAAAAAACTCTGGTTGAGTAATTGGGTACTGCTGAGAAGGGTCTTGTGAGTTTGTAAAAGGGGAACCAGAACCAGATCGCACTTCTTAGTTTAGGACTGCCATAGTCAGTTTGGGATTTAAAGAGAGGAATTCTGAAGGGCAGCCAAGAAACCAACTGGAAGATTCAAGCAATTGCCCATAAAGGAAGAGGCTGATGACCTGAGCTAAGTCAGTTCTAACAGGAATATTAAGGAGCAGAAAATGTAGATTCAAGAAATTGGATTTAAAAAGGAAAAAAAATTAAAAATAACAGACAGTGAAAGTAAGATGAGAGAAATGGCAGAATAGGAAGGGTAGTGATCATACAAGGAGATGATAAATTTTGGAGGTAGATCTGTTCTCAGTAGTGACCATGTCCAAGATATGGTTGCAGAAGTGGTCACTAAAGTGAGAACAGGTGATAGAAGGTTCTCAGGGCAGAGGAGATCAAGGAACTGAGCATCCTGAGCAGGGCAGACACATATTGATATACCTGCAACTTGTTATCATTAAAAAGCACCCTTACCTAATATGCTGCACTGCTACTTTTCTCCTCTGTTTCATTCTATGTTGTTTTGCAATGCTGGCCAGGACACACTACATTTATTTTGTCACTTTAATGGGCCACAACTTGAGTTAGAGGAAACACTGGGCCCAAGTCATCTGTATCGAAGGTAAAGGCCTTGAGGTGGGGAGGCTGATGGAGTAGTGCTGGAGTCACATAGTACGTGTGAGGAAGAAGTTACAGGTGATGCACCCCGATATCAAGGAATGAAGAGAGGGTGCCACATAGGAGAGGGTTTTGAAAGAGGGTGTTAGGAACCACCGCCTGGAGGCAGCAGTGGGGAGAAGTCATGACCTTGAGATTTTCCCCTTAGCTTTCATTTCTAATACAAAGGTCAAAATGTCCCTCATGCTAATCAGGTAGGTTCTGTTAATACACACTCTTCTTTTACAGAAGAAGTAGGGTTAAATAACTTGCACTTACAAGAACTTGGAGAGATTCAAACCAGTCCCTTAAGCACTAAATGCAAAAGACCCCTGGATAGTTTTGCAACCTGATAAAGTAGCCCATTCTGTATCCTGCTGTGTGCTGGGAGATGCAACTTGATTTTGTGACTGGAGGACCAGGAGGCCAGCCTCTTGCTCTCTTCAACTCCCCTTTTCTACCCTGTACGAACACACGTAGGAGTGAATATTTTCACAAAGCAGAAATGTGCTAAGCCATTGATTTTTTTTTTCTCTAGGAAATTTTTATAGCCCTGAGTAATGAGCCATTCTGCTAATCTGGAGATCTGGAATTTAAGTAAAAGTATGATCAGATCCTGGTGTAGCCGCCCTGCCTGGTCATCAGCCACTCCAGCCCTCAGGCTCCGTTTCTTCCGTCTCCATCCATCATCTTTCAGAATCTCTTCCACTTTATACTTTTCTCATCTCAGTTTCTCTGGCTGGCTCCTTTCCTCACATGTCTTTGAGAGTCAGCAGAGACTTCCAGTTTTTCTAGTCCTTTTTACTCTTTCTCATTAGTTCCTAACCTCTTTTCCTGTTGTTGGTTGTCGCAGTAACTGATACTGCACAGCATGGATTTCAAGCCAATTACCAGAAAGACCGAGCCACCCAGAGCTTGGTGGTGCCCTCGGCTTCCCTTCTTTGAGCTAACAATTTGCTTATTTATACCAGGGTTTCTGAAGAAACAGTCCCTTTGTTCTGCCTCTTCTGAATCCATCCCTATGTGATGAATCTTCATATGATCCATCAAAGTAATGTATCAGAGACATTTATAGACTCTTGTCTCCGTTTTCTTTTAGAAATTATCCTTGAAATCCTTTTATGAGATGTTCCAACACAAAGCTAGGAACATAAATTATATATATATATATTTTTTTGAAAATCACTTCTTAAAAAGATGTATTTCTTTTTTTTTTTAATAAATTTATTTATTTTAGTTGGGGGCTAATTACTTTACAATATTGTAGTAGTTTTTGCCATACATTAACATGAATCAGCCATGGGTTTACATGTGTTCCCCATCCTGAACCCCCCTCCCACCTCCCTCCCCATCTCATCCTTCTGGGTCATATTTTTTAATTGATCAGTGTGAAAAAAAATATTATAGCTCATAAAAGAACCAAACACAAGAACACCTTATAAACACTATAGTAAGCCAGTTAGGATAGAATATCTTATAAAGTCACTCAAGAAAAACTGGAGGAATAACATTAGAATTTCTATAAGTTGGGTTCTGTGATACAGAGCTAAACAAAACAGACAAGAGTTTTTATATGTGGCCACATGACCTTTTAATTTACGATACTTCCCAGATTACTATGTTCCAAAGAAATATGCTAACAAAAGATTTCATTATTTCTGGCTATTCACATCTTGTCTTGAGAACTTTCCCTTTCAATTATGAAAATTAAACGGAAAATTCGAAGTAATTATTTAACTACAAACATTGTTGTCTTATTTTGCTGCTGTTTTTCATTATCCATGTCCAAAGTTAGTATTTGTTTTTCTCTTATTATCATTTATAAAGGGGCCATAGTGACTGAGGTAATCCTTACCAGGATCGTATGAGGACAGCACTATTATTAAGACCATTGTGCAGATGGAGAAACCAAGGCGGATACTCTTAAGTTCAAGCATTTCTACCCTAAAAGAAATGCTCAGTGGTTTGCCAAGGTCTTTTTCCCACAGTGTTAGCCTTGGTCAGTTAACAGGGCATACGGGCATGTGACCAGAACAGTCTCATAGGACTCCATGCTCAGCAAGGCATTGTCCTTGTGGTTTAATTCTCTCTGGTTTGGGGTCTTGGAATTTTTAGTAACTTTTATTTCTGAATTTGTTCTTTGAGCATGAAATCCTGTGGAACAATGGAGCACAAGCCAGGAGTTTAAAATGAAAGTGTTAGTCACTCAGTCATGTCCAACTCTTTGTGACCCCATGGACTGTAGCCCACTAGGCTCCTCTGTCCATGGGATTCTCCAAGCTAGAATATTTGAGTGGGTTGCCATTACCTTCTCCAGGGGATCTACCCGATCCAAGGTTTGAACCTGGGTCTCCCACATTGCAGAGAGATTCTGTATTGTCTGAGTCACCAAGCTCAGCCCCATTTCATGTCACCTCCTTGTTGTGGTCTGTGCTAGAGTTGGAAAAGCATTTCCAGACACAGAGTATTTCAGAAGGGAGGTTTACAAAGAGCAAGAAGCAGAGATAATGAGGGCGCTGCAAATGCAGCAGGCCAGGGAGAGCGCACAAGACCCTGTTAGAATAGTGGGTCACCTCAAGGGAGAGCCAATGCTTTTTGTGGGTTAGTAGCCAATTTTTGTAGCCTCAAAACAAAGAAAATTCCTGCTAGAAGGGTGTCATTAGGTTATTGTTTAGGGCACTCTAGAGTGAATACTGGAGTGGGTATTTTTACCTCACATGGGTAAGGATCCTTAACTCACATGGCTGGTAAGGATCCTTACCTCACATGGCTAGTAAGGATCCTTACCTCACATGGCTGGTAAGGATCAGGGGGCTTTGGGCAACAATTACAATGGGGCTCAACCAGTTCCCGGAGATGACCTTGGTGCTGGCCTCCGTATCTGTGGCCTTAGTACAAAGCTTCGTACCTGTTGGGATAGGGCTCCATACTCCTCACCAAACTGGGGTGGTTTTCAGCCTCCTCATCCATGCTTCTGTGCTCTGCCCACCATGGCAACCGGGTTGCACTGGGGCTGGGGAACTGGAGGCCCAGGGCCTGGACGTGGGCGGCCAGTGTTCTCCAGGGACAGGACAAGGCTGCTGTCCCCGCTGAGTGGCAGCACCACTGCAAGTCCATGGGGACTGAGTGGGGACCTATCATCTTTCCACAGTCCAGGGACTGAGTACGTTCCCAGGGATTTCCACCTCAGAGGTTGCAGCTCCTTACGGGCCGACAGGAAGCAGAGACTGACTGGACCTCCCTGTCCCCGCCAGGGCCCCACCTTTTCATTTTCCTCTGGGGTCTGCAAATTAGGTAGCTGAGTAAGAAGCATGGGGACTGTTTTGGGGTGAATTGTGTCCCTCTCAAAATTATGTTTAAGTTCTAACCCCCAAATACCTCAGAATGAGACCTTGTTTGGAGACAAGGTCATTACAGATGTAATCAAGTTATAATGAGGTGATAGGGTGAGCCCTAATTTGACTGATGTCTTCATAAGAAGAGGAGATTTGGACACAGAAATATGAATAAAGAGTAGATGATAGGAAGAGACACCAGGAGAAGACAGACATCTTCAAGCAAGGAAAGAGGCCTGGAACAGACCTTTCCCTCACAGGCCTCCAAGGAGCCAACCCACCTGACACCTTGATTTTCGACATGTAATCTCCAAATCTATGACACAGCCTATTTCTGCTTAAGTCCCTTAGTCGGTGACACTTTGTGATGGTAGCCTTAGCAAACAAATACAGGGACTAACATTATGTCTAACATTCAAAGTTTGCATTTGGTTTTGTTTTCATTTCTATCTTTCATTTAAGGAAATCTATATTTTTCTTCAGTGGGTAAATTCTCAAAGCAAAGCAGATAAAAAATGGAGAATGTGAAAGTGTTAGTTGCTCAGTCATGTCTGACTTTTTGTGACCCCATGGACTGTAGCCCACCAGGCTTCTCTGTCCATGGGATTCTCCAGGCTAGAATACTGGAGTGGGCAGCCATTGCCTTCCCCAGGGGATCTTCTGGACCCAGGGATCAAACCCAGGTCTCCCACATTGCAGGCAGATTGTTTACTGTCTGAGCCACCAGGGAAGCTCAGCATAAACACCTTTGCTTTCAGTAACTTCACATCATTCCCAGGGCTGTTCGGTTGTTGGCGGAGTTTTCAATTTTTCTTTGCTTTGGTGACCCAATCTTTGAATCGCATCCTCCCAGGGTTTCAACATAAAGACATTGTTGAGGAAAGTTTATGTCTTACTTGTCCTGTCTTAATGTCCTGTCTTACTGTTTCTTGCCATAACATGCTTTTTTGTAACAAGGCTCCCTGGTGACTGAGATGGTATATTTTCAACACAGTCTATAAGATGATAACAGAGCCGCTGTGAATAATGATTTTTACATAAGCAATGTCTGTTAGAGACTTCAGAGTTAAATAAAGACAGAAATAATGGAGGAATAGATGAAAAGCTAAAAGGAAATGTTTTCAACTCAGTTTAAAAATTTACCTGTAAGATACACAGACACAGTGGAGAACTTTGAAAGAGAGAAGATTTTCTGTGAGGGTCAGCTACTGCTAAAGATGGATGGAAAGGCAGGGGGAGGGAGGGAATGAGAGTGGCCAGGTGGCAGGGACAGTCTGGAAGGGTTAATCCACTTCACACAGAGGTTGGTGAAAGGCAATTTGAGTCCTGACAAAACTGGAGCATGGTAGAGCTGATGAAGCCAGGTTTCATTTTTCCTGCATGTGAGAAAGAGTATTGTATGCCTTGTGGAACTGAGTGACAATTTGGGGGAGATTAGAAAGAAAGGGGAAAAGAACATGTGAAAAGGTTTAGCAAGAGGGGTCCCCCAGGCCTGTGGAGGTGATGATTATCCAGGTTCAGAAGCTTCAGAAGAATAAAGAAGGCTCAATATCAAGGACGATGCTAGGGCAGGAAAAGAGAAGGAAGTTCTGAGACAGGACAAGGGGATATTTTAAAATGTGCTCAGCTTTTTATCTCATTTTATTAGGTTGGCCCAAAATTTCATTTGGGTTTTTCTGTTACCTGTTATGAAAAAATCCAAATGAACTTTTTGGCCAACCCAACAGAAACCAGTTGATAGGAAGCCACGTGCTTTGTTAAGCGCTATCAGATTGTCAAGAGATAAACACCACATCTCAGATGATCTGGGACAAAATGCAAATATTCATTCAGAGAGAGCCAGGAAGGACAGACACATTTTCCCTTGATTCTGTCTTTCAAGTACAATGCATATGCTGCAAACATCAGAAATTCCTTGCTTACTGGTTTGGAAAGACATATTAAGAATTCAGCTTCCCTGCATCATTCAGCCATGAACGGGACTTGATTCAGCTGCACACAGCATCCCTTCCTGCTACAGAGTCATCTGAGTAAGGGAAACAATCACATCTGAATCTGACTCACTGGACAGGACAAATCCGAATTTGTGTAGCTGGGAAATGTCGATACATCTCAAGAGAGAAATTGCTCACCTTTAGATTGGTTTCAGGGCAGTGATCTCCCTGCCCCACATACCTCCCAGACCCTTTTCATGCTAAAATTGAAATAGTGTCAGAACAGCAAAGAACTGGACAGATTCAAGAGCTGATCCTGGGGCAGGAAGTACGTGAGCTGTGTGGGCAGATGGAGTAGAAGAGGGTTAAACCCAGGGGAATGGAGTAGGAGATTGAAATTGGATTGCCGTTGGCAAGCAGTGGCTTCCTAATAGCTTGTCTTAAACATAGCACTTGACGTGAACTGTGCATCTGAACTTTTCCTTCCACTTCCCTTAACGTGGCCATCTTATACATCAATCGGCTTAGGTGCCACTGTCATGGTGTTATTTATTAAACACCAGAAAACCCTTTGCTTGCCTAAAATCCACCATAAAAAGAGGATTTTTTTCAATGAATGGTTTTAAGGTTTTTTTTTTTTTAATTGAAAGAACACACATCTCACCAAGGCTTACCATTTCAAATCATATTTATGTAACACTTCATACCTCAGCCTGTTCTAAGAGGAGCTGCTTAAAGTAGAAGGGAACACTAAAAGGCAGGTGGAGGTGGAGGTGGAGGTGGGCAGAAGGGGTGCTGAGCATGAAGTGGAAGGGCCTCAAGAGGAACTTCCTGCAGGGACCCCCAGTTGGCACTTTTCCAACACTAATTACAACCCGAGGCTTTAGACCCCAACCTCATAGTATGGTAGGAGTCGGCAGGAAACTGACAGCCTAACATGTATCTGAAGCCAGAAAACAAGTCATTGCAGCTACCTTTTCCAGGCTTCTCCGGTTCTATCGATCACCATATCCTGTCATTTCTTCCCTCCTTGAATTCTCTCTCAAGAGGCTAGAGTCTAATCTGTCCCTTTCTTTCTCTTCACCACCAGTTGAACTGATAGCTCTGTCTCTCTTGCTGGATCAAAGCAGAAGTCTTCAGAATGTTCTCCATCCTGCACATGGGCTGTCTCATCCCAGCTAAATGAGAACTCCAGGGCAGGAACTTGGACATTTGTCTCACACCTACACTCTCCTAAAACAATTCTGAGCACACAAAAAGTGCTCAATAAATGTTTTCATCAAATGTTCACATTCCACACCATAGCCTCAGTCATGGCTTCTCTTGTTCCAAAATTTCCCCTTCATCTGAATAATATACAGATTTTTGAATAAAATTTAAGTTCCTCATAAAATGGTCCCAAACCACCTCTTTCCAACTTCATAGTCTACAACCACCAAACACTTTTATATAGTGAGGCTCTCATCACCCTTAGAGCTGATTATTTTCATCGCCTCTGAGCTCTGGCAACTTTTGCTCTGTCCACAGTTTCCCTGGTGTGACCCTTCACCTCTCCATCTATACTTTCTCCACTACCTGAACTCTGTCTCTGTAATGAGGATAGGCACCCATGCTGGTCTAGTTCACCAGTGTACCTCCATATGCAACAAATATTAGGTCCCTAATAAATGTTGAATGAAAGTGCCTCGTGTGTGTGTGTGTGTGTGTGTGTGTGTTCTTGTGAGACTGATTGATTTTTCTGATCTTCTAGACCAAACTGACACCTTCTAGATCCTGGTTTCCTCCTATTGTGATTATACCTCTATGTCAAAATACATTTTGGCATTAAGTTGTAGTTCTCCCTGTACATTTCATGATGCACTCCCAGGGAGAACATCAGTTTCTTGAGGGCAAACACTGATATATGTATCCTATCTGCAGGGCTCCTAACACATGCCATATTAGACCCTCCATTCATGTCTGTTTGAAATCTCAAGTCTCCCGCTTCCAGTTGTTGTTGTTCAGTCACTCAGTCATGTCCAACTCTTTGCAACCCCATGGACCTGTATTATGCCAGGCTCCCCTGTCCTTCACCATCTCCCAGAGCTTGCTCAACTCATGTCCACTGAGTCAGTGATGCCATCCAACCATCTTGTCCTCTGTCATCCCCTTCTCCAGCATCAGAGTCTTTTCTAATGAGTCAGCTCTTCACATCAGGTGGCCAAAGTATTGCAGCTTCAGCATCAACATTAGTCCTTCTAATGAATATTCAGTATTGATTTCCTTTAGGATTGACTGGTTTGATCTCCTTGCTGTCCAAGGGACTCTCAAGAGTCTTCTCCAACACCACAACTCAAAAGCTTCAATACTTCAGTGTTCAGCCTTCTTTATGGTCCAGCTCTCACATCCATACATGAGTACTGGAAAAACCATAGCTTTAACTAGATGGACTTTTGTCGGCAAAGTAATGTCTTTGCTTTTTAATATGCTGTCTAGGTTGGTCATAGCTTTTCTTCCAAGGAGCAAGCATCTTTCAATCTCATGGCTACAGTCACCATCTGCAGTGATTTTGGAGTCCAAGAAAATAAAGTCTGTCACTGTTTCCATTGTTTCCCCATCTATTTGCCATGAAGTGATGGGACTGGATCCTATCATCTTTGTTCTTTGAATGTTGAGCTTTAAGTCAGCTTTTTCACTCTCCTCTTTCACCTTCATCAAGAGGCTCTTTAGCTCCTCTTTGCTTTCTGCCATAAGGCTGGTGTCATCTGTATAAGGCTGTATATTGTCAACCTGCTTATTTAACTTCTATGCAGAGTATATCATGTGAAATGCCGGGCTGGATGAAGCACAAGCTGGAATCAAGATTGCCAGAAGAAATATCAATAACCTCAGATAGGCAGATGACACCACTTCAAGTTATTTGGCAACAATCTACAGCAGTTCATTTTTTTCTTTCTAGGTTACAGATTAATGCATGTAAATAGAGCTAGACCTACATGGTTCTCACTAAGTATATGAATATAGAACTTCTAAGAAAAAAATAACATTTGGAAAGAAAAAGTATAAGGATGATTCAATTGAATGAGCTTTATGGTCTCATCCAGCACTGAAGTTCATGGGTCTGGGTTTATGAGTAGTTAGTTTCTGCCACGTCTGTGTCCCTTCCAGTGCTGTTCTGCTGTCTCCTCCCTGGATAATGGGCCAGTACATGTATACACACACACTCTCCATCTAGAAAGGTCTGATGCACTGAAGGGCCATGTCCACCTCACTCATGTCATCACTTGAAGATCTAGTCAAGTGTTCTAAATTCTAGTCCTTTTCTTTTTCGTATTTTTCATCATTTGTTTTTAAAGGTTTATTTTACAATGTTTTCTTTGGAACTGATGAAACTCCCTTCTTTTCATTAACTGGGAGAATTTGCATGATTCCAGAACAAATAGATATAGTTTTAAAGAGCAGATATTCAAGCAAATGATTCTTCTGTCTATCTCTGGTACCCTACACAGTGCCTTCCACATACTCAGCACCCAGGGAATGCTTGTTGAATGAATGAATGAAGAAATGAATGAATAAAGAAATTCTCCTTCCATTCCTTAGAAAAGTACATGTCATCCTGTGAGACCAAATGGTGGATCTAAAATGGTCTCCTATCCAGAGGAACTCAGAAGTAGAAAGTAGAAACACTAGTTTCAATGGATTTTTTTTTAAGGATGAAAATTAGTTTTTCAGTTACTTCTAGTAAATCAATTCTTTTTCTCTTCCTAAACTTATAATTATGAAGGGATGTATAATAGCACTTTACTGCAAAGAGATTTAGTAATTCTGGCAGTACTTCATTAATCACTTAATCAGTGTTCAAGCAGAACTGATGTCCTTGACATCTATAATCAATCTTGATTCCTCCCACATTTGATCTTCATCCTTGAAATCTGTCTACAGACACTAAGGACTGGTGGCTTATTTTCACATCATGCTTTTGTTAGAGATGACTCATATGCACATATGATAATAATCAGAATATTGCTACCTATATTGGGTCTCCTAGTAGTCTATTTGAAAACAGTTGCTTTCTCTTCAGTGAATTTATGGAGGTTAATGGTGCTAGCACCAGATTCTATTATAGCTTAATGGGAAAATGGGATTGGGCCATTTTTTAGCTTAGTGTGACATCCTATTCTTTTGGAGATGGCATGTTTATTGTTATTAGTAAGCCAGAGCTACTTGTTTATGATACATTCTGAAGAACTTTTCCAAAGCCACATCCTAAAGGCAGCTGGGTATACAAATGTGATAGCACCCTAAAACTGAGTAGCATGGAGTTAAGTTTGTCTAATATCTTCTGCTTTGGAAAGGTATTTTTATGATCACTGGTGGGACTGAGTTCTAATTCTATCTCTTCTTTTCTCTTAACACTTCATAATTTGGATATTTTAAAACATTATTCCTCTAAAATTTTAGTGATATATAATTTCCATGTCCATTTACTTACAGACCACTCTTGAGAAACCTGTATGCAGGTCAGGAAGCAACAGTTAGAACTGGACATGGAACAACAGACTGGTTCCAAATAGGACAAGGAGTACGTCAAGGCTGTATATTGTCACCCTGCTTATTTAACTTATATGCAGAGTGCATCATGAGAAACGCTGGGCTGGATGAAGCATAAGCTGGAATCAAGATTGCCAGGAGAAATATCAATAACCTCAGATATGCAGATAACACCACCCTTATGGCAGAAAGTGAAGAAGAACTAAAAAGCCTCTTGATGAAAGTAACAGAGGAGAGTCAAAAAGTTGGCTTAAAGCTCAACATTCAGAAAACTAAGATCTGGTCCCATCACTTCACAGGAAATAGATGGGGAAACAGTGGAAACAGTGTCAGACTTTATTTTGGGGGCCTCCAAAATCATTGCAGATGGTGATTGCAGCCATGAAATTAAAAGACGCTTACTCTTTGGAAGGAAAGTTATGGCTGACCTAGATAGCATATTAAAAAGCAGAGACATTACTTTGCCAACAAAGGTCCATCTAGTCAAGGCTATGGTTTTTCCAGTAGTCATGTATAGATGTGAGAGTTGGACTGTGAAGAACGCTGAGTGCCGAAGAATTGATGCTTTTGAACTGTGGTGTTGGAGAAGACTCTTGAGAGTCCCTTGGACTTCACGGAGATCCAACCAGTCCATCCTAAAGGAGATCAGCCCTCAGTGTTCATTGGAAGGACTGATGTTGAAGCTGAAACTCCAATACTTTGGCCACCTCATGCGAAGAGTTGACTCATTGGAAAAGACCCTGATGCTGGGAAGGATTGGGGGCAGGAGGAGAAGGGGATGACAGAGGATGAGATGGTTGGATGGCATCACCAACTCTATGGACATGAGTTTGGGTAAACTCCGGGAGTTGGTGATGGACAGGGAGGCCTGGCGTGCTGCGATTCATGGGGTCGCAAAGAGTCGGACACAACTGAGCGACTGAACTGAACTGAACTCATTGACCCATCCGTACACTGCTTGTCAACATCAAGTATTTTTGTTTTTCTTGTAACAGAGTTGCAATATAGACTTTACAGTTAGATAGTGGGGAAGATGAACAGATGAAGACTCAGTTCATAATGACACATGCATTTAAACAAATGAGACAAAGATTTTGTCATCTGGTTGCTTAAGGAGCATTTTTCCTTCTTAAAAGTTGATAACATGGTATTTCAGGATTGTTTAAGAACTCTGCACCCACTATGTGCTGCAAAAGCAAACTAAGTTAGACTTTTGTGCTAATGTTAGAAGCCTCGGGTGGCATGCTTAAATTAGTATTCTACAAGTGTTCAACCAAACCTACAGCTGGATCTGCAGACCAAGAATCAGGAAGCCAGAAGGATAATAATGACAATAATAATAACCTACATTTACTGAGGTCTTCCCATGCCAAGGTAGTGTGTGGTGTACTCTGCATGAGCTATTTAATGAAATACTCTTAACATCCCTATGAGGTCAGTGTCATATATTCCCAGTTTAAAGAGGAAAGGCAAGACTCACAGAGATCAGGAAATTTGCCCAGAGTTACAAGGCTGGCCTGTGGTGGGTCTACCTGATTCCACAGCTCTTAACGCCCAGTCAGGTAGTCTACCCACCTATCTTAGGTGCATGAACTGAGGCCAAGAGGGCTATGGTACAGCCAGTAAATTGCAGAGCTGGATATATTTGAACGTACATATTAGACAGAAGCTTAACTATAGAACAATTATAGTAAAATAATTATCCTTTTGTGAAAAATTAATGGAACTCTGGGCTAGCTAGTTAGTAGACTGTAACAGACATTAAAGTTAACATTTTACCCAGGCATGAAAAGGTGAATAGGAGAGTTGGAGAGAATGTTAATAATTATCAGAGTCCACATCGAATTGGCGAGAGGTAGATTTGATCTTGAATGACTATTACTAATAACCACACAGACATGGGCTTCATTAGGAAAACAAATTTCCTGATCTAAATGAAATCTCCCTAAAACCATTCATTCTCTGCCTCCACCCCCTTCTCTTTTGCTCTGATGTATGGTGATCAAAGCAATTTTCTGACAACTAATTCAACTCCTCAAATATATGGTTATAAATAACACTATCAATTATTAAATGAAGTATAGCTTCCATTAATACATTGACAATCTCTCTTTAACAGTTTCTTAAGTGATTTTGGTTACTGTAAATCAGTTCTTCTTGACCTGAGCAACTACAGAAAAGCCAAAAGAACTTTTATCAAAATGAAGCATTGTTCTCATGTACCAATACATAAGAAGCTTCATTCTGCACTATTTGAAATCTTTAGAAGGCTCTGCCTGTGTTTCCTATGCCCCTGCCACAGGACATGCCTGGCCCTAAACCACACTTGTTTTAAGGGAACCTGATAAGATCCCTTTAGATTGTTGAAGAATGGACAGGAAGTAACACGTTTAAGAGCAGAGCCTGGCGAACAGGAGAACAAAAGAACTCTTGGACCTGCCCAGACTGTCGGAGCTAAGTAACCCAGCAACCATGAGCCTGGATAAGCAGCACCCGCCAGTGTGTTTAACCAACATCAAACATTTACTGAACTTCGACGATGTGCTCAGGACACTCTGAACTTACACTGAAGAAATCAGATGTGATTTCCACCTTCAAAAAACCTGTGAGAAGACGTATTCATAGTTACTGCATGTAGGTGCCTTCCAGGCTGACAACTTGAAGTAAAGTCACATAGTGGGTGGAGAGATACCACGTAAGCCCTGGCTGGGCCCAGGCAGCATGTCCACAGGGACCTCATGCAGATCCTTTTTTCTGGCTCCCTGGGGTTGGAGGCTCAGGGGTGTATCACGAAACGTCTGCTCCCTCCCAGGTGGCCTGTGCGGTCCCAGTCCTGCCATAGTGCCCTTGTATCTTCTCATGTCTCTGGGTGAGGGGCCTCAGCTAGTGTCCTGGGCATCTGTGTGCTGCTGCCAGTCCCACCCAACAAGGACTCTCTCAGGAGGAGGCTGACCCCAGAGCAAATGTCCCTGTCTTTTTACTTCTGATGGGCCCAGCACAGAAAACAAATGTGGGGAAGCATTTTTTCTCACAAGCACTGGGTCTCCTATCTAGACGCAAAGAAGCCCTTGAATTCTATCCTTTGGGTGTCCTGAAGAAATTTGATGGGAAAAATGTTCATTTCAGCGGCTCTTGATTGAGCTGCCATATTCCTAACATTCAGGCACTTGTCTGAAAAAAAAAGACAAAAACAAAAACAAAATGTCACCATACCCCTGGGCACCCAATGTGTCTCTCCTGTAGCCCTGAGTATTGTTAGCAGTCCTCTCTCTCCAGCTGTGGTGAGCTCCTTTTCTATCAGTGCTGTTCCCGAGTAGATCCACAAGCAGCCCTTGTTACTGGGGGGCCAATCCAGTCTTAGAGCAGAGGTTTGCCATTAGCTCCAGCAAGTCCATCTTTGCCTCCCAAGAAACTCCTTTCCTTTGTACAAATAAAGCCCTTGTTGTGGACCCTGCCCATCAACTTCAGACCTGTTTGAGATGCAATAGCTGTTGGTGTGACATGTCACAGCTCAGACATGCACATTGGGATCCCCCTGACACTAATTATATATGAAGATTCTCTACTATATCTTCTACTTTGCTGTTTCAGATAAAGGAATCTTCATTATCCAAAGTGAGAACCTTGAGAAATGTATTCAAGCCAGCAAATCTACACTGACCTTGGAGAACTGCAAACCACCCAACAAGTACATGCTGTGGAAGTGGGTTTCAAACCACCGCCTATTTAACATCGGAGGCAGCGGCTGCCTGGGTCTGAATGTGTCTAGTCCAGAGCAGCCGCTGAGCATATATGAGTGTGATTCCACCCACGTTTCCTTGAAGTGGCGCTGTAACAAGAAGACGATCACAGGCCCACTCCAGTACATGGTCCAGGTGAAGCAGGACAACAAGCTTGTGGCCTCAAGGAAATATCTCCATAAGTGGGTTTCCTATATGTCTGGTGGTGGAGGCATTTGTGACTATCTGCACAAAGGTAAAAAATAATTTCGACCAAAGTACACATGAAATGATATATTTAGAAAGGTTGCCCATAAATAAAGATTTGTAAAATATATGAAAGAGGTACATAGCACCTGGGACCTCAAGGGACTTCTGCTAAATACGTTTTAGTTGCTTACTTGCTTATTGTAAAAAGATTGTCAGAGTCTTAGAACAGATTTGCTAAATTCTGCTAAAGAAACAGAACTTTGAATGTAAAGGTATTAGGGGAGAAAACACTTAAATAACTTTGGGAATCAGTGGAAAGGAGAAAGAACAGAAAAGATGAGAGAGAGAGAAAATCAAAGTAGAAGGAAAAGATTTTTGAAGTTAAAAGACTTGACAGGATAAATATAAGAGCCTCTCAGGCCAACATTTCTTTTATCATAGAAAGTAAGTTCCATGTATGAAGCATGTCTGCAGGGCACCTCAGTGTCTCCTAAGACCAGGCTGGCATCTGTGTGGTGGGCATGTTATAAGGCGTTAAAGGCAGACTGTTGTCAGATGTTATTTGGTGTATGTCAGGGAGTGGGAGGGGTTTCCTGGGTGGCTCAGTGGTAAAAAATCCACATGTTAACACAGGAGATGCAAGAGACACAGGTTTGATCCCTTGGTTGGGAAGATCCTCTGGAGAAGGAAATGGCACCCCACTCCAGTACTCTTGCCTGGAAATCCCATGGACAGAGGAGCCTGGCGGGCTACAGTCCATGGGGTCGCAAAGGGTCGGACACCGCTGAGTGACTGAACAACACCAACGACAAACAAGGGAGTAGGGAAGCATGGTTTTGGTGGCAGGTAAGGGGAGGTGTTCTCATTTTCCGTAGTTCTGTGGTATCTGGGATCTTAAAACAGACAAAGAAAAAGAGACAAAGAAAGCAGCTTAGTCCTGAAATTCTGAAACTTCAAACCTGCTTGTCAGGTTTGTTATGTAGCTCTCTTCAGTCACTCATCCATCCATTCACTGGCCATCACACACTTACAGAACATGGACTGTTTCTGGGCTGGCATCTGATTTACAAAGGCCGGCAAGACAGGAATGGTCCCTGCCCTTCTGGTACTCTGTAGAATAATGCCTCAATAAGAGCTTCGATTTCTAAAAACTGTAGGAAGCAGAGAAAGGAGCTCCTAAAATCTAAAGCAAGATTTCCTCCTGTACCTACAAGAAATGAGTAAAGAGACACAGAGACAAGAGTAAGCCATTTTCAGGACTCACTAAAATAAAGCAAGTGCTGCAAACCAGCCCTCTGAATTATCTCCAGTTCTAAGGAAGAATTTGGCTTTTTGTTTCATGTGAACATTTCAGCCATATACCCACGCTCACAATGCATGCAGGGGAAGACTAGGTAGGAGGCAGAGGATGGAGACAAGAGGATGTGTCCTGGAATAGCAGCAGTTTCCGAACAGCTCAAACCTCTAGGGCTGGTGATATGGGGTGAGCTCAGGCTAGTGCCACACCCCAAACTGTATCCCCCCGTCACCCACCCCCACCCCTCCCACTTGTGAGAGAGGGTGGGAATCTCTACAATCAGCCCTTTCACTCCAGGACCCACTGACTTAATTGACGGTGGCCCTGATCCCCTTCTCATGGTAAAGAACCTCCTTTGAATCAGTTCTAATGAGGTGGATGAAACTGGAGCCTATTATACAGAGTGAAGTAAGTCAGAAAGAAAAACACCAATACAGTATATTAACTCATCTATATGGAATTTAGAAAGATGGTAATGACGCTGTATGCAAGACAACAAAAGAGACACAGATATAAATAAAGAACAGACTTTTGGACTCTGGGAGAAGGCAAGGGTGGGATGATTGGAGAGAATAGCATTGAAACATGAATATTACCATAAGTGAAATAGATCACCAGCCCAAGTTCGATGCATGAAACAAGGCACTCAAAGCCGGTGCATTGGGACAACCCTGAGGGATGGGATGGGTTCAGGATGAGGAACACATGTACACCCACGGCTGATTCATGTCAATATATGGCAGAAACCACCACAATATTGTAAAGTAGTTAGCCTCCAATTAGAATAAATAAATTAAATTTTAAGAAAAGAAATATTAAAAAAATAAAAATAAAGGGAAACAGGTCAAATGCCAAAAAAAAGAAAGAACCTGCCTGCCAACGCAGGGGACATAAGAGATGTGAGTTGAATCCCTGGGTCAGGAAGATCCCCTGGAGAGTGGCATAGCAACCCACTCCAGTATTCTTGGCTGGAGACTCCCATGGACAGAGGACCCTGGAGGGCTACAGTCTATGAGTCGCAAAGAGTTGGACATGACTGAAGCAACTGAGCAGACACATACTGATCCCCTTCACTATAGAAAGTCCCAGTTGATTCATGAAAACTTGTTGCCTCCTGCCAAGGATGAGCAATGATTGGAATACTCTGAGAAAGCAGCCAGCAGGCCGCTCAGCATGGCCATCTCTCTCCTAGACCCCCTCTCTGGGGGCCAATAGCCGGGCATCCACTTTGCTCTCGCTCTGTGTACAATCTGTTTGCCACACTGCACCATGTGTGTCTTTAAAAATGGAAATCTGATCATGTGATTTCCCATTCAATACCCTCTGATGACTGCCCACTGCCTTCAGAGTAAAAGCCAAAGTCCACGTCATGGCAGAGCTGGCCCTCTGTGAGCCGACACTCCAGTGCCTCCCTGGTTCCCTGCCCATTGGGCTTCCCTGTTGACCCCACGTGGTTCTTGAAGCAGGTACCACATTCCTGCTGTTCCTTCTGCCAAAACAACTCTTGTCCAGAGGCCTGAACCTCACTTACTCAAATTCTTTTTCAGAGAGGCCTTCACTGACCATTTTATCAAAAATAGTGCCCCTTCAACCCCTACTTGGAGAAGGGAATGGCAACCCACTCCTGTATTCTTGCCTGGAGAATTCCATGGACAGAGGAGCCTGGCAGTCTACAGTCCATGGGGTTGCAAAGAGTCGAACATGATTTAGTGACTAAACCACACCCCCACCACATACACCACATACACCCAGTCGTTCTGTTCTTATCCTATTTTATTTTTCTTCATGGTTACTTATCACTACTTGAAATTACAAGTTTATCTGTATATTTGCTTTCTCTTTTTTTTTCTCCCCACTCAAACAGATGCTCCATATGGAAGGGAAATTTACTCATTTGGTCACTATTATGTCATAATACCCAGTGCTGAACACATGAAATGCTCAACAGATATCTGTTGAGTGAATAAATTATAAATACTTATGAAACTCAAGATTCAGTTGCTGCTGACTGATATACTTGGGGATTGGAAGATATTTTAAAGTGAAATCTTCAACTATATTCAGTATCTTGTAATAGCCTGTACTGGAAAAAGATCTGAAGCTATATACCTGAAACTAAAGACAATACTAAAAAGCAACTTACTTAAATACAAATAATAATAATAAATAATTTTTTTCTTCTTATCCATTCACAAATATGTATGCTACTGAAGCAGTGTTGGTCAATCAGTCATGTCTGACTCTTTGCAACCCCATGGATTGTAACCCGCCAGGCTCCTCTGTCCATGGGAGTCTCCAGGCGAAGATACTGGAGTGGGTTGCTATTCCCTTCTTCAGAAGTGATCTTCCTGACCCATGGATGAAACCCAGGTCTCCTGCATTACAGGACAATTCTTTACCGTCTGAGCCACCACAGAAACACTGAGGCAGTGCACCATAGTAAACAAACAAGGAGATAAACATAGGAAACAAACCACTTATCAGCATTTCCCTGAACACAGCACTCAGCCTTGTACTTTTCCATACACTAGACATTGAGGTCTTAAGGGTTATCCATGGTAAAGTGAGGGCCTTGCCTAGTGTAGATTTTCGGTCAATGAAAAATGCATTCGCACTATGACAGTTTCCAAAGATAAAGTTGCCATACTACTTATTTGACTTTGTGCTCTTTTTTCTCTTAGATTTGTACACAATCAAAGGGAATGCCCACGGGACTCCGTGTATGTTTCCCTTCCAGTACAATCAGCAGTGGCATCACGAATGTACCCGGGAAGGGCGGGAAGACAACTTACTGTGGTGTGCCACTACCAGCCGATACGAAAGAGACGAGAAGTGGGGATTTTGCCCAGATCCCAGTAAGAATAAAATCTAGTCTTCCCTATATGTCACGAATGAATCAAGGATGATTAGAAAGTTATTATATCCAAAGAAAAGCACCGAGATTGATCTACTGAAGTCTGAATAAGCTCGCTGAATCCATTTAACCAGATTTTGATTTTGTTTGTTTTTGCCTTGAAAAGACAATTCCGATGTATATTGATTTTTTTCCCCTAAGTTCAAAGATATTAATTAGTCGTTTCTCACTAAGTTCAATGCATAAATATGCTTTAACTGGAATCAAATTTTAATACTCTGTGATCTCATTAATCCCATCTTCCAGGCAGGATACTTCAAAACAAAACTGAATGCATATGAAGTTTTGTTATCCTTCCAGTCCACTCCTTCTTATGAGTTCCTTCACCTATCCATGTCCTGACTGCTTGTCCTGCTCATTGTCAAGCCCAAGCATCAGCTGGCCCTTGATGATCTTTTTAAAATCACAGTTGCCCTCCCAGTATTTCTCAACAGTGAGTTGTCTTGATTCCCTTTCCTTATTACTCAGTTTCTAGCTATAACTTTAAAATCTTTTTCTCTGCTTAACCTCATTTTCAAGGTCCAGTAATAGCTTCAATGTTCTAAATATTTTGTCAGTTAGTACTTTATTATTTTATTGTATTTTCATTTAGTTTAAAAGTTGCCAATGGTTCTTAAGTACTAGGGAATGTTTATATATATCTTCTATTTTCTTTCTTTTTATTTATTTTTTGCTCTGCTGAGTCTTTGTTGCTGCAAGGACTTTTCTCTAGTTGCAGCAAGCAGAGGCTACGCTCTAGCTGTGGTGTGGGCTTTTCATTGCAGTGGCTTCTCTTGTTACAGAGCACCAGCTCTAGGGCACATGGGCTTTAGTAGTTGCAGCACATAGGATCAATAGTTGCGGGTCCCAAGTTCTAGAGCTCAGACTAAGTAGTTGTGGTGCAGTGGTATGTGGAATCTTCCTGGACCAGGGATCAAACCTGTGTCTCCTGCATTGGCAGGCAGATTCCTTACCACCAAGCCACCAGGGAAGCCCTCTTCTACTTTCTATATTTAATTTTATTCACCTTGGATTCTGCAAGGCAGGGAATACAGCTTTTACAATCTCTTTGTCTTCCATGCCTACTTTCCTTCCACAAAGTTAACAAAATGCCAGAAAGAAATTAAAATAAAAAGAAATTTAAGAAATTAACTCCAAAAAGTCTGGTTAATAAGTTGCCTGTAGAACTGTTTTCTAACTTAAGAGCCATTATAGCTTAGTGAATAAGAAAGAAAGCAGACTTTGAAATCAGAAAGACCAAGGTTGTAGCCTTGCTTTCTCCCAACAAGGAGATACTGAGTCTCAGTTTCCTCATCATAAAAATGGAGATAATAAAAACCTATTAGGTTTAATGAGAAGATCCGATTAGATGATGCATCTAAGCCACTTATGGTACCTGGTCAGTCAGTTCAGTCACTCAGTTGTGTCCGACTCTTTGCGACCCCATGGACTGCAGCACACCAGGCTTCCCTGTCCATCACCAACTCCGAGAGCATACTCAAACTCATGTCCATCAAGTCAGTGATGCCATCCAACCATCTCATTCTCTGTTGTCCCCTTCTCCTCCCGCCTACAATCTTTCCCAGCATCAGGGTTTGTTCCAATGAGTCGGTTCTTCAAATCAGGTGGCCAAGGTATTGGAGTTTCAGCTTCAGCATCAGTCCTTCCAATGAATATTCAGGACTGATTTCCTTTAGGGTTGACTGATTGGATCTCCTTGCAGTCCAAGGGACTCTCAAGAGTCCTCCAACACCACAGTTCAAAAGCATCAATTCTTCGGCACTCAGCTTTCTTTATAGTCCAACTCTCACATCCATACATGACCACTGGAAAAACCATAGCCTCGACTAGATGGACCTGTGTTGGCAAAGTAATGTCTCTGCTTTTTAGTATGCTGTATAGGTTGGTCATAGCTTTTCTTCCAAGGAGCAAGCATCTTTTAATTTCATGGCTGCAGTCACCATCTGCAGTGATTTTGAAGCCCCCCAAAATAAAATCTGTCACTGTTTCCACTGTTTCCCCATCTATTTGCCATGAAGTGATGAGACTGGATGCCAATATCTTAGTTTCCTGAATGTTGAGTTTTAAGCCAACTTTTTCACTCTTCTCTTTTATCAAGAAGCTCTTTAGTTCTACTTCACTTTCTGCCATAAGGGTGGTGTCATGTGCATATCTGAGGTTATTGATACTTCTGTTGGCAATCTTGATTCCAGCTTGTGCTTCATCCAGGCCAGCATTTTGCATGATGTTCTCTGCATATAAATAAGCAGGGTGACAATATACAGCCTTGACATACTCCTTTTTCGATTTAGAACCAGTATGTTGTTCTGTGTCCAGTTCTGTTGCTTCTTGACCTGCATACAGATTTCTCTGGAGGCAGGCAAGGTGGTCTGCTATTCCCATCTCTTGAAGAATTTTCCACAGTTCATTGTGATCCACAAAGTCAAAGGCTTTGGTTTAGTTAATAAAGAAAAAGTAGATGTTTTTCTGGAACTCTTGCTATTTCAATGATTCAATGAATGTTGACAATTTGATCTCTGGTTCCTCTGCCTTTTCTAAATCCAGCTTGAACATCTGGAAGTTCTCAGTTCACGTACTGTTGAAGCCTGGCTTGGAGAATTTTGAGCATTACTTTACTAGCGTGTGAGATGAGTGCAACTGAGCGGTAGTTTGAGCATTCTTTGGCATTGCCTTTCTTTGGGATTGGAATGAAAACTGACCTTTTCCAGCCCTGTGGTCACTACTGAGTTTTCCAAATTTGCTGTCATATTGAGTGCTTCACTTTAACAGCATCATCTTTTAGGATTTGAAATAGCTCAACTGGAATTCCACCACCTCCACTAGCTTTGTTCGCAGTGATGTTTTCTAAGGCCCACTTGACTTCACATTCCAGGATTTCTGGCTCTAGGTGAGTGATCATACCATCATGGTTATCTGGGTCATGAAGGTCTTTTTTGTACAGTTCTTTTGTGTGTTATTGCCCCTTCTTCTTAATATCTTCTGCTTCTGTTAGGTCCCTACCATTTCTGTCCTTTATCGAGCCCATCTTTGCATGAAATATTCCCTTCGTATCTCTAATTTTCTTGAAGAGATTGCTAGTCTTTCCCATTCTATTGTTTTCCTCTATTTCTTTGCATTGATCACTGAGGAAGGCTTTCTTATCTCTCCTAGCTATTGTTTGGAGCTCTGCATTCAAATGGGTATATCTTTCCTTTTCTCCTTTGCCTTTAGTTTCTCTTCTTTTCTCAGCTATTTGTAAGGCCTCCTCAGACAACCATTTTCCTTTTTGAATTTCTTTGATCTCCTGTACAGTGTCACGAACCTCCGTCCATAGTTCTTCAGGCACTCTGTTTATCAGATATAATCCCTTGAATCCATTTGTCACTTCCACTGTATAATCATAAGGAATTTGATTTCGGTCATATCTTAATGATCTAGTGGTTTTCCCTACTTTCTTCAATTTACGTATGAATTTTGCAATAAGGAGTTCATGATCTGAGCCACAGTCAGCTCCCAGTCTTGTTTTTGCTGACTGTATATAGCTTCTCCCTCTTTGGCTGCAAAGAATATAATCAATCTGATTTTGGTATTGATCATCTGGTGATATCCATGTACAGTCTTTTCTTATGTTTTTGGAAGAGAGTGCTTGCTATGACCAGTGTGTTCTCTTGGCAAAACTCTGTTAGCCTTTGCCCTGCTTCATTTTGTACCCCAAGGCCAAATTTCCCTGTTACTCCAGGTATTTCTTGACTTTGTACTTTTGCATTCCAGTCCCCTATAATGAAAAGGACATCTTTTTTGGGTGTTAGTTCTAGAAGGTCTTGTAGGTCTTCATAGAACCATTCAACTTTAGCTTCTTCAGCATTATTGGTTGGGGCATAGACTGGGATTACTGTGACATTGAATGGTTTGCCTTGGAAATGAAGAGATCATTCATCGTTTTTGAGATTGCATCCAAGTACTGCATTTCGGACTCTTGTTGACTATGAGGGCTACTCCATTTCTTCTAAGGGATTCTTTCCCATAGTAGTAGATATAATGGTCATCTGAGTTAAATTCACCCATTCCAGTCCATTTTTAGTTCCCTGATTCCTAACATGTCAGCGTTCACTCTTGCCATCTCCTGTTTGACCACTTCCAATTTACCTTGATTCATGGTGTTGGAGAAGACTCTTGAGAGTCCCTTGGACTGAAAGGAGATCCATCCAGTCCATTCTAAGGGAGATCAGTCCTGAGTGTTCAGTGGAAGGATTGATGTTGAAGCTGAAACACCAATACTTTGGCCACCTGATGCGAAGAGCTGACTCATTTGAAAAGACCCTGATGCCGGGAAGGATTGAAGGCAGGAGGAGAAGGGGACCACAGAAGATGAGATGGTTGGATGGCATCACAGACTCAATGGACATGAGTTTAGGTAAACTCCGGGAGTCGGTGATAGACAGGGAGGCCTGGTGTGCCGCGGTTCATGGGGTCGCAAAGCGTTGGACACAACTGAGCGACTGAACTGAACTGATACACCTAACATTCCAGGTTCCTATGCAATATTGTTCTTTACAGCATCAGACTTTACTTCCATCACCAGTCACATCCACAACTGGGTATTGTTTTTGCTTTGGCTCCATCTCTTCATTCTTTCTGGAGTTATTTCTCCACTGTTCTCCAGTAGCATATTGGGCACCTACCAACCTGGGGAGTTCATCTTTCAGTTTCCTATCTTTTTGCATTTTCATAACTGTTCATGGTGTTCTCAAGACAATAGTACTGAAGTGGTTTGCCATTTCCTTCTCCAGTGGACTGTTTTGTCAGAACTCTCCACCATGACCTGTCCGTTTTGAGTGGCCTTACACGGCATGGCTCATAGTTTCATTGAGTTAGATAAGGCTGTGGTCCATGTGATCAGTTTGATTAGATAATGCTTCTAAGCCACTAATCATAGAACCTGGTACTCACCAGGATTAGCACCACCATCATTATGTCACCGTGAGGTCTAATATCCTTTCAACATGTGCTTCTGAATGAATGATCCTTCCTCTTTATCATCTTTGTCACCAGCACTAAATTAAGCATAGTGTTAGGACTTATATCCCTCTCTCCAAAGAACTTGGCCCAGATGGAATACAGGACAGACAGATTTGCTCCATGCCTGGAAATGCAGACTACATTTGATAGGACACTCTAGAATCATATAGTTTAAAATGTAGATCCTTGTCCAGTCCCGGAGATGCAATGAGCATTTGCATTTTTGACAAATGGCCCAGGTGATCCTGTAGCTGATAATTCTTCATCAGACAATTCATAACATGCAAGTAATTCCACATGACATCTACATACAGGGGTGATATTAAGACATTTAGCAACCAATTTGGTATTAGATATTGGCCAATTCAAGTGGAGACCTTAATGCAGAGGCTTGGAGTCCTGGACACCCACTACTGGTATTAGCCCCTTATCTGCTGTAATGTGAGGGGATGCTGAGGCAGCAAGAGGCACTTGATGAGCTCAGGAGAGCAGCTCTTCACCAATCAGCATGAAAGTATTTCATTATTTATTAACTGTCAGATCATTAGCCTTCTCTATCTGAATCTGAATGTCTGTGTGGAGGAATATGTACACGTAATCCCTACACTCCTTAGATCCTTGAGTCTGATGTCACAATTTTTACATCATCTTCTCTTTCCATTTACATCTCCAATAGATGTCATTATTAAAAGTAAATAAACAGAGCCCTGGTTTGAGTTCCCTGAGTTATACAGCAAATTGCCACTGGCTATCTATTTTAGATACGTTAGTGGATCTGTTTCCATGCTACTCTCTCTGTTAATGGGAAGAAGGCTCAAGAGGAAGGGGATATATGTATACATATGACTGATCTATGTTGATGTATGGCAGAAACCAGCACAATATTGTAACTCAAACATCTTACAATAAAATTTTTTAGGAAAGTAAACAAATATTAATAAAAGTAACATGTATTTCACATAGCCCTAATACTATTTTTTAAATGATACTATTCTCCTTGAGATTCTTCAAAGAGCACTGTCACCATCCTCTGTCACTTTTAGCCAATTATGGTTTCCCAGGTGGAAGCCTGGGTTTTGCGGTGCCCAGGGCTTTTAGATCCCTGGACTATCTATTTGTTTAGCTTCCTACAGTTCAGAAGCATCCTCCACTTGACAGTCTGCCAGATTCCAACTCTCTTGCCCTTTACAAAACCAGCAGAGAGAATGTTTATTTGTACAGTGCAAAATTACAGTTCCAATTTTCTTCCTTTCTTTTGCTTTTGGTTCCTGGTGGCCAACATAACTCAAAATGATGTGCCAGAGACTGGAATCTGAGCACGCCAATTGCTTTTTCCATGGAGTCAGGAAGTGGACAGGACAGAGAGATTAAAGCAAAGATTCATACTTCTGTATCTCATCTTTCTTATTCAGAAATTTTTTACTATCTCAATGTAGAATGATGCTTTTATTTATAAAAAGTTGATTGTAAGTGAACACAGTGTAAATTTAGTCCTAATAAACACATACTAAAACACACTAGCAGGGAGGGACGTGATAAAACTTCTGTTGCTATAGATCTTCAGGAACAAGGATGACATAAAGGAATTTCTCTGGTTTTATTTAGAGGTGATTCTGAGTTATACTATGTCTGTCCTGGTTGTATGTCTTACACAGCTGGAGAGTCAGGCTTAGTTAGTTTGAGATATTTTTAGGATACCAACATTTGGGTCCATCTAGTCAAGGCTATGGTTTTTCCAGTGGTCATGTATGGATGTGAGAGTTGGACAGTGAAGAAAGCTGAGTGCCAAAGAATTGATGCTTTTGAACTATGGTGTTGGAGAAGACTCTTGAGAGTCCCTTGGACTGCAAGGAGATCCAATCAATCCATCCTAAAGGAGATCAGTCCTGGGTGTTCATTGGAAGGACTGATGTTGAAGCTGAAACTCCAATACTTTGGCCACCTCATGCGAAGAGTTGACTCATTGGAAAAGACCCTAATGCTGGGAAGGATTGGGGGCAGGAGAAGAAGGGGACGACAGAGGATGAGATGGTTGGATGGCATCACCGACTCGATGGACATGGGTTTGTGTAAACTCCAGGAGTTGGTGATGGACAGGGAGGTCTGGCGTACTGCGATTCATGGGGTCACAAAGAGTCAGACACAACTGAGTGACTGAACTGAACTGAACTGAACTGAACCTTTGGGTGAAGGCTTCCCCAGTGGCTCAGCATTAAAGAATCTGCCTGCAGTGCAGGAGACACAGGAGACACAAGTTTGATCCCTGGGTTTGGAAGATCCCCTGGAAGAGGAAATGGCAACCCACTCCAGTATTCTTGCCTGGAAAATCCCATGGACAGAGGAGCCTGGCGGGCTCACTGCTCTGGAACCTCATTCACCTGATACAGTTTTTATCACTAATTTGAATGATAGAGCAGATTGGTACCAGTTTAGGTGTATGACTGCCAATCTCTGCTTCATCAGCAGTATTATTATGTCTCTCTTCTCAAGCTTCTCTCTCACTCCCCACAGGGCCATATAAACCTTTTGTCTCCCCTGACTTTCTAACCTTGCCCTACATTCTCCTTCCAAACTCTTAAGAGCTGACTTCAAAGAAAATAGGACCCCCTCAGAGGGGAAGTTTTGACAACTTCCTGCTCACTGGCCTGCTCTTTAAGCCTACCATGGTTTGGATCCATCTCTATGTTCTCCCTCCCAAGCAATAGTGGTCCTTCTCCTACCTAGGGCGAATCTCCCCACCTGGACTCTGGAGCCTCCCATCCAGTCTTCTCCAACTTTATCTCAGTGTTTCTCAAAGCATGGTCCCTGTTCCAGATTGGAAAGGGAGATGTAAAACTATCTCTCTTTGCAGATGTCATGATCTTAGATATATAAAATTCTAAAGAATCCACTAGAAAACTACTATAACTAATAAACTCATTCACAGGATACAAGATCTATATACAAAAATCAATTGCACTTTAATATAGTAGCAATGAACAATCCATCAACTAGATTAAGAAAACAAATCAAAAAAAGATAAGTCCATTTATTGTAACATCCAAAAGAATAAAATACTTAGGAAAAAGTTAACAAATGACATGAAAAACTTACATCTAAAAACTACAAAACATTGAAGGAAATTAAATAAAGTTAAATAAATGGAAAGACATCCCATGTTCATGTGATCAGAAGGCTTTTTATTGGTAAGATGGAACTACTATAGCAATCTCTATCAAATCCTAGCTGACTCCTTTGCAGAAATTTACAGGCTCTTCCTAAAATTCATATGGAAATTCAAAGGACCCAGAAGAGCCAAAATAATAATGAAAAAGAAGAAAAAAGTTGGAGAACTTAGATTTCTCAATTTCAAAACTTATGGAAAGCAACACTAATCAAGACAATCAAGACAATTGTCAAAATGGAATAAAACTGAGAGACTCACACATACGATTAATTGATTTCTGACAAAGATGCCAAGACAATTCTATAGGGAAAGAATAGTCTTTTCAAAAAATGGTACAGGGAAACTGGATATTCACTTTCAAAAGAATAAAATTGGACTTCTGTCTATCACCATATAAAAAGTTAACTCAAGACAGATTTTGAAAACTTATATGGAAGAGATAAGACTATAAAACTGTTAGAAGAATCAGTCAGTTCAGTCATGTCTGACTCTTTGTGACCCCATGGCCTGCAGCATGCCAGGCTTCCCTGTCCATCACCAACTCCCGGAGCTCACTCAAACTCATTCTCAGAAGAATACATAGGGGTAAAGTTTCATGAATTCTTAGATATGACATCAAAGTGAAAGCAACAAAAGAAAAAATAGATAAATTGAGCTTTATCAAAATTAAAAATTCTGTGTTTCAAAGGACACAATCAAGAACGTGAAACGACAACCCACAAAATAGGATAAAATATTTGCAAATCAGATATCTAATAAAGGACCTGTATCTAGAATATATAGAGAAAGCTTATAACTCAATAAAAAGACAAGTCCCAATTTAAAAATGTGTAAAATGTCTGAAAGACATTTCTCAAAATAAAAAAGATAGACAAATGGCCAATAACCAATGAAAAGCACTCAGTATCATGACCCATTAGGGAAATTAAAACAAAAACCACAGTGAGATACCACTTTACATCCCACAGGATGGCTATAATCGAAAAGGCAAACTAAAAGAACAAGTCCTGATAAGGATATAGAGAAACTGGAATCTCACACACTGCTGGAAGGATTGTAAAAGGATACAGCTGCTTTGGAAAACAGTCTGTCAGTTCCTTAAAAGGGTAAATATTGGGTTACCATATGACCTGCGATTCTCCTAGCTAATTATCCAGGAGAAATGAAAACACTTGCCCACACAAAAACTTACACACAAATGCTTATAACAACATTATTTATAACAGCCAAAAAATAGAAACAGCCCAATATCTATCTACTGATGAATACATTAATAACACATAGTATACCCATACAATGGGATATTATTGGGCTATATAAAGAAATGAAGTACTGATACATGCTACAACATGGGTGACCCTTGGACACATTATGCTAAGAATCCAGTCACAAAAAGACCACACAGTATAACTCCATTTATGTGAAATTTTCAGAATAAGCCAATCTATAGAGACAGAAACTAGTTTAGTGGTTGTCTCAGGTTGGGAGTAGGGGTGAGGACTGAGGGAAAAGTGGGGAGTGATTGCTAATGGATATTGGGTTTCTACAAAAATGTTCTAAACTTGATTGTGGTGATGGCTGCACAATGCTTTGAATATACTGAAAACCATTGAACTATATACTTTAAATGGCACGTTATGTGGCATGTTAATTGTATCTCAGCAAAACTATTTTTTTTTAAAGAGTAAATGGCAGATGAAAAATTGGAGACAGTATATGTATGAAACTATGTGATTAACAGGGGTAGAGAAAAGGCAGAGACTGGGATGGGGAAGCCAAGGGAAGGAGTTTTTTTATTTCTTGTTTTTTAAGGGTGAGAGACACTAAGTCATCTTTGAGTGCATCTGGAAATGATCAAAGAGAAAGAGGTTGAAGATGCAGGAAAGTGAAACAATTGGTGAAATAAACATGGTCTCTCAAAAGGCAGAAGGAAGTAGGGTCCAGATCATAGATGGATGTAAAAACAGCTTGTCTGTAGGAGAGAAGAAAGAGCGCATAGTACAGGTCCAGGAAGGTTGATGGATTAAGTGATGGGGAATATGAGAGTATCCAGTCCAGAGCTGTGGACTTGGAAGAGGGGAAGAAGGCATGAGAAGTTCGGACAACAGGAAAGTGTGAAATGAACACGGTGGCTGCTGGGAGAGCAAGCTTACTAGAGAAAACTGGTCAAGTTTCCAGTAGTATCAGGGGTGGTTGATAATGAATCAGTCAGATGACTTTTCTTGGCAGTGCTCATCAGTTGGGTGCAGGCACAGAGCAGGCAAATGATTGGGTTAACCTGCTGAAATAGGCTCCAGAAAGTCACGAATGACTCAGTCCTCATAGTACTCCAAGATTCGACAATAAGTAACAAAACTGACATGATCTCTTTCCTTGGGTTTCTGGGGCCCATGCCTACTAGTTTTCTTCTTTCTTTTGTGGCCACCGCTTCTCATCTTCCTTTGATATCATAGTCTCCTTACCCAACTATCTTTAGGCACTGATAGGGAATAACATGAAAAAGATGGAACATGGTACCTGCTTTCCTGATACTTAATTTTATCAGAAAAAACAGACAATCAATAAGCAATCACATAATTCATCATTTAATCTCAGCTGTGATCAGGGCTACCAAGAAGCATATAAGACACTGGGAGCAGGATGTCCTGACTTGGTTTGGTATCCCTTTTACAGGAGAATTACTAAAAACACACTTTGCAGGGAACAGATATTCAGTAACTATGTGCTGAGTATATCAAAGACCAAAGAGAGAGAAAATAGTAACTTTGTAGCTTGGAGTTGCTCTAATAGTATGTGGTTTTTTGTTTGTTTGCTTCGTAAGAATTCAACCATTTTTTATTTTTTATTTTATTTTTTGTTGTTTTTTTTCCAACCATTTTTTAAAGTGGCAAGAAAGTACACTTGGGACAATGACAAAGCTGTATCCTGAGGGAAGACAAAAAAAGCGATACTAATAGAGAAGGAGAAATGGCTGTATCTCAGTCATAATCTATAATAAAATCAGTGTTGACTTGAATATACTTCAGTTCATTAGAAGAGAGGTGTGTTTTGAAAGGGGAAAAAAAAATCACCTATTTACAGCATCTTGCAAAAGACTTTTGGCAATCTTTCTTCAAATAATAGGAGATACAAAGATATATATGACATAGCTGTTTCTTTCAAGGAGCTCATAATTTAGTGACAGAAGAGATGGTATAAAGACAACCAAAGATGCAAAGAAATATGATGGTTTACATTAGAATTCTTCGAGAAAAAATAAGAGTACCAGCCTTCAGTCTTGTTTTCTCAGTGGCTTGAAAATAAAAATTAGTTATGAAGAAAGCAAGAGGATTAAGAGTAAACATGCAGATGTCTCATGCCAAGATGGGAACCTCCAGCAGGAGGGGTTCCGGGGAGTAGTCTTAGAGGTCAAGATGAACCTGCAGGAGGTCTCTTGGGGAGTAGTCTCAGGCTCGATACATATGGAAAGGAAAGGAAGAAAGCAGGATTGCTCAGGACTGTGATGCGGGACTGGCGACCCCTACGTTGACCCACAAGGAGTTCTCAAGCTGTATTTGGCCGTGGTTGGGGTGAGAGGAGGGGTCTTATAGCTCTGTGGTGACCGTCATGGTTTGCAAGCTGCTCTTGAGAAGGGAGAGTGACATTGGGCAATGAGCCTCGTCAGCCAAGGCAATCATTGAAGGAGAGGTGTCTGCTGGCAGCTGGGGAAATAAAGCTTGGTCCTGAAGGGAGATCAGAAGAGCATGTCACAGTGCCCAGGCCCAGGGTGGCACTTTCATTCCATTTGTTACCATGCTGCTGCTGCTGCTAAGTCGCTTCAGTCGTGTCCGACTCTGTGCGACCCCGTAGACGGCAGCCCACCAGGCTCCGCCGTCCCTGGGATTCTCCAGGCAAGAATACTGGAGTGGGTTGCCATTTCCTTCTCCAATGCATGAAAGTGAAAAGTGAAAGTGAAGTCGCTCAGTCGTGTCCGACTCTGAGCGACCCCATGGACTGCAGCCTACCAGGCTCCTCCGTCCATGGGATTTTCCAGGCAAGAGTACTGGAGTGAGGTGCCATTGCCTTCTCCGTAGATCCTCAAATAAGATCCGTGGAGTGATATGCAAGCCATCCAGAGGAGCAAAGAGACGACTGACTGAATAGAAGTATACGTTCTTATATTTAGTTGAAACCAAATTTCAATGACAAATGGACTGACTTGTTAGAAGATTAGGGGCACCTGTTGCAAACATTTGAGACATTCCTTTTGATTAACCTTAAGAATTAGCACAGATAAAACCAGGCCAAGGAAAATTAACAAAACTGAGCTGTGCAATTTGTAGCACAGACAGAATCACCTGCAAGTCTTTTATCTTAACTATTTAATGTATCGAATTCAGGCTTTGATGTACAGAATTCAGGTTTCTGCAAAAGGCTGTGTTTACGTAGCTCAATCCATGTGTTGTTGAAAGGCAGGACCTTTCCTTGCCAATTCTTGGCAAAAATGGGAACAAGATCGACTGAAGTGTCATCCAGGCCTTTTCTTATCCTGACGTGGCTTATCCTGGAGGCTTATAGTTAGGACTCATTATCAAATCTTTCCCCAAGGCAGGAAACAAGAGGCAGGTATCCTGTACCCAGATCTCTCCTTTAACATTCTCTCCAGTCTCCTCTCCTGACCTCATCATCTTCTAGTAGCCAGGGGCTATTTGTACCTGCTCTTCTTAGGAAGTGCTTCAGATGTTTTCTTTCAAGCCTGTGTTTCCCAGTATTTGCATTGTGGACTATCTGCATTAGAATGTGGACCATCTGCATCAGGAATATGTTTGAAAGTCACGTTTCTGAATCCCACCCCAGAGCTACCAATTCAGAATCTCTGAGAACAAGAACTGGGAATCTGTGGTTTTTTCAGAAGTCTGCTAGATGATTTTTATGCACAATGAAGCACCTCCCCCGCTCCTCTCTCATGGACTCAGCTCTCACACAGGATGAATAGGGCTAAAATGAAGTCTGATAATGCTTAGCATGTTGTCCATCTCACAGATGGCATAGCTTTTTAACAGGAAATGGTCTCTAAGGACTCAGACTCAGTGTGGAAATTTCAAACATCAGAGCAAGATGATTACTAGAAGCATCTTCCTTCCCTTCTCCTCCTTTCCTACACATTTTCTTTGGTGATATAGACTTGTCTTCTGCCCTCCTTCAATCTTGGATCCTTCTATAAATACATGTGTTGGTCAGGGAACTTGGTAGACAATCTCAGATTTAATATATTTATGTTTAATAACTTCTCATTAACTAACTCAGTACTGGGGAAGGTACTTTGCAACCAGACATGAAAACAAACTTCTGCATTCCCAACGAAGCCATCTAACTAAGCATTGTGTCAAAAAGAAAGCAAACAAAAAAGAGCTCATATTGTCAAATACGTTTGAAGTATAGTGAATTAAAAGCGAGCCTTTTCTTTACTAGAGAACTTCTCAGAGCCTTTAATATGCTAGTGTACATTATGAATTGCCCTGAGGAGGTTACATATGCACTACATCCCAGCTTCTCTTGGAGAACTCTTGAAATTGTAATACTCTGTGGATTGCACTTTGGGAAAGATTGTTCTAGATTTTAGCAGATTGCCTGACCATAAGTTACACTCTTGCTGTTGAACGGGTCACACTGTCTACATTCTAAAATTTTTTGGCTGAGTTTGATTTCAGGTAATTACTATGATTGCTTAGGTTCACCTTGGGGTTTGATCTAAAATTTCATCAAAAGTACTTTTGCTTTCATTTTCTGTCATTTTAAGAAACTTCAGATTTCAGATCCATTTTTCATACTTTATTAAATTTACTTTTAAGCAAACTACTCAACACTTGGCCAATGTTTTGCAAGTGGATTTTGTTTCTCCTCCTTTTGGTTGAAAGAATTTTAAAAACATTTTTTTAAAATTGAATTATTAGTGGAGAACAGAGGAGCCTGGAAGTCCACGGTGTCACAAAGATTCGGACACCACTTGTGAACAACAACTGAAGTTGATTTACAGTGAAAGAACTTTCTTAAACTAAATATCAGTGTTCCTGTCCTCAGTGTTTATTTGGAAACTTATGTTCATTAGAGACTCTTATTTCTACTTTATCCTTTTTTGTCTGTCTAGTTTGGAGAAGGCAATGGCACCCCACTCCAGTACTCTTGCCTGGAAAATCCCATGGACAGAAGAGCCTGGTAGGCTGCAGTCCATGGGGTTGCGAAGAGTCGGACATGACTGAGCGACTTCACTTTCCCTTTTCCCTTTCATGCACTGGAGAAGGAAATGGCAACCCACTCCAGTGTTCTTGCCTGGAGAATCCCAGGGACGGGAGAGCCTGGTGAGCTGCCGTCTATGGGGTCGCACAGAGTCGGACACGACTGAAGCGACTTAGCAGTAGCAGTGTTTTGGTATTTGCAGGGAAAAGCCTTCGGAAACAGCATTTGCATCTATCTTAAATAAATATTTCAATTCATACAGTTTTCAGTATAAAGTTCTGTCTGCTTTTTAAAGAATTTAGATGTTATTTTCACAAATACTTCACTTACTTCTCTTGAAAATGGCTACTATCATTTTCCCAGAAAGGGTCAGAGCTTCTTTATTGATAATGTCTTGAATTTCCTTTAAATCTTGAACAAGTTTTACCATAAAGTGCCAATGGGAAAACAATGCAGACTTTTGTCATAAAGACCTAATCAAGAATAGATAAGAGCACTGAAGTTTTAGGAATTACAAGTTGGAATCATGTCATTCAAATTAATCTCAGAAGTATATCACTGTATAGATAAAATAAGGTTATAATGTTCTAATGGATTTTGTTTTCAGCATCCACAGAGGTGGGCTGTGATGCAGTCTGGGAGAAGGATCTCCATTCACGCATTTGCTACCAATTCAACCTGCTTTCCTCCCTGTCCTGGAGCGAGGCTCATTCTTCATGCCAGATGCAAGGAGCTGCTTTATTAAGTATTGCAGATGAGACTGAAGAAAATTTTGTAAGGAGTAAGTAGGTGTATAATGCACAATGATATTGGTACAATTAAAATGATGTTGTTCACAGTTATGTCCATGTATGCCAAGATGTCTTCTGGAAAAAAAAAATTCCCTTGGAAAATATTCTTTTATTAACATGGTCCAAAGTCACACCCAGAATTTTAACCTGAACCCTGGGCCATTCCATTTGACACCTGGCCATGTCCCTCTTGTTCTTCTCCACGTCGGAAAAGACAAGTTGAGGGACCTAGGAGAATTTGCTTTTGTAACAAGTGAATATGGGAGACTCTGAAGTTAAGTCCGAATTCCTCCTTTGGTGGAGATCTTAGCCATTCCGTTTCCATTAATAAATATAAGCTGTTTACTAATTAAACAAAACCTTAGCTGTCTGTCACTATGTGCAGTATGTAGTAGGCTTTCTGGTGGATGCCAAAGAACTTAAAATTTGATTGGAAAAGCAAAAGTACACACATGTTAACTAACACTGTAAGATAATAACATAAACTGTCAAAAGAGTGCTAATGAGCTGGGTCTTGTTTTTTTACCTCTCACCTAAACTCTCTTCTTACTTCTCTTTTATAGATTAAATGTTTGTAGATATTTACATAGAGCAATTTCAATTATTTTGGAAACATTTGAAAGTGTCACAAAATTAGCCACTTTCATTAAAAGTTTCTGAGTTTTTTTCAAATTATCTCACACATATTTATTTTAGAATAACAATAATAAAATTATTCTAGGGTAATTTTAAAAGTTCAAGTATACAGAAAGAAAAACAAAAGAAAAATCTTTCATAGTTCCACAATCCAAAGATAGCCATGTTTTTTTTCCCCACAAAAAACTCACATAAATGTGTGTATGCATACATCCACAGTATCTATGAAAAATGATATTGAATAAAAACATGAGCCAGTTGTGCAGAGGTTAGGAGCTGGGATCAAAGAGCCACCTGTGTGGTTTGAATCCCACCTCCATCACCTACTAGCAGGGCTAAAGAAATAACTTAACCTCTCTGTGCCTCAACTTCTCCCCTCCATCAAATGAAAATAATAACAATGCCTACTTTTTGGCAATGTGGAATACATATTATAGTGCAGGTGAAATTTTAGAAAAGTGTCTGGCACACATAACAAACAAAACTGTATATTGACCACTTAACAGCAACTATGGGCACAAATGCTTATGTAATTAAAGTGTATAATGAACATCTGTCCATGTCTAGAAATAAAGATCTACATTATAAGTTTCAGTGGTTACATAGTGATACAGGTTACTGATAATATATTTAGCTAATCTCCAATATTAGATAGGGATAGGTGGATAAAATTCTTTGTTTTTATTTCTTTATCACTATTGAAAACCATCCCTGCACATACCTTTGTGCATAGATCCCCAATTATTTCTCTGTAAGTCTGTAGTAGTGGCTTCACTGGGTGGAAGGGGAAGCACATTTTAAGGCTTTTTAAAGTCATTAATACCTTCCAGAAGAATTGCAACAGATATGTGAACAGTATATATCGGCTGCTTTCCCCACAGACATACAAAAGTGGGAAATTATCATTGAAACTCAATTTGAGTGAGTCATATTGCAGGAAAACACCCATTTCCAATATCAATATTAGCCTTTAATGGTATTCATAGAAAACTTTGTGCACTATCTATGAATTATAATTGTTATCTATTTTAATTGCTGGAATATCTAATAAGAGGGTTTGGACTTACTCATCAAAATTGAATAAAGATGAAATAAATAAGATATGTCAGAGACTTTGATTTAAATACCACAATTTTATGATTAGATTTTGGAGATTGTTTGGGAAAACAGAAGTCTTTTCATAAAGATGGAAGCTTGTTTTGACTAAGGTATTTTTTAATGATGAGAATAGTCTACTGTTTCTTGTTAATTGCTGATGAACATTAGCCATGTTACAAGGAATTATCCAAGCTTCCACAAATGCCAAGAAATAGCCAAATAAATTTAAATTTGAATTTATTATTATAGAATTGTGAGCCTATTTACTTGTAAAACTAAATAGATGATTTTTGTACTTTTAAACACAGCTTACAAATTACACAATGATTTTCTATGTATTGTTAAAACAGAGAGGTTATTCAAAGCAACTCTAGGATAAGAATAATTAATACTTAAATATTTTAAGTAAGTTACTTGAAAACATCACTTGGCACTTCCCACAATATGAAATGTGGAAATTTCTCCATCTTATCAATCCATCTTCCATTTTCCCTCCTGTTATGATGACACCAGATAGATGATTTAATCAAATGGTGGTCTTCCCAGGTGGCTCAGTGGTAAAGAATCTGCCTGCAAAGCAGGAGACTCAGGTTTAATCCCTGAGTTGGGAAGATCCCTTGGAGAAGGAAATGGCAACCCACTCCAGTATTTTTGCCTGGGAAATCCCACGAACAAAGGAGCCTGGAGGGCTATTGTCCACAGGGTAGCAAAGAGTCAGACATGACTTAGCAACTAAACAACAACAACAACAAAGCTATTGGAAGGACTAACCAAATAGACATTAAGAAGAGACTCATGTTTATGCCACAGAATCTTGGAAGGGCAGGGCCCATGACTGTTATGCTGTTCAGTGATTTAGGGGCTCTCCAAATTATGGAACACCTTTTTCTCTTTCCTTAAAGGTTTAGGTTCTAGTTTGCCACTGTTGTATTGAGTTGCCCTATCACAGAAGGCTCTGCAGCCTTGTGATGTGAATGCACTAATCTTTGCAACCTGGGTGACCATGCAATTGATCATTCCAACTGAGACCCTTTTGAGAGTAAAAAGGGCTGCCATTAATACTTATTCTGGAACTACCAGCATAAGCCATGAATTTTCCAGGCAAACTGGAACAGACAGTCACCCTATTTATAACTCTTATCTGTCAGGGTCTCAGGTCTCAGGCAGGGCCCCTGCATCTGGCTCAGAAGAAATTGAGTTCTGAAGCAGATGAATAAGGGATCAATGCCCTCCTTTATAGATGAAAAGATTAAAAGGCAACATTTAAAAGTGTTGCAATATTAGTTACTTTCACTAAAGCCTCTGACACTACTTTTTACGCCAAATTTTATAGCACAAGTAGCACGTGTTTATTCTAGAATAATTTTTAAAGTTCACGTACACAGGAAGAAAAAAATCAAAGAAAAATTTCCTCTAATTCTATAATTTTGATAACCATATTTTTCCACACAAGCATGTCAATGCACATGTTTCTACATAGCATTTATAAGATAAAGTGGCACTGAATTAAAAAGGAGGAGCTGTGGCACAGCAGTTAGGAGCAGAGGCCACAGGGTCGGCCTGCCAGGAGACATTCTCCCACCTCCAGCTGAAGAAGCATTTGCACAGCTCATGGCCCTACCTGCTGCTGATTGCTCTGGATACCCTGGTCCCTGGGATGATGCTCTCCTCTTGGCCAGACAGCTCCCACTTCTTAACTGGGGAGCCATCTCCCTACTTGCTTCAGCATACCTTAAATTTGAAGACTTGCCTCCCAACACTAATAATACTTAATCTGCTTTCCTCTCCCTTGCCAGATTCCTAAAAAACAAAAAAGTTCCCCTAAATTGTTCAATTTTTTAACTGTGAAATGTTTCAAGAGTGCAAAAATTATGAAAAGTGGAAAAATTATGTCTGCATGCACACATACCCATTATACAGATTTAATAGCATTTCTTCCTATTCCTCTTGTTCAGGGCCCGAGGTGGCCTCAGCATACTAGAGTCCTGAGCCTCCAGCCTGAGGCCACCAGCCACACATGGCAAAAGAAGGAAGACAAAAGGGCACTTTCTAGGACTGGCCCTGGGCACTTTCTCCCTCACACTCTAGAACCCTCAAGTGCCTGAGTTCACACAAGTTGGATGGTCTCAAATTTGTAACCATGAACTTGATGGATTGATGACCCCTGAGAGGCAGCATTCCTGGGTGCCTAGATTAAGCACTTCACAGCTGCTTCAGTGAGCCTTTAGGAAACTGCCGTGTTTCTTAGGCTGGTTTTTCACTCTGAACCACCAGGGTGGGGTTTAGTAGCACTCAAACCCCTTTCTAACACTGATGGAGTGAATTTATGAATCCATGCTCCAGGAATAGGAAAACAAGAAATAAGTGTAATGTTAATTTTGTTTTTGAAACTCCATATTTCTCTTATTTCAGAGCACTTGGGCAGTGAAGCAGTGGAAGTATGGATGGGTCTGAATCAGCTGGATGAAGATGCTGGTTGGCAGTGGTCTGATAGAACACCACTCAACTATCTGAACTGGAATCCAGGTACCTGCAGCATTTTGTATACCGTTGACTGGGGGATGCATCCCACAGCCTAAATAGCAATATTTCCCATGTACATATACAACATGTTATTGTGAAAGTGGCTTATAAGTGTTTTTTAAAGCCTGATTGAATTTCTATAAGGCATGCTTTTCCGAACAAGAAATGGAGGCCAAGAAGGTAAGCCATTTAGCCAAGGTTTCAGAAGGATTTGGGTCAAAGCCAAGATTTTAGTCAATTGTTTTAAAAATAGCAACAGATTGAAAAATCTCTCTCTACCCTAAAACAATAAAATCAGCTGTTTCTATCTTTGGGAAATCATTCCATTGTCATGCCTGGACTTCAACTGCAAAATCATAAATATACTATCTTACAGAATTTACTACATATGCCAAAGAGAAAGGTTGTCTCCTTGATGCTAAAACTACATTTCAGTATATATTAAATTGCTTTTGCTTCTAACAGTAAGTAAATAAACATTGTGTTTTCAGAAATAAATTTTGAGCCATTTGTTGAATATCACTGTGGAACATTTAATGCATTTATGCCAAAGGCCTGGAAAAGTCGGGATTGTGAGTCTACCTTGCCCTATGTGTGTAAAAAATATCTAAATCCCTCTGATCATGGAGTAGTTGGTGAGTGTTTCTACGTTGTTTTTATGAGTTGTTTGCTTGTTCTCTCAATATATTAAAATTCCTCTGTTTTTGGCTAACAATTTATAATTTAAACTTAGCTAAAACTAGTCTTTATACAAATAAAAACATGTTTAATGAGATAAGATCTGTTATTCCCAAGGCACCATGAATTTAACAAATGCATTTAGGTTTTTACTAAAAGCTAAAGCAAAATAACCTAAGTATAGAAAATATCTTCTACCTCTCTTTTTAAAATATTGGCATTCTTACTCACTCTGCTTAGAGAAACAAGATATGCTTCCTTTTCTATTCTAGTTGAGTTTTATTTATGATTACCCTAGAAGTTAAACATGTAAATTACAAAATAGTTTATAAAATTCTTTACTTCATTGATCTATCATACTCTGTATCTCTTATTAGTAATATTTTCTCCTCAAAATAACAAACAAAACTTTTTGGTGTACCTAAGACTTAAATAGCACATAATTACAATCTAGTATCTGAAGCCCAGTTACTTCCATTCTTAAGATCTATTACTTCTTTTTAATTTTATGGAATTAATGTCTTAAAATATAACCATTTTTAAAAGAACAATTACCAGCATAATTAGAAACATTTCTTTTGAAAAATATTTTTTTTGTCTTTAGAAACAACAGTTCTTTTTCAGATTCTTTTCCACTATAGGTCATGACAAAATACTGAATATAGTTCCCTGTTTTATACAGTAGGTCCTTGTTCTTTATCTGTTTTATATATAGTAGTGTGTATCTGTTAATCCAAAATTTCTAATTTATCCCCTCTTTCCCCTTTAGTAATCAGAAGGTTGTTTACAATGTCTGTGAGTCTATTGTCAATAAGTTCATTTGTACCATTTTTTTTAGGTTCCACATATAAGTGATATCACATGATATTTGTCTTTGCCTGGCTTACCTCACTTAGTACGATAATCTCTAGGTCCATCCATGTTGCCACAAATGGCATTATTTCATTCATTTTTATGGCTGAGTAGTATTCCATTATATATATATATATTCCATAATATATATATATATATATATATATATATATATATATATATATATATATATACATACCACATCTTCTTTATCCAATCATCTGTTGATGGACATTTAGGTTTCTTCCATGTCCTGGCTATTGTAAATAGTGCTGCTATGAACATTGGGATGCATGTATCTTTCTTAATTAGAGCTTTTGTCTTTTTTGTATATATGTCCAGGAGTGGGATTACTGGATCAAGTGGTAGTTCTATTTTTAGTTTTGTAAGGAACCTCCACAATGTTCTCCATAGTGGCTGCACCATTTACATTCCCACCAACAGTGTAGAAGGGTTCCCTCTTCTCTATACCTCCTTACAATTGAGCTTTAACTTTTATTTTCCTTTAAGTAGCTAAATCTAAAGATATTATGGAATATGGGGGTGGATAGAAGAAGCACTTCGTCATTTTTTTCTCTAGAGATTTTTTTCATTATGTCAAAAATGTGCTGACATTGCTGTGGCTATTATCATCCTGTCCCTTCCTCTTTTCCTTTCATTTTCTTGCCTCAATTTCTTCTGCCTTGATTTTTTTTTCTTATGCCCTCCTGCACATCCTCCTGCTATCCTTCTTTTCTTCTCTTTTATTTTCTGTCCTGATCTATTAATTGAGGTCAGAAGACTGGAAATAATGGCAGTTAAGCTAAGTTTGTTTGGATTATTTGGTACTGTTTCAGGTCCAACAAATACTTTGGATGATCTCATCCAGTATCTTCAGACTGTGTATCCAAGGTCCCCAGGTTCTTTACTGGTCTCCACCTTTGCATCAATCAGAGAAGTTCTCATGTTATGTTTTTATCTTACTTTTAGAGTGAAATTTAGGTTCATTTTTTTAAAAGCAGTTCTGTGATTATGTGTTTAGGTTGATATTATTGATCTACCTACATGTTCTAACATTCTTCCACTGTGATTCTAACCTCTGTTAGAGACCTAGAAGCAATTTTGAAAGAATGTCTTGTTTCCTAAATTAGCAGTGAAGTTGTTCCTAAGTTAGTGCTGAAAGGAGGCACCCAGTTGTAGGTAATGTGAAGTGAAAGTCATTCAGTCGTGTCTGACTCTTTGCAATCCCATGGACTGAACAGTCCTTGGAATTCTCCAGGCCAGACTATTGCAGTGCATAGCCTTTCTTTTCTGCAGGGTGTCTTCCCAACCCAGGGATTGAACCCAGGTCTCCCGCATTGCAGGCAGATTCTTTACCCACAAAGGAAGCAGTTGTAGGTAATAAAATAAAGTAAAAATGCTGTCATCAGCCTGGGGGCAAGCTCCTGGAACAAGACAGTCAAAATGTGCACATACACAGCTGCCGCCCCTGCAGTGTCAAAGCATCGTGGCATTGTTCTCCTGTAAGTTGAACCCAGAGTCCATCTGAGCCCAGAGGACCCCAGAGGCACTCAGACTGACCCTCAAAATGAAAGCTATTATGTCTGCTCTAGAGAAAGTGGCCAGAGAATTTTGAATTCTTTTCAGCTGAGAATAAATATCTATCCTTGCACCTAATACTGTATATAAAATCCTTTAAAAACCATTTAAGCTGTGTTTCATAATACTCCTCTTTCAGTGTAAAAAGACTTAAATGGCAGCTCCAACTGCTAAATTTTATATTTTTTTTAATTTAATTAATTAATTTTTTAATTGAAGGATAATCACTTTACAGAATTTTGTTGATTTCTGTCAAACCTCAGCATGAATCAGCCATAGGTATACATATATCCCCTCCCTTTTGAACCTTCCTCCCATCTCCCTCTCCATCCCACCCCTCTAGGTTGAGACAGAGTCCCTGTTTGAGTTTCCTGAGCCATACAGCAAATTCTCCTTGGCTATCTATTTTACATAGAGTAATGTAAGTTTCCATGTTACTCTTTCCGTACATCACACCCTCTCTTCCCCTCTCACCATGTCCATAAGCGTATTCTCTATGTCTGTTTCTCCATTGCTGCCCTATAAATAAATTCTTCAGTACCATTTTTCTAGATTCCATATATATGTGTTAGAATATGATATTTATCATACAACCTAAGTGAGAGTCAGAATATCCTGACTCTCACTTAGGTTGTATGATCTTGCCAAGTCTCTTTAACCTCTTTGTGTCTTAGCTCATCTGGAAAATAAAGTACTGAGATCCATTAGACCCTAGATCTAGATCACAGATGGGATCCCTCTCAAGTCTGAAGACCTAGAATGATATGGTTTATATGTTATTGTATCATATGCTTCTGTTTTTCAAGTTCAAAAAATAATCACATATTGATGGTGATTTATATTGTGGGTAATAAGTAATGTTAAAATAACTGTGGAAAGTGACATTGTTTTTTGTTGGTTCAAAAAGAAAATGATGCTTGGAAATATTATGCTACCCACTGTGAGCCTGGCTGGAATCCCCACAATCTTAATTGCTATAAACTTCAGAAAGAAAAAAAGACCTGGAATGAGGCTTTGCAGTCTTGCCAGTCCAACAACAGTGCATTAATAGACATAACTTCGTTAGCAGAAGTGGAGTTTCTTGTAACCCTCCTTGGAGATGGTGAGTGCCAAATGTCTTCAGTTTAAGAGGTATATACATAGTAACTCTCTTTATTAGTAAAGTTGACAAGAAATTAAACTATTTTAAAGTGCTTCTTTATGGCACATACATCTGAAATTTCCAAATAATATCCAGGCATGCAAATTCATTGAATTTTTACAAAATACATATTAATAAACTTTGTAATATCTCACATATGCCAGATAAATTTGATGATTGGGGGTTTTGGGTTTTCTTTAAAGAGGAAAGGTAATTTCCTGAAACTTCTAATTTAAAAAACTTGAACCTGTAATTTAGTATAATGGGCACTAGACAGCAGTAATGTGCTGTGGCCATGTAATCCAAGCAATAAAGGAAGTTCCTAACAAAATCATTTAAATCATTGACTATGAGTAAATTTTTTTTAGTGGAAAGAATCCTCAGCTTCTACTTTTATGGCCCTTTTAATGTAAGGTTTAGTTTGGAGTGAAAACCATACTCCTTCTGTCATTGTTCCTCACTCTTTGCACTGGGATTGAAAGAATCCTGTGGCTGCCTCCGTCTCAACAAGTCACTGGACATGCTCCCAGCCACCAATGGTCTTTTCAACCCACCTAGACTGGCAAGCTTTATTTTATTTACATTTCCAGACACCCCATTTCTCACATTCAATGCTTCTAAGAGTTTCTGCTCTTTTTTCTCCTGGTCAAAAGGAAAAAAAAAAAAAAGTAAAGCTAGACATTATTAAAAGTTTTTTTTTTAAGTGCCTTTTCTTAATTCAATCAACCTTCCTATTTTCTCTTTTTAGAGGTAGAAAAAAACAGACTTTTTCAGACTTACTTTCCATATGGTAGCACAAACTAGTGTCCCAGGATTCTGACTAGCTTAAGCTTTGTCCTTGCACTGACTTTTGCTGTCACTCTGCCTCACTCATAAACCTATATTGAGCAGATATTGATAGATTAAGGGAAGACAAGTTATAGCAGGTGTTTTATACCAAAACTTTAAACAGGTTTCATTCCATGAAGAAACAAAGGAACAATCACATGCAAAGTGGTATCTATTGGTAACAGCCCCTCTGTGTTACTGCCTTTGCAGATACTAGGATTCTTGTAAGTAATTTACGTTAATCTCTTGCAGAAAATGCATCAGAAACATGGATTGGTTTGAGCAGCCATAAAATTCCTGTTTCCTTTGAATGGTCTAATGGCTCCTCGGTCACCTTTACTAATTGGCACACACTTGAGCCCCACATTTTTCCAGATAGAAGCCAGTTGTGTGTCTCAGCAGAGCAATCTGTAAGTTGATTCAGTTGTGTGATGCTCACTTCGCTAAACTTGTACTGAGAGCCACCTGGGCCAGGGACGTGGGCTGTGGCAGAGACTAACACAGATACAATGCCTCCTCCTCATGGGGCTTCCACACTAGGCAGTGCAACACATACACACTGAAAGCACATGGTGGTTATAGTTGTGATGATAGCTCTGAGGACATAGGTTCAAGATAATGAGAAATTTGGGTTGGGACAGGTTCTTCAGACAGGACGGTCAATGAAGGTTCTCTGAAGAGGTGACGTTTAATATAGGACCTGAACAACAAAAGAGTCTCTTGAAGAGCAGGAGAACATTTCAGGCAGGGGACCCCAAAGGCAGGCCAAGGCTTGCCTTGTTTGATAATCAAAACAGAGACTTGGGCAGTACGGTGGTATGAATGGTGAAAAGTGGTAGGAGATGGAGCAGGAAGAATGAGAAAATGTGAGGCTTATAGGCCTGGGATAGGACCCACTAAAGGGCTTCATGGAGATGAAGGCATGATCTGATTTACATTTTAAGAGTAACTGTGGCTGCTCCACAGAGAAGTGATTGGTGATTTAGTCACTAAGTCGTGTCCAACTCTTGCAACCCCATGGACTGTAGCCTGCCAGGTTCCTCTGTCCATGGGGTTCTCCAGGCGAGAACATTGGAGTGGGTTTCCATTTCCTTCTCCAAGAGATCTTCCTAACCCAGGGATTGAACCCGGGTATCCTGCACTGCAGTTTCTTTACCGACTGAGCTACCAGGGAACCCCCAGAGAACTGATCGGAGAAAGATAAAATGGAAGAAGAAAGACTGATTTGGAGGCTCTTCCTGTGGTTGAATTAGGGTAGTGAATATGGAGACAAGAAGACAGATTCAAGGATCCTCTGTAAGACAGGAATTGTTGTTAAAATAGATGTAGAGGAGAAAGAGAGGTAGGTTTTTGGCTTGAGCACCCACCGTTTTGGTGGATGGTAGCACCATTGACCACCCCGGTGAAGATGAAGGGAAGAACCAGGGAGCCAGGAGATTACTCTGATGGTTTTTAAACTCCATTATCTTCTTAACATAAAAGGATTTCAACACTGTGTGTAACCTCTTTGAAAATTGTGGATTGATGGAAAATCTTGCTCTTTTCCTCAACATGAATGAAATGGTCCCAGTAACCTTAACATCACACTTGTCCTTACTCTAGTCTCTCATTTATCTAAAACCTCTGATTATACAGAATTCGTTTAATCTCAAGCTATAAGACGGTGTTTTTCAAAGTATGTTTAGAATAGACTTAATCTCTTTGATCAGATGGCTGCTGAACTCACTGGTGGAGTTTTAGGAGGTACCTGGGATCTGAGCAGTTTATTAAATGTTACTTAAGTAGCTTGACAAAGTAACTGTGCCAGCCAAACATGGGAAATGCCTAAGCACTTATTCTTATGACACATTCCATTGTTGTAACTTTCAAGGCTGTCACAAATACATGCAGTTACAATGATAGTGCTCAGGCAGTGTTTCAGGGTCACACTTGGTGGAGGCAATGACCTCTCTAAATTTAGTTTGTCTTGGGTCTAACTCTCCTGAAAGCCACTATAGTATTTGAGGTTTTATTGGTTTATTAGTTTGATATAATTAAAGGTGACCTTAATTTCCTATTGACATTCTCCTTTTTCATTTGACAGACGTGAGTATTTCACTTAGCATATTCACAGAACAGGAGCCAATTTGGACAGAGAAATTATTCTTAAGAGAGAAAAGATAGGTACTAACATCACTGGATGTGTCAGGACCATGCTGCTGTAAGTGTGGTATTTTGTGGCCCCCTTTTAGCAACTCAGTAGCTGCTAAAATAGTAGATACATAAAAAGTAACATTCATTTCTTTGAAGTTGAGCTCAATACGAATGTAATTATTATAATTAACTAGTTACCTAAACATGGTTGATACCTCAATTTGAATCTGAGAGCCTAGGAAACAATTCATTCATCTGTCCATGCAATAGTTATTAAGCAACTACAGTTGCCTGAGACCATCTTAGAACTGAATGGTTTGCGGGAGACTCCATGGGAATGAGCTACAAAGCTGCTCTTATGGGTTAAGGTGTCACCCTCCTACGTGGTATGTTTCTGAGGGTCATGGAAGAGCTGTCTATTCACCTAAATCTTTGCATGCCTGAGACACTAAAATTTCAACTGTGTGGTTTTAGTCTAAAGGTCTGATTGGTGTTACAATAAAAAATTTCTTGACAGGATAAAAGTTTAATCAGTTGGCAGTTATTGTATTTCATTATTAATGAAGGATACGAGAACAGCCTTCAGTAGAACTAAGAAAAGACATGCAGGCAGCAGCCTATTATTAAAAGAGGAAATGGAGCAGGGCTTTGGAAAATTCGTAAAGAAGGGTGTCAGGGGTTGAACATGAAGTTCGGCTATGATGATGTTATCTAAAGTGATTCATGGTGCCTTCCAGGCATTTCCCCAGCATCAGGGAAGCCACAAAGCATTCAGTTTAACATCTAGAAGTGACTGGAGAGAAGCAGCAGCATTATCACTTGGTCAGGGAAATAGTTTCATCCAAGTGGTTCTCAAAGTGTGGCCCCCAGACCAGCAGCATCAATATCACCTAAAAACTTGTTAGAAATGCAAATTCTCAAGTCCCACCTAACTTACTGAATGAGACACACAGATCCCAATCATCTGTGTTTTAATAACCCAGGTAATTTTGGTGCACCCAGAAGACTGAGAACCACTACCTATCCCATCTTTAAAAAAAAAAACAAAAACTGAGATCAGCTTAATGTAAAAGCCAAACCTCCCTCTCATATGTCGGGAATCAACCCAAGATCCTAACACATTATGCCATGATGAAACATGCATTACTAATCATATTTTAATGCAAAATAGTTAATGCTGACTATCATCATCAGTAATGGAGTGCATTCATTCATCCTGTATCGTTTTCCCCCTAGGAGGGACACTGGAAAGTTAAAAATTGCGAAGAAACACTTTTTTACCTTTGTAAGAAAGCAGGCCATGTCCTTTCTGACACCGAATCAGGCTGTCAAAAGGTAAGAGCTGTGAACACTGCAGGGACTTCATAACTAGAATGATTTATCCACCATCAAATTAAAGTGAATCTCTTTTTCCTGCCTTGGCTCCCTTTTCCCTCTTTCCCCTCTCTCCCTTCCTTCCTGCTTTCCTTCCCTTTTTCTGAATGGGCTATTGCAACAAATCAGACAATTATCAGCTAGAACCACTCAAAAGATTTACAGCTCTGTGAAGTATTGTCTTAGCATCCTCTTCCACCCAAGACAAGTTTTCTTTTGAGATAAGAAATGGAAATGATCTTGTTATGCCATCTTGACAACCAATGCTGTCATGTGATGCCCTGTCTCACATGTGGCTTTCATTGTCTTCCAATGAAGACTATCAGAGTGAAAGCAAAAGCATTCCTTTAAGTCAGAGTGACCTTCTGCACTCAGAGTCCGCCTTCTTTTTCACTTTTCTTAAACTTGAATAAAATACAACAACAAAAAGAAATGTATGTTTGCAATATATTATTATAATATTATACATCACATTATATTATTAAAATATATTATTCACTATAAAATATAATATTCATAAATATTACAAATTTTATTTATTTATATCTATATTCACATATTTATTAATATATAATAGAATACATTTATTATTATTTATGTGTGTGCTCAGTCATGTCTGACTTTTTGCAATCCCATGAACTGAAGCTCGCCAGGCTCCTCTGTCCATGGAATTTTCCAGGCAAGAATACTGGAGTGGGTTGCCATTTCCTACTCAAGGGGATCTTCCCAACCCAGGGATCAAACCCATGTCTCTTGCATCCCCTGCACTGGCAGGTGTGTTCTTTAACACTGTGCCACTTGGGAAGCCCCCCTGTGTATTATTTAGGAAAAAGATAAAAATACTTTATTATTTTAAGTAATAAACTATTTTTGGTACTTGAAATATTTTCAGTACTTAAAAAATAAAAACATACTTAATACTTCAGGTTTAAACTTTAAAGACAGAAAATAAACGTTCTGTTTTAAATTTCTTACAGTACATTCAATATTCTGTAGTAAGGTACCAAAAACTTACCTATCAGTGTCCTTAGTACATGTGTGCTCTCTTTGTGTGTCTCTCTGTATCTCTGTCTCTCTCTCACACGTGCACACACCTAAAAATTCTGAATTTAACTACGGAGATTTTTATTCTGTGAATCTCAAAATGTTCACAAATCTGGTTCTTATGCAGTTCTCTTCTAATTATTTTCTCTTCTAATCCAATTCCAATTAAATGATGACCCATCTCTCCAGAAACTGCATTTGATTCATTAATCAGTGTATAAGCATATTAATCACTCTTCATACATTAGCTGAACAACACATGTGTCATAGCTGACATGTGACCAAACATTTGTTCTAATGACTACAATTCCTGAATTAGTTATAGTTGATCTCGAATCTCTATCCGATTAGAAATATTGAAAAAATCTGTTTTACAATGGCTTTCAAGGCAACTCAACTGTTTAATTTGTGTTGAAAGAGTAATTAACTTCTTACCCGGCAGAAACAATTGATGTTCTATTTAAACTTTCATACACTGCTTTTCTCTTTCTGACCAGCATTACCAATATTTAAGGATTCTGAGTTCAGAGCCAGTTTTTTAATTTTATGGCAAAATTTAATTAATTTCTTTATGTACCTGCCTACAAATATAGTTTTAAAAGTTCTTTTCTTTTAGCTAATTGCTTTAATGCAATTCTCTCAACAGTCTGCATATGCAAAATCACTCATAAAATAAGTCTTGATAATTTCATAGCAGAAATTTAACAAGATTTTTATTCCCATCTGAGTTACTTTTAGGGGACTTGGTAATAAGAGCAATTGTTTCAGTATTGTCATCATCATCATTTCATTTAAAATGAAATGCCACCTCATGGACAAAGGATATTCACAATCAATTATTCTTCCCACTTTCATTGTGTGGACAAAGGCTTGTGGCAAAGAGTCTTTGTTTTTCCAGTTATTATTATGCCACATTCCCCTCCTCCTCCCATTTTCTTAGAGCCTGTTCAGTTCTTGGTTGTATTTTGGTTTGTTTATTTTGCTAAGCAGCCAATGATCTAAAAACCACTAATGAATAAGGAGTACTTTGTCAGAAAGGTCAAATTATCAGCCTTCCTCCTCCTGTCCTTCCAAATACAAAAGCAGTCTAACCTCCCTGCCCCCACTGGAGTGATCCGTGGAGGGGTTCTGGCTGACGCTGTCAATTACTCAAACAGATAAGACTGAGAAGAGAAGTTAAGGGAATGAGTTCTGAGCACATCCTGGCCGGCTGGATGTGGCACTGCTGTGTGATCCATGCTTCATTTAATAATGTGTTGAACTAAAATAGCTTATTTCTAAAATAAGATTTTTCTCTCATTTAATGCAAGATCAAGACCTTTACCGAGTAGTATAGCAGAAATCATTTTATATATGGTTAATATCTGGAAAGTATTGGTATGACACAAAATGAAGTGTATTTTAAAATTGGTGAATACATAAAAATAGATTGATAGAAGGGATGTGATTTTATAATATTGGAAGAAAAAGAACTAAAATAGCTTGGTTGAAATATAGAAGACTAATGAATCTGTGTCTCCTGTATCATATGCTTTTAAAGAATAAGTCACCCTTCTTCACTCCCAGGACTGAGCCATACACATTTGTCATTTTTGTCTAGGTGACAAAGCTTGTTTGCTTTCTCTGTAAATGGATAGCCAATTGATTTAGGAATAATCTTCACCAAAAAAGTATTTTAGCCAATATCTATTTTGAAGCTTGATGACCCAGTTAAGACCATACCAGATTGCACCAAAATTAGATTCCAAACCAGCTTATCCATTAGCCTGACTTTATTTGAGTCCCTGCTGCTGCTGCTGCTAAGTCACTTCAGTCATGTCCGACTCTGTACGACTCCATAGAAGGCAGCCCACTAGGCTCCCCCGTCCCTGGGATTCTCCCAGCAAGAACGCTGGAGTGGGTTGCCATTTCCTTCACCAATGCGTGAAAGGGAAAAGTGAAAGTGAAGTCGCTCAGTCGTGTGACTTTTAGCGACCCCACGGACTGCAGCCTACCGGGCTCCTCTGTCCATGGGATTTTCCAGGCAAGAGTGCTGGAGTGGGGTGCCATTGCCTCCTCCGATTTGAGTCCCTAATCTCAGTGAATCTCAGTAGGATAACATGAAATAAGCAATATGCAAGAAACTTGAAAAAAAATACAGTGCACTCTTATCTAGATCATATGTCCTCCTTGCTCATACTGAGCTCCTGGCTCTATTCTAGGGTTTCTGCTGATAGTGTCTTCCTTTGATTCTCAGAACAACTCCATGGATACTATTATTATCCCTATTTACAGAGGGGAAAACTGAGACATGGAGAAACTAAATAAGGCCACATGGTGGTGGAACTAGAATTCAAATCTATGCATTTTGTCCTCAAAGCCAACACTTCTGACTTTTACCATGCAGCAGGAAATAATTACATGAAATCCTATAAGTCTGAAGAGACTGTGTGTGTGCACGCACGTGTGTGTGTGTTTGAGAGAGAGAGATCTCACGTGAACGTCCTTTTATTTCCATTTGTTTTTAAGGTTTTGGGCATAAAGATTTTAAATCAGTTCATTAGGCTTTAAGAATTAATTAAATAAATGTAAAGTGGCTGTAGCTAATGGCATTACCATTAGAAAGATATCAAAGACATCAAGACAAACATTCAAGTCTTAAGTTTTGAGTGGGTCAGAGAAAAAAGAGGTAAATGAGAATACACTGAAAAATATTTTACTATTCAACTAAATCAGTTGTGTCCTTAATTTTCCTTTTCCTTGTTTAAGGGATGGGAGAGACATGGTAAATTCTGTTACAAAATCGACACCGTCCTTCGAAGCTTTGACCATGCCTCCAGTGGTTACTACTGTCCTCCTGCACTTATAACCATTACAAGCAGGTAAAATTGAAATTTTCTATCAGAAACATACTACTTTTTTGACATAAGGGCTCTTGGAATGATAAAATGTAACCACAATCAGTAACTTGTGAAAATCTAAAATGTACCATGCAATAGAATATTAAATGATTATTGATTTAGATGAATTTAAACCATATAATGTTATTCTTAAATTGACTTTTGAGGGACAAATAGTAATAAACCTTTCCATGAAGATTTATTTTCTAGCTTTGCTAATATATTCAGTTGTATGTATATTTTATCCAAGTGCCTATAATAGGCAAGAAATATGTTATTTAAATATGAAGTTTTTTTTAACATAATGTATGTATCATGTGGGGTTTTTTTAATAACAAAAGTAAGTAAAACTGTAGAGGATTTCCAAATTGCTTCTCCATTGCTTCTTTGGTCTGTGTTTGTTTAGATTTAGATTTCTCTGTGCACAGATGTCTTCTCCACACAGAGACACTGTGCCCTTTTCACACTCCATACAATTTGCAACATGCTGCAGATGAGTAGCAGGGGATAAAAGTACCAACATCAGAAGTGACCTCAGTGTCACTATCAATGCCAGGAGGACAGTGAGAGCTGGGAGACTGACTCCTCCAGGCAGAAGATAGAAGCAAGGCAGAACTCTTCAGTGGTTCCATGGGAAACTATACCCACCAAGCTAGTTACTTGCTTTTCTACTGAGGTCCTTGCCTTTAAAAGTATCCATTGAAGACCAGGAAACAGAACAACTGATGCTCTGGTTTTATCTAGAGACCCTTCGTATGCAGGTCTAAACTGTAGGAGGAATTCTAGGTGCTTTCTCTGTTCACCCCACATGGGAAGTCAACATTCAAAGCCATCAGTATTTCTTTTTTTTTTTTCTTTTCTTAAATATTTATTTATTTATTTGACTACACTGGGTCTTAGTATCAGCATGTGGGATCTAGTTTCCTGATTAGGGATCAAATCCAGGCCTCCTCCATTGACAGCACAGTCTTAGCTACTGGACCACCAGGGAAGTCCTTTCTCCTTTCACCTCTTACCTTCTTTCTCAGTCTTCCCTCCAAACAATGCACAAGAGTGCAGACACACACACACACACACACACACACACACAGGAACAGATTGACAGCATTTGGCAAAATAAATTGCCTGATGAAACACTTGATACTCAGGAGACCCTTTTATGGGGTACAGCACCACCTCTGATGTATATCAGTGTTGTTTTTAGTTCTGCTTTTCTCCTTCCCAGAATAGCTACCAAGACAGAATGAAGTCTTTATCCTTAGCCTTGTTCAATCCACCCACAAGTTTATGAGAGAGCCTTGGGCTGAAAGTCCTCCAACCAGTAAGTCAGCACTTTATTCAGGAGCTTGACCAATGAAGTTATGCTCTTTCAATAATTATAATTAAATGTTTTTCACTGAAGAAAAAGGTCTAATTATTTCACCTGTTTTTATATCTTATTCTTCCATTTTTGTATCTATCACACACCTGGCACTGTGTTAATTACTTTTCATGTTATCTGACCATGCAAAAAGTCAACAGTCAAGAGTTTATTAGAAAATTACTTATTGACTATCTATATTGTGAGAGGCATCATATTAAACACCAGCATGCTATTCAAAAAAAATAAGGAAAAATAAAAGGCACCACTCGAAGGCCAGAAGCTAAAGAGTTTGAACATAGATGGCTGAAACAAGTGAAGAAAGTGAAGTAACACAATAAATGGATAAACTCAAAGTGACATTACCGATAACTCACAGTGCCAAAGTAACCCAAGTAAGGCAGAAATCTGTTAGAATTCAAACACTTCATTTTCTAAGAACCCTTTGGGGACCTCATGCAAATGTCAGAAAGTGTCTGGGAAAAAAACATATACTCTGTTTCATTTCCTCCAAATCTGGAAACAAGGGTATGCTGTGAATACTATAAATTTTTTCTTTGATAAACTGTATTCAATAGCCAAGGCTAATTAATCTATAGTCCAACCCTAGAGCAGATGCAGATTTGGATACACTTGTTTTCATCCCCTCCTCGACCTCTTAGGCCCCTCAGGTGACCTTTCGCTGGCATGCTCCTCAGTCACCAGTCAACCCCCGATGTACATGTTAATTCCAATGAGCCAGCCCTCCCAGGAAGTTTACATGCATGTACACTGCCCTGCAAACATGTCTATATCCAAAGCAGTGACTCCAACATGGGACATGGGAGTTGAGGAAAGGAAGGGAGGGTCTCATGCTCTTGATTTTTATTCACTCAGACCTTATCAGTTAAGAAATGAAGACCCACACCATACTGTTCTTTAGTGTTTTTGCACTGAGTCTTTGTTGCTAGTGGGCTTTCTCTAGCTGCAGGGAGCTGGGGTTACTCTCTAGTTGCGGTGTGCTCTCCGGCTCTAGAGCGCTGGCTCAATAGTTGTGATGCACGGGCTTAGTTGCCCTGCGGCATGTGGGATATTCCCTGATCAGGGATCAAACTTTGTGTCTACAGCAATGGAACGCAGATTCTTAACTACTGAACCACCAGGGAAGTTCACCATACTGTTCTTTGAATAACAATACACTTTTGAATATTTTTCAACAGCATGTTTTGTTTGAGAAGGTTGGGCAGTAGATGGACTGTCTCCTCCAATCCCAGAGTATCCACTAGCAGCCTGGGTAATCATTTTCTTCCATTACTGATTTCCTGTTTTAGTTAAGACACTCCTGTCACTCACCGGTACCCAAACTTGTAGTTGCTAATTGATTTTCCACTCTTCTGCACAATTGAGCGACAGATTTGATGGGCACAATTAGAACCACCTGCTACAAATTACATATTTCTTTTGTTATCGGGCAACTGCTCCTGGTTTAGGACTTTTAACACTTTGTAGAATAGAGAGGGGAAGGAAAATGAATCCTTACTGCTGAATAACAGAATTTTATTTGCTTGCTGTTACAAAATTTTTTGAGGCCTGGCCACTTTGCTTTCAGACAGACCACAGATGCAAAACTTGAGTTCCAAAGTTACCTTGGATAATTGTCTGCTGCTGCTGCTAAGTCGCTTCAGTCATGTCCAACTCTGTGCGACCCCATACACGGCAGCCTACCAGGCTCCCCCATCTCTGGGATTCTCCAGGCAAGAACACTGGAGTGGGTTGCCATTTCCTTCTCCAACGCGTGAAAGTGAAAAGTCAAAGTGAAGTCGCTCAGTCATGTCCGACTCTTTGCGACCCATGGACTGTAGCCTACCAGGCTCCTCTGTCCATGGTATTTTCCAGGCAAGAGTACTGGAGTGGGGTGCCATTTCCTTCTCCAGGATAAGTGTCTAAATGCATATATATCTAAACCTTGAATCCATCAGCCATGAAATATTTGTACAAAATAATCCAAAACACATTCGATTTTGAGAATTTTGCCCAAAGTGAGAAATGCTGCAATATCTCATTTTCTCCTAAATTTAAATATGCATTATTTGCAAGCATTTTTACAGTCCTGCCATATTCTTGCAACCACAATATCCTCCAAACACTTTTACAGTTAACTTTTGTGTGTAGCAAAATATACACAATATAAAGCTTTATCAATTTAACCATTTTAAGTGTATGGTTCAGTGGCATTAAGTACATTCATTTTATTACACAATCATCACCACTGTCCAGCTCCAGAATATGTTTCATCTTCTCAAACTGAAATTTTGTATCCACTAAACACTAATTCCCCATTTCCCCTATCCACAGCCTTTAGCAATTACCATTCTGCTTTCTGTCTCTATGAAGATGACTTCTCTAGTTAACCTCATAACTGGAATCACACAGTACTTGTCCAGTTGTGCCTGGTTTATGTCACTTAGCCTAATGTGCTCTGTTGTTGTTTAGTTGCTAAGTTGTGTCTGACTTAGGAACCCCATGGACTGTAGCCCACCAGGCTCCTCTGTCCATGGGATTTTCCAGACAAAGATAGGAGTGGGTTGACATTTCCTTCTCTAGGGCATCTTCTCAACTCAGGGATCGAACCCACATCTTCTGCACTGTAGGCAGATTCTTAATCACTGAGCCACTAGGGAAACCCATAATGGCTTCTAGGTCGCTCCATATTATAGCACATGTCAGAATTTTTTTCTTTTTGAAGGCTGCAAAATATTCTATAGTATTTATTTCTACATTTCTTTGTCCATCCAACCACTGATAGAAAAGGGATGCTTCTACTTTTGACTACTGTCAACAACGCTGCTATGAATATGGATGTCCAAGTATCGTGTAAGTCCCTGATTTCAATTACTTTGGGTGATACACCCAGAAGTGGAACTTCTGGATCATATAATAATTCTATGTTTAAGTTTTGAGGAATACCCATACTGTTTTCCATGGGAGTTACATTTTACATTCCCACCAGCAATGCACAAGAATTCCAGTTCCTCTACATCCTGACAAAAATTTGTTATTTTCTGTTTTTACATAATAGTCATCTTAATGAGTGTGAAGTAGTATCTCATTGTGGATGTGATTTGCATTTTCCTAATGATTAGTGATGCTGAGCATCTTTTCATGTGCTTATTGACAGTTTATATCTCCTTTGGAGAAATGTCTATTCGAGTCTTTTATTCATTTTTGAATTAGAGTGTTTGTTTTCTGTCATTGATTTGTAGTTCTTTATATACTTTGGATATTAATTGCTTATCAGATACATAATTTGCAAACACTTTCTCCTATTCATGGGTTGCCTTTCACTCTGTTGAAGTGTCCTTTCATGTGCACAAGTTTAAATTTTGATTAAGTCCAATTTATTCTTTCTTATTTAGTGGCCTGTACTTTTTATTTAGTGTTTTATCCAAGAAATTACTGCTATACTCACTGTCATGAAAAAATTTCCCTATGTTTTCTTCTAAGAATTTTACAGATTTAGCTCATATGTTTAGGTCTTTGATCCACTATGTAAATGGTGTAGGCTAAGAGTCCAGCTACATTATTTTGTAGGTGGATACCCACTTTTCCTAACATTGTTATTGAAAAGATTGTCCTTTCCTCAATGAGTGGTCTTGGCAACCTTGTGAAAAATCATTTGACCATATATGCAATGGTTTATTTCTGGATTCCCTATGCTGTTCCGTTGCTCTATATGTCTGTCTTTATGCCAGTATCACACTGTTTTGATTACTGTACTTTTTAGTAAGTTTTGAAATCAAGAAGTGGGTCTCCAACTTTGTTCTTCCTTTTCATGTTTGTTTTTGCTATTTGAAGAGACTGTGTTTGAGATTCTGTATGAATTTTAAGATGGATTTTCTATTTCTGTAAAAAATAAATCAGGATTTTGATAGGGATTGCATTCAATCTATAGGTCACCTTGGGTAGAGTGGCCATTTTAACAATAAGTCTTCCAAACCATGAAGAGGGAATGTCTTTCCATTTATTTGTGTCTTCTTTATCATTTTCAGTGTACAAGTCTTTTGCCTCCTTAGTCAAGTTCATTCCCAAGTGTTTTATTATTTTTGATGCTATTATAAATGGAATTGTTCTCCTTTTCAGATTTTTCACTGTTAGTATCAATAAATAAAAATGCAGCTGATTTTTGTGTGTTGACTTCGTATCCTGCAACTTGCTGAAACCATTGATTAATTCTAACAGTTTTTTCTTTGAGAATGCAGTTAAATTTCTTTTTAAAAGCACATTTTGGTGACCATTTTTAAAATTACACAACAGAAACGTTCTCATTGCATTTTTTTAAATTAAAATTTAATGTTTAGCACCGTGAACAATAGATTCTTCTCAAGGTGATGGAAATTCAAGATATAACTTTTTTTCTTATTTACACTGGAAATAAGCATTTGATTTTTTTTCCTTTTTAAGGGGTTGATGGTGAAATTTCATTCTGACTTTAAGAAGTATCTGCCTACAAAACTTGATTTTATAATTAGGTACATACTTAAGTAAAATATTTTATCATTGTCTTTCTAAAGAATAACAATTTTTACTTTACTGAATACTCTAAAGATAACTAGTTCAAAAAGTATATTAAAATATGTACATGTGGTTATTTTTTTCTTAAATCATAATATTTGAGTTAACCTCAGTGAAACCAGATAAAAAATCCAAATATTATGAATCCCTGGAATATTCTCAAATGAAGAATTCTAAAACAAAGGGCCAGAAAAGACTTTAAAAGGTCATCCGCTCTATTACCTAAAGCTAGAGTTTTCACCACCCAGTAAGTGTTTGAAACCAAATAGTGAGTGATAAAGAATGTAAAATGATCTCTGTTTCTTTATCAGTTGGAAACAGACACTCAAGAGACTGCATGCTATTTTCCAGGGTTAATTTCTTAGAGTACATGGCTTAGAAAAAAGATATAGTTGCTGAGTTTCCCTATTAACAATCCCATTTTCTAAATTGGACCAGAAAACTAGATTCCTGTTTTTATCTGGAGGTTATGGTGGCTCAGATGGTGACGAATCTACCTGCAATGCAGGAGACCCGGCTTTGATCCCTGGGTCACTTCTGGTTCTTCCACAGCCTTACCTGGCCCCAGTCTTAGCACCATGGATTCTGGAAGCGGTGATTAAGACAGAGGCTCGGCCAATAAATGGAGCCTCTTTGGACCAAGATCCCTCCAGAAGTCCAGTTCAGGAGGTTTTGCCATCTAAGCCTACAAAGGAGCCCAGAAGCCTTCTCCAATGGAAGTGATGTGCACACAAGCCACCCGAAGGGTCGAGGAGCCAGCAATTTTCAAGCCGCCCAAAACGGATATCCCAGTGATAGAAGGGACAAAACAGCTGCGACGGGCCCACAATCTCAAACCCCGGGACTTGAATGTTCTCACACCCACTGGCTTCTAGAGCTTTCTGTTCTGAGGACTCTGCATCGAGGGTATTGAGCCCAGCTCCCTTTTACCTTGGCTCTTCCCTGGTGGCTCAGACGCTAAAAGCCTCTGCCTACAATGTGGAAGACCCGGCTTCGATCCCTGGGTCGGGAAGATCCCCCGGAGATGGAAATGGCAACCCACTCCAGTACTCTTGCCTGGAAAATCCCATGGACGGAGGAGCCTGATAGGCTACAGTCCATGGGGTCGCAAAGAGTCGGACATGACTGAACGACTTCACTTTCACTTTCATGGTGGCTTAGATGGTGAAGAATCTACCTGCAATGCAGGAGACCTGGCTTCAATCCCTGGGTTGGGAAGATCCCCAGGAGAAGGGAAAGGCTATCCACTCCAGTATTCTTGCCTGGAGAATTCCATGGTTAGAGGAGCCTGGAGGGCTACAGTCCATGGGGTCGCAAAGAACCAGACACAACAGAGCAAATAACACTACTATAGGATTTAATACATGAGTATTATATGTAACTACTTAAATGGTAAATCTGCCAATTTAAAAAGCAAGTTTGTATTGCTTTGAGCAATGATAAATTGTTGTAAAATAGCAAATCAGAGTAGACTAAATGAATCTAAAACAGGGGACAAAAGTAGTGTTGTCATGAATAATGATACCAGAGGCCAAGCTTGCAGACACCACTCTCTGTCTCTCACCATTATCTGATAAATGCCGTAGTACAAGGTAATAGAAGAAGCAGCAATGTTCCCTGGGTTTAGAACCAGCACTGTGACTAGCGGTCCTGACCATATACTCCATGGTGCAGAGCCCTACTGGCTCCCTAGCAATGCAGTTTCAGGCACCATCTGGCATGAATAATGATGCTACTCTCCCTCAGAAGGGAGAAGGAAAAACAGATCTTATGTTATGAGAGCTTGAACTACTGAAAGTCTAGGAAAAATTACAACAGCATCTAGATGGTATTTACTTTTATATACCTTCTTTTTAAAGCATACTTTATGTAAGTTTCTGCTACTGCAATCTGATTTTAAAAATAACTTTAATAATTTCAAATGTGTGCCTTTTAGATTATCAATAGAATAGCTGCAGAAAATATTTACTAAAGGATATGGTTTGCAAGATGAGTGTTGTGGATGCTTAATATCACTGTTGCTGGTGATGCTTATAAGGCAGTTAAAAAAGTTTGCTTCTCTGTGTTCTTTTCTCTTTCCCTCTTGCTATTTCCTTTGAGACTCCTCTATTCCTGAATGACCCCATTAACTTCCCTTAGCAAGTTAAAGATGCACCATAATGAAAAAAATCCAAAATTGGATGAAAAAGTCTAATTTGCTCTCTCCTTAGGTTTACCTTGGTAATTTCATCCGGCCTTTCCTCTCCCAATGACTTGACGGGTCTGGCCAAAAGTTACCATTGTTTGAAAGGTGTTTCTTCAAAACAGTATATGTATGGAAAGTAAATTTTTCAAGATAGTTTCCAACTTAGCTTAAAATTTCAATGCTGGTTAAATTTCAATCCATGATTCTCTCAAGTATGTGTGTGGAAGCATGTATACAAATTTTCTAGATTCTGCTTTTGATGCCTTCATGGTGGGGAGGGAGCGGTGCCATCAGTCAGTGAACACTAATTCATTCAGCTGTTTGGGGAAATATAGTGAGTGTACTTCTCCGGATTAGTTCCTAGTGTTTTAAATTTATCTTCAGTGAATAAGCACATCTGAACACATTTGAATAAGCCAATGACTCCATGTACCTGTGCACAAACTGATTTGGGAGATGTATAATTGCTACTCCAATTTCTGTCCCATTCTTACCAGGCAAGTGTGGTGAGTGGGTGCAAGTGAACTCAGAAAAGCAGAATATCCTTCCTTCTCCCCCCACCCCCGGAGCCAACTCCCCACCACATGCGCATTACAGCCTGTGTGGCCTAATTACGTGTGTGCTGTGTGGCCTAATTACGCCATAGGGCACAGGTTGCACCAAGAAATGGATTGCTAGCATTCAGGGCTTTACAACCTACATTCTGAAGCTGGAAGTGGACTCTGTTCCTTGAAAGAACTGAGCACCAACTTTGAAGATCAAATTCTCCTCACTCATATATTTCTGGGAATTGCATTTATGTTTGGCATCTGTTAGCAATGTTCAGAGTCTTTGAGTATTTTTTCTGTCCCATATTCTAAAGAATTCATGAGAAATGCTTACTCTGGTGCCATTCGGTGCACCTCATTATGTTTTAATGACATTTTTTATTGCCCAGAAACTTACTAGAATCATTTCCTTTTCCCCTTTTAAGGTTTGAACAGGCTTTTATTACCAGTTTGATCAGTAGTGTGGTAAAAACGAAGGACACTTATTTTTGGATCGCTCTTCAAGATCAAAATAATACAGGAGAATACACTTGGAAGACGGCAGGGCAGAAGCTGGAGCCGGTGAAATACACACACTGGAACACACGCCAGCCCCGTGAGTAGAGGGCACAGTCACACCACTTCTCCCTTCTGTTTTCTTGACCCTCAGATTCCATCCACCTTGTGGTCCGCCTCCTTTGACTCTTCCTTAGTGTTTTCATAAGGCATAAATCAACTAAAACAATTACCATAGGTTCTCAGGGGGTGATATATGGCTGATCGTTTTTAGAAGTATAGTCCATATGAGTCATTTGACAAGTTCAAGGTATAAATTCATTGCTCAAGATCACACTTGCCTTTATTAGCAGAAGTCCAGTTTCTCCCTCCTAAAACCTCTTCCCCATTCGCCCTCATTGTTTAAGAATCCTAGGGGCTTACTCAATCCAGAAAAGTCCGTTATACTTCAAAACAGAGTGAATGGGCACATTTGAGCACAACTGATATATTCACAGTCAATGCCAGGTGACTTTGCTGTGAAATGTTAGTTAGGTAGCATTCTTGCTAGTCCATCTCCTCCATGGATTTCTGTGGTACCTTAGCTGGGATTTCAGTTACAGGTCTATTAATTCTTCACTTTCTTATGCTCAGCTCTGGATCCCAAAGTATGAAACTGTGCCAGAGAAGCTAATGGTTTCAGCCACAATCTACACTAGAACCAGCCCCTGCAGACCAAGCTTTTAGGTCACTGTGTTAATCTTAGGTCACCAACCTAGATCCAACACACCTTTATCTCACTGTGAGCTGCTTGGATGCCTTGCTCCCTGTCTTGCCTGTGGATCTCCAACAAGCCTACCCCAGACAACAGGCAATAGGTTACCTTCAAATCTGTATCTGGAGGAAATGAGTTAGAGGCCTCAAGCTCTTCCCTGAGGCAAGATAACTATTATTATAATATTATAATAATTTCTATTATATATCAAATATTTAACAAAAATTAGTCAGAGGACTAAACACTAATTAAAGGATATTTTTAGAGTGGTTCAAAAACTAAGACCCAAGTATGTTGCCTACAAAAACCCACTTTAAATATAAAGACACATGTAGATTAAAAGTAAAGGGATAAAGATATTATGCTAACATTAATCAAAAGAAAATAAAAATAGCTATATTAATTTAACACAGAGCAGACTTCAGAACAAGAAAAGTTCCCAGGGATAAAAATGGACATTACATAAAGGAGTCAGCACTCAAGAAGACATAACAGTCCTTAATGTGTATGTAGTTAACAACAGAATATCAAAATATATGAGGGAAAAACTGATAAAACTGCAAGGAGAAATAGGTGAATCTACTATTATAGTTGGATATGTTAGCACCCCTCTGTCAGAAATGGATGGATCCAACGGACAGAAAATCAGTAAGGACAAAGTTGAAATCAACAGCACCATCAATCACCTGGATATGACTGATATCTATAGACTACTTCATCCAACAATAGCAGCAGCAGATTACACATTCTTCTTAAACTGACATGGAACATTCGCTAAGACAGACTGCATTCTAGGCCATAAAACACACCTTAACAAATTTAGAAGAACAGAAGCTATACAATGTCTGCTCTTAGTTCACATGAAATTAAACTAGAAACAAATAACAGGTATCTGAGAAAATTCCAAAATCCTTGGAGATTAAGCAACACTTAATTAAATGAACATACATTTGTGAGATGCAGAGAAAGCAGGGCTTAGAGGGAAATTTATAACACTGAATGAACATATCAGAAAAGAAGAAATATTTAAAATCAGTAACCTGATTTTCCACCTTAGGAAACTAGAGAAAGAAGAGCATATTAAATCCAAAGTAAGTAGAAGAAAAGAAATAATAAGAATTAGAGCAGAAATCAATGAAATTGAATACAGAAAAATCAATAAAGAAAATCAAAGAAACCTGATTCTTTGAAAATAACAATGAAATTAATAAGCCTCTAACCAGTTTCACTAAGAGAGAGGATACACAAATTACTAATATCATAAATGAAAAAGGGACATCACTATAGATCCCACAGACATTGAAAGGATTTAAAAAAGGAATATTATGAGCAACTATATCCATAAATTTGACAACTTAGGTGAAATTTATCAATTCTTTTAAAGATATAATCTGCCAAAACCCACAAAAGAAGAAATGGACTATCTGAATAAGACTATATCTATTAAGAAATTGAATCAGTAATTCATAACCTTCCGAAACAGAAAGGAGCAGGCTCATATGGGTTCAACTAGTGAATTCTACCAAACATTTTAAGTAAGAAATTATACCAGTTCTCTACAACCTCTTCCAGAAGTTAGAAGCAGAGAAACTACTCTGTAACTTATTGTATGAGGGCAATATTACCCTACACCAAAGTCAGAAAAAGACACTACAAGAAAACTACAGACCAGTATATCTCATGAACATAAACACAAAAATCTTTAACAAAATATTAACAAATTTAATTAAAAATGTATAAAGAGAATTTATAGACTTCAATCAAGTAGAATTTATCCCAGGTATACAAAGCAGGTTCAACATTTAAAAACCTATCAATGTTTTCCATTGCATCAACAAAAGAAAAATCACATGATCATATCAATAGATGCAGAAAAAGCATCTGACAAAATTCAATACCCATTCATGTTAAAAACTTATCAAACAAGGAATTGATGGGAACTTCCTCAACTTGATAAAGAACATCTACAGAAAACCCAGATATCATACTTAATGGTGAAAAATTAGAAGCTTCCCTACTAAGATCAGGAACAAGGCAAAGATTTCCCTTATCAACCCTCTTTTAAACATTGTCCTAGAAGTTCTAACTAATGCAATAAGACAAGAAAAGCAAATAAAAGTATACAGATTGGAAAGAAGGAAATAGAACTTTGTTCACAGATGACATGATTGTTTATGTAGAAAATTAGAATCAAAAAATTCCTCTAGCTAATAATCAATTATAGCAAGATTGCAGGATACAGGATTAACATACAAAAGTCAATTGCTTTTCTGTATATCAGCAGTGAAAAGAGGAATTTTTAATTACACACATATTACATTAGCACCCCTCAAAATGAAATTTTTAGGTATAAATCTAACAATATGTATAAGACCTATAGAGGAAAACTACAAACTCAACAACAGAAATCAAGAAGAAATTAATAGAGAGTCCATGTTCATAAACATAAAGACTCAATATTGTCATGATGTCAGTTCTACACAAATTGACCTACAGACTCAAGGCCATTCCAATCAAAAAACCAGCAAGTTATTTTGTGGATACTGACAAACTGGTTCTAAAGTTTATATGGAGAGGCAAAAGACCCAGAATAGCCAACTCAGTATTGAAGGAGAACAAAGTCAAACAATTGACACTATCTGACTTCAAAAGTTATTATAAATCTACAATAATTAAGACAATGTGTGTGTGTGTATGTTTAGTCGCTGAGTCATGTCCAACTCTTTGCGACCCCATGGACTGTTGCTCCTCTGTCCATGAGAGTCTCCAGGCAAGAATACTGGAGTGGGTAGCCAATGTCTTCTCTAGGGGAGCTTCCTGATCCAGAGATCAAACCCGGGTCACCTGCACTGCAGGAAGATTCTTTACCATCTGAGCCACCTGGGAAACCCAATTAACACAATATGGTTTGGCAAAAAAAAGAAATAGAAATCAATAAAACAGGATAAAGAACTCAGAAATAGACTGACACAGAATAGTCAACTGATCTTTGAAAAAGAAGCAAAAACAATACAATGGGGAAAACTCTTTTTGACAAATGGTGCTTAGGCAGTTGGATAGCCACATGTCAAAAAAAGAAAACATCTAGACACAGAGCTTACACCCTTAACAAAAATTAACTCAAAATAGATCATAGATCTAAATGTAAAACATAAAACTTTCACACTCCCAGATGATAACAAAAAAGAAAACCTACATGACCTTAGCTATGGTATGACGTTTTAGTTACAACACCAAAAGCAAAAATCCATGAAATAAATAATTGATGAGCTAGATTTCATTAAAACTAAAACTTCAATAAAACCTGTGCTGTGAGAAAGATAATGTCAAGAGAATGAGAAGACAAGTCATAGACTGGGAGAAAATATTTGTAAAAAAAAAAACACATCTGATAAAGGATTGTTATACAAAATATACAAAGCACTCTTAAAACTCAACAATAAACAAAAAACCTAATGTAAAATTGGACATCTTAAACAAAGAAGATATATAGATCAGACGTAAGAAAATGAAAATATGTTCACCACTATGTGTCAATAGGAAATTGCAAATTAAAACAACAGTGAGATACTGCTACACACTTTTTGTTTGTCGTTGTTTAGTCGCTAAATAGTGTCCAACTCTTTTGCAACACCATGGACTGTAGCCCGCCAGGCTCCTCTGTCCATGGGATTTCCCAGGCAAGAATACTGGAGTGGGTTGCCATTTCCTTCTCCAGGGGATCTTCCCCACCCAGGGATTGAACCCATGTCTCCTGCATTGGCAGGCGAGTTCTTTACCACTGAGCCATCAGGGAAGCCCCTTCACACTTATTAGAATGACCAAAATCCAAAACATTGATGATACCAAATGCTGGCAGGGATTTGGAGCCACAGGAGCGCTCATACATTGCTGGCAGGAATGCAATAATGGTATAGCCACTTTCAAAGACAGGTTGCCAGTTGCTTAAAAAGTAAACATACTTTTACACTCCGTGGTGTTTATCCAAATGAATTGAAAACGGATGTTAACACAAAAAACCTGCATACAGATTTTTTTTATAGAAGCTTTATTCATACTTGCCAAAGCTTTCAAGCCATCAAGATGTCCTTCAGTAGATGAGTGAATAAATAAACTGTATTACATGCAGACAATGGAGTATTATTCAGTGATAAAAAGAAAGGAGCTGTCAAGTCATGGAAAGACATGGAGAAAACTTAAATGCATATCACTAAGTGAAAGAAGCCAATCTGTAAAGGCTGCATACTGTGTGATTACAACCATATGACATTCTGGAAAAGGCAAAACTATGGAGACAGTAAAAAGATTAGTGGTTGCCAGAGCCTTGGGGAAGGAGGAGTTTATAGGCAGAGCACAGAGGATTTGTGATGAGGGGGGTGGGGGTGGTCAGTGAAACCATTCTATATCATACCACACTTGTGGACATATGTCATTATACATTTGTCCAAATCCAGAGAACATACAACAAGAGTGAACCCTAATATAAACCATGGACTTGGGGTGATAATGATGTGTCAATATAGATTTTAACAAATGTACCATTCTGGTGTGTGAGGGCAATAGTAGGATATATGGAGCATGAGGTATAAGGAAAGTCTTTACTTTCCATTAAAATTTTCTGTGACCTTAATATGCTCTAAAAATATAGTTTATATTTTTAAACTATACTTTAAAAATAGGCATATGAGGTGAAGGTAAGACAAATTAGATTCTTGTGTATAACATCGCTTTAGGAAATTTGTTTAGACACTAGTGACTGCATAGCTCTAAACAAGAAACATCACAATTCATTCAATAAACAAACTTCTCATTCTACAAATTTATGAATGTTTTTTAAACACAGAGAATAGTAAAGTTCCATGTCACACTATTAGTGGAAAAAAAAACACAGGTATCATTTCTAATACACCTTGGAATTTTGTTAGGAATGTCTATACCTGTCAAAATAAATTAATACATTTTGAGCAGACAAAATTCTTAGTTGTTTTTTTTTTTTAATTCTTAGTTTTTAATGTCATCTTCCTTGGGGCATATTTGGATGTCTAAAATTTGGAACTGAAGCAGAACTCCTTGTCATTCATAAGTTTCTGCTGTAATTTATTTGAGTGGCACTACTCTTTTTCTCTTTTCCCTGAAGCAAAAATAATACCGTGATGCTCAGTTTGGCTGCTCAGGCTGATTGACATTGAGTAAATTGTCTCTGAATAAGATGAAAATGTAAATCTTTTTTTGAAGAAAGTAGCAATGTAAAAGCCCCGTGTTTCTTTTCTTCTTTTAAATTGCTATTTGCAGAAACACCATCCTAAATCACATTTTTTTCTCCACCTGTCATAAAAGAATCCATTAGCTTGGTCCTCGTGTCAGAATCTTAATCCAGCCCAGACTGACTATATAAATTGACCACTGAACAGGAAGCCTGCAGCTTTTTATAAACTCAATGAAGACTCTGTCCTTATGTCATATCATCAAAATATTCAATCTGTGGTGGAATCATAGTTCTGCCACTTTATCAACCTTGTACTATGCCCACCAAATAGCATAATAAACCACCATCTATACCCATGACCCAGTGTCATCAATTATCAACCCACGGTCAATCTTGTTTCATCTATATTCTCACCCACTCCTCCCATTTCCCATATTTTTTCATAGAAATCCCAGATATCATATCATTTCACCCATAAATATTTCAGTAGTAGCTCTCAAAGATAAAGACTCCTTTTTTAGAAACATGAATATAATACAATTATCACAGCTAAAAGTAATTAACTATAATTTCATAGCATCATAAATCTTCAGTTAATGCTTGCATTTCTAAATGATTCATAGCCATTATATAATGTATATTATGGCTTGTTTGAATCAAGATCCAAAAAATGTGCATACATTGTAATTAGTGGATAAATCTCCTAAAGTCTGTTTTCCTCTCTAGGTTTCCCTCTTCCTTGCCCCCTGTCATTTTTTAAAATTTTATTTGTTGATACAAATGTGTTGTTTGTCCTGTAGTTTCCTGCAGTCTGGGCTTTTTGATTGTAACCCCATAATGCACTGAAAATGTGTCACTCTATTCTTTTTATTTGTCATAAAATCAACATTTTTATTTTTAAAAAGTTAGAGTCAGAGACCTGATCCAAATCATAGATTCTTATTTTTTTAGAAAGACCGTTTCATTTTCTCACTATTTGCAAGTTAGAAGCCATTAATGATTGATGCATTAATGAATCGATTGATTCAGTAGGGGCTTCTTCATAGCTGGGATATTTCTATTAAGAAATAATTTCTTGCTCTCTTTACTAAAACAACAACAAAGCGACTATGGCATTCTGTATATTAAGAGAAGTAACCATTCAGGTAAAAACAATTTTGATCCATACTAACTAGTACCACTGATTAAAGAGAAAGATGATAAATAGGGCCTTTCTCATTTAGGGGGAAGCTAATGCATTAGAAACCTAAATGTACCTTGTATTTATATTAAGGATTCAATATATATGGAGGTTGCTATAAATGATGAAAAGAAGCAGGTTAATCTATCCTTTATTCAAAAAAGCCTTTCCAAATACTATTAGAGTTTCACAAGTGTTTTATAGAAAAAAATAAACGAAAATCACACTTTTGCATCCATCCATAACTCAGGCTCTGTGAAAAAAATTTTGTTTCTAGATCTAGATACCACTGCGAGAAAGGTGTGCTTCATTCACAGGATAACTCCAAAGTATTGCCCCCAATTGTCTCAAGTCAATGGAAATCTTCTGTCAGTGATAAGGAGAATGGGATTGCAGTAGAGCAGGTCAGATCTATTTTCTTGAAAGTGCCCGACACATGGCAAGGGGGACCCTATCCATCCAACAGATAGATAATTATCCATTTTAAGTCTCATCAGAATCCTGAAATGAACCAACACCTAAATGAGAATGAACAGCCTCATTTCTGAGTACCCTTTTGGTATTTCCATCTCTTTTTATAAATGTATAAGTAACTGTCATACACACTAAAATGTGATAGTAGGTCTCAAGGAAATACTTTGGGTTCACAAAGGAGAGAAGTATGACGAGGAGAAAGAGAAGACTCCATGGAAATGGAGGAGAATAATTGGAGGGGAAGTTTCAATTATTCATTCAACAGTTATTTATTGAATATCCACCTCCTCTGCACCTTGACATTACCTCATGGTAGACTCAGTTAAATCTGGTTTCAAATTCCAGATCAACCCTCAAGAACTATTATGTGGCCCTAGACAAGATACTACACCTCTGAGCCTTGGTTTTTCCATTAGTCAACTGTAGACACTAATATCCACCTCAAAGAGGTTTTTCAAGTTAAATAGGGAAAAGACCATATAAAATGCCTAATGTGGTCTCAGGCAGATAAGCAGAACTCCATGAAAGCTCACCTTTCCTGACCCAAAAGCTTCACTTTTCTCCATGGAGAAAGAGAAGAGAGAGATGGAAGCAGGCAGGGAAGAAGACTTGAGATGAAGGATGTTAAAGGGTTGCTGCAGGCAGGGGGAAATAAGCAGATAGGCACAAGTAAAATGATTGTCTGAAGGCCCAGTTATGATTCCCTCCTGCCCCGAGGCCACACATAGATAAGGCTTGTTTTTTTTCAGATATTTGGCCAGAGAGGTGAAAGATGGAACTTTTCCTAGGTTGGTTCAATTTGCCATAAGGCTAGATAACTTTGCCAAACTGAAGAGACTAGAATAGTGAATTGGAATTTCTTAATTGACTGAAAGTGTTTCCATTCATGTTTGATGGAGAGAGTAAAAGCTGGTAGAGGGAGGTTAAGGCAAGTAAGGAGAATCAGCTCAAATGTGAGATTCACCACTAAGGGACAGAAGGAATGTTGCTCTTCCCCAATGGGAGATGAGTTACCAAATCTGAGAACAGTCAGTCTGAGAGAAGAAACAACTGTGCTCTTTCCCACACCCTACCCTTGTTATTTGGCTTTACAAGCATCCTCATGAGATTATAAATTTGGTTTATCTCTTTCTTAGCCCAGTCTCCCCTTATTATACCACTTCACTGCTTCTTTGGGGCTGAGACTCTAAAATTTAGGCCAAATGTTCCATTAAGTTAACCATTTTAGAATACCAATAAAACCCCGGCAGTACTTTTTATCTTCATAGCAGTTCGCAAACATCTCCTTCTTCACTAATGAAGAAAAGTTGAATATCTAGTGTCTAAAACCAAAGCTATTTAATCATTGTCTGATGTGAGAAAGTAAGACAAAATGCAAGACCAACAAAAAAGTATATTGCATTTTAAACTTGCTGATTTGAGCTTTTAAAAATTCTTTGAACACTCAGGCAGAACTTGTGCCACAAAAATCCCAGCTTTTGTAATGAAAACAGTCAAAATAAAAATAGAAGCAACATCTTAGGAATGGTTCTAGCCCTTTATATCTCTCACTGCTGCTGCTGCTGCTAAGTCGCTTCAGTCGTGCCCGACTCTGTGCGACCCCATAGATGGCAGCCCACCAGGCTCTGCAGGCTCTGCTGTCCCTAGGATTCTCCAGGCAAGAACACTGGAGTGGGTTGCCATTTCCTTCTCCAATGCATGAAAGTGAAAAGTGAAAATGAAGTCGCTCAGTCGTGTCCGACTCTTAGCGACCCCATGGACTGTAGCCTACCAGGCTCCTCCGTCCATGGAAAATCCCAGGGTGTGCACCCAGGTATGACTGAAGACATAAACACTCATGCTTTAGCTTCCTTGCTCTTTCTCCTCTTTCACAAACACCTTTCCATTTGTCTAGGAGGGGCTCTTTGTACATCTTCCTCTGTCTTCTTCCTTCTCATTCCACTTTTCGTTATCCCTCTGTTTAGTCTTTTTATTAGTGTGCATGTGTGTGCTAAGTCGCTTCAGTGGTCTCCTACTCTGCGACCCCATGACTATAGCCCATCAGGCTTCTCTGTCCATGGGATTTCCCAGGCAAGAATATTGGAGTGGGTGGCCATTCCATTCTCCAGGGGATCTTCCCAACCCAGGGATCAAACCCTTTATCTCCTGTGTCTCCAGCACTGCAAGCGAATTCGTTATTGCTGAGCCACTGGAGAAGCCCTTCTATCAGCATAATACAACACAAACATGGCTGGCAAGGATAATGCCAATTACCCTGTATCTACAGAAATTTAAGCCATTACTTCTGAAGGAAAATTCAACAAGACAAATATCTAGTACCAAGTGACTATACTTTTTAAAGTGCCTTTAGTTCAAGAATCATCACAAGTCTTAATATGCTTCATCTATAATCATTTACTTTTTTACAAGCACCCCTTGAAAACTCTTTTCTCCTTTTAACATCCTCCAAAATGCAGCTCAAATGTCTCTACCTGCAAGTACTTTACTTATGTCCTCAGGGAGACTCCATCACCCTTTCTGAGGTCTCCCCATAGAAATTTTAATGTACACCGTTACTATAGCACTTCACACAGTATGTCTGCTACAATTAATCCTTTATTTGTTTGTGTCTCACACTCAACTATAAGAGTTGGGTTTTGTTTTGTCCTTCTATCTCAATCAGCTAATAATATACAGCCTAGTCTGGTATTCTTAGGTGGCTCAGTCAGTAAAGAATCCACCTGCGATGCAGGAGACACGGGTTCAATCCATGGATAGGGAAGATCCTCTGGAGAAGGAAATGGCAACCCACTCCAGTATTCTTGCCTGAGAAATCCCATGGACAGAGGAGCCTGGCAGACTATAGTCCATGGGGTCACAAGAGTGACTTAGTGACTAAACCACCACCACTGGTATGTAGATATAGATAAACAATTTTGTTGCAGTTGCTGAATGTTGATTTAGTTCATTGAATGATCACTCCGGATTCAAGAAAAAAAAAAAAGCCTCATTTTTACTCAATTTTTGTTCTATTTTTGGAAGGGATTTTCTACTATTCACTGAAATTTAAAGTGTATTTTTCAAAAAAAAATAAAAATAAAAATAAAGTGTATTTTTCAGCTACCATATGAGTTGTATACATTTGATGACAAACTTGAGAATCTTAACCTAGAAATTGTTAAGGGAAAATATGCTTCATTTTCCAGTATGTTCAAACATACACAAAAGAATAAAATGGGGCTTGCCCATAACAAGATGTTTTTTCCCTGATGTCTTCCCCCACTGCTGTCCCCAGAATTTCACCCCATTTGGAATATACTTCATTCTCCTATAGTGAGGTTCTCTGTTGTGTACCTCACACACTGCCTGACTCCATATCGATGTATTTTTTCCTGTTGAATCAATTTCTCAGAGGATCAGCACCATGCATTTTTCATTGCTAATTTTTCATAGTAGTGTTTGAAAGTACAGTGTACAGGGTAGCTGCTCAATAAATTGTGAGTTAAGTTTTCCTCTGCACAGTTAAAAAGCTCAATAATTCAAAGTAGAGGCATGTTGGCATTTGATGAGATATGAGGGATATTTTCGGTCCCACATTGGAACAGCACCTGATTGCCCATCATTTGCCATCTGAGCTCAAAATGCCCAAATTTCAGGCTTCGAAATCTCTCTTCTCTCACTTTTCAATCTACTATTCTCTTCTCCAGAGATGAAGAGAAATGAGATGATCATGCCACTAAAGCATCCTTTTTCATCTTTATTGTTCTTGTCTGGGTGCTTCGTTACAAGATGTCAATTACCCAACACTCTAAAGAGCTGTCTTCCAAGCACAAAATATTCTAGTGGTCTGGTAGTACAGTGTTGTTTTCTGCTTTTAGGCTACAGTGGTGGCTGTGTTGTCATGCGAGGGAGGAGTCACCCTGGTCGCTGGGAAGTGAAGGACTGTAGACACTTTAAGGCGATGTCCCTATGCAAGCAACCAGTGGAAAATCGGGAGAAAACCAAGCAAGAAGAGGGATGGCCCTTTCACCCCTGCTATTTGGATTGGGAGTCAGAGCCTGGCCTGGCCAGTTGCTTCAAGGTAATGTGGAAGTTACATGGGCATTCTCAATGGAACCAACATTATTTCAACTTTGTCTGTGTATCCTGAATTCCTTTATTCCAGAACAGTGCCTGGCAGACAGCAGGCAATTAATATTTGTTGGCTGTCTCCATCCCTTCAGTTATATTCCAAAATAATTTTTAGGTCAAAACGTTGACAGATTCTGGTGACACTGAGGCCACCTCATGAGAACTGATATTAAGGCTCCAGTCAATATTATTCTTATTGCCTACAAATGCACAAGGCAGACACTCACTGGGTATGGAGATGGTACAATTCCATATTGTCTGTAAGCCAATGAATAAAGTGCTTATTATGGAATAATGCCATTCTGCTGCCAAGAATAGCTTTGGCATCTTTTGATGATCAAAGGATTATGTATATATGTTTTGGGTGAAGAAATATCTTTTTGCAAATTATCTTCAGATCCTAGATTTAAGTCAGTGTCTATTATCTTCTCAGAAATATATTTTTGAAATATGATGTTCTTGTTTGGTGGCTTTATCTTTGGTTCATCATATAAATAGAGATTTCTAAAATGCTGGGACAAAGTTCTTCTCTGGAACATGGGCACATGAAGAGCAGAATGGAGACAGCCTCTGTCTCTAGAAATATTGCAGTCTCATAAATGGCTTGTGAATGCACTCAATTTACATGTACACATGTCTAATCCTACATTAAATTCATGGAATAATGGGCCCAGGAGTAACCTCACAGAGCAATAAGCTAAACCTTGGAAATGAGTAAACTGCAGCATGCGATGAGATGGGGTGATTTACCAAAGATCACAATTATTTATTGACAGAGTTAGAATAAATTCCTAGTCTTGGGACTACCAGTCCAGTGCTTTTTCTACTACACATTACCCTGATACGTCAACAAATATATGCTGTGTTTGATAGGCATAGGGGTAGGACTTAGGAATTTAAAGTGATTTGAAAAAAGGTTCCCAGAGGAGGTGAGTTTTGACAAATAATTTAAAAGACGGAAAGGCTGTGCTGTGGTCCATGGGACTGGGAAGGTCATTCATTCTGGTCTCAGCAAATTAGAGCCTGGTGAAGCCTGGCTGCAGGGTGCCTGCCTGGCATCAGAGACTCAAGCATAGCATCAGGCAGTTAAAAATGAGGAAGGTATAGAGGTCTGGGATCTGAAGCTCTGGGTCATTGGTTCCTTACACTTGACCTTAAATAAAGTCAAAAGCATACTGTCCATTTGACTGACTTCTTCATGCCACTGTGAGGACAGCTGAGAAACAGCAATGTAGGTGCAGCTAAGACCCAAAGACCCTAGAAATATATGTGGCACTAGTGGTAAAGAACCTGCCTGCCAATGCAGGAGACATGAGAGATGCAGGCTCGATCCCTAGGTCAGGAAGATATCCTGAAGGAGAGTATGGCAACCCATTCCAGTATTATTGCCTGGAGAATCCCATGGACAGAGGAGCCTGGTGGGTCCTCTGGTGGGTCCATGGGGTCCTCTGGTGGGTCCATGGGGTCACAAAGAGTTGGACATGACTGAGCATAAAAAGAACACACAAGACTCAAAGACCCTAGAAATATACCTGCCTTAGGTTTCAGGTCTCATTTCTCATTTCTTCCCGAGTCAGCCAGATTCCTTCAGCCACAGAATACTGGGTCTAATCCTAGCTCTGCTAGTCTGTGGCTCTGTTGACCTGAAATTTGTAACCTGAATTTGTAACCTGAAATATGTTGACCTGAAATTGTAAATTTCTCTTAGCCTGACTCTCCTCATCTCTTGACAAACATTTTACTAAGGGACAAGCATATGCTAATCATAGGATATTTAGAAGGGGAGCAAAAAGAATTCTTATGGAGGAAAAGAGTCATCATGTCCTCCTCACGTCTTTGTTTTTAGAATAAAAGGAGATAACAGTTTTTAGAAAAGTAGATACATTTTAGTTCAATAAATGCTATTTCTGTCTACTAGGTCAAGCTTTTAATGTAGAATAATGACAATAATTATATTACTGTAATCCTTTTGTCCAGAATTAAACAGTCTTATGTTATTTATGACTGTGTCAACCTTTCTCCCTTTTTCTATACAGGTATTTCATAGTGAAAAAGTCCTGATGAAAAGAACATGGAGAGAAGCTGAAGAATTTTGTGAAGAATTTGGAGCTCATCTTGCAAGCTTTGCCCATATTGAGGAAGAGAATTTTGTAAATGAGCTTTTACATTCAAAATTTAATCGGTAAATACTTGTTAATTTTGAAAAATTGCAGTCAAATATTTTGTCTCCCAGTGATGACTTCTTAGGGTTGAGTATTTCAAATATTTAGAGTGTTTGGGATATTCAAAACCTCAAGTATTTAAGTTTAAAACCAACAAGCAACTAGTTGTGAAAGCAAAATACATACTTCTAGTTTTATATTTATATTGCACTAAGTTCTCATTCCATAAAACAATGAACAAAGTGATGATTGTTTTGATACTTGAAATCTTTTCTGTGTGCCTCATAACAGAATTTTAGAGTTTCTCTGCCAAGTTCAGAAATTATCTAGCCCAGTGATTTTCTAAGTGTTATCTGAGAGTCTGGAGGGTCCTGAACTCCCAGAGCAGGAGAAGTGTTATCTGAGGGTCTGGAGGGTCCTGAACCCCCAGAGCAGGAGAGGTCAAGTGGGCAGTCAGTTTCTTGTTTACTGACTCGAGTCACCAGAGTAGGTCCAACCAACTTCACTTCTAGGTGTTTTGTATACAGAAGGGTTCCATATGAGATTTTGTTTGAAAAAAAGAAAATCTCACTAATTTTTTAAAAAATTCCTATCCAACCTTCTAATTTTACATTTGAGGAAACAGGCATTCACTTGTTTGCATCCATCTTGCAAGTTTACAGAATCTTCAATTCTGTGAAGTTAGAAAATCAATCATTTAAATTTGAAGAAAAATAAGAGGTCTTATGCTCCCTCCAGTCCAGTATGGGAATTTCTTCTACCAAATGCCTATGGCCATCTACTGCCTACATAATTCTTTTCAGTTTCAAAGTGCTCCTTACTTGGGATATAATCTATTCCATTGTTGGAGGCTAGTTTCAAAGATCAACTTTGTAGTAAGCCAGAGCAATACAGATCAAGTCTACTCAATTTTCAAATATTTGAAAACAGCCATCATGTTCTCTTTTAGCAAGCCTTCTCATTCCTTGGCTTCTTGCTGTAGAATGTTCTTGTCAGCATGTATTTTGGGAATGTCTTCTGTGAAAGGGACACTACTATATGCATGAAAGTGAAAGTGATAGTCGCTCAGTCATGACTCTTTGTGACCCCACGGGCTGTAGCCTCCCAGGCTCCTTTGTCCATGGGATTCTACAGGCAAGAATATTGGAGTGGGTTGCCATGCCCTCCTCCAGGTGACTCTTCCCAACCCAGGGATCAAACCCAGGTCTCCTGCACTGCAGGTGGATTCTTTACCATCTGAGCCACCAGAGATGCCTGGGTGGCTGGAAAATGCAACAGATGTGACACAAAATCCTACCTCTGAGGATGGTGTGGTCTAAGGGGAGGAGGGGTGGCACACTTTCATACATTTATTTTAACACAAACAAGTATAATACTGAGTACTGTGTTCCAAGCTCTGGAAATCTGAAGTTTCAATGAAACAGTTATCTGAATCTCTGAGAAAATCCAGAACTACTTTTTGAGGAAAATCCTGGCCTACTCCATCAGTTTCCTTTAGGACCCTCCCCTAAGAAGGTTAATATGTAGCACCATCAAATTATTCACCTCTAGCATCTATAAAAATGACCTTAAAGGTGGTAATATCTTCCAATGTGTGTCTCATGGAGTACTCCAGGGGAAATAGGGGGATTTTTGTGGTCAAGTATGTTTGCAAAACAAGGTGCTATCTTGGAAATTTGCCATATACTTAGTATTGTAAAAGATTCTAGAAGGAAGCACTTTCTTTGACCACAAAACTACACCACTTATCTAAAATCCCGTAGAACTGCTAGGCCCTGCAGGAAACGCTGGCCTGAGACCATGGCTCCCAAACTTGGCTGATTCTCACACTCACTTGGGAAACTTGATAACAAGGCACCCTCTAGTCTCATGCCAGGGCTGCTGAGTCAGATTCTCTGAGACTAAGGAAAAGTTCAAGAAGCTTCCTGGTTTATTGGATTGCTAGTCAGGTATGGGGCCTCAGATCCAAGGGAGATGTGATCATCTCCACTGTTATAAGTTGTAACTTGGCTTCATGACTTCAGTTCAGTCAGTTCAGTTCAGTTGCTCAGTTGTGTCTGACTTTTTGTGACCCCATGACTGCAGTATGCCAGGCCTCCCTGTTCATCACCAACTCCTGGAGTTTACTCAAACTCATGTCCATTGAGTCGTTGATGCCATCCAACCATCTCACCCTCTGTCATCCCCTTCTCCTCCCACCTGCAATCTTTCCCAGCATCAGGGTCTTTTCAAATGAGTCAGTTCTTCACATCAGATGGCCAAAGTATTGGAGTTTCAGCTTCAGTCCTTCCAATGAATATTCAGGACTGATTTCCTTTAGGATGGACTGGTTGGATCTCCTTGCAGTCCAAGGGACTCTCAAGAGTCTTCTCCAACACCACAGTTCAAAAGCATCAATTCTTTGGCGCTCAGCTTTCTTTATAGTCCAATTCTCACATTCATACATGACTAAACCATAGCTTTGACTAGACGGACCTTTGTTGGCAAAGTAATGTCTCTGCTTTTTAATATGCTGTCTGGGTTGGACATATAACTTTTCTTCCAAGGAGCAAGCATCTTTTAATTTCATGGCTCCAGTCACCATCTACAGTGATTTTGGAACCCAAGAAAATAAAGTCTCTCACTGTTTTCACTGTTTCCCCACCTATTTGCCATGAAGTGATGAGACCAGATGCCATGATCTTAGTTTTCTGCAGGTTGAGTATTAAGCCAACTTTTTCACTCTCCTCTTTCACTTTCATCAAGAGGCTCTTTTGTTCCTCTTCGCTCTCTGCCACAAGGGTGGTGTAATCTGCATATCTGAGGTTACTGATATTTGTCTCAGCAATTTTGACTCCAGCTCGTGCTTCCTCCACCCCAGCATTTCTCATGATGTGCTCTGCATGTAAGTTAAATAAGCAGGGTGACAATATACAGCTTTGACGTACCCCTTTCCCTATCTGGAACCAGTCTGTTGTTTCATGTCCAGTTCTAACTATTGCTTCCTGACCTGCATACAGGTTTCTTAAGAGGCAGGTCTGGTATTCCCATCTCATCAAGAATTTTCCAGACTTTGTTGTGGTCCACACAATCAAAGGCTCAGTCCCTTGTAAAACATCCTTTCATACTTGTGTATTGTAAGGTCTGCCCTATGAAACAATACATGCAAACTGCCTCCAAGTTTGCTGTAACATCAAGTTTCATTATATCACTTCTGTTTATATAAATTCTCACACTTGGAATGTCTCACAGAATTCAGTGTCAAGTATCTATCAAATTATTGATATTCAGCACCTAATCACAAAAGCTATATAGTGTATATTCTACTCTTTGTTCAAGACTGCCAGGGAGTTCAGCCAAGTCTCACGCTTAATTATACCAAATAAACCAATTCTCATCATTAGCATAGTGCTTCTTCTTCTTCCTGTGGCACTGTTTTTCTATTTTTATTTTTATCATATATTAACTAGTTAAGATTATACAACTTTAGGAAATTGTTGGAGAGAAAATAAATACCAGTTCATATTCTAGGACTGAGTATATGGCAGAAAAACGTAGAACTCTGAATTCAGTGAGAAAAAGAATAAAAACGTCTCAACACAGGGAGAGTGACGTGGGTCTTCAGCCTGGTCACTGAGATGAATCCGCCTAGCTTAAGCTTAAGGCAGCATTCCCCCCTTCCCACAACCCTAAATGTAAGCTGTAATCACGGCAGTGACCAGCGGGCCTCAGTGATGCTGGAGTTTCCTAAGATTTTACTTTCATTTGTACCGTTCAAGAAAAGCGCTCAAACATCTGAGGAGGAGATACTTCACAACAGGCTTGCTTCTGTGCACTGAGGAAAAAGCATCTGCCATGACTTCTCAATCCTTTAAATCTTTAATTCTTCAAAATTATCCTCAGAAAATTATCTTAGTGAGATGTTTCATTGTACTATTAGCCTTTATTGCTTGATGGATTGAATCCTCTGTGGTTTAACATATTGGTCCACCACCCAATAGGAGGGAAGATGGTTCTCTGTGGGTCTTCTCATGAAGTCTAACCAGTGGTGATGGCTGAAGTTAATCTACCATGCCTCAGACTGGTTCACCGTGGAATTGTTTACACTGGGATATGGCTGGAGGAACTAAACCTGCTGTAAACCTTTTATTAACTGGTGGTGGTGGTGGTGATTAACCCTCAGAGAGTACATGAGCATCTGACAAAAGAACAACAAACATAGAAAAGTAATATAAACATGCAGTAAAGTAGTAAATAAATAGGGAAAAGATGTTCCCAAATTTCTTACCAGCTCACTTTCATGTATTCTTGTCCTAATTGAAAGGTGTTGCCATTCTTAATGACCATGAGAAAGCCATGTTCTCAATATGAGCAGACTTTTCTCCCAACTGCCCATCCCCAGTGAGCACACCATACAAACCAAGAGAGGTAGGAAGTGCGATTAGTCTTTGCTCAGTTCATTTTACAGCTCTGGTTTTGCTCACAGGAAATGGTCAAGAAATGCTTGCTCACTTGATCAGTTCTGCTAGTCATGTCAGCTGTTTCCTGCATAAATAAATACTTCAAAGAATTTTTGAACCTCTTACGTAATATTGTGAATTCAATGTGAAGGGCCAAGTTTTAGTTTCTTCTCTTCACAGGACAGAAGAAAGGCAGTTCTGGATTGGATTTAATAAAAGAAACCCACTGAATGCTGGTTCTTGGGAATGGTCTGATGGAACTCCTGTAAGTTTTTCCAAGCTGGAGAAAAGGAGATGAATTTAAAGCAGGTGGCCCTGGAACCAGTTGGTAAACCAACCAAGAGAACCTAGAAAGAACAGCCATGTTCCCTATGACTCAGACCTAAATCAAAAACTGCCCCAGACCTTGGTATCAAAAGAGTTATTTCAGCAAGGTCTTGAGAAACCTTTGGTAGCCAGATAGTTCCAACGCTAGCTATAAAATCTCATCCTAAAAGGAAATCAAAATCTCTAAAAAAGCCCTGAAAACCATCTCCTATGTGAAGAATCTCCAGAAGAGAAGCAACTATTCTTTAAAATAATACCATGCTTCCTTTGCCCCACCCTCCCTCTCCTGCATAGCACCTGATCGTGTGAGGGTGAGACCCTTGTCTATGTCACAGTGAAAAGAAATATCTTCAATTTCCCTCACTTTAAAAGAACAGAAATGCCAGGTTTAAGAAGCTGCACCTCCTTCTCAGTCAAAGAAAATTATTTGGGAGGAAAAAAAATAATTGTTTTTCATTCACCCTCACATGTGTAAAAACATCATGAAGGAAAGAAGGAACTCACAATTACATTTTTTTTCAGGCACAATGAGGATTTCTGAGATCTTCCTCATGGTAGGGAAAAGAAACAGAAGCAGTAACCCAGATTAAAATGAGAGCCATCTGAAGGCACAAGAAAAATCAAATTTTATTATTTAGTTTCACCAGTGAACTGGGGTTAGCAACAGCCTGCAGTGAGCATTTAATACAGCTCCTATTCATTGAGCCCCAGTTAAGTTCTGAGCACTGAGCTGAGTGCAACCCTGCATGATCTCTTTTCATCATTACAGTGATTCAACATAGTGGGTATTAAAATGATTAAGTAGTTTGCCTAAAATAATACATAAGAGAGACAGCATTTGTATACAGGTTGTTTGCCTCCAAAGCCACAATGTCATAAAGTCTCCTCATTGGCAAAATAGCAGCAGCCAAACTTTGACATAGTAAAGATCAAAAGAGAAAAGGGATCTTTAGACCTGATACGTAGATGGTGTTCAAACCTGTAGCAAGGAAATAGTCTGCAGAAAAACTACATGCTTAGGTGGGAATAAAAATAATGAGTGTGCTAGTTGAAAAAAACAAAAAAACAACACCACGCCAGTACTGCTTCTATGAAAAGGGCGTCAGGACCAGAGGTCATGAAGAGATCTTGGAGATGACCTACCCTTACCCATCTATTCTGCTGATGAAGAAGCCAAGGCCCAGAGAGTGAAAGGGGCATAAAGCAGGGTTGACCTGCCCCATTAATGGCAGCCACCACATAGCACAGTTGGGTGGTTAACGTCAATATGGTGCTTGGAAAATAAAATGTGGTGCGTGGAGGTCAACAACATCTTTTACTAAAACAAACAAACTTATTAGTAATAGGAGAGGCATAGACAATTTGGTTCAGAATCAATGAGATAAAGCCATGAAGCAGTGGACTGAGTCCCTCACTACTTCCCTCTGGATAGAATAAATATCAAACTCGTGCCATTCTCTGAATCTGAGCTTTATATATATATAAGTTAGATGAATTATTGCATAACTTTGTACATATTTGAAGGCAAGTATGTGGTGGTGGTTTAGTAGATAAGTCATGTCCAACTATTGCAACCTCATGGACTATATAGCCTGCCAGGATCCTCTGTCCATGGGATTTCCCAGGCAAGAATACTGGTGTGGGTTGCCATTTCCTTCTCCAGGGGATCTTCCCAACCCAGGGGTTGAACCTGTGTCTCCTGCATTGCAGACAGATTCTTTACCCCTAAGCTACCAGGGAAGCATAAATTGTTTCAAAACCCTCTTTTTTTCAGATTTTTACATGAGTCTTACTCATGGTCTGTCCACATTTCTGTCAAGTAGTCATTAAATCATTGAGAAGTTTGAATCTCTAGTCAATAGTCCTGTTGTGTGATCATTCATATAAATAGATAGTTTCTTGATTAAAGCTAGAGTTGACTTAGAAGTTAGTATTAGAGACTGAAAGCAAAAGAATCTACATCAAAGATGAGATTCAATTCTGAAAGATTCTTGAGCCACTGAAAAGTTTACCCAGGATCCCAGAGCTAGTCTAACCTTAAGTGAGAAAACAGTGCAAGTTCATCTGACTTATTCCTTCTGGAGAAAGGAGTAGCATGCCTCTTTTTAAAAAAACAGAAAAAGAATCTTCAAGAAAAAATGCTAAAGTTTTCATTAGCTTGCTTTTCACAAATGTGGAACCACCTTTAACTGGCATCATAACTTGCTTCCTCCAGAAGTCTATTGTGATTTTCTACAGGGATGCCTTTTTGATCATTTGAAACCTTTTGCAGAGAATCAGTATTAAAGAATAATGAACTTCATCTGCTGCAGGTTGTCTCTTCATTTTTAGACAATTCTTATTTTGGAGAAGATGCAAGAAATTGTGCTGTTTATAAGGCAAATAAAACGTTGCTACCCTCATACTGTGGTTCCAAACGTGAATGGATATGCAAAATTCCAAGAGGTAAAAATATTAAGATCTTTACTATTTGTTTGCTTTCTAATCATCTATAGCATTTTCCCAAGGCAACAGTTACAGAGGTCTAAAATTTAAGCAGCCCGGACCACAGTACTAACAAACTTCATGATGAACCAGATTGCACCATTTTAGCAAAAAGTGTATATCATGGTGGAATGAGAAAAAATGACACCAGTGTAGTATGCTAAGTTAGTGGGAAATGAAGATTAACCACCCATGATGTGGAGTATTGTATTTTGCAAGTACAACCTGGAAGAAATGTCACTGTGACATTACAAACAAACAAAATTACTTATCAGATGAAAGCACCAGCACAGTGTGTGACGCACAATAGGCTCTCAATAAGTGTTCACAACCTTTTTTCTTTAACCAGAGGTCTCTCTTGAGCCTCTTCTCCGAGTAGGAGAACTGATCACTTTCCAAACAACATCTGGTTCTCAATAATCTTTTAAAAAGCAAAGTCCAAAATATTGTGTTTAGGCCTGAAGTAATTCAGAGATAGTACATCTGTAAATAAACGTCACTCACACTGGCTTGCTTTTACTTTACAGATGTGAGACCCAAGGTTCCACCCTGGTATCAGTATGGTAAGAACTATTCCTTAATTTCTAACTTTATGCTACTTTATACCATTACTCTGTTATTACATAGCACCAATGGAGTTACTCTCTTCTTGTGTCAATTGAGAACTAATTTGTTCAAATTAACCATTAATAAATAATCAAACTAGGGACTTCTTTTGTGGTCCAGTGAGTAAGACTTGACTCTCCCAATACAAGAGGCCCTAGTTTCATCCCTGGTCAGGGAGCTAGATTCCACATGCCACAACTCACTCATGATCCTGCATGCCACAACAAAGATGGGAGATCCCGCATGCCACAACTAAGACCCAGTGCAACCAAATAAATAAATACATATTTTTTAAATCAAAATGTCATTAAATATTACTAAAGACTAATATCATAGCTTAACTCCATTTTTATGGCACATGATTTTAAAATATGCATCTAGCCCAGACTTTGGAATATACATGTTTCATATATGAAAGAGACCTGTGAAAATAAGTAAACTGTATACTTATGTATGTGTGGGAGTAGGTGTATTCACACACATTTTCTTAATGTTGAGTGAATAAATCACACATGTGAGGTCAATCATAGCACACCCTATTTAAGTTTGCATTACATTGCTCAATAATTGTTGTTATCACTTCCATTGCTTATTTCTCTTTCAGATGCACCCTGGCTCTTTTATCAGGATGCAGAGTACCTTTTTCATATTTCTGCCTCGGAATGGTCCTCCTTTGAGTTTGTCTGTGGCTGGCTGCGCAGTGATATTCTCACTATTCATTCTGCACATGAACAAGAATTCATCCACAGCAAAATAAGAGCGGTACTTAAATTCAATTAACTATGAGAAACTCAAAGCTTAACTCCTCCTTCAGTCCTTGAGGGGTTTTGTTTTCAAAAGACTTCAGACATTAATTTGTTTCATTGAAAGTCTTAGATTTTTAAGAATTGTTTTTCTTCCTGTTACAAAGATTTAGAGAAAATAATGGAAACACAGGTTTACTATTCTCATCAGTTATTTCACTTCTCATGCTTTTTTAGCAACAAGGATGAGTGAGTAGCATTTTATTGTTTTGTGAGGTTCATTCCAACATTCAATGCATATTTATTCTGAATCTACTATTCTAGGGACTGAGGTTTTATCAGTGCTTACAACAGACCAAAATCCTTGCCCACCTGGAGCTTATAGTCCAGTCTAGGAAGGAAGACTGCAAGCAATACAAGTAAATAGAACTACATAGTATTTTAGAAAAAGATAAGTGGATAGATGCATGCAGGAAGATAAAGCACTGATGAGAGACAAGGACTACTGGGAGGTGCATGCTGTTTTAAAATTCCAAATTTTACTTATAAGAGTACAATATTTTTTAGACTCTATACAGAAAATGGTAAGGAGTGGTTCTACATTTCAACTTCAGATAGACTGGACTTAATCCTTTGAGAAGCTAGGCTAATTAGAAAGGAGCATGCAAAATCTGTTAAATATGAAATAGACTACCAAGGAATAGTGTCAGGTTTTCAGTGTATTTCTTCAGCAAGCATTTATTGAGCATTAGCTTTGTCTCAGGCACTGTGGTATTTGTCAAGGACACAAAAATGTCAAGGACACAAAAATGAGATACAGTCAGTGTCTTTAAAAAGCTGGAAATAACACGATGTAGTAAGAGAAAAGAGAGCAGTCAGTACAAATTACCAAGGGGGCACCAGGGAGGAACAACCTCATTCTTCATTTTCCCTAGGAAACTGTTAAAGGTAAGAGAGAGCATTTTTTCTTTTTCCATAATTTAACATTATTTCATGGTCTCCAGGAATCCTTTATTGCTCTATCATCTTTTCATATGTTTGTAAGTTAACTGTTAAAATGAAGTTCTATGTTAAAGCATCCTTGACTTATAAGAGAAATGTCTTCCCTCACATCTCATAGGGCTTTCCTGTCTCTGTAATTCTCTTTGATACACTGAGGAGGATGCAGGTTGGGTCCACTACTGAGTTTTGATGGAAAAGCCAGGAACCAGAGGGGTTAGGTGACAACTGCACTGCCCCACAGAGACACAGTGGCAGACCAACCAGGAGAACAGGATATTCCCTGTATCGGTTCATGCATTATATTACTACTCTTCATCTCCTACAAATGGAACACTCAAGTCAAAACCAGAACATTAAGTATCAACCAGTTATATATCACGACCTCAGAAAATACATTTGTTTCTTTAGCTAGACGGCAGAGGCAGACTCCTTGCCCCAAGTGGCAGTAATAAGAGACCACGTGAATGGCTAAAAACCAATCTATCAACATGTAAAGGGCACATCCCAAGAGGAAGTGATAATTGGCCAATACTTACTGTAACAGTGTCAAGCACTGTGAAACACTAATGTTTAATGGCATTCAATCTTTCTAAGCACTCTCTGTGGGAAGTCTGTCATCAGCAGATTTTACAGTTGAGGAAGCTAAGACTCTAAAGTGGTGAAACAACTTTGTTCCACAGCAGCTGGGTAGTGGAATTTGGAAGTGAACCCAAGTCATCTGACTTACAAGGTCATTTTCAAAAACCGCTGTGGGCAGTAGAGCAGCATATGCGTTACATTAAAACAATCCATCCTCCGAAAGACAGCCCTTGTATATTGTTGGTGAGAATGTAAATTGGTGCAGCCACTATGGAAAACAGCACAAAGCTTCCTCAAAGAATCCAGAAATTCCACTCCTAGGTATATATCTGAAAAACATAAATACACTAATTTTAAAAGATACATGCACCCCATTGTTCATCAGTCAGTTCAGTTCAGTTGCTCGGTTCTGTCCGACTCTTTGCTACCCCATAGCCTGCAGCACGCCAGGCTTCCCTGTCCATCATCAACTCCCAGAGCTTGCTCAAACTAATGTCCATTGAGTTGTTGATGCTATCCAACCATCTCATCCTCTGTCATCCCCTTCTCCTCCTGCCTTCAATCTGTCCCATCATCAGGGTCTTTTCAAATGAGTCAGTTCTTCACAACAGGTGGCCAAAGTATTGGAGTTTTCAGCTTCAGCATCAGTCCTTCCAATGAATATCTGGGATTGATATCCTTTAGGATTGACTGGTTGGGTCTCCTTGCAGTCCAAGGGACTCTCAAGAGTCTTCTCCAACACCACAGGTCAAAAGCATCAATTCTTCGGTGCTCAGCTTTCTTTATGGACCATACATGACTACTGGAAAAACCATAGCCTTGACTAGATGGACCTTTGGGGGCAAAGTAAATGTCACTGCTTTTTAATGTGCTGTCTTGGTTGGTCATAGCTCTTCTTCCAAGGAGAAAGCATCTTTTAATTTCATGGCTGCAGTCACCATCTGCAGTGATTTTGGAGCCCAAGAAAATAAAGTCTGTCACTGCTTCTATTGTCTTCCCATCTATTTGCCATGAAGTGATGGGACTGGATGCCATGATCTAGTTTTGTGAATGTTGAATTTTAAGCCAGCTTTTTCACTCTCCTCTTTCACTTTCATCAAGAGGTTCTTTTGTTCCTCTTTGCTCTCTGCCACAAGGGTGGTGTCATCTGCATATATGAGGTTATTGATATTTGTCCTGGCAATCTTGATTCCAGCTTGTGGTTCATCCAGCCTGGCATTTCTTATGATGTACTCTGCAGAGAAGTTAAATAAGCAAGGTGACAATATACAACCTTGACGTACCCTTTTCCCAATTTGGATCCAGACCATTGTTCCATGTCCAGTTCTAACTGTTGCTTCTTGACCTGCATACAGATTTCTCAGGAGGCAGGTCAGGTGGTCTGGTATTCCCATCTCTTTTAGAATTTTCTACAGTTTATCATGATCCAAACAGTCAAAAGCTTTAGCGTAGTCAGTGAAGCAGAAGTAGATGTATTTCTGGAATTCTCTTGCTTTTTCTATGATCTGGTGGATGTTGGCAATTTGAACTCTGGTTGCTCTGCCTTTTCTAAATCCAGCTTGAACATCTGGAAGTTCTCAGTTCACGTACTGTTGAAGCCTGGCTTGGAGAATTTTGAGCATTACTTTGCTAGCGTGTGAGATGAGTGCAATTTTGTGGTAGCTTGAACATTCTTTGGCATTGCTTTTCTTTGTAATTGGAATGAAAGCTGACTTTTCCAGTCCTGTGGCCACTGCTGAGTTTTCCAAATTTGCTGGCGTATTGAGTGCAGCACTTTAACAGCATCATCTTTTAGGATTTGAAATAGCTCAGCTGGAATTCCATCACCTCCACTAGCTTTGTTCATAGTGATGCTTCCAAAGGCCTACTTGACCTCACACTCCAAATGTCTGGCTCTAGGTGAGTGATCACAGCATCATAGTTATCTGGGTCATTAAGATCTTTTTTGTTAGTTCTTTTTTTTTAAATTAGCTTATTTTCTATTTTTTAACTTTACAATATTGTATTTGTTTTGCCATATATTGACATGAATCCACCATGGGTGTACATGTTTTCCCCTTCCAGAACCCCCCTTCCACCTCCCTCCCCATCCCATCCCTCCAGGTCATCCCAGTGCACCAGCCCCAAGCACCCTGTATCATGCATTGAACCCGGACTGGTGATTCGTTTCACATATGATAACTTACATGCTTCAGTGCCATTCTCCCGTATCATCTTGCCCTTGCCCTCTCCCATAGAGTCCATAATACTGTTCTATTTATCTGTGTCTCTTTTGATGTCTCACACACAAGGTTATCTTTACTGATTGACTAAATACCATATATATGTGTTAGTATACTGTATTGGTGTTTTTCTTTCTGGATCACTTCACTCTTTATAATAGGCTCCAGTTTCATCCACCTCATTAGAACTGATTCAAAGGTATTCTTTTTAATGGCTGAGTGATATTCCATTGTGTATATGTACCACAGCTTCCTTATCCATTCGTCTGCTGATGGACATCTAGGCTGCTTCCATGTCCTGGCTATTGTAAACAGTGCTGCGATGAACATTGGGGTACACGTGTCTCTTTCAATTCTGGTTTCCTCGTGTGTATGCCCAGCAGTGGGATTGCTGGGTCATATGGCAGTTCTATTTCCAGTTTTTTGAGGAATCTCCACACTGTTCTCCACAGTGGCTATACTAGTTTGCATTCCCACCAACAGTGCAAGAGGGTTCCCTTTTCTCCACACCCTCTCCAGCATTTATTGCTTGTAGTCTTTTGGATAGCAGCCATTCTGACGGGCGTGAAATGGTACCTCATTGTGGTTTTGATTTGCATTTCTCTGATAATGAGTGATGTTGAGCATCTTTTCATGTGTTTGTTAGCCATCTGTATGTCTTCTTTGGAGAAGTGTCTGTTTAGTTCTTTGGCCCACTTTTTGATTGGGTCATTTATTTTTCTGGAATTGAGCCGCAGGAGTTGCTTGTATATTTTTGAGATTAATTGTTTGTCCGTTGCTTTGTTTGCTATTACTTTCTCCCATTCTGAAGGCTGTTTTTTCACCTTGGTTATAGTTTCTTTTGTTTTGCAAAAGCTTTTAATTTTAATTAGGTCCCATTTGTTTATTTCTGCTTTTATTTCCAATATTCTGGGAGGTGGGTCATAGAGGATCCTGCTGTGGTTTATGTCGGAGAGTGTTTTGCCTATGTTTTCCTCTAGGAGTTTTATAGTTTCTGGTCTTACGTTTAGATCTTTAATCCATTTTGAGTTTATTTTTGTGTATGGTGTTAGAAAGTGTTCTAGTTTCATTCTTTTACAAGTGGTTGACCAGTTTTCCCAGCACCACTTGTTAAAGAGATTGTCTTTTCTCCATTGTATATTCTTGCCTCCTTTGTCAAGATAAGGTGTCCATAGTTGCGTGGATTTATCTCTGGGCTTTCTATTTTGTTCCATTGATCTATATTTCTGTCCTTGTGCCAGTACCATAATCTCTTGATGACTGTGGCTTTGTAGTATAGCCTGAAATCAGGCAGGTTGATTCCTCCAGTTCTATTCTTCTTTCTCAAGATTGCTTTGGCTATTCGAGGTTTCTTATATTTCCATACAAATTGTGAAATTATTTGTTCTAGTTCTCTGAAGAATACCGCTGGAAGCTTGATAGGGATTGCATTGAATCTATAGATTGCTTTGGGTAGTATACTCATTTTCACTATATTGATTCTTCCGATCCATGAACACAGTATATTTCTCCATCTATTTGTGTCCTCTTTGATTTCTTTCATCAGTGTTTTATAGTTTTCTATATATAGGTCTTTTGTTTCTTTAGGTTGATATATTCCTAAGTATTTTATTCTTTTCCTTGCGATGGTGAATGGAATTGTTTCCTTAATTTCTTTTTCTGTTTTCTCATTGTTAGTGTATAGGAATGCAAGGGATTTCTGTGTTAATTTTATATCCTGCAACTTTACTATATTCGTTGATTAGCTCTAGTAATTTTCTGGTGGAGTCTTTAGGGTTTTCTATGTAGAGGATCATTTCATCTGCAAACAGTGAGAGTTTTACTTCTTCTTTTCCAATCTGGATTCCTTTTATTTCTTTTTCTGCTCTGATCACTGTGGCGAAAACTTCCAAAACTATGTTGAATAGTAGTGGTGAGAGTGGGCACCCTTGTCTTGTTCCTGATTTTAGGGGAAATGCTTTCAGTTTTTCACCATTTAGGATAATGTTTGCCGTGGATTTGTCATATATAGCTTTTATTATGTTGAGGTATGTTCCTTCTATTCCTACTTTTTGGAGGGTTTTTATCATAAATGGATGTTGAATTTTGTCAAAGGCTTTCTCTGCATCTATTGAAATAATCATATGGTTTTTATTTTTCAATTTGTTTATGTGGTATATTACATTGATTGATTTGCAGATATTGAAGAATCCTTGCGTCCCTGGGATAAAGCCCACTTGGTCATGATGTATGATCTTTTTAATATGTTGTTGGATTCTGTTTGCTAGGATTTTGTTAAGGATTTTTGCATCTATGTTCATCAGTGATATTGGCCTGTAGTTTTCTTTATTTGTAGCATCTTTGTCAGGTTTTGGTATTAGGGTGATGGTGGCCTCGTAGAATGAGTTTGGAAGTTTACCTTCCTCTGCAATTTTCTGGAAGAGTTTGAGTAGGATAGATGTTAGCTCTTCTCTAAATTTTTGGTAGAATTCACCTGTGAAGCCATCTGGTCCTGGGCTTTTGTGTGCTGGAAGATTTCTGATTACAGTTTCAATTTCCGTGCTTGTGATGGGTCTGTTGAGATTTTCTATTTCTTCCTGGTTCAGTTTTGGGAAGTCGTACTTTTCTAAGAATTTGTCCATTTCTTCCAAGTTGTCCACATTATTGGCATATAGTTGCTGATAGTAGTCTCTTATGATCCTTTGTATTTCTGTGTTGTCTGTTGTGATCTCTCCGTTTTCATTTCTAATTTTGTTGATTTGATTCTTCTCCCTTTGTTTCTTGATGAGTCTGGCTAATGGTGTGTCAATTTTATTTATCTTCTCAAAGAACCAGCTTTTGGCTTTGTTGATTTTTGCTATGGTCTCTTTTGTTTCTTTTGCATTTATTTCTGCCTTTGTTAGTTCTCTGTGTATTCTTGCCACCTCTTCTTAATATCTTCAGCTTCTGTTAGGTCCGTACAATTTCTGTCTTTTACTGTGCCTATCTTTGTATGAAATGTTTTCCTGGTATCTCTAATTTTCTTGAGGCGATCTCTATTCTTTTCCATTCTATTATTTTCCTCTGTTTCTTTGCACTGATCACTTAGGAAGGCTTTCTTACCTCTCCTTGCTATTCTTTGGAACTCTGCATTCAAATGGGTATATCTTTCCTTTTCTCCTTGGCCCTTTAATTCTCTTTTCCCAGCTATCTGTAAGGCCTCCTCAGACAACCATTTTGCCTTTTTGCATTTCTTTTTGTTGGGGATGGTTTTGATCACAGCCTCCTATACAATGTTATGAACCTCCATCTGTAGTTCTTCAGGCACTCTGTCTATCAGATCTAATCCCTTGAATCTATTTGTCACTTCCAGTGTATAGTCATAAGGGATTTGATTTAGGTCATACCTGAATGGTCTAGTGGTTTTCCCTACTTTCCTCAATTTAAGTCTGAATTTGGCAATAAGGAGTTCATGTTCTGAGCCACAGTCAGCTCCCTGTCTTGTTTTTGCTGACTATATATAGCTTCTCCATCTTTGGCTGCAAAGCAGATAATCAATCTGACTTTGGTATTGACCAATCTGGTGATGATCATGTGTAAAGTCTTCTCTTGTGTTGCTGGAAGAGGGTATTTGCTATGACCACTGTGTTCTCTTGGCAAAATTCTGTTAGTCTTTGCCCTGCTTCATTTTGTACTCCAAGGCCAAACTAGCTTATTACTCCAGGTATCTTTTGACATGTACTTTTGCATTCCAGTCCCCTGTGATGAAAAGGACATCTTTTTTTGGTGTTGGTTCTACAATGTCTTGTAGGTCTTCATAGAACCATTCAACTTTAGCTTCTTTGGCATCAGTGATTGGGGCATAGACTTAGATTACTGTGATATTGAATGGTTTGCCTTGGAAACAAACAAGAGATCATTCTGTCATTTTTGAGATTGCACCCAAGTACTGCATTTTGGACTCTTTTGTTGACTATGAGGCCTCCTACATTTCTTCCGAGGGATTCGTGCCCACAGTAGTAGATGTAATTGTCATCTGAATTAAATTTGCCCATCCCAGTCCATTTTAGTTCACTGATTCCTAAAATATTGATGTTCACTCTTGCCATCTCCTGTTTGACCACTTCCACTTTACCTTGATTCATGGACCTAACATTCCAGGTTCCTATGCAATATTGTTCTTTACAGCACTGGACTTTACTTCTGTCATCAATCACATCCACAACTGGGTGTTGTTTTTGCTTTGGCTCAGCCTCTTCATTCTTTACTGAGCCCTTCTCCAGTAGCATATTGGGCACCTACCAACCTGGGGAGTTCTTCTTTCAGTGTCATATCTTTTTGCCTTTTTATATTGTTCATGGGATTCTCAAGGCAAGAATACTGATGTGGTTTGCCATTCCCTTCTCCAGTGGACCACGTTTTGTCAATAGCCAAGATAGGAAAATAATCTAAGTGTCCATCAACAGATAAATGGATAAAGATGTGTCATATATATATACAGTGGAATATTAGTCATAAAAAGAATGAAACTTTGCCATTTGCAACAACATGTATGGACCAAGAGGGTATTGTGCTTCATGAAGTAAGTCAGAGAAAGATAAATACTGTGTGTTATCACTTACATGTGGAATCTAAAAAATAAAACAAATGATGAATATAACAAAACAGAAACAAACTCATAGATACAGAAAATGAACTAGTGTTGATCAGTGGGGAGAAGAAAAGGGGAGGGGCAAGATAAGGGTAGAGGATTAAGAAGTATAACCTACTATGTATAAAATAAATAAGCTTCAAGGATATATTATACAGCACAGGGAAATAGAGCCATCATTGTATAATAAATTTAGTGGAGTATAATCTGTAAAAAATTTTGAATCGCTATGTTATACACATGAAACTAATATAATATTGTAAATGAACTATACCTCAATTTTTTAATTAATTAAAAATAAAATAATATAAAATCCCTCTCCAAATGATAGCTGCCAGCTCTGTCTCAGACATGATCAGTGAAGGACTTCTTTGATCCTTCCAGCAGAGCTTAGGCCTTTGGAGAACCTCTATACTCTTCTCTCTTCACTTTTTCCTTAATTCACTCTCTCAGTCTTTGGTGGTTGGGAAGCCAATGGGAATGGCAGAGTTAACACCCCTCATGGAATGGAATAGAAAAACCCCATGGGCTTAGCTATTTAAGAAGGCATAGCCAGTGCCATGATCTAGAGTTGAGGATTAGATCTAGTGATCCCAAACCAGACAAACCCTGTGGTGTCTTAGATGGTAAAAGTGTTAGCCAGCCTATGACCATGTTGATACAGAATGTTCTTTCAGTATTACAGGTGAGTGGCTGACTGATCCAACACCACAGTGTGTTACAGAAGGAAGTTATCAGAGAGAAAAGGATGGGGAGACACAAATGGGGCAAGGAAGCCAAAGGGAATGGGTATCAATTTAGAGAAAAGAATGCTGTATATTTCTAAAGCAGTTCTTCCTCCTGCATAATTTGTAGCTATTAGACAATTTTTGTTCAAGATAGTGGTAGTATTTATGGTGACCTACATTTCTTAGGTCAGTCCAGAAGTTCTGGATGAGGCACTAAACATGTAGAGGTCATACCACTCATTATTGTGGCACACCTATCCTATAATTGCAGGAAGAATAGAAGTAATTAAATATTTTTAAAGTTACATAGGTATTGTATAGCTTCTCTACAAGGAATAGTAACTCAGAAATATGAAAGACAAAAATATCATTCTTTTGGGGAGTAGAAGAACTAATTATTGAAAAAGAAAGCTGGATGCAGTTTTTTAAAAGTCTGAAGCAGAATTTTTTTAATAGAATGTTTCCATCTTGGAAAAGTGATGAGGCATAATTTCCTCTGTGACTAACAGAAGACCACAAGGCATGATCAGAGGGAACTTTTGAGAACAAATTTTTTGAGTCATCTTATTGGTCAGATCAATGCCAAAAAAATAAAAACAATGAGCAGTTTAAAAGTCGTTTGACATGAACTAATATTGTTATGCTCTGTTGTACAATAAATATTTGCATTTCAAAATTGCAATTAACTCTTATTTTTTCAAATTTTTTCAAAATTTTTTCAAATTTTATTTCAAAAAATTTCTAACAAAAATATATCAAATCTATTAGTCATCTCCCAAAATCTGGTGTTTTAAATCCTTAAAATAATTTGGTTTTGCTATTTTTATGGAAACATTTTAAGAGATAACAGATTGTTCTCCCTTATATTGCTTTGTAGATTAGTATATTGGATATTACTGTGGGTTATTTGTGTATGGTAAGTGTTCTTCCCATATGATGCTATCTACAATGAATGCTTGTAACAAAACATAATTGATATTATGAAGTCCATGGTTGTATCACATTTTTTATACAAAAGAATACTAGTATCTTTTATTGCTGTGGTTTTACACCTAAACTGAAATTCACATCTATTTTTCACATTGGATTTTTCACTCTGGGCATCTTCTAACTTGACCTACGAAGTTCTGTCCCATGTCACAACAGGTTGTGATGTACCATGTGGAGGATTACCATGCTATAATTGAGGTGGTAATAAATATGCCACTTAGGATGCGGTAGTTGTAATTTTTCTTTAGAGATCCTTAATTGGGGCAATGAATAATCAGACCATGATTTCCACTGTTGTTGCACACGAGACCTCTTTAGATTGAATGAAACGGTTGTGGTTCTCCCACTGAGTTCACAGCCAGTCTCCATGGACCCATTCCAAAGGCTGACAATAGGAGCCTAAATTCAGCATGTAAGAACATGTCTATGAAACAACACCTCAGGGAGCCAAAATTACAGTTGCTCCATCTTGCATTATTCACAAATTGCTGATATGGCAGACAGCCACACTGGTTAAGGAGTAAAAATACTTGTGTATAAATTAGAATGTTAGAGAGCTATTCTGTTGTATGATGACTTGAAATTCACATGGAAAAATGCATCTCCAAGTCTTTACAGAAGAAATCAAAGTGAAAATTTAAATGTATAATGCCTTCAAATTAACAGGTCTTTAGCATAAAAAATTAAGTTACATTTCACACACAGCACACACACAATAAAGAATATTGATTTCGAGGCCTTAGAGAAATTCTTGATGCCTCTTCTTCCTTTATGGTTGAAGAGGGAATTTCAATTTCTTGGGTCATAAGTCCAATATTACATCTGGTCTAATGTGTGTATGCACATGCATGTCTATGATGTTTCAAGTTTATTCTTTATTGTACTGAGATCTGTGTGATAAATAATGGCATAAATTAATAAAATATAGAAAGGATAATTTTCTAGTTGTCAAACACTAGAAATACTGCAGTATTCTTTTGTCCTATACTGTAGTTTCCATTTGAATGGGGGAGAGTGCTAATACTGACAATCAGACTAATGCCTAAAATACAAGTTCTTTTTACTATTGAGGTCTTTATGCCTCAAATTGTTTTTCAAGTAGTGTGGGTTTGCAGTAAATTTTCATAAATCATTGAGAGAATAAGTCACTAAACTTTTAGTTTAAAAAGGAATTTACATTCTATTTCACTTTACAATATTACTTTATAAATCCCTACTATGAGAGTTAGAACATCTATTTTCACATATATAAGAAACATTGTAACAAAGTTATGTATGAAACTAAAATTATTTTAAATATTTGATTCCAATTTTCTTCTATAATGAGGAGGGAGTAGTTTAGAATAATGAAGTTTCAGGTTTTCTCAAGATGCTAGGCCGTAGTGTTCTCTTCTTGAAATAATTGGGTAAAACACTGAAGAATAGAAAGCTATTAAAAGCAACCCCATTAATCTTAATAGTATAAAGGGAAAACAAGTAGATAAATGCTGACATTCTCTCTCTCTTTTTTAAATAGCTATCAAAGTATGGTGTAAATTGGTGGATTGGACTTCGAGAAGAAAGAGCCAATGATGAATTTCGGTATGGACCTAGATTAATTTGCATTTAACCCTGTTTGACAGGTTTTTTATTCGCAGAGTGATTGGACGAGATCTTAGTGGTTAATTTGTTGAATAGCTTTCAAATATTACCTTTAACTTATAAATTTTCATTTCCTTAACTAAAGACAAGAGTATTTTTTTTAATTTAATAAAATAATTGTGCCTCCAGTCCATACCCCAGAACTCTAAAAATGGTGTTGTAGAGACTGAATGTACAGAATGAGAGACGACCTTTAATTTCTTAATTTTCCTGCAGTTGGAGAGATGGATCACCAGTAATATATCAGTTTTACGTTTCCTATAGCTTGTTCCATGCATTCATGTTCTTGAAAATAATTTACATCTAGATAAGTCCTTCATCTTGAACAAAAACTACCAAAAATGTGCCCACTGAAATGGGACAATGCCCTGGGCTCTTTGTATTTTTAATTGGCCAGAACTTTAAGGAGAGGAAAAACCATGTTGTTAATCAGCTCGCTTTTGCCAGCACCTCTGGTGATTGTTGCTTGCCTTAGAACAACAGCCTAAGATGGGGTTTTTTACAGAAAGGCTGTTTGTCATTCTGGAAGAATAGCAGCTAATCTGAATTGAAAATAGCATTCCAGCCCCTCCTTCAAAATGCCAATATCTTTTTGGCTCATACCCCTCATACTAGAAAACAGAATCTTCCCTTGCAGTTTACATGCATCCTTGTCCTATTCTGGAAATTATGACTTGAATACTAATGAAATACATTCTATAATCTTTACTCTGAAAATAAAGATTTTCTAATTATTTTCTAAGAGACTGAGGACTTTGGGATACAGCTTCCTGAGGGCATGTCTCTAAAAGTGTGTGTTTTGTTCAAGGGTCAGTGTTGAAAAGTGCTTCTTCCTTGGAAGTTCCTGAGTTATTTTTTCTAAAAATTTTTTCTAAATTATTATATTTTTAAGAATTAGAGTAGAAATGATCATCTATTATTTTAGAATCTTTTTTTCTGTTTTTACCTTGAAGTGGAATACTTTAAAACAAAGAATATTTATTTATCTTAATCTTTCAAAAATTCATATTTTCTGGCTTTTATTAAAAATTAGGAGATCTGGAAATAGCAGGGCCCCAGTCTCAAATGGCAACAATTGATTAAAGCTTGCACACTTAGTAAAACAAAAATATGACTCTACAAAAATATCCTTTGTTAAACAAGTCGAATGTTCTTAAAACTTTCAACAGTGTTGTAATTTCATTTCCAATATTTGTTTACATTTTTCTTGCATTTGCAAAATTTCTTCATTCTTACATTAGAATTACTGATTTGGCATTTTGCCCAGTTGGCTCTTGTCACAGAGAACTCCATAGTTAGTAGTTAAATATACTTCGATTTCCAGATTTAAAAAAGTGTGGTAAACCAAAGCAGTCATAAAAAAATTGACCATTACAGAATTCCTACGGAGTCACCATTATTTCCTATCATTTCTAACCATTTTCTCCCCCAGGTCTCTGGGCTAGTGAAGAGTGTTCAATTTCTATGCCTAGCATCTGTAAGCGAAAAAAGGTTTGGGTCATAGAAAAAGAGAAAGATATTCCAAAACAACATGGAACATGTCCCAAAGGATGGTTATATTTTGACTATAAGGTAAACTTGTTTTCAAAAAGTTGCTTTTGTTTCTCTTTTATAGATGCTAATTTTAGAATGTAATCAAAAGTGAGCCTGGCTTTGAAATACCATGAGTTGTCCATGGGACCTGGAATTTTTTTGTCACGATTTTCAAGGGATTTGAGCAGTTTTCTATTTAGGGACAGATCTCTTGAAATAAGCAGGTTTTGTCAAAAGTAGCTTTGACACCGCCCTTCATTTGTATACTCAGTTTTTGCTACTGACATTGTCATTTATTATGCTTTATGACTATTTCATTTAGGTGTGATGTGCATGCATGCACATATGTGTGTGTGTGTGTGTGTGTATCTAGGCCATGTTTCCAAATGAGCTGTCAACTCCAGAGGGCCCAGACTGTTTTCTTCTTTTGTGTCTTTCTGCCTGGAGCCCACATAAAGCTCTATATACCTTGTGAATTGACCAACTAATAACATAGCTCAGTCAACTTTGTCTTGAGCCTCATAAAGCTGGTGCTTCCATGCAGAATCAAATTTTTTTTTAATTTTTTTTAAGTGGCCAGTGGGGATACTGTAAGCCAGATTTATTATTTCTGATACTGTCTCCAATTAAGGCTGAAACTTCCCCTCCACTCCTTGTTTTAAAATAAAATAACTTTATAGGCCTTAGGTGGAAGTAATTAAAATGCATCTCAAATTATAAATGTTTAACTCTTTGATAATTAAAAAGCTCAAACTGTGTCATAATTTCACATACTAATATGAAATTGCTCCTCCAGCATGGCAATTTTCAGTCTATATGTTTAGTTACCTTGGCAGGGCATTCTCTCCCTTGCGATCTTCCTCTCATTGTTATGAGGTCATTTGTATTTAATACATATTTATTGAGCACATACATATTTGGGACTGATAAAATTCACATAACATAGAAGTTACCATCTTAATCATTTTTAGTGTTAAGTATATGCTTCCCTCATAGCTCAGTCGGTGAAGAATCTGCCTGCAATGCAGGAGACCTGGGTTCAATTCCTGGGTCGGGAAGATCCCCTGGAGAAGGAAATGTCAATCCACTCCAGTATTCTTGCCTGGAAAATCCCATGGACAGAGAAGCCTGGCGGGATACAGTCCATGGGGTTGCAAGAGTCAGACACGACTTAACGACTTAAACCACCACCATATGCACATTGCTGTGCAATGACTCTGCAGACCTTTTTCATCTTGTAAAGCTGAAACTCTAAATCCATTAAACAACAGCCTCTCATTCTCCCTCTTCACAGACCCTGGCAACCACTACTTTACTTTGTCTTTATTAATTTGATAGCTTCAGATACCACACGTGAGTGGAATCATATAGTACTTGTCCTTTTTTAACTGGCTTATTTCACTTAGAACAGTGTCCTCCAGGCTCACCCATATTGCAGCAAGTGTCAGAATTTCCTTCCTCTTGAAGACTGAATAATATTCCATTATATGTACATAACACATTTTGTTTTTCCATTTATCCATCAATGGACATTTGAGTTTCTCCCACCTTGTAGCTGTTTCTGCTGGCAATTACATATATACATACATATATGTATGTGTGTGTGTATATCTTGTTTTATTGAATTTTTAAAATACACAGAACAATTATACCATCTTATATATGAGAAGACTGAGGCTATTAACATTGTGTAGGTTTTTTTTTTGAAACTTACAGCAAATAAGTCTCAGGCTGAGAATCAACCTCAGATTTTCTGGCCCTGAGTATTGTCCCTTTCCTACAGCTGCCACTTCAAATAAGTTCTTAAGAATTACCAAATCATCTTAGCTCTGTGACACAATCAGTCCAGTGGCAGCATGAGATATTTTCTAAAATAATATAGTCGTTCTCTAAACTGTTATGTAGTATTGAGATATACTGCTTTTAATAGTCGAGAGACTTCCCTGATGGTCCATCGGCTGACTCCACATTCCCAGCGCAGAGGGCCTGGGTTTGATCCCTGGTCGGGAACTAGATCTCACATGCCGCAACTAAGACCCAGTACAGCCAAATATATGAATAAATATATATCTTTAAAAAATACTTGAAACTTTCAGTCTGCTTCTTATTTTTCAAACTATACAATATTTCTACCAGTTGTAAATTACATATACATTTCAATATGACAAAATACCAAATATTCAATAGGACTTGAGTATTCCTAAGTTTTTTATTAAAACCTTTGACAGTTTTTTAGGTTATTTTATTGTGGTAAAATATATAACATAAAATATGCTATTTAAGCCATTTTTACGTGTATGGTTCATGGCATTAATTACATCCACAATGTTGTTCAGCCATCACTTCTGTTTCCAAAGCTTATCATCATCCCAGATAGAAACTCTGTAACTGGCTAAGCAATACCTCCCAATTCCCTATCCCCTCTAGCCCATAAAGTGAAAGAAAGTGTAGACACTCAGTTGTGTCCAACTCTTTGCGACCCCATGGATTGCAGCCCACTTGGCTCCTCTGTCTATGGAATTCTCCAGGCAAGAATACTGGAGTGGGTTGTCATGCCCTTTTCCAGACGATCTTCCTGACCCAGGGATCAAACCTGGGTCTCCCACGTTATAGGCAGATTCTTTACCATCTGAGTCACTATGGAAGTCCCCTCCAGCCCATGGTAAGCTCTAATCTATTTTCCATCTCTATGAGTTTGCCTATTCTAGATAATTCAGATAAATCAACTCATACATTTGCCCTTATGTGGCAGGCTTATATAACTTAGCATAACGCTTTCGAGGTTCAGCCATGTTATAGCATGCATCAGAACTTCATTCCTTTTATGACTTAATATTCCATGCCGCGTTTTGTATATATATTCATCTGTTGACGGACTTCAGTTATTTCTGCTTTTTAACCATTAGGAATAAATCTGCTATGAACATTGGCATATACAAGTATCTACTGGAGTCCCTGTTTTCACTTCTTTGAGGTATATACCTAGGAGTGGAATTGCCACATCATATACTAATTCCGTGTTTAACTTTCTGAAGAACCGGTAAACTATTTTTCACAATGGTTGAAACATTTTATAATCCTGCCAACAGTGTATGCTAGCAATTTTTCCACATCCTTGAAAATACTTATTACCCATGTTTTTGACTACTGCTAATACTAGTCTAGTGTTATCTCATTGTCGTTTTGATTTGCATTTCCCTCATGACTAATGATGTTGAGCATCTTCTCATGTGCTTATTGACCATTTGTATATTGTCTTTGAAAAATGTCTGTTCAACTCCTTTGCCCACTTTTTATTTGGGTTGTCTTTTCGTTATTGAGTTGTAGGAGGTCTTTATATAATCTAGATATAAAACCCTTATCAGATATATGTTTTGTAGGTATTTTCTCTCATTCTTTAGGTTGTCTTTTTACTTTATTGATAATGTCCTTTGATGTATACAAGTTTTTAATTTTAATGAAGTCCAATTTATCTAATTTTTCTTCTGTTGCTCACACTGTTGGTGTCATATCTAAGGATATGTTGCTAAATCCAAGGTCACAAATATTTACATTGGAGAAGGAAATTAGTGTTCTTGCCTGGAGAATCCCAGGGACGGCGGAGCCTGGTGGGCTGCCGTCTATGGGGTTGCACAGAGTCGAACACGACTGACGCGACTTAGCAGCAGTAGCAGCTCTGATTAAATACTTAGAATTCACCGAGTAAGCCTTCTAAAACTATCAAGGTGCAGGTGACATCCTAAAGACTCTGATTTAATTGATCTGCATGGATCCAGGCATTAGCATTTTTGAAAAGCTCCCTTGGTTATTCTAATGTGCAGCCAAATTTGCCCAGCAAAGCGACAGTTGTACAATTAAGTCTTGGAACCATTCAAAGGATTTGATTACTAAGCATATGGTCACAGCAGGCTTCATGAGAAGTGACCTGTTACAGGATAAGATTTCAGGGTCCCCAGGTGTGTCTTCCCACCCACAGTGCCCTCCCCTGCATATTAATGGCTAAAATCCCACCACTAGAGTCTTATTCCTTTGCCTTAACACTTTCCTGTACGTTCTTTATGGGAAGTATTTCTGAGGTTGCCTCATCTGTCACCTCCACTTTAGAATAAGTGGGTTTATAAGATCATTAGAAAAGCTGGAAATAGGAGAATTAATGGTTGAGAGGAGTGGAAAGCCCAGTGGGGATAGTTCTGACTGACAAAAAAAGCTACAGAAGGAAAACTGGGAGACAGCAATGACAGACATTGCTCACTTCAGAGTTCTAAATAAACATCAATACGTTTCACTAAACTTTGCTTCTTGCTTGTCAGTTCCTGGGACTAATTCTTATTGGTCATTTCTAAGGAAAAAAAAAAAAATCCTGCCTGGTTGACTATTTACTGTTAAGAGTTTCAAAACTGAGATAGCAGAAGTTGTGGCTTTTCTCATGTCTCATAGATTATTTTCTTCATGTTTGATGATGTAAAAGAGGCTTGACCAGGGATTATCCAAGGAAGAGTGAGTTATGTAAGAAATTTGGCACAGCAGAGCTGTGTATAAGAGGAAGACATTCTTTGTGTGTATGTGTGTATCAGATTAACTATTGTGCTTCTACTTACATGTTTTATTCAAGGATTTAGTGGTGATGGCTGCTTTGTACCATCTCAGCTCAGTTCAGTTCACTTCAGTCGCTCAGTTGTGTCCAACTCTTTGCGACCCCACGGACTGCAGCATGCCAGGCTTCCCTGTCCATCACCAACTCCTAGACCTAACTCAAACTCATGTCCATCGAGTTGGTGATGCCATCCAACCATCTCATCCTCTGTCATCCCCTACTTTTCCCACCTTCAACCTTTCCCAACATCAGGGTCTTTTCCAATGAGTCGGTTCTTCGCATCAGAGGGCCAAAGTATTGGAGTTTCAGTTTCAGCATCAGTCCTTCCAATGAATATTCAAGGCCATCTAGTTTTAGATTAGCCAATGTTTCATTTCATGCATAGCATAGTTCTTCCTTTAAAGAAAATGCTCTCCTCTTTTAAATTATTCAAATTCTTAGCACTTTTTTCATTCATTCCATTTAATTGTGTTGCATATTGGCAACTCAGTGGTGAGGGGAAACAAATATAGTCCCTTCTCTTTTAGAGCTGATAGGCTAGAGGGGACAAAACATTAGTAAATTAATCAGGAAAATAACTCTAATTTACAACTTTGGCATAAGTGATGGAGAGTTAGATAGTTCCATAAAAGTATATAACAGGAAGACCTAACCTGAGGCAGTCAGAAGGACAGGAAGCATCAGAAGTAAGGGAAACAACATGTGCTAAAGACCTGTGGTGAGAAGGAATGTGATATATTGAAGAAAATAAAAGAAGCATAGAGAACTAGAATGTAGACAGTGAGACAAAAGAAGTAGGCAAGGGTGATACTGTGTTAGAGTTCCTGGTTTTATCCTAAGAGTAGTGAGAAACCCCAAAGCGTTTTAACCAAAGAGGGACATGATCAGGGAAAAGAATCATTCAGGCTGCAGTGCCCAAAGCACCTGACATGGCTGAGTGACTGAGCACACACACATTCAGGCTGCAGTACCAAAACTAGACCCAAGAAAGGCAAGGGTGAGGAAAGTAAGAGCCGTTAGGAGGATATTGCAACAGTCCAGACAAGAGGTAAGTCCCTGGGGCTAAGATCATGGTGGGGCAGTAGGAATAGGAGACGGTGAAGGACTCAGAAATGGGATGTCCAGATGGTAGTACTGAAGGGGTGATGGAGGTGACTGAAGAGTCAGAAGATCTCAGGTTTCAGACTTACATAAATGCATAACTGACGATGCTATTCAACATCAGTAAGAACACTGAAAAAGGACCAAATTTGGGAGAAAGATCATGAATTCCATTTTCACATTTTGAGCTGGCAATGACTTGGAGACCAAAAAAAGAGTTTTATATGCAAAACTCATTTAGAATACATAAGGTATCCTTACTTCATAGCAATAATCAGAGATTCATTAAACTTGATCACATTTTGCAAAGCAGTAAGTAAATAAACAATTTAAAATTAAGGGTGTTGTACTTCATCTTGCTATTTTGCTTTAATTATTAATGACACAATTCAAAGTATGTTAGTAAACATGTTATATTTTTAGATACAATGAAGCTGTGGTAATGGGAGGCTACACTCCCATAGTCAAGCTAGTCAAGCCTCAGTTGGCTGAGGCAAACAGGGCAGTGGTGAGGCTGGGTGGAGATGGGGAGGGTATGTGTGTGTGTTTTCTGGAGAGATTTATTGAGCTAAATGAACTAGTGAGGTTCACTGGTATTTATGAATGGTTCATTAGTGTGACTATCTGAACACAAGGTGAATTCGCATTAAATGATAAGACTTCCTAATAATTAGTATGTGCCACTCTTTGGAATTCATAATTAGAGGAAAGAGGCAGAATGAAAGGAAATAGATAAAAGGATAGTTGTTATAAAATTTAAATCCTTTAAAGCCAGTTCCATTTCTTTGTGAAGCAAACAGGTAAAGAGGATGAGAAAAAGTGAAAATGTACTTCCTGTCTTGGTTGGCAACTCAACTTCATGCTAGATCAGGGTTTCTGGTTTTTGTCCTAAGAACAGTGGAAAATCCCTGAAGGGTTTAAAGGGTGACATGTTCAGAACTGAGTTCTGAAAAGAATTACCTGAGCAGTATTGACATTAGGGTCTGGATAATTAATCCCTTGATGTAGGACACTGACCAATGCATTATGGAATGTTTAGCAGCATCCCTGGTCTCTGCTCACTAGCTGTCGATAGCAATGCTCCCTCCCTCCCTGCAACCTTGTCTGAACCGTGACAACCAAAATGTTTCCAGACACTATCAAAATATAATCTGAGGAGCAAAATGGTCTTGTTTGAGAACCACTGGACTAAATCTAGAATTAGAATGTCACTTCACAATCATTTCAGGGTCTATTGGCTTTTATCTTGTTCCGTAAATATTTATTGAAGACCTTCTTAGTTGTGATGTTCAAAGAGGAGCAACATTTAGTCTCTGCTTTTTAAGGAGTTTATGATGGTAGGGAAAGGATGAGGGACTGATACATTTAGATATTAAAGAAGGATGGGGTAGGATGCTGTCTCAAGTGCAGGGTGCCACATTAACCTAGAATAATCTTGTAGCTGGGATTTTCTCACTGGTAGATCTCAAGCTCAGACTCGTCATTGACCAGGGATGGCTATGTTCGTTGATGAGAGAATGATCCACATGGAATATTTTTTGCAGAAAGTCTTTCCCAATTTCTCTGGAACTTTGCCTAAGGCTTTCTCTTCTGTCTTTCTGTCTCCTTTCCTCTGATTCCAGATAGCCTGAGTAACATGGTTAAACTTCACGGAGCTTAGTGAGGGGGTGCTTTTCTTCAACTTGCCTACTCTGCCTAGCAGTTACCATTCCATACCTCTTGTTCCATAATGAGTAACCTCTGCCATGCCACAGACGTGCTTCTCTCCTGAGTAACAGTCAGCTCTCACTGCCAAACCCCACAGCGTTCTTTCTGAGTTCCACTTGACACTATTGTGCCCCTTCCCTCTGTTTCTCCTTCTAGGCTTCCTTGGTCCTGCTCTTGCTTTTCTTCCCTTTTTGGCTCATTCTTTTCTTTTCCCGCTCTTCCTCACTGACTTTTGGACCACATGGCTGACTCCAAGTATTTAGGGACTTTAAATTCCTGATGTGGTCTGAGTCCCCAGGATTCCTTTCTCACTTAAAAGTGAGAGAGTGTATTTGTAAAAATCAAATGAACATATTAACTACCACCAAAAGAAATTTTTTTAGATGAAATCCTTCCCTGTAAACTCTGCAGTGAGGCTGGCTTCTTTTTAAAAGGAATGCTATTTTTCACTGAGCAGAAGACATTGTTCTGACATCCTGCATGACAAAACACATCACTGCCTCTGAGGCCACCTGATGCAGATGCACAAAAGGCCTGACTCACCCTGGTCTTCTTGGTTTTGCTTTCACACCTTTGGAGTAGCTGGAAAAAAAAAAAAAGAGTCGCTTCTGTCCAAGAAAATCATAAAAAAATTTTCAAAGCTGATCCTCAGTGTGTTTAGGAAACTTTTAATTCATTTAGAAAAATATAGAAATGAATGCTTTTATGGGACATTTTTATAGTGCCTTTTGCTGAAAATCCCTGAAGGCCCAAGTGACTGGAAGAACTGGACATCTGCTCAAGATTTTTGTGTTGAAGAAGGGGGGACACTGGTTGCCATTGAAAATGAGGTGGAACAAGGTAGCGTACTTAATGTTCAATCAGGCAAAAATCACCATTTTTACTGAAGTGTCTATTAAAATATTTCTCTGAAATACTAACCTTTCCAAACCAACATTTTAAGTATTATGTTGCTGGTGACACTAACTTTTCAGTGTGACCTATAAGGTTTATATCATGATATCTGTAAAAGTTAGTACACTCCATTGCTTAGACACTGCTGATTTTTCAGAGCCTTTTGTCTCACCAGGAGTAATGGAAAGAATAAAGACATACTTATGATCAGTATTTCAAAATAGCTAAAATAATCTGAGATAAAGTCTATTATAATTGCATGGTATAACTTTTTAGATCCTTTTAGACCCCTACATACTTTTATTTGATATTTAGGCAATAATTGTATATTTTAGTTTAAGCATAAGCAATTAACCCTCCTTTGCTTAGGAAGACATTGAATGAACATTGAAAATTGTTTTGTTAATGATATGATGAAATTCCAGGTTTAGCCAGCTAATTTCTGTCAATTTAAGCTGAAAAAAATGAAAGAGACTGTATTACGTTAATAAGGACAAAGTAATTAATTCCTACAATTGACTAGTAATTAAGTTTTGCTGACATTTAAATAAAATCATAGCTATAAACAGAATCTGATGATTATCCAAATGGTTTATGTGTATTAAATTTGCTAATGTATTCTTATTTTTCAGCTTTCATTACCATGAATCTTTTTGGCCATACCACTAATGTGTGGATAGGGTTACAAAATGATGATTATGAAAAATGGCTAAATGGAAGGCCTGTGTCATATTCTAATTGGTCTCCATTTGATATAGTAAATGTAAGTTTTAAGATTTATTTTTTATCGGTCATTTTAGCAAGAGATCTTATTTGAGACTTGTTTACTGAAGTTTTATTTTTATTAGTTTGTTGTTAATATATTAATGTTTAATAACATAATTTCATATAATTTTCATGCATTCAATAGATGTAATTACTCATCACAATAATTATTTATTTATTTTGTGGGTTATAAAGTGATTTGTTAACAGGTTTATTAAATGCAAATAAAGGAATAATAGTGTTTGAATTTTTAAAATTATGTTCTTAATAAAAATGTTAATGTTATATGTTACCATTTTTTTAAACATGTATTTTTTTTGAAGATTCCAGATCACAACACCACTGAAGTTCAAAAACGCATTCCTCTCTGTGGCTTGCTGTCAAATAATCCTAATTTTCATTTCACTGGAAAATGGTATTTTGAAGACTGTAGAGAAGGTTATGGGTTTGTTTGTGAAAAAATGCAGGGTAAGAAATATTTGCTTTTTTATTCCTTTCATTTCCATGGCCCACTCTTCTCTTCCACATTTGTTTACACACTGTATAGATGATAGTTTCACAGCTAATAGTGCCAGCATTTATTCTTTGAGCTTTACACACATATGGTCACTTAATCTCCACTACTTCAGGGCTGCACCCGCTAGTGGGGGTCTAAGGACTCCAGAGATCACTTGAGTGATGACCAAGTTTATACATTCATTTTGGTCATTTTAAAAGGTTTTACTGCTTGCTTTAGGATTATGTCTGTTCAGATTATTAAAAAGACATTGAAAAATTATTGGAAAAGAGTCAAGGAAATAAGCCAACTCAGTACTTAATTCCTTTTTAGGAACCCTAAAATGGTATCTGTGGCTAAACATGGCAAACAGCAGTTTTCTAGATCTGATTATCAGAACCCCCAGTGACTTCTGGTTTGAAATACCAGAGCTATAGTGCTACAAGTAGCCAGTGGGGACAGTGAACAGTGTAGATGCACTCTAAGTGACCTTGAGTGATAAAAATAACAATTAACAAGAGCTCACATCTCATGCTTTTACCCAGTCCCAGGCTTCCCTAGAAAGCCATTGTCTGTGTCTAGAGCTGTGTGGAATTCTAGGCAGCCAAGGATATACACGCTTACTTGGAATATGAATTATACCTCTTAGTGTTACATAAATGTGAACTCTTTGATGCTTAAGTGTCAACCATCCTAATAAAAGCAGTTTCAGGAAAACCCTATTTCCTAGTTCACAGTTATCACTTAAGTATAGTAGTGATTAGGAACTGAAAGAAGATATCAGATCAGTTATAGCAAGAGTATTATGAGAAGAGCAGAGCCTTGTAGGAAAAAAATAATATCAGCATATCATTACTTGCACACTTATGACGCCTCTGGAACTGTGCTTTCGTTTGATAAGTATTATGCCATAAATCCTCACAACAATTCTATGAAGTAGGTAAAAGCCTCCCCATTTTACAGATGAGGACCTTGAGGCTTAGGAAAAATAAGGAACATATTCAAGGTCTCTTGGTTAAATACAATGATTCTCTTCTATTCTAAGAATAGAATTGTTATATTTATTATAGGAATAGAATCATTGTATTTAACAATAATGTTGATCTTTTCAGTACTTTCTGAACCACTTTCTCTCTTTGATATTTCTGGAACTAAGAATATATATGATTTTTTGGAGACAGTATAGAGCAATGGTGGTGGAGTTCAAATACCACCTAGGTTCCTACCTCATCTCTGTAAATAAACTGTCAGTAAAGTTTCTCATCTTCTCTGAATCTTGATTTCTGCATCTGTAAAATGGAATAATAATTATCTCCTGGACTTTACATATATACAATGTTTAGCAAGTTCCAAGCGTATGTTTAACAAACAGTTATCGTTTTCCTTATTACTGTTTTTATTATATTACTACTCAACTACATTAAGTTCTTGTGGTCTACAAATTCTGGCTATCCAAATTCTGGCTCCTCTTCTTTATTTGTCATATGAATATGTGTTTGCCTTGGGTTTAGAACCTAAAGAGTTTGATTTGCCCAAAAGAATAAAGATACCTAAATGAAAAGAGAGACAAGGGCTAAATTAAGACCCCCAATTTTGAATTTGGTTTCCAGTGGACCTATCTTTCTTAGGGAAGCAGATGCAAACTGTAATGTTCAAAATCACTTATGTTCTGAAATGATGAAATCAATAACATAGTAAGAAATTCATATATGTGAAAATACAGGTGCATGACTTAGTGGGGAGAGTCAATTAAACTGACATTTAAGTCACACATACAAAGAATTCCAGTTACTTTAGTTTTAATGACTGTTATTAAATAGCTACTTTGGTGTTATATTGGTTTTGTATAAATAACGTTTAGACTTGGTACATCAGCTGGTAAACAGACTTCTACAAAGAAAAACAGATGATGAAAGTGTGGTCCATCAAAATTTAGTTGGTAAAAAAAAATTTTAGTTGGTGAATAGATTCATTTCACTTTGGTTTTACAATGGTTTTACAATATGTATTACTGCTACATTGAGGTAACAGTGTCAGGATCCTCACTCTGCCATTTTTATTTGGGAGAGTATGACAAGAATAGGAGAGAAGAGCAAGAAGTAGCATTTATTGAGTGCCTGATGAGTTGGAGAAGGAAATGGCAACCCACTCCAATATTCTTGCCTGGAAAATCCCATGGATAGAGGAGCCTGGCAGGCTACAGTCCATGGGGTCGCAAAGAGTCGGACACGACTGAGCGACTTCACTTTCACTTTCTTTCTTGATGAGTTCCACACCCTATAGTAAGTGCTCTACATAAACATCTCCTTGAATTTTACCCTCATACCTCTAACAAAGGCTTTAGTCATCTCTCGCAGACCAGAAATTTGAAGTTTAGAGAGATTGACTAATTTGGCCGAGGTCTCTAAGCCCTTTAAGGTCAGGTCTGTGATTGAGTCCCAGGTCTTTGGGTCTATCTACATCTCCCTGTGCTCCTTTTCACCCTAAATGTGATAAAACCAGTATACAGAGAGAAATCCCAGCTACTTTAGATCAGACAGTTCAGAAATACCCTGTCTTTGTGTTCTAGAATTCCTAAATTTAGCCTGAATATATTACAGAACAAAATGGCAAATGTATGTATCAAAGAGGAAACATCTTTGTATAACACATGAGCTTGGTTTTCACTTGATCACAGCCACTCATGAACACGAAGAACCAATTATCATGTGTGGGAAAACCTAGTCTTTTCATTTATAAATCTTGACTCTGACAGGGGGTGACATATTAATAATAATGGTTTATAAGAACTGTAATGTATTTCTAAGCATTTATTAACTTATTTTTAACTTCTCTTTAGAAATCATATTAATATTAAACAGGATAGCAACTATCAGTCTCAAAAGTTTAATAGTGTTATATTTGAGAATTTACATTTGTAAATTATGTCTGCAAAGCAGTATTTGACTACATTGTATTTGTTAGTATTCTCTCAGTAAATATTAAGTTCTGCCAGCAACAGAACTTAATATATGTATAAGGCTGAGTGTACCTACTAGAATTAAACCTGCCTAACAAGGTCACTATCAGTTTCACAAAAAAAGTAGTCCGTTTGACAAGGGATTAGCAAAAACAGGAAATCTAGAAATGATTCACTATATGTTTATATATGTTTAAAAACTCATTATTTCAATTTTCTAAGTGTTTTTGTCCTTTAGCTTCACCTAAACTTACAGATACTGTCTTCGTTTTGAAATAGTCAGTTCTGGGAATAAAAACCCTGATGTTAACAATAGTATGGATCATTGTACTGGCATCCATGCTAAGCTTTGCCTCCCCCTTTCTCATCCAGATGCTATAAATAATTTTTGTTTCTGTTCTTGTTCTAGATACTTCTGGACACAGTATAAATACATCTGATATGTATCCAATCCCTAATACCTTAGAATATGGAAACAGAACTTACAAAATCATTCATGCAAATATGACTTGGTATGCGGCACTAAAAACCTGCCTGATGCACGGAGCAGAACTGGCCAGCATTACAGACCAGTACCACCAGTCTTTCCTCACTGTTATCCTTAACCGGGTAGGATACGCCCACTGGATTGGATTGTTCACTGAAGATGTAGGTTTCCTAAAATCCCTCCTACGATTCTTGCATAATAAGTTTCACATCCACCTCCTTAGTGAGATAGCCACTGACATTACCACAGAAAAACAGAGTAACGAAATAACAGTCAGTGTAACATTTAAGTAATTGGATTATACAAGAACTATTGACCAACCCTATGAACAATGGAGAAGGAAATGGCAACCCATTCCATTATTTTTGCCTGGAGAATTCCACGGACAGAGGAGCCTGGTGGGCTACAGTCCATGGGGTCACAAAGTGTTGGACACAACTGAGCAGCTAATACTAATGAGCATACAATAACTATTGACCAACCTTATGAGCAACATATGACTACAAAATAAAGGTGTCCCTTTTTAGAGTAAATAACTACTTGCCTAATTTCTGGAAATTAATACCCTTCAAAGGTTCTCTGAAGATGTCTGAGAAATTTCAGGATACTGCGTCATATGTGCACTAGAATATATCCTGAACTCAAACACCTGAATTTGGGTAATTTGCTGCATTGGAGAAGGAAATGGCAACCCACTTCAGTGTTCTTGCCTGGAGAATCCCAGGGACGGTGGAGCCTGGTGGGCTGCTGTCTATGGGGTCGCACAGAGTCGGACACGACTGAAGTGACTTAGCAGCAGCAGCAGCAGCTGCATTTAAAGAATCCCCAAGAAAAATGAATCATGCCTCCTGCCTAGAAATTTGGTCACTAATTAATTCAGTACTCCTTGTAACTTAACATGTATGTTATTTTTCCCCTCTAGTGATATGGTTTGGAAAATAATATTTTTTAAATGAAAGTGGTTACTCAAATAATGAAAAGTAAATCTATTCAATCCTGACCTCTAGTTCCACTCCTCAATCACTGTAAACATTTACTTGTGTGTCATTTACAAATTTTCTGTGTATACATATATATATACATATACATGTGATGGATTAAAAGGTATACTCTTTTTTAAATATAAGTGAGCTCATACTATATATATACTGTCCTTAACCTTGCCTTTTTACTAATATAGGTTGTACAGCTTTCTGTGTCAGCTCATAAAAGTCTAATACAGTCTTTGAGACAGCAGCATATACTGATATGCCACAATTTATTGAACCATTCTCCTGTGAATGGACTTTTGGGTTCTTCCCAGTTCTCACAGTTCCAAATAAGGCACAACAAATACCCTTGTACAAGTAGGATAAATCCCCAGAAGTGAAGTTGCTAAGTACACTTTAAATTTTAACAAGCAATGGTGCCAAATTGCCCTCCAAAAGTTTATGACACTTTACATGCTAACAACGGTATATGATAACATCTAGTTTTTTCACATCCTTGTTAACACTGGGTATGTCAAAATTTTAATCCTTGCCAGTAGGATAGGTGAAAGGATGGTATTTCATGGCTGTTTGTTGTATTTATTGTTGTTGTTCTCCTTATTGTATTTTTGTATTACAGAATGTTTTAACTTTCTATAGGCGATTTTGCTTTATGGTCTCTGGATTCTTTTATCAGACATGGAAAGATTTTTCCCATGTTAAGAGCATAAACTATTTAGCCAAGTTTTCTTTGGCACTTTTATGTTTTCAACTACATGTATGAACCTTTGTTGCTGTGGTTTAGCTGCAAAGTCATGTGTGACTTTCGCAACCCCATGGACTATGGCCCACCAGGCTCCTCTGTCCAGGGGATTTCCCATATAAGAATACCGGAGTGGGTTGTCATTTTCTTCTCCAGGGGATCTTCCTGACCCAGGGACTGAACCTGTGCCTCAATCTTAAATTTATTTTGGTGTAAAGAATGAGATGGGCTTCCCTGGTGGCTCAGTGGTAAAGAATTCACCTGCCAATTCAAGAGACTCATGTTTGATCCCTGGGTTGGGAAGATCCCCCAAAGAAGGAAATGGCAACCCACTTCAGTATTCTTGCCTGGGAAATCTTACAGACAGAGGATCCTGGCGGGCTACAGTCCATGGGGTCACAGAAGAGTTGGACACAACTTAGTGGCTACACAACAACAATAAAGAACAAGATATAGAACAGCTTCGCTCTGATCGCTTACTGGGAAATTTGATGGACAGGAACCAAGGATTCCCAAAAACTAAAAAAGACACTGCTTGTGTCAGAGAGTCCTTTTTGTCAGGCCATACTCACAAGCTGTCCTAGGCTTCCTAAAATAAAAGTGTAGAAGCGGAAATAAAAATCCATGTGTGAATTGAGGGCTTCTCAGACAGCATTAAGGGCTTCCCTGGTGGCTCAGAGGGTAAAGCGTCTGCCTACAATGCAGGAGACCCAGGTTCAATCCCTGGGTCAGGAAGATCCCCTGGAGAAGGAAATGGCAACCCACTCCAGTACTCTTGCCTGGAAAATCCCATGGACAGAGAAGCCTGGTAGGCTACAGTCCACGGGGTCGCAAAGAGTCGGACACAACTGAGCAACTTCACTCACTCAGACAGCATTGGCCGATGCCACCAGCATTCATAGCAAGGAAATGATGGTTCAATTTCTCTCCACAGAACGGTCTTAGTTTTGACTGGTCAGATGGCACCAAATCTTCCTTCACTTTTTGGAAAGACGATGAATCATCCTTCCTTGGTGACTGTGTTTTTGCTGACATCAGTGGACGGTGGAGTAGCACAGCCTGCGAGTCGTATCTGCAAGGAGCCATTTGTCAAGTGCCCACTGGTAGGTTCTATTCAACTCAAGAAATATGTGCTGTGAACCTGTACTATGCAAGGCACTGTGCTAAGTAGGAGCTTTGAGGGAGAGTAGAAAGAATTATCTGCCTTCAAGAAGGATTTGGTCTGGTAGGTGATATACAGACAAGTAACTGTTACAGGAGGCAGGGCTACCAAATGATACAAGAACCATAGCAAGTGTTGTGGGGGTTAGCAAGAAAGTAGACATATTAGATCCACTTGGGGAAAAGTAAAAAGGTTTCTTGAAGGACACGACTGTGGAGATTGGTCTTGATGAATGGGTGGAATCAGGAAACTCTGGGACATGGAGAGGCACTCTGAGCAGAAAGGCTTGGGCACACATGGAAGGCAGAAAGGATTGGACATGTATAAGTAAAGCTGGTGTTGAGACTTTCTGCATGGCAGGTTTATGGTGAGAGAAGTAGGAAATCAAGCTAGAACCATAGGTTAGAAGCAGGTGTGGAGGATCTTGAATATCTGGCGGATCTTGAATACTGAGGATTTGTTTAAGTCCAAGACTAATAAGATGCTAGAACCATCATCATCATAGTGATAATATTTATACTTATATGCATATATAAAACATGGTGATAATGACAATAAATCTCATTACACTTAAAGGTCACCTCGTCCAACCAGGTGAACTTTAAAAATTAAACTTAAACTCAGAGCATTAAATGGCTTCCTGAAGATCTCATAGATGTCTAACAATTACTTCTTGGAGTAGAAGCCAAGTTTCCTTGATCTCTGATGTCATATCTATCCCATTAAATCAGAGCCCTTGTCTTTTGATTGCTTTGGTATATAAAAAGAGAGTTCCTTAACACTAACTGGTTTCTTTTTACATCTCTCGTTTAGTAAGTGTGCATGTGTTTATTTACACTCCGGATACTATAAGTCAAATAGCACACATATTACATAACTTCAGATCAGAACAATTCAGGACAAAAATGTAAATGGTTGTCACATGTATTGGGAAAGCCACTTCTGCTTCTAAAACACGGTAAAATTATCCTTCCTTTCTCAATAACACTGCATTTATTGAGTGCTTAAGACTTCCCTGATGGCTCAGACGGTAAAGCGTCTGCCTACAATGTGGAAGACCCAGGTTCGATCCCTGGGTCGGGAAGATCCCCTGGAGAAGGAAATGGCAACCCACTCCAGTATTCTTGCCTGGAAAACCCTGCGAATGGAGGAGTCTGGTGGGCTATAGTCCATGGGGTCGCAAAGAGTCGGACACGACTAAGCGATTTCACTTCACTTATTGAGTGCTTAAGTTGTTAGACACTAGCTCACCTAAACTTCTTAAGTTGTAAGAAAGATGTTATGGTTAACTCTCTTTTATGTGTGTGGGAGTGTGGGGAAGATAGTAACATACCCACAGCCACACACCTAGGATCTCAGAATGGATGCATCCGACTCTCGTGCTTGCCCTCTGAAGTGAAGTCCATCCCCAATTCCACTTAGTTATATGTGGTGTTATGTCATATCATGATATGATATGATATGACAAGCTACTTTGTTATGATGTTCTGTTATATTATGATGTGTTATGCTGTGCTATGTTATGATGCTTTACTGAATGATTTATTTTCTCTCATAAGTTAACTAGCAGGTAAGGATTTACTAAATCTTCACCGCTGAATGGAACATATTTTGTACATTTGAAGTGCCTTTTGTCAACTTCACTCAGCTGCTAGTATTTCTATGAATCTTATTCCCCAGTTTTTCCAATCTTTTTTTCCAATCCTAATTGTAAATATGAAAGATAGCACCCAAACTAAGCCCGTGAAGCTATGCATTAATATACCCTGTTCTGTACAGTAAAGATTATTTCTGCCAGACATGCTATAAGCCATTTCAGTTTTGTGATCATTTACATTAAACCCACTCTTTCATAGTATTATCATGAAAATCTCATTACATATATTTATCTTCATCTTTCGTAGAGTGTAATACAATGTTTATTTCAACAAATGAACCCAGTTACCACCCTGAAATCATAACTGATTTTGTTCATAGAAACGAGACTGTCTGGACACCTAGAGTTGTGCTCAGAAACATCGATTCCCTGGATAAAATTCAAAAGTAATTGCTACAGTTTTTCTACAGTCCTAGACAGTACAAGTTTTGAGGCTGCTCATGAATTTTGCAAAAAGAAAGGTAATTCTTCCGTGGTGGTAAAATGCTTTCAATGTGTTCCTTCTTGACATTTCAGTAAACAATGTCATTTTCTTCATTTGTCTGATAATTCAGTGACATTAGGAGCAAAACAGAAATAATTGAAAAAGTACCCTCTTTTAAAAGCACTCAGTGGGCCTTTTGCTAATGACCCGCCGAGCTGTCAAGAAAGGGCAGAGTGAAAACACTGCTTTGGGGTGAAGTGGCAGCATGTTGTGTTGTTTTGCTTCCATCGGTAGTGTGACAAGGTGGAAAAAAAACTGAAAAAGTAAACATTATTGAATTTACAGCTAATGTGTTCAATGTCCAGAATACAATGAAAAACCCAAGGTGATGTCTCAGGATATTGCACATTCCCAAGAAAGTGTTCCCTTTGAATGTATCTGAATATGAATCTTAACTGTTCTCCCAAATTAACACTCTACGCTTTAAGTACCAGTTTGCATCTTTTAATGTGTCATATTACCTTTAAATTTTTAATCAAAAATTACTTATTTACAATGGAAATTTTCACTTTTCAAAGACTGAGCTTTTTTTTAATTGAAGTATAGCTGATTTACAATGTGTTAGTTCTGGTATACGGTGCTTTTATCTCTTTTGCTTTAGGAGTCTGACCTAAGAAAATATTGCTATGATTTATGTCAGAAAATATTTTGCCTATGCTCTCCTCTAGGAGTTTAGTGATGTTACGTCTTACCTGCAAGTCTTTAAAACATTTTGAGTTTACTTTTGTGTATGGTGTGTGAGGGAATGCTCTAACTTATTGACTTATATGTGTCAAAGCCTGAGCTTTATGAATTATTATTTTAATTATATTTACATATACACACAAATACTTATTCATTTGCTGTTTGTCTCTTTTGTAGGCTCTAATCTTTTAACAATCAAAGATGAAAGTGAAAACTCTTTTCTCCTAGAAGAGCTTTTAGCTTTCCGTTCTTCAGTCCAGATGATTTGGCTGAATGCTCAGTTTGATGGTGACAGTAAGTAACTTGGGTAGAAAAGAGGAGAGGGCATAAATAAATACACAGTGGTCAAGGTTGATGCAAATAACATCTGCAAACCAGAAAGCTCTCCTTGGGTACATCTGCTGTGAAAAAATATCATAAATCCTAAAGCCATTTCTTCCAAAGACAACATTGCTAACCATTTTTTATACCCTCTTGTTCTTTGAAATAGTCCTAGAAAACCAAAAACGAAAACAAACAACAAGTTTATTTTATACTTAATCTCACATTATGAAGATGTTTGACTGGAACTTTGTGTTCACAGATTTAGTCATAAGACATCAAAGCCATATTTACTTTAAAATATCCTGGGTTCCCAAATGTCATATAAGAGCACAATAGAGCTATGGAAACGTCCCAGTGATAAACAGTGCTAATAGAATTGCTATTTGCTACTCATAAAAGCCAGAGTTTGTAATTAGATGAGAGTATGATGTTTTTTTCTTTATGTTATTGATGGTTATTGAAAGTACTTGTATCAGAAGAAAGGGGACATATGTATGCCTGTGGCTGATTCATGTTGATATATGACAGAAACCAACACAACATTGTAAAGCAATTATCCTCCAATTAAAAATAAATAAATTAAACAAAGAAAGTACTTGTAAAGAAAATTACTTTAAACTGGAATGGAGAACTTGTTACAGGGGAGTGATGGGTCCACACTGGCAAGGAAAAGTATTTCAATCAGAGATATTGCTTAAAACTTCTAGCAAAGGGTGATAATAAAAAAGCTGACAGATGTATGCTTAGTTTTACTGCTTGTTTTAAATCTTTTTCATACAAGGCACTTCCTTATCACTTACACACAGACGGATTCTATCAGCTTCTTTACCCTTTGGTACACCACTGGCTTGCTTTTTTTTAAGAAGCTCAGTGTAAAATTCTTTTAAAAAGTGAGCTCTTTTGTAATGATATAGATGTTAGGACTTCAAATGATTTCTTTAAATTGGTTATAATGATAAAGAACTTTTAAAATTCAAACTGTTATATTAAGAAGCATGATATCTCAAATGAACTACATTAGAACCTCATATCTACCATAAAGAGAGCTGTTCACATGACAGCTTTACTAACACCTACCTCTTGATGATGAGTTTATGATTGCACCTACTGAACTGAATGCATCAGACAAGGAGAGTCTCATTAAATTTAGGGGCTGCTTTCTATGGTTTATTCAACACTTAGTATGTTTGATAACCATGTACATAATTCATAATAAGTTAGCTTTTTTTCCCACAGATGAAACCATAAAGTGGTTTGATGGAACTCCCACAGATCAATCAAACTGGGGTATTCGGAAGCCAGAGGTGGACCACTTCAAACCCCATCCGTGTGTTGCTCTGAGGATTCCTGAAGGAGTGTGGCAATTATCCTCATGTCAAGACAAAAAAGGATTTATATGTAAAATGGAAGCAGGTGGGTAAAGTTCAAAGGTAAATCCTCATTTGATTCCACCCTGACTAAAGCTGACCCACCTCTTTACACTTAAAAGTTTTAAAATTCAAGTATTCAGAGAGTATTCAAATAGATTCTGACATTATTGTCCTGTTTTACATCAGATAATTTACAGAACATACCAGCTTTCTCTCATATGCTGAGAAAAATCATTATAAATCAACTCAAAGACTATGACTTTCTTGTGTCATCTGGCTGTTATATTAACGGGCAAAAAGGCAGTTTTACCTCAAGCAAATAGAGCTGGAAATGTAAATAAGCAAGTCTCATTCTGGCAACTGCTACTCAGAATTTTAAAGTATCATTTTTGGTCCCAGGAAATATAATTCAGGTCTAGGTATCCTTACTGTGGATAAGTAGATGTGTTTTTCTACTGCAAGGCATAGTATATTATAAATCATATTTTAACTTCATCTTGAGCTATATACTCAGTTTGTGGTGATAAAAATTTAGAAATATAAGCCAGAAAATTCTAGTCAGTTGCAAATGATAGAGATTTCTAAGACACTAAGGATCATTAACAGTGGAAGATGTTCATAATAATCACAACAGTTTCTAGATGCCAGTATTATAAAGAAGAGTGGATTGATGTGGCCTGGGGTCCTGAAGAAGACTTTAGAGAGGGGATGAGGAATAGTAAAAGATAAAGAGAATAGAGGAGGGAAAGAATACTGGACAAACATTTCAGTAAGACTAAAGACAGAAATAGAGAATGAACTTAAGAGTAGCCCACATTGGGTGGTGATGGGGGTAAAAGCATATTTCTGTAGGATCCATCCACAGGGAGTGCTGGGTTAAAGAGCTGGACTTCATGGTGAAGGACACAGGGAACCCCTAAGTGCTCTGTAGACACCTACAGTGGCTGTAAGGGAGACAGCTGTAATTTGAGCGCTAGAACTAGAACAAAAATGGAGGGAGGAAATAAGAAAAGAGAATCATCAGTCTTTAGTGACTGATTAGATACTGGCAATGAAAAAGCAAAAACTGGTAGGTGTAGGAACCAAAGTTTGAAGTTCCAAAAGTGTAGGTATCAGCTCTGTGTGGAAAACATGGCTAACCTAATAAATAGTGTGCCCAAGCAACCACTAGCATTCAGCTATCAAGAACAAATTAGAAACACCTCCTGTCTGTTCAAATCTTTAAGGTTTCCTATACTACACAGGACACCTCTTTCATCCTTCACAACAAGTTTTCAAGGCAGTGAAACAGATACAACTCCCATGTTACAGATGAGAAAAGTACATGTCCAAACTGAGGCCACAGGGAGGACTACACTCCAAATTTTCTGACTCCATGTGTCCCTTCTACACCTGCCCACTGCCTCCATCCTCAGAATGAATACCCATTCATCAGTCTTTCTTTGAAAAGTATCCTTACACATACACAATACTACATTTTCAATAATATCATGTAAAATCATACAGTATTATTTTTAAAATCTTGGGAAAATCAAGGTTTTATATATACATATATAAACGTGTTTTTGCTACTGGTAACAATGTTGACATTTCTTCGTGGGTCTTAAGTAGTGCACCAAGTAGTCCTCCACTGACAAGTCCTTTACTGCTCTTTCTCTGGGTCATTCCCTGTATATTTCTCTGTATCTTTGCCAAGATCAAAAATAGCCGAGTTCAAATTCTGATATAGAGTCTACTTGGAAAAGATAAATTCTTTCACTAGAAGATCCTCAAACAGGAACCCTCAAACTTTTTGAATGGAAGAGCTATTATTTATTTCCCAAGATTCTTGAGACATGAGAAGGTACTCATTTCTTAAATCTGCAAAAAGCCAGGGAGGTTATCATTACTGGACCAACTCCACATCATATCCCAACAAAACTGAGTTCCTTGTAGGCAGGGACTATATTTTACTCGTATTTTTATTGCAGCACAGTGCTGAGACTGGATGAGGATTCTTCAGCTTAAAAAGAGACGGTATATGTCTTTGTGAGCACTAATAATGATGATTATATAAATCAGCGGTCAGCAAATTTTTCTTGTAAAGGATTAAATAGTAAATATTTCAGGATGTAGAAGCCATATGGTCTCTGTCACACTTCAACTGTAGCAAAAAAGCAGCCAAAGATGACAGAAACATGGCTGAGTTCTAATAAAACATTATTTACAAAAACATGTGCTAAGATTTGATCTATGGGCCATCATTTTCTGAAGTAATGACATAACTTTGCTGAATTAAATGGAAAATTTCAACTCAGTATTTTTGTGTTTGATTTTAGATATTCACACAGTAAAGAAGCATCCAGGAAAAGGTAGGTTTGGAACAGTAGAGAACATTTTGATTTGTCATAGAAATAAAATAGAAAGTAACTATGTGACAGTAACTATTTGACTTCACTGTCATTAAAGTTTTCTTTTTTCATCTCCTTGCAGGACCAAGTCACAGCATTATACCTCTTACAGTAGCACTGACACTGATAGTAATTCTGGCAATTTCCACACTTTCCTTCTGCATATATAAGCACAGTAACATTATCTTCGGGAGACTTGCTCAGTTTAGAAATCCTTATTATCCTTCAGCCAACTTTAGTACAGTACATTTAGAAGAAAATATTCTCATTTCTGATCTTGAGAAGAATGACCAATAATAATGAAGTGAGAGAACGTCACGGCGGTGAGAATGAGCAAAGAAGAGTATTTTCCTTTACAGACCAGATGCCACTATAATGTGAATTGTGTCACCATCTTAGTCATTCTTAAAATGACTACTGGTTTTGAATTGTAACCAAATCAGATAGGTGTTCGCTTATTTATTTCCTCAAACTGTGATCTATTTTTAAAAGGGGGAAATTTTACAGTGCTTATTATTCAGAAAACAAGAACTATTAAAAGAAACTCCCAAATGAGACCCCTCAAACCAACATGAATAATGGTTTTTGCATTAATATGCTTTTACCAAAAATTCTGGGGAATTTTTAAACTAATCTGATATCTATTCAGATGTTTACCAATAGTGATTCCGTTAAAAAAGAGGGGAGTGGAAAGCAAAACAAATCTTAAAGTCCTACACTCGTATAAAAGAGGAAAAAGAAAAGGCTTCTGAGAGGATTCTTGTTTGGTTTTTATTCAATCAGTTTAACAGCAGGATTTGCAAAACACTAATATCTCAGCTTAATACTCACAGGTTTTGGACTCTATACTAATATTACGGTGACATTCATTTTTATTAGTTCTGTCTTCTCAAACTAAAGGAAAAGAAAAATAACCTTTCTTTAAATAGTAAAGATCTCTTAGCAGCACACTTTCACAAGCAACCATGCAATGTGACCTAAAATCATCAATTACTAAATGATAATAAAGTTAGTTAAAAAAAAAAACCTTATAGATAAGCTCAAAGGAATACATTGAGATCTTAATACTGTTAAAATTTATGAGCTTTATTTAAGATTAAAGATATAAACTGTATACCACTCCTGACAACCAAAAGATATAAAATCTAACTTGAATTTAAAGGGGAAAAGTTAAAGATGTGAATTACAGTTTTATTAGAATGAGACTAGAGGATGTGATGAGAAGTACTAAAAAATTACTCTCCAGAGTAATCTAGATACCTTTGCTATATAGAGTTTACTTAGTAAACTATGGTTTGGGGGAACCAACTCCATTTGCATTGGACTAGTTAGTGTGGTCAGTAAAAAATAAAAGCATGATACTAATCCATAAATTAAAAATCACAGATTTGGTCTTCCTTCATTCATTTCTTATAAACAAAACAGACTTCATAATCAATATTCAAAACTTTACTCATTACATAAATGTTTATCAAGTTCCTGTTAAGAACCAAGAGCCATTTTAGAAACTGGAGGTACTGGGGTAAGCACTTAGTTTCTAATGAAGGAAAACCAATAGTAAAGCAGTCAAAAAATGCATAAGAATAAAGTATCAGGTGGGTATGAAGACTAAGTAAGGGCCTACGATAGAGAGAAACTGGGAGAGTCTCCCTAGAGTGTGCATTTTCATTATTACAACCAGCTGCCTCAAAACTGGAGGCAAACAGTCACAAGATGAAGCTTAGAGAAAGTAGGAATAAGCCTCTACGTGGAAAACTATCATCATTAGAAACACTTGAAGAATGTGTCCTAAGAATGAAGTCTTTGTGGCCTGAAACAGTTAATACAGAGTCCAAAAGCAGTTGTTTGCTACTGCTGTGTCATTACACGCTGAGACAATCTACTTCCATAATTTTGTTTGTTCGGGGACTTTATTTTTAATTTTAAGATATTACATTATGTGGCAGTTGTATGTTTATGACTCAAAAGAAGAACTGGCCTGGACTAAACAGATGTTTAGCCCAATTTAATAATCTGTCAAGTGAAATTAAAGTTCTGTTCTTGTCGGTTGTCTTGCTAAAAACTGCTAATCAATTATCCTTCCAGTCAAGGTATATTGAAGCGAATAGTCAGTCACACATAAAAATTTGACAAAGCATGTCATTAGTAAAGTGATTTTGCAGGAAAAAACTGTACTGCATGTCAGTGCTCTGTACTTTGGTATTTAGTATTAAACCACATCCCCATGGACAGGTCACGCACTACTTACCATTAATGAAAGTACAGAAATAAGAAGTACTGAGATATTCTGCTTTATTCATATGGTGGTGGTGGTGGTTTAGTCGCTAAGACATGCCCGACCCTTGTGACCCCATGGACTGTAGCCTGCCAGGCTCCTCTGTTCATGGGATTCTCCAGGCAAGAATACTGGAGTAGGTTGCCATTTCCTTCTCCATATACGTGCACTTTAAAAAAAAAAACTTTTTTCCACAACTAATTTTAATCTGAGCTAGACTTCATACCTATACAAGAAAAGAAAAAAAGTAGCAGGGTCACAAACTCAGTTCAGTTCAGTCGCTCAGTCGTATCTGACTGTTTGCGACCCCACAGACTGCAGCACGCCAGGCTTCAATGTCCATCACCAACTCCCGGAGCTTACTCAAACTCACGTCCATCGAGTCGGTGATGCCATCCAACCATCTCATCCTTTGTCATCCCCTTCTCCTCCCACTTTCAATCTTTCCCAGCATCAGGGTCTTTTCCAATGAGTCAGTTCTTCACATCAGGTGGCCAAAGTATTGGAGTTTCCGCTTTAGCATCAGTCCTTCCAATGGATATTCAGGACTGATTTCCTTTAGGATTGAATGGTTGGATCTCCTTGCAGTCCAAGGGATTCTCAAGAGTCTTCTCCAACACCACAGTTCAAAAGCATCAATTCTTCGGCGCCCAGCTTTCTTTATGGTCTAACTCTCGCATCCATACATGACTACTGGAAAAACCATAGCTCTGACAAGATGGACCTTTGTTGGCTAAGTATGTCTCTGCTTTTTAATATGCTGTCTAGGTTGATCATAGCTTTTCTTCCAAGGAGCAAGCATCTTTTAATTTCATAGCTGCAGTCACCATCTGCAGTGATTTTGGAGCCCCCCAAAATAAAGTCTGTCACTGTTTCCATTGTTTCCCCATCTATTTGTCGTGAAGTGATGGGACTGGATAATTAATATGCCCCCTCCAAAAAGAGTCAACTATTTTCTATAGCTCTGAGTGATTGGAAATTTTAGGTCTTTCCAACTGAAGATATCTTGGGCTCTTCTAATTTCAACTGTCTCAGTTTAAATGTTTCTTCTATTGAAAGTTCCACTTCCTATCAAGGGTGTGTTACATGGTCTCATTAGATAAACATTCAGTCTTCCGGAGTTGACATTCCCTCCTCAAAATGGTGATTGGATATATGAAACATGTGTCCTTGTGGTGGGGGCTTCCCTGATAGCTCAGCTGGTAAACAATCTGCCTGCAATGCAGGAGACCCCAGTTCAATTCCTGGGTCAGGAAGATCTGCTGGAGAAGGGATAGGCTACCCATTCCAGTATTCTTGGACTTCCCTTATGGCTCAGTTGGTAAAGAATCTTTCTGCAATGTGGGAGATGTGGGTTTGATCCCTGGGTTGGGAAGATTCCCTGGAGAAGGGAAAAGCTATCCACTCCAGTATTCTAGCCGGGAGAATTCCATGGACTGTATAGTCCAAGGGGTCACAAAGAGTTGGACATGACTGAGTGACATTCACTTTCACTTTCACTTGTGTCCTTGTGGTACAGGGGCGAGTAAGTGATAACTGACTGGGAATCCTGCTGGCATCTCTATGAAGTCTGTATTTGGTGTAATGTGAGTCTAGTGTCTTGGTTTGGCCCCATCCTGGCTTTCCCTGGCACTGCCTCTCCCTAGAGAATTGTCTGTGACTCCCATTCAATTCCCTACATGGATATTATAGTTCTAGACAATAAATCCACGTCATATCTGCAGTAGGATTATCAGCTACTCTCTTAGTCAGGGGAGGCTTAATACTGTAGCAAACAATCCCCAAATCTCATTGACTTAACACAATGAAGGTTTATTTCTCATCCACACCAACTTTGCCCTATTCAGTCATTCATGGGTCCAGGCTCCTCCTAAATATCTATAGTAGGGCCTCTATCTCCAAAAACCTTGGTTGCCTCAGTGGTCCCTTACCTCTGCCTAACAGAAGTTAAAGATCTCCATGATTAATTATGTAGTTTCCATGGGCTATTGAAATACATTCTCCACGGTAACAGTCTTTAAACTGAGAACATGTACTCTATGGGTACATAAAGACTTCCAAGGGATACAAGGGCAGGAATATTGCTGGGGAGCTCAGTTTCCAGATTCTTTAACCTTTATATATATTCTTTCTTAGAATTTACTTGCCTGAGATCAAGGTGTCATGCTAGTTCTCTTTTCCCATCTCATTTAGCAGAAATGTCTGTCTTTACCTGAAAAAAAAAAAAAGACATGGCTTTTACTCAAAATATGATGATGATACCTTATCTTGGTAAAGTCCTCCATGGACCAAAGACAGAAAAAAAGTTCAAAATAATGATGTCAGTGAAATTTCTTTTAATAAAGGAATTCTTAAACCCACATATATTCTCATGTCTTTCCCTCTTTTCATACATTTTTCTGGTAAGGATGAAGTGATGAATTAGAAATGGGTTATTTTGCCCATGTTGGGATAGTCTAAATTAATATGCATTTCATATACATATATATATAAACAGCAGGAGTGATAACTACCTTCCTTTGAGACTTTATCTCATCCAGCCCCTGTCTATTATGAAAGACTATATCTGGAGAGAATATCTCAGAAAAGCAAAGTAAAGACAGTGCAACTGTTGATAAGACCCTGAGGTATTACTTTATAAGCTCATGGCAAGGCTCTGTGTTTTATTAATCTTAGATTTCTAACTGAGCTTTGGGGAAGAGTATTATCATGCTTATTTGAACTGAAAAATGAAATCATAATTTTTTTGAACATTGTCTTGTTTGGCTCATTTGTTTGACAATAAAGATTGGCTTTACCAATTAAGTTTTATGATAAAAATTTTCATTAAATTGGATGAACTTATGTGCAAATCAAGTGTGCGGATTAAAGCATGTATAAAATAAAGACATTTTAATAGAAAAGTAGTATTGACCAAAGTATGACAAAATCAGCAATATTTTATTTTTCCCAACCTTACTTTATATGCCAGGCAAAACAAGGTGCCCATAAGTGAAAGAGTAATAGGCATACTTGATAGTCATTTTAAAAAGGAGTAGAGAACTCTGAAGTTTCTGGGTCTAGAAGCACAACATGGCACTTCTTCTCATATCCCATTGGCCAGAATTAGTCACAGGGTCCAATCTAACTGCAAGGAAGTCTGGGAGGTCTCCCAGTGTGCTCAGGAAGAAGAGGATGATGGACAACAGTGAGCACCAACAACCTCTGCCAGCTTTCTCAGCACATAGAGCTACAAAAGAAAGGGGCTGGGGGGAATAGAATTCATGCTGAATCTTGATTCATGCTAGCAGTTTTTAATTAATATTAATTAATTTCATCTATGGTACATCCATTTCATTAAGGAATTAAATACATTTTATTTTTATATACACTATTTATCAACCATCGTAATATATTCATATCTGTCAGATAATAATTGTAATAATAGTCATTGTAATGGCAACTCAATACAGAAGAAAATGTTTAACACAGCCTATGTTCACAGGGAAATTTTAAAAAATAATTTTAACTTATCTTTTTACTGTAGGCAAATATGACAAGGAAATGAATAAAATAGTTTGAAGAGTAAAAATACATTAGGATAAAGTTCATAGGGGGTTTGGAATGGAAATACACGACTAAACAGAAAAGAAACAAGAATCTTTGACTGATGAAAGTTTGTTTGTATTTCTATTTTTAAATAGACTATGACAGAATTCAAACTGTCATGGTATTACCAATCAAAAGAATTAGGGCTTCTTGGTGAAGTGATTGGTTTCAGGTCTGGGGCAGGAAAAATGCAAGATGAAACGGGAATATCTTGTGATGCCAGAAAGTAAGGAAATGCTCACAAAAAGATGAGATCATCTCCAAAGGACACAGGACCAAACAGAAGGAGCTCCCAATGGTCAAAACTGGAACACTTTGAGTAACAAAATAATAATAGTATTGAATTTTAAGCATAGAATATCTATGAGTCCATATTAATGTAAATAAATAAATAAACAAGTAAATCAGGGAGAAGCAGCAGTTCCTTTCTACAGAATTCCAATTAAAAATGTAGAAGGAATGAGAGAGACAAAAATCACCACTAGGAAAACACAACAGTAACAATGGTTACAGCAAGATCCACTAGTGGGTTCTAAAATTTGTGGGTGAACATTTAAAGAAACAGGAAATTTTCATAGCCTTAAAATATTGCCTCCAAAATAGTCATTAATTGTAACTGGAAAGTACTAACTTTATAAAAGAAACCTCAGAGTTAAGATAAGCAGTAATAAGCCACATCAGCATCAGGCATTCTCTAGTATCACGCTCTAAGAAGGGCACATGACTTTTTGGGTATCTACCGAAATAATGCGTAATCCCGATTTAACAATAAAAAACATCAGACAAATTCAAATTGACAAGCATTACACAAAATAATTGATGACTTCGAAAGTATCCAGGTCATGAAAGGAAAGACTGAGGAAATGTCACAGATTGGAGGAGAATAAGAAGCTATGACAACTAAATGCAAGGTAAAATCCTGAACTGGATCCTGAAACAGAAAATGGATATTGTGGGAAAACATGAAATTAGAATAAAATTTGTAGTTAGTAGTATTATATCAGTAGTAATTTCTTAGTTTTAGTGATTGTACTATGGTTATATGGTATGTACCATTAGAAGTTGAGTGAATGGTATATAGAAATTCTCTGTACTATGCTGGTACTGTACTATGCTGGAAATTTTCTATAAATCTAAAGTTATTTCAAAATAAAAAGTTAAAAATAGGCTATGATACTATATTCCACTGGATGTGTTGAAAGGATGACATGATGTTTTAACTTTTAAATGTCATTATAATATGATGAAAATTGCATCCTAATTATAAAAAATTTTAAATGTCAAATTAGAAATGTAGGGAGGGATTTTTTTCCAAAATTCTTTTAGGAGTATGCAAGCAAAAATATATGAGGACCATTGTTATATGACATTCTCTTCTCCTGCCCCAAATAAGAACCAACCAAAACCCAATTTTTCTTCAATCTGCCTAATAGCTCGTCCACTGGAGAATTTAGACCAACATATATCTTGTCAACTTTCTGCCTTCTGTGCTCTTTTTATTTCACCTTTCTAGTGTCTTATCAGCATTTCCAATTCTCTCACTCCTGTTTATCCATTACAACCTCATGGCTTACTCTTCATGATAGACAAAGTACAGAAGGGGGAAAACAAAACTTGCTTAGTTTCCTCTTTGTTCTTAGGGAACAAACATTGAGAAACATTTCAAAATGTTACATTCCATCAAAATTCTTATCACCAACATTTATATGAAACTTTGCAACAATTACTACTATACATGGTTGGAATCTTTATTCCCTTTTCTTCCACCCCTCAAAACAATGATGTAGAACAGCAACTGGCAGGGTGAAATCCAGCCTACTGCCTGTTTCTGTAAATAAAGTTAAGGAAACACAGAGATCCTCATTCATTCACTCACTGTGTATGATCGCTTCCAGGCTAGGGCAGCAGAGTTGAGTGGCTGCAGCATACACTGAAGGGCCTGAAATCCTTTGGTATTTACCTCTCACCCTTTACAGGAGAGGTTTGCTGACCCCTGATTTAGAAAAGAAATATCTAGAAGTGAAGTCTAACATCCTTTGGCAAGTCTTACATCATTATAATATACATGGGAACCACTTCAGTGTATTGACAAGCACTTCTATTTGGAACCATGGGGACCATGTGAAAGTCACTCAGTCATGTCCGACTCTTTGCGAACCCATGGACTATACAGTGCACGGAATTCTCCAGGCCAGAATACCGGAGTGGGTAGCCTTTTCCTTCTCCAGGGGATCATCCCAACCCAGGGATTGAACCCAGGTCTCCTGCATTGCAGGCAGATTCTTTACCAGCTGAGCCACAAGGAAATCCCAAGAACATTGGAGTGGAAGAATATTAGAGTGGGTAGCCTATCCCTTCTCCAGCGGATCTTCCTGACCCAGGAATCAAACCAGGGTCTCCTGCATTGCAAGCAGATTCTTTACCAGTTGAGCCTGGTAGAAGAAGAACAAGACGAAGAAGAAGACGATGAAGAAGATGAAGAAGACGAAGAAGACGAAGATGAAGAAGACAAAGATGACGACGAAGAAGACGACGAAGACGATGAAGACGAAGACGACAATGACGACGACGACGACGAAGACGAAGAAGACGAAGACAAAGAAGAAATGTCTCTTTATCAGAGAAGCCTGAAACATTTACTGAGAGACTGCTGTACCCCAGTAGGCAAAGAGCCAACTCGTTGGAAAAGACCCTGATGCTGGGAAAGATTGAGGGCAAGAGGAGAAGGGGGCAGCAGAGGATGAGATGGTTGGATAGTATCACTGATTCAATGGACGTGGGTTTGAGCAAACTCCGATAGATAGCGAAGGACAGGGAAGCCTGGCATGCTGCAGTTCATGGGGTCGCAAGGAGTCAGACACGACTTAGCGACTGAACAACAACAATGTGCCCCCAGAGAGGGTTCTAGGCTCTAGAACTGGTAACACAAATAAAACCCCGTGAGGGAGCTCACGAGGTCTCAGGGAAGAATATGTACATAATAAATGTAATATAATGTGACACAAATATTAACAGAAAGAAAAGAATCAGAAAAAAAGGGTACTGATGAATTCTGTCAGGTAAAGAAAGAAACTTAACAGAAAGAGTAATGCCTGTTAAACGGGAAATTTTAAATAGAAGAGGTTTCTTTTATATCTTCTTGAGTTAGAAAGAAAGCTTTTTAGTTTTTGACCAATAATAAAGAAAAGATGTACCTAATTTACACATACTTAACTTCTGAATCCTCAGAAAAAAGACAACCACAAGAATGGCATACATTATTACCTTTATACTACAGCTAAATCCATTTAAAGCCAACTTGGTTATAGTTATTCCTGGTTATTACTGGGGTGGAATGGAATGGGTGGGTAAATCTGCATTGCTAATCATACCACGGCATTAATATTTACTTTCATAAACAATTTCAGTTTAAAAATCTATATTATATCATGTGCTATATGAGCTACATAATTACGACTCAATTCTTATGTATAAAAATAATGGCTTTTACTGGAAAAAAACTAAAGCATTTATAAATGAACATTAGAAATAAACATTTAAAAGTTAAATCTATTTTAGGAACATTGACTTAGCTGTTCATGGTTCTCTAAAGCCTAATGAAACTGTTGGTGTCTTGGATTATTTACAAAAATTTACAGCACTTAGAATTTTATTTCCAGTGTTTACAATTCAATAGAAAATGACTGAAAATTCAGATCTGTTCACTCTTAGGTTGTAAAATTTGAAGTACAATAGTGTGTGTGTGTGTGTGTGTGTGTGTGTGTGTGTTAGTTGCTTGCTCAGTCGTGTTCAAATCCTTGTGACCCCGTGGACCGTAGTCCTCCAGGCTCCTTTGTCCACGGAATTCTCCAGGCAACAATACTGGAGTGGGTTGCCATTTCCTACTCCAGGGGATCTTCCCAACCCAGCGATTGAACTTGGGTCTCCTGCATTCCAGGCAGATTCTTTACCTTCTGAGCCACCATGGAAGCCCATAGTGTAATGCAGCTTTAAAAATTCAGCTAATAATATTCAGGCTTACAAAAAAGGTTAATATTCCAGGTATACTTTTAAATATGTTGAACCATATGTTTTATTTCTTAAGTCAATTCCATTAGTATTGCTGCATTTTAAATTTTTTTAGAAAAAAATAACAAATGTGCCTAAATCTGAAATGCTAGATAAAAAAGTGAAAATCTGCATGTGCTTTTAATGAATGCCTAATGAAGAATTCTAATTGCAGAAGAAAATCTATAACTAAAGGCACAAAATGAGTACTATGTATACCACTGACCTTCTCTCCTCAGAGTTAATTAACACAAGCACTTGCTTCTTGCAGAGCACTTTGCTGTAATTTAGAACAAATTAAGGGAAAAAAATCATTTAAGTGCTGTTTTCTTCACACCATGAAGTGAGCATGATGGGCCAAAGTTAACTCATTTAAAATATTGTCATCCTTTTCTTGTAATTATGAATAGCAATACCATTTTTATTGCAAAAAAAAAAAAGACATCCTGATTTATGCCATTTTCTGTTTTTTTCTTGAGCTTGTATTTAATAATGGAAATTGATTTTTTTAACTAATATAAAATGCCTTATTCTATTTCTCATTTCTCCTAAGTCTTTCATTTACATTAAATTCAAGCATTGTATATTATCATGGGTATTTTTCAAATATTTTGAAATTAATATGGTGAGTTATGAAAGGATCATTTTCATATTTTCCTACACTTCCCCCAACCCTGAAACTGTGACTTTACTATTATTTCCATTCAATAATTTATTAATTAACTTGAGTTCCTTCAGTCTAAACTTATGAGGTCATGTCCCCATGAGGCTGTTTAAACTTTGCTCTTCCCCTTCTCAGACAGTGGGGTTTTGCAGGAGCAAAACTGTAGGTAGTAGGCAGGATTCTCTTCCCAATAGACTTTGGTTACAGGGGAAGACCCAGAACAGAAGACAGAATGAATGAAAACTCACCAGAATTAGGAAGGAATGGGGACTTAACATTCACCAAAAGCTTTGGCATTTCTGATTAAAAATTCCATTCTGTGGAGACTGAGAAATCTGTTCAAGATTGAGCATCCTTGAATAGATGCAGTGTGGACCCAAGCTATCAACACTTGCAGTCTTCAAGTTAGGGTTCCTCTAGCTGGACACAAAACTGTTTTATTCCCATTTCATTCCCCATGACACCTAAGGTGAAAAGGAAAACCAGTCTCTCTGCTCACTACCCATCTAAGGGGGCCCATCTGAGTAAAGCAGTGCCTCCTGGTGACAGGGAAGGATCAGAGAGCCTGGTGACACTGGAACTCAACACAAACTCCCTGGAATTAGCACCTCAATTTATTTCCCAAGGGAGTTTAGAGAGAAAAGAGGTATATTAAGCAAGAAGGCCAATCTGGTTACTTTTGCTATAGAAGATAATCTTTAATTGCGTGTTGCTATTCAGTCACTAAGTCGTGTCCAACTCTTTGCAACCCCGTGGACTGCAGCACACCAGGCTTCCCTGTCCTTCACTCTCTCCCAGAGCTTGCTCAAACTCATATCCACTGAGTCTGTGATGCCATCCAAACATCTCATCCTCTGTCACCCCCTTCTCCTTCTGCCCTCAATCTTTCCTAGCATCAGGGTCTTTTCCAATGAGTCAGCTCTTTGCCTCAGGTGGCCAAAGTATTGGAGTTTCAACTTTAGCATCAGTCCTTCCAATGAATATTCAGGACTGATTTCCTTTACAATTGACTGATTTGATCACCTTGCTGTCCAAGGGATTCTCAAGACTCGTCTCCAACACAATTTGAAAGCATCATTTCTTCAGTGCTCAGCCTTCTTTATGGTCCAATTCTCACATCTGTATGTGACTATTGGAAAAATCATATCCTTGACTAGAAGGACCTTTGTTGCCAAAGTGATGTCTCTGCTTTTTAATACACTATCCAGGTTTGTCAAAGCTTTTCTTCCAAGGAGTAAACATCTTTCAATTTCATGGCTGCAGTTACCACGTGCAGTGATTTCTTACTAATGAGTAAATGTCATGTTCCATTTTAATAATCAACTGTATTTGTCAAAAAAATGTAGTTGCATGGGTGGTAGCCACTATTATTATCCTGAAGTTATTATCATTATTCACATAGCATTTGAGGCACTCTTATCTGACTCAGTTGGGATCTTTAGTCAGGAAGTCAAAAATATCAGTTAAAGCAAGGAATGATAAAGGGTAATAGATGCATACTTAGCCTGAACATTTTAATTTCGATTAGAACACATAAATATACATTTATCCACAAATCTCTTGGTATACAGACAGTATTATTCATTTCAATATAGCTTCCTGTCAGTCTTGTGGATAAAGCATTTGTTCACAATCTCTGGTTTCATTGCCTTTAGTGGAGTGCAAATTTAAAGATATCTGTAAGCCAATACAAGTGCAGAGCCCTAATTTTTAAGAAACTTTCCCCAATATTTAAAATTGTTTTTCTCAACAATAGAATCTTTAGCTATTCACATTTATCGAGTCTTTGCAAAGCTTTTGGTTTTCATAATTTTATTTTTATACTCATATTTTCTTACAATTTAGTTAGAGTATAAAATTACAATGCCTAGAGCAATTGTCATAAATGGATTTGGGAACAAACACAACCAATCATGTTAACCACACATATGAGGGAATTGGTGGGAATATAGCCTTGCCTTCATTTCAACGGAATGTCTCACAGAGGACTTGGCTGGCCCACCAAGGCAGTGATGTCTTTAGCTTCTTCTTCAGCTGTTATTGTTTGAGGTTTCCTCCAAGTACAGAAAATGAGAATTTCCCTCAGAACTTAACTTGATATCTACACAGAATGGATCTGAACAGAAATAAGCCAGTTATCTCCAAGAGAGAAAATAGCTTCCCAGGCCACCTGTCTACTGTCTAGATTGCAACTTGATTAAACATGTCTGAGGAAAGGAAGCAAGAAGGTGCCTAGGAAGGGGCTGGGGAGCGGAATCAGTGGCCCATGGAAGCAGGCTCAGAGACAGACATCCTTGACAGTGTTGGAAGCAAGGATATTAGGCAGAGTATATTTTAGGTTTCCAAAGACATCTCTGGGTGAGGTGAATGTACAATATTGTTTAACCATCTTACCTTGTGCTGTAGACATAACATTCTTTGTTCCATTTCCATGCCTAACAAAAATCTTCTTAGTATAGATTTGCCTAGTGTTGACAGAACAACCTCCCAGACTTTAAGTATAATAGGTCCCTAAGAGAGGGGTTGCCGATGGTAAAGGAAATGACTTGAGATTGTGATTAAATTTCCCGTGCAGTTAGAAAAAAGCTGTTGATTGTATAAGTACTCATCTTAAATTTCTGGTTGTAAATGAATACATTGGCATTGTGATAGCTACTTCAGTCTCCTGTGTGATTCTGTTGTGGCAGGTCCAGATTGTTGCTCATTGAAAAGGGGATCTAGACCCAAAGAACTTGTCCTAGTGCAGTGATTGAGAGCACTTATTTGGATGCCAGAAGAGTCCTAAATTGGCATTACAATCTCTATCACAGCTTGTGGATGTTTACTTAGGGTGAGTGCAAGCATGACATCCTCTAGTGCCAAACAAGAGTGATTTTCTGGGATTAAAACCAAAACCCAGATCCTGGCATACAATTGTGATCTTCAGGGTCCAACCCATCTCCACTTAGCCTCCATTTCCTGTGAAGACTACTAAGTTCTTCCACCAACTCTCATTCTATTGATTTCACAGTAGTATTTGAGGGATCAGAGATCTGTTTCATGCACCCTGTTTTTCAGATGACAAAAACAAGGCTTAGAAATATACTTTGAGTTCCATGTGCAATACAATAGGTTTTTGCTGGTTATCCATTTTAAATATAGCAGTGGGTACATGACCTGCTCAATGTTATGTGCCAGTCTGGATGGTAGGGGGATTTGAGGGGGAATGGATACATGTATATGTATGGCTGAGTCCTTTCACTGTTCACCTGAAACTATCACAACATTGTTAATTGGCTATACCCCAATACAAAATGTTTTTAGTGTTAAAAATAAAATTTTAAAAAATTTAATAAAAATATTCTTTGATTTAACTGATGAATGCTCTCTGGCTAAAAGTTGGAATTAGAATCTATCTCATGATTCTCAGTTTTGAGCTCTCATCTGTCATCTATGTTGCCTACAATTCAGCTGACCCCAGAGCACTGCAAGAAAAGCAGAATTTCAGAGGATTGTGAGGCATGGTAGCCCGTGGACAATGAAAGAGGCCATGCCATAAAGTCAGAGAAGGGCAAATAGGTTCTCAGCTAACTCAGACACCTGAGAAAGGGAGACATAGTTTCAGTTCTGCTTTGGAACCCAAACAGGTCGACAGAGCAGGTAAGAAGGGTATGTAGAGCTCTCAAAGTGGGGAGTTGAAGGTAGGAGATACAGGAGGGGGAGTTGGGAGCCCCAGAAAAGCTCTACAGAATCCTTGACAAACAATTAAAAGTGAAGTTACCCATTTGCATTTTTATGATGGATCTTATGAATGGCAAGATTTCTTCCTATAGTCCTGAATAGTAGCAAAAATTGGGTTATTTCTGTTTTGTTCTGTGTTCCTAGAGAATGGTGTATCCTTGTTAAAAGCAAATGCATTGCATTCCAACTTGATTAAAGATATAAAACAAACAGCTCTGAAAATCACAGAAACTCAGGAAAAAGAGAACTTTGAAAAAGGTTTTTTTATGTGTAATGGCTAGAAAGCAGAAGAAAACGGGAACTATTTTGAGTTTGGGTTCTAATTGGTCACATACATATCAGATAAAAATGCAGTCTTTCAGCATCAGTTTTGTTCATGTGTGGCTGGTATATGTGTTGGGTATCCCTCCAAATCCACACCCCACCTGTCTTCACCCTGCTCTGTGCCTCAGATGGTATCATTTGAACTTCCAGCATTGGTTGGGTCTACCCAATAGGAGACTCCACAGGGAGATTTCAAAGGTGGGGAAAATGTTGGTGATTTTAATCTTCCCAACCCCCTCTTCGCCTAAATGCAACTGAATAGTGTGCACCTTCCTCCACTGAGGCCACAGCACCTGTATCCTGCCCCTTCTTCTACAACTACTGCCTTTTCCAGATCCAGGAGCAGCAAAACCACTCATCACTTCAGGCCTGGGGTAGTGAAGTCTCCTATGGCATGAATTCCTGGGTGCTTCGCTGTCCCTTGTTGCTCCTTGGCACCTTCCCACACCTTTATAAATGCTTCCCTCATTAAATTCTTTCCAGTTCCACTTCTCATGACTCCTCCATTTCCTGGAGGGTCCCCGAGGATACAGCAAGCTTGCAAACGTTGGGTTATGCTTTTGATATTGGAATAGCTCACATTTTAGCAGTCTTGATCCTCCAGCTTTCAATTTCATTTTTGTGTGAAGCTTTTCCAAGACAACAACATAAAATTCCAATTAAACACATGTTCAGCCCTACTAGACTCTAAAAGCAAGCACAGTAAATCATTCCCAAGTAGACCATACTTGGACTAAAGTAAGAGTGGACACTGTCAAGGGAAGAAAGGTTATTATAAGCCCAAACTGTTAAATTATACTTTCATGACTGAACACAACTGTAATCCATATTATTATTTTAAATTACACTATAAAAAGCAGTCATTTATTGCCTTTCCAAAACATAGTGATAATATATTATCAAATTATCAAGGGTACTTTATTAAAGCTCTTGAATTTGATTTATAATGCATGATGTAGCTTATCCTTGAGAAAAATCTACTAAAAGGTATACTTAGTCTTAAAGCTAGTGAAATAAAATCTCCCTCTAATCAGCCGCTGGAAAGCTTCCGCTTCAATGCTTTGTTGATACTGGTGTCAGCAGGACCTTAAAAGCTTGAAGCTTTTTATGTTTGATCAAATACCAGCATTATGCTGAAGCATAAGTATTAATTCACAGAGTGAAGCTTCCAAAACTTCTCCAGTTCTCCTTCATCCTTCCTCCACCCATCACAAAGGTCACATCAAACAGGAGGTTGGGGTCAATATAGAGATGGATATTTTGTGAAAGTTCAATACACACAGAACCACTCTAGAACCCAAGGGAGAGAAGAGCTCCAAAATACACTTTTCTGAAAATGTCAATCATATCTAAGAAAAGAAAAAGTAACTGCTGCTTGGAAGTAAGAAGATGACATGGTTATTATTCTCATCTTAAGTGAGAGGTGGAGTGCCAGAAAGAGTTAGTGTTTGGAGGAGCTGGAATCATTGCCAATCAGATCATAACGGTCCCTTCCCAAATAAAATCTCTCAACACAGAAATAGTAAGCTGCTAAGGTTAAAGAAAATAATTTTTTCTACAACTTTTACCTCACTTTGATTCTGGGCCTCCTAACACAAAGCTTTTGTTATGCTGCCAGATTCCCCACCCCTGCAAATGCTCAAGGGAACAAACTGGATTTTTTTTAAGTGTGTCTTAGAAACAAACATACAGCAAAGTATCAACAATAAAACAATGTTCTCAGATGATCATTTTACAGAAGAGCCCAAGATGCATTTATATTGACATCAATGTAGTTGCTATAAATGCTGATCTCAATAACTTTTACATGGTTTCCTTTCCCTCTTATATACACATACACCTCAAAATGGAGAATTACTGTTCTCGCCATAGTAATTTGGACTCTAAGCAACCTGTAAGATGCTTACCATCACTGTAACACTATTAAGGCATGGTATTTCTTACCAGATTATTTGATTTTTTTTTTTTTTACTGACTGAATAGGCAAATAAGAGTTGGCACCATTATTTCTAGCAGGTATACAGGTAAGAGGAGCTGGGAAAATTAATTGCTGACATGGAAGCACACACATGTATTGAGAAAAAGGTGGGAAGTACCAGAAGGACCTTTGGGCTTGCTTGAAAATCATATCAGAGAGTTAAACATAACCTGTGCATCTTCTATTGTCCGAGTCTTTATTGCCCTAAGTGTATTGGACAGTTCTGGGCACCACAGGTGTGATGTACATCAGATTAGATAGGAAATGGAATTTACCATGACATTGTAACTTTAGTGTCATTCTTAATAAAATATAAAATTTAACTGAATTGGTCATATTAGAGTCCCAGGGAAGATTTTTCCTGTGATTGAAAGAGGGACATTGCCCAAAGCCATTTTCCTGCTGATTCCCCAAGTCAAAGAAATTTATTTTCCAAATTGATGATTTTCCTTGTCCATGGTTGCATGGCTTGAAATCTGGGGCCCAAAACATTCAGCCATGATTAGCTTCTCTTGTTTAAAGGATCTGCCAGCAAGTTCATTTTTATGGCACTTTTGAGACTATTTTAGCTGATACTTGACATTTTGTCCATCTCTTATTTTTGAATGCCTTTCCTGACAAGCTCATTTCCTAGCCTCCCTTGCAGACCTGGGCTCCACCAGTGAGATGTACACAATTGAGACTTCAATGCAGAAGCAAATACCATTGCAGGTATGACAAAAGATGACCCCCAAAGATACCAGGTTCCAATACCTGGGACCTGTGAATGTTACCTTATAAAGTAAAGACTTCACAGATGTGTTTAAATTAAAGGTATTGAGACAGGGAGAGTAATCTGTGTTATCCAGGTGGGCCATATACAACCTTGCGTGTATCCTTAAAAAAGGAGGGCAATGGAGAACAGTGTGGAGATTCCTTAAAAACCTAGAAATGGAACTGCCATACAACCTAGCAATCCCACTGCTGGGCACACACACCAAGGAAACCAGAACTTAAAGAGATACATGTACCCCAATGTTCATTGCAGCACTGTTTACTAGGACATGGAAGCAATCTAGATGTCCACCAGCCGACGAATGGATAAGAAGATTGTGTTACATATACACAGTGGAATATTACTCAGCTATTAAAAAGAACACATTTGAGTCAGTTCTAATGAGGTGGATGGAACTGGAGCCTATTATACAGAGCAAAGTAAGTCAGAAAGAAAAACACCAATACAGTATATTAACACATATATATGGAATTTAGAAAAATGGTAATGACGACCCTATATGCAAGACAGCAAAAGAGACACAGGTATAAAGAACAGACTTTTGGACTCTGTGGGAGAAGGCAAGGGTGGGATGATTTGAGAGAATAGCACTGAAACATGTATATTACCATATGTGAAACAGATGACCAGTCCAAGTTCAATATATGAAACAAGGCACTCAAAGCCGGTGTGATGGGACAACCCAGAGGGATGGGATGGGGAGGCAGGTGGGAAGGGGGTTTGGGATGGGGGGACACATGTACACCTGTGGCTGATTCATGTCAATGTATGGTGAAAACCACCACAATATTGTAAAGTAATTAGCCTCCAATTAAAATAAATTAATTTTTTTTAAAAAGAAATTATACAAATGAACTTATTTACAAAACAGAAACAGACTCACAGACTTAGAGAAGAACTCATGAATGTCAGGGGAGAAGGATGTGGGGAAGGGATAGTTAGGGAGTTTGGGATCAACACGTACACACTGCTATATTTTAAATGGATAACCAACAAGGACCTACTGCATAACATAAGGAGCTTTGCTCAAGGTTATGTGGCAGCCTGAATGGGAGGGGCATTTGGGGGAGAATGGATACATGTATATGTATGGTTGTCCACTTGAAACTACCACAACATTGTTAATCAGTTATACTTCAATATAAAAATGATCTACTTGTAGAAATGGTTGGCTCAGATGGTAAAGAAACTGCCTGCAATGCAAGAGACCCAGGTTCAATCTCTGGGCTGGGAATATAAAAAGTTTTTTTTTTTTTTTAAAAAAAAGGAGGGCAGAGAGGGACTTGACACATACGAGGAAGAGACGACAATGTGACGACAGAGCAGAGGGGTTTGACGATCCTGACCTTGAAGACTAGAGCTATGCAGCCAAGCCAAGTAATACCAGATGCCATCAGAAGTTGGCAGGGTTTGTAAGGAATGTGTTCTCTCCTAGAGTCATCAGGAGGAGATAGCCCTGGCCATACCTTCCCCGATTTCCAACCAAGTCAGTGATACTGACTCTTGACTTTTGTCCTCCAGAATTGTAAGTGAATACTTAGACAGAGGAGCCTGGAGGCTTGCAGTCCATAATGTCACAAAGAGTCGGACACAACTGAAGTAACTTAGCACAATAGCACACATTTTTGTTTTGGGGCTTCCCACATGGCTCAGTGGTAAAGAATCTGCCTGCCAACACAGGAGACACAGGTTCAATTACTGGATTGGGAAGATCCCCTGGGGAAGGGAATAGCAACCCACTCTAGTAATCTTGCCTGGAGAATTCTGTGGACAGCGGAGCCTGGTAGGCTACAGTCCATGGGGTCACAAAGGGTCAGACACAACTAAGTATGCATGCACATTTTTGTTTTAAGCCACTCAGTTTCTGAAAATTCATTACAAACTGGAAACTAATACAAACATGAAAAAAGAGGCCCTGCACAGAATCCATTGTACTAAGAGTGGTGGAAGACACACATACCTGAAATGGCCCAAGTTCAGAACTACAGTCAAATACCCAGTGAGCTGCTGATGCTATGCCCAAAAGGTTTATGTGTGGAGTCCCCTGGTATAATTTATGCATTGCTTTTACTGTGTAGTTTCTGACCCTCTCAACAATTCTATGAGTTGCCTAATATAATTTTAGAAATTACTTTTCTGCTTAAGCTAGAGTGACTTCAGTTTTTTGCATTTAAGGATCCTAGCCATCACAAAAATTAAATTAGCATTACCTTAAAAATGGTGGGTCATCCTCACCTACAGCAGATCATGTATGGAGTATCCCCTTCTTCCCATATATTTATCTATTTGAAATCCAATTAAACTAAGACATGAGGGTAACCATAGAGTGGAAAAGAAAAGGCAATATCAGAAGCATATTCAATTCAATTAAAGTAATTTGAATGAGTTACTGTATTCAATCAAAATAACTGTGCCAATCCCTATCTTTGACAAGGTAAAATGGGTACTTTGAAGATTGTAGTATAAATAAATAATACATAATTTCTGTCCTGGTATCTTGCCCCACAGTTCAGTGAAAGAACACGCTTCTCTCCAGGGCCTTGCTAATCAACTTGTGGCCCAGGCGCCTTCAGCATCAATGAAGAGTTTGTTAGAAATGCAGAACCCCACACCTTACCTGAGGCCTACTGAACCAGAATCTACATTCCAGTATGATGCCCAGGTGGTTCATACATCTATTAAAGGTTGAGAAGCATTTTACAAGGGGACAAGGAGGAGGACTTCATGGAGGAAGTGGCATTTGGTTTGACACTTGAGTTGATTCTTGGATTGAGCTGCGCAGAGAAAGAGACTCCATGTAAAGAATAACACCCTAAGCAAATGCAGGACAGTGGGACAATATGGAACACAATTATGGGTCATAAAGTGTTTTAAAAAATCCTATGTATAGACTGCATGTGTGCTAAGTCCCTTCAGTCATGTCTGCCTCTTTGCGACCCCATGGACTGTATGTAGCCCCCTAGGCTCCTCTGTCCTTGGGATTCTCCAGGCAAGAATACTGGAGTGGGCTGCCGTGCCCTTCTCCAGGGGATCTTCCCAACCCAGGAATCAAACCAGCATCTCTTCCGTCTCCTGCACTGACTGGCAGACAGGTTCTTTACCACTAGCACTACCTGGGAAGCCCACATATAGACTACTTAGCCATAAAAAAGAATGAAATAATGCCATTTGCAGCAACATGGATGGATCTAGAGATTATTATACTAAGTGAAATAAGTTAGAGAAGGACAAATACTACATAAAAACACATATGTGGAATCTAAAATATGGTAAAAATGAACTTACTTATAAAACAGAGACAGGTACACAGACATAGATAACAAACTTATAGTTACCAAACGGGAAAGCGTGGGGCGAGGGATAAATTAGGAATTTGGGGTCAGCAGGGGCTTCCTTGGTAGCTTAGTTGGTAAGGAATCTGCCTACAACATGGGAGACCTGGGTTCAATTCCTGGGTCTAGACGATCCCCTGGAGAAGGAAATGGTAACCCACTCCAGTATTCTTGCCTGGAGAATCCCATGGACAGAGGAGTCCAGTGGGCTGCAGTCCATGGGGTCGCAAAGAGTCAGATATGACCGAGTGACTAACACATAGATACAAATTACTACATATTATATAAAATATATAAATGACAAGGCCCAACGTATAGCACAGGGAGCTATAATAAATATCTCATAATAGACTGTAATGGAAAATAATCTAAAACTTTTTTAATAAATCAAAATCCTACACATAATAGGATAAAGAATGGCAAAGTAAGTTAGGATCCAACTGTGGATGACTTGAGAGTCAGGCTCTAGAGTTTTCACTTTAGACTGGAGCACAGAAGATGCACGAGGGGGCAGGAGACAGGGTGCTGTGTCCAGAATTTTGTTTCAGGAAATTTAATCTGACCATATGTCAGATTGATTTAGAGGGACAACTAGAGGTAGGAGCTCAACGAGGAGCAAATGACAACTTTTCAAGCAATGACAAAGTAATGACAGAATGAGAGAAAGAAAGGATTTGAGAGGTATAGGTCCAGGAAAGGGTTTCCTGCTGGCTCAAGGCTTCCCTGGTGGTCCAGAAAAAAATAAAAAGAACTTGGTACTATTTGGGATATTAGGGATGGCATAGAGAGGAAAATCCAAAGCCTGGGTGTTCAGCAAGAAAAATGAATTTGAAGAAGTTGGTTTACTAGCAAGATGAGAACTGGTGAGTCTGAATTTTAGTCTTACTGGTTTGGGTGCATCCCAGGACAGGCCCTGGGTGTGCAAATGGAAATATGCTATTAGATTAGAGCTTAGGTGGGAGGTGGCACTTGGAAAGATTTGGGAGAAACCAGCATAAAGGTGATAATCCATACTTGGGAAATAGGTGAGCTTGCCCGTGTTAAAAGAAAATCATGGGTGGTGAAAAAAAAAACAGGCAAGGAAAGAGCTGGGAGGAATACCTTCACTTAGGGGTCAGAAAGAGAAAGAAAAGTAATTGTACTAGCCAGAGATCTTGGGAGTAAACCACAGAACCCAACTCTGACTCCCCTAAGCAGAAACGTAACTTATCGATGGGATGTTAGCTTACCGAGAGAGAAAAGAGGGAAAACCAGGCCCACAAAACAACAACCAAGTTAGGCCAGCAGCTGTGAGCTGCGACGAGGTCACGGGGACGGTTTCTTGAGGTCATAACGCTGCCTGCAGGGCACGCTCCGCACAGACTTAGTGCTGCCATCACCTGCAGGAAGTACTCTTACTGTCCCGGGCGGGAGCCTCCGTCTGGCAGGGCCCAGGTCACGTGCCGCAGGCTAGCTGCCGGGGTGGGGGAGGGGAGGACGAGGGGCGCGTAGGGGCTGGAAAGGCAGCGGAGGAATCAGGTGTGCAGTGTCCTGGCGGCGGAGAGATCGGTGGTCACGTGATCACCAGAGGCAAACAACCCGGGGAAGCCAAAGAGGATGTGGGCAAACGGTTCCCGGATCGGCCCATTGCGGTCACCGGCACCTTAATGGGGAACAAGACAGACTTTGAGAAAAAGCAGTGAGCAGCTGGAGAGGTGATAACATGAAGACTGTACACACTTGTTTTTTTTTTTACGAGTGGGGTGGAAAGAAAGCCGAGAATGGTTATTTTAGAACAAGGGACATTTGAACTTACTTCAGGCCACCAGGCAGGAATCTGTAGCAGGTGATTGAAAACTCCATAAGAACAACAGTAGTGAAATAAGATCCTAGAGGATGTGGAAGGGGGTGGGATCAAATAAAAGCGAGTGGTGGTGGAGGGAGGTGGCTGGAAGAGAGAAAGGAATTTAGGACAAGAAAATCTTGGTATGGGTCCTTTAATTCAATGTAACTAATATTTCCGATATGCCTACCATAAGCGAGTACTCTGCTGGGAACCTTAAATACGCTACATTTTTAACTGAAAATATCAATAAAAGCAAGTTAGAATTTAATAAGGTCAAACAAGATACAAATTGCTGTAGGAGTTCAGGGCTGGAAGCAAACCCTTGTAGCTGGGAAGGTTTCCAGGAGGAAGCTGGATTGTAAAGGATAAGTACACATCGTGGGGACATGAACATTTGGAGGGCTTGCCAGAGAAAACAAAAGATATAAGCACAAGCACACACACACAAATTGGATGTTAGAGTAGATATGCACCAGTTGTGGGACTTCCCAGTATTTGAATCTCTTATCTGAGGTTCCTCTGAATTATGAGGCAGAGCTGTCACTCTAAAACTTGAAAGGTCAGATCCTCAATTGCCCAGCCACCTCTAAGTCTAGGACAGAGGGGCATGGGTTAGATTCCTCAATTAGGCATGCCCACCACTGGTTGTAGCAGTGGCCATCACTGCACTGGCTCTGTGACATGATTTTATCCATAGTTTTCCATCCACTGCATAGATTCATTTTCAGAGTCTGGTTCTCCAGCCCTCCTAGGAATTCTGCATGCTCTCTGAATTTACTCAATAAATTTCTTTTCTTTTTAAATTGGCTGTATTTTCTTTACCTTGCTTGCAACTGTGGAATCCGAACAGATAAGATAATCCTGACCAATACTGATGTGATCATGGAAAAGCTTATAATCCAGTTTAAATGTAGAACTGGGGGGAAATATATGTCAGAAAAACAACAGCAACAAAAAACTCTAAATACATCAAGTCAAAGGGGATTTAATACAGAAAGTTAGAGGGTTATTCAGTCTCTAGAAGGTCCAGGGAAAAGGTCAGAGCAAAGGTCAGAGAAGCCACTGTTGGAATTGAAGAAATTTAGAAATGTGTATATTGTAGAAACCACTGCTGCAGATCTCAGCCCTCTGCAGCACCAAAGTAGGTGACTCTCAGGAGGAAGCCTAGAAATCTTGGCACACCTGCCCAGATGTCTGCCATCCACAGATGCTCATGCCCTTGTGCATACCTGCAGCTGGAAAACAATGGTTTCTCCTCTTCTCCCTTGCAAATCTCAAACCAGTGTCTCTCATAGAAGATTCTAAATTGAAACTCCACTGGCAAGGGAATCTGAGAAGTGTAATTTACAAATTTCCAATCCTGCAATTAAGGAGAGCATTTAGAAGGATGGTCACTGAGGAGATAGGAGATAACTCTGCCCACTCTGAAAGCTGAGATGCTCTCTTCTCTGCTTCAGCTTCATCACTCTCCTGCTCCCTCTGCATCTGCCAAACGAATAACTTCATTAAAACTTCCAAGACTTTAATACCTTGATTTCATCCACTCTACCAGCTCCTTCCTCTTTTCTTGAAATCTTTAATTCCTTTGTCTTCAACCACTGCCTCTCTAAACAGTGTAAAATCCCAACGTTGTACCAATCCAACTGTCAGGTTCTTAGGTCCAAGCTCACAGACATCACTGGGGGAAAAACTCTCATACCATGCAGACTGGTGTCATGAGTAGATTATAGCCTTTGACAAGTCCCAAGTGAGCCATAGCTCCGATTCCCTACAGCTACTATTTAAAGCTTAATAATACTCCTATCAGGTCTGACTGCTACCCACCTGCTTCCCACCCCACACAGACTCTAAGCAATGGTCTTATCTCCTAGTCTACAGAGAAAACAAATAACATAAACTTGGTGTTTTCTTGGTTCTCTTCCTTCTCCTCACATAAAGCTTCCATTATTATGGGTCCCTGTTTCTAGTTCCCACCACAATCCTCCTCTTAGTAGGGGAGGCAACCTCCTCCTGCTCAAGATGGAATCCTCAGGGATTTTATCATTAGTTACTATCTGTCTTGCCTAGTTGCCTCAAATTCTCTCTTCCTGCCTCATTCCCTTCACCATGCAAGAATGCTCAATTCTCACCCATCTTTAAAGAAGAAAGACCTTTTTTAACCATACAATTACCCATTTTTCATCCTTTCTGCTTTTGTCCATAGGCAAGATACCTGGCTACCTGAATAGTAGTTGTCTACACTCAGTTTCCACCTCCACTAACCTCACACTGGAAGATATTGTTGCATACTATTATTGGGTTCAGCTTCTGAGATGGTCAACAGAGTTCAAGTTTTGCTCGGACCAATTACTTAACTGTGTGACTAGTACAAGTCATTTAAATTCTGAAAATCTCTGATTGTTACCTTAAATCAGGGGTAATCACAACTTCTCAGGGTTATATGAAAAGTGCTTAGTTAGCACAGAGTCTGGCATGCAGTGAGTGCCTTTTAAATATCACATAGCCTGCTTATTCCTTGAACTTCCATGATCTGGCTGCCCTCTCTTCTAGTATTGACACTGTCCCCAGCAAGGACCCCAGTGACTGTGTTGTTAAAGGTGATAAACATTTTTTCCATTTTTTAAAAGATGGCATTTTATTTAATTTCTTCAAAGTGTTCCACACTGTGTACCCATCTGTCTTGATTAAAACCCAGTCTCCAAAGTGGGACACACAAGATGAATCACTTGGGTGGGAAAAGAAAGCACTGCAACTTCCACTGACTGTAAGATGCACCATTATTTTATGTATTAGTAAGAAGGAAAAACACTGCCAATTAAATATGATATAGCATTCTTGTCATTTACAAGCTTAGTTAATATTTCTTACAAGAACTCATTTAGATTCATGTAAACAAACATTTATTTAGGGAACACAGATGGCTCAATGGTAAAGAATCCACCTGCCAAACAGGAGACAGGGGTTCAATCCTCGGGTCAAGAAGATCACCTGGAGAAGGAAATGGCAATCCACTCTAGTGTTCTTGCCTGAGAAATCCCATGGACAGAGGAGCCTGGCAGGCTACAGTCCATGGGGTTGCAAAGAGTCAGATACTACTTAGTGACTAAACAACAACAAAATACATTTATTTAAATGTACAAATAATGGTGGTATGGTTTGTTGTGACTGAATTCATATATGTGTGGACACTGATGTCATTTCAGCTCTCTGGTGGACAGACATTAAAATGGAAATATGCATCTTTTGCTAAGTAAAATATATTTAGTTTATATCTAAAACTTAGAGAAATTAAGTTTTACTAATAGTTACTTATGGATTGAAAATGGTATATGTATATAATCCATAAGTAAACAGACATCTATGAAGATTGTTGAAAGAAAAACCTATTGATTGGATACACAATTTTAAAAGTTAAGAAACCACTGATTTAAACCAATTCCAACAAGTAACATGTGTGTTAGTCGTTCAGTTCTGTCCGACTCTTTCTGACCCTCCATGGACTGTAGTCCGCCAGCCTCCTCTGTCCATGGACTTCTCCAGGCAAGAATACTGGAGTGGGTAGCCATTCTCTTCTCCAGGGGATCTTCCTGACCCAGGGATCGAACCCAGATCTCCTGCATTGCAGGCAGATTATTTACCAACTGTTTATTATTATTTACCACTTTGTTCCCTGGTGGCTCAGAGGGTAAACCATCTGCCTGCAATGCGGGAGACCCGGGTTCAATCCCCGGGTCGGGAAGATCCCCTGGAGAAGGAAATGGCAACCCACTCCAGTATTCTTGCCTGGAGAATCCCATGGATGCAGGAGCCTGGTAGGCTACAGTCCACGGGGTCACAAAGAGTCGGACACAACTGAGTGACTTCACTTATCACTTTCTATTTACCAACTGAGCCACAAGGGAAGCCCAGGTTTTCTTCTTCCATCTTTTCATCTGTCTTCTTGCCTCCTATTTCCTCTTCCTCTTTCCTTTCCCTTCCATGAAATTCTTCATTGTTTAGACAGTCCTATAACTTCATCTACTGCCTATATGCTGATGACTTTCAAATCTGTCTCCAACAGATCCCTCCTGAGTTCCAGATTCAGTGAATTTCTCTACATCCATACCATGAATACTTCCAATTCACTAACTCTGAAAGTGAATTTGTTGTCCCCTTAAAATTTTCCCCTCCCCTTATCATAGCAAAGGATACCAACATTTGAGTTGCCCACTTTAGAAGCTTGGCATTTATTCTTTCAACTCCCACTTTACACTTTCAGATATCATACCTTCCAAATGGCTCTCAATTCTGTCACCTGCTCTCCTTCTCCACTGTTACCGTTCTTATTTAGGCCCTGGCTGCAACAGAAAATATGTTACGTTAAAGGCCAATAGTTCCATCCACAATGTAAAATTAAAATGAAAAAATAATTTGCATCATTAGTTTATCATGCTAGAGTTACTGAGCTAATCAAAATGTTCTGATACAAAAACATCTGCTGCTAAAGGGTGTGTGCCAGAACTCAACACAATATTGTTTTAAGCCAATAATTAACTGGGATACTGAACTGATTTTTTCTATCCCATAATTTGGTGTCTAGTGACTTAAGTATCTGGCTGTTAGAGAAAATCCCATTATTATTTGGCAAACGATTTTAGACTGGATTGATTAGCCATGAAATGAATGCAAGTGATTTGCACAGCTTAAATATGCACATAATAGTTTAAATATGAGATGACATTGACAGCTTTCCAAATAGTGCTGATGTTCTGATAAAGCTATTCACTAACATATATCAGTATAATCCATATACATTACCATCCAATTTTTTCTTTATAGTTCCAGAACTTCCCATTTTTATCTTGACTAAATTCCTAAATTCTTCATTCTAATACCTTTCAGAGGAAAACAATAGAATGGGAAAGACAAGAGATCTCTTCAAGAAAATGAGAGCTACCAAGGAAACAATTCATGCAAAGATGGCACAATAACGGAGAAAAACAGTATGAACCTAACAGAAGCAGAAGATATTAAGAAGAGGTGGCAAGAATACACAGAAGAACTATACAAAAAAGATCCTAGTGACCCAGATAGCCATGATGGGTGTGATCCCTAGCCTAGAGCCAGACATCCTGGAGTGTGAAGTCAAGTGGGACTTAGAAAGCATCACTACGATCAAAGCTAGTGGAGGTGATGGAATTCCAGTTGAGCTATTTCAAATCCTCAAAGATGATGCTGTGAAAGTGCTGCACTCAATACGCCAGCAAATTTGGAAAACTCAGCAGTGGCCACAGGGCTGAAAAAGGTCAGTTTTCATTCCAATTCCAAAGAAAGGCAATGCCAAAAATGTTCAAACTACTGCACAATTGGACTCATCTCACACACTAGCAAAGAAATGATCAAAATTCTCCAAGCTAGGCTTCAATAGTACATGAATCAAGAACTTCCAGATGTTCAATCTGGATTTAGAAAAGGCAGAAGAACCAGAGATCAAATTGCCAACATCCACTGGATCATAGAAAAAGCAAGAGAATTACAGAAAAACATCTACTTCTGCTTCATTAACTACAATAAAGCCTTTGACTACGTGGGTCACAGCAAATTGTACAAAACTCTTAAAGATATGGGAATACCAGACCACCTCTGAGAAACCTGTATGCAGGTCAAGAAGCAACAGTTAGAACTGGACATGGAAAAATGGACTGGTCCCAAATTGGGAAAGGAGTACGTCAAGGTTGTATAATGTCACCTTGCTTATTTAACTTATATGCAGAGTACTTCATGCAAAATGCCAGACTGGATGAAGCACAAGCTGGAATCAAGATTGCAGGGAGAAATATCAATAACCTCAGATATGCAGATGACACCACCTTTATGGCAGAAAGTGAAGAAGAACTAAAGAGCCTTTTGATGAAAGTAAAAGAGGAGAGTGAAAAAGCTGCCTTAAAACTCAACATTCCAAAAACTAAGATCATGGTATCCAGTCCCATCACTTCATGGCAATTAGATGGGGAAACAATGGAAACAGTGACAGACTATTATCTTGGGCTCCAAAAATCACTGCAGATGGTGACTGCAGCCATGAAATTGAAAGACACTTGCTCTTTGGAAGAAAAGCTATGACCAACCTAGATAGCATATTAAAAAGCAGAGACATTATTTTGCTGACAAAGGTCCATCTAGTCAAAGTTATGGTTTTCCAGTAGTCATACATGGATGTGAACGTTGGACCATAAAGAAAGCTGAGCTCTGAAGAATTGATGCTTCTGAACTGTGGTGTTGGAGAAGACTCTTGAGAGTCCCTTGGACTGCAAGGAGATCCAACAAGTCCACCCTAAAGGAAATCAGTCCTGAATATTCATTGGAAGGACTGATGCTGAAGCTGAAACTCCAATACTTGGCCACCTGATGTGAAGAACTGACTCATTGGAAAAGACCCTGATACTGGGAAAGATTGAAGGCAGGAGAAGGGGACGACAGAGGATGAGATGGTTGAATGCTATCACTGACTCAATGGACATGAGTTTGTGCAATCTTTGGGATTTGGCGATGGATATTTAAGCCCAGCATGCTGCAGTCCATGAGGTCGCAAAGAGTCGGACAATACTGAGCAACTGAACTGAACACCTTTCAGCAATGATGGACTGTGGTAAGTACAAAATAAGCTACATTGATTGCAGCTTTATTGCTAACTTTATTCTTCTCTTCCAATTTACAGTTTAAATGAAGACAAGTTTGGTTGGAAAGCACAAAGCCCAAAACCACAGTATACAGTTTGAAGAGAAATGCAAAGAATCTCAATCGTACATGGACTGATAGTCATTAAAATGTTTGTCTAGAAAAATTGTAAAATCTAATTGTACTATAAAATATCTCTCACCCTTTCATTGGTAGCTTATACTTTTCTATTTCCCTGAATGATTTTCCTTTCCCATCTCCTCTCTACTTCCATTGTTGTTGCCCAGTTAACACTCTCCTGTCTCTTGTTGGACTTTCCTAACAGCTCTTCCAGTCTTGTCAATTTTAAAGGTATCCACAGCTGCCAGTCATCTTGTCACCTTTTTAAAATCTAAACCTGGTTATATCTTTGTTGTTTTGTTGTTATTTAGTCACTAAGTCATGTCCAACTCTTTTGGGACTCCCATGGGCTCCCCATGGGAGCACACCAGGCTCCTCTGTCCATGGGATTCTCTAGGCAAGAATACTGGAGTAAGTTGTCATTTCCTTCTCCAGTATATCTTCCCAACCAAGGGACTGAACCCATGTCTCCTGCATTACAGATGGATTCTTTACTGCTGAGCCAACAGGGAAGCCCATCTTTGTTGTTTTTTTTGGTCAAACCCTTATAACAGTCTGCACTACACAGAGGATAAAGTCCAAGTTCCTGAATGTTGCACACAGAACTTTTTCTTGATGTAGCTCCACCTTACCATCTAGCATCACCTTTTTCTTGATATAGTTCCACCTTACCATCCAGCATCACATTTGGCCATTTCTGCACCAACAGACCTTGCTCCACTCCTGGGTAACCATTCAGATGTCTGCACTGTGTGCTGTCTGTATGACACTGCATATACAAGTCTCACTATTAGAAAGCCCTTTACCCCTCTCCCATATGGCAACATTTCTCAGCCCCCAGAGCCTCCTACTCTGGAAAATCTTCCACTTCTGTCTAAGCAAAATTAATTGCTCCCTCTTTTAAGCCAGGACCCTGGTGTTAATGGAGAAGGCAATGGCACCCCACTCGAGTACTCTTGCCTGGAAAATCCCTGGTAGGCTGCAGTCCATGGGGTCGCGAAGAGTCGGACACGACTGAGCGACTTCACTTTCACTTTTCACTTTCATGCATTGGAGAAGGAAATGGCTACCCACTCCAGTATTCTTGCCTGGAGAATCCCAGGGACGGGGGAGCCTGGTGGGCTGCCGTCTATGGGGTCGCACAGAGTCGGACACGACTGAAGCGACTTAGCAGCTGGTGTTAATATGTCTCTACTGTTGCACTAGAAAGTGAAAGTGAAAATGAAGTCGCTCAGTTGTGTCCAACTCATTGCGACCCCATGGACTGTAGCCTACCAGGCTCCTCCATCCATGGGATTTTCTAGGCAAGAATATTGGAGTGGGCTGCCATTTCCTTCTACAGGGGATCTACCCAGCCTAGGGATCAAACCAGTGTCTCCTGCATTGCATACAGATGCTTTACCATCTGAGCCACCAGGGTAGCCTGTTGCACTGGATCCTCCTAAATTGTAACTGCTTCTTCACATGTCTCATTTTCCATTAGGCTCATAGCCACTTGAAGAGAAGGACGGTATCTTCTCTATTATTTTTATCTCCAATAGTAACGAGTAGCTAAGAATAATAATAAATGTTAGTGATTACACACTAGGATTGTATCAGGTGCTAATCTGCCTCCCTCACTTAATTCTTACAATACCCCATTATGAAGTGGGTGATTTTATTAGCCCGATTTTATAGATATGGAAAGTAAAGCAAAGCACAAAGTAGGTGCTCAATAATGTTAATGAATGTTGTTGCTTTTTAAAAAATTTCATGTAGTCATATCATCATTACTCCTGAGAGCTTCCAGAAGCTATCACAACTGAAAGTGGATATCTTGGTGCAGCAGGGTACATGCAGTGTCCTGAGGCTGGCTATTTGGTTTGGGAAGACCCAGATTATCTGCCATTCTGAATTCAACTCCACATATAATGGGCTTCAAGAATAACTGCATTGTTTTTTGTTTTTCTTTCACATGGTATACTGACTTTGTAAATCATTTTCCCTTTCCCTGATTTCATCTATACTTAACTAATGTGAATTATTGGAATTAATACTTGTCAATTTCCTTAAAATATCTAACAGAGATAAGGTTGCCAGACCTGGGAAGAAAAAAATGCCCACCTCAAAACCAGTAAGTGAGCTGTTCTTATGCTAATTTTATCTGGTCTAAATCCTCTCTCCAGCTAGGCTCACTATTAAGATGGATTTGAGAGTTATCCTCGATTATAAGAAACCGTTGTTCTGTGAAACTAGCTTTACAATTCTTCAGCTACATCACTGCACAGGAGCATATGAACTTAGATTCTTAACCAACATGGGTTGTTTCGGAAAACATTTTCATTTTAACCACTCCAATTTGCTGAGCCCAAATGCATAGTAAATGGGTGGGGCGGGGTGGGGGGGGCGGGTGTTGGTAGGGGCGGGGTGGCTGGGTGGAAAACCAGAGGCTGAGGTATTTGTAGTTCAAGCATTGGTGCCAAGTCACACAGTTTGTACCAACTACCTATTGCCCACCATGAAGCTGGCCCTGCCAGTGAGGGAGAGAAGTGTTACCAAAACACCTTTAGCCCCTGGACTAATTCACCAGAGATACCCACAACCCATATTGAAAATCACAGAAAAATAAGGTCACTAATAATCTATTGAGTTCTTCTAGGTGAAATCCACACCTCATGTGACATAGACAGATGAGGAAAAGGGAAAAACAGAAGCAGAATAATAAAATAGTTGAACCCAAGGATTTGATCATCTGGTTCTTCTGTTGGGGGAATCATGCCTGTTACCTTTACTTTGTACTCAAGATGCCTTTGTTATTACAAAAGGCAGTGATGGGGGAATTTCCTGATGGTCCAGTGGTTAGGCTTTGGCACTTTCACTGAGGACGCCTGGGTTCAAGCCCTGGTTGGGGAACTGAGATCCCACAAGCCATGTAACATGACCAGATTTTTTAAAATTACTTGAATAAAAGAAAGCAGTGATAGAATAAGAAAAGACCACTTCCCCAAGGGAATGAGTTCAGTGAGTGAAACCAGGGCACATGCCCACATACAAAGAATTCTGTACACTTTTGTATCTATTCCTTTCAATTCTCTCTGCTTCTTCTTGCTCCTGGATCCTGCTGCCTCTTGAATTCTTGCTAACTCTCTGTGTTTTGTTATCCCCAGGTCCCTAAGAGAGAGGATCTGATTGGTTCCACAAATCACAATAGTCCCTCCTGAGCAACCTCTCACACCAGGCCTGTAGAATCTAACAGAGAGCAGACCATGTCTGTTCATTTATATCCCCACCCTAGTCTCAGCTCTCAGCCCAAGACTGATGAGTAGAGGAGTATAAATACCTCAGCTCCCTCAACCCTGATGGGATTGTCTGTGATGGGATCCTCATGTTTCCAAACCTCTCTGCAGAATAGTTACCAAGTTACTTTCTGTGGGATTTTGCTTGACATCCCACCCTTGTTTGTCTTCCTTTCAACTTTGTCCCATGTCCCCAATGCTCTAGATTTTTCTGGGAAAAATTCCTATATCAAGGGTCCTATGATAAACTCTACATTCTATTTGAAGACTTTTTTTTTTTTTTAATAAATTTATTTATTTTAGTTGGGGGCTAATTACTTTACAATATTGTAGTGGTTTTTGCCATACATTGACATGAATCAGGATGGGTTTACATGTGTTCCCCATCCTGAACCCCCCTCCCACCTCCCTCCCCATCCCATCCCTCTGGGTCATCCCACTGCCCCAGCCCTGAGCATTTGTCTCATGCATTGAACCTGGAATGGTGTTATGTTTCACATATGATAATATACATGTTTCAATGCTATTCCCTCAGAACGTCCCACCCTCAACTTCTTCCTCAGAGTCCATAAGACTGTTGTATGCATCTGTGTCTCTTATTCTGTCTCACATATAGGGTTATCGTTACTATCTTTCAAATTCCATATATATGCATTAGTATACGGTATTGGTATTTTTCTTTCTGGCTTACTTCACTCTGTATAATGGGCTCCAGTTTCATCCATCTCAATAGAACTGATTCAAATGTATTCTTTTTAATGGCTGAGTAATATTCCATTGTGTATATGTACCACTGCTTCCTTATCCATTCGTCTGCTGATGGACATCTGGGCTGCTTCCATGTCCTGGCTATTGTAAACAGTGCTGCGATGAACATTGGGGTACACGCGTCTCTTTCAATTCTGGTTTCCTCAGTGTGTATGCCCAGCAGTGGGGTTGCTGGGTCATATGGCAGTTCTAGTCCCAGTTTTTAAAGGAATCTCCACACTGTTTTCCATAGTGGCTGTACTAGTTTGCATTCCCACCAACAGTGTAAGAGGGTTCCCTTTTCTCCACACCCTCTCCAGCATTTATTGCTTGTAGACTTTTGGATAGCAGCCATTCTGACTGGCGTGAAATGGTGAAGACTCTTTTCTTTGGGGCACTTTCACACAATTATCCTAGGGCTTGCTTTTGGGGAGCCAATCTCAGAAAAGGCATTTCATATTTTCCTCTTGGGAGTTTTCAATCTGCCCTTCTTAAGAGGCTGCTTTATGGATTTTGGCTTATATTCATAAGAAAAAGCCATTTTACATTCTGCTAAGCCATGTAGAGATTGGCTGTCTTTGAGGCAGAAGCCGATCTTTGATCTATTCAGCTGTGATCAGGGGTGCAGGGTCATGTGGAACAGAGAGAATCATAACCTGTGCATACCCTTTATCAGGGGCTTGGCCATAAGCTTTGGAAGCCTCTCTGAGATAAGAAGCAGAATCCTAGAGCTAGAAAGCTCCCTTGAAAACACTTTCATATTTATCTGGATAATTCCTCTTGGGCATAAGTATGGCAAGGTGATAACAAGTAAAGGGAATAATTGCAAACTGTGTATGTCAAATTGAAGAAACCATAGTGCTTCAGTGGTGGAAATAGTATGGAAATGACAATGTGTCAATTGCGATCATAAAGCAGCACCTTAAAATGTGAAAGACAAAAACATAAGAAACAAACTTGGGAGTACAGTATCAAGAGGGAAAACACACCGCCAGGTATGTGCAAGCGCACATACACAAGCATGCAAACACACATACACCCACCCACATATACATCACCTCTTCTCACTGAGAGCAATTAGAGGTTGAACCACATTTAAGAACCTTAAATGAGAATGGTATCTCCTTAAATTTCCATTAACTCACTCAGAGGGGAAGTCTGACCACCCATGGGGAAGAAACTGATGACAGCTATTTACAAGGCAGCAAGGGAACACTTTATTTATGGTTGTATTCTGGTTTTGATTTTTGAATTGTTAGGTATCTATCATTCATTCTGTAAATTGCATACAGCAACCTAGTAGGTGTTTGCAGATTAAATAATTCAACTGCAAGAATAATAAAATACTAAAAATTCCTTTATACTCAATAACTATTGATACTCAATAACTATTGATACTCATCCTAACTCATACACAGACATCACAATATAAAGTAACACTACAAAACAGCCATTACATGAAAGAAATCACAAAACATATAAGGTGCTTTTGAAGGAAATGAGGAGAAACGTCCACAAACATTCCTCTTCCCAAATTTATTCGTGATGACCTCACATAGCACAATGGTCCAAACTCTACCCACAAAAGGGAGGGGAAAAAAACCAGTGTTCTCTAGGGGACAAATTAAGGTTTTAATTTTTATTCTTGAACTATTATTCTTTGTTGCCTGACAGGATTTTTTTCTTTGTATTAAAAGGAATTGTGCCAGAGAGCAGGGAATAAAAACCATTAAGACTTGGTACCTGCTCCTATGGGGATGGTGAGCATGGGCATAATCATAAAACAAAGGAAAACATGCTATGTATTCTCATTCCAGCTGATGAAATCAAGGTTGGCCTCAAGGAAGAGGTCTACATATTTGAACTAGACTTGAGAGAAGGATGTACTGTGCTAAGTTGCTTCAGTCGTGTCCAACTCTTTGCGATCCTATCGACCATAACCCACCAGGCTCCTCTGTCCATAGGATTCTCCTGACAAGAATACTGGAGTGGGTTGCTGTGCCCTCCTCCAGGGGATCTTCCTGACCCAGGGATTGAACCTGCATCTCTAAAGTCTCCTGCGTTGGCAAGCAGGCTCTTTACCACTAGAGCTACTTAGGAAGTCCTAAAAGAAGGATACAATTTCCAAAAAACGTGGGGTGGGGGGCGGGAAATAGGAAACTCTAAGCACTCATTCTTGTGATTACCACTTTCCCCTACCACAGGTAACTCCTTTAAGTCTTAGCTTCTTTCTCTTTCAGAGATTCTCATTCATCTGTCCTTAAGAAGAGAAGCAGAAAGCCCAAGTGGATTTTTTTTCTTTCAAAAAGAAGTAATTATTTGTTTCTGAAAAGTTTCTCAAATTTATCTTAGTCTCCATTACCACTTCTGCTACTAAAGTTCAGACTTGCATTATTGTTCCCCCTTGACTTTTGCAAGAGTCCTCTATTTCTAGTCTCCAATCAAATTGCTAGCACTCTTAGACCAATATTTTCAAAATAAGGTTCTAATCATGTCAGTCTTTTCACTCAAAACCCTTCAGTGGAACCCAAACAACTGCCAAATTGGGTATATATCCCTCAGTTTAGCATTCAGATGGACACAAATTTTCAGACCAAAATGAAGAAAGGGCAACATCATGTTCACAAAGCAGAAAGACCAGCATCCAGAAGACATTGTACTATGTGCTAAGTCACTTCAATTATGTCCAATTCTTTGTGACCCCCATGGGCAGTAGCCCATCAGGCTCTTCTGTCCATGGGATTCTCCAGGCAAGAACACTGGAGTGGGTTGCCATGTGCAGTTGCAATGAAAAGCCAAATAAGGTTTCTTGTGAAACTTAACAAGCTGGTTCTAAAATTCATATGGAAGAGCAAAGGGGAAGAAATAGGCAGGACAGTTCTGAAGAGGTAAAAGAAGTGGAATGTTCTCCCTTTCAGAAATTGAGATTTATTCTAAAGTTATAATACATAAAAAGCAGTGTGATACTATTGGTGCAGAGATGGGGAAATTTTTCTTACATGAAGCAATATTCATAGCCCAGATACTGTCCTTTGAATTTATGGAAATGTCTATATATGACAGAGGTGGTACTAATGCATCAATGAGAAAAATTTAATGTTGGAATAATTAATTTAATTTAGAGGGAAAAGTTTATCACCATGTATTTAAATGCACTCCAGGTGGATTAAACATTTAAATATGCTATGGAAAATTTTTGTGTGTACAACAGAATATAGAATAATTTTATGATCTTCAAGTGGGAAAGGATTTCTTAAACAAGAGTGAAAAGTATTCATCATAAAGGAAAAGATTTATATATTTAATTCAGTAAAAGTTCAAAACATCTGGAAGATGCCTTAAAAGAAAAAAGATACACATCAAATCTGTAAAAGATATATGTAATGCATATAACTGACAAAGGTTTGGTATCCAGACTATACAAAGAATGCCTAAAAACCAATAAGAAAAAGACAAACAAATCAGTAGAAAGATAGCAAAACAAAACTGTCAACTCACAAAGGAAAAAGTTCAACAGGCAATAAACATAGAATGCCCAATCAATTGCTGATGACAATGTAGAACAATGGAAACTGAGAGTTCACATTGGTACAATTTTGGTGAGCAGCTAGCAACATTAAAACAAGTTGAGTACACATAGCTTAATCTTAACCTAGCAATTTCTCTCCTATTTACTGTATATTTTAGAAAAAGTTTCATGCGTGTACCCAAGGAGTCACATGACCAACAGTTTCCTCATCATGTGCTCATCAATTATTAATTCATCTCCACTGTTTTCTTTGGTGTGGAGCTTCTCCAGTTCTCATCCATCTTTTGGGATGCACTGTGGAAGATGTGGAGGAAAAGATTTCGAACCCTCCAGCTTGCCCTGCTCCTAAGTATTACAGTTAAGAAAGAAGCTTTGTTCCTCACATCATATACAAAAAAAAAGCTCAAATGGCTTAAAGATATAAATGTAAGACCTGAAACCATAAACTCTTAGAAGAGAACACAGGCAGGACACTCCTGTGTACAGCAAAGGAAATCATCAATAAAACAACCTACTAAATGGGAGAAACATTTGAAAATGATATGACCAATAAGAGATTAATATCCAAAATATATAAATAGCTCATACAACTCAATATAAAAAAACAATTAAAAATGGACAAAAAACCTAAATAGATATTTTTCCAAAGAAGACAAACAGATGGTTAACAGGCACATGAAAAGCACCCAACATTGACAATTATTAGAGAAATGCAAATCAAAACCACAATGAGATATCACCTCATACCTGTCAGAAGACCAGCTGTCACTCCCTGGTGGTCCAGTGGTTAAGACTCCATGTTTCCACTGCAGGGGGCACAGGTCTGATCTCTGGTTAGAGAACCAAGATCTTGCATACTGTGTGGCCAAATAAAATTTGAAAAGATCTACAAATATATTACAACATTGTCAAGGAAGCAGAGAAAAGGGAACCCTTGTACACTGTGAGAATGTTAAGTTGGTACAGCTACAATAGAAAATGTCCACTATAGATGTTCTTCAAAAAACCAAAAAACAGAGCCATCATATTATCCAGCAATTCCACTTCTGGTTATATATCCAAAAACAAAAACTCTAACTTGAAAAGACACGTGCACCCCAGTGTTCACAGCAACATTATTTACAAAGGCCAAGACATGGAAGTAACCCAAATGTCCCTCAACGGATGAATGGATAAAGACAATAAATATTGGATAAAGTAATATTCCAATATCAATGGAATATTACTCAGCCATAAAAAGAACGAAATTCTGCTCTTTGCAACAATGTGGATGGACCTAGAGAGTACTATGCTTTGCAAAATTAATCAAACAGAGAAAGACTAATACTATTATCACTTACAGTGGAAGCTAGAAAAATAAGACAAATGTATTTAACAAAGCAGAAAAAAGAAAGCTTGCAGCGATTTCTCACCTGTCTTTGAGTCACAGATCTGCCACTTGCTAACCATCTATCCTTGGGCAAATTTTAATCTAAGTCTCAATTTCCTCATCTGTTAAGGAGGGCTAATAAAATCCACCTCAAAACTAAGAAACTAATATTGTGCAATACCAATAACGAAACTATAGATTTTATTTCAATTTCCCCAGTTTTTTCACTAATATCTTTTCCCCAAAATTCAATCCAGGAGGCCACATTATATTTAGTTGGTCCTATCTCCTTAGTCTCCTCCTCTCTGAGACAATTCCTCAATCATTCTCTTTCAGGATCCTGGCACTTTTGAAGAGTAATGGTCAAGTATTTTGCTGAATATCCCTCATCATGGGTTTGCCTGATGTCTTCACGTGATTAAACTACAGTTATGGATTTTGAGAAAAAGTTACCACAAAACTGATGAGTCTTATTTATTACATTATACAGAAGGTACATGATATCAACATGCCTTATTACTGGTGATATTTGGTTACCTAGTTTTTTTTTATTTTGTGGCAATTCATTAAGTTACATACTAAATTATTGCATTTAATACATATATTTGAATGTATATTCTTAAGTTGAAGTAACTATATAGTTATGTATGTGTTATATATCACACATATATGTTATATAACAAAACATATAAATGTTTTGTTCAAATGTTTTTAATAAAGCTTAAAAACATAAACCACAGAATAGGGAAAGATATTTGTAAGAGTTATAGTTGAGAAAAGAATAATTTCTAAAGTATGCAGAGTTTCTACAATCAATAATAAATAGACAGCTAATTTTTTTCAATGGGCAAAACACTTGAACACATATTTCACAAAAGTGGATATCTAATCAGCCAATTGACACATGGAAGAGTCACAATCTCATTAGTCATCACACACAAAAAATTAAAATCACAAGAAGATACCACCACATACACCAAACTGGCAAAACTAAAAAGTCAGAAAATATAAGTGTTGGTTTGATTAGAGAGCTACTAAACTCTTCTTCACTGCTGGTTAGAGAGTATATTGGCAAAAGAACTTTGGAAAATAGTTATGAATTATTTGTTAAAATTTGATAAACCCTGTGACCAAGCAATGCCACCTTTACAATATACTCAAAACAAACACATATACTTGTACATCAGAATATTTGTGCAACAGTTCTTAAAGTGCCTTATTTATATTTGTCAAAAACTGGGAACATCCATCAAATGGATAAACAAATTGTGGTATATTTATACAATGGGACATACATAGCAATAAAAATGAAAAAAGCACAGCTACACACAACAATGTGAATAAATTTTACAAATACAGTTTTGAATAAAATAAATCAGCTATAAAAAAATACATAGATCACAAACCCATCCATATATAGTTCAGAAACAGGCAACACCTAAAGGGGTCTATTTGTAAGAGTTCTAACTATAAAGTAAATCAAGGACATTACTACCATGAAAAGGCAAATAGTGGCTACCTCTAGATAGGAGGGAGGTGTGTGTGACTTAAAAAATGGGGGGGGGGCACAGAGAGTTTCTGGAGGGTTTCTGGAAATATTATACACTTTTGCCTAAGTAGTGTTACATGGACATTCACTATACTATTTCAAATACATTAAGTTTCAAAACATTTATAAGCTAATTGGGGAAATGTTAATAGTATTATGGAATTGTTGTCAATGTTTTTAGGTGAGATAATGTACTAAGGTTGGGTAATTTATGTGATCTTTTAGTGTGTGCATGTATGTATACCCAGTCACTTACTTCATGTCTGACTCTTTGCGACCCCATGGACTGTGCCCACCAGGCTCCTCTATCCATGGATTTCCCAGGCAAGAATACTAGAGTGGGTTGCTATGCCCTCCTCCAGGGAGTCTTCCAACCCAGGGATTGAACCCGAGTCTCCTGCATCTCTTGCATTGCAGGTGGATTCCTTACCCATTGAGTCACCTTTTAGAGATGTGTGCCAACATATCTACAGATGAAATATTTGATTTCTTGAGATTTTATTCAAAATAATCTGTGAAGAGTGGAGAGTGGGTCAGAGCACAGATGAAACAAGACTGGTCATGTACTGATAAACGTCAAAGGAAAGAAATGGGCACAGCAATTGTCTATACTTTGGGTGCAGTTTTTACATTCTATAGGAAAAAAGTTTTTTTAAACAATTTAAACATACTCAGAGTCTCTCTTCCTCAGATTTATGGACAGGAAGAGACAAAAAATACTAAAGAGGAGAGAATTAGGATTAGAAGCACAGATATGTTAAGAAAAGGGAGGCTGGCTTTTCTTCCAAGGCTGAGAAAAAGATAAGTTTACAGCGAGAAAAATAGACACCCAGTGAACTAACATCAAGTAATCTCTATCCCATTAGCAGGCTTCCCAGGTGGCTCTGTGGTAAAGCAGGAGACCCAGATTTGATCCCTGAGTCAGGAAGATCTCCTGGAGGAGGAAATGGCAACCCATTCCAGTATTCTTGCTTGAGAAATCCCATGGACAGAGGAGTCTGGCTGGCTACAATCCATGGGGTTGCAAAAGTCAGACACAAATTAGCAACTAAACAACAACAAATCCTCTCAGCAAAGTAAGAAGCACATTCCTCTCCATGGAGGAAGCCCAGGGGGAGACAGAACTGGGTCCTGAAGAGGAAACAGATTGAACCATCTTCTTTATGGAGATATAAGTAAGTCGGCAAATAGAAGGTAAAATTGGTAAATATGGTAATGTCATAGTATTATACCTTTTGATACTCTAATTTCTTAGTAGGATTCTCACTATGACACAATTCACAAAGATTTCTAAAATTTAGTAATCCAGCATTCTTAGTTTCACCCTTAACTAACAGGTTAGTTATTCTGAACTTTGTCCCTGGGCTATAAGTCAGCTCTGGTATATGGTCAGATCACCTCTGTTGTGGCCCTTTAAATGGGCCGGAACTTGGGGGTACAGAGTTGACCGATAAGAAAGTGAAAGAAGGAAGAGGCTGAGCAGGCTGAAGGGGCAGAGAGAGAGAAAGAGAGAGAGAGACACGGGGACCAGTGCTCTAATGGAACAAAGGCATTTATTTAACATATTGTGGGCATATATGTACTCTCTTACAAGATAGCCCTTTTTAGCAGAGACAGGGATCAAAAATCTAACAAGTCATCTAGAAAGCCAGAGGCTAGAATCATTCTCAAGAGAGGGGGTTGTAAAAGTTACTTTACAAATCAGAAAGGAAGAGTTGTAAATGGCTGCTGTTCACCATATGGAATTTCCATACGAATGTGATACATGAATTTCTATTATCCCCGAAAGCTGGCTTGCCGGCTCTCTGGCACCTGTATTCAGGTGCTGTTAAGGAACATAGAATTCATGCAAGACTGAAAACAGCACACAGGAAGCCTCCTGTTAAATGTATCCTGACAACCTCTGATTTCCAAAGCTGAAAAACCTGACCTTCTTTATCTTCTGCTACAGTTGGGGAAATAACTGTTCTAAAGCACAAAAACCTGATCAGTTTCCCTGAGGAGCAAGGACTCTTGAGCTTTGGTTATTTATCACTGGAGCTGTTGGCAATGGATTTAGTAAACCTGAGGAAAGAGCCTCCAATTACGTAAGTAAAAGCAAACACATCACCTCAGTTCTTGCTTGTTTGACAAAACACAGTGAATACATGTCTCTGGCAAAGTCAAAACTTATCCCTTCATCACATTTTCCACATCCAGAAAATCATTTGTACCACTACAATTATTTCCTTATTATTCAAAGCATGCATCTTTGATGAAATGTTTTCTAGAGAATTCCCACCATGCTTGAGATATTGTACCCCTATCCAAAACACATCACTGATCTTTGCAACACACTCCTACCAGGTACACAACTCCTACCAACATCAGCATCCTCTTGACCTGTGACTCACCCTTGCACCACCATCTCACACCCAAATTTCAGCTCTACCCCCAATCAGAAGTAGCTTACCGGCCATAAGGTGCTTTCATCATGTTTTGGACTCTTCGCATGAATCTCAGGGGTCTACAAATAACCTCTTCAATTTTTCTCATATCCACAGTGGTCACTGCACCTTCTGAACCCTCAGTTTCCTCATCTATAAAATGAGAGGGCAGATAATGGACTCCAAGATCATTATGAGCTCTGTAATTCCACAGTTCCTTGCTATCTGTGCATGAGGTTAGGCCGAGCAAGTGAATAAGTCAACTTTGGTTGTCAACTGTCTGTCCAGTCTCTTGTGTCAATGTTCTGTACACACCTTAACAGAACATTTCCTCATCTGAGAATTCTATAAAGTCTGTGAAGGAAGTTCAGTTTACTTTAACAAGAAGAATTGTTTAATTTTTTGTTTGCTTCTTCTTTTTAAGTGGATGAATTACAACTTTATCTTTGCACTGTGGTGTCTCTGTTCACAGCTAGTTCTCATGAGTTTAGTTATGACCAGGAATAAGCACAGATCTTTATTATCAAAGTGTAGTGGGAATTGTTTAAAATTTATTCTTAGACCAAGCCTTGGCCTCCTGGGTCCTCCTTACTACACCTGGGACTATCTGTGGGCATCATCAATTTAAATGCATCCCATGCTGGATCTCCTATACCACAACACTTTATGCAGTTGAATACGCTCCATTTGGAGTTTTTCTTGTTTACCTCTTACTTATTTTTGGATGCTGTCTCAGGTACAATTTTTGGTAAGTTGAATCAGTGTCACCAAGGTCCAATAAGGAGAACAAAACCCATGCTAGGTAGGTCAGTAGAGCTAGAACCTTACAGAAGGAACCATCCAAGAGGAGCTGGAAACAAAACAGGGATTTCTGGTGGGAACTGGACCACAAAGGATGAGACCTCCAGGCCAGAACTGGAACCACAGAGGAGACACAGCACTGCTAGATGCAGTGGCAAAGCAGAGAGGAGAGAAACACCTCCGGGCCTCCCCATCCCAAACTTCCGTCTCTTGCCGGAACTCTCATTAGCTGAACCTCATCAGAAGGCAGTGGGTGAGGGAACCCAAGCAATGCAAGCAGCCCCTTGGGAGTCAAGGCGGGGAAGGGCAGGGAATGGATCCTAGAGAAAAAAAATGAATAACCTGTACAAGTACCGGAAAAGGAAACACAAATAACCAAATCATAGGAAAACGTGTTCACCCGCATTAGTCATTAGGGAAATGGAACTTTAAAGTACAATCAGATACCATTTCACCTCACACGAAAAATGCTAGAAAATTCAAAACATGAAAAGTTATATATACTGTTTAAGGAATAAATCACATATGGAAAAGTGTAAAGAACAATCATTCAGAGGAGTGTTATTTCTGTGTGGGAGTAAGGTGGAGGCCCACAAGCATAGCTACTCTTTTTTAAGTATGATATATACTTCATAATTAAAAACATGACTTTAGAGGTCCTAAAAGTTCATACTCCCTCTCCCTAATTGTAAATGGGAAGAAAACAGCAGTAACAATCACACATTTATGTAGTCGTGGTACCTTCACTATGGCTGCTAACCATGACCAAGTTGTTGATATTGTCTGTGTTGTTTCAGTTTCCACAGTGAAGACAACAGTAATAAATACTAGTGAAATGAGGATAATAGTAACACTTTCATAGAATGATTATTAGATAACAGAGCACATGGGAAATGCTCTGCAATGGCACCCAGCAGAAGGCAGATGTCTATTATTTTGCTCACATCACACATCAGCTTGGAGTGTTCCCCCCATCTACTATCTACTGAATGGTACTCATCCAAGGCCTGCAGACCCTCCCTTTCACCCTAGCTGATTTCTCCCTCTTTTAAATACTTAGACTTCCTGTTTTCTGAACCATTTATGAGGCATTTAACATGTATTTAAAAGACAAGAGATTTATATGACCTGAAGAGAAATCAGAGTATCCCATGTATTTATTTATTTATTCATTCATCCTTTATGAGGCATTTATCAGGTATTTATTCTTTTATTCATCCAGCATCTCATGGGCTAGGTACTTGGGAACACAGAAGTGACTAAAACAAATACAGTTACCACATCCGGGATCCTGTGGCCTGGGGAGGGAGACAGACATTCAACAAATGAGCAGGCATAAAATTATTTAATCCAGCTGTTGCTAAGTGCTATCAAGACGAATGTGGGATGCACTGAGAACCTGTCACAGAGGAAGCTCACCAGCCTGCAGAGTCAAGAAAGATTTCCAGGAAATGACATTCAAGTTGAGACTTAAAGGATATACTCTTTCTATTGTCACCATAGACGATAAATATTTATTTAGGATATATAACCTGGATGGAATGTCTATGCACATATACTTACAGAAAAAAAACAGCTGCAGGAGGTACCACGCTTTTAAGTACCAAATGAACAGAATGTACCTTATACATATGTTCGGAATCCCCAAGGGTTAGAGACCTTCTTAGAAACATTTTATATAAAACATGAGATTTGAGCAGGGCCTTAACTGGAAAGGTGGAAAACTAAGACAAGGGAGGGAGAAAACAGGCTTTCCTGATAGGGGAAAATATAATATATGGGCAGAGCTAGGAAAAGGCAGGACAGATTTAGACAGGTTGCTTGAATCAAGGAGTGACGTAGGAGGTAATTAAAGACAAAGGGTTGGGTCACAGAGGGGCTTGCTTTATCCTACATGGAATTTTCTTCCTTTTTTGAAGGAATGACTTTCTTTGAGGCTCTCAAAGAAAGTCTTGGACCCCTCTTTATCGAAAAATAAAAAGGAAAAGAAGGAAATTGCATTCATAAAGCTGCATACAATTTCAGGAGTTCACCACAATCCCCCTGAACTCCCATTTAGCAATCCCTGCTATAAGCAGGTAGCACTGAAAGGATGTGAGTAAAGGAAAGGTGGCATATTTCAAACTGTTTAGAAGACTTCACTTGCCTGAGGGTTGGCAGCAAGGTCAACTGAGAAACTGTTGCAGGATAGTGGAAGCTGGAGCTCACACAGCCCTGAACTAACTCTAGGCATTCATTAATAAAGTAAACTAATATTTAGTGAGAGCTCACTCTGGGACAGGCCTGGTGCTCAGTGTTAATGAAGAAGATCAGATCACTGCTCTCAAGGAGCTCCAAGCTAGACAGGATGAGAAAGGTAAGCAGTCACAGATGTGGAGGGAATCATAGCAGCAACAGATTGCCTTACCCAAAACTTTACACAGCCCGTTCCGCAGAGAATCAAGTCAACATCTTTAATATCACGTTCAAGGCACTTCACTAAGTAGCCACACCTCACCTTTCTGCTGTCATTTCCACTTAGGTCCCAATGACAGCTTCTGTCAACACACACCTGCATCCCGCAGGTCGACCACACTAGACTCTTTGACTGTCTTCTGACACTGTTTTGCCTTTTCCTGCCTCCGTTCTGTCACTATGTTCGTCCTACCAGCTGTGCCTGGTCAAGTGCCTACCTATTACCCATGGCTTCCCTGGTTGCTCAGATGCTAAAGAATCTGCCTGCAGTGCAGGAGACCCCGCTTTGAACCCTGAGTCAGGAAGATCCCCTGGAAAAGGAAGTGGCAACCCACTCCAGTATTCTTGCCTGGGAAAGCCCATGAACAGAGGAGCCTGGCAGGCTACATTCCATAGGGTTGCAAACAGTTGGGAATGACTTGGCGACAAAACAACAACAAGGCCCAGCTGAGGTGTTGTGGTGTCTCCCTATTCATTCTGCCCTGAGTTAACTGTGCGTCAGTCTCCCCCAGTACTCCCTAAGCTGGAGCGGGCAGGGTGTCCTCCTTTGATCTCATGCTGGGACGGGCCCAGTTTCCTGTGCTGGCAGGTGCTCAGTATACACACTGAACCAAAAGGCAACAGCCTGGGGAGAGAACAGGGCCAAGGGAGAGTTGGGAGCCATCAGCAAGCCTTGGTGGTTGGAATCAGAAAAGGTAAACTTCCTGTTCATCTTCTCCTGGAAGAATTCAACCTGAGGGGAGGGCGGAAGGTCATCCCAGGGCACACACCATGCACTCAGGAAATACAGGTTTAAAAATATGGGACATTCATATCCAGGTAACTCAGATCACCTATTTATGATAGCTATTTATAATGAGACCTTGGGGCTTCCCAGGTGGTGCTAGTGGTAAAGCACCGGCCTACCAATGGAGGAGACGTAAGAGACTAGGGTTTGATCCCTGCGTCGGGAAGATTCCATGGAGGAGGCATGGCAACCCACTCCAGTATTCTTGTCTGGAGAATCCTCATGGACAGAAGGTCTGGCGGGCTACAGCCCATGGGATCTCAAAGGGTCGGATACGACTGAAGCGACTTCTCACGCAGGCAACTCAGATCACCCTATCTATAATGATGTGAGTTCCCACAATCTGAGGATAAAGTCTACTCTCACAATGACCAGTTTTGGATGCAGACTTCCACACTTCTAGTGGATTATAATTGTTTAATTATTAAGAAAAGAGTTTACTTGTAAAGGACAAACAGATATACGACTTAGTCATCCTTGGAAGTCTTACAGGGTCACTCAAATAGCTCTTGCTTTTAATACTTTAACAAGTGCGGGTGCAACCTCATTGACCCATCACCTCACCTTTGCACTATCAAATACTCAGGACGGTGCCAAGGAAGACTGAATTCTTTGGCTCGACCACAGTCGCAACAGGATGGGTGCACATTTCGCTCTTTCGGGTACGAGGAGATACAGGTGCCTTTCCAGGCCAGTTGCGCGAAAGGAAGAGGCCGTGCCTGACTGAGGTGCGTTAGGCAGACCACCCACCAGAGCGGTGCCAGGTCCCAGCCAGTGCCGCGTCTCCTCAACTTGACTGAAGAAGCGGCGGGGCCCAGGACTTCCCCCTGGCCCGCTAGTCTGTGCGGTGCTCTGCTCTCCAGCCTAGGCGGGCAGCCCAACGCAGGTGCGCAGCGCTCTTTACGCGCAGTCTTCCCGCCTGGTATCCCGCCCGCCACCTCCGGGCCCCGCCCGCCCCGCCCTGGGACCCACGACGGGCTGATCCGATTGGCCGAGGGCGGCGGGGGCGGGCGCGGGGCGCCCCGGGAGGCCGGGGTTTAGGGGCAAAGGCGGTGGAGGGGCTGACCTGGCGCACCCGGAGGGCTGGGTGCCGCATGTCCCCGAAGACCCGACTGAAGCGCCGAGGCCGGCTCAGGATGAGGACGCGCTGGGCAACCCCTCGCGGTGCGGCGGAGCTGCTCGTGCTGCTCCTCCCGGGCTTCGGGCTGGTGGAGCCCTCTGGCCGCTCAGGTAACCGCGGGCGCGTCCGCCGGCCGGCCCGCTAGAGACCTCGACGCCGCCGGGCCGGACGACTGTTCTTGGTTCGGGTTCGGGCTGCGCGCCGGGGTCCTGTCACCTCGGCTGAACAAGTGAGCGGAAGGGAGGTGCGGGGAGAAGGCGCTCCGTTACCCTCCGGAGTCCGGGAGGAGCACGGGGTGGGGCGAGGAGGCGCGGGGCTTTTCTCGTGCGGAGGGCCTGGAGTCCACCGTAGGGGAGGCACCAAGAGTGTCTTTTCTGAACGAGTCTCCCGCTCCTTCCTCGTCCTTTCCTCTAAAATCTTGCATCGCTAGGGTTTAGGGCTTCTCAACAGCCTCCTCACCCACCCACCCACCTCACGCCGCAACCCGCCGTCTCGGCCCTCCTTCGCCCCTTGGTTACCTTGGCCGCTCAGTGTCAAGAGGAGCTTTCCACCCACAGCGCCAGAATGAAACAGCGATTCTCTGACTTCAGTCTGCTCGTGGTGCCCGTCAAAAAGCCATGTCTCCTACAGTGACTATGGCCAAGACTCTGATATGATGCTATCCCTCAATGCCTCGAGCTGCGACTCTTTCTTCTAATTGGCTTATCGGGCTCCAAACGTTTACCCCAACCCCCACTCCAGAGGCCGAAGTTCCCGCAGTGGAGCCCAGATTGCTTGCCCAGAGACCTCTTGCCTCTCACTTGAGAAGCAGGGCGAGGAGCAGACACCCTTCACTGATGCTCTGAGTAGTGCCTGCCCGACCCCCACCCCTTGGCAGCACCCGGAGTTTACTTTTAATCTCTCTTTCTGCCTTGGCAAAAGATGTGCCAAGGACTTTGTTTCTTAGTCTGGCTGCTTCATAGGCAATTAGTGAGCTGTCCCCACCTACCACTTCTGTCATCATGTCAGAATGAGGAAGTAAAAGATGGTCAAGGGAGTTTTTTAAAATCTTCGGTTTACTTGTGGTGTTTACTTTCTTCGCGGCTAAACTGAGTTACTGTCTGATTGTTCAGATCATGAGTACCATCATCTTATCTATGTGAAGAACTTTATCGCTGACCTTATTTTGATTCACCCTTCTGCATTCTTCTTTGATCCCCCATATTGGAAACTACCAAAAGGCCTTTATTGCTGTGAGAATTCTGTTCTGCCTGCCCCCATAAACCAAGGAGAAAATGATCATGGCAGGAGCTAACTGTAGTGGAAACGCACTAGCCTTTCAATCACTAAACTTGGTTTCCACCTGCATTTGCTTTATCTTATCTCTTTTGTCTCCTTTATAGAACTCAAGATTTTCTTAATTTCTGCAATCTCTGTAATTCCTGGCCTCTCTCATCAACCAAGAGCAAAGAGCACTAACTTAATGCCATTCTTCTTGCAGGAGGTCCTCAAAGGTGTTTGTTTTCCTGCATCTTTCCCCACATTGAGCACCTGCTCTGGTCAGACTTGTGGCCCTATTGAGAGAAGCACTGGGATTTTGAAACCTCAGCCATTTGGGTAGCTTGTTTGGCACTATGTCAGCTTCATGATGCTGGTGATGGTGTGTGCTTCATCACATGTATGCAGCTAGGTTTGTGCAGATGGTCTCCAATACTCAGATTCAGGGGAAGTACTACTGTGTCCTTGGGAGGATGCCAATTGCTTAGTTAGCTTTTTTTGCCTCCTTGGAGGGCTAGCAGCTTGAAGTACACTAATTCTTCAGAGACTCCCGAGGTTTTCATCAGCCCACACGACCCAATCTGAACTCCATGACTTTCTGACTCCTAGTACATTGCTCTGGACCCAACCATCACTTTAGGACGGTTATTGAACTGGCAAATCCAGACTTCTGGGTCTCTCCTAGTGTACACTCTGCACATATAGTAGCAACTCCATAAAATGCTTAACAGTGTGGGCTCAGGAAGTTCCCCTGAAACTAAAAAAGTAGCAATCTTCATCCTTTTTGCCTTCCCAAACCATCTCCTCTCCATGTGTCTGTGGGTTACAAAATGTTGAGGTCCAGTTTCTCTTTGGAATGTGCAAAGCTCTTTGGTTTGGATTTTGTAACATAGGAGTTACTTAACAATCTTACAATAAGAAAGAGCTTTCCTGTGATGGTCTAAAAATTCATATTCAATTTATGATACTGCTATGTAGCTCTTTCCTCTTAAACACCAGTAGAATGTTTATATAAAATGAAACATTTAAAAAAGTGCTCTGGGGATGATGAGGTGATGAGTCTTCTTTTCATTGACCTCTCTTTTAGACTTGTCCCAATATTGTATTTGTAGGTAAATATTAAAACTCCTTTTAGGGCCAGTATAAAGTGAATAAGATGCAATATAAGGCTATCAGTAAAGAATCTGTTTTATAAATTGCTCTGCAATCACCATTTCAAAGTGTAATACGTTTCTGATATATTTCATAGACCCTTATTTAACAAATTTTTAAAATTATTTTCACATTTTCCAAACCTCTCCCACCCCAACCTACTTTCCCACTAGGGTCACAAGACTGGAACAGACTGAACAGCTTCTTTGTAAGGGTAAAGAAAGATATGAGGAACTATCATGAGACTACAAGACTTGCCCTGGGTTATATATTATGTATGAATGCTTACACATTATATATGAAGGCTAATAACAAGTTTCCTTAAATCATATCAATAATTAATGTATTAGCTAAGTGATCACTATAGGTGTCAAGCATTGATATTACATACATGATTAAAAGATTTAGAATGAGACAAGTATCTACAATCGTAGATGTTAAAAGCTTGGCAACTCCTTTTCAACATAGCTACTCCACACCTCTCCTACAGTCTTTCAGAATTTCTACAACCTTGTTAAGTCCATGGGTGTCCTAGAAGTTAAACATATAGTAAATGAAAGTGAAAGTATTAGTCACTCAGTCATGTCTGACTCTTTGGAACCCTCTCCTGTAGTCCATGGAATTCTCCAGGCAAGAATACTGAAGTGGGTAGCCATTCCCTTCTCCAGGGAATCTTCCTGAGCCAGGGATTGAACCTGGATCTCCTACACTGCAGGTGGATTCTTTACTGTCTGGGCTACCAGGGAAGCAAATGGGAAAGGGTAAATTTTTTTTCTCTTCCAGAGTACTTATAAGGCAGCACTGTCACCTAAGTGCACATGCCCAATACAGATGGAATTCAAATTACCTAAAATGCTACCAGCATGATGTATTAAAGTTGTGGACATCTGTTCAAGAACAATATGCAGTGAACTTAGCAGAGACCTGTAAAGCCTGCAAAGCTAGGAAAACTGAATTAGTGGAAGCATAGGGTGTTAGCACTGGAAGTAACTTAGATTTTTATACTCTACTGCTTTCATCTCACATTTGGAGATGAGAAGACCCTGGGGAGATTAAGTGAATTCCCCAAGGTATCCCAGCTAACCAGAAGCAGAGGTAGATCTTCAGTCTAGGACCCCTAACTCCTTATTCCACTGCTCTTGCCACTGTTCTAAGCGCTGTAGCTAATCCATTGGATTCTGCAAAGGCAACTTGGAAAATCTTGGGTCAAAGAGCACACGGCAAAGTGCCCAGGAAGAAGAGCAGGGAGATTACAGAGCAGGAGAGGGGAAAGTTCCAGCAGGGGTGCACTGCCCACTCTCCCGCAGAAGCCGACTTCTTTGTTTCTGCATCAGTACCTGATCCTTTGGAGCACAACAGAGGTGAGAGGGAATAGATTGGGAAAGAGTTGCATCATGGTCTGATAATCTTCTAAGATAACATGTTTTCCTTTTTTTTTTTTCCGGTTAACTGTCTGCCCAAACTGTGTCCGTAAGATAGGGAACAGCAGAGTGATGTCAAAGAAGAATGAGGGATGGCAGCTGCTATTCAAACAGATCTAACTGCAGCCCTAGGCAGTATTTTAAAATAGCAACTTGAAAGTGGAAATAGCTTAAGGTTTTAAAGGATTTTGTTTTTGTTCCTATCGTTTCTCTTGGTGCTGCTACTGCTATTTAAAACAAGCAAAAATTCCATCCAAAGTTCAAACTGGAATTGAACTTAATCATATAGTTGTTATTTGCATAGTGAAATTTCCCCTCCAGTCCTTAGTATAAGAATTTTTAACTCTGCAAGCCTATGAATTATTATTAGAAGAGGTGTTTAGTGTTAGTAAAACCACTGAATGTGATGCTGGCATCAAAATGAAAGTACCTTTTGGGAACTATAATTTTACAGCTCTTTCTCCAGAACCCTTTGGTTCATTGACAAAGATTGCTTACATTTGTCTAAACTGCTTCAATTCATCAACATGTCATGTCCTGTGCTATACCTTCACAAAATGTTTCTTTGTAAAAGCACTGACCAAATTGTACTATTGTAATTTGCTATAACAGATGTGAATCTTGCTCTACAGACTCAGGTGTGCAGGAAACAGTGCACTACTTTATTTTCATAAAATCAAGTTAAATTTTATTCTGAGGTCCTATTCTACCAGGTTAACAGTAATTCAGTTTCTGTCACTACTGAGGTCTTCCCCAGCATGCAAAACTGCCCAGGGAACACTCAGAGAGATCCTGCCCTTTGCCCTCAGCTCATGCTGGTTACTTCTCAGTTTCCCCTTGTCCAAATCTACTGGGTCTTGAATCCTGTGAGTCAGGTAGTTCCTGGAGCTCAGGTTTTACCTCCCTGGGTGATCCAGATGGTCAGTCCCCACATCCCACATCCCCTCCCCAGGGGCTGCCTATCACCTCCTGGAGGTGTGACAGTGGAGCTGGCCACAGGTCTCCCTACGCTCAGAACCCAGACCTCCATTGCCTCTTATTTCTTTATCCCACTTTTCTACCCTGTCTCCTCTCAGACACATTAATGTCATGCAATAGTTACCTTGCTGTAGTAGCCAAAATGGAAGCGGGACAGAATTGTGTCCTGAAAAAGCTCAGGATATTTTTCATTGACTACAGGCCATTTATCTAAAGAAACTCTAAGGAACTTCTTCATCTCATTAAATAAGGAGATTTCACTGAATGACAATAACAAATATGTATACTATTCTAAGTGTTTTGCATGTATGAGCTCATTTTATCCTCACATCCACCCAGTGAAGTACTGTTTTACAAGGAAGAAGGCTGATGCGCAGCAGGTAAATGACGCCCTGATCACACGGCCAATAAGTAGCAGAGCAAACTATTAATAAAAAGCCAAGCAAACTGGCCCCAGAGCCCACGCTCTTAATCCTACACTGAACTGCCTCGCTGGCCACCACTATCCTCCAGCCTTGTGTAGAACATTACAGTTTATACAGCTGGGAGGATGTTAACAGTCCGGGGGTGCTCAGACTCACCCTCCTTAGCAAGCGGGGCCAAGGCACATCGGCCACATAATTCAGAATCCTGAAATGTCTTTTCTGCCTGTCTTGTCTTAGGTAATGATCCATTCACCATCGTCAATGAAAACACAGGCAAGTGCATCGCGCCACTGAACGACTGGATAGTGGCAAAGGACTGTGACGAAACCAAGGACAAGCTGTGGAAGTGGGTGTCCCAGCATCGGCTCTTTCATTTGCAGTCCCAGAAGTGTCTTGGCCTAGATATTACCAAACCCATGGATTCCTTGAGAATGTTCAGCTGCGACTCCAATGCCATGCTGTGGTGGAAATGTGAGCATCACTCTCTCTATGGGGCTGCCCAGTACAAGCTGGCTCTGAAGGGTGGACACGCCATAGCAAGTACAAATTCATCGGATGTCTGGAAGAAAGGAGGCTCAGAGGAAACCTTGTGTGCCCAGCCTTACCATGGTGAGTACTGGCGAGGGACTCTTGTGTGCCCAGCCTTACCATGGTGAGTACTGGCGAGGGACTCTTGTGTGCCCAGCCTTACCATGGTGAGTACCGGCGAGAGGGACTCTTGTGTGCCCAGCCTTACCATGGTGAGTACTGGCGAGGGACTCTGAGTTATTGGCTGCTCTGTTTGGTGCAAGCGGCCTTGAACGTGTACCTCTGATCACACTTAGAGTCATACACGGGTGAGTCAAGTGAACTGGCCTCTAGTTCCAGGCACTGAGTAGTAACATTGAGCTGCTTCTATGAGGTCAGTGCTAGTTGCCCATTTTCACAGGAAACGGTAGGAGAAGTTAGATGCCTTGTCAGAGGTCTCACAGCCACTCTGTGGCACCCGGGGGTTTGAAATCTCTCTGATGCCTGAGCATATGTACTTTCCATGATTACATCCTGAATTCCAGAGAAAAGAAAATGTTAGAGTAACAGGAAGTCCCCTACACAGGATAAAAGTCAAATAACCTAATAAGGTTGACTCTTTTCTAAGTTAAAAATGAAGAAGAAGAAAGAGAAAAAAAAAAATGGAAATGAATTTTTTTCTTGTCTGCAGATTTGGATGTAATGGAAAAAATTTAAGAGTATTGTGTGGCTTTATTTTTTATTTTGGCATGGCTATCACACTGTAATTATGATTCAGTATTATAAGAGTTGACTTTTTCCTCAGTTGCCTCCAAAATAAGTATATGAATACAAATCTCCCTCTACTTACAATGTTGTTTTGTCCCAATAAACCCATCATAAATTGAAAATATCATAAGTTGAAAATGCATTTAATACACTTGTAATGAATATCATAACTTAGCCTGGCCTGCCTTAAATGTGCTCAGAATGCTTACATTAGCCTACAGTTGGGAAAAGCCACCTAAAACAAAGCCTGGCCTATTTTATAATAACATGTTGAATACCTCATGTAGTTTATTGAATACTGTACTGAGAGTGAAAAACAGAATGGTTGCATGTCAGTTGTTTACCCTTGTGACTATGTGGCTGACTAGGAGCTGTGGCTGCTGCTGCCAAGCACCAGAGAGAGGACTGTACCATATATTGCTAGCCCAGGAAAAGATCAAAATTCAAAGTACAGTTTCACTGACTAGGTATCACTTTCATACCGTCACAAAGTCAAAAAGTTGTATGTCATACCATCATATGTCTGGAACTATCTGCTTTGCCTTTGGGGGCACTGATTATGAACTTTGAGTCTAGAGACTCGGTTATAATGAATTGTTGAGTTTAAAAAGAAAGAGTAGATTTATCTTTTAAACCTCCAAATGTAAATTAGCTCTCATGCAAGCAAATCTTTTTCCATTATGTTGCCCTAAATTATATCAAATGTTGAATGTGTGGGTATCAATATGCATTTATATATGTTTCATTATATTATCTTTGTCTTAATTGTTATCTCATGTGCACTCTTCTTTGTAAGTTTACATAGCTTTACAGAGATTTTTTTCCTCTTCTCTTAAGCTAAATTTGGCCTCCCATCTTTCTTGTACTCGAACAGGTTTTTCTCCTGGAGGAACCACCTCTTTCCATTTCCTAGTGAGGGTGCAGCAGCTTCTGAGATGTCAGGTTCTGCTGTTATGGGAAATGTCAGAGAATCAGAGATGGGGTTTTCCTGAAGTCTTCCACCCTTGAGTGGTTGAAAAGTCTGCTTCTGCTAGCCACCTTCCTCCTAACCTTAAACAGCAATTGCTTTTTGGATACCACTTTAAAAATGGCAAACTTAAATTTTGTGCTATAAAAGCCTTTCTCTCACTTGGCAGGCAAGAGAAAACATGGAACTAAGCAAATTGCCTTTTGAACTGGATTTAACTTGTTTCATTATATTTGTTCAAAGATCAGAAACAATAATTTTCTTGGCTGGTCTCCTTCTGTCTTCTGCTCCTAACTGAGGGACATAGTTGTAATTATAAATTCCCTCAGTCCCCCAAATGCCTTCATTTCAATGTAACTAGTTTTCTTTATAATCCTATGTGTTTTATTTTATGCATTTATAATGTTTTTCTGAGAAGGGGCTCACATGCTTCACACAGCTGCCGAATTTATCAGTGGCCCAGAAAAGGCTAAAACCCCCCTTATGGCGTCACCCCAGAGAAAGCTAAACAGTGCTCACCAGCAAGAGCCCACAGGCTGTATTTGACCTTACCAAATACAGTATTTTAAACACTATATATCCAACTAAGAAATTTAGAAGTTCCTAAGACAAGATGCATGTAGTCCTGTCTTATCAGCATGTATCTTGAGTTTTCATTTGCACTGACGCCAGGGCCAAACTTGCCTCTTCTCCATTCTTCTCCAGGTGACTGGTACCATCCAAGTTGCACATCAGAAATCTACAAGTCACCCTCGAGTTCCTCTGCTCTTCTCTCCAACCATTCAAATGTAGTCAAATATTAAGTCCTGGCAATTTTACTCTTTTAAAATTTTGTAGTCCCTTCCTGTTCTTGGGTTGGAGACTGCTGTCTTAAGTTAGAGACTTTCTCTAGGTTTGCTCTCTCAAACTTCTCATATATTTGCCCCCTCCTTCTTGTCTAATTGTGCAGAATAAGAAAGATAAGATACCAGAGTCCAACAAAGTGAAGTTCAAGGAAACCCAGCTTGTTACAGCAAAGCTAAGGCTCAAAACCAGGATGACATTCCCCAAATATAGCTTCTTTACTTTTCCCTTGGCTTCTGCTGTGTAATTTTTTTTACTTCTAATATAAAAACATTTATCTGTCATTATGTTCTGGGTTGCCTCTCTCCTCAACCCCCATCCTGTGTGACCCATGCTGCTCTCAGAAAAAATTTTAGCTGTATAAATTTGATGAATTAATTGCTCTTGACTGGCATCCACATATGCATTTATATCATTAAGATATCTTGGCCTCACTAGCACACCTCAAGTTTTGCATGTTTGGTGAGTCACGCAGAGGAAGTAGACTTTCAATGGTGGGGAACCTGTAGAAGTGTCTGAACTCTAAGCAACTTAGAAGTCTGCCAAATTTTTAAATATTGAAGCTGTTTTTTTCTTCTGCTACCAAAGAGGTTAATGTTAGTTTTCTATGTGTAAGCATCTCATCTCACAGATGTGTGCCTATTGCAGAGTAAGCTGTGGTTTTAAGGCTGCCATCATCGGAAATTCATACATTCAAAGGGTATCTTCTCAGGAAAGCCTGTCTCTCTGGGGAGACCCTTGGGACTTAAGAGGTCCAATAACATCAAAGAATGTGTAAGAATAAAAGTCTTAGTGAATAATTAGCATAATTTAGCTGCTGCTGTTGTGGTGGTTGTTATATGCTTATCATTCTTCAAAATGTATTGTGAACAGGAAAGCTTTTTAATTGAAGCCCAGCTTTGAGCTATGACACTAACTTGAAGCCTGAGAAGGCAGCCATTGATATCACAAGTTGTCCTTATACGTGAAGGACTCAAGGAGAGAACCAGTTCTGATCCCTGTCACAGCTGAATGACTGAATGTTTCACTTAACAACTCTGCAAAAACGGGGATTTCACAAAAAAGTGTAATACTTGCCCTACTGATCCCGTGGGCTTGTGGGAAAGAGTAAGTGAAAGCACTTTTACAAGTTTTACAAAAAAAAACCCCTCATGATTCTACAAATCATAGTCATTGTGCTCAGGGACTCTCCTTTTAAGTGCTGTGATATGGGAAGAGAAATCAGTCATGTGCTATTGGGAGTTTTGTTATGGTTAAAAATAAAAGGTAGATAATAAATAGAATCGTTATAAAATATAAGGTCAAATTGCTCTTTAACCAAAGTATACTGTTCAAAACCATTTATATGTCAGAGGAAAACAAAACTAAAATCCTTAAAAGATTGTTTGCAAATAAAAACATCTACATTATCTTCCTTTACTGCTGCTTAATACATTCTAAACTGTTAAGCCTCACATTTCAGTTAAACAAGCAGTTGAGAATAATAAAGAATGTGGAATCAAATTCTATCTTAAGCACCCTTTTAAGCAAATCTATGAGACATTTTGAGGGACCCAACTAGCATGGTAAATGATGATAAAATCTGATTATTATGGTTTACTTATAATAGTCATTATTTGATCTGATAGCAACTATGGTTTTAAACAAATTAAGGCTCTGGAAAAAGGTGACCAAAATAGTTATAGGGTTAGCTGTTCTGTAAGACACCTCTCCAAAGGAATTGCTACCAACATAAGTATTTAGCACTTCTTCTAGCATTTCCAGGTATATTTGAGGTTGGAATCATTTTTCAGTTTCTCTCCATGTACCAGGGAAAAATTGTTAACAGGAAAGGCTAGTTCTGCTACCTTGCTGGGCACCGACTGGTTCCCTGACTGCCCTGCTGACTCTGGTTCTTCTTTCATAACCTGAATTACCATGTCCTGTCCCTCTCCAAGAGACTGCTGAAAAACTCAGCAGCCCGTTCTCCTACTTCCTCAAAACCCTCAGCTTTGATTCTACCACCAGTCTGTAACAATGGAGCTATTTGTGCATCTCTCCAACTCCACAGTTGGTTTCAAAACCCACACCCAGCCTCAGTGATTCCAAGGTATTTTGCTGGCCTCACTCTTACTAAAGAAAATAGAATATAGGTTTCATCTCAAGCAGACACCCCTTTTGGTGACATTCTCTGCCATTCAGAATAGTCAGTTTATCCTTATGTGATAAAGCCAGATCCTTTAGCAGCTCCTCATCATATCACAATAAATGAAGCTTTACGTGGTCATCTCACTGAATCTCATGAACAACCCTATTAGCCGATATCATTATTCCTAATTTTCATATGCAGAAACTGAGACTGATAGAGGTTGGAGAGCTTGCCCACAGCCACACAGTTGGTCAGTGAGGGAGCCAGCATCCATGCTCTGAATTGCCTCATGGTGCAGCCCACCTAGATACTGTGTTCTCATAAGTATGAAAACATCTTTCAAAACAGTTTTAGAAGTTAGTTAACTAAATCTGATTATCCAGTTTTTAACTCTTCTTTCCTCTACTTTCTCCCCACCGCACAGAGATCTATACTAGAGATGGGAACTCTTTTGGGAGACCTTGTGAATTTCCCTTCTTAGTTAATGGGACCTGGCATCATGAGTGCATTTTTGATGGAGATCGCAGTGGGCCATGGTGTGCAACCACCTTAGATTACGAATATGATCAGAAGTGGGGCATCTGCTTACAACCAGGTATGTATGGGCTGGTGAACTTTGTAGGTGGAAAGAAAAGGATACTGTTCCTATGCGGCAAAGGGGAGAGGGAAGAGTCCATGATTACTCAAAAATGACAGCAACAGATATCCTAGAGAAGGAGTATATCTTTGAGGAAAGACAGGGAAGCTGTGTGTAGCTGAGAACTTACTTTCAGAAGTGAGCCAGGAAGAGAACCAAGACAGGATGCTGTCACTGAAGGCAGATGATGAGGAAGTCTTCTGTACCACAGACACTTCAAGAAGAGAACCAGGCCACTTCCTGGCTACTGTCAGAAGCAGTCAGGAAAGTGCTGTTGGCCTTAGTAGAGCAGTTTCAAAATTAAGAAATATTTTTTAATGGGCAATAAGTTAAAAGCATCAACAGTAGATAGAAAGGAAAAAGCTCCAGTAATAAGTAATGGTTATTTATAGTAGCAATAGTTATCTCTTGGCCCTGCCAAGTGTCAGGTGCTATTCTGAGTACTCAACCTTTATTAACTCATTTACTCCATACACAGTTCTATAAGGTAGGTACTATTGTTTATCCTCATCTTGTTGTTGTTGTTGTGACCCCATAGACTGTAGCCCTACAGGCTCCTCTGTTCATGGGGTTTCCTGGGCAAGAATGTTGGAATAGGTTGCTTTTCTTTCTCCAGTTGATATTCCCAGCCCAGGGGTGGAACCTGGCTCTTCTGCATTGGCAGGTGAATTCTTTACCACCGAGCCATCTGAGAAGCCCATGTCCCCTTATTACAGATGAGCAAAGTGAGGCACAGGAGAGTTAAATCAATTGCCTAAGGTTACATAGATAATAAATTTCAGAGCTAGGATTCAAATTCAGCTCTGGAGTCCTTGCCTCAAACAACTACATTATCCTGCCTTATTCAGTAGCCATTCTGATGAAATTAGTAATGCTGATCTCTCCTTAAGGGAAGCTGAGCTTCAAAATGTAGAGTCCTAAGCAACTTGAAGAGATTATGTCAAGCCAATCATTCTCAAACTTCAGGTTGCAACAGAATTATTTGGAGAGTTTGTTACAATACAGATTTCTGGGGCCAACCTCCAGAAATTGTAATTTGGTAGATTTTGGATGGTATCCAAAACTTTGCAGTTTAGTGAGTTCCCAGATGATGTTGATGATGGTCTGGGGACCACACTGTAAGAATTACTTTTTTAGTAATTCTTTAGAGGCAAAGGCTTTTCAACACTTAGAACTTACTGAAAGATAAAAAGCCAACATTTACTCCACTTGTAATTGATGACAAGCTGGGTTTGGTCAACCAGGCATCAATTTTATTTCAATCTTACTATAGTCTGGATCATGGGCTTCCCCAGTGGCTCAGTGGTAAAGAATCCGCCTTCAGTGCAGGAGCCATAGGAGACACAGGTTCAATTCCTGGGTCAGAAAGATCCCTTGGAGGAGGGCACCCATTCCAGTATTCTTGTCTGGAGAATCGTGGACAGAGGAGCCTGTTGGTCTACAGTTCTTAGGGTTGCAAAGAATTGGACACGACTGAAGTGACTTAGCATAGCACAGAGTCTGGATCAGAAACTTTAGGGATTGTGGAGAGGCTTAGACGTTATTCAGAACAAACCGTCATTTCTCAGGTGATTGATGAAATAGCCTGTCAGTGTCAGACCGTATTTGTGTGGAGCCTGTAGATCTCCCAGGATTCTGGCCTTCATTTCCCAGTGTGTTCCACCTTGTTCATTCCCCATCCATCCCATTCCACCTTGCTGCCTTGACTGATGTGTGTCTTGGAGCCTTTAGCCTACTTTGGATGAAAGAGGGGATTGTCAGTATATTCATGTGCCTCCCTTTCTATAGAAGTGAGATTGTAAGTTTCTCAAATCTGAGGACTGCTAAATGATAGAGAATGTATTTTATAGCAAATAATACATTGCCATCCTGCTGAAATCTTCCAGATTTGCGAGTGTTTTGGCTTAGTGATAAAAAAGAACCTTTAGGTAATGCACTTGCAAATCCACCTACTTTGTTTTTACCAAATGTCACAACCACCTCTATTGTAGTTTAGGACATTCAGAAGTGGCTGAAGAAGCAGTGTATGCCATTCAGAAGATCAACAACACCAGAGTTAGACAACTGTACTCTGGTTATAGCTCTGCTGCTAATGACCCTAGATCCTTGTTCCTATCTGTGAAATGAAGACATTACACCAAATGATCTCTAAGGGACCTTCCAGCTTGAGGGTCCATAAGTATAACTGGTTATGGGAGACCCTTTGGAAGAACCCACGTGAAGCCAGGGATACACTTAACGTAAGCTCTGTTGGTTTTTCCTTCTTGTTGGTTGCACATGGAGGCCCTGAGTATATTTTTGAACTAGTTGTATCAAGACCTACATATCTGTCCTGGTAAGAGCTTGAAGGTTCTTTATCTGAAATTATGCATGTTCTTTAGATATTTGTTGAAGAAAAATGATGTTCACATTGTACATGTATATTTATATATACATATATAGTCTTCGCAGGTGGCGCTAGTGGTAAAGAATATGCCTGCCAGTGCAGGAGACACAGGAGACATGGGTTTGATCGCTGGGTTGGGAAGATCCCCTGGAGCAGGAAATGGCAACCTACTCTAGTATTCTTGCCTGGAAAATTCCATGGGTAGAGGAGCTTCGTGGGCTGCAGTCCATGGGGGTCACAAAGAGGCAGACATGACTGAGCACACACACACATGCACACATGTGTACATATAGACATATAGTGCATATATAATGTTAGCTATATAATATTAGTCATATATTAAATCATCTTTTAAAATATAAGGAGAAACTAGACTGAGTTTCGCAAATAAGTTATCAGTTCAGTTCAGTTCAGTCACTCAGTCGTGTCTGACTCTTTGCGACCCCATGAACTGCAGCACGCCAGGCCTCCCTATCCATCACCAACTGCTGGAGTCTACCCAAACCCATGTCCATTGAGTCGGTGATGCCATCCAACCATCTCATCCTCTGTCGTCCCAAATAAGGTATCACTACACGTTAAATCTTAGGCACTTAAGCATTGTCTAAACACACACACATGCAAACACGTTCAGTGGTTTCACTGCAGAACATGGGCAAACCCCTCTTTAGTCTGATACCATCTTCAAGTGAGCTGAGGGGTTGAACGCAGTTGAAGACTCCTTGTTTTTAGGCAGAGGGTAGGCGTGGGCTAAAATGTGATATTATAATCAATGAGGTTGTATAAAAGGAGAGTAGAAGCTAGAAGCAGCATGGAAGCTTTAACTAGTCAAAGTCATTTCCTGTCCTGTGAGTTTGGTTTTTTCATCTAACCAAAGAATCAAAATGTTGTCTAGTAGAACAATGACAGCCTCAATCTTAGCATATCTTAAGAGTATGCAAATTGAATGGCAGTATCTGTAAGTACTCTAAGTAATAGACAACATTATGCTCTTATTTTATGATCACTGACATATCTTTTTATCAACAGAAAGTGGCTGTGAAGATAATTGGGAAAAGAATGAGGAGATTGGAAGTTGCTACCAATTTAATATTCAGGCAACTCTTTCTTGGAAAGAAGCTTACGTTTCATGTCAGAATCAAGGAGCTGACTTACTGAGCATCAACAATGCTGCTGAGTTAACTTATCTTAAAGGTAGGTTTAAAGAGAGGGGATATATGTATACCTATGGCTGATTCATGTTGAAGTTTGACAGAAAATAACAAAATTATGTAAAACAATTATCCTTCAATAAAAAAAGAAAAAGAAAAAAAGGTAGGTTTAAGTTGTGTATGGTAGAGCAAATTGCTGAGATGGTAAAGGTGCTGTCTTCTATTTTCATGTCTAGGTATGTTGTTTTCTTCTATATTTCTCTGTCTTTTCCTGGGATTTAACACCAAGAGTGAGTGAGTGAGTGAGGTCGCTCAGTCGTGTCTGACTCTTTGCGACCCCGTTGGCTGTAGCCTACCAGGCTCCTCTATCCATGGGATTCTCTAGGCAAGAATACTGGAGTGGGGTGCCATTTCCTTCTCCAGGGGATCTTCCCGACCCAGGGATCGAACCCGGGTCTCCTGCATTGCAGGCAGACACTTTAACCTCTGAGCCAAAAATACTGAATATAATCCTATTCTATCCATTGAAAGTGCATCTCATGATAAAGACCAAGAGAGGTAAATATTCAGAAAACGAGGTGAGGTAACAAGATTAAACTGCTAACTGAAGCCTAAATGAAAGGATCTGAAAAAAGGTGAACAGTAAACACTTTGAACATTGAACAGTAGAGAATTTGAGGAGAGTGGAGAAGATTGTTGAGTCGAAGTAGATCACCTCAGTGAAAAACTTCACATTTGAATAAACGAATGCAGTTCCACATCCATGGATTCAACTAACGGAGGATTGTATAGTTCTGTAGCATGTATTTAGTGAAAAGAGTCGACATGTAAGTGGACCAGCATGGTTCAAACCCATATTTTTCAGGGGGCAACTATAAATTAATCATCATTACAATCCCATAAGACAAGTATTTTTATCCCCACTTACAGATTAGGAATCAATGTTTAGAAATAATACACCCAACATCCCAGAGCTATGAAGTATCAGAATTGGAATCACATATATAGCTCCAGAACCCTTACTTCTTTACTATAGTACTTACTCCTTTTACATACCTTTCTTTGTTTTCATCATTAAAAACCTACTGGACTTTTACATTCCCACCCACAATGTATGAGGCTTTCCTTTTCTCTACATCTTCTCCAACATTTTTTGTTTCTTGCCCATTTGATAACAGGCATGAGGTGATATCTCATTGTAGTTTTCATTTGCACTTCCCTAATAACTAGTGATGTCAAATATCTTTCATGTTTGTCAGCCATCTATATGTCTTCTTTGTAACAATGTCAATTCAGATCTTATACCCATTTTTAAATTGGGTTGTTTGGTTTTTTGTTTTTGAAATGTATGAGTTCTTTGTATATTTTGAATCAGGCAGTTCAGTCACTCAGTCATGTCCGACTCTTTGAGACCCCATGAATCGCAGCCCGCCAGGACTCCCTGTCCATCACCAGCTCCTGGAGTCTACCCAAACCCATGTCCATTGAGTCGGTGATGCCATCCAGCCATTTCATCCTCTGTCATCCCCTTCTCCTCCTGCCCCTAATCCTTCCCAGCATCAGGGTCTTTTCCAATGAGTCAGCTCTTCGCATGAGGTGGCCAAAGTATTAGAGTTTCAGCTTCAACATCAGTCCTTCCAATGAACACCCAGGACTGATCTCCTTTAGGATGGACTGGTTGGATCTCCTTGCAGTTCAAGGGACTCTCAAGAGTCTTCTCCAACACCACAGTTCAAAAGCATCAATTCTGCCCTCAGCTTTCTTCACTGTCCAACTCTCACATCCATACATGACTGCTGGAAAAACCATAGCTTTGACTAGACGGACCTTTATTGGCAAAGTAATGTCTCTTCTTTTTAATATGCTGTCTAGGTTGGTCATAATTTTCCTCCCAAGGAGTAAGCGTCTTTTAATTTCATGGCTGCAATCACCATCTGCAGTGATTTAGGAGCCCCAAAAAATAAAGTCTGACACTGTTTCCACTGTTTCCCCATCTATTTCCCATGAAGTGATGGACTGGATGCCATGATCTTAGTTTCCTGAATATTGAACTTTAAGCCAACTTTTTCACTCCTCTTTCACTTTCATCAAGAGGCTCTTTAGTTCTTGTTCACTTTCTGCCATAAGGGTGGTGTCATCTGCATATCTGAGGTTATTGATATTTCTCCCATCAATCTTGATTCCAACTTGTGCTTCTTCCAGCCAAGTGTTTCTCATGATGTACTCTGCATATAAGTTAAATAAGCAGGGTGACAATATACAGCCTTGACGTACTCCTTTTCCTATTTGGAACCAGTCTGTTGTTCCATGTCCACTTCTAACTGTTGCTTCCTGTTCTGCATACAGGTTTCTCAAGAGACAAGTCAGGTGGTCTGGTATTCCCATCTCTTGAAGAATTTTCCACAGTTTATTGTGATCCACACAGTCAAAGGCTTTGGCATATTTTGAATATTAACCCCTTATAGGATAAATGATATGCAAATCTCTTCTCACATTGATAGGTTCTTTTGTTGTGTTGATAGTTTCCTTTGCTGTGCAGAAGCTTTCTGGTTTTATATAGGCAAGTTTTTTTACTTGGCTTTTGCTTCTTTTGCCTAAGGAAATATATCCAGAAACAAGACTGATGTCAGAGAACATACTGCCTGTGTTTTCTTCTAGGAGTTTTATGGTTTCAGGTTATAGATTCAAATTTTGAATCCATTTTGAGCTGATTTTTTAATGTGGTACAAGACAGTGGTCTAGTTTCATTCTTTTGCACATGGCAGTGTCCAGTTTTCCCAATACCATTTATTGAAAGGACTATCCTTTCTCCATTGTATGTTCTTTGTTATAAGTCAGTGGCCATATATGTATGGCTTTATTTCTGAGCTCTCAATTATGTTCTTTTGATCTGTGTGTCTGTTTTTCCTGCCAATACTATACTGTTTTAATTACTCTAGCTTTATGACATAATTTGAAATCAGGGAGTGGATACCTCCAGCTTTGTTTTTTTCCTCAAAATTGCTTTGGTTATTTGGGGTCTTTTGTTGTTCCATATGAATCTTGTTTGTATAAAATTTTGTTCTATTTCTATGAAAAACATCATGGAGAGGAATTGGGAGTGTTGTGTTGTGTGAAAATAGTCAGACATATAAAGACAAGTACTTATGGGTTCACTCATGTGACATATTTAAATAAACGAATACATAAACAAGCAAAACAAAAACATAGATAGAGACAGAATAATGGTTACAAGATGAGAAGCAGGGAGAGAAGTGGGTGAAACGGCTAAAAGAAGTCAACTATATAGCGACAGATCGAAACTAAAATTTGATGGTGAGCAGAAGAAACACAAGCTGGAATCAAGATCGCCGGGAGAAGTATCAATAACCTCAGATATGCAGATGACCCCACCCTTATGGCAGAAAGTGAAGAAGAACTAAAGAGCCTCTTGATGAAAGTGAAAGAGGAGAGTGAAAAAGTTGGCTTAAAGCTCAACGTTCAGAAAACTAAGATCATGGCATCTGGTCCCATCACTTCATGGGAAATAGATGGGGAAACAGTGGAAACAGTGTCAGACTTTATTTTGGGGAGCTCCAAAATCACTGCTGATGGTGATTGCAGCCATGAAATTAAAAGAGGCTTACTCCTTGGAAGGAAGGTTATGGCCAACCTAGATAGCATATTTAAAAGCAGAGACATTACTTTGCCAACAAAAGTCCGTCTAGTCAAGGCTATGGATTTTCCAGTGGTCATGTATGGATGTGAGAGTTGGACGGTGAAGAGGGCTGAGTGCCGCAGAATTGATGGTTTTGAACTGTGGTGTTGGAGAAGACTCTTGAGAGTCCCTTGGACTGCAAGGAGATCCAATCAATCCATCCTAAAAGAGATCAATCCTGGTTGTTCATTGGAAGGACTGATGTTGAAGCTGAAACTCCAATACTTTGGCCACCTCATGCGAAGAGCCGACTCATTGGAAAAGACCCTAATGCTGGGTAGGATTAGGGGCAGGAGGAGAAGGGGATGACAGAGGATGAGATGGTTGGATGGCATCACCGACTCGATGGACATGGGTTTGGATGGACTCCGGGAGTTGGTGATGGACAGGGAGGCCTGGCGTGCTGCAATTCATGGGGTCGCAAAGAGGCGGACACGACTGAGCGACTGAACTGAACAGAACTGAACACCATGAAACTTATGTTATAAACCAGTGTAACCACAAAAAAAAGTCTTGTGGTCTTCTGTCATGGTTTTTGACTTAGCTTTATTCACACCTCTTTCGTATTCTTTTAACCTTTTCTTGTGTTATTCAGAACTTGAATAATCAGATCTCTTGAATGGAAATCTGTCAAAGAAACATAATTTTGGCTACTGTTAGGCAATGGAATTCTATTCCAGACCCCGCTAAAAACTTATGAAAAATACTGTTGAGAATTAAAAGTGCCAATAAATTTGTCTCCCAGAATACTGACATTTGGAAGGTAATGGCTTCTGTGAGGGAAAAAGTTGTCAGTGTGACTGTCAACACCAGTCCAAACAGTCTGATGGTGCATTTGAAGGAATAAGTGTTGCAGGATTTCTTTATGCGTCAATTTTCTTTAATAACAAGTAAAAGAGAGATAATGAGTTAATGAATTCAGTTGTCTGCTGTCCCTGGCCACACACTCCCCACAATTTTTTGCTTATCAGTAATCTTAGATACGCAGTCCTTTCTAATTTTCCAAGCTTCTCTTTCACTGTGAGTGCTCAATATGTCTAATTATGATTGCTAAATTCCTAAGACCTAAGAAAGCTGTACTTTGACATCTGAAACTCAGAGTAACCAAATCTGGAGCATTTTTGAAATTTCTGTTAATATTGTGTCCCTTCCCTGAAAACTAGCAGGTGTAAACAGTGGACTGGGAATAGTGAGGCCCATAAAAGGGCTTCCCAGGTGGCGCCAGTGGTAAAGAACCTGCCTGCCAATGCAGGAGACACAAGAGATGTGGGTTTCATCCCTGGATTGGGACGATCCCCTGGAGAAGGAAATGGCAACCTGCTCCAGTATTCTTGCCTGGAAAATTCCATGGACAGAGGAGCCTGGCAGGCTATAGTCCATGGAGTCACAGAGTCAGACATGACTGAGCAACTGAACACACAACACATACACAAAAGTGAATCAGAAATTTGTGATCAAAGTGCTTGATCTAGTCAGGGAAATAAGAGTTGTACAGACACAAAGATAGTGGGGAATGTTATTCCTAAATGACCTCTGGGTTTGGTAGCTAGTGGTTGGATGGGACTAGGGAATTTGCTAACAGAAATAAAGTAGGATCACCCTTCTTGAAGATAAATCCCACACAGTCTAAAAAAGCATTCTTCTTCTCTGTGCCTGCCCTGCACCTAATTAGTTTATTTTGATCTTGTTTTACTAATACAAGGGGCCTACCAGTGGGGGGGCGGGGATTCAGTTTCCTCATATTCACTAGATTTTGTTTGGGAGTCGAATGTCCTATGGCTCTGTCCTTCTCAGGGACCTCTAACCATAGATTCATCCCAGAGCTACAAAGGAGGACCTACAATCCCCAGAGCAGGAACAGCACATTTCTATTCTTCCTAATTTGTCTCTTGCCTGAGGGGTTGCTCACTTTGAACTCCCCTGATAGTTGGCCCGAGGCTAAGACATGTCTAGGTCAGGGCCCCTGCTGGCTGTGGCCTTTCTGATGTTCCTCTCAGATGCATGACCATTATCAGGCCCTACAGTTTCTCATTGTGGGGAGAGGAATAGAAATACAGAGTCATGTCTGAAAAGGGGTGTTGGGATGGTCAGGAATATCTAGCTCAGTGGACTTTCCCATTTGATTAGACATAGGGTCTTAAGCTAGTAATTATCTATTTGTTGATGGCAAAGACAGGCAGAGATAGAGTGTCAAATTGGTCCACATCCACTTCCCTGATGGCTCAGACAGTAAAGAGTCTTCCTGCAGTGTGGGAGACTTGAGTTCGATCCCTGGGCCAGGAAGATACCTTGGAGAAGGAAATGGCAACCCTCTCCAATATTCTTGGCTGGAAAATCCCATGGATGGAGAAGCCTGGCAGGCTACAGTCCATGGGGTCGCAAAGAGTCAGACATGACTGAGCGACTTCACTTTCTTTTCTTTTCTTTCTACCAAACATTCCTCCAAATGCATCATAGCGTTCCTTGCTTGGACTAGATGAAGGGAAAAAGTCCAGCTCCAAATTGTGCAGACCATGTAAGAAATCCCAAACCATGGAAGAAATCCCTACCCTTTGCATTTGCCCAACCAGAGCCTTTCAAATTTATCACATCCACTCAGCATAAGACGCACAAAAACTTTTGAGCACTGATGTTATCAGCATAGTCACAATTTAAAAATCTTATGATTCTAGTGAGGAATAAGGCATAAGTCATCATCAATACAGATCACAAATAGAACATAGTAATGAAGTAAACAGGAGCCTGACACCCTCCAAGCATCATTTTGTTCCATTGTAAATGTTTACTTTTTGTATGCAGGTGAACAATAGGATTATTCAAAGGAAGCAGTACGGTTATTCAGAATTCCTGCTGGGGGATATCTGAAAAGGTTTCATGTAAAAGAGGACATTGAACTTGGGATAGATGAGAAGGGTTGGTCCCCTATCCCTGGTTAGAAATGAATGAATGAAGGGAATTCTGAACGTCAGGTATGGTTGAATCTGGAGTACCATATATGTCATAGTTTCCAGGACTGCCTTAGGAATGCTGGAAAATCAATCACATGTACTAATAAAGAAAGATGCACATTAGATTAATTCCTCAAGGTCTTGCTGTACCAGTGCTGACAGCCCTTGCTTATACTAACAAGGTGAAAGAAAAGGAAAAATCCAGAGTTCCCTTCAGCATTCTCTTCAAGCCATCTACTCAAACATCCACCTCTCCTTCCTTAGTAGAGAGAGTATCCTTATCTATCTCCTTGAGAAAAGTGAGGTCAACCTTTAGTTTCTCACTATCACACTTAAACAATTTTTTTCTATCTATGCTGTTATTTCTCCATCTGGTTCAAAGTTAACTACTTCCTCCAAGCTGTTTGTAACCTCATCAACTGTTTCTTCTCTTATATTTTTATCAAAACTCTATTGACTCTTCCCAAATAGGCTATAAACTTGTTTAAACATCTACCATTAAATTTTTTCCCCTAGATCTTGAACCCCTGCTTCTATCTTTCACAGTGAAGCTCCTGGAAAGCACAGTGTATCTTTGTATTTCACTGTTAACCTCATATTTATTTCTCACTGGAGTGATAATTGATCCTCTGTTCCTACCATCTTCTTCCCAGAATCTTCATTCTCATTTTTTTTCAATACACATGGACCCATACAACCATGGAAGAACTGGACAAGCTAATGGAGAAGCTGAATTGAATTAACTTAGCAGCCTTTGGGTTTCTCAATAGATAGAAGTTTTGTTGCCTGTCAGCATCACCTGCCTTTGTTGGATACACAGTCTCCTTCAGGGCTTCTGCCTTATAATCAAGACCGGCAGGTGTTTTTGCTAGTAGTATAAAGTTAAGTCTGGATTATTAATAACACATAATTTTTTCACTTTTTAAACCTGTGTAATTCTTACAGAAAAAGAAGGCATTGTGAGAATTTTCTGGATTGGTCTAAATCAGCTATACTCTGCTAGAGGCTGGGAATGGTCAGACCACAGGCCGTTAAACTTTCTCAACTGGGACCCAGGTAACTGCCTGCTCTTCCATTTACAAAGCATAAACTTCAAAAAAGAGCTTCCCACTCCCTGGGAGCTTATACAAATTTCAAACTCTCAGAAGAATTTTTTTTTCCTAAACCCTTTATTGTGATTCCATTATAGCCAAGTTGACTTCCACCATTGGCAACTGAGCATTTGTCCCTAATTTTTAGCATGACCCTGCATTTTTAGGTAGGAGCAGAAAGAGCCCCACTCCATGGCCCAGGAACCTTTCTGTGTCCCTGAGAGGACTTGACATGTCCATGACTGACCCATATTGCATTTCATCTGCAGCTTAACTCTAATATGGAAATATTAGGTATATTTCTAATATAGAAATATTAGTTCAGTTGCTTAGTCATGTCTGACTCTTTGAGACCCCATGGACTGCAGGACACCAGGCTTTCCTGTCCATCACCTACTCCTGGAGCTTGCACAAACTCATGTCCATTGAGTTGGTGATACCATCCAGTGGAAAGAATTCCTCATTCTCAAACTCTTGAGGTCTTCCATTGCAGCACCCAAGTACTGTCAACATAATGGTTATATTTTCATATACAAATAAATATCCTTAAGAAAATTTTATAGTGAATAAAATAAAATCCTAGTTAGCCAAAAAGGTCTTCCCCCTCCCCAAAAAAGGTTTAGATATCTTTTTAAAAAATAAAATCATAGGCTTCTGATAAATATAGAATGTAAAAGTTAATACTAACTTCAATACCAAAGTATTCTACATACATATAATAAAAACAAGATAAGTGCAATAAAATACCAATACACTGGCATTTCAGTTAATAAAATTTTCTTAGTAAATAAATTCTCTATTATCTCAGTAAGTAGAATCTTTAAAGATACTTTAATCTTAAAGCCTTAAAGGCATAGCAGAATCATAAATTAGCGTTTTTATTGGGTAGGGTAGCAAATTAAGAACTACTGACCACCGGATATGACAGGCATATTGGTTAGGGGCAGAGGTTTGGTTTTTGGTTTTGTTTTTTAAATTAACTACAACATATCAGAGTATTTCCACTCCTGTGTCCTATATTTAAGAAGACATAGTTAAACACATGATTGTCCATTGCAGCTTATACATCTCAATGTAGTTAAAAGTTTTAACTATTTCATGAGTTCCAATAAATAAAGTTAAGAATGCAAATTATTTTTTCTGACCACCACCCTTGCCCTAACCTTGTTCTTTTAACTCTGAAAATCTTGCCATTTCAGATGTGCTGATGACACCTACCATTGGCAGATCAAGCTGTGCAAGAATGGATGCCGATTTGGGTCTGTGGCAGAGTTTTTCCTGCGAGGCTCGACTGCCCTACGTCTGTGAGAAACTGTTAAATAGCACAGTGGAGGTGACAGGTACCTTTCTCACTTCCTCCGACAAAAGTCGCAAAGTTAGTTTTGTGAAGTCAAGCAAATCCATTTCAGATACCTGTTTCCCCCTTTCCTTCACCTGATATTGCCAAGCAGGAAGGTATTTGATATTGACCCTGTGGTTAGATATTATAAACTATACATGAATAAAACTTTAGTTTGCTCTATGCCCGTAAGAAGGCAGAGATATTCTAGATAGGAAATATAGTTCTCTTCACAGATGGCTGTTCTTTTTCTGGAGCAGTGGTTCCGCAGACCAAGAGCATCAGCTTCACCTGTACCTGTTAGAAATGCAGATTCTTAGGACATACCCCATATTTACTAAATGAGATACTCTGAGGATGGGGACCCGCGACCTATGCTTCCAGGGGCTTCCCTGGTGGTCGGGTGGTTAAGAATCTGCTTCCCAATGCAGGAGACACAGTTTCGATCCTTAGTTGGGGAACTGAGATTGCACACGCCATGGAGCAGCTAAGCCCACACACCACAACTAGAGAGTCTGTGCACTCCAACAAAAGATCCTGCATTACCCAACGAAGATCCCATGTACTGCAACTAAGACCTGCCACAGCCAAATACATAAATAATTGTTTTTTAAGACTCTGGATTAAAAAAAAAAAAAGTTACTTTGAGAAAGGAAAAAAAGCCTTCCAGGTGATTCTGTTACACTCTCAAGTTTGAGAGCCACACTCTAAGGAGAGGTCTTACATATGACCTGCCCCAATGGGGAGTGAAAATTGATGGACACAGGAATTGCCCCACAATGCCCACCCGCCTCTCTGCTTTACCAGGCTGATTCTGACAAATGAGGTAGAAAGGAGAGGTGTAGATGGACAAAATATGTGCGCAGAGGTGTTTTTTCCCAGGGAGTTTGGGAGTAAGAGAGACACAGGACAGCTGAAACTTCCAAGGTCCAGAAAAATTTGAGAAGTGTTCAAAAGAATGAAGGAGAGAAGTATCCTTATTGTCTTGCTTGAGGCCCACCGTATACCCGGTATTTGATTAAATCCTCACTGAGTACTTAAAACTGGGAGAAGAGGTTTTAAATTGTCTTGTGCTTTAAAGAATGTTGAGGGAAGAGAATAAAGCATAAAATTTCTTATCATCCAAATAGGAGCATAAAGCTATTTTTTTAAGATTAAAAAATAATAGAGGAAAATGAACAGTCATTTTCCAAGTTGATTCAAACCAAATTTAGTCCATACAACAAAAGGCATAGCAGAAAAGACAGCGCAAATGAACATAAACCAGGGTGACTGATTATATAGATCAAATAAATATCCTTTGGTAGCGATTATTAAGTAAATCATGATGTTTCCACATGATTGAACAAATGCATTTATTAAAATACCTGTGCCAGCAGGAAAATACAAAGAGCAGAACAAAATCATATGCTTACTTATCATTGTAACCTTATAAAAATATATATTCATAGAGACAAAGACTATAATATGAAAATAATTATTTTAAGTTCAATTGTGAGTGTTTTCCCCTCTGTTCCTTTATTATAATTGTAAAATATAATAATGAGTGCTATTTCAGAACCTTAAAGTTAACTGAGTTATTTTACAAGTGTGAGAAGCTGAACCTGGTTTTATCCTTTAGTAAAAAACACACTGTCCACATTTTTAAGATGTGTTTTCTTATAACAGGCATTCCAAACGGTCCAAATCCGTGAAGCCTGTATAGCTAAACTACTTTCTAGTTCTGTTAAGAGGGGTAGACGTATTCTTTATGGTTTATACCTCGCTCTTTTTCTCTAATTTTTTTGACCATCACTTGACTAAATTTTATTATAGTCAAAACAAAGAATCCCTTGTTGCATGAGGCCTGTAGGACTAGTAGAGGGCAGGAAAGTAGAGGTCCAGAGATGCTCTTTGCCCTTTCCCTCCACTGATGCCATTTCTTGGATGTGAAGTGAATAAATGTCTTATTATGTTCCTTAAATCTCTGCTTGTTTGTTCAGCCATGAGCACGAATGTACATTCCCTCGCTAAGCTGACCATACCTGAAAAGGAAGCTTAACTTTATAATCTCTCAAAGGCAGAGACTGGAGGGGAACATCACAAATCCCATACCCAGGAAGAGATTTGTCAACTACTGACTTACCCACACTTTTCTTCTGTCCACTAGGACTCAGGGAACTCCCTGTATAAATAGTCTATAGCCAGCCATGTAGCAAATTTGTATCACTCTAAAGTCACATTATTGTCTGAATCCCTGCAGTCACTCTTATGATGCTGTGCACTGCATAAATTCATGTCACTGTACCATCTAAAATCCTGTTCTTCAGTTTTCCAGAAGCCTTATGATTCAGGAAAGAAGAATTTGCAATGTTATTGATTCAAAATAGATGTATCTTTACTGGAAAATAAATATCTTCTTTTCCTCCAGATGTGTGGACATACTCAGATACCCACTGTGATGCTGCAGACTGGGTGCCAAATGATGGCTTTTGCTATCTGCTGGTCAATGAAAGTGATTCCTGGGATAAGGCGCATACGACATGCCAAACCTTCAACAGTGACCTCATCAGCATTCATTCTTTAGCAGATGTGGAGGTAGTTGTCACAAAACTTCATAATGGGGGTAAGTTGTTAAGATATCCTCTTAAAAAGAGGCTTAAAACATTTTAAAGTATCCCTGTTTTCAAACTCTTAGAGAGAATGAAGAGCTTGCAGTTTGATCCTGCATTATCCAATAGAATTTTCTGCCATGATGGAACTGGCAGAAAATTTGTGCTGTCATTCAATAACCACCAGCCACTTGTTGCTTTTGAACCCTAGAAATGTAGCCAGAGTGACTGGAGAATTGAATTTTTGCTTTCATTTCATTTTAATTGATTTACGATTTTAAATAGCTGCATGTAGCAAGCTGCTGCCAACCTGACAGTACAACCATCGACTGAATAATTTCCCTCTTCTCATAAGCTAAATGCAATTTAAATTCCTCCCAACACTTAAGTGATGATTACTTTACTTTTATAATTATTTGGAAGCTAAAAAATGAACAAAACACCAGAAAGCCAGTATTAAGATCTCCTCCTAGGATTCACCCATAGTAATAGCACAACTGAGTGACTTCACTTTCACTTTTTACTTTCAGATACCTATATTCTGTGCCAGCATGGTGCCAGTTGTTTTACCTGGCAAAGCAGTACAGTCATTCAGTGATGGGCAATATTCTTATTCTAGCTGGAATATCTATGACTGTGTTAGTAGAATTTCATTATTTCTCATAAAGCAAGGTTTATCCAAACCAGGTATCAGGAACACCCAGCCTACAGATCGTAGTACAGCTAGCTGTTCCACCTATGTACCCTGCCTGCATAAGTGACCTGAAAAGCCCTCGTCATCAGGCCAGCCTAACATATCCATATTTTTACAAGCTAATTAAGAATACCATTTTCTGAATTAAAAGAAAAAGAAATACCATCAAGGCTGCTAACACCCCTTATCAGAATGTAAAAGTCAGCAGTAGTTTCCATGTGGAAGTATGTGACTGAGTAACCAAACAAACATTTTTCTTTTAGATGCCAAAGAGGAAATGTGGACAGGCCTTAGGAATATAAATACACCAGCCTTATTTCAGTGGTCAGATGGTACTGAAGTTACTCTAACTTACTGGGAAGAGAATGAGCCACATGTTCCCTATAATAAGACTCCCAACTGCGTTTCCTATTTAGGAAAGGTAGGAAACCTCCTTGAATTTATTTATATCCTTACTGTTATACCTGATAATCTTATAATAAGGTGACTTTAATTGGAATATTTGTATTTAAGCTAGGAAAGAAAATAAAAGGTAATTGCACTGTAGATTATCTTTCTAGTAATTGCTGAGAAAAGGTAAATAAAGCAATTACTAAAGAAGCAATCTAATTCCTGTCTGAGAGTATCTGCCCTGGTGTGAAAGAGATCAAGAGAATCTCTTTGGAGCTGAGATTCTTGCGCCAAATGGTCTCTGAGAAGCTGCTTTCTCTCAGTAATATTTAGCAGGTAGCCACAACGTAACCTGGAAAATCCCACTGTCTCGCATTCAGGTCAAGTGTTATATTAGTCCTACTTTGAGAAGTGAAAAAATGGTTTTATTAAAAATTAGGCCCAATAAACATCTTACTGCTATAGAATTCATGAATGTTTATTGAGCATGCTTCAGTTAAGAGTCCAGGATAAGCAATCTTTTTTTAAAATTTATTTTAATTGGAGGCTAATTACTTTACAATATTGTGGTAGTTTTTGCCATACATTCGCATGAATCAGCCATCTGTGTACATGTGTTCCCTATCCTGACTCTCCCTCCCCTGTCCCTCCCCATCCCATCCCTCAGGGTCATCCCAGTGCACCAGCCCTGAGCACCCTGTCTCATGTACAGGATAAGCAATCTTGAGCTGAAGGGACACAAGTGTCTCTATATTTTTGTTTGTAGCACTTTCCTGTGAACTCCTAACTGTTTAGGAGGCTGATTGTATCACCCAAACTTTTAGAGAAACTTAAGTGGAAGCAATAAATTGTAGGGCTGTTTAGAAGTGTTTCACTAGTGAAGATGTTTTTCAGTTCAGTTCAGTTGCTCAGTCGTGTCTGACTCTTCGCGACCCCATGGACTGCAGCATGCCAGGCTTTCCTGTCTGTCACCAGCTCCCAGAGCCTACTCAGACTCATATCCGTTGCATCAGTGATGCCATCCAACCATCTCATCCTCTGTCGTCCCCTTCTCCCACCTTCAATCTTTCCCAGCATCGGGGACTTTTCCATGAGTCGGTTCTTCACATCAGGTGGCCAAAGTATTGGAGTTTCAGCTTCAACATCAGTCCTTCCAATGAACATTCAGGGCTGATTTCTTTCAGGATGGACTGATTGGACTCCTTGCAGTCCAAGGTACTCTCAAGAGTCTTCTCCAACACCACAGTTCAAAAGCATCAGTTCTTTGGCACTCAGCTTTCTTTATAGTACAACTCTCACATCCATACATGACTACTGAAAAAACCATAACCTTGACTAGACGGACCTTTGTTGGTAAAATAATGTCTCTGCTTTTTAATATGCTGTCTAGGTTGATCATAGCTTTCTTCCAAGGAGCAAGCATCTTTTAATTTCATGGCTGCAGTCACCATCTTCAGCAATTTTGGAGCCCCCCAAAATAAAGTTTCTCACTATTTCCATTGTTTCCCCATCTGTTTGCCATGAAGTGATGGGACCAGATGCCATGATCTTAGTTTTCTGAATGCTGAGTTTTAAGCCAACTTTCTCACTCTTTTCTTTCTCTTTTCTATAGAAATAGACTCTATTTCTTCTTTGCTTTCTGCCATAAGGGTGGTGTCATCTGCGTATCTGAGGTTATTGATATTTCTCCTGGCAATCTTGATTCCACCTTGTGTTTCTTCCAGCCCAGCATTTCTCATGATGTACTCTGCATATAAGTTAAATAAGCAGGGTGACAATATACAGCCTTGACGTACTCCTTTCCCAATTTGGAACCAATCTGTTGTTCCATGTCCAGTTCTAACTGTTGCTTCCTGACCTGCATACAGATTTCTCAGGAGACAGGTCAGGTGATCTAGTATTCCCATCTCTTAAAAATTTTCCACAGTTTGTTATGATCCACACAGTCAAAGGCTTTGGTGTAGTCAATGAAGCAAAAGTAGATGTTTTTCTGGAACTCTCTTGCTTTTTTGATGATCCAGCGGATGTTGGCAATTTGATCTCTGGTTCCTCTGCTTTTTCTAAATCCAGCTTGAACATATGGAAGTTCACAGTTCACGCACTGTTGAAGCCTGGCTTGGAGAATTTTGAGCATTACTTTACTAGCGTGTGAGATAAGTACAATCGTGTGGTAGTTTGAGCTTTCTTTGGGATTAGAATGAGAACTGACCTTTTCCAGTCCTGTGTCCACTGCTGAGTTTTCCAGATTTGCTGACATACTGAGTGCAGCACTTCCACAGCATCATCTTAAAAGATGTTTTTAGAAAGGTGTAAAGCTGAGTTTAGAAGGGTGTCACATTTAATGCTGTTTTTAAAAGGATACACAGGATATCTTTATTTTTTTTTTAATAAATTTATTTATTTTAGTTGGGGGCTAATTACTTTACAATATTGTAGTAGTTTTTGCCATACATTGACATGAATCAGCCATGGGTTTACATGTGTTCCCCATCCTGAACCCCCCTCCCACCTCCCTCCCCATCCCATCCCTCTGGGTCATCCCATTGCCCCAGCCCTGAGCATTTGTCTCATGCATCAAACATGGAATGGTGTTCTGTTTCACATATGATAATATACATGTTTCAATGCTATTGTCCCAGAACGTCCCACCCTCACCTTCTCCCTCAGAGTCCATAAGACTGTTCTATGCATCTGTGTCTCTTATTCTGTCTCGCATATAGGGTTATCATTACCATCTTTCAAATTCCATATATATATGCATTAGTATACTGTATTGGTATTTTTCTTTCTGGCTTACTTCACTCTGTATAATGGGCTCCAGTTTCATCCATCTCAATAGAACCGATTCAAATGTATTTTTTTTAATGGCTGAGTAATATTCCATTGTGTATATGTACCACAGCTTCCTTATCCATTCATCTGCTGATGGACATCTAGGTTGCTTCCATGTCCTGGCTATTGTAAACAGTGCTGTGATGAACATTGGGGTACACGCGTCTCTTTCAATTCTGATTTCCTTGGTGTGTATGCCCAGCAGTGGGATTTCTGGGTCATATGGCAGTTCTATTTCCAGTTTTTTAAGGAATCTCCACACTGTTCTCCATAGTGGCTGTACTAGTTTGCATTCCCACCAACAGTGTAATAGGGTTCCCTTTTCTCCACACCCTCTCCAGCATTTATCTCTTGTAGACTTTTGGATAGCAGCCATTCTGACTGGTGTGAAATGGTACCTCATTGTGGTTTTGATTTGCACTTCTCTAATAATGAGTGATGAGGAAAACCTCAGGGACCTCTGGGACAATATGAAACGCCCCAACATTTGAATCATAGGAGTCCCAGAAAAAGAAGATGAAAGGATATCTTTAAAAGAGTATCAAAGGTTGAAATGAGGTCCCACAGGCCTCAGTGAACTGATGGCTTACCTAGATGGCTTCTAGTGTTCAAAACTGACCCATATCACAACTGACTTACTAAAATTTCATTCAAAGAAAACATAGTGACTCAAGCAAAATAAATGTTAAGTAGCGTATTTGAAAGAGAGAACTTTGACATCTGGACTGAAGTGGAGTTGGAAGAAAATTTTGATTCTAAAATTCTTAGAGAGCAGTTATTCTGATCACCATCATCTTACACATGAGGAAACTGAGACAGGGCGGTTAATTGACCTGCCCCAAAGGTATTAACCCACGGAAAAACTTTGACTATGTCCTATGGAAGGAGACTAGAACACTGGTAACCCTTTGTGGGCTGCGTTCTTCTCTCTTCAACTTCTGTATAAGTGTCCTTTAATGGTTTTTATTGTTACACTTATAAGAAGATGAACTTCATCCCCATTGTGACCTTGAGGTGATGCTGAAGTAACAGGCTTCCAGTCTTGTTGGATAGCATTTTCTAGGAGTATGTCCTCGGGTTTAATTACTCAGTTATGTTCATTCTCTCTGTGTCCCTTTCCTCCTTGCCCTCCTCCCTGATAGTTGTGAGAAGAAATTATCTTGACTTAAAATGAGTCCAATTCTAAATATATGGAAAATAAATTTCTCTTGTGAAAGAAATGATGTTCTGTTTTTTAAAAGCTCGGTCAGTGGAAGGTCCAATCATGTGAAGAGAAACTTAAATATGTGTGTAAGAAAAAGGGAGAAAAATTGAATGACACAAGATCTGATAAGATGTGTCCTCCAGATGAGGTATGTAAAATGCCTGTGTAAATTTTCCTAAGCAATATTACACCTTTTTGGTTAGAGATGGTAACTGAACTTAAACAGTTTAAACTTGGAAAACAGAAGAAATTACTAGCTTCTGTTCATTTACGTTAGACCAAGCCAGAAGGCAGTGAATCACAGTATATCAGCATTCCTACAGAAGAAAAAAAAAAGAGTTATAGAAAAAAGAATTACCTAGTCATGAATTTCTGTAAGAATATATGTGATTACTCTTCTCAATGCTGATTTTTTACTTCTACTCATATATTATTCTTGTTCAAAAATAATTGAGCTAACAACTGTTATACTCTTAAAATGAGCTAGGCATTGTGCTGTGCTAAGTCACTTCAGTTATGTTTGACTCTTCACAACCTCATGGACTGTAGCCCACCAGCCTCATCTGTCCATAGGATTCTCTAGGCAAGAATACTGGAGTGGGTTGCCATGCCTTCCACCAGGGGATCTTCCCAACCCAGGGATCTAACCCACATCTCTTATGTCTCTGGCATTGGCAGGCAGGTTCTTCACCACTAGCGCCACCTGGGAAGCCCGAGAAAGACATTGGGGGGTAAAGAAAGTTAAGACATGCCTTCTGTTTTACACGGGATCACAGCTTATGGAGGTTTATCCATGAAGTTATATCCCACCCTCAGCATGTGTATGAATTCCCTGGCCGTGTCCTTAATTTCCATTAGTTGTAAGATGTTAACTTTACATCTGTGTAAGAACCTTACACATCTGTGTAGGAGAACCTTGCTTGTCACCAATTCCGGAAGACAGTGTGATGATATTTTTCCTCTGATTTAGGGCTGGAAGAGACATGGAGAGACCTGTTACAAGATTTACAAGGATGAGGTCCCCTTTGGGACCAACTGCAATCTGACTATAACTAGCAGGTGTGACCATCAGTAAACATGTACTAGTGAACTTTTAACTCTGGCTCCTTTGCCAAATAATCTTCCTTAAATCAAAGTTCATCTTCAATTTATGTAGTAATTCTGTCATTGTAAAAACATCTACTGATCTGACTTTCATTTTATAGATTTGAGCAAGAATACCTGAATGATATGATTAAAAAGCATACCATGTCTCCAGAAAAATACTTCTGGACTGGCCTGAGAGATACAGATGCAAGTGGAGAGTATAGCTGGGCAAGTGTTGGTGGAGTAAAGCGGGCTGTAACCTTTTCCAATTGGAATTTTTTTGAGCCAGGTAGGTGCCTTAGCCTTTAAAACAGTAGAATACAGTGACGTGAGAAGCAGCTTTCCTCCCAGATCTATTCTTCACTTACCTTTGAAATGTGAAGGAGATGATGATCATCTGGATTAGAGTCTATCTGTGGAACCATAAATAGAAGCAGTGACCATGCCTCCCCTATGAAATCCTCAGGGATTACCCAGTAAAATCTGGAAAGTTTGGTTCTCAGAAACCACCATCTAATGGCACAGAACTAGAACTGTCAGTGTGAATTTAGCATCTTTTCCAGATAACTCTCAAACAGAACCTGAAAGTCTCATCATGAGCACTTTACATTTTCACCTCTCTGCTTCTTAACTTCTTTCTCCAAAGTTGAATTGTGTTTATTTCTTTTCTTCTCAAGGGGTGATAATTAAGGAGGCCATGAATTATTTATTCTGAAAGTTAGTTTATCCTTCTTTAGCCTAAAGCATTGACCATAACGAGCCATAGAATCAGGACATTTGAGCCTCAGAATTCCCTTTGGATTTTAGAATTGAAGAAACAGAGGTTTAGAAAGGTGATTTACTTGACAAAGGTGACCTGGTTATTGAACTGCTAAAATCCTGATCTGATTTCTAAACCGATGCTTTTTAGAGGATTTTGACTTTGTATGAGAGAGCAGTTATGAAGCATTTGACTTTTCTTCCTTTGAATTATTTATATTTTCTTATGTTTTGTACAGTGAATCATGAAGGCCATTTTTATAACATAAAACTTGGAGCATGTGAATGTATAGTTAAATACGATATTTGAGATAGAGAATGCCCACAAAATTTGTAATACGTGATCATCAATATAAATATGAGTGGTATTGATAATATCAAAGTCGTCTTTTTACTTGTGGAACATGGAGGATACAGGTGCTGATCCTGGCTAAATTTCATCTTAAATTAGAATGTTCTAATATACAAAACACATGCTTTCTTTTATAGACACTGTGATATTTCATAGTCAATGTCAAATTCTTCCTGGATAAGCCTCAGTGGTTGAAAGGGTGCTCGGGAAGTAAGCTATAATGGCTGTTCTCTCAGTCTGTAGCCAGAAAGACTGTCTTTAAGTCCTCTTTATCTTTTCACTCCCAGATTCAGCCAGTTTGGTCTGCACTGGGTAAGCCATGGCAGAGGTAGACTAGGGGAAGATAGCACACCCACCCAGGTGTGTTGTTTTTCCCCGTTCCTTGTTCCTCTTGCTGTCCCTGTGTCATGAGACATGAGACTGTATGGCTTCTCTGTGTGATGGAATGGAAGTCATCCTCATTACTTTGCAGTGTATGCTATTCTTGTCCTTTGCCCATTTTAAGCAGTGTGAAGTCATGGGAAAGGGAGCATGGTATTTTGTTACCAAATCTGGGTTCTAGTTCTGACTCCACCACTCACTAACTATGACTGCGGGCAAGTCGCTCCTTTTTCATCTGGAGATGGATCTGACAATACAAACTATATTTTAACGTTGTAGTGAGGAAATACAGTTATGGCTGACATAAATAGTAAACAAATGAGTGTTACCACACGCCTCCTTTGACCTTTATTTAACCAGCTCTTCCTTTGGATTTGAATCTGGGAGTGTTTTATTTTGAGGTTTACCAAGTTGCTCAAAAACTGTGGAAGTTGTTAGGCGAATACAATTTAGATTATACAGAGCATCGTAGTGGTTAGGGTTCAGCTCTACACACACACTGCCTGGATTTCAGTTCCTGGTCAACCATTTACTCACATGTCACCTTGGACACATCACTAATCCTCACTGTACCTCAGTCTTACAATAGCATCCTCTCTATGTGAGGATCAATTCATTTAATCCTCTTAGAATAGTACTGGGCAAGTAGTAAGCATGTCTCTGTATTACCATTGTCATTTTTATTGTGAAAGTGCATTTATTTCCTCCATTTTCTTCCCTATTCTCTTCTGCCATCTTGAATCAAATGAGGAGTGTAGGCACTAGAAAGTGTTTGTACTTAAATGTTCTAATGTAATTTTCAGTTAAACTTTTCCATTCAACCCAGCTTCTCCAGGAGGGTGTGTGGCTATGGCTACTGGAAAGTCTCTTGGAAAGTGGGAGGTAAAAGACTGCAGAAGTTTCAGGGCACTTTCAATTTGCAAGAAAATAAGTGGACGCTCTGAGCCTGAAAAAGCAGCCCCCAAGCCTGAAGACCCCTGTCCTGAAGGCTGGCACAGTTTCTCCTCAGGTCTTTCTTGTTATAAGGTAAAGTAATATTCTCATTCAATCCCTCAGTGAAGTCATCTGTCTCCTATCCTAGTCCATGTCCTTGCACAAACTCTGCTTCTCTGCAGACACATACATCACCTGCCAAAGTGTTTAGGAGCACAGAGTCCTTGTCAGAGTATCAGTGAACCCATTTCCATGTACACTCATGTACTACCCAAAGGAGCAGGGTCAGAGTCAGAATGGCCCTTTCCTAGGGTTCTTTTGTTTTGGAAAGTTGGATGAGCTACATGCCATGGGGTTCTCATATCCCTCTAATTATTGTTGTCAAATGAAGAGTTCTGTCACTTCTTACAAGTCAAAGAATTTGTTTTAGAGTTTGTATCAGCCAACTGTTCCTACAAAGAAATTATTTCATACTATCTCAAAATTCAGTGGCCATGACAACACTTAGTCTCATGTTCACAGATCTCTAGGTCAGATAGAGTTTGAATGATTGAATTTGGGCTTTAATGGTCAGCTCTGCTTTCAGCTATGGGTCAGCTGTGCTGGCCTCCACGCTATCAGTTGGGGTCTGCTGCTCTTCAAACTAGTGTCAGGCCAAAGGAGGAGCAGCTAGCAGGGGCTTGTTCTTCTCATACTGGATTACTGGAGCCTGAAATGCAAGCCTAACCCAGGTAAGCACATTTTAGGCTTCTGCTCACTTTACCTTCACTGATATCCCCTCGATCACAGCAAGTCACATGGCTGAGCCCCAAGTCAAGGCACAGGGACATATCCTTCACCTACCATGAAGCCATGATGGGAAGAGTGTATAACTATATCACAGGGACTGAAAAATCAGGACCAGTAATTCAACCTACCATTGTGTCATCCGCTCCTGTTCTACTTTTGAAATGACTATGGTTCATTTGGCATAAAATCAGTCATCACAAACCAAAGGGACAGTCCAAAGTGGCAGGTTTTGTTTTGCCATCTTCTGTAAATACTCGCACTCCAGTGCAGTCTCCCCTTTGATTCTTCTTCATCAAAAGTATTCCTGTACTTGTGCAGGGCTCAGTGTATTATGTTCAAAATTTTCCGTTAGTGCATTTCTTTGCAGAAATCTACTCCCAGAGCATTCATGTGTATTCTTTATAACCTTACTTCATTTTATCTCTCAAGATTCTTGGCATGCAAGAGGAAATGGTGTCATGCCAGAGCAGTTCCCAGCCTGGCTGAGGAAGGTTATCCCTCCAATGAGTGAGCGGTGCCTGTGCTGGCCTCTGGTTGACGCTCTGACAGGACCTGTGTCCCAGTGTATGTGCCTTGACCTCAGTCTACTATGCTTCTAAGAATCCGTTTCAGAGACCCACACATTCCACTGTGATAGACTTTAAAGTTATAAACACTTTATGATAATATAAGAAAACAAATTAACATTTTATTTTGTTAAGCTGTTTCATAGAGAAAGAATTGTAAGAAAGAGAAACTGGGAAGAAGCTGAGCGATTCTGCCAAGCGCTTGGAGGACACCTTCTTAGCTTCAGTCACGTGGATGAAATAAAGGAGTTTCTTCACTTTTTAGTAGAACAGTTCAGGTAATGTTCAGGCAGCAGTTCTGATCTTTTAGAGTGAGATCTTCTATCCTAAATTTGACATCCTCTAAGTAATCCCCTGGAGAAGGAAATGGCAACCCACTCCAGGATTCTTGCCTGGGAAATCCCATGGACAAAGGAGTCTGGCGGGCTACAGTCCGTGGGATCTGTGAAAGAGTAGGACATGACTTAGCAACTAAACGACAGGTATTCAGAATTGATGTGTTTTTTTATCTAAAGGATCATTCAGTATTTTAACAGTCATTCAACATTAAGCATTCTTATGTGCAAGATGCTATGAGGAATCAGAGCCTAGAGGGACAGAGTCACCACCCTTTGTGTAGTGTAATTAAGTCCAACAGTAGAGGTAAGAAAAATATGGTAGAAAAATCTAGAACATAGGTAAGGAGAGGCCATGGGAATTTAGAGCAGGGAGGAAGTATTTCTGGGTGGTACAATTGGGGAAAATGTTACAAAGAAGGATGGTTCTTAGAAAGTAAGGGGCTTCCGTGTGGCCCAGTGGTAAAGAATCCACCTGCCAATGCAGGATACACGGGTTCAATCCCTGATCCTTGAAAATCCCACATGCCAGGGGGCAATTAAGCCTGTGTGCCACAGCTATTCAGCCAGTGCTCTGGAACCCAGGAGCTGCAACTACTGAGCCCATGTGCCACAACTGCCGAAGCCTATGCTCCACAACAAGAGAAGCCACTACAATGAGAAGCCCACACACTGCAGCTAGAGAGTAGCCCCAGCCCTGCTCACCACAACTAGAGAAAAGCCCATGTAGCAATGAAGACCCCGCACAGCCAAAAATAAATAAATAAATGTAGTTAGTCTTTTAAAAAGGGATTATTTGAAGGATAAGATGGGAGAAGGAGCCAGGGAAAACAGAGCATAAGCAAAGGAGCTGAGACCAGAATATGCAGATATGGTCAAGGAAAAGTGAGCCTACAACATCGCTAGAAAATGGAATTTGTATATGAAATTGGAATATCCTTTCTTGCTAGGGAAGGAGTTTAATCTTAAGTCAATAAGCAAAAAGCATTCAAACACAAACAAAGTGTGTGCGTGAGAGAGACAGACAGACATGGAGTAGATGCAGAATAATTAATTCTAAAGCTATTGCAGCCCCTCTGGTAGAAAACTATATTGAAGATGGGCAGTAAGATGGGACAATAAAGGAAGTAGTCTGAGTTGTTACAAAGATGGAGTCAATAAGCCACTGTAATTTTGATGTTATGTAGAAGGAGGATTCCTGGATGGTTTTCCTGATGTCCTCAAGGATAATGTAGAGAAATATGGGCCAAGTGTTGGTATCATAGGAGGAAATTTTTTCTGAAGTTCTGGGGCAATCATGAGTATGAGGGCCTTTTACTTCATGATTTATTTTTTCCCCCTCACTCTTTGAACGGCAAAGAAGACTGAAATTTATAAATCTAGTGTTCAGGGTATGCCAGGCAAAATTATGGTAAAGAATCACCACCTGAATGTATCTTAGTGAATACTTTCCTGATCATTTTGACTCAAAATAAGAAAAAAACAAAACAGCAAAAAGTAAAACAGGTACCAAAACACAAAGAAAATCCAATTAGCTGCTTTCTCTAGGACATTAAATATAGGAAGGCATTTTAAAAATTGAGATCTAAAAAGTTTTGAGGTGGTAAATGTTTGATTGTGTTGACTTTAGTTCCCAATTTAGCAGTTTTTTCATTTGTAAAGGTAGTAATTGATACTATTTATGCTCCCTACTTGAAAAAATGAGGGCTTCCCTTGTAGCTCAGTCAGTAAAGAGTCTGACTGCAATGCAGGAGACGTGGGTTTGATCCCTGGGTTGGGAAGATCCCCTGGAGAAGGAAGTGGCAACCCACTCTGGTACTCTTGCCCGGACAATCCCATGGACAGAGGAGCCTGGTAGGCTACAGCCTATGGTGTCGCAAGAGTCGGACACGACTGAGCGATTAAGTGCACTTGAAAAAAATTTCAAAGACGTATTCCAGTTGAGAGGTGAATAAAAATCAAAAACACATGAATAGGTATTTTGTTTTTAAGGAATTAGGAGGAAGAATACGTAACATAAAAACATAGCTCCAGTCTAAATAATGCAATCTATGTAACTGAAAAATTAAATTATCCTAAATTCTTAAAGAGAAACTAATATTTTAATAAAACCAATATTAACTCTGCGTAATACCAGAGTTTATAACTCTGTTTATAAATAAAAACTGGGATGTAAAGAGATAAAATGGTTTTGAAAAATTAAAGCATAATAAATACTTCATTTTAGCTGGAAATTATATTTAGAAACACAGATTTTATATATTTTTAAAACTGAAAGAGTATATACTCATCCACCGAATATTTAATGGGTGAAAAGGCCCATACAGCAAATTATAAAGAAATAAAATAACAAAGCATAAAGTCCAGCGTACTATTTAAAATGGATAACTAACAAGGACCTACTGTGTAGCACAGGGAATGCTGCTCAGTGTTATGTGGCAGCCTGGTTGGGAGGGGAGTTTGGGGGAAAATGAATACATGTATATGTATGGCTGAGTCCCTTTGTGGTTCACCTGAAACTGTCACAACATTGTTGATCAGCTATACCCCAATATAAAATAAAATAAAAAGTTTAAAAAAGAAAACCGAAAGCACAAAGAAACAGCAGATCACCATAGTCTTTTCAGTCATAGGGACTATATTGTATTTATATTCATCCTAGCCTCTGATACACTGCCATATTAAACAGACCGTAATGTCTGCTTAATACATGCTCCGTTAATGAGAGACCATTTGTTCATGCTATAATTAGACAACATATTCTAAAACCTATTTAATATTATAATCATGGCTTGAAGAAAAGGAAGGAAGAAAGCCCATTTATATCAGAAAGTGATTCTAAAGCTTATTCCTTGAACACCTTTGCGTTTTATTGCAGGGATTGACCTTTCTCAGCAAGATGTCCATTGTCCAAATTGTGTTTTGCCTGCCAAGAAGTAAAGTCAGATTACTGCTCTACTTCTCACAATCTGAGTTCCACATCTCTGTATTTCAGTGAAAAGGCTTCATGGTGGCACCAAATCATTGAGGCTCTAAGATCTTTGCAACTCTTAACAGCAGCCCGCCAGGGAAAGCCATTGTAAAACAAAAATAGCTTTAGGATTAGGGAAGAAAGCTTTGTTTGCAGAGCAATTGCTGTTGTGAACGCTACCTCCAGTGAAGTGGCATGAATAGATTTGGATATAAATCTAAGGCATTACAGACTAAGCACCCCCTTCAAATTGTGTTTATTAGCAGTTATTGCTCAGGTACTGTTTTCCTTAGGAACCAGATGCAGCAGGAAATTTGATTGCAAGTAGAAATTTTACCACAAATACACATTGTGACCTTTCATGCAATGTCTTCTTAACCTCATAGCCTTAGTACTTGGAGTGGAAGAAATTTATAGAGAGAGAAATTTTCAGTTTGGTTTAATTCCTCAGTTACCCATTTCTTCCCTCAATTTTTTTTTTAAATCCACATTAGAGGTGTGCAATGATTAATATGATTTCCAATTTTCTTCTTCTCTTTATCTGCCAAATAAATCAGGCCACAGCAGAAATAGGTTACAAATGAGGAAATATTTTCCACCTCTTAACACACCAAAAAAAAAAAAAAAATCCCACAAGTAGCTACTATTTTCTATATTTATAACACATTAATAAATCCCTTGAAAGGAAAGCTGAAAACTATAAAGGTCTGGGTTGAAATGAAGTTCAATCTCAGAAAGTAGTAAAGATCAGAAATTTTGGACCATGAGGCAAACTGCTGTCTAGGAGACTGCTCACTGAGATGCAGCAGAGGGGGCAGAAATGGGATTGAAAGCAGAAGTGTCTACAGGAAGATGGGGAGTTAAGAGCAGACTGGGTGGAAATGCTGGAGACAAACATCTAAAGAGTTTCTGTGGGAACTGCCTATTGAGCGGTGGTCCCAAACCTCTGGGATCTAATGCCTGATGATCTGAGGTGAAGCAGATGTAATAATAATAGAAATAAAGTATACAGTAAATGTAATGCATTTGATTCATCCCCAAACCATCTCTCTACCCCCACCCCCAAGTCTGATGAAAAACTGTCTTCCATGAAATTGGTCACTGGTGCCAAAAATGTTAGGGACCACTGCTATAGAGTAAATGCAGATGGCAAATGATCTTTGATCATCTTCCAGGTTGTACTGTTGATTGTGTGAAGAAGATAAAATATCTAATGCTTACTTTCTGTGTGTGTTAGCTGTTCAGTCAAGTCCGACCCTTTGTGACCCCCATGAACTGAAGCCCACCAGGCTCCTCTGTCTATGGAATTCTTCAGGCAGGAATACTAGAGTGGGTTGCAATTCCCTTCTCCAGGGGATCTTCCCAACCCAGGGATCTAACCCAAGTCTCTGCTTTACAGGCAGATTCTTTACCATCTGAGCCACCAGAGAAGCCCAATGCTTACTTTAGGGAAACAGAAAATTCTGCATAAATTCTCCAGGCCCAAATAAATAATCTACAAAGATTAGAAAGAAATGAAATATGAGGAAACAAACTTGATCTCTTTATTTTATCTATCTTTTGTTATAATGTATTTGGCAACTATCTAGACCTTGTGATGTAGAAATCCAACACTCAAGAAATATGATACATTTGTAAGTCTATAAGGAATCTCTGATTAGTTGAAGACACAAACTGAAAAATCATTTTTTAGCTGCTAAATTCAAACTGGACTTAATCACTCCACTTGATTTATCTTAACTCTACAAATTGGTGATCTTTCCTTTTGAAAGAAAACAATATAACAATAAACAACTGAAAGGGAACTGTCCTCATATTCCATTGCAATAAGTTGAAAGGCTTGAGGTTGGCAAGATGAAAAATGTGCTTATTAATGTTAAAATATGAGGGAATGTTGAACAGAGGAAATAAATGAAGAAAATTATTTTATTAAAAAGTGAGAAGTTAAAATTGAGTTTGTTTCTGCCTTGGATTCACTAGCAAATATTTTTAAATGCAAACTTACTATATTTCCCAGCAGTCTTGTAACTGTGTGATCCATATATTCTACTGAGCTTGAAAATAGAGATTAATTTTGGATTTGGATTCTACTCCTTTTCGAATATGTGTTCTATTTATATTTAATATTTATATAATTTTGCATCTATAATTTTCACTCATGTACTGATGGTACATGATATATACAATCAAAATGTTAAATTATACAGAAAGTAACCAGTGTCACTGCCCCAAAATGCATGGAAAATGATCTAGTTATCAAGGCCTAAGGAGTATACTACATTTTAGAGAGTATTTTCAAGAAAAGTTAGCGGTGGAGAAATTTTTTTATGGTTATTTCTTTTCTGTTTATACCAAAAGTATCTCCCTGACTAGAGCATACATTAAATTGAGGGAAAGGGATCACTGACAATGTCCCTGTCTCTGTATGTTGCTGTGTACATTCTTCCTTGGAATTCCTGTTGTTTCTCCTCTCAGCCAATCTGAATACTGACGCGTGGTAAACATTCAGATTATGACTCAAAAGAGACAGTAGCTATTCTTTGAAGACTGTCTTTTGTTATACTAATGTTATAAAATGTTTCCTGATTTCCTGCAGTTCACAATGACCTCTCCTTTTTTCAAATTTTTGTACTACTTAAAATGTATGCAAATTTTTATCATTTGATGCTTTTTCAAAAATGGCCTTATATTTTCCCTGTTCATATACATCTTGTTTCCCTGACCAGTTTATATGCCACTTGAGGACAGATATTATGTCTTGTACATCTCCGTATCATCATTGCACATAGCTCAATGATTTGTACATCAAAGTATAATAGTTATGAGTGTTAAATGTATTCAGTTAATTGATTGCTTACTTGTATTGTTCTAGTACAACCCATGGAGTTTGGTGTTCAGAAAATACTTAAATGCTTGTCTTACTTTAACTTAGTGGGCACTGGGAATTAATTTTTTTTAAATCTTGTTTAATAAAAGGTTAGCCAAGTGTTTTGTTCTGTACTTTAGAGGAAAAATATTTGACAGTTATAGAAAAATGCTATAAGGAAAAGCTGTTGTTGTTTTTTTTGTTTATTTTTGGCCTTACCCCATGGCATATGGGTCCTTAGTTCCTGACCAGGAGTGTAAACCACATGCTCTGCATTGGAAGTGCAGAATGTTAACCACTGAACCACCAGCAAGTCCTGCTATTGTTTTGCCTCTGAAAACATTATCTAATATTGAAGCTCTGCCGTAAAAGTTTTAAAATGATCATATACTCTTTTTTTTACTCTTAAGTTCTTTAAAGCAGAAGAATTTTTGCCTTTCATATGAAGAAAATAACATAAAATTTAGTTTTAAAAAGAATGGTACTTTTTGATGGCTACCCCATAGTTAGGGTTCAATTTCATTTCAGAAGACTTCTTTATATAGCTTGAAACTGTGTCTCTCAGTTAGTGACAAGGTTTTCTGAATAAACTTAGTTGTGTTAAGCATTTTAGACATGTAAATGCTAAGTGTTTTTGCCAAATGCTGTGCTCATCTTTTCTTAACACTTCCTTTTTACATAGTGACCAGCGTTGGCTATGGATAGGTTTGAATAAAAGGAGCCCTGATTTACAAGGATCCTGGCAATGGAGTGATCAGACACCAGTAAGTTTAATCTTTCTTGTGTGGGATAATGTGGAAAGAGTATTTGTTTCAGTAACAAGTGAGTTGATTGTTAATTAATACAGTCATACAACCATGAAAACTACGTAGATGTATCTTTATTGAAGTGGAAATACATTCACATATATAAAGTGGGGAAAAGATGTTATTAATTTCATTTTTACTTAAAAAAATAACCATATGTATAGTCTCTATATGTAGCCCCAAAGCATAAAAATATAGATAAATATAGTAGTCATTTGGGGACAGTAAAAATGATTTTTTTCTTTTTCTTTGTATTTTTTTGTTTTCATGAGAAGCTTTTATTATCTAAAAGTACGAGTTATGTAAAAATAAAAGAAAGAATCTTTACTGAAGGAAACAATTTGGAAGAACCTTAAAAAGTCCTTAAATCTTATTTCAAATGTTTACATTATCCTAAGGAGAGGTTCTAGCTAACACTTAGAGAAACAAATTATTCTGAAATATTGAATACTTGCTCCACATTGCTGTTGTGTCAAATCACTGTGTTTTCTTTCTAAATGTAAAATTCCTTGACTTCATTTTCAAATTGGAGCATATCCGAGAATAGTTAATCAAATAACTAGCATTTCAACACATTCAAAAGAAGTATTTTGCAAGCCCCTGATTCTTTGTGATCCAACTGTGAACTTAATACACAGTTAACCTTCACTTCTGAAGCTGTAGCTGCCTTTGTTTGGAAACAATGACATCATGACATTTTATAAATCCTGTTCATGATTTAGCATCCTGACATAAAAAAGAGAAATGAAAAAGTTTTCCTCCCTTGGCATATGAACGTACTTGAGTTATTAAAGCTGCCTAAATTACATCTAAATTGCAAATATTTATACATCAGTCTTAAATTCTCAAGCCTCTCTTATCTTTTAAGGTGTCTACTATTATCATGGAAAATGAGTTTCAGCAGGATTATGATATCAGAGACTGTGCTGCTGTCAAGGTCAGTACAATGCTAGAAAGTCTGCATATTTAACAAAATAAATCTTGGAGTACCTGCAATCAAGCAACAGACCATGGAGTGCGTTTTGTGTGTGGAGAATGATATTAGGTGCAGTTGGAGGTTAAAAGTACACTCATGGTCCAGCCCTCAAGCAACGTAACTTACACTTAATGTGAAAAGATAAAATTCATATTCAAGAAAGATGACTCTTGTTACTATGCAGTAATTAGCTCCAAAGGAGTGGGTTGAAGAAGGCTAAGGAAATTCAGAAGAAAGTGATTTCTATGGCAGTGTTCCAAAGAGAAGTGAAGTGAAAGTCGCTCAGTCATGTCCGATTCTTTGCTACCCCATGGACTATACAGTCCATGGAATCTCCAGGCCAGAATACTGGAGTGGGTAGCCTTTCCCTTCTCCAGGAGATCTTCCCAACCCAGGGATCGAACCCAGGTCTCCCACATTGCAGGTGGATTCTTTACCAGCTGAGCCACCAGGGAAGCCCCAAAGAGCCAAAGAGAAGTGGGACCTGAATGGGACCTTTAAGGATGGATAGCGTTTGTTCAGGTAGAAGAGTGTAAGACATAAAAGAAAGTGGGAGTGGAAGGGAGTGGCTAAGTCAGTGAGGGCAACAGAATGCAGATCAAGAAATTTTAATTGGTACTGTAGTTGAAAACAAAGGTGGGAAATTAGATTGATGCCAGGTTAAGGAGTTTGTGCATTTTTTTGGTAAGCAGCAGAGCATGATTAAAGGTTTTTGACATGACCTAAGAAGGGTATGAGAAGATTCCTCTTGAGACAAATTTCAAGATGCAAAAGACAGATAGGACCAGAGGACACAGGCCAGTTAGACCTCTTCCCTTGCAAACTTCATTCGTTTTTTGTTTTGTTTTGTCTTGTTTCTTTTACAAATTAGTTTTTTTTTAACTTTTCAAATTTATTTATTTTTGACAGACTGGATCTTTGTTGCTGGACACAGGCTTCTCGTTGTGGTGGTTTCTCTTGTTACAGAGTACAGGCTCTAGGTACACAGGCTTCAGTATTTGTGGCCCACAGGCTCTAGAGCACTGACTCAGTAGTTGTGGCACATGGGCTTAGTTGCCCCTTAGCATGTGGAATCTTCCTGGACCAGGAATCGAACCTGTGTCGCCTACATTAGCAGGCAGATTCTTAATCAGTGGGCCACCCAGGGAAGTCCAATTTCATTTGTTTTTCATTCTGTAGATAGTATGTCCAAGCAGTCTGTGATACTCTGGGGTGGGGGGGTCGCCAATGACAAAATATAAAATAGTTGTGCTTTCATAGAACTTATAAGCTAGTAGGAGATAAAGACAATAGACAAGCGATTACAAGGATTGTGACAAAGTATAAGTTTTATGCAAGAACAAAAGTGTTATAGGAGAGTAATGCTGCTGGCGATGGTGATGATGGTAGTGATGATGCAGCAGCTAACATTTCTTAGCTCCTGAGCCAGGCACAGTCATGTCACATCTGTTATCACACTTAATATTAAACAACCTTATGAGGTAGGTGGCTTCCGTGGTGGCTCAGACAGTAAAGACTGCAATGTGGAAGACTTGGGTTTGATCCCAAGGTGGGGAATATCCCCTGGAGAAAGGAGTAGCTACCCACTCCGGTATTCTTGTCTGGAGAATCCCATGGACAGAGGAGCCTAGCGGGCTCCATATAGTCCATGCAGTCACAAAGAGTTGGACGTGACTGAGCGACTAAAACACACACACACACACACACACACACACACGAGGTAGTTACTGTTATATATCCATCTCAGGAAGAAATGTGAACTCTGAGTAACTTACATGATTACAGAACTGAAATATAAACCCAGATGTCTGGGTCTACTATGCTCTATGACATTTATAGAAATGTCAGAAGGGGATCTTTGTTTATAGAGAAAATAGTAGTCCATTTTGCTTTAACTGATGTTTTGAACCCAAGCTTGTAGTAAGAAATATCCTGTGGTAAGTTAGAATCAAGAAACTGGAGTTGAAGGAAAAATGTTCATTGAAAAAGAGTTCCCTTGTGGCCCAGTGGTTAGAGTTCTTGGCTTTCACTGCCACGGTCTGTGTTCAATCCCTGGTCAGGGAACTGAGCTCTCACAAGCCACGCACTATGGTCAAAGAAAGCACAGAAGTCCAAGAAGCAGATTTAGGGTGATTACCACATTTTAAAAATGTAAGAGGATGAAGAGGGAAGAGGGAAGAGGCATCTAGAAAACATCTTTGCTATGTAAGCCCAAGAAAGAGATTCAAGAGTGTGATTGACTAGAAATGTTACAAGAACATTGAGACAAAGTCCTGAGAGGTCCCTTGGAAAGCACTGTTTCAAAGGAACTGTTTTTAGTAAAACACTCTATACAATCATGCCATTTTTATAGAATTCCCGATTTAACACACGAAAGAATGAAAATTCAATGGAAGTTTGTGAAGTTTCCAGAACACTCATACATAAACTATGTTTGATGTAAGTTGACTCCCTATATGTGAAGAGATTGGAAAAAGCTACCAAAAAACTAAATAGAAGAGACTGATCAGGAACAAGGCCAACTAAGGCAGTGTCTGAAAGGAGAATCTTACCTCACCTACCACAGTACCCTCTAGAATCTTGCCCTCAAGAGAAAACAGTCCAGGTCTTCCTTAGTGGTCCAGTGGTTGAGAATCCACCTGCCAGTGCAGGGGATGTGGGTTTGATTCCTGGTCTGGGAAGATTCCACATAAGGCCTGTGTGCCACAACTACTGAATCCCACATGCTCCAGAGCCCTCAAGCCACAACTGCTGAAGCCCATGTGCTGCAACTACGGAAGCCCCCACGCCCAGAGCCTGTGCTCTGCAGTAAGAGAAGCCACCACAATGAGAACCCCACACACCACAGCAAAGGATAGCCCCTGCTCACTGCAACTAGAGAAAGCCCGCAAATGTGTAGCAGCAAAGACCCGGTGCAGTCCCCAAACAAATAAATACAAAAATAAATAGATAAATGTTTTTAAAAAGAGACCAGACAGTCCAAAGACTGATGGATGCTCCTACCAGATCTTGTCCTCCCCTTACCTTTCCCTGTTGCTTGCTGGTTGGAATTTGTAGAGCACCATCGCTGCACTCCTTTGTCCATGGAATTCTCCAGGCAACAATACTGGAGTGGGTAGCCATTCCCTTCTCCAGGACATCTTCCCTACCCAGAGATCGAACCCAGGTCTCCTGCATTGCAGGCAGATTCTTTACCAACTGAGCCACCAGGGAAGCCCCTTAGATCACACAGAGGAGGGCGATACCCCAGAAACACAAACCAACATCAAAAAACAAACTTGGGCCCCTGATGCCCAAGTTGATGTCACTTTTTTTTATGTCACCTTTCACAGATCCACTATGATCACAGCCTGGTGTTTGGAAATCACCAAACTAAATATTCTTCTCTAGCTTGGTCCCTCCAAAATTTCAAGTTGTAAGATTCTGTTATTTCATATCAACAAAAACAGAAAATAAAAAACAAACAGTAATTTGCATTTTGGACATAAACATGACCCTATGTTATATTTCCTTTATCAGTCCCTCTGAAGGCTCTTGCTTAATGCAGTTTAAATTTTACTGCTTATACACTGCATTCTTCCATGTGTTCATTCATAAACATATATCTTAGGGTCTAGAGCTCAAGTAGAATTAAAGACCATAAGACTTACAGTTTAGTGTTGTATGAGGGCTGCATCAACTTGGAAATATTCTACAATCCTCTTCCTCCTTTAGGTCATTCAAAGGCCATGGCGAAGAAGCTGGTATTTTTATGATGACAGAGAATTTATGAATCTAAGGCCTTTTGCTTGTGATGCAAAACTCGAATGGGTGTGCCAGATTCCAAAAGGTAAGTGGTGGCTATTCCTTTTCCCAGTCTTCTCACGTGAATATTGTGACTGCTGACCCAGAGTATCTAAGAGAGCATTTTAGTCTGTAATTATAATTTTGAAAGCCTTTAATATATGAAGCTCCATCCTGCCTGACTCCTACTGTCATTGTTGTTTGCTCACCCAGTCGTGTGCGACTCTCTGCCACCCCATGGACTGAAGCACGCCAGGCCTCCCTGTCCCTCTCCATCTCCTGAAGTTTGCCCAAGTTCATGTCCATGGCCATCCAGCCATCTTATGCTCCGACTCCCTCTTCTTCTACCCCTAGTAAAAGGCTGCCTTTTTGAAATTAGGTACTACTTTCCTCTTTTATCATGAAAGAAGTTGTATAGGAGAGAACATTTAAAGCTAATTTAGGGAGATTAGGCCTTGGAATGAAAGCTTATTCCAAGTGAAAGAAGAGACAAAAGGAATCATTTAAATCATTTAATCATTTTAATAATTTTGTTGCAAAATGAAGACAAGCTTCGAAAGAATGAAGCAAAAGTCAGGAAATCAAATTTGGGGAGGGCCCAAATGTAAATTTTTTTACAGTTTTGAAACAATTTTCAATCAGCTCAAAATTACTAATAGTTTATCTCCTTCAAATTCAGGAAATCAGTTAGCTTGATAGTAGAGCCCTTGGTAACAAAAAAGAGAAAAGGTAATAAATAGATACCCTTTTACTTCACTTTGTAGTAGGAAAATGTCAAGGATATATTAAGGAAAATGTTGAGATTTTAACTGCCAAATTATTTTTAAGCAGATTTTAGATATATTAGATTAATTAACATAATGGTAAATGCACAGAAAGTTCCAAAATGAATTTCTGAACTGAATATAGACAGCTCATTGAAACCAAAGGGATATCTTCTTAAAAGTTCTCCAAGAACCCAAAGATTACCTCATGGAACTGCCTATTAGAAGATGGTTCTTCTCTCCTAGAAAGAGCCACCTTGCCTTTGAAAGAGCTTCAGGTATTTCCCTCATGATCCAGTAGCTAATACTCTGCACTCCCAATACAGGGGTTCTGGGTTCAATCCCTGGTTAGGGAACTAAATCCCACATGCTAAAACTAAAGATCCTGCATGCCACAACTAAGGCCTAGAGCATCCAAATAAAGAAATAAATTTAAAAAATAATTCAGATGCAACATCTGGTAGAGTATCTGGCAAGTCTCTTTTACAAAGGCAGACTTGAGGGATCGTTAATAAAAAAGAGAGTGTGTATGTGTGTGTACGTGTTGATGGGGTTTTCCTAAAGGAAAAAGTATACCTGAATTAGTCCTAATTATTGATTACCTTGGAAGAGGAAAATCAGTTTGGACACCTTTCAAACAAGTGGCAAAGTAACTAATATATAATTAGCTTGGACAATGTCTCTGGCTTGAAACATTAGTTATGACACTCCTATTATTCTTTCGCATGTGGCATGCCACAGAGAGTGTCCTTGCTTCCTCCAAAGTATGCTGGTTAAGTATGCTCTCTATTTTCCTGGTAGCTGTTCCCCTGCCTCATGTTTGAGTAGTGAAACAGACCCTAGAGTTTACACCGGGAAAACCTTAGAAACGACAATCCAGTAACCACAGGGAATATTATTAAAACTGTGGTTTTCTTTTTAATATATTTTTTGTTTTTATTTATATTTGCTTAGAAAACATAAATCAAGTAATAAAAGAAATAAATCTTTTAAATAATTGCATCCCTGTTCTCTCCAATGCAGAAATAAAATTTAAAACTAAAGAATGTCCCATCTCAACCTCAGTCTCAGCCTTCAAATGTCTCAGTCATTTGAAGCAGTCAGTGATGGTTTGATCCAGGGTTTAAATGTTATGTTAACTCCCCTTTGAAAGTCCCTAAATTTCTGAGTTACAGTGTGTCTCATTCACTAGGTGGATATTTTCTTGGTAATTACAACTGCCAAAACCTGCTCAACTAGATACTTCTGTATTAATGTGTTTTCTGATTTCCTTGAAGCAGTTTACCTCTTCAGTAGCCCAAATCACCCAACCTTTTCTCTAGCACTTGCCTTTTTTATTATCTCATCCAACTGGTTCTAATTAGTCCCCTCCTCTTAAAAGAAATAATTTAACAGCCTAATTTTTAAAAATTATAATCACTATTGATATATGTAGTTTTTAAGTATTATTTTTTTAGTCAAGAAAACTATATCAAAAATAAGGCTCACAGAAAAGTTTTTGGAAAATGACCTATAAACACAACTTTGTTGAATTGTATTTCTTGATACCTTGTCCACACAAACATGTTTGTAATCTTGTGTAAAAAGGCACCTTTTATTTTGCTTTACTCACTAATGCAAAGAAATGTAAAGGTTAAACATAGCTTTCCCCCAACATACAAATGAACAGACAAGGTTACAAATAAGAAACTATTTTTAACTGATCTGCAGCATTCCTAATGAAAATCATCCAGTATATAGAGGGCTGAGTCAGAGAAAAAAACCATAGATGCTGAATACGTAGGCAGTCCTCTGAGTAGAGTCTTCTCATGCACTGGCCCTGATACATAGCAAAATGAAGAACAGCTATTTTACCCTATAATTTCTAAAATTCATCAAATTATGTCTTTGGCTTGAAACCAGTGTGACCTATGACCAGAATGTAAAGAGAGAGAAGAGCATCCTGAGGGGAACTGCTTTGTGCCTGGCCCTGTGTGGGGTGCTTACATAAGCGTGATCTTACGTGATCTTCACAGTGTCTTTGTGAGTTAGGTAGGAGAGTTTTGTTTTTATAAAACAGAAGTTGAGGCTGAAGGAGTTAAGCAACTGATCCCAAGTAACACAGCAGCAAAGAGTCTGAGGGCATTTGGACACTGACTCACCCAGCTTCAAAGACCGTAATTCTTTGTATGGTACCATATTTCTTTGCTGGGTGAATTTTATTATTTTCCTCCCAGTTTTGTCTCTCCTCAAAAGTTTCAGTACTGGATCACTGAACATTTTTTCCAAAGAGTATCTTGGGAAACAATAAACTCTACCAACCTAAATATATTCAAATTGCATTAGATGGAGATGTGGTTCCTGAGCAACCTCATCCTACAGTGATGATTATCTTGCATATTCCTATTTAATGTAATATATACAATGTATTCATTTACTTATTTGTGCTTCCTAATTATTAACTATATTTTATCCATCTAGTCTTCTTTTATGACTTCCACAATATAAGGTAGAGAACTGCTAGTTATATAGTATTAATATTTAACAAATCTGCCTTTTTGGTTGCCACAAAAACGGCTTTAGCATAGGCCCCGCAAAATTCAAACTGAAGTGATCATAACATGAAAGGAGATGGTTTGGCCAGAAATCAACAAATCTTAGCAAAATTGCAAGTATACTGTGGTCTATAATTGAATACTAAACTTAAGCCACTTGCTTTCTTATACAGGTCATACTCTAAAAATACCAGACTGGTACAATCCAGGTGAGTGAAGAAAACTGTAATTTATCCAAAGTTGCTTTTACCTTTTCAGTGGTGTATTTAGTTAACTATTTAAGCCCAGGTCCAAGTGCCAGCTTCTTCTCTGTTATGTCTTCAAATGCGATGAAGTATGTACAGGGAGGGAAGGTTATCGGCTGGTGTGGGATGAGACTCTGAGGCTGTATTTAGCCTTTTCCATGAGTGCAGGAGGGTAACAGAGCCACTCACTGGCTCAGAAATCCTTGAATCCTTCCAGGCAGAACTGCCCTGGGCAAAGAGAGCCAGTAATCTAAATGGATTACTATTTATAAATAGTTTTGAGTATTCATGCATGCTGAGAGGGTGCAGTTGGGTTTACGCAGTCCTGATTCTGCTTTTCTTCTTCTTTAGAACGTGCTGGAATTCACGGACCTCCAGTTGTAATAGAAGGGAGTGAATATTGGTTTGTTGCTGATCCCCGCTTAAGCTATGAAGAAGCTGTTCTGTATTGTGATAGTAATCACAGTTCTCTGGCTAGTTTAACATCTTTTACCGGACTAAGAGCCATCAAAAACAAGATAGCAAATGTAATTTAGAAGAATGTATTTTATTTTTTAATTTTTATGTTTATTCTGTCGTGCACGTGTACTCAGTTGTGTCTGACTCTGCAACCCCATGGACTGTAGCCCACCAGGCTCCTCCATCCATGAGATTTTTCAAACGAGAAGACTGGAGTGGGTTGCCGTTTCCTCCTCCAGGGGATCTTCTGGGCCCAGGGATTGAACCTGGGCACAGAACCTGTGGCTGCTGCACTGGCAGGCAGATTCTTTATCACTGAGCCACCGGGGAAACTGTATTTATTCAGTTAAAAGTTTTTTTAAATGTATAAAAGTTGAATGTTCCTCTAAAGTGAAATTTGCCTAACAACCTATAAATTCATCACTGCATGTTAGAAAAATTTTAAATAGAACTGTATAAGGTTTAAAAATATTAAAGATTAATTATAAATGTCAACTGATACGATGAGCATCAAAAGTTATTATAACTTTGTAGTTAACTTGACATTCTCTTTCTAAGCATAACTAACTCTGCAAAATAGTTTTTTGGAGGAAAAGTAATTTGTATATTTTAAAATTTATAATTGGTAGCAGTAGAATATTATATGTTCCATTAATGTATGCCCACAATTACAGTGACCATATTTTCTGTATACAAAATAGGGCACGTGAATATAAAAAAAGTTTCTAAATTACTTTCTTCAGTGAACGGACCCAGTTTATGTAATTTAGTAAACAAAGTAATGAATATTCAGAAATTTTAGTGGTTTATGATTTTGATAGGCCAGGGTATTTAAATCAAAACTCTCCTAGAAAAGTTAGCACATGTAAGGGTGGGTGTTCACTTGGTTGTTTTGTTTTGTTTTTGTATTGTTTTTTTCAGATATCTAGTGATGAGCAGAAATGGTGGGTGAGAACTACTGTACAGCTAACATCACATCGTTTAATATAGTATGTGACATCTTTGATGCTGCCTTTGTAAAGTTATCATGTAAAAGAATCTGTCCCAAATCCCGTTTTATTTAATACTAAATGGAGCAGTTATTTTTAATTAGTTTTGAACATTAATCCTTAAACTACCTAGACTGAGAAACCAAATCCTTTTGCAAATGAGCATCAAGAAAAGAGTAGTATAAGATAATGGCCTGACATTAAATTTAGAATTAAAATTGCTTACAGTAAAGCCCAAGATGGAACATGTAACTACATTGCAAGCTGTCACATCTCTCATCTTCTTTCAGCTCACGAGACCCATGGCATCACTTTCCTACACTATTTGGAGAGGAATGCTTTTACCTGTCTGCCAAGACTTGGTTTAATGGTAAGGTTAATTCCAAATCCTTTAATGTTGATTATGTAATATGTGAACTTCAGGTTCAATTACTAGCTTAATCTTGTTTTCTTTTTGATTATATATATACATGTGGTAGCTTCATCTTGTTCTGATTTATTGCTTATGACAATAGCTCAAGTTCCAAATGCAAGTAAAGGTGCTTTTCACTGAGAATGTTTTGACTTCCTTTATCCTAAAGCAGTTGAGCTTCCCTCATAGCTCAGTTGGTAAAGAATCTGCCTGCAATACAGGAGACCCCAGTTCAATTCCTGGATCGGGAGGAAATGCTGGAGAAGGGATAGGATACCCACTCCAGTATTCGTGGGCTTCCCTTGTGGCTCAGCTGGTAAAAGAATCCTCCTGCAACGAGGGAGACCCAGGTTTGATCCCAGGGTTGGGAAGATCCCCGGGTGAAGGGACAGGCTACCCACTCCACTATTCTAGCCTGGAGAATTCCATGGACTGTATAGTCCATGGCATTGCAAAGAGTCAGATGTGACTGAGAGACTTTCAGTCGCTAAAGCAGTTACTTAGAAATAAACTTACCCTTTCCTAACTGATGAGGGTATAGACAAATTCACAAAGATAAGCAGGCAGCAGTTCTAAAGTATAGTTTAGGTCTCTATCTCCCTCCCCAAGAGCCTTCTTCATCTCTCTGTTTCCTGCCACTAGGAAATATACCAAGTTTGTGCATTTTTATAGGCAATATTGGTATGCTACAACCTATTGAAATGAGTAATAATAATAGGAGACAAAAATAGCTAGGAAAGAAAAGGAATATATTTTAACCATTTGGGAAACATTGATTTAAAGAGACTTTCTTTACTACTGGATTGTTTTTAAAAATTTGCTGAATGGAAAATTCTCACCACAGTAATCTTGCTTTTCACTTCTCAGATTTACGAAAACCTGCAGACTGTAGTACCAAGTTGCCCTTTGTCTGTGAAAAATACAATGTATCTTCATTAGAGAAATATAGTCCAGATTCTGCAGCTAAAGTACAGTGCTCTGGGGATTGGATTACTTTTCAGAACAAGGTAAAAAGGGAATTGCTACATTCTGCAGATGATGATTGCTTTCATGATGATTATATGGCCCATGGCCTAATGACATCCCAAGTAACTTCACTAAGATAGACTCTGCATATTTCAGTATCTCACCTGATTCTCTACATTTTCAGAAACGGAGTTACTCTCAAGTTAGTCGTGCCTGCCAGTCTTTCAGAATACCGTGTTCCTGTTCCATTGCTGCTAACGCTTAAATTGTTGAAGTTGATCTTTCAATGAGTAGTACATTAACTAGTCAGGACTATCTCTTTGGCATGTAGGAAACTGACTGAATTTATGGCTGATAAATTTCCTCCTTAAGGAAAACATCCAAGCAGCATTTATCAATCAAATTAGATCAACATTTCCCAAATTACTTTTGGGGAATATACACATATGCCGACAAAACATTAATCATTAATCTTGCCTCCAGAGTAGGGTTTATGATTAAATAGATTGGGAAGTGCCACGTTCTATATTTGCCTCCTTGAGATGCACAATTCATATTGGTGTATGTATCTTAGGAAATGCAACTGGCTGCTAAAAAGAGAAATTACTACAGTATGCTAAAACATTTATTCTCTCAGATAAAAGAAATTTGAAGATAAGCAGGCTGGGGTTAGTATGAAAGCTCTGTGGTCTTCAAAACCAGACTTCCCTTTGTCTTTCTGCTCTACCATCCTTAACTTAAGGCTTCCAAGCTCAAGTTCAGAGTGTTTGTTCAGGGAGTCTTTTCTAGAAGTCCTCCAATGACTTTATATCTCTCTGGCCACTCTTGTCTGTAAGGAGGCTGAAAAAAAAATTTTGTAGAATGTTTCAAGGAACATAATTTGGACCATACTACTACACAGTAACATGACTATAATATCAAACAGAAAAAGGAAGAGATGGGTCTGGCAACTGAAAGCATCTGTAGTAAATTTAAAATATTAGGGGTATATTTTGACTTTTTAAAATTAAAATAATATTTTCCCCCCAAGATGCTAGGACTATATTAATTTACATAGTTGATATAAATTTGTAGAGTTTTTGTTTGTTTTATTGAAGTATAGTTGACTGAAAATACTATATTAATTTCAGGTATTCAATATAGTGATCAGATATTTCTATAATTATACACCATACAAAGTTATTATAAAATTGATTTTAATCCCGTTGCTATAGATAACATCCCTGTGACTTATTTATTTTAGTCGATAGTTTGTATCTCTTAATTAAATGAGATAATGCTGTGCAAAGTGTTTAGCACCCCTTTGAATTAAAATATCCTGTCCAAAAAAAAAAAGAGACTTCGTGTGTATTCTTTGTTTGTAGTGTTTTCTAAGGATCAAACCCAAATCTGTCACATTTTCTGAAGCCAGTGATATTTGTCATACCTATGGTGGAACCCTTCCTTCAGTGTTGAGCCAGAGAGAACAAGGTAGCAGAATTGTTCTATAAACATGTTTTATTCTGATCTGGGGGCCAAGTTCCTGTTGGCAAGATGTGGGGAATTAACATATAAAAAGAATCTTATTAAATTATTTTTTATAGAGTTAGGTGATAATCAAAGATTATCTTGATAGATAAGCTCAAAGTATTCATTGACATATTTAGTATACCTTTAATTTCAATAAGTCAAATGCTTTTTAAAAAAAAAAAATGTAACTTTCTGACAGATTTTATTACATCCCTGCTTCCGGATATGGAAGCCTCTTTATGGATTGGTTTGCGCTGGACTGCTTATGAAAAGATAAACAAATGGATGGATAACAGAGAGCTGACATACAGTAACTTTCACCCATTATTGGTTGGTCGGAGGCTGCGAATACCACCAAATGTAAGTTTGTTTGTTCTTTTAATCAGTACAGTGTGTAGCTCAATGAAATACCTGAATCTTCCACAAATTATTGGGTTAAGAACAATGGCCTATTTTATGAGTCCATTTATATAAAACATCCAAATAGGCAAATCTATAAAGATAGAAAATAAATTACTGTATACTAGAGACTAAGGAGGCTAGAAGGATTGGCAGTGATGGCTGAAGCATATGGGGTTTCTTTCTAAGGTGATGAAAATGTTCTAAGATTGATTGAGGGTGATGGTTGCACAACTCTGTGAATATACTGAAAACTATAGAGTGTATACTTTAAATGGGTGAATTATACCATCTATGAATTATATCAGTAAAGCTGTCACAAGAAGAACAACAACATAGCTTCCCCAGCCTTTGTGTAGGTGCCCTAGTTTTTCATAGTAGCACCATTTGGAGCTGTCAGATTTAGTCTTCTGAGGGTGAAAAGTGCAAAATTGGTGATTGGTGATCATTTTTCCCTAAGATCTAAATGTAAAGAAGCTGTAGAAGGGAAGAAGGCATTATTTTAACAATAGTTATCCTATATCATGATATTGCTGTCCATTGCTTCTGTCTTCCTTATTTGCTGGATACAAACCACCTTTTGCACAGAAAGCAAAAATTATTAAGAGATTAAAGTTGAATTCCAAAAGTACATGCTGCTGCTACTGCTGCTAAGTTGCGTCAGTTGTGTCTGACTCTATGCAGCCCCACAGATGGCAGCCCACCAGGCTCCTCTGTCCCTGGGATTCTCCAGGCAAGAATACTGGAGTGGGTTGCCATTTCCTTCTCCAAAAGTACATGCTTGATGACATTAACTGATACAACTGATGCAATGGAACTTTGCTCAAGATTGACATTGATGGCAAAGGGAACTGAAACATGTAATTATTACGAAATAAATATCAAAATAATGCTTGGTTATTATAGAAAATTTGGAAGTTATAAAAGAGTAAACAACATAAAGAAAAATATCAACCTTCACCCTGCTTATGTTTAGGCTGGTAGCTTTTAAACTTTTAACTCATGCCCCATAGTAAGAAATACATTTAAAGAACCATTTAGCACATAGATATAAGTATAATACTGAATTGAAACAAAAATTTCAGGTAATAATACTTACCCTTAGAGCTTATATTGCTTCCTATTCTAGTCTGCTTTAGTCTAGTATAGTCAATCTATTCTCTGTACTCTATCCTATTCTATTTCATTATCACAAGTAAGACTCGAGATCCACTGAACTGATTTCATGACCTACTAAATGAGTCTCAAACCATGTTTGAATCCTGATTGAGGCAATCACAATGAATATTCCAGCATTTTTCTTCTAGGACTTTTCTATGCACTGTCTTCTTGACATAGATAAGATTATATACTATTGTATCTACTTTTCTCATTTAGTATTATAGAAGTATCAATAGTTTCTTATGCCATTAAAGGATATACTTGATAACTGTTTTGATGGTTGCACAGTATTTCTTGATATATATGCCATCATTTACCTAAGCAATGCTGGGTGTTTCAGTTGTTTTCAGTTTTGCATTATCTTAAATAGCTGCAGTTAACATCTTTGTGTATAATCTTTGCTATATATTTCAGGTTACCTCCTTAGGATAGATTTAGGTAGCCAGATCAAAAGATATAAGTAGTTATAAAACTCTGGTTACCAAATTGCTTTCCTGAAAGGTTTATGAGTTTATTTTTTTGTCAGCAATATGTTGTGAGTAAGCCAGAAAGAAAAACACCAATACAGTATACTAATGCATATATATGGAAATTGAAAGATGGTAACGATAACCCTATATGCGAGACAGAATAAGAGACACAGATGCATAGAACAGTCTTATGGACTCTGAGGGAGAAGGTGAGGGTGGGACGTTCAGGGACAATAGCATTGAAACATGTATATTATCATATGTGAGACAGAACACCATTCCAGGTTCGATGCATGAGACAAATTCTCAGGGCTGGGGCAATGGGATGACCCAGAGGGATGGGATGGGGAGGGAGGTGGGAGGGGTGTTCAGGATGGGGAACACATGTAAACCCATGGCTGATTCATGTCATTGTATGGCAAAACCCACTACAATATTGTAAAGTAATTATCCCCCAACTAAAATAAATAAATTTATTAAAAATAATAATAATAATTTCCAACATTTATTGAGCAGCTAATGTGTCAGACATTCTACTAATGCATCACATGGGTCATTTCATTTGATCTGCACAAAAAATGTGAAACAGTCGGTACTCCTCTTCTATCTTAGAAACGCGGAGACAGAGAGTCACATAACTTGCCAGAAGTCATTCAGGGTATGTGTGCAGAGTCGGCTTTTAAATCTGAGTCTGCAGAGGCAGCATTCTTAGCTTCTTTACTACATTGCCTCTACTAAAGTGCTCTAAGGAGCATTATCTTTTAAAAATTCTTGCTAATTTGTTAGTTTAAATGATATCATATTTTCTGATTTCTAGTAAAAGCATTTGTTAGATTTCTATTGCTCTGATTTCTAATAAAAGCATATAAATTCAGTAATAACTTTAATTTCATAAAATGTGAATTTTTATTCTTTGAAAATTTATTTGCAAAGTCTTCTTGTAGTTCTTACTGTTTTTATGACTATGTAAACATTAACTGTGCAAACCCTGTGTTTCTTGCATTTATTGCAAATATTTTCATAGGATTTTTCTTTAAGTCTAAATACCAAAAATATTACAGAAATAAGTTTTGATTTTTTTGTTGCATGTTTATTTATTTCTTTTTTTTCCTCCATTCTTTTTAGGTTATAATGTTAGTTAGTTAAGTGTATGCTTTCTATTTTCTTCATTTTGTTTTATAGCTTGCCTTTTTATTCTGACAACATGATACATCCATGGTATATGGTATATGCTGTCAATGGGTACTTAATCATTTTCCCTAATCCTGGCCAATTGTCTAGCATCATTTATTGCATATACTTCTATTTGTTAAAATCAATATTGAATGCTTTCTTTATGTGAAGAGTGTGTGTGTGTGTGTGTGTGTGTGTGTGCGCATCTATGTATGAGACATACTCCTGTATAGCTCTCACACTGATCTAAATACTACCATGTTACCATATTTCAAAAAATATAATAGGATTAGTTTTCCTTTGTTATATGCTTTTTAAAAAATTTTAGCTGTTCTGTCTATTCTTCAAGGCAAACTAGAATTATTTACTTAATTTCCACTCTAAACAATTAAATAGAAAACATCTGGTGAGAATTTGACATTTTAGGAAGAATTGACATCTCTTTATTAATCTTTCCTCAAGAATATGGTGTAACATGTCTCTCCACTAATTCAAGTCTTCCTTTTAAATTCCTCAGTGATGTTTTCATAGAAATTATCTTTCTTATTGCTGTTGAGAATGCCAGCTTTTTAAAATTTTCTTATTGATGTATATAAAACCTATTGTTTGGGGATTTTTGTACATTTATTTCATAGGTATCCATATTACTAAAACCTCTTACTACTTCTCAAGAGTTTTCCACTAGATTTTCTTGAGTTTTTTAATTAGATAATCATAATTTGCAAATAACAGTTCACACTTCACTACATGTGGTAAGACTTCCAGAACCATGGTAAATACCAGGAGTATTAAATAATATCTTACACTTCATCTGGACTCTAATAGGACTATCTTTGTCCTATAGTCTTTGATTTTTATATTTGATGTGTATTTTTTGTTCAAGATATATCATTCTATAACTAGTTTATTTTAAATTTTTATTCAAGAATAAGTAGTAGATTTTCTAAAATTTATTTTCAACATTTATTAAAATTGTGTCATATGGTTTTTCCCATTAGGCCCATGGATATGTTGCCCATTGATAGATGTTGTGTTAAAACCATTTTTATCTCCTAAATAAAACCTAATTATATTGAAAAGCAGAGACATTACTCTGCCAACAAAGGTCCGTCTAGTCAAGGCTATGGTTTTTCCAGTAGTCATGTATGGATGTGAGAGTTGGACGGTAAAGAAAGCTGAGCGCTGAAGAATCGATGCTTTTGAATTGTGGTGTTGGAGAAGACTCTTGAGAGTCCCTTGGACTGCAAGAAGATCCAACCAGTCCATCCTAAAGGAGATCAGTCCTGGGTGTTCATTGGAAGGACTGATGTTGAAGCTGAAACTCCAATACTTTGGCCACCTCATGTGAAGAGCTGACTCATTGGAAAAGACCCTAATGCTGGGAAGGGTTGGGGCAGGAGGAGAAGGGGACTACAGAGGATGAGATGGCTGGATGGCATCACCAACTTGATGGACATGGGTTTGGGTAGACTCCGGGAGTTGGTGATGGACAGGGAGGCCTGGCGTGCTGCGATTCATGGGGTCGCAAAGAGTCGGACACGACTGAGTGACTGAACTGAACTGAACTGAACTTAATCCTAAATAAAACCTAATTTCAGTAATAAAACCTAATTACTGAAAGTGGATTATTATTTTACTATTCTACTGAATTAGATTTGTTAGAATTTTATTTGGGAATATTTTCATCTCTGTTCATAGAGTTAATTTTTTTAATGCCATATTGTTAGATTTTTTTTTCTGATTGTGTCAGCTTCATAAGATGAACTGGGTAGTTTTCTGCCTTTGTGTTTTGAGATTATTACTCAGCCCGGGAAGTTATGTTTCTCTGAAAGTTGGAAGGAACAAAACCATGTGATATTAGAATCCTGTTCCAAGATCATTCTTTAATCATAAAGGGATTTGGTACAGTAGTTGAGGGCTAAACTCTAGAGTCAGATTGTCTGGATTTGAATTCTATTCAGCCATTTAGTATGCCTTAGGAAGTTCACTTCTCTTAAGCCTCGTTTTTTCATTTATAAAGATGCCCTGGAGAAGGGAAAGGCTACCTACTCCAGTATTCTGGTCTGGAGAATTCCACGGACTGTATAGTCCATGGGGTCGCAAAGAGTTGGACATGACTGAGCAACTTTCACTTTCAGGTGTTGCTAGTAGTAAAGAACCCACCTACCAATGCAGGAGACGTGAGAGACATGGGTTCTCATGGACAGAGGAACCTGGTGGGCTACAATCCATGGGTTTGCAAAGAGTCAGACATGACTGAAACAACTTAGCATGTATGCATGCATGTAGTATTTAAAAAAAAAATTATAGCTCCTGGGTAAGCTTACTTTTCTCATTTTTCTAAGAGTAATATGTTTCAAACATTTAGAAGAGTGTAGGGATAATATACTTTGAATAAATGTTCATGTCTAATGTTACTGATTTGCGGTCAACAAATGAAATCTAAATAGATACTTTTATTTATGGATGTTTCATAGTGACAAGTATAGGATCAAAGCTTTAAGGTGAGTTCTCTCTTGTATGGGACACCATTTGTCATTATAAAAAGTTTGCTGCTGCTGCTAAGTCACTTCAGTCGTGTCCAACTCTGTGCGACCCCATAGACGGCAGCCCACCAGGCTCTGCCGTCCCTGGGATTCTCCAGGCAAGATCACTGGAGTGGGTTGCCATTTCCTTCTCCGATGCAGAAAAGTGAAAAGTGAAAGTGAAGTCACTCAGCTGTGCCAGACTCGTAGCGATCCCATGGACTGCAGCCCACCAGGCTCCTCCGTCCATGGGATTTTCCAGGCAAGAGTACTGGAGTGGGTTGCCATTGCCTTCTCCAATAAAAAGTTTATAAGTATTTAATAAGTTAAATTAATTGTCATCACTTTTGTGCTTACTTGCAATGTTAAGAATGAGAGCAAAGTGTTAAATATTAACTATAATTGATTTTGTCTTCTAACAGATTTTCTTTATCTGTTTTGAAGATGTATTTATCAATATTACTACTATTTTGGTTTGTGATTTCTAAAGTTAATTGCCCTTTTCCCATGTTTTGAAAATTTATCAGGATTTTCTTAGTGATTTCATGGTCAGCTCCCTAATGGATTTTTCTATAGGAAGAAAAATCCAATTTGGAATATAAAATTATCTTGCTGGGATCCTCAGACTGTTAGTTTCATGATTGCTTATACATATTTGCCTTTTTGTTTAGATTTTTGATGAAGAGGCATCTTACCACTGTGCTGTAATGCTCAACCTCCAAAAGTCACCTTTTACTGGGATGTGGAATTTTACTTCCTGTAGTGAACACCATATTCTGTCTCTATGTCAGAAATACTCAGGTATAGATCATTATTTAGATGACTATGGTACTTTATGTTGTTAGAGATGTACAGTATGTTTTCACAAAAAAAATCTTATAAATTAATTAATGTTTGTAATCATACAGCTTCCTTAACATTTTAGCATGGCTACATCCATGTGAGTCAAATTAGCTCAAGTATTGAATAGAATGTGATTTTCTTTCAAGATTATTACCATAATTAAATATCAAAATTAAGTATTTAATGGAATTTGTTAATAGGAGTTGTCTAATGACAGTAAATTATGGTTGAATTTTGTTCTCCTTTCTACTCTGGAATTTTTCAGATTTTACTTTCTATCATGAGAAAAAGAGGAGAAAAAAATGTTTGTAACTGAACTCGGTGTAAACATTCATGGTTAAATTTAGCACTCAAAAAAATAAAAGGATATGAACCATTATAAATGGATCACGGTCTAAGCCTTATCCTATAATCCACATAAAAATAAAATATGTACTTAAAAGTAGACATCATCTATATTTTCAAAATATTTTTTATTAAATTGTTTTCATTGGTCACAGTAAGTTTTTAACAAATGATTTAAAAAAAGAAATCATTTGTCATGTAATGAGAATCACAAGTAGCTAATCCATGTGCTTCTGAAGAACTTTTTGCTAAATTAATCTTTACTCATTTTTCTTACACTTTTTAGTAACTGCCTTAATTCAGAGAAGTATTGCAAATCAATAATTCAAATATATCCTCTAAGGGGTGGTTTCATACATTTCTTCATGGCTTCTCCCAGATGAAAACTTGTAAAGGGACACTTAACACCTTCTCTTGTTGAAGCAGTTCAAAGAAAGAAAGAATCTGACACCAATCTGAAATGGTAATCTTACTGCACTCTAGTTCTATTTACAGCTTTTCCCCTTCCCAAATCAGATCAACTGAAACAGAATTTTTTTGGCAAAACATACCTAGTTCTCCTACCCAAAGTCTAAAACAAATAGATAGGTAATACCTAAAGTACATTATTATAGGGAGAAATTTCAAAAGCTGCCTCGTGACTTGCCAAGTGGGTGTTTTTTTTTTCTTTTACACACAGAAATTGAAAGCAGACAGACCTTGCACAATACTTCAGAGACTATGAAGTATCAAAATAACCTGTACAAAATAATCCTGAAGACCCTGACTTGGACTGATGCTCTAAGAGAGTGTCAGAAAGAAAACATGCAGCTGGTGAGCATCACAGACCCGCACCAGCAGGCCTTCCTGACCGTGCAGGCGGTCCTTCGGAACTCTTCTCTGTGGATCGGACTCTCCAGTCATGACGTAAGTTTTCAAACCCAATTGCCGGGATTGGGTGACGGAATGTGACGTTTTTTTTATTGCACACAGCTTCTCTCATATCAGACTAAAAAAACCCAGAGATCATAGAATCTTACTCCAGTGAATGAATTTCGTGAAGTATGTAATTTTTAGTGGCAGTCATTTTTCCACTGATTTGCTGCTTTATTGTTTACCTTTAGAAAAACGTCCAGTGGACATATGTAGCTGAGCACTTCTTTTTATTTATTCTAATCAAAGATGGAGCGGGAATCTGGAGCTGCCATCTCTCCTCAGCCAATGAAAAGGAGAGGGGAAGTGCAGTTACAAAATCACAGGGGGTTGGGTGAGTGGAAGCCCAGGGACATTATTAAAGGGCTTTTTATCCCTTTCTGAATAAGCAGAGTGAAATTAAGCCACTCTACAAAGGAATTAGGAGAGCAATTCACCACATCTCCAACTCTGATCTTGGGTACTTCTCATTCATCTCTTAGCCCAACAGTGAATGCTAGTCTCTTATTAATTCCCGACACTGAATTACATACATATAGCATGAACAGGAATATTTATGCTCCTAAATCTTTTGGCTAAAATTAATAGGGAATCTTCTTTAAAACAGAGCTCTGTTATTTCTGTCAGCATCGTAGTCCTTTTTTGCCTCTTTTCTGAGCCTTCTTTGTAATGATTTGATGCTTTGCCCACTGAAATGAATTTAAAGTTAAGATATAGGGCTGGTATATAAGGCTGCATATGTTGTCTACTGATAGGGGTGCCATTTACAAAGATGGTAATGTGAACTTTGCTTCCTGCATCTGTGCAGCGAGTGACCCATAAAGCCCAGTTAGATAAGTGTCACCTAAACCAGAATTCCTAATCCACTCTTAGAGAGAAGTTAATCGGGAGAGTAGGGGAGAAGCATCCATGGCATTGTGAAGCAAACCTGAGGCATGTAGACTGTAGGATAACCCTCAGTGTATGTACCAAGACGGTTTTAGGGTTATCTGGAAAAAAGGCTATAAAAGATGATTCAATCCTTGCACAAACCCCAAATTGAACTGGAGAGTGGATGAAAAACTTAAACTCAGAAGTAAACATAATCTTTGACAAACTTTAAATTTATTACCACCGCCATTTGTCAGAAGCTCAATTAAAAAAAAAACAAAACAGTACTTAGAAATTGCTTGAAGAATAGTTTCTCCAAAACTCGGGATTTTAAAATGTACCCTTAGTTCAAGCCAGATTGTCAGCTTGAACTGCTTTCCTAGACTTCACAGTATCAGTTCCTTCATAACATTGCTTTTACTTCCTTTCTCTTTCATGTTTGACATTATGTGAAACCCATCACTGTGCCTCTTGTGAAGCTGGTAATCAGTTATTACGTTTCCTAGTTTTAATCACATTAAACCTTTTAAAACAAAAGCAGTGTTGTCACTGGAGAAAAATTGTAAAGTTAGAATAAATTAAAAGAATAAAATTGAAATCACCTGTAATCCCCAGGATCTAGTGATAAATGTGGTTTAAATGTTTAGTATATATCCTTCAGGTTATTTTTCTGTGTACATGTATTTATTTTTAAGACACTTCATATCATACAGTTTTGTAACTTTTTTCCCCCAATTGATGATTTTGGTTTTCTTTCTTAATCTGTTTTCAATCTTCACCTCTTTTTCTCTTTTCCCTTTTGCTCTTCAACATATTTTATGTAGCTCTTTATTACATATTTTCGTAAGCTGCCTTAAATCTTTGGAACATGGCAGGATATAAAGAAATGAAAGTTTACACTAAAAACAGTGGGGAGGTTTTGAAAGATTTTAAGCATGGTAGTAACAACATCAGACTTTGACTTGAGAAAAATCATGCTGTGGAGAAGCTGGGGAAGGAAGTGAGAAGTCCTGAGACAGAAGACCGGCTAGAGTTTCTTGTAGACATCAGTGCAGGAAATGATGATGGTCTGGACTGAGGCGTGTTTACACTGTCTGCAGCACAGCAGTTGTGGGTTATAGGAAGTCCGGAGTATGACTGTGACAGCAGGTCACTCGAGTACATTGAAGTGAAAGTCTAGAAGAAGAGGAAGTCAAGAAGGTTTGGGAATGGGGCGAGTCAACCACAAGAACACAGAACTCCCTAAGTTAGAGGTAGGACCAGGAGGACAGAGCAAGACATGGGGCATCTCCTTAGTGAATGTCAGAAATGGGCAGGGGGCCAAGACCTCAGTGAATGTCAGAGAGAAGCAAGAACTCGGGGGGGTTGCAGTGATAAGGGCATAAACCTCAAAGGAAATTACTAAAGGAGGTAAAAATACCCATGACCTCATTCTCATGGCTCTGTGGTATCTGAGACTAAGAAAGACAAACAGCTTTCCCTTGTGGGTGCTGAAAGGAACTTACTCTGTTAGAAAAGACAGGTTTTAATTAAGATCCGTCAAGGTCTAGAATTTAGTCAAGAGATACTTACAGTCTTAGTAAACAGATTTAGTATTCAATAAAGAGATGGAGGGAGGGGGATGGCTTATCTACAAGGAACAGAAGTTCCAAAGGTCCAAGGACCTGGGTTAGTTGGGAGTGCAGCAAGGGAGAAGGAATCCAGGGTAATTACCCAGTACTGGCAACATCACAGGGACAAAGGGCCACATTCAAGGCTACTTGGTTTAGAAATTAACTGGCTACAACTTTACAACTGGAATGCTCAGTTCAGTTCAGTTCAATTGTTCAGTGGTGTCCAACTGTTTGTGACCCCATGGACTGCAGCATGCTAGGCCTCCCTGTCCATCACCAACTCCCGGAGTTTACTCAAACTCATGTCCATTGAGTCACTGGTGCCATCCAACCATCTGGTCCTCTGTCATCCCCTTCTCCTCCTGCCTTCTATCTTTTCCAGCATCAGAATCATTTCAAATGAGTCAGTTCTTCGAATCAGGTGGCCAAAGTATTGGAGTTTCAGCTTCAGCATCAGTCCTTCCAATGAATATTTAGGACAGATTTCCTCTAGGACTGGTTGGATTTCCTTGCAGTCCAAGGGACTCTCAAGAGTCTTCTCCAACACCACAGTTCAAAACCATCAATTCTTCAGTGCTCAGCTTTCTTTATAGTCCAACTCTCACATCCATACATGACTACTGGAAAAACCATAGCTTTGACTAGATGGACCTATGTTGGTAAAGTAATGTCTCTGCTTTTTAATATGCTGTCTAGGTTGGTCATAACTTTCCTTCCAAGGAGTAAGCGTCTTTTAATTTCATGGCTGCAGTCACCATCTGCAGTGATTTTGGAGCCCCAAAAAATAAAGTCTGTCATTGTTTCCATTGTTTCCCCATCTATTTGCCGTGAAGTGATGGGACCAGATGCCATGATCTTAGTTTTCTGAATGTTGAGCTTTAAGCCAACTTTTTCACTCTCCTCTTTCACTTTCATCAAGAGGCTCTTTAGTTCCTCTTCGCTCTCTGCCACAAGGGTGGTGTCATCTGCATATCTGAGGTTATTGATATTTCTCCCGGCAATCTTGATTCCAGCTTGTGCTTCCTCCAGCCCAGCATTTCTCATGATGTACTCTGCATATAAGTTAAATAAGCAGGGTGACAATATACAGCCTTGATGTACTCCTTTTCCTATTTGGAACCAGTCTGTTGTTCCATGTCCAGTTCTAACTGTTGCTTCCTGACTGCGTACTATTTCTCAACAGGCAGGTCAGGTGGTCTAGTATTCCCATCTCTTTCAGAATTTTCCACAGTTTGTTGTGGTCCACACAGCCAAAGACTTTGGCATAGTCAATGAAGCAGAAGTAGATGTTTTTCTGGAACTGTCTTGCTTTTTAGATGACCCACCGGATGTTGGCAATTTGATCTCTGGTTCCTCTGCCTTTTCTAAATCCAGCTTGAACATCTGGAAGTTCACAGTTCATGTACTGTTGAAGCCTGGCTTGGAGAATTTTGAGCATTACTTTACTAGCGTGTGAGATGAGTGCAATTGTGCGGTAGTTTGAGCATTCTTTGGCATTGCCTTTCTTTGGGATTGGAATGAAAACCTACCTTTTCCAGTCATGTGGCCACTGCTGAGTTTTCCAAATTTGCTGGCATATTGAGTGCAGCACTTTCACAGCATCATCTTTTAGGAATGCTGTTGGAGAACAATTCTGGATGAAATAGTTGGTGGTGTTGAGGTTTAACTGCATTTGCTATTTTTTGGTTTACTAAGGGGACTGCATGTGGCCTTTGCCCAATGTTCCACGTAAGCCATTGATGCCAAATTGCCATGGGCCTCAGGAGAGCATACCTCAGTGGGTCAGTGTGTAAGGCCTGGTACCCTGGCAGCACCACAGGAAAGCTCAGGCAGGCCTGTACTTGACAACCCATCACCTGCACATCTGTATCTGCCTTGAAAGCCTCTCTCAAGACAGGTAGTCATGCTTTTGTTAGGATGTAAAGATAGATGTTCACAGATTTCTAGTGCACAATAGAATGTAGTGAATAAGGAAGTTTCTCTTCAAAGACAAGTATGAAAAGAGTGGTATGAGATCCACAGGGCCTGAGAGTTTAAAAGGGAGCTAACACCCATATAGCTCTTATTGTGTACCAGCTAGCCACTGATTTATGTGTTTTACACGTTACCCCATTGATTCTAACCCATGAGATTAAGTGTCACATCCATTTAATAGAAGAGGGAATGGAAATGTGGCAAGGTAATATCACAATCCAAAGCTGACAAATGACTGAACCAGAATTCAAAACTAGTATGCTTATCTCCAAACCCATGTTCTTTCCACTACTACATATTATCTCTGAAGTTAATCAGTGCTCCCAGTGGTCCTCACTCCATTTTAACTTTCTGATTTCCAGCAACCAATGACTCTAATTATGTGTGAGGCAGCAAAGCATAGTGGTTTAGACCATGGATTCCAGGGTCTAATGGCCTGAATTTGAATCCCAGCTCACTGTGGTTTTACATTCTGTGTGATGATGCATGACTTCAGTCTCCTCATCTATAAAATGGATATGTGATAGTACCTGGGTGCCTCATGTGATTGTTATGAGGATTATGTAATATTTGCAAAGTACTTAAAACAATGCCTGATACGTAGTAAGTGCTTTGTAAATAGGTACTAAATATAAGGTAAAATTAAAAGTCACGCTCAGTCATATCTAACTCTTTGTGACCCTGTGGACTGTAGCCCATTAAGTTCCTCTGTCTATGGAATTCTCCAGGCAAGAATACTGGAGTGCGTAGCCATTCCCTTCTCCAGGGGATATTCCCTACCCAGGGATCGAACCCAGGAGTCCTGCATTGTAGGCAGATTCTTTACTGTCTGAGCCACCAGGGAAGCCCTTAGATCGACCACAAGGGTCAAAATCAAACAGTAGGGATAAGATGAAGGATTGCCACTTAAAATACATTTCTCCGCCTTCCAGGATGAACTCAATTTTGGTTGGTCAGATGGGAAACATCTTCAGTTTAGTCGCTGGCCTGAAAATAATGAGCAACTTGAAGACTGTGTAGTATTAGACACTGATGGATTCTGGAAAACATTGGATTGCGATAATAATCAACCAGGCGCTATTTGCTATTATTCAGGGAGTATGCTGATTTCAAGTATTTTAACTCTTTAATTGTTATCAGTCTTATGAGTAGTGGAATTCGGGGGCGATGGATTTGAAATCTTGTTTTAAAATTATAAAGCAATTATAATCTTGTCCTTTTTACAACAAAATTAATTGTGAAAATTTGTAATCAAGAATTATTATATGTTAAATATTTTTCCATTAATTTGTTATTTTAGATGTATTTTATCTTTATTTCTGCCATCAGATGATAGTAATTGACCTCTGAATTTCAAGTCCTTGTTAGCCTCATTTTGTGTACCTTTTTGTTTATGTTCTTATGGAAAACTTACATCTGTGGGCATTCGTTTAATTCTTTTCACATGTGTTTTATGAGTCACTGCTAAGATTTATTTGGTTGCAAGTAACAGTAATGAGCTCACTTAAGAGAAATTCCAATCTTCAGAACGGGGATAGAGCTGCACCTTCTGAGGAAAATGAGTCTGTAAGCCAGAGGTCTTCCACCTCTCTGTTCTGTTTCTCTCTGTGGATCTGCACTCTTATCTTTATATACTTCCTGCTTCTCTGCACATAGTGAAACATGGCAGCTCTGCAGCTTTCCATTTTAGCCATAACTGGAGATGAATTGACTGTCTCTGAATCCCACTTTTCATATCGGTAGAGAAAATCTGATAGACTCAGCTGAGTCAGATATGCAGTCTCTAGCCCAGTCAGAGGAAAGTGGTTTTACAACTTTCAGGGGCCCACATTTGTGGGTTTGTGGTTAGAAAAAAAGACTACTTCACAAAGGGAGTTGCTGTGAGCTGGGAGAAATACTGTACTGAATGGTTTCTACCACATATTGAATCAGTTTGATTGGCTTTGAGTAGAGCATATCTCTATTTGCATCTTTTTTAATGTATAGCCTTTTCATAAAATGAAAAAAAAAGCTGAATTCAGATTTTCTAGGTGTCAGATTTTAAATTATTTCTATTTGCTTTGGTTAGAGCAATAACTTGTTTACAACATCACATATTTCATAAATATTTCTTTAAAATTAGAGAAGATGTCAGTAACCAGAAAACTGAAGGTGAATTCCCAAAGTTATATTTAGGTACCTATTATTATGTTTGTATGCTTTCTCTGAAGTGGCCCCTTGTATTTCAAGTCTGGCAATGCAGGAAGATAGAAACTGCATTTAACCTAATAACACTTCATTATCCATATTATTCTACTCATTCCACATCAGGGGAAAGAAAATTGTATTAAATAATTTCCTTCCTACAGAAAGACAGTTAAGAGGTCACATTTTATTCAAGCATAAACAAAACAAGCATCACCAAGTTATTATTTCTTGGCTTCCTGGATATTTCCTACAAATCAGGTCTAATTACTATGAACATGATTTAATATTTATATATGCAATTAGAATTCTTACCATTAATTCTTTTTCCAGATGAGACTAAGAAAGAGGTCAAACCAGTTGACAGTGTTCAGTGTCCATCTCCTGTTCTAAGTACTCCATGGATACCATTTCAGAACTCTTGCTACAATTTCTTGATAACAAAAAATAGATACAGAGTAACAACACAAGATGAAGTTCATTCTAAATGCCAGACACTGAGTAAGTATGTTATATAGCCATTATATGTTACATTATACTCTTAAAACAAACAAATCTCACCTGAGTGTATTATAAATATTTCTAATTAGCAGTAGTAACTAGAACTCAAAAATATCCATCTCCTCATTTCTGCATTGTCAATGACAAAGTATTAAAGTTTGTGTTTAGTTAAAATGGAAAGTATAGGAGTTCCTTCATTTTTAACCTATCCATTAGAGAACTAGTCTGTCTTTATATGTATAAGCAAAGTGGATTCTACTTACAAGGGAAAAGAAATGATGCTGAGACTAGAGAGCTGGATGTTAAATCAACTTAGGCTGTGGGCAAAAAGGGAATAGGTCAGTATGAGTGATTGAAAGCTTAGATAAGCTGTAAAGAAGCAACTCTGCTTAAAAGAAATACATATTTCATACTTTTAGCTCTCAAGGTTATCCAGATATTTCCTATGAGATCTGCTGAGGATTTGTGACTTTTTAACAGTGGACCCATCAACTTTGTAGAAAATTCCTATGGAAGATATCAAACCATTATTCCCCAAAGGGTGCTCTGTGGAACACTACTTTTAAGAGGTGTTAAAAAAAAAAGATTCTTAAAGAACAAGGATGAGAAATGTCACCATCTTTGTTTCCTGTTAAAACATTATCAAATATACATTAGCATGTACTTTGAGAAATACTGGCATGAATGGAGTAGTTTAACTTTGGTTAACCAATGTTTGTAAAGCTCTTTTCAATGTAACTCTTTTCTGAGGAATCCCTGAGGAACACACTTTGGGAAATATTAAACTTTTAAAACCTTCCTGTAAAACAGTGATCTCTAAGGAAAAGGAAGATTTTTGACTTTTAGCCCATTCAAGAGGTTTTATTTGTTATAGTCTTTGACTTTGTATCATTAATATACGTGGATTTATAGCAACTCAAAATAAGCCTTGTGAGGAAAAGCAAATCAGTGTTTCAAATTCTCTGCTCAACTACTAGTTTTCCACTATTCTATGAGACCAAATTTAAGATCAAAATGTTTGAAAATTTCTCAACCTATTCATTGTTGTACAAGATGGTATTAATTTATATCTCTTACTTATTTTCTACTGTTGTTTGTTTTGAAGTGTATTGAACTGGAAAGTAAAAATTGCTAAATCTATCAAATAAAGTGTTCTAAATAATTATTTAAATTATTGGCTATTTTTTATTTAACAGATCCAAAATCACATATTCTGAGTATTCGAGATGAAAAAGAGAACAACTTTGTTCTTGAGCAGCTTCTACACTACAATTACATGGCTTCATGGGTCATGTTAGGTATAACTTATGAAAGTAAGTTGTAAATCTACTGTTTTTTTCTGTATTCATAGTTCATTATGAACTACTTGTTTATCACACTGTAAAACTATAGTTTTCAAAGTATTTATTTATCAACATACAAAATTATAATTATGTACTTAGCATAACTTACACAGATACCAAGACAGATTTTGTGTCTCTGCCCTGCCACTAAAATACCTTTACCACTAAGCTTAGAGTTTAATGGTGGAAAATGATTTCCTTTTTCCACTCTCTCTCCTAGCAGTACAAGACTGACTAAAAATGACTGCACTCCCACATGAATATCTAGTCAGTTCAGTTCAGTTCAGTTGCTCAGTCATGTCCAACTCTTTGTGACCCCATGAATCGCAGCACACCAGGCCTCCCTGTCCATCACCAACTCCCGGAGTCTACCCAAACCCATGTCCATCGAGTCAGTGATGCCATCCAGCCATCTCATCCTCTGTCGTCCCCTTCTCCTCCTGCCCCCAATCCTTCCCAGCATCAGGGTCTTTTCCAATGAGTCAACTCTTCGCATGAAGTGGCCAAAGTATTGGAGTTTCAGCTTCAACATCAGTCCTTCCAATGAACACTCAGGACTGATCTCCTTTAGGATGGACTGGTTGGATCTTCTTGCAGTCCAAGGGACTCTCAAGAGTTTTCTCCAACACCACAGTTCAAAAGCATCAATTCTTCAGTGCTCAGCTTTCTTCACCATCCAACTCTAACATCCATACATGACCACTGGAAAAACCATAGCTTTCTAATACTTTATATCTCTAGGTGTATGAGCTGAGTAAGAATAGAAATGCACTTCTAATGTTGCATTTTTGGGTTTATATCATTGGCTTGGGGTATACATTAGGAAAAGGAGACACATAGTCTGCCAATGGACTAGAATGTTTGAGATTGTAAGTGCCACAAACCCAAGATATAATTGCTATGAAACTTTTTAAAAAACACAGACTCTAATAATAGGAGAAGTAAGACCAATTTAGAAAGATACTCATTAAGAGGTGTCCTAAAAATCACAAAGTTTTGAAATTAGAAAAAAATCACTATCTGGGCATAAAGCCTCAAAAACATACATTTACCCAAAGAGGGGGCTGAATGAGAGGCACAGGACAGTGATAGCTAGAGGTAGGGTAGACAAAGAAGCTAAATTACTCAAATCTGGCCATTTTAAAAATAGTCTGCTCTTTGCTATCTAACCTATCTCTTTCTAAAAATTACTCAAGATTTTCTTTTTTATGGCTTGCAGATGAGTTAACAAAAATTAAGCTATCAAGCAATGACTAAGACTTGGGTTGCCAGCTGAAGATAAGTTCATCATGATAGGATTTAGTTGTCCAAGTCTTTTCTCTAACGATGCTTGAATACTCAGATTTGGGAGTGGGAAAAAATGGAGAGGAGCTAGGTAGAAGCTTCCCAGTGAAAAAAAGTGAAAGTGTTAGTCGTTAGTCCAACTATTTGCGACCCCATGGACTGTAGCCCTCCAGGCTCCTCTGTCCATGGGATCCTCCAGGCAAGAATTCTAGCTTTACCTGAAAGTGACTGAGGAAACAGTAATCCTGTGTGGAGCAGCAGAAACTAGACCCAGGATATGGTTAGAGATTTCAATTGTACCCTCTGCTGTACTTTCTTAGTGATATTATCAGAAACAACTGAGGACTTCCCTGGTGGTCCAGGGATTAAGAATCCACCTGCCAATGGAGGAGACATGGGTTTGATCCCTGACCCAGGAAGATCCCACATGCCATGGAGCAGCTAGGCCCGTGTGCCATAGCTACTGAGCCCATGTGCCTAGAGCCAGAGAAGCCACTGCAATGAGAAGCCCATGCATAGCAATTAGAGAGTGGCCCCCATTCACCTCACCGCAACTAAAAATCTCAGTTGACATAAATTGTGCATAGTTTAAGTCCAGTTTTCTACCACTAGTTTTATAACATGTTAATTTTTAAAATAAAATAGTTATGTTAATTTTCATCACATTTAAACGTATATGTAGAAAAAATGAATATTGGATGAAGTAATAACAAAATGTTAAACTATTTCAGGATGATAGAATTGTAAGTAAATTTTAGTTTTCGTATTTATAATTTGTACTTTCTATGTTAAAAATAAGCATTGTTTACCGTTAAAATTGGAAGCTGTTTTAGAGAAACACACATAAGTATACAACCTTTAGAATGTTGGGAAAAAAGATAGAAAATTACTTGAGTTTGAGATATTAACCTCATAACTGTATAATTCAAGTCTTAATTTAATCTCTAAGCATAGAAAAAAAATGTTTCTTTTCTAGATGATTCTCTTATGTGGTCTGATAAGACCACACTGTCATATACACACTGGAGATCAGGAAGACCGGCTATAAAAAATGGCAAGTTTATTGCTGGCTTGAGTACTGATGGCTTCTGGGATATTCAGATCTTTAATGTTGTTGAAGACTTACTATACTTTCACCAGCACAGCATTCTGGCTTGTAAAATTGAAATGGGTAAGTATGCTAAGGCAGAGTTTCTACTCCAGCGAAAGAGAATGTAAAGCCATTAGCTCCACTGGTGGGCATTATGCAATTGAATTTTTTGAGTAGCTCCCCTGTATTGAGTACCAGGAGAAGCGCTACGGAGGTTTTAGAGGAAGGAAGACACGCTCCCTGTTGTCATGGTCTTGATCTCAAGGAGTGAAATGAATGCAGTTGGGAAAACAATATTAAATGCTTATTGTTGTTTTATGGTTAGTCTTAGGTTATTTAGTATGCACAGGCTTACATTTGTTGAGAAATCAAAAGACACCAGTGAAAACCGATATAATGAAAACTAAGAATGCATTGAGGAGAGGAGGAAAAACTTGGTTGGGCCTTGAAGGATGGATAAAATTTCTATGAATCAGAAAGTGTGTGAGGGTAGTTTTGACAGTCTAGGCTAAAAATGAATGTTTCTCAACTTTGCCTAATTCCTTAAATAAGTCTATTTTTTAATGCATATCAGGTTTAAATTTTTTACAGCTTAAAAACTGTTATTGTGGCCATTCTGCTCTAAGCCCTCTGCTAACATGGAGCCCATCACAGTCACATCTGGGCCCACCTTTTCCCTTCATACTCTTGGAGAATAACTTTCGGATGCACCATTTCTATCAACAATATCCAGGAATTCCCTACCATCAGTTATTTTGAGTTCCTGTAAGCCTTTGAGACTTTTTAGAAACCAGTGTCTCTTCTAAATTTCTAGGCTTTCTCCCAGTCTCCATTTTTTCCCACCATTTTTGGTTCGGTAAAGATCTTTTCCTGTCAGGCTGATCTCTTAATTGTCCATGTACAGTGTGTACCCTTTCTCACTTGTACCTTTACTTACGGGGTTTTTTTCCTGCCATGATGTCTTCTACCTTCTTTCTTTCTTTCTTTCTTTCTTTTTTAATAAATCTTTCATTTTAGAATAGTTTTAGATTTACAGAAAAGTTGCAAAGATAGTACAGAGAGTTCCCATATACACCGTAACCGGTTTCCCCTGTTGTTGACATCTAACTTAAGTATGGGACACTTGTTACAACAAATAAACCAATATTGGTAGATTATTATTACCCAAAGTCCATATATTGTTCAAATCTCCTTAGTTTTTACTTCATGTTATTTTTGTGTTCATGAATCCATCCAGTATACTACATTACACTTAGTTATCATGTTCTCTTAGGTTCTTCTCGGCTATGATAGTTTTTCAGATTTTCTCACTTTTCTTGACAATTTTGAGAAGCACTGGTCATGGGATTTGTAGAATGTGTCTCAGTTTGGGTTGGCTGGTCTTTTTCTCATGGTTAAACTGGAGTTACGGGTTTGGGGTTTAGGGAAAAAGCCAAAGAGGTAAAATGTCGTTCTCATCACATCCTATGAAGGATATATGCTGTCAACGTAACTTATTACTTGTCACTGTGGATTTTGACCTTGATCACCTGGGTCAAGGTAATGTTTGTTAGCTTCCTCCACTACAGAGTTGCTCTTCTTCCCACCTCCCTTAGCGTACTCTTTGTAAGGAAGTTACCATGCTCAGTCCTCCCTTAGGGAATGGAGAGTTATTTTCTACCTTCCTGCAGTGGGGAGTATCTATACAAATTACTTGGAGTTCTACATAGGAGAGTTGTCTGTTCTCTTCCATCTGAAAATTTGTTTAGTCATTTATTCATATCAGTTTGGGCTCATGGTTATTTTTTTATACTTTGGGCTATAATAGACTATATTATTTTAATATTTTCCTTGAATTTTTTCAGATTTGGCTGTTGGAGCTCTCTAACATGGTTTCTGTGTCCCTTTGAGATACCCTCATAATTGTGGTCTTGTTATTAGTGTTGTTGTTTGATTGTTTTTAGTTGACTTTCTGGTTACCATGTTTATTTTTAGAACTAATTTCAGCTAACCAAAATCTGGAGACCTAATTTATTAAGCAGCTTTTCTGACTCTCTTAATTCAGATGAATCTTTCCTCTTCTAGTCAGTCACAAGTATTCTAGTGGTTAATTGTTTTGCCCTCATTTCAGGTGGTGTTGTTTTCTGTGCCCAACTAATATGTGAGCTCCTTAAATGAAAGACAGTGTTTATGCCTTTTTTTAATCACCCAGACAATTGTAATAGTTAAGAGCCTATTAAATAAGCTGTGGCAATAAGAAAAAGAAAGTATGCATTTGACCTTCTTATAGTCCAATTTTATTTAACTTTTGAAATGGTTGTATGTCCAATATTACCCAAATTATGTATTTTAAATAATTTAAATTTAATCACTAACATTTTTAATTTAAATATTATAGTTGACTACAAGGAAGAATATAATACTACTCTGCCACAGTTTATTCCGTATGAAGATGGTATTTATAATGTTATTCAAAAAAAGGTAACATGGTATGAAGCATTAAATGCATGTTCTCAAAGTGGAGGTCATTTGGCAAGTGTTCATGACCAAAATGGCCAGCTTTTTCTGGAAGATATCGTAAAGCGTGACGGATTTCCACTATGGGTTGGGCTCTCAAGTCATGATGTAAGTCTTGTTTTGTTTTCCAGAAACTTTCCAAATATGTTAGAGGGTCGGAAATTTGAGCATAAAATATTAACTCAAAGTATAACATCAGATTAAGTCCTGGGATTGCATTTGCATACCATAGTGCTTTCCATCTTTTCACAAGGTAGGACAGATAGAAAATTGCATTTGTAGAGTACGCTAGGGCAACTGGCCAGGACCGCAGCTGCCCTAGACACTGCCAAGCCATCCTAAGGACTCAGTAGATACCACTCAATACCACTGTAACCTATTTGGGATAGACCAGTTGGAGAGCTGGTAAAAAGAGAATGCCTTGGGATCAGAAAAACCTGAGTTCCAATATGAGTGGCAGGTCTTCTATCTACAGGTTGGGTGACCACAAGCAAGTTATTATACCTTTGGAAGCTTATTTCCTCATCTGTCAAATGGGGGTGATGATATTTTCCTTAATAGAGGATTATTAGCACAAAATTTGTATTGGGGTGAGAATGGATACATGTATATGTATGGCTGAGTCCCTTCATTGTTCACTTGAAACTATCACAACATTGTTAATTGACTATACCCCAATACAAAATAAAAGTTAAAAAAAATTATATAAGGTGCCAAGTAAAACTCTTAACTACATCTAAAATATAGATGTATTTTCTCCTCACTTCCCCCTAGAAATGAACACAATTTGAAAGTAATCTTCTGCTGGTAAACATGCCTTTCATGCCACTATTTGAATCCTATTAAGTAGTATATATATATATATATATATATGTACTGATAATGATATCTAGTATGCAAAAAACTGTCTGTTGAGATTAGAATGGAGGCCTAATCTAAGTAAAGTGAGAAAAATAAAAGGATGGCAAATTAGGATTAAAGAATCAAGGACAAATCAAAAGTAATCTTCCTATATGAATTTATTGGGAACTATTTTTCTCTTTCAGCCCCTTGCTGCTTGATAACTTCTGTAATATGAAAAAAATCAAGCCAGGGACACAAACTACAAAACTATAAAACATAAAAAACAATATTTAGAGTAATATGAAGATTGGGATTGTAAACCTGTAATTGTGACAAGTGGAAGCCATTTCCATGTCATAATTTCTAGTGTTATATAAACTCATCCTTAAAAAAAGAAATCTAGAGATGGAGTGTAGTAACTCTATCTCTCAAGTCCTTTCTAAATTATATGCCAGAGCAAATATCTCGAATCAGTGCATCAAAAGTAAATCCCTGGTTTTACAAATATGTTCAAATCTATAGTACTTATAAGCAAATAATTAACACTGCATTCCTATATTTCTTAAAGTATGCATGTTAATCTCAATGTTCTTTTGAAATCATACATCTTTTGAAGTCATACATATGAATTCAGATTATCACTATTATTCTTAATACAGGGAAGTAAATCAAGTTTTGAATGGTCTGATGGCAGTGCCTTTGACTATATCCCATGGAAAGATAAAAAATCTGCTGGAAATTGTGTTGTCTTGGATCCAAAAGGAATTTGGAAGCATGAAAACTGCAGCTCTGTTAAGGATGGTGCTATTTGTTATAAACCTACAGAATGTAAGACTTGATTTCAAATAGCTGTATATGTACTAAAACATGACATTTATTTTATGTCCCTGATTAAGTATGCAAAATAATTTTTATAGATGTTAAATAAGGTTTATTCACAAATCCTAGCAAAATAATTTTGATACGTTGTAAAGAGAAACAAATATGATATGCCCATTCAGGGAATTTGTTCTCAAAGACTTTCAATTGTTCTGTTACTCGGTGAGTTTTACTCTAGAATTCGTGAATTTTAATTTCACTTAGCAGTGTTTTTCAAAGAGTGAGATTCTCCTTTTTAAAAAAGGGTTCCACAGAATATAGATTTGAGAAAACTCTTAGGTGATTTACCATATTAATGGCTCTGGAAGTTTTTATAGTAAAGAATCTCTGTAGTAAAGAAATGTTCTGTGTAACTAAACGTTTTCCAAATGTTTCTACTACGGGAAGTAGAATGGTGATTGCTGCAGGGAAGAAGGGATGAGGTGTTATTTAATTGGAGCAGAGCTTCAGTTTTGCAAGATGAAACAGTTTGGAGGTGGATGGTGGCGATGATTGCTTAATAATGTGAATGTACTTCATGCCACTGAACTGTACAGTGAAAAATAGTTACAGTGGTAAATTTTACATAATGTTTATTTTATCCCCTTTCAAACAAAATGGAATCTTCTTGACAGGAATATAACAAACTTACCACAAGGCTGGCCCTTGCAGGAAAGAAAAAACGTGAGGGTTGGAAGAAAAACTCCCTAAAGAACAGTTAAGGAAAGAAAACATATGCCGTCTAAGACAGGCCATTTGCAGCTTGGACTAGAAACAAATAGACTTTGAAGATAAGGCATTTCCATATGTTCCCAGTGTATGAAGAATTGTTTTTAAAGCCAACCCATTCATAAAAGTCCACTAGTCCTAGCCATGAGTTGGTAGCCCGCGTTCAGCATGTTTTGATTCTAGAAACAACACACACCATTGCCTGTGCAGTGATAGAGTAGTCAGCAGTGTGTGTTTTGTCAGAGATACTATTTTCACAATATGATAGAATCAAGCACTTGTTAGTAGCATCTTCCTGCACCACAGCCTTAACAAAGAATTGTCACAAGCCTTACAGACTTTGCAGGTTTATTTTTAGATGACTTTTGGTTATCTGCAGCTGGGAAACTTACCCAGGAGTAATCAATTTTCAAACTGAAGGAAGACATAGAGCCCAAACTAGTGGCATTAGTGAAAAGTATGGAGGCAGAAGCCAATCCAATAACTAGATTTCAAAAAAGATTGAGCCCGAGTGGAGAAACAGGATAGAGAAACAGAATAAGGAATGGAGAACCATCCTGAAGTCTCTCAGTGAAGAAAAGGGCAGTAGCCATTCTTCTGGAATCATAGGGATCATAAATGAAAAGAATTCTACCAAACTGCAGTGAGGAACGAAAGCAGGAAAGCCTTCAATGCCTGAAGGACATGCAGACCATGCGTAATGCGTAGAGAAAAATGGTATGGGTTGAGACTACTGGCCATACCAGATCAGATATTTGATTCAGATAATCTGTACCCAGTCAACAGGATGTTGGCAATTTCCTTTCCAGTTCTCATACTCTCTTCTGTTGGAATTAACAATGGTGTTAAGGGGGACAGGCTTCATTACACTGTCTTCTTGTGTTATACAGAATGACTGAAAATTAAACAGTTTACATGGAAACCAGGGGAATTGTTCAGAGCTGAGAAGCCACACCTGCTTTTTTTTTTGGCTTGAGACAGATTTTTCAGTGCTGATCTGTTGTGCTTTGTAAACAAGTTACCAAGTTTTCAATGTGGGTATGATTTTTTTATGGCAAGGTAAAAAGTAGGTCTTTGTGATCAATACAAAAAGGAATCCAAAGAAAGAAAGAATTTTAATTATTATTTCAAATTTGTAACAGGCCTACACAACCTTGTCTTTTCTTCTCGATTCTGTCTTTCCAGTTGTTTTTACTTTAGTCTAAATTCATCTTAGAGAGTTAAGTACTTTCCTCTGTATTCTCAGTTTTAAAAATGGTTTTCCAAAAAGCTAATGAGATTGCGTCCTCAGAGTGTGGGCTGTAGCCCTCTCTGATGTGTATTGAAGTTGAATGCCTCTTACCTACAGGAACCATGGTGTCAGTGAGATTTTAAAAGCCAGTCATATTTTTTCTGTGCATTTTCACAGTTATGTCTAACATTTTTACAGCTAAAGAGGTGTCCTCTTATACTTACTCCTCAAGATGTCCAGCAGTAAAAGGGAACAAGTCGCAGTGGATTCAGTACAGGGACCACTGTTACATGTCCGACCAGGCATTGCACAGTTTCTCAGGAGCCAGACAGTTTTGTTCAGAGATTGGTGAGTTAAAATGCGTTGATTTTCTTTGCTCAGTAATTTAGTCATTAGAATTTTTCTTAAAGAAACCCTTTAAAATAAATATTATATTTTTGAAAATCTTTGTGAAGCACTCACTAATTATAATAGCATTATAACCTGATTGCCCAGTGGTACAGAAATGGTTAAGTATTTTATGACATATGAACTCAATGGAATATTGGGACAGCCATTAAAAAATGATCAATATAAGAATAAGTAGATGGTATATAAAAGTAAGTGGGAAGAAGTAGAATAAAAAATTGCTAAATAAACTATTATGTGAAAATACTGACAAATGAAACCATTTTAAATATAGCTAGATATGCTCAGATGAAAGGATTAAGAAGCAGATTTTTATAAAGTTGATTAAGCAGTAAATACAAAATTGTAGATTTTTCATTACTTAGTCATTAATAAGTAAGTTTAACCTGACCAGGGTAACAAAGTCCAAGAAGCACGGGTTGTTCATTCTGCAAAACGGACCTGTGGCCCACATCTCTGAACACTATAGGGGACAGGACTTTTAATCTTCAGGTTTAACTAAAAGGAGAGAGCAGCCGTGATTGACTCCCTCCCATGAGAATCTTAGGCAGTAATCAAACCGAAATAACTCATTATACAGAACTGGTTGTTGAGGAGAGAGTGTTGGAAATCTACAGGGGAACACAGATTTCTACCATCACATACCCCACTTCTTATGACTAGCTGTTCATACAGGAAGGTCTCACTGGTTAAGTAGTTCCAAGGCCCAGAAATATTACCATGTAAACATTTTGAGGAAACATAAGATATGTATATACACAAAGTTTCAATCTAGAAATATTTCTAACATTTTTGGAAGCTATTAACACTATACTTTTATGTATTAATGCTATAAACTCTGTGTCAAGTTTGAATATCTTCATGATCTTAATCTTGATTGTTATTGTTCTATCACTAAGTCATGTCCAACTTGTTGCAACCCCATGGACTGAAGCACACTAGGCTTCCCTGTCCTTCACTGTCTCCCAGAGTTTGCTCAAATTCATGTCCATTGAGTCAGTGATGCCATCCAACTTTGTTATCCTCTGTTGTCCCCTTCTCCTCCTGCCCTCAATCTTCCCTAGTTGGCATAAAGCTTAGGGTTTGTTTTCCTTCAACAGCCCATTCTGCAACTATCGTTACCATAAAGGATGAAGATGAGAATAAATTTGTGAGCAGACTAATGAGGGAAAATAATAACATTACCATGAGAGTTTGGCTTGGATTGTCTCAACTTTCTGCCGGTAAATATCTGTGTGTAGAATGTGAAAAGAGAGTTCTAACTTGTCCTGAATGCCAAGTCAGCCTCACTAAAGAATGTCAAGTGGTGGCTAACTCAAATGCTTCTTGGTGATAAATAAGCTAGGTCTGCTGGTTTAGAGGCTTATAAATTCCTAATGAATAAACAAATGACTTATTAGTAATGATGGAAACACTAATGAAATAGAAAATCAGGTTAAATCAACTGGAATTGTTTTAGAGGCTTAAGATACTTGAGTCAACAGGATATTTTTTTCTCCTATGGCAGTATCTGTGTCCCTCGTGTTTCTACTAGGAACACATTGCTTACTTTCTATAGCATTCTAGTGTCTTATCACCTGGTGTTTTTGTAGCTTTTAACTATCATTTAGAAAGTTCTCTTCTTGTTGTTCTCATCCCTCTTGAAACATTTTTACTTTTTTTTTTGTAACCACAGAGTGAAAGTAAGTCTTAATGGTGATTTTTTTTTATCTTACCTTAGTAAAATTGCAGAGATTTGGTTCAAAGATTTGTGGAAGGATTTTTCAATAAGGAATAATAGATTGTTTCCATGCACTTAGAATTGATAAAGAATGAATTAAGAGTACACATTTGATAGAATAATAGAAAGTTGGCTTCACATTTTATGCAAATTTATGCAAATTTGAATTCTAAATAATTGAAATAAATGTGAATTCCAAAATATTAAGATGTGTCAGAAAGTGAATGAATTCTAAGTTGGCCATCTAAAGGAAGTATAAGTTGTGTCTATACTATCACCACAAGGTGGTGCTCTGTCAGCTGGGAACCGGAAGTGGAGCCATGGTGGGGAGGACTTCTTGGACCCTGCAGAACTCTTCCTCTCCCACCAGCACATTGTGAATGATTTTTAATGGGGGGAAGTCATGGGTGGAAAGCAACGGACAAGGGATACAGATCTTTAGAAATCTGTCCATCACACAATAAATGTGCAGGCATTATGCACTTCATTTATAATGCCATACTCTATGTAAGTGCTGTCTAAAAGAACTTTTTACAAAGATGAAATTTTTTCTATGTCTGTGCTGTCCAGTGTAGTAGTCACTAACCATATGTGGCTGTTGAACACTTGAAATATGTCAAGTGCGACTGATGGGCTGATTTTAATATTTTTACTTTCAATAAATTTCATTTTAAAAATAGGGGCACAGCACAGTTCTAAATAAATAAATTGTATGAACCATGTGCTTTTTACTGTAGTAATTTAGTTACAGTAAACAAACTTCTTTCTTTAGATCAGTCTTGGAATTGGTTAGATGGATCAAAAGTGACATTTGTCAAATGGGCAAATAAAATTAAGAGTGGCAGTGGACAATGTAGCATTTTGTTAGCTTCAAATGAAACTTGGACTAAAGTTGAATGTTCACGTGGTTATGGAAGAGTTGTCTGCAAAGTTCCCTTGGGTAAGTATGTAATCTGTCCTTAAGGAACCTTTTTGAAGAATGGGTCAGGCAATAAATGTACAGTTCAATTGTGTGCAAAGTTTTGTACTTTGTCCCAGAGTACGTAGTCCTTGGAGTATATCCAAACAAACTTGATTAAGTCATAAAGATTCTTTCCCTTAGAAAAAGAAATTACAAATGACAGTAAATGCACAAGATGTCTAGGATTCCCAGAGGAAAGTACTAAACTGTCCAAACTTTGTATAATTCTTTCCTAAGAAAAATGGGAGCTGCCAGAGTTTTAGGGAGGTCATTTCTTGGAAAATGTTAAAATGTCTTTTATTCTATAGTTCAGACATTAAAAGCTCAAAGGTCTAATTCTGCAGTTATTTCATTTCCTTTCTCCCCATTCCCATATGGCAACCCACTCCAGTATTCTTGCCTGGAGAATCCCAGGGACAGAGGAGCCTGGTGGGCTGCCGTCCATCGGGTCACACAGAGTCGGACACAACTGAAGCGACTTAGCATGCATGCATGCACTGGAGAAGGAAATGGCAACCCACTCCAGTGTTCTTGCCTGGAGAATCCCAGGGACAGAGGAGCCTGGTGGGCTGCCGTCTGTGGGGTTGCACAGAGTCGGACACGACTGACGCGACTTAGCAGCAGCGTTCCCATAAAATTCGTAATAAACAACAGTGCAAAACCGTATTTAATTAGTTACATCATCCTAAGTATCTATAAGAAATTGTACTTTGAACTTCTGTTTAATCATAATTGATACATAAATTAACCACAAAAATCTTATCTTAACAAGCTCTAAAATTTTCACATCAACATTTTTGAAGATTAGCATAAAATGTCCATTTTGGTGTACAAATGTTAAAAATAAAACCTTAACTCTAGGTAATCAGTATCTACATATTTATGTATTGATTCAGCAAATATTTAGAGTATCTGTTTTATGTTCTGGGGTGCATCCATGAACAAGACAGGTAAGATTCCTTTTCTCACAGAGCTTACAAACTATTGAAGACAGATAAGGAGTAACAAAGCAGGTCCATTTTTAAAAGAGAGGACAATATCAAATAGTTATAAACCCTGTGGTGCAATGGTAAAGAATCCTGGAGAAGGAAATGGCAACCCACTGCGGTATTCTTGCCTGGAGAATACTGGCCAGAGAAGCCTGGCGGACTGCAGTGCATGGGGTCATATAGAGTTAGGCACAGCTGAGCAGGCACACACATAAACTGTATTGAGGTTAGGGCTTTAACTACTCTAGATCAGGGGTGATCAGGGAAGACTTCTTAGAGCAGGAGATATGGAAGCTGAGATCTGAAAGGCCAGCCAAGGCCTTTGGGATCAGCGGAAGAGTCACACCAGACAGAGGTACCAGTTGGAGCAGAGAGCCTAAGACAGAACATCTTGATGTGGGCTTAAGGAAGAACTGGAAAGTAGACAGGTGTCAGACAGGTAGGGCTTTGGAATCCTGAGTCAAGTGTTCAGGTTCTATACTTAGTGGAATAGAGAGGGAGTAGAAGATTTGCGGTGGGGGAGAAGTAGGGTTAGAATGGTATAAACCAGAGTTCTGTTTTGGCATTTTGAGCATCCATATGGAGATGAGCTATCCATATGGAATGCCTAGTGTGCAGTTGGACATATGAGAGAGAAGGAAAGTTGGCACAGAGATGATATTAAAGCCATGGGACAAAATGACTCCATCTTGGCAGCATGTAGATAGGGGCCTGGAACAGTGCTTAAAATTGAATAGTGAGGAACTCAATGAGGTCATCCTAAAGGGTTAATTTCCTTTAAAGCAAATAACACTTTATTTGGCACAGGGTAAGTCAAACACAGACATTTACCAACCTTTATCAATTTGCTGTCAAAGTAAGGTAATATACTGGGAATGAGAGTCTCAAAAGGATGATGGGAAAGGAATGTGACAATAATGGTACCACTCTAATTTCTTTGGAAGAAAATTGCCATAGGAGTGAAGAGGATTTGAATGAAAATAGTTAAATTGGATAAGAAAGCACTGTTTGATGATGAGTTTGAATTCTGTGTTGACACTGTGAAACAATCAGCACTTACTGTATCTGATTTGTACAGTGTTCACATATGTGACACAAAGCCTAATATATAAAATCAGTGACGACCACTGTTCTGTTCTATCCTCCACTGTCAAACCTTCCCCTGGTCTAGGCCCTGATTACAGAGGAATAGGTATCGCATTTGCCGTGCTGAGCATCTTAGCTCTTACTTGCGGACTGATCTGGCTCTTCTTCCGAAGGAACCGTTGGCACTGGTTGGGCTTCTCTTCAGTTCAGTATCAACAAGGAGGCAATGAAGATGAAATTATGCTTCCTTCTTTCCATGACTAAACTCTTCTAGAGGTTTGCTAATTTGCACTGATGGTTTAGGAAAAATGAGCCATTTAAAATTTTCCCAATGTCAGTATTTACTCTGTTTCAATGTTGAAGTCTTAAGTACTTTTTTTGTTTAATTATAATGCTGGTATCTACAGTTACCCACAAAATGCCATGTTTATAACTCTACTTAGTAGCATGAAAAGATACCAAAGTTGGAACTAAAGTCCAAATTGTTCATAGGGGAATGAGTTTAATGTGCATTTTATCTGTAAGAATGTAGTTGGTAACTAGGATATGAATGGCATTTTAACAAAATGTCTTAGGAAATAAAATTGGCATATTACTGGGTCACATATGTACATTTAATTTTAAGAACATCTAAGCCAAATGCAAAATTAGTACCTCTAGGTAAAAACAAAACTGTAAATAATATCAGCATTGTTTTTAAAGTGGTCATTTGTAGCATTTGGGGGAAATTATTGAACAAGACATGCACACAGCAAAATTATGCCTCTTGGCAAGATTTTCTTATACTGTTCCAAAGATATTTCATACCAAAATTATTTAAATGCAAATAATTTTGTTCTGTTCATAGTTTTTCAAAGGCTTTTAAAGAATAATGTTTTTCTAAGTGTGGAAATATTTTTAGATTGATTAGATATCCTGTAGCAATGTGTTTTTTGTTTTATATAAAACGTATGTTTTCTTTTTAAAGGGAATCAGCTGAGGATGAGATTTTTCTGAAAATTTCACAGTTTATATACTTAACATAGTATGGCAACTTCTGACTAAGAAATTTTTATTCTTGTTGCCTTTTTACGTAAGAGATAGGAGGTCTGTGAAAATTGTGTATGTTTGTAAAAATGAAAAATTTTACAATGAAACTCTAAATCTTGATTACTACTAAAATATTTAAAATTGTGAAAGGTTTAGGAAACACGGTTTTATGGTTATTGTTTTGAATTTTACCACCTAGAATATAGTCTTAATAATAGCTTCTGGATATTGTGAATGTTTTATTCAGTGTTTAACTTATATTGACATTTGTACTTTATTTTTGTATAAAATCCACAGATTTATTTTAAAATTTAGTGTTTATGATAATGTTGTAAATAACTTTCTAAGACAATTTTAGTAGTCTAACACTCTGTAGTGTGGTTGTCCTGAACTATTTTATACTGAATTTGTTAAACTAATTCTCTTACTCTATTATCTGTGTAATTTTAGTTGTTAAGACTTTCTTCAAAGAACTGAACAAATTTGATGCAAAAGTACAGGTATATATAGTAAGTGATGCCATAATAAAATCATTTTCTTTTTTTTTTTTTAAGTAAAAGTATTGTTGATCTTATTGTAAAAGTATTTGTTTTCCGTTTTGAAAAACAAATCTTTAGATTGGGCTTTATTATGTTATGTATATAGCATGACAAGAAAAAAGTGTCCAGCTATTGTAAGGCAAGGCATCAAGATCTTGTGTGCACTTTTAAAAGAATAAATATAATCATTTGTACATCTCTGAGTGTTTGATTTTAGGCTTCTTTTTGGATTCCTCTGACTCAGCGTTTCTTCTAACTACTGAGTCAGCAGGGGTCCCACCTATTACACACTTGCTTCTCCCTCTGTTTGCCTCCCTCAGGAGATCCTACACCCCACCTCCCACCCCACGGCATTCATCAACCACTTCTAAGTCAATAATTCAAATATCTAGTTTCAGGTTCATATTTCTAACTCCCTCTGAACAGTCTCCATGAAGGTCCTTCTTACCATGACCAGAGCTGCCCATATTGTGTTCCCTTTCTCAGAAGAACTGAAGACAGCCTTTTCCAGCCTTCCTAACTAATCCAACCCCCACATGTGGTCTGACAAAATTGATCTTTCAAAACAAGGCACCTAAAAAACAGATATATACACCTAATGATCAGGTATAGAGGACAAGTTTAGAAGTGACCAGTGAGTACCCTCTGACAGTATTCTCTCTTCCCCAATCCCAGGGCAGGATGTTTCATTACTGGGAGGTCTGCCCTGCAAATGTTTGCTGTAGTGTTGGAAACCCCAGTCCTGACTGCTGCTGAGTTGATGCTAGGGAAAGCCAGAGGTTTGGGTTTCTTTCTCTTTGGTTCATTTAATCCTAAAAGCCTCTTGGAGAAACAAAGACCTGATTGCTCACTAACTCAGCTAAAAAGACAAATTTTAACTATTAAGTTCAACAACTTTTTACCTAAAAAGACAAATTTTAACTATATCTCAAAGACTTTATTATTTTTAATTGGAGGATGATTGCTTTACAATGTTGTGTTGGTTTCTGCCATATAACAACATGAATCAGCCGTAAGTATACATATGTCCCCTCCCTCTTGAACCTCCCTACCACCCCCCACTTCATCCCACCCCTCTAGATTGTCAAAGACATTTTTTTTAAAAGCTAGACCTCATGATCTGTACAGTAAACTCTAATTTCCTTTATATTCTAAATTAAAACATTCTCACACTATTATATCTCAACAAATTTAGTATACATCTATTTCTCCTTTTGCCCAAGCTAACTTAATCAATTCTGCGCAAGCACAATCTGAGAGGCTTTTTTTCCATTCTCCCAAACAATTCTTCTTCTTATATTCTCTTTGAATAAATATGAAGACAGCATACCCTTTGTTTCCCAGGGTAGAAACTCAGAATTCATTCTTAAATCCTCTCTTTCTCATCTCTCTAATCCAGCAACTCTGTCCATTTTTCCCCACACTTCTCATGGACTGGTCATCTTCATTGCCAGCTGTCTTTAATTCAGAATTTTATCTTTTTTTCTTTCTGGATTATCTGCACGAAGTTCTTCATTGGTCTTCCTCATCAGCCTTTCCCCTTCACCCCATCTTTCCCATTCCTGGACCTAGGGAAGCTGAGAGTTACAGAGGAGGACTCCCCTTCTATTCTGGTCTCCATTTATGTAGTCCTAAGTACTTTAGGACAAAAGGGAGCTCAGCAATGCCCAGCCCAGGACCCTTTCCAGGAACCTTTAAGAGGTTGAAGTCAGTCCTGAGTAGTCCTAGGGTTTGGTTATCTGGCCAAATGCCTACTCTTTTAAAAAAAATGGGTTTTTTTGTTTTTTCTCTATTTTAATATTTATTTGTTTGTTTTATTTGGCTTCATGGTATCTTTAGTTGCAGCATGCAAACTCTTGGTTGTGGCATGTGGGATCTAGTTCCCTGACCAAGGGTCAAGCCCAGGTCCCCTGCATTGGCAGCTCAGTCTTAGCCCCTGGACCACCAGTGAAGTTCCCCAGCACCCTCTTAATAGAAAGTAGGGTCAAGTCAATATTGTTTCAAAGGCTAAACAACAAAGAGGCAAAGTCAGATGAAACTGGAGTCTAGGAATTAGGAAAACATTGGTGATCTTAACCAACAGAAATGCAGAAAATCACCAGAATCCAGATGGGAGCGAGATGAAAAGTGAAAGGAAATTAGGAAACAGAGAACATGAAATTTTGAGATGTAGATATGGGCCATAACTAGAGTGAAGAAGGAAAGGTGAAGAAGAATTCTTCCCAAAGGAGGTGGGGGAAGAGATTTACAGATTTAGAAGCTGAGAGGAATGAAAACAAAACACATCATTGGTAACCAATGAACAGAGAGAAGTTGATGATGCAGGGGAGAAAGGGGAAGATCTTGAAGAAGATGGGATGAGAGGGCAGAACTAAATCCATATATAAAGGAACTAGGTTTGGATGGGATGGGAGGAAGCTTGCCTTCCTCTCTGAGGACAGAAGAGAATGACCTGTGAGGAAGAGAAGGGGAGAGCAGACAGGTATTTGAAGATGTTTATCTATACCTGATGGCCTCTATTTTCCTAGTGAGTAGAAGGTGAAGTCTTTTGCAGAGAAAGATAAATATTGAGTGGGTTTCAGCTTAAAGAGCATAATAAAAAAACTGAAATATTCTATGTGGGGAATGAATGAGAGAGGAGAATGATCAAGACAGAATAAAAGACTGCAGAAGAGGCTTACTGGGCTCACATGAAATTAAAAGCCATACATTAGTAGTGACAACCATCAGGGGAATGAATAGATTTCCTCTACCTGCCCTTGGCTGCTTTACTAAAATTGAGGGAAAGGGGAATATGAAGGAGAAAATAGAGCCCCTATCTTCAAAAAATTAAAGCAGTCTCACTTCTGGGTGTGAAATGAAGTCAAGGGATTGGAGTCCGGAATGAGGTCAAAGAGGAAGTAAACAGTATGAGATGTAATTGGAAAATAGGACATCATAATGAGAGATTTTGATGAAATAACTATATTTTCCCATGCAGAGGGGGTAAGTAGTCTGTCTCATATTAGCATAAAAAATGAGGAAGTGTGCACCAGAGTCAACAGTGGGGAAAATATGCCTTCCTTTAGTTCAAATGACTGAAAAATAAAAGACTGGTGAAATGGGTTATTTGCCTAAAGTAGATTGATTCATGAAGGTGCTACTTCTATTGTAAATCTAACGATTATTTGAAAATTAGTTTAATAGAAATCCACATTGATACAATGTGCTTTGATGCCTGAGGTAGGGGTGAAGATAACTTATTCAGATAGATGACTGTTCATTTCCCCTGCGTAGTTAGCAGGATGGGAGTCCCCAGAGTCAGGAGGTTTGAATATTTAAACACTGTATACATTTGAAAGGATTTACTTTGGGTTTGGGTTTAGTATACAAACAGTCTGAGGAATGATGGAAATAAATCAGTTGATCAAGTCCTTGATACTTTGGCAGAGAGACTGAACCTAGAAATGTTGGGAGAGTCCAGCAGAAGACCTGGGCTCTGGTTCAATTTTTGGCATTCACTGTGTGCCCATGGCTAAGTCACATCCTTTCTTTGGGCCAGAGTTTCTTTATCAGTAAATGAAGATGGCCCCTACCACCTCTGACATTCTGTGACTCCTTACACACCCCTTAGGTCAGATGGTGCAATCACTCCATTTCCAGATGGACAATCAGCAGCATGCAAAAGATTAGATTTGATTTTTTTTTAATAGACTGTAATTTTTGAGCAGTCTTACGACAAACAGTGAGCAGAAAGTACAGAGTTCCCATATACATCCTTATGTCTCTCCACCTTTTTCTCATTATTAGCATCTTGCATTAGTGTAGTACCTTTGGTAAAATTGATCCAATTCAGATACATTATTCTTAAACTAAAGTCCATAGTTTACATTAGGATTCCTCTTTATATTGCATATTCTATAGTTTTGACAAATGTATATGATATGTATCTACCATTACAGTATTGTTCAGGACAGTTTCACTGCCCTAAAAGTGCTCTGTGCTCCACCTAGTCATGTCTTCCTTACCACCTCCCTCAACCCTTGACAACCACTGATTTTTTTTTTAAACTGATACCACAGTTTTGTCTTTCCAAAATATAAAGTTGAAATAATAGGGTATGTGGGCTTTTCAGACAGGCTTCTTTCACTTAGCAATATGTGTTTAAGTTCATTCCGTGGCTTGACAGTTCATTTCTTTCTAGTGCTGAATAATATTTCATTGTGTGGATGTACCACAGTCTATTCATCCAGTCACCTACTGAAGGATAGCTGGGCTGCTTCAAATATCTATGTGTAAGTTTTTGTGAGTATGTAACATTTCAACCAAGGATAAATACCAAGGAGCATGATCACTGAATCATACGGTAAGAGTATATTTAGTTTTCTGAGAAGCTGCCAAACTGTCTTCCAAAGTGGCTGTACCATTTTGCATTCTCACTGGAAATGAATGAGAATTCATTTTGTTCTCTATCTTCTTCAGCATTTGGTGTTGTCAGTGTTTTGGATTTTAAAAGTCATTCTAATAGGTGTACAGTGGTATCTGGTTTTAATTTGCAGTTCCCTAGTGACATATGATGAACTGGAGAAGGAAATGGCAACCTACTCCAATATTCTTGCCTGGAGAATCCCAGGGATGGCGGAGCCTGGTGGGCTGCCATCTATGGGGTCGCACAGAGTCGGACACGACTGAAGCGACTTAGCAGTAGCAGTGACATATGATGTTGAGTGTGTTTTCATGTACTTTTTGCTATATTTATATACCTTATTTGTTGAAGTGTCTGTTCAACTCATTTGTAGATTTTAAAATTGAGTTGTTTATGCTTGTATTCTTGAGTTTAGACTCAATTTTAAAACACTCTTTTGCTAATGACATGAGACAATGTCAGAGTTTAAACAAGCAGCCTGTGTGACTCTGATTTGTCTGGTTCCAGAGACCCCCCTCCATTCGAGTTATAGTTGCATAGTTCATATGTATAGTAACAAACATGATTGCTGCTGTTTTTCTTAAACAACAGAAATTTATTGTGTCACAGTTTTGGAGGTCAGAAGTTCAGGATCAAAGTATCCAAAGTATTCCCTTCAAGGGCTGTCAAGCACAGTTTAAAGACCCTTCACCCAAGAGCTGATGACAGTTGTCTGATGGCCACAGTCCACTGAGAGAGCCTTTGAAAAGGTTTCTGGCTATTGGGTTCAAAGAACAAACACCACTTTAACCAAGTGATCAAAGTTAACATTACCAGTGATGAGACAGAATGACGTGGTCTTCCTGGGCTAGGCATGCCACTTCTGTGGTATTCTTGCCAAAAACCAACCAACCGACAACAACAAAACACAGAAATATAACCTGAATCCTTTGCTTCCAATCTCCCTCAAGAGGAAGCATCAGACAAACCCAAACTAAAGGACGTTCTACACAGCGACTGGTCAGTACTCTTCAAACTTGTATCCAGATGAGCAGTGACACAGGAGCTGTCCCACAGGAGAGAGACTGAGGACACGTGACATCGCAGTGCAGTGTATGATCCCGGATTGGATTTTAGGACAGAAAAATGATCGGAAGGACAACTGATGAAATACAATAAGGGCTGTAGACAGCCCACAGTATTAGATCAGTGTTAATATACTGGCTTTGACCATTGCAGTGAAGTTACGTACGTTAAGATTTAGAGAAAGAAGCTGGCTGAAGCGTTACGGAAATTCTTCTTTGGAAACGTGTCTGAGAAGCTGAGTTGATTTCGGTTCAGATGAAGTTTTAAAAACCACGGTGAGCCGGGGCGCCGGCCGGAAGGCAGCTCGGGCTGGCCCGGGCGGCTGGTGGGAGGGGTCGGACGGCGGCTCCGCACTTCCGAGAAGCGCGCGCCCGGCCCGCAGCGCCGTCATGCCACGAGCCGCGCCTCCCGCTCTTCTGCTGCCACTGCTGGGCCTCGCCGCCGCCGCCGCCGCGGGTAAGCTGGCCCCTGGCCGCGCCCCCTCCTCGGCCTGGGAGCGGGCGCCCGGAGCGACCGCCTTCCCCGCGCCCGGCGGAGACCCTCCACCCTCTCCCCGGGCAAGGGCTGCCTCTCGACGGGCGGTCGCGCTCGCCTGCGCGCCCACCCCAAGCGCCTTTGGAGGCTGGTCATCCGCCCTCGCCTCTGCGTTCGGTGGGCTCCGTGAGAGCGCCCCCGGGGAGGAGAGAGCCCGCAGGGAGGGGGTCTCCGGAGACCTCAGAGCGCTCTTCATCTCCCACCGTGTCCACATCCTTAGCACGGATCCTTAGTCGCGGGCAAGGGTCCCCAAACGGGGTTAATTGACAGGAGAGCAGACTTAAGAGCGCCAGGATGAGAGTAGTTTCACGGCCGTTTGGGGCTGAAAGGGGAAATGGGGAAGTTAGACTGCGGAGATTTTCCCCAGCTCGGGTGCAGCTGGGGTGGGATGGGGGTGGGAGGAAGCTGACCCTTTTTTGCTCTCGGCGTTGTTTGTCCATTTGGTTGGTGTTCACGATGTTGAAACAGGAAAACAGTTCAGCCAAATAACCCCTGAGTGGAAGTGGGACGAGAACAGGCGAGGCTTGAATTCCATTTAAGTCGTGTGATTTAAAAATCTTTAAGTCTAGTCTGCTGTTGTGCAAATTTCATCTGAAAAATGACTCGTGATTTCCAAAATGAGTTCCGAGGAAAATAGACTCTTCAATATGTTTTGTGTTTTTTAAAAACAAGTTTCTGTTGTAACCGTGTCAAAAATGTTGGGGGAAACTCTGGGGAAAGACTTAGATCCCAAACCACTATTGATTGAACAATTCTGGGAATTAAGGAGCAAAATAAAGAGTGAGTGAGTACTTGCGTGGGTCTGAATAAATTGATTATGCAAGAGTTTGGCATTTTTTCCCCCTGAATTTCACTGCTGTTTTATAAATTCCTGCTGGAAGCCTGCTGACAGGATCTCAGTGTTGGAGGCAGCAGTAGCATAAGCAGCTCAGACCTTGCTTACAAACTCAGAGCTCCTATCCTAACACCTTTTGTCGACCAGCTTTTATGACCAGTTATGCCATCTGCTGCCTATGGAGGAGCAGAAAGGAGAGTTTCACACTGTTCAGACTGAGCACATCAGGTTTGTCCAAAATAAGGCTGGACTAGAGATTCTGCAAAGCCCTCTTTATGCACACCCTCTTTATGTTTGCCAGTTACATTTAAACGCCCATTTAAACCACCCTCTGGGTTGCTGAGCCTGGAAGAGTTGATGCTTTTGAACTGTGGTGCTAGAGAAGATTCTTGAGAGTCCCTTGGACAGCAAGGAGATCAAACCACTTAATCCTAAAGGAAATCAACCCTGAATATTCATTGAAAGGTCTGATGCTGAAGCTGGAGCTCCAGTACTTTGCCTATCTGATGTGAATAGCCGACTCATTAGAAAAGACCCTGATGCTGGGAAAGATTGAAGGCAAAAGGAGAAGGCGGCAGCAGAGGATGAGATAGTTCAATAGCATCACAGACTCAATGGACATGAATTTGAGCAAACTCTGGGAGATAGTGAAGGACACGGAAGCCTGGTGTGCTGCAGTCCATGGATTCGCAAAAGAGTCGGACACTACTGAGTGACTGAACATCTGAGTTTCTGTGCCTTTGTATGTCAGGCTAAGAAAAAAAAATACTTGTCAGACTTCTTTAAAAGCCCATTTCTAGATTTTGATGTCTCCCTTCAGAGAAGCTGTTTTGATCAGCAGTGGAGGACAAGCATTTACCCATCTGGGCCCTTGCACTTCTTAATAGGAATAGGTGAGACCAGATGAGGAATTCAGGCAGGGCTTTACTGGGACTCGAGCTGCAGTGCAGGGGAGCAAAAACAAGTAACAGGTACCCTTGCTTGCTCACTAAGTGGGGGTGAGCTGGTCCCTTAAATGGGGTGAGGATAGGGGCTGACGTAGTCCCAGCCAGAGAAGTAAGTGGCTTAGATGGGCTGCCCACCCCCTTGGTGGTGCTGTGTGCAGAGATCAGGCTCAGTACCCTGCTTTTGCTCCTGGCAGCTCAGAAGTGGCAGTTGGGTTTTGATCTTTTTGTATCTTGTTGCTCAAAATTTGCCCCAGCTGCCCATGCATGCAGTTATTTTTAGTCTCTTATATTGTCTTTGTATTCTGTGGCTTGAGGAGACATTTGTCCAGGTGCAAGCATTGTAGCAAAGGGTCTCAGGTCCCAGCCTGTCTCAAAACTGTCTTTGGAAGGTTTTGTCTTTTTGTTTTGTTTTAATAAATCCAGTATGGTTACATAGACTTTTTAAGAGCTAAAGAAGTGCATGTTGAATAAATTAATGCTGTGAATTAATCAACTTCTCTAGGAGGTTTTAAGGATTAAATTAGTAGGTGCCTGAGCTTTGGCGTTAGGTCCAGACTGTGTGGCCTTGATTGAATTGCCCAACTCATCGCATTTCAGTTAAAATGGAGATTATGGCTATAGGGCGATCATGGGCATTCAGGGAGTACCCCATGTCTAGCACCTATTTGAGGCATTGTGAATCTTGGTTTCCCTTTGTTCTCTTCATATGAAATGAAGGGTAATTATTGCAATTAGATAACATCATGAGTGCAACTTTATGTGGGTTGATGTGTATGGTAACTGAGCACATTCCTATGCACATTGATAACATAGAGCTGAAAACCTGTGTCCATGTTTTATTATCATACTTCACCAATTTGTCTAGACAAGATCAGGAATAATATTTTGGTTAGAACTAAGTAAAAAGAGCTTTTCAAAGTTATTGTGGAATTTGCCGAATGGCAAGATCTTAACAGGAAAGGTCCTATGGTGTTGCAGAAAATATAAATGTAATATTGAAATGGAAATTATTGTTCTCTGTTATTTTGGATTTTATTAGTATAAATGATCTTAGGTTTTTCTTAGCTATTATCTTGAAAAATCACAATGAACAAAACATTCTTTAGATACGTGGGTTAGGTGCCATGGCATCCCTTTAAAAAAGTTCTGGAACACCACATTTTGTATGTAGCAAATGATCAGTATATGTTTCTTGGGTCAGTGATTTCCCATGGGGAGCGTGAATATAACTGCATATAAGCATGCTAGAGTAAACCCCATTCTGGTGGTGGTTACATGGTTCAGAATCTAGGTTACTAATTTTGAATTGCCATAGCCTGCAATATTCTGCCTCCTTCCCTGATGTCACCTCTTATCACCCTTCCTGCCATTCACTGTGTTTATCTACACTGACCTCTGCGGGACTCAGCCACCTTCTGACTCTTCTGCCCAGACCATCCTCCTCTTCCCCATTCCTTGGCATGGAGCCTTCCACGTCCTTCAGATCTCTGTTCACATGTCCTCTCCCCAGGCGTTTCCTGAACACCCCACATTCTCTATAATATCTCCATGTTTTCTCTTCAGAGCACTCATTTCTCTTGGAATGAATCTTGTTTGTCTTCTTGCTTGTTGCTCCCCTCACCAAGGAAGTTTTGTAATAGCAGAAAATTCACTGTATTGTGGATTTTTGTTTTGTTTTGAAATGTGTCTCTATGCTGTATTCTAACTTATAATAAAAGGACAAAAAATTTAGATGAATGATTTAAAAAATATGGCAGTGGGTCATGGGATTGCAATTTCTTTTTTTTTTTTTTTTTTTTTTTTTTTTTTTAGTTCTACCAGTTTATTGCTACCAACCCATCTCCCTCCACCCTCATGCACGCGTGCTCAGTCATGTAACCCCATGGACTGCAGCCCATCAGGCTCCTCTGTTCATGGACTTTTCCAGGCAAGAATACTGGAGTGGGTTTGCAATTTCTTTCAAATTATTTTTACTTTTGCCCTTGAGCTCATCTCATATAATTGAATTCAAAGCATTAAGTCACTTTAATCTATTGATGTGACTTATTCTGACTCTTGTGAACGGCACAGTGATGTTTCAGCAGAAATTATTTCAGATTGTAAAATTTGAAATGTTAATAAGTGTTTATTTTCCTTCCAATGAAAAAGTTATGATTAGGTATTATTTCAGGACTTCTTTCACTGAGAAGCTTTTAAAAATATACTTAGGTGTTGAAAATTAGTTTTTCAACAGGGGTATCATCCACAATTTTTTTCTGATACATATCAAGTATTTTAAGATTATTTTAGATTTTGAGGGCAGATCTTCAGTTTGCATTGATAAGAAAATGGACCAGTAAAGCCCAATGAGAAAGGTGCAGAGAAACACTGCCACCCTCATTCTATGAATAAAAGTCATGACAGCTTTTCTGAGAAAGGACTTCAAGGGAGAAGATGGGGATGGACATCTTAGAAGCTAGGTTAGGTGATGTTGAGAGGGTACGGAGTGTCATAGTGGCTGAATTTCCTTAGGATTTAGGGAGATCTTGCAGCCCAAGCCTTCCAGGTTATCAGGGGCCTGGTATACCATATCGTCCTCCATACATAATAAACGTAATAACCAGTGCCTATTATTTCTCCCTCTGCCACAGTTGCCCTTGTGGAAGGTAAGTGACTGACCTATATCTTAATGGGAGAAGGACAAAGGTCTTATTGATGAGGAAAAAAAAAAATACAATCTTGCCTTTCCACTGTTAACATTCAGAACAAGTGTGTCCCAGGGATCACTTCCTCTTCTGCTGTGCCTGGTTCTTTAAAAAAATTAATTACAAGGGAACAGAGAGTTCTATTAGAACTCGTTGGCAATGCAAAATATTCCTGTAGATATGCCATCTTATTCTTTTAGTACATGATAATTTTAAGCAGAGGATCTATTTGGAAACTTACTGGAGTTAAGTACAAACTTTTAAAAGTTTCATCAGGTTCCTAAATCTCTGTAAACACAGTAAATCAATAGAATGATAAAATTATACAATCCATAAAGAGTCCTTTCAGTTCAGTTCAGTTTAGTCGCTCAGTCATGTCTGACTTTTTGTGACCCCATGGACTGCAGCACACCAGGCTTCCCTGTCCATCAGCAACTCCTGGAGCCTACTCAAACTCATGTCCATAGAGTCAGTGATGCCATCCAACCATCTCATCCTCTGTCTCCCGTTCTCCTCCTGCCTTCAATCTTTCCCAGCATCAGCGTCTTTTCCAATGAGTCAGTTCTTCACATCAGGTGGCCAAAGTATTGGAGTTTCAGCTTCAGCATCAGTCCTTCCAAGGAATATTCAGGACTGATTTCCTTTAGGATGGACTGGTTTTACCTCCTTGCAATCCAAAGGACTCTCAAGAGTCTTCTCCAGCACCACAGTTCAAAAGCATCAGAGAGTCCTTTAGGTGCAACCTAACTTTCAAGACAACTGTGAAAAAATAGGAGTAACAGAGAAGCACATTGGAGAGGGCATCGTGAGCAAGAGATTTTTTTTGTTTTGAGCAAAGTATGTTTATTGAAATATATTTTCTAGAAAATATTACAGGTTCTGTAATTGAAAACTTAGGCCAATATTCTGGAAGGCAGGTTTTTCATTGTAACAGGATTATAGCAAAGACACTTAGCATTGAAAATTTAACCTTTCTTTTTTTTTTTATTTTTGAGTAACTAATAATTGTCAAAGATTATAATTGTACAATATTGAGAAGTATAGAACAAAACACAGTTAACTAGTTTAGCTTTTCTGTGCATGTGAACCTCAGTAAGTTCTGTCATAGGAGGTATCAGCCTCTGTGAAAACTCTTCTCAGGGTAAAAATACATTTTTTGAGTAGTACTTAAATCTTGTTTCTGGGGTACAGACTCTGGTAGCATGAGAAGAGGGGTTCAGTGCTGAATTAACTGGAGTTACTGATAATGCTGAAATAAGCCTGAGGAGAACGCTGTTGGAAGTTTAAAGAATATGAAGTTAACAACTTGGCTTTTACTTTTTCTGCCTGTAGCTTTTTGTTTTTATTTGTGTTTTGTTTTCTTAGTCTTATCACATATTGCTTATTTAATTATTCAACAAGGGTCTTTGTCAATTATCATTATCATAATACTCCCAGCTCAGAGGCCTGTGTGACCTAGATAAGCATTTGGCTTTTTTTTTTCAGCTCCTTCAGGTCTCTGTTTTATATGTCACCTTTATGATGATCAGCGCACGTGAATATGTGTCTGTCTTCAAACTTTTCCAAGAAGATAGGCTACCTGTGGTTCTTGTGCCTAGGGCCTTGACTTGTGCCATATTATGCTCGCCATCCAAGCCACAAGTAATCAAAATAAGGGTAGTTTCCTAAATCAAAGACTGACTATTCTAAGCTAGGTAGCAACCCAAGAGGGCACCTGGTATAAGACCGCTAGGAGGTCTATTTGACTACTAGGAGATTATCCTCAGATTTCTTATTATCCCATGTATCCTTGCAGAAAGTCTCTCTCCTTTGGGGTAACCAAAACAAGTCTTTAGTCTCTGTAACCAGAAAAAGCCTCTCCCATGTTGTATAGTGTAAAGTCCTGTAGAAATTCAGAGGGGTCAGAGTTTAAGGAAGGTGAAGGTTGGATACTTCACGGAGAATTGACACATGAGCTGCCACTGAACAAAAGAATACAGTTTAGTCTATAGATGATTTGGAAATCAGAGTTCACTGTAATCATAAAACCTAAGAACTATTGGGTTGGCCAAAAAGGTTGTTCAGTTTTTTCAGTAAGATCATGTGGAAAAAAACTGAGTCAACTTTTTGGCCAACCCAATGCAAGTGTACAAAGAAACAATTTGTAAATTTCACTTCACTTGGTGTTAATTATATTTTATATACTTAATAGACATGCTTTATTCCATTTAAACAGTATTTCAAAAATTATTTTTATATTCTTGAGTTATTTATCATCATTACAAAATCCTGTGTGTAGCTTTGACTAGAAATAATACACAAGAGCATTTCTCAGCCCATGGTCCAAGAATTTCCAGTGATATGTAAAGGTGTTTCAAATGGCATTAAACGTGGTCATGGAGTTTGTTTCTATTTCCATTTTTTAAGATTCTGTAAGACTAAAGGAAAAGCAACAAAGGGAACCAGAAGAAAACAGGAGAAGAAAAATATGAAAGTCAAAGTTTGCAATTCAGAGTGTATGCCCTCCTGACTTTCAATTTGAGTTTTATTCTGGAAATGACTGCTTTTTTTTCTCTCTGTCATGTCTTAATACAGAAAACATGTGATGGCAGGAGTGTGGGGCGGGAGAGACCTGCCTAGTTAACCCTTTCAACGAATATGTGACTCCTCTCTTTGTGGTTTCTATGGTGGTCTCTCTACCTGGAATTTCTTCGTCTTTCTCCTTTTCCACGTGGTAAAGTTATCCTGTGAATTGCAGCTCAAATATTACCTCCTTTTTGACATGTTTCCTTACTCTGTTTTTGTCTCTGTGTGTGCTTACTCAGCCACGTCTGTCTCTTTGTGACCCCATGAACTGCAGCCTGCCAAGCTCCTTTGTCCATGGGGTTTCCCAGGCAAGAATACTGGAGTGGGTTGTCATTCCCTTCTCCAGGAGATCTGACCGAAACCGGGTCTCCTGCATTGCAGGCAGATTCTTTACCATCTGAGCCACCAGGGGAGCAAGTTACATTTTTCTTCCATAGTCGCATAACATTTAACCTCTCATACCTTTGATATGTATATGTGTCTGACTCTCCTAGCAGCCTGAACACTTTAAGTGTAGGACTCATTCCCCTTTAATCAGAGGTCCCCAACCTCCAGGATCTAATGCCTGATGATCTGAGAGGTGGAGCTGATTTAATAATAATAGAAATAAGATGCACAATAAATGTGATGCACTTGAATCATCCTGAAACCACCACCCACCATGTTCCCCTCACTGCCCCCCCTCCCCAGCCTGCCCCAATCTGTGGAAAAATTGTTTTCCACAAAACCAGTCCCTGGTGCCCAAAGGCTGGGGACCACTGTCTTAAATCCTTTCATCTTTACTCCTTGGTACTAACTGTGTCTCTGACACACGGGAGTTGCTCAGCCAATGATTGTTGGATGGATGATGGTAGTGACAGTTATCAATAACTTGCTCGGAAGTGTGAAAGGGGATTCTGCTTCTGACTCTAATGAAGTGGGACTCCACTAACACTCCCCCAAAAAACAACTGGAAAATCTAGATGAAATTCTGTAATAATGGTATTTGCAGGCATCTGAGAGCTGTTTAGGCAGCTTGTTGATGTGAGCCCACTATCCTGTGTATTACTTTTTCCTTTAGGAGAGTTGCCCACATTTTAAGGAGCTAAAAAGAGAGCAGAGTTTTTGGCATTCTCACAGTATTAATGAGACAAAAATTTGAGTTTTTACTTACAAAGAGGAGGGATGCTAGCTAATCTCCAGGCTTCATTTGGAATCCATGGATATCAGGCCTCACAGAGATTGTAACAGCTCCCTCAGGTGGAATCAACCCTTGAGATTGGATTTAAATAATCTTCAGTATGCCAGCTGCATGCCAGGATCCTTTCTAGGGGAGAATGACATCATCTCGAGCCTCTGCAATTTTTTTATTTTAAATATCAAATACCAGATACTGTGCAGTTTTTCCTGCACAGTATCTGGTATTTGATATTTAAAAAAAAAAACAAACAGAAACTACCAGGCATAACAAGAAACAGGCCAAAGCTGGGAAAATAAATAAAAACAGACCAATAGATAATCCAGAAATTAGAGTTTTCAAAAATGAACTTTAAAATAACTGTAACAAGTTCAAGAACATTTATAAGGTTGAGAATTTCACCAGAGACTCAGAATCTATAAAAGTACAAACAAATGGAAATTGTGTAACTGAAAAATAGCTGACATTATGAACTCAGTAGATACGTTTAACAGCATATTTGTTAAAAACTGAAGAGTAGACTGTATATGTGTGTGTACTTAGTCGCTAAGTTGTGTCTGACTCTTGTGACCCCATGGACTGTAGCCCGCCAGGCTCCTCTGTCCATGGGATTTCCCAGGCAAGAATACTAGAGTGGGTTGCCATTTCCTTCTCCACAGGATCTTCCCAACCCAGGGATCAAACCCAAATCTCCTGCATCTTCTGCATCACAGGCAGATTCTTTACCACTGAGCTACTGGAAAAGCCCAAAGAGTAGGTTAGTACACCATAAAGAACAAGATTATGATACGGAGCGCCAAAGGCATTAAAAATAGAAAGGAACAAAGTGCACATATTGAACGTGTGAAATCTAACATATATGTATTTTGAATCCCAGAAATGGAGGAGAAGGAAAGGGGAAAAGCATTATTGAAAGTGATGATGATGGCCAAGAACTTTGCAAAAGTGAGCAATGAAAATAAAGCCATAGATTCAGTAGTTGTGTTGCATTATTAGCAGGATTCAAAAAAATACTAGAGATACCACTGTCAGACTACTAAAAATCAAAGACAAAGAAAATCTTGAAAGCAGCCACCAAAGAGCAACCATCAGACTGACATTTGATTTCTCAATAGGAATGACAGAAGCCAAAACAGTAAAATTACATCTTCAATGAAAAATAAGCTTCCTTTCAAGAATTTTTTATTTGCAAAAATATCTAAGTGGGAAGAAAATATAAAGACATTGACAGAAAATCACAAATTGAGGGAATTTGTTGTAGACCTACCCTTAAAGAAACACTAAAGGGGTTTATTCAGGCAGACAGAAAATTATTCAGATAAGTAATTCAAATATATAAGAATGAAAAGCGACAGAGAAGGTAAATATGTGTTTAAACAAACATTGACTATGCAAAATAGTAATAGGACAATAGCACAAAGGGAGAGAAGTTAAACTATTGTAAGATCCTAGAGTTGTCTAGGAAATAGTAAAAGTACTAATTTATTTTAGGTACTAATAAATCAAGATTGCATGGTGTAATTTTCAGGGTACCCACTATAGGAAAAAAAGAATATATAATTAATAAGCTAAAAGAAAGAATATAAAATTGTTTAATAATCCAAAAAGACAACAAGGGAAGAAAAAGAACATAAGTCAAGTAGGACAGATAGAAAACAAACAGTGAGGTGGTAGGTATAAACCCAAAGGTGCTGATAACTATATTAAATGTTAATAGGAATAGCCATTCTTTTTTCTATGAAAATTTAATGTCTCATATCTTTAGGAGTTCGTGACGTTCTCATTTTCAAGTTATTTAACAGTGTTTCTCTTTTTCCACACAGACTGCCCTTCATCCACCTGGGTTCAGTTCCAAGACAGTTGTTACATTTTTCTTCAAGAAGCCATCAAAGTTGAAAGCATAGAGGATGTCAGAAATCAGTGTACTAATCATGGTAAGGAGTTTATTCTATTTTGTTTTCTCACAAATCAGTAAAGAATGTTCACTAATTTCTTTAAAAAGTGGTTTGTTGTGTCTTACTTTTTACCTTCGGTCCTTGTAACAACTTTTATTCTATAATATGCGAGACATGCAGTGGAATTGCGGTTAACTCGTGAGTTAGAAGTCAGTTGTTGGACAGCACTGCTCAAAGCAGAGTGACAAGAGCAGTGTGTATTTGATGTGAGTACTCTGTGTCAGGCACTGTTCTTAAGCACTTAATACACTTTTACGGGCTTTAATTATTGCAGCAACCTACCAGGAAGTTTATTATTTGCCTTCTTTTATCAAGAGACTAAAACTAGTTCAATTATTTGTTCAAGGTCGAATAGGAAATAATTGGCAGAGCCAAGATTCATACCAGGGATTGTCTGACTTTAGGAACAGTGTTCTTAATCACTCTTTCTGCCCTGAAAGGACTGTTTCAGGCATGCAGTGTGGGCAGAAGTCAGATCACATGGTATTGTGACATGTGGTATGGAAGAATCTGTTGTCATTGTTCAGTCGCTAAGTCGTGTCCCACTCTTTTGTGACCCCATTTCATTCTCCAGGGGATCTTCCCGACCCAGGGATCGAACCCGAGTCTCCTTCATTGGCAGGGGGACTCTATATACTGTTAAATAAAAATGAGAAAAGGGCTATTTGCTACATGATTTGCTCCGTATTCTCTGGGAAATATAATTTCACATTGTGAAATATTTTAAATAAAAATGTCATTTTTTAAAAAGCTGTGCTTGAGTGTTTGTTGAGCCTCTACTTGTGATACTTGTCAGCTCAAACTATAACTATAGTGTCAACTAACATCTTTTTCAACTGAGACACCTATGATGGTGACATGAAAGTCCTTGATAATTTAAAAGTGCTTTTTATTATTGTGTGAGATCTAAAAACTTCTTGATTATTTCACTAAATTTTCTCTTAAGCATATTCTTAACACCAGCATTTAAAAGTACCCTTTACCAGGAGTTCCCCAGCAGTCCAGTGGTTAAGACTCTATGCTCCCAATGCAGGAGACAGAGGTTCGATCCCTGGTCAGGGAACTAAAATCCCACATGCTGCAGGCCATGACCAAAAAAAAAAAGATTAAAATGCCCTTTACCTAAAAAACACAATTCTGACAACCCACCAATATAACATTTTGGAACAATATCAAATTGCTTTAGGGTGCTTTAATTAAAATCATATTCACTTATTGTAGAAGGAATAAATGTAAGCATAGGAGTTTTAAATCCTAAGACATGCCAATACTACTCAATACATATTTATTGTTTTTCTTAGGAATAAATGTAGGCATAGCAGTTTTAAATCCTATGAAGTGCCATGGAATGCTCAATACATATTTTTCATTTTTCTTACTTGCTAAATGGTGTTGAACATTGGCTCTTTGAAGGCAAGACATTTCCAACATGCCAGTATGGTTTCACTCCAAGGAAATGGAATAATAGGAATTTTGCTGGTCTTGCAAGATTTTTTAAGTGGTGTTTTCTCCCACAGCTATTTTCTGTCTCTTTTTAAAAAGCCATATTGGGTATAATTAGACAAAAAACACAGATTTGAAGAAACAGATTATATTGGAGGCTCAGAGCCAAGACAAGATGTGTTCTATACTCCAGTTAGTTTGTATGAACCACATCATTAGATTTCATTGTCCAGCTTTGATACTTACGTTCAGCAGTTAAGCAACCACATTCACTACAGAGGCATAGCTTTTACTTGTTGACTGACTTCCTCTGCAGTCAACTAAACATAGTTAATTGTATTTGCTGTTTTTCTTTAGTAAATGAAGCAAAACGAAATTGAAAACACCTAGCAACTTTGAGGCCTGATTTTTGATTACTTGTTTTGAAGTCCGTTAACTCTGTTTGTTCAAAGCAAAGTAGCCATTTAGGGATTTTAAATTGTTGGATGCAAATTTGCTTACAAAGTTGATTTTATGTCTAAATAAAAATGTCTTTATCCCAGTTAAAAATTTACAAATTCAGTTTGTCTTACCGATGTGAATTTTTTAATTTCTTATACAGTTTTGATAATGTCATCATTTATTTGATAAATCCTTATATTTGCTTCCACTATGGAACTACCCATTTTATTGATAAATCAGAAAATTAGCTAAAATTAATTAATATTAACATTACTTTTTTTTTTTGCCTAGGGTAGTGTTTAGAGCAGTAGGTGGTTTGTAACAGTAGGTAAACGTGAATTCAGTGTTTGCTATATATGAAGAAGGAACAGCATAAAGAATACAAGGATATTTACATTTGGATTTATCAAGTCTTCACATATTGTAGGACTATACCAAGTCCTATCTTAAACCTATATTTAGGGGTAGAGAAAATAAGTGACTTGTTATTTTTTGGACTGCCGAGAGCTATATTTAGAAATATTCCCAGTGCTCTGTGCTAATTTACTTGCTGTTACTTTTATTTTACTTATTTGGGGGTACTGTTATCATTCATATAGGAAAATAACTGTGAGAGCCTAAAATTTTTCTTAGTTTGCAACATTTATTCTTTTTCACATTTACCTTTGATTGAGCTATTTTCTTTATAATAGAACCAATAAGTATTTTCAGTCTTTCCTTTTTGTGATTTGTGTATAAGCTATGATACTAGCCATTAAAAGAATGAAAGACCCAAATTACATCTCAGTAGGTAGCATTACTGGTTATGCATTAAAAAAAAAATTCTTTTTTTGCTTGAGTACTTGCATTCTTCAGGGACTTAAGCTGTCATTCGTTAAAGAAAATGAATGTGTATTTTTTGCCTGACATAGTAATTTAAGTTTGTGCAGTATTTACTTAAATTGCACTGTTAAAAATCATTCATGTTCCATTGGCTGACACAAGGTCAGAGAAAAGAGTGAAAATCCCATCTCTGAACACTTAAGCCTAAATTATAACCTAGTTAAATATTTCTCTTGGGGATTTTTTTCTAAAATGGCACTTTGGTTACATTTCATAAATTAGTACAAGTAAATTTGGTACTAGGTAGGGTAAAACAGATTAAAAGTGTACATGACATTTAACAAACAGGAGGCGATAACAGCTAGAATTGATAAAAAAAAAAATCCTAGAATTTTTAACAATGGAGCTGTGACTGAGAAAGAAAACCTTGCTAAATTCTAGCTTTGGACTAAAGTACTGAGTATTTTAAAGGTCAGTCTTATTTTTTTCTTCTCTTTTAAAAGTTCTTTCTTAATTAAACAAATGCACAGTCACTATATAGAAAAACATATGCAAATATTTTAAAAATAAAATTACCCCAAACTGTACCATCCTGACTGAACACACACAAGGAAATGTAATGACTGTTAACATTTTGCTAAGTATCCTTCTAGACTTTCAAACCCCTAGGCAGATATATTTTAGTAAATGTTTGATACATATATCTATGTGCTAACTCACTTCGGTCATGTCCAACTCTTTGTGACCCTATGGACTATAGCCTGCCAGGCTTCTCTGTCCATGGGATTCTCTAGGCTGGAATGGGTTGCCATTTTCTACTCCAGGTCATTTTCCTGACCCAGGGATCAAACCTGCATCTCTTACATCTCTTGCATTGGCAGGCACATTCTTTACCACTAGCACCAACTGGGAAGCCTATGTTGCGACCCCATGGACTGCAGCATGCCAGGCTTCCCTGTCCTTCACTATCTCCTGGAGCTTGCTCAAACTCATGTCCATTGAGTTGATGATGCCACCCAACCCTCTCATCCTCTGTTGCCTCCTTCTCCTCCTGCCCTCAATCTTTGCCAGCATTGGGGTCTTTTCCAATGAGTCAGCTTTTTGCATCAGGTGGCCAGACTATTGGCGCTTCAGCTTCAGCATCAGTCTTTCCAATGAATATTCAGGGTTGATATCCTTTAGGATAGACTGATTTGATCTCCTTGCTGTCCATGGGACTCTCAAGAGTTTTCTCCAGCACCATACTTTGAAAGCATCAGTTCTTTGATGCTCATCCTTCTTTATGGTCCCATTCTCACATCATACATGACTACTATAATATACATTCCATAAGTGTGTATGTATATATGTACATATGTATATATATATAGAGAGAGAGGGATTATATTAAGTGAAGTGTTCCATAATCTGTATTTCCCTTAAAAATATCTTTACATAGCAGTAAATATAGAATGTATATTTCCTAATAATCGCATGATACTTCTCTAAATGGATATGCCACTGTTGTTCAGTTGCTCAGTCATGTCTGACTCTTTGCGACCCCATGGACTGAAGCACGCCAGACTTCCCTGCCCTTCACCATCTCCTGGAGCTTGCTAAAACTCAAGTCCATTGAGTCAGTGATGCCATCCAACCATCTCATCCTCTGGCGTTCCCTTATCCTGCCTTCAATCTTTCCCAGGATCAGGGTCTTTTCCAGTGAGTCAGCTCTTCAGATCAGGTGGCCTAAGTATTGGAGCTTCAGCTTCAGCATCAGTCCTTCTAATGAACATTCAGGATTGATTCCCTTTAGGATTAACTGGTTTGATCTCCATTGCTGTCCAAGGGTCTGTCAAGAGTCTTCTCCAACAGCACAGTTCCAAAGCATCAATTCTTCAGATATGCCATAATTGATTTAATTCTCTAATATTGGTTATTAAATTATTTCCAATCTTCTAGTGTCGTGAATGTGGTGAACATTAACGACTGTGCCTATTTGAGCAGAACAAGTGATTGTCTTAGCATAAATTGTTCAGGATTGCTGGGTCAAAGATGTATACATCTATGTAGGGCTTTCCGTACATCTTGCAAAATTGTATCCAAAAAGGTTTTTAACTAATTTTTCTCCAACTAGCCACTTACGAGTTTTTATTTTTCTCCACTCTAAGTCAGCACTGTTTAATCTACACTTCTGAAACTGCTTATTTTAATTTTCACTCCTTTACTAGTGAAATTGCATATTCACACATTTATTGTGGTATATTTCCCTTTGTGAGGATGAATTTTTTTTTTATTGAAGTACAGTCAATGTACAATATTAAGCAAATTTTTATTCTATTTTTAGTTACTATAAAATATTGGCTATATCCAGTGTTGGACAGTATGTCCTTGTAGCTTATCTTATACATAATAGTACCTCTTAATCTCTACCCTTATATTGCCTGTAACCCTTTCCCTCTCCCTACTGTCAGCCGCTAGTTTTGTTCTCTATATTTGTGTCTATTGCCTTTTAAACAGTCTGAGACAACGTTTTTCCCCTTTTTTATTCCTAATAGAGCTAGTCTGCCCAGTTTGTGATTTTCTTCTTTAACATAATATGGTATGTTTGGGGAGAGATTTTAAGTCCTATAATTTTCTTTTTCTAATAGTTACATTTATTTTTTAAGCTTCTTTTAAAAGATGTAAAAGTAATCATCTGATACAAATTTTTCTTACGTCATGAGCTAAAAGTACTTTCTTATCTCCAGTTATCTGTTAATTACCAAAAAATTATGGATTTTAGAGTCATCATAAATAGCCTAGTAAGTTTCCTATAATTCTCAGTGGCAGCATCAGTGTCACCTGGAAACTGGTTCGGAATGTAAATTCTCAGGCTCCGTGTTACTCCAACTAGATCAGAAACTCTGGTGTAGGACCTAATACTTTTAACAAGCCCTCTGTAGGTGATTCTGAAAATGAAAGTGTTAGTTGCTCAGTCATGTTCGACTCTTTCCCACTCCATGGACTGCAGCCCGCCCTGCTCCTCTGTGCATGGAATTCTCCAAGTAAGAATACTGCAGTGGGTTGCCATTCCCTTCTCCAGGGGGTTTTCTTGACCCAAGGATCAAACCCATGTCTCTTGCATTGCACACAGATTCTTTACCACCTGAGCCACTAGGGAAGCCCCCTAGGTGATTTTGGTGCACACTGTAGTTGTGTCTGATAGTTTAGTTGGTAAAGAACCTGCCTGCAGCGTGGGAGACCCTGGTTCAATCCCTGGATTGAGATCTCTTGGAGAAGGGAAAGGCTACCCATTCCAGTATTCTGACCTGAGTCCGTGGGGTCGCAGAGTTGGATGTGACTGAGCTACTTTCACTTTCACTTTCCTAGTTGGAGAGCCACTGATCCAAGACAACATTCTGAAGTTTTCAGGAGTCTTTTAAGTCAGGACAATTTTGGAAGAATTTAATAGTAGAAAAAACTTCCTTATCTATGTAGTATTTGAATTAGTTGTAGTACCCAAAACTTCCAAGATAACTTGAAATCATACAATATCATCAGAGAAACTAACTCCATTAGTGTTTTCTCCTAAGTAGTATCCACTTAAGACAGTGAAAGAGTTTTTTTTTTTTTTAAATTTGCAAGAGCAACTTTCTTGGGTTAAGAAATAAGATTAAATATATCTGGAAAAAGTGAAGTGCTCATATTTTATAGTGTATGTAGAATATAGATTAGAAGGATAAAAAATATTTGAGAGACATGATATATATATACATATGTGACTGCTGCTCTTGAACCAGGTGAGAGTCTCCTAGGAAAACTCAGCTATCCACTGAGAAACAAGGACCTCCTTTATCACTTTCCCTAAGCAGGATTTTTCTAAGGATGACCACAGAGGAAAATACAGGAAGGGGTAGGCTTCAGGCAGCAGGCACATAGTGGTCAGTTAAGTGAGGCAGGTCAGTAACTGCTTGTTACTTGAACTTCGTTAGGTCTTGGGACTGTTCTGGCAAGTTGCCCTGGGACTTGTCAGCTCTCCTCAGTAATGTCAGAGCTACTCCTCCCTATATATGTGAACTGAGGGCAGGAGGGGCCATGAAGACTAGAGAAAGGGATAGTAAAAAGTTGAGAGTTGCAGGAGTTACGTTTTCCTGCTTAAGCCTTCCCATGATTTTCTGTTTCCATGTTGTTTTATGAGATTACTAACCCTAGGTGAGTGAAATAAAAGGTACGATTCAGTTTATCATAGTATCATTTTACTTTTCTCATGAGTCTATTGTCTTTTCAGAAATGTGCATGACATTTCCAAGCTAATTTTTTTTCATAAAGGATGTAAAAGTATATGTGGGGCTTCCCAGATGGCTCAGTGGGGAAGAATCCACCTGCAATGCAGGAGACAGATGTGTGTTCAATCCCTGGGATGAAAATATCCCCTGGAGAAGGAAATGGCAACTCATTCCAGTATTCTTGCCTCAAAAATTCCACGGACAGAGAAGCCTGGCAGGCTAGTCCATGGGGTTGCAAAAGGTTGGACACGACTTGGCGACCAAAGGACACTAACAAAAGTATATGTAGTATAGTAATGTATAACCTGTATATGCTTCATGGGATTTTCATTGATTTGGAGAACATGCTGACTTCCTCTCCCTAAAATAATTTCAGGAGCAGACATGATAAGCATACATAATGAAGAAGAAAATGCTTTTATACTGGATACTTTGAAAAAGCAATGGAAAGATCCAGCTGATATCTTATTAGGCATGTTTTTTGACACAGATGGTAAGTGATATTTACACTTATGTTCCTTCTTAATGTTAGTAATAACTTAGATGCTTCATTTCTCTAGTTCAAGTTGATATTTCCTGCAGCCTCCAGATACTGTATTTTCAGTATGCACTCATGTACCACAGCTTTCCCCTGAACAGCTCATTGTGTGTCCCATATGAGAGCTAAAGTTGATTCATCTGGATTAAAATATGATTCTAGACTCAGTATTTTTGTAATATGGTAGAGTAGTCAATATTGGTAGTGGTATCAATAATAGGATAGAAAGCTATCAAGGTAATATTACAGAAATGTAGAAATGTTTTTATTGTCACTATTGAAAATAGAAATTACTAAGGGTACCATTAATATTTTACCTATTATTTCTCCATGAAAAATTATATATGTTTAATAAAAAATGGGATCTTCTTCAGAACCTTCTTGAACTAGTATCTCTTGTCTGTGTATAGGATATATTCTTCCTTCTAATTTAAGTCCTACAATCAAAAGTTTAGATCAGACATACCTTAGTAACTTCCCACCTTTAAATCGAGGCCCAAGAAATCCCTGGTGGTCCAGTGGTTAGGACTCCATGGTTTCAATGCTGAGGGCCTGAGTTCAATCCCCTGGTCAGGAAATGGAGATCCCACAAGCCATAACCAAAAAGTAAAAATAAAGCTAGACCCTTTTCTTTGACTTTAACACATTTTATACTGTCATAATGTTAAAATATTCCTTAACTGACAGATGCCAGCTTCAAGTGGTTTGATAAATCAAATATGACATTTGTTAAGTGGTCAGACCAAGAAGATGGCGAAGAGCTAGTTGACACCTGTGCCTTTTTGCACACCAAGACAGGTGATTGGAAAAAAGGAAATTGTGAAGTATCTTCTGTGGAAGGAACCCTTTGTAAAGCAGCTAGTAAGTATAAATGAAGGCCTTTTTCCATTCTAAGAAGGGTGGGGAAAGCAGGGCTGGTTTTTAAATAACTTTCTTTGTGTGCCTCAATAGAGGAAGTAAGATTTCAGATGATTAAATTGGTTTGCGCCCAAGACTCTTGCAAGGCAAATATGTAATCCTATTATATTAGAGGTAGGACCAGATCATGTGAATAAGGCATACTTTTATTCTCTCTGCTTATTCTTAGAGCTAGAAAGAAGTCAAAATTTTCTTATGCTGTTTAAAGGAATTATCATAGATTCTTTGATGTGATTTGATTAAACAGTGGAAGTGGTGAAGAATAACGGTTAATTCCAAAATTCTAGTTAGTTTACAAAGAATTTGATTTGGTACAAGGACATCCTTGATTAGGCAAAGAAAAATTATATCATAGTTTATAATTCTGGACTAGAATATAAGTTTTCTTCTTATGCATCACAATGCTTTCTAATGAACAGCATTATCCTGTCCCACAATATTTTCATATTATTGTTAAACATTAGATGATTTGTTCTTTTACATTTTAGAAAGAATTGTTTTCTCATTAAAGGCATTTAAATTTCAAAATATGATTTTAGGATGGTTGAAGCAAGACAGAAACAGCCATTTCCCCACGTTGCATCCTTAATATTGCATCCTTAATATTTCCTCCTACTGGAACTGCAAACCAAAACTATACATCTGCCTCTTATTATTTCCTTTCTTTACATCTGGAATCACATACAATTTTAACTTGCCTCAGCAAGGTTTTGACTAATCAGTCACACTTTTATGGTCATAGCATTCAACTTCCAGTGTTAGTTGGATTTTGTAAATGTTGGTTCTTTTCATACACTGTGCCTCAGATCAGTTCAGTTCAGTCGCTCAGTAGTGTCTGACTCTTTGAGACCCCATGAATCGCAGCACACCAGACCTCCCTGTCCATTACCAACTCCCAGCATCCATCCAAACCCATATCCATTGAGTCAGTGATGCCATCCAACCATCTCTACCTCTGTCGTCCCCTTCTGCTCCTACCCTCAATCTTTCCCAGCATCAGGGTCTTTTCAAATGAGTCAGCTCTTCGCATCAGGTGGCCAAAGCAATGGAGTTTCAGCTTCAACATCAGTCTTTCCAGTGAACACCCAGGACTGATCTCCTTGCAGTCTAAGGGACTCTGTGGAGTCTTCCCAGCACCACAGTTCAAAAGCATCAATCCTTTGGCACTCAGCTTTCTTTATAGTCCAACTCGCACATCCATACATGACTACTGGAAAAACCATAGCCTTGACTAGGCAGACCTTTGTTGGCAAAGTAATGTCTCTGCTTTTTCATATGCTGTCTAGGTTGGTCATAACTTTCCTTCCAAGGAATAAGCATCTTTTAATTTCATGGCTGCAATCACCATCAGCAGTGATTTTGGAGCCCCCAAAAATAAAGTCAGCCACTGTTTCCCCATCTATTTGCTATGAAGTGATGGGACTGGATGCCATGATCTTAGTTTTCTGAATGTTGAGCTTTAAGCCAACTTTTTCACTCTTCTCTTTCACTTTCACCAAGAGGCTCTTTAGCTCTTCTTCACTTTCTGCCATAAGGGTGATGTCATCTGCATATCTGAGGTTATTGATATTTCTCCTGGCAATCTTGATTCCAGCTTGTGCTTCATCCAGGCCAGCATTTCACTATAGAAGCCAAAGTTTTAAATAAACTATAACTTCAAAACATCTTAAATAGTGAGCAAACCTGTATGAGGTAAGGTCACAGTTGTATTCTTTACTTTTATTATTTTTCCACACTTTCCAACCCAAGTCATCTTGTTTCCCTCACTTCATCACATTGTCTTTTCCTTGAGTTTCTTTATTCTTTTTCCACTTTTTGAGCTAATGCATTTTTAGTCCTCTACCTCTTTTTTTTTTTTTTAACTAAGTTCAAAACAGATAATACAGATACATGACCAAACAATATAAAGAATATTAATTCTAAGTTAGTAAAAGGTTTGTTTTAAACTACTTTGAGAGTATTTAAAATCAATCTTAGAATAATGCATATTTAAATTAATGATGATTTCCTTTTGTATTCCAGTCCCATATGAAAAGAAATATTTATCAGGTAAGTATGGTCTTTTGTTAAATTTTCCCCACATGTAAGAATACATTAAGATTCTAGCATATTAAAGTACTGAATAGTATTAAAGACCTCTTTAAATATTAACTATATAACAATGTAAAGTAGAACTTTTGTAAGAAGGTAGAAAGGTCTGTTAGCTTAATAATAAGACTTTTTAAATGTATCTGCAAGTTATGTATGAACATTTTTTAAAACAACAAATAACATCTCTTCATTGAACTCCATTATCTGTTTTTGTGGAAAATGACTGCATCTTTTGTTAAAAACATTTTTTTTCTCATAGTTCTAATTACAACTTACAAAGCATCTGTCTCACTAAATGCATTTTTGGGAAAGGAACAGTTAACATTTACATGGTTCAAAAAGCACAACTATAAAAGGCAAATTGAAAAATCTGTCTCTCACTTTGTCTCCATCCATCCTGTTTTACCTGTACCCTTATTGGGCACTATTTCAGTTTTAAGTGTCCAGTGTTTGCCAATACAAATTAAGATATATGACTTTTTTATTCATTAATATGGTCTAGCTCTATCATTACCTATAGATAAATCTTCATTTAACCACTGTATACTTTTTCATTTATGGATAGTTACTTATCAGCTCCAGACCCCTATTGGGTTATTTCCATATGTTTGCTATTGTAACAGTGCTGCAAAGAATGAATAACCTTGCACAAACATGTTTTTCTTTCACTTCCTGAAATATAACTACTGTATTGAACATGTATAACCTTGATCAAAACTGATGGTGTTTGAAATTGTACCATTTTGCATCCCCCCCAACAATGTATGAATGCCTGCTATGAAATTTTTGATGTCTGCAAATTGTATAGTTTTTAACCTCCATATTTTTGAAGTATAAACCTAGGGTAAAATGTTTAAATGTACACCTTAATGCTTGCTTACGTTTATACCTGTGTGACTAACACTCAAATTAGGATAGAACACTTCCGTAACACCACAGAATTCCCTGGTGACCCTCCCAATAAATGTACACGCTACCACCATCCACCCCACAGGTAGCCACAATGGATTTCTATCACATAGGGTAGTTTGTTTTTGGGAACTTAATGTAAATTTAACTCGACTTCTTTCAGAGTATTATTTTTGACTCATCAGTGCTGCACATGTATATTGTACTTCTTCTATTGTTGCACAGTATTTTAGAGACATACCATAACTGGTCTGTTTGTTATTTGATCATTATTAGTCTGGCATGAATGTGGCAGCACTATGAACATTCTCATACTTTTTTTTTTGGACCAATGTTCTTGTTTTCCTTGAGTGAAATTGCAGGGCCATAGGGTAGCTAATAAGGTTCAGCATTCTTAGAAATAATCCAATTTTTCAGAGTTGTTGGACCATGTTACATTCCTGCTGACAGTGTATCCAAGTTCCATTTGCTCTACATCTACTCCATGAGGGTTTTATCAACCTTTTAATATGTAGTTTTAGGCAGGCATATGGGTGTATAGTGTTAATTTTCCTGATGAAAAATGATGTTGAGCACTTTTACACGTTAGCCGTTCCGTTATTATTTTTTTTTTTACAAAATGCCTATTCAAATCTTTTGTACTTACTGTTCCCTTAGCATCATGAACACTTTCTGTCAGTTTGGGGCTTGCTGTGACAGAAGAGAGAAGTGTTTATGGGTTCAGGAGAATAAAGGAAAAGTTAACATTCTTACTCTTCTGTAAGAGGAATATATATTAAAAAAAAAAAAACTAACAACACCACATTCATTAACTTGGCTATCAAAAAACCAAACTAAGAAAAAAAACAGAAAATAATGTGTCCACAAGAATATGGAGGCTTTGTGTACTGATGAGAATGTAAACTGGTTATCTGCTGTGAAACAGTATAGCAGCTTCCCATAAAATTATCATATGATCCAGCAATCCATTTCTGGTTATGTCCCCAAAAGATGTGAAAGCAAGGACTTGAACAGATATTTAAACAACCATGTTTACAGCAGCATTATTCTCAATAGCCAGGAAGGTGGAACCAAATCAAATGTTCATCTACAGATTTGGGTAAGCAAAACATGGTATAGAACAATATTCAGCCTCAAAAAGGCAACTCTACAACATGTATGAACCTGGAGGACACTAAGCTAAGTGAAATAAGGCCAGTCACAAAAGGACACTGTATAACTCTAATTATATTAAATACCCACAGTAGTCAACTTCAGAGACAGAAGGTAGAATGGCAGTTGCCAGGGGATAGGGAGAGTGGGGGATGGGGAGTTAATGTTTAGGTTTGCAAGATGAAGTTCTATGGATGTATGGTGTTGACATAGCACAACAATGTGAACGTACATAATCCTACTGAACGGTACACTTAAAAATGGTTATGATGGTAAATTTTGTTTTGCATATTTTACAATTTTTAAAAAGTTTTAAAGAGGAGTGTAAGCATGTTATTTAGAAACATGGAGGCAAGTAACAGGAGTAGTTGCTTTGAGGAATGGTAATTAAGGGTAATAGTAATAGGGAGTAGTAGTATGGTATTTTTCATTGTAGAAATACAAATTTTAAACTATGTACATATATAGTCTGGACAACATAGAAGGATATATGCAAATTGAAACACACAGTGAAACTTAGTGTGGATATTTTCTATTTCAGAGTCTTAAAAGTAGAGTGGAGACCTGCAAAGTCTACTTCAAATTTTGAAGTATGGCAGTTATTCAAGCTAAGAAATATAAATCTTGATAGTAATAAACATTGTTTTTCTAACCAATGTGAGAAATTCTCAAAATACTTAAGTGATGAAACTATATTTATGCTCCCCAAAAAGCAATACTAGCAACTTGTATATCCTGATTCCCCATATTTTATCTTTCTTTTTCAGATAACCGCATTTTAATATCAGCTTTGGTGATTGCTAGCACAGTAATTTTGACAGTTTTGGGAGCAGTTGTTTGGTTCTTGTACAAAAGAAGTTTGGATTCTGGTTTCACCACAGTTTTTTCAACTGCACACCAATCACCTTATAACGATGACTGTGTTTTAGTAGTTGCAGAGGAAAACGAATATGATATTCAATTTAACTAAGATTTTGGAAATGTCAGATTAAGACATCAAATACCTTTCAGTGATTCCTCTGCAAGATTTCAATATAAAACCTGACAATGAAAATTTGTTTTTATATTACCTTATTCCAGTAACATTCATTACTCTTACTTACTCTTCATTACTGATCGTGACATAAATTTATCTTTAGGATCATTATAAAAACAAAGGAGTAACAACCTTGGATATAATTTCATTGTTTTAACCACAGTCCAAGTACATCTTTCACTTGAATTAAGGAAAGCAGGTAAAAATAAAAATTGAGTCTACTTGTCTTACCTCCTCTATTTTCCTCCCACTGAGTTGAACCACCTTAGTTGAAAAAAAATTCTACTTACCACTAGTTTTAGCAATCACTAGATCTTTAGCAATTTCTATTGTCTTGCTCTTTTACCAATAAGATATGGAGAATACACTTAACCTTAAAAGATTCTCATTTAGATATCACTTATGCTGGTTACTCTGATAATTCCTCTAATACATCTATCTCCCTTTAGGATTTAAATGTATTAGATGCAGAAAATTTTACAGATTTTAACACCCCCTATGCCATATAATTATATAATTTTAATACTTTTTAGAATACTGTTTTGGACCACAGCATTAACAGTATTTAGCACTGATCATAAGTGGTCAGGATCTCATTAAGATTTAACAAATTTTGTGAAGCAAAAAAAAATTACAGCCATACCATATCAGGAAGGTGTGGAGGAGGCTGACATATGGGTAATGTATAGAGCCCTCTAAGGATTTCTCTCCTGCCGCCATATCCTACCGTATCTGTTCCTATATATCTCCTGCTCCCCAAGCCTCAATGACAGTAACGACAGAGAAGAACTACATACTACTGTAGTGATGATGTTCAATTTTCTGGTACGTATATTGTACATTTTAAGACAGAATCATTTGGTAGTAAAAAATGAAAATGCAGTAAAGCTGAAACAAGAATGCTTTAGCAACTTTTATAACTTAACATTATTAGAAAAGATAAAGTATGTACTTAACAAAATTGTTTTTACTATATGAAGAAACTTGAAATTGCAAGGAAAGTAAATCTCTCCCTAATGCATATCCCATCAGTCATTTTATGGGAATATTTTTCATATGTAGAGACACTCTCTCAAGCTTGACCAGTGGCAACAAAGTCATAGCTTGTGACATTTGTTTCCACTGGTCACCATGAGGCAGAATCATTCCTCATCACAATTAATGGCAGTTTTTAACAAGACGTGAATAACTACAAAGTGATGATAATGTATGTGACTGTCGTACTAAAGAACAGGTTTTATACTAGGTGTTACTACACAATTATGTTTTATAAGATTGAGATTTTGTGTTATTGATTGAGATGTCTGTTTTATTAAGAGTATTAACAGGGCTATTAATCATGAACATTGGACTGGAATTCCTTCCTGCTTTTCTAACTAAAATTCTACCAATCCTTTAAGAATTAAGACCAACTTTCTGTTCTTAAAACTTTCTATCACAAATCTTTACAATATATATTTCAGTAGCCACTGGCCACACGTGGCAATTTAAAGTTCACTTCCTCAATTAACACTAGCCATATTTCAAATGCTCAGATCACATGCAGTTAGTAGCTACCATATTTGGCAATATTTCCATTATGATAGAAAGTTTCACTGGAAAATGATGTTCCAGTCTCCCATTCCATTTCTACACAACTAATAATTTCTTCAGTTCATTTCAGTAACTTCTACCTAATGACAGCTCTACCAAAATGGTTTTTCATGTTTGATTTCAAACAATTCCTTAAAAGGCCCTGGTAATGCAGTGCTAAATCTTAATTCTCTTTATATATTTGAACATCTGTAACAGGCCTTTGTGTCTATTCATTGTTCAACAGATAACTGGATAATTCAAGTCTGTATTTATTTTTAATATCAGTAATAACATAAGCATGCCTGTTTACACTCAGAATGTATACACTGCTTTTCTTCAAACATCTTGATTCTATCTAATAATGACAATGTAATTCTTAGCTTTGGTAGCTGTTGTTACCATCGTTTCTTTTAGTTACCATTTACTTTTAACATTTATTCTTAGGAATTTGAATATTGTATGGTCTCATTTTGTTCAGAATCTAAAAAATGATAACCAATGAAAGATTTTTCTTTCTCCCCTCTAATTCACATGTACAGGTTATCAGAAGCTTATATAACATTGAAATACTAAGTAGTACTAACGAACTATAAGAATACTATATAAAGCTCAAGTCACTGTATCTGTCATTTAGCAGTTAATTTAGCAAAACTATAAATAAACTATGCATACCAATGGAATGTATTCTACCATTTACTTAAAATTTTTAAATAAAAAAATTTGTAGGTTAAGAAGACATTACATTTTCATACTGAGTTCTATTAAAAGCATAAATGTTTTGAATTCAAAGCAAAGACCTGTAGTATAGATACTGATACTGGCATCCTTAAATTTTGCATATCTGCTTTAAGGAAGGTAATGCAAAGGTAACAGGCACAAGTTGAGCAAATGTTTTAGAAACAGTTATTTTCATACAAAATGGAATTTGAAACTGTACGATTCTTGGCTATAACATTTGAAGGCTTCTTTGAGCACCAGTTTAAAAGGAAACATTTCAAACTATAAAGTAAATCAGTATGCACTTTATTTCAAGCCAAAGTTTTACATTAAGACCAACAGTCTGACTGAAAGTGAGCAAACTGTTGATTCACATTTGGGAAATTACATAGTTTCTATTTAGATTCTGAAAAAGTAGTCTGACATAGACTTTATTTAACCTGAAACCACCTGAAGGCATTTTAAAGTGTATCCTAAGGGTGCTGATGAAGAAAATATACAGTGTTATGGATGTATACACAACTCTGGACCACAGTGTAGATCTAGTCATGGTGAATAGGTAATGTTCATCTCTTCTCTAAAGGTAGTGAAAAATATTAAGTCATCAAATAAATGTTTAGAATTACCAAGGAACAGTTAAAAACAACTAGGATCCAAACAGGTTATTTATATCATATTTATCTATAAAGAAGTGACAACACTAAAAAACACATTGAAAACCAGTGTTTTAAACTCTGAATGTGGGCCTTTAAAGTATCTCATTAACTTGAGATTGCAATAATTTTTTTTAAACCAAACAGCATTTGGCTAGCAATTCTGATAAAATTTACAGCTGCAATATTCCTAAGAGGAATATCTACATACTACATACTATGGTCTATCAAATATAATCTGCATTTTCCAAATCAATACAAAAATTTATCCATCATTTGTACACTTTATTTTTATACACTTTTTTTAGAAAATTAGATTTTACTGCTAAGCGAATTTAGAATTCAAATTAAATTTGGAAACCTAATATAATGCTCTTAACTTTCTCCCCATTTTTTTTAAACACTGGAAGCAAATGATTATAAAACTGAGACTGCAACTTAAGGCATTTTAAAAATAAAAATAATTAGGTGACATCTGGCAATTTATTTTGAAAGCCTATTTTGTCCCACTTTTACCACTAACAGATCAAAACACCTTTTTTCATAAATATAACTACAGTAATCAGAACACAAAAAAGCACTGTCAACATTGCTTATTTAAAACAAGGGTAACACTTTCCCCACTCATTAAAAGAAAAATACTTTTAATTACCAGTTTATAAACATTAGATTCACTGGCCATGTTAAAGGTCCAGCAGAATTTTAATTCAGTAACACTTGAGAATGAACATATATATACATGCATAATGTGTATATATGAATATATATATATTCATTCTATAGAGATAATATATTCAACAGACATTTCCCCACAAAATTAACTCATACTTAATTGCCAGTTTTAATAACACTTTTTCACAGATCATCCATTTGTCTTATATGAAGTTAGGCAATATCAAATGTTCTGTTATGGTCTCCATCTTCTTCAGAATCATCTTCTGAAGCTGTTGAAAGAAAACAGGATGATCAAGAATGATTTTAAGGGGGACGAGAATGGAAGTGTAAGTATGAAGCCATTACAGCAATGATTTATAAAACAAAAATCCCAATTTATTATATACTGTATGGTCAAAATGATCAATTGTGATGACTGCATTAGGGCAGTTTGTAGGTGACGCCTAGCCACAATGCCCCCACCCGCACAACTTTTTCTTATGTTAGTTTTTATTAAAATGAAAATGTTTTAAAATGTGGTTCAAGAACATCTAAAAAGTTTCTGAGATCAGTTTGTGTCCATAACAACTAATGATAACACTAGACAAAAGGTGAACTTAAGGCAAGTGCTCTCACACACCTGAGGAGAATCTGGCTTATTACCGCTGCATGTTTGATGTATCCGATGAGAATAAGAAAAAAAAAATGTACATAGAAATAAAATAATAGGTTATGGGTGTTCTTGCAATTTACATCAGAGCTATGTCTATACAATGCCAAGAAAAAGTTCTATTTAGTCAAAAAAGCTTTATATAGATACAGCCTAAGTTAAAATAATTGGATTTAGTAAAAACCTTTTGTTGAGAGTATTTCTATGCTTCCATGTTGTCAAAGACTTATCACTCTTGCAACAGTTCTGACCTCAATTTATTTTAGAGTCATTAGTAGCTCAAGAGTTTAATAGAAAACATTCTTGAATGTCTTAGGACATAGTAAGTGTCAGACTGTATTCTATAAATTGCACGTGAAGGAAAATGGAATTTCACTCAACATCTAACCAGCATTTCCCCTATTATCAAGAGCAGAAAAGATAAATGTACACTCTTCTTGTATTTAATACTGGATAATTTAAGAGCACCCAGCAAATGCAATCAACAAGAAAAAAATCATGCAACATGTATAGATGAAACTTAAGTCTCCATATATTTACCCTGCAGAAATTTTAAGTTTATTTTAAATAAGTGATACCAAGCATATACTTAATTAGCTCATGAGGAGTAAAATCCTACACTTAAGTTTTATATATATCATGGAGAAATATCAAACTAAAAAATAATTTTTCAGAGAATTTGTTTTCTACTGGATTAACTCTATAGAAGAAAATTCAGTCAAAACCAGTTTGCAGAATATATTAGTACTCTGCCTTTATTTATTTTTTTTTTATAAATTTATTTATTTTAGTTGGGGACTAATTACTTTACAATATTGTAGTAGTTTCTGCCATACATTGACATGAATCAGCCACGGGTTTACATGTGTTCCCCATCCTGAACCCTCTTCCCACCTCCCTCCCCATCCCATCCCTCTGTGTCATCCCAATGCCCCAGCCCTGCCTTTAGAAGTCAACTAGTCACACCCACAACATCTTTCACCCTGAGTTGGGATATACATATTTCAACTCCACCTTTTCCCTCTCATTCACATGCTTAAAAAACTAAATTCTAAATAAGAACATTAGTAAAAAAAAATAAACAGCAATCTGGGGTAAATGTACACTGCAACAGATTACTCATCATATTTGACAAAATATAAATTATAACTTACAAAAAAGAGAGAGATCTTTGTATTAGCCAACATGATGGACCTGAACTAAGAAGGTATGAAGGAAAAAAAGATTTACACTCAATGAAGTCCCACTTTATTATACCATTTGGATTCCTTTACATACCATTTCCACACATACTAACCAAAATTGTGAAACTGCATCACCTAACTGCAGCTCTAAATCCTTTTAAAACTTAAAATTGTACGAATTCAATGACAAAAACCCATGCCTAAGAATATTCGAGGAATTAAACAAAGGAGGATTAGGTCCTTCTGAAACCTTACTTCAAAGGATGCTAACTTTTCTCTAAAGGTAAAACATTACACAGACTACATATAATAGTCCAAGTATTTTAAAGGTGAGTATAGAAGATAATCAACTGGAGAAAACATATTTAAAACACTTCAACGAGTGTACTGGAATCTGATCATGGGGAGCACCAATTGCTTTGGGTAAAAAAGCACAATAACTAAGTAGGGTAATCTTGGATTCCCAAGAACTGTTCCAGAGCCACCAATATCTGTGCCCACCTGGTATGAAGCACCCTGGAGATTGTAGGACTTTGAGAAGAGGGTAAGCTGTGCAGATGCCTGTAAAGATTTGGGCATTAAGTGCCTTCACAAGGGAGCCCAGGCAGAAGTCCTAAAGCTGGAACGTGATCTTAAGAAATTGGAGCTGCTGGCGTAGCTGGCTGCCTATTAAAGGTCCATGAGGACCTGAACAAGGAGCAAAAAACAAAAAACAAAACAAAACAAAAAAACAAAAAAAACCCACTATGGCTTCTGTTAGGGACTCAGAATTAGGACTCTTTCAATCCTATCTTCCTGGAACTGTATAGAAACCCAGGGAACACCTTTTATGATCTAACAAAGCTAAATAACAAAATTTCATACGCAAAATAAAAAATTAACCAATTAAGAAGTGAGTTTTGATTAGTAGTTAAACATGTCTTTTTTAAAAAAGTGTTAACATTAGAAGTGTTAAAATTAAGGTGATTAAATATGTATTTTTATTTTAAATAAAAGCAAAATACTGATGGTTAAAATATCCTTCTATACATTAAAATTAATGCAATTTAAAAAATATGCTATTAAACTAATGTCAGTTGCCCAATCCATCTTTCCCAAATCAATTATTCTGGTATTATTAAGCCTATACATGAAGCTCTAATTTGGTAGAGTATATATACTTGGGTTTTGCTCTATGGGTTTTAATTTGCAAAAGTAAATTTAACAAGTCTGGGGAGGGGAAATTCCACCTACTTTCGAGATCTTCCATATGTGCCTGAAGAGTTCTTGCAAGGTTAATAAACTAGAAACAATGCAGAAAGAAATACAGTAGTTTAAATGTAGCAAATGGATCTAGAGAGAATCAGTATAAGAGATTCATTTCTACTTAAAAAGTCAAACATAACCTTAAGCCTTTAAATAGGGGGTCTTTCATCCCCCACTTCAAAAATTACAAGCTTTTAATGATAGGACTTTTTAAACGTCTTATATATCATTATCAGTTATGTAGAAATCATGTATTAATCATATAGAAACTGGGAGCAGATAACAATAATGTTACTCAATGAATACCATTGTGTTCTTGCATAAATATAACACTTCCAAAAACTATGGAGAAAATTAATCCTTTGCAATTTGGAACCAAATGATTGTTAGTAGTCAATTAAAAATATAAATCAATTATTTTTTTGCCTAGAAATATGACATATGATTCTGTACTTTAAATGTATATACCTTTTACAAAGGCATGAATTCAACAGATATTAATTTATATGGTTCATTTATCCTAAAGAGACAAGTTGCCTTTTTAGAAATCAAGAGATCTTTGCTCAAATTCTGAAAGCTTTTGAGAGTTCACTCTCTTTTCTCTGAATGATAAAAATTAACAATTGGCTAGTAGGAATAATGTTTACATGATTACAAAAAAAGTTCTATCCATACACACTGAATTTGTTATTTGATAATTTTCAAAATATAACAGAAATGTTATACCTCACCATAAACTCTACTAAATTTTTATCACCAAAGAGAACATTTATATAAAAAAACTGTTTGAAGGATATATTTATGAAGACATTTCAAGAATCAGGTGTTCAGAATGCTACTGTAATGAGATGTAGACTCTAGTCCCTGCTACATAAAATGGCAAGGCAGTAGAGTATAAACTTCCATAACAGTACCGTTTAATTAAAAATACCTAACAAACAACTTTCTTACGTGTTAGACTAAGGCAATAGGGTACAGAGTAAACACAAAATAGTCCAAATTGTAAGTAGTTTGAAATACAGATGCTTAAAAACTACTACAGTGGTAATCTTTTACAGGACAATAACAAATAAAATGAAGTTAATTTCCCATACTCTTTCAGTTTTTGGAGTTCAGTATCAGGTTTCTAAGTGATAACACTGAGTCTTGTTTTTTAATTAAAAAGAGCATTTTCCTTAGTACTTTCAAGTCCCTGTTTCTCACTGACATATACTGCAATTAACTTCAAGAGCTAGAAAATTATTTCTTTTTTAAAACAGCTTTATGAAAAAAAATGCTCCTTGATAAAGACAGTAATTTCTATTAAAACTACAATACCTTTATTTTTAAGAAAGCTTTTAATATAGGAACTTCCAAAGGAAATACATAAAACAATCTGCCTTCCAATGCAAACAATTGTTGCATCATATCCTCCCTTCCCCCTGCTCCAAGGTTACTTACTCGGACACGTGTGCTTGGTTCATTCGTATTTCCCATCATGTCAGAAAAGCTTTGTTCGCACAAGTGCAATAACACAACTAGGTAGAGACCAGAGCTGATAAACTCATACTCAGCCTTCAAGAGGGAAGCAAATGAGAAAAAGAAGATATATGGAGAATGAAAAATTAATAGACAAGAGACTGACATTCATATACTGATAAACTAGAGGAAATGTATTCATATCCAGTTCTTTGTAAGAGATACAGCACCATCTATTAAATCAAGAAATACCCTCGATAATATCATAATTGTACTAATGCTGTGATACAATAGGTGTATGAATATCCTCTTTATTTAATTCATAGTCTTCTGTTACATAATGACTTATATATAGAAATGGGGCTTTTAACTCATTTAATGGCAGAATGAATGATCTAGTTCTATAAAGTACCTAACAGATTTTATTAATACAAATGGCTATAAATGTATACCTAAAAATTACCATTTCATATATAGCTATATATCAATATATGCAAATAAAACCTATTCAAATGGGTCAAACGCTTATTTCATAATATAATTAACTTTAAGGCAACAGTAAATATAAAATAACAGAGTGACTGTTCCTTGGATGATTCACACAGAAATTTTTAGTGGGTAAAAAACTGTCCTTTGGTTCAAAATTATTGTTCTGAAGCTAACAATACAAGTCATGGATATAGTGTTATTAAAAATCTAAACTATCCTGTAATTTTTATACAGGAAACTATAAATTGTACTATTTTTGGTAATTAACTCATCTGAAGAGCTATACGTTCTTAGTTACCAACTTCAACAACTACCTGTTCTCATATTCCACAGGATTGAAAAAATTTGAAACTGATTTACTAAAACTGTCTTTACATCATCACTTCTTAGTTACTTTTACTTTTTACTTAAAAGGAAATTTATGTCCAAAATTTTTTCTAATTTTAATATTCATCACCTTGAAAAAAATGAAGCCACTGGATGAGGAAATAAACTGTATTAAACTAGTTATTTAAAATGAGAGTAGTTTTTAGGCCCCCAGAATCCAAGATTTACACAAAACAAAGAAGTTAAAAGTCAGGAAGCTTAATCGAGACTGTCATTGTTTTGTACTCCACCTAACATTTTCTCACACTTATAAATTATTTAAGATTGTGGGCCATTCAATCCTTGGAGAACCATGAAGGCATTCCTGGTTGAAATGAAATGCCAAAGAACCACCTTTCAGAGACATGATGGAGCACCTAGAGAAGGAAGGACAGCAGGAGAAAACCATCCTTTGAAACCTATTCTCATTTTGAGAAGAGTAAAAAAGAATTTCTTTCCGTCATTCTACCTTTACCTACTCTTTCCCTTGTTCTTTAAAATACCAATGCTCAGCTATCCAGAGAGATTCCTTGTGGATTTAAGACAATTCCTTGATGAAAATAGTATTCTTTTTGGACAACTGGCTCATTAAAGTATAAAATAAACTAGTATGAGTAGCATCTATGCTACATCAATTGCCCAGAGTTGCATTGATTGAGTGATTCTTAACCTAGATCGAAGTAACCCGCTTCAAAGGATCTGAAAATCCTTTAAATCATATACAAATTTTGTGAATCTGTATATTTTATCGAGTGTGGTCTTAATCAGATTTTTCAAAGGGTATTCATTATTCCTACATTTTAAAAGTAAACAGTATCCATAACAGGATTATGTTGCTTGATTCCACTTATGATTTTTATGTTGATGTGAAATTTACCTCAATCAAAAAAAGGGGGTGTCCATTACTCCTTTATTTAAAAAGTGTTTTTCAAGCATTTTATGCATTCTCCCACCATCATATCTCTTTTTATAATGAATATGCTAAGCATACTTGGATAGAATGGCTCTTGAGTCAACCCTGTAACCTCTTTGAACATCTTTTTTGCCCCCAGAATTTTCCTTTGGGGGAGGAAAGGGAGGAAATACTGAGCTCTTTGTTCTCTCTAAGCATATCAAAATTTTTGAAAAGTTTAAAGCTTCAAAAAATAAAAATTAGTGACCAAGTCAATTCTCAGGAGAATAGTTATCAATACACATCAAAAAAATCTGAGAAATGAGAATATCTGAAAAACTTTTTTAAATAAGATTGGAGATTATTCATTATCTAAATAGACTAAAATGACACAAATACTAAAAGAAAGAGGTTTATAAACAATGTGAACTTGGAATAAAAGATTTCATAAGATAAGGTATTCAGTATAAAGTTGCAGGTAGCAATAAGGAGAGTGGAGGGAACTAGGAGAGTAGAAGAACATGGGGGGCATACAGGCACATAAAAAACTTCTTCTAACATTAAAAAAAGAAAGAGGATGTAGATCCAGGGCTAGGTGTTTCAATCACGTTCCAGGACTGAGGCATTCACAAGTGAGACAGCTCTGGGGCAGTAAGATTAGCATGCCTATTTGGGGACCACTTTCCTAAGCTTTTATTTTCAGGTTTATTTAGGAACCATATAATACATTTTACCTTAGTAATTTAAAACCTGTCACTTGCTTTTTTTGCCCCTCATTTTCAAAAGTTACAGGAAAGTAAAGAAAAATTATACTTAATGCAGTAAAAGAAAATTACGTTACTATTTTAATGTAGGTTTTCAGATCATGATTTAATCTTTTCTTCAAGAGTTGTCCTTTAAGCACAGAATAGACACTTACCAAATTAGGGAAAATATACTAACTTGTTCATTTGCACGAGCTCTATGTAGTTCATGAATATCAAAATCCTCCAGGTTAAGCTGCAACTTCTCTTTACAGAGTTCACAGGTGGTTACAGCCTCTAGTGAAGAACCTGGTAAAAAGAATCACAAGTAAAACTTAATTTTGCTTTGTCTCCACAAAACATTTTCCCTTGTAGGTTTTAAGCTTAGAATATAGAAAACTAAAAGGAAGGAAGGGAGGACGAAGACAGCAGGGAGACTGTACTACTACCATAAACCAGTGACGTCTCCTAAAATAGCAATTAGTAACACCTGATGTGCATGTCCTATTCTTGTGGTACCTAAGCCTCCACCTTGTGTTTATTTTCCCATCCCAGATACTCATATATTTTGATGTGGGATGCTGACAATGGACTATTATCTGTACTTCCTACTTCCTCTTTAAGTACTTTGACAAGATGCCATAAAAGTTGAGTTCAGTTCAGTCACTCAGTCGTGTCTAACTCTTTGCAACCCTGTGGACTGCAGCACACCAAGCTTCCCTGTCCATTACCAACTCCCGGAGCTTGCCCAAACTCATGTCCATTGAGTCGGTGATGCCATCCAACCATTTCATCCTCTGTTGTCCCCTTTTTCTCCTGCTCTCAATCTTTCCCAGCATCAGGGTCTTTTTCAAGGAGTCAGTTCTTTGCATCAGGTGCCCAAAGTACTGGAATTTCAGCTTCAGCATCAGTCCTTCCAGTGAATATTCAGGACTGATTTCCTTTAGGATGAACTGGTTGGATCTCCTTGCAGTCCAAGGGACTCTCAAAAATGTTCTCCAACACCACAGTTCAACAGCATCAATTTTTTGGCACTCGGCTTTCTTCATAGTCCAACTCTCACATCCATACATGACTACTGGAAAAACCATAGCTTTGACTAGACAGACCTTTGTTGGTAAAGTAATGTCTCTGCTTTTTAATATGCTGTCTAGGTTGGTCATTGCTTTTCTTCCAAGAAAATACAGTCTGTCACTGTTTCCACTGTTTCCTCATCTGTTTGCCATGAAGTGATGGGACCAGGTTATGGCCAACCTAGATAGCATATTTAAAAGCAGACATTACTTTGCCAACAAAAGTCCGTCTAGTCAAGGCTATGGTTTTTCCACTGGTCATGTATGGATGTGAGAGTTGGACGGTGAAGAAGGCAGAGCACCGAAGAATTGATGCTTTTGAACTGTGGTGTTGGAGAAGACTCTTGAGAGTCCCTTGGACTGCAAGGAGATCCAATCAATCCATCCTAAAAGAGATCAATCCTGGGTGTTCATTGGAAGGTCTGATGTTGAAGCTGAAACTCCAATACTTTGGCCACCTCATGCGAAGGGTTGACTCGTTGGAAAGGACCCTGATGCTGGGTAGGATTGGGGGCGGGAGGAGAAGGGGACGACAGAGGATGAGATGGTAGGATGGCATCACCGACTCGATGGACATGGGTTTGGGTGGACTCCGGGAGTTGGTGATGGACAGAGAGGCCTGGCGTGCTGCAATTCATGGGGTCGCAAAGAGTCAGACACGACTGAGAGACTGAACTGAACTGAACTGAACTGATGGGACCAGATGCCAAAAAAACATGGTATCTAAAACAACTGGTTACATAGATCTAGGCCAGTATCTTTGATGTGACAACATACACCAAGATTGTCTGTGGTCTAAGATGTGTCTTCCCTATAACACAGGAGGCAAAGAAAGGGATCCACCCTTCTTCAGATAAAAACAGCTTCCCTCGGCCATAAAACGAATGAAGTCCTGATACGTGGTACAACTGCTAAGTAAAATAAGACACAGATAAGATTCAAAAAGCCCCCAAATATTGAATGATTTCATTTATATGAAATATGTAGAATAAGCAAATTCAGAGAGAAAGTAGATCAGAAGTTACCAGGGGCTTGGGAAGAGGGCGAGAAGGGTGTTTGTGCCTAATAGATAAAGAATTTCTGTTTTGGATGACTTAATAAAAGTTTTGTAAATAAATAGTGGTGATGCTTACACAACATTCTAAATCTACCTAATGCCACTGAATTATACACTAAATAATGGTTAAAAGGGCAAATTTTATGTTATATATATTTTACCCTAATTAAATACAATTCTTTCTGTCCTATATGCACTCAACATTTGGTTACTCCTAAGCTTCTGGCTCCAATTAAGTACCAGTCTTGTTTAATTAAACATACAGCCATTTTCCTACTTGTGTTCTAGACAGGGTTTTAACATGAAAAACTGTCCTAAAAACGAGAATAAGTCATATGCATAACAAGGTAAAGATTTAGATTCAATTTAACATTTGTTGAGTGCTTGTTATGTCCCCCCAAAATATTAGAAGTTCTAGACATTAAGAAAGAAAGTAGTCACTCCTGTCTTGAAGAGCTCATAAACTCTTAGAATTAGTGTTATTTAATAACAATTCTTTAAATAATAAAAATTTAGCATAAAGTCTAAGACAATAGTAGTAGTAACTTACATGTGTTTTCTAAGAACAGCTGAAAGGAAAATGAATGAGTGCTATTTTGAGGTTGTAACATGTCTATGTCATCTCAAGATGAGCTGGAGTGAAACTGCAAAAGATATTTCTATTTATCAAGTATGTGAATAATATTGATTTGCTTTTTAGAAGTCAAGCATACTTGAAAGTGTTGAAATTAAAATGCATTCATAATATTTTCTTAATCTTTAAAAATTAATATATTACTGAAATATACTACACTCACGATGGAGAATATAAAAAATGTGAAACTTCAGAAGGGTTTCTCTTATTAAGACATTTATTCTTTGAATCAGAAGCAGGAAAAGTATGATGATCATAAAATATGGACACTGGATGCAATTTAATAAAGCTTTTTCACATCTTAAGGCTTCATGTTTCTCTTCTATGGAACAAGTGACATAAAGAAGTTGTTCAAAAAGGCTGCATGCAGCTTGGAGGAACCATTTATCCTTGCAATCTTTAATCCAGGACCCTGTCCTTCATATCCCACCTCATTCAGTAGGCCCTGACTACATTTGCCTAAGCTTAAATTAAACTTATTCTATTCGTCTTTGAACATCCTCAGAGTTTTTAACAGTCTCTATATAGCAGTTGCTTAAATGTTTAAACGAATCTCTATCAGAATTAATCATCTACCAGATGCAGTCTTCATGTAAATATGAGAAAGCTTTGTGAAAACTTAACAGGAAGGTTCAGTTCTTGAGATCTTAACATTCACCTGACCATGAATACTTACAATTACCTTTAAAACCTATTTAATTTCTTACTGTGAGCCCAATCCTGTGAGAAACTATTCATAAACATCATCTCATTTGATCTTAACAACAACTATTCCTCAATTTTACTCTTGATGGAACTGAGGCCCAGCCCCAGACCTACTTAACATTCAAGAATGTTTAGAAATTGGATTTAAGGAATCTGTTTTTAAAATATAGACGGGTAATTCTGATCAGCAACCAGAATTGAGAACCAAAGTTAAGAGACTTATTCAAAATCCTATAGTTAAGTGTTGGGGAGTCATTATTCCAACCTAAAGCATGTCTAACTCTCAAAAGCCGATGTTCTTAAATAATATATTGTATTATCTGTTTTCCTACCTATACAATACTAACAGTCTAATTGCAAATATACTAGAAGGTGAGTCAACGTGTTTTTCATTCTGGTAATAGCTAACATTTCTGGGCCCTTGCTAAGTGTCAAGAACTATGTTGAGCATTCATTTAAACTTATAACACCCCAAGGCAGTGCCTAATAAAGCCCACGAGGCTTTCATAACACCACACAGTCAAAAAGAGGCTGCTACAGGTAAGACTGGCCCATCCCACAGGTTTGGGATCAGGTTAGTTTAGGAAAAAAGATAACCTCTACCCCAATGAGGTAGGAAGAAAAGTTTTCCACTAGACTCATCATCTCCAGTTTGAACACGTTACTCAAATTCCAACAGATCATTAACACTGGAATTAATACCATCATACTTCACAACCTATTTGCCTGTCACCCAACTATCATCATCAGACCATCACTGCCACACAAGTATGTCCATTTATTACTATGATCTAATTTCCCACCCTATTAGTCATATTTCACTAGGTCCTCCTGGTACTCATTGCAAAACACTGGTAAATTCTTCTTAACCAATCTCCTTTATGAATCACCTGTTCAACTTCAAGACTGAACCACAGGGCCTCACAAACTGATAAAATACTCTTCTGCAATCATTTCCTCCCAACAATCGTTTGCACCTCAGGACCAAGAAATAGAGATAGATGCCCCTGACACCTATTGCTGTTGTCAAACTCAAAGTTCCTCCTCATTCATTAATGACTTTAGCACCTATCTTCTTTACACAACTTATTTCTTGGTTATTTCCACATCTACAAAGACCACAATTGATTCTGACTTCCTCAACATCCCTGCTTCCAATATTACCCATCCCCACCTCAGCCACCCACTTTATGGTCATTAACCTTGACCCTGTCATTGCCCATTACAGCACTACTCCTAAAATCTGTATGTTAAATATCTCTTCTGTGTACCTACAATTTTTCACTATTCTAGCTCACCTACTCTGGCAATTATCTTCAATGTCAATGAGATTCAAAAGAAACAGATCTGACTTCTCACTATCTACTTCCTAATGTCCTTACTCCCTCTTTCTTATCTAATTTCTAGGCTCACTACAACCACATGCAACTTTAACGCCCTTCATCATATTTTGCCTGGCAAAGGTCTCAACCCCCACTGAACTCAAATCCTTGTCTGTATCCAAGCATCTGGAAATTGCTTCTTAAAAAAATATACATGTATCCCAATCACACTTTTAAATCATATTCATGGTCACAGAGTTTTATGGACACTAGTACTATCTGAAAACCCTGAAAGCATTTTAGAATGTTCTTTTCCTCACACACGAAAATTTCTTAACCCATACCGTCCACCATCTAAAGACCCTTATTAAGAAAACAGAGGCAATTATATAGGAATTTAAGCACCTTCTCACCAAAGCAACACACTTTGGTGAGAAATAATCTGTATCTACACTAGCAAGTACCTTTTTCCTATTAAAAACTACCTATTCAACCTGTACTCTGGATTCCATCTTCTCTTTTATTTTCATACATTTTTCTCTTCACAGTATCTCTTGTTAAAATAAAAACATGTCCTCAAATTTTCTACCTTGAAAACAAAAAACAAAAACATGTACAGATGGTAGAAAACTCCAATTTCTACCCTATATGTCCAATTATCTTGACAGTAAAGTTTATTGTAAGAGGGTGTCCATGTTGCTGTTTCCCTCGTCCTAGCCCAGTTTAGTAATACAGTGACGCCTCATCTCATCCCCTTTGCCCAGCACTGAAGTCACCAAGGACATCCTTGCTGCCAAACTCCAGCTCTCACTTCTCTGTTCTTATCTCTCTGTTCTGACTTCTTTGTGGTACCTGACAGGGTAGATTACATCCTCTTAGAACACGTTCTTCTTTTGGCTTGCAAAACACTACATTTTCTCAGTTTTCTTTGTATCACACTGATGCTGCTCCTCAAATCTTCTCTGTTCCCACTAAATGTGTGGGTGCTTCAGAGCTCTGTCTCAGGTTCATTTTTTTTGGTATCTGCCCTTGCACTAGTGACATTTAATCTCAAAGCTTAAAATACTACTTATGTGCCCATGATTCCCAAAACTGCAGTTTTCAGCACTGAAACCCTTGAAACATCATGCTTATCTTGCTAACTGACCAGCTGACATTTCCATATCATTATCTAATAAACAGTTCATATACAATTATTTCCAAAACAGAACTCTTGGTTTCCTTTCCCAAATTGACTCTTTTCTCAGTCTTCTTTATTTTAGTAAATGGTCCCACCATTTACTTAGTAGATCAAGGCAAAAACAGTTGCTTCTCTAACTGTTCTTTCTTCTTCACTCCACGACATCCAATCCATTTGCAAGTCCCATAGAATCTACTTCCAAAACATACTGGAATCATCTAATTCTACCACCACCACCTCCTCCTCTAGTACAACAGATTCCTAGTTGGTCACAATAGCCTCCTGCTTCTACTCTTGTCCCAATAAAATCTACTTTTCACAGAGCAGCCAAAATAGAAATAAGATCCTTTCACTCCCCTGACCTTCAGTGGCTTCATATAACACTTATAAAAATCTAAGCTCCTGACATTAGCTTTCAAGGTCCTAAATGAGCAAGCCTTTGCTCATCTCTCATATCTCAACTTATCACCCCTGTCCTTTGGGCCTTCATTGAGTTCCTCAAACACACCTAAGTCATCCCCACCTTAAAGGCTCTATGCTATTTGTTCCATGTGTTGGAACGCTCTTCCTCTCATTCTAGAATAGGGAGCTCCTCTTCGTTCAAGTTTAAAACGCCCTTATCTCAACAAGGCATTCCTTTAACACATAATACCACCACCATGGGAGCAAGTTGCCTTGTCTGACTTGTTCTCTATATCCCGGATCTAGAACAATGCCTGGCTCCATAACAGCACTTAATAAACAATGACTCCCTATAGTAATCCTACTGCTGCATAATAACATTAGAGAAAATAAATCTTTCTCAAGGATACCTAGCTGATAAATAGTAACAGTATTTCTCTGATTCAAAAGCATCTTACATGATCTAAGGGTCACTGGCAATAACAAATCACAGTTGAACTATACACATATGGAAGTAAATAGATTATTCAGTAATAAAATATAGCACTACTATACATTAAATTTATGAAGCAAAACTAATGCCTTTAGCTTAAAAAAAATGATTGACACTTTTGATAAGAGTATAAATTTGAATAAATTACAATCAGAATGGCTAACTAAAAGGCATACACACATGCATTTCTTAGAAAAAACTGTGAAAACAAAATACACAAAAGGGTAAATCTTACCAGAGTTAATTTTGGCCTGTAACCATTTCTTCATACACTCTTGGTGGACATACTGTAAACTTCCTGTGCACTTGCATGGCTCTATCAGCAAGTTAGAGGATGATGCAGCTGCCATTTGACAAATTCTACATAAATCACCTTCTTCTTCTTCAGAGTCCTCTAAAAGGAGGCTGGAAAAGAAGATATATTTCCTAAACAGAGCTATCAAAACTCATCCTGGTTGGTCATTTCTAGTCATACATAATCCCCAAATATATCATGGTCTCTCTAGGTAGAAAAAAGGCAAACAATGATAATAATAAATAGCAACTATCAAGAAAAATACTTTCAACAAGAGTAAAAAATGTAATATTTTAAAAGTAAATCAAATAGGCTACCCTATTACTTATCTTCAAACAATTTTACGTAATTCTGTCCTTGGTACCACAGCTTAAGTTCCACAGCTTTCATAATTTATGTTTTGCTAAGATTTTAATTTCTGCAATATCACAGACTACTTCAATTCCAGGAGTATAAAGATAATGTACATATATACCCATTACTTTTGTCCCCTCAAAACTTTTAAGACAACTTTGATGAATTAAACATTGACTTGTGATTTTTCAATTTACGTGTTAATAGAACCACATAAGTTTAAACTGATAAACTTTTGTATTCAATCATAATAAAATCAAAACAATAGATTTTAAAATTCCTCACTTTCCCCACCCCCAGTAATGTTAGTAAATCATCCTCATTTCTTTAAGGTTAGGATTTTAAAGGGTGGAGCAGTTCCCATTAACCCACATACTCTACTTCACAGGCCAACATGCACTGCTTGTTTAAATGCAGAAACGATCACTAGAGAACAAGTAATTTTTTTGGTTAAAATCTCTCACCTTAGTCCACCACTGACACAAAAAAGGTACTCAATACAGAATACTAAACTTTAATTGAAATACAACCTGGATTATATGGGTTCCAAATGAGTTTAGCAAAAGATTTGTGGAAGGAAAAACAGACGTACTTTGAGGTGACTTTCATACCTAGGCTTAATCACAGATATAACCTCAAGTATCTTTTTTTTTTTTCTAAACAGTTATTATTTATTTTTGGCTGCATCTTTGTTGCTGCGTGGGCTTTTCTCTAGTTGCCATGAGTGGGAGCTACTCTGTAGCTGTGGTGTGCAGACTTCTCATTGAGGGGGCTTCTCTCGCTGCATAGCACAGGGTCTGGGCGTGCAAGCTCCAGTAGTTGCAGCTCCTGGACTCTAGAACACAGGCTCAGTAATTGTGGTGCATGGGCTTAATTGCTCTGTGACATGTGGGATTTTCCTGGACCAGGGATCCAACCTGTGTCTACTGCACTGGCAGGCAGACTCTTTACCACTGAACCACCAGGGAAGCCCCCCAAACATTAATCTTTATGTTTTACCTTTAGATGTGACTTTCTTTGGCCCTGAGTTTTTACTTTGGGAGAGTCCATTTTTTTACACTTTTATTCATTTAACTGTAAAGTATCTTATAATCCTCATGTATAAACGAAAAACATAATAAAGGCACACACATGCACATATAAACTCCATGTCAAAATACCCCAACAAATGTGCTTTTGAACTAGCTAACCAGACAGGGCAGTGCTGGCTTAATTGGTTACTCTTTGGAAATCAGTAAACTAATGCTTTGCCTACTTACACTACTGCACTCAAATTAATCTAACTTTGACCACAAGAAATATATTAATTATTTACTATACTACTCAGTAGACAGTTCGCAAATAGAGGCTGCTCCTATAAAAACATTAAACCTAACACTACCACAGCAGAGTAAATTCTTCTCCATGAAAGGAGAAAAAGCAAATTTTAACAGAATCATTACTTGGTACAATTTGTCTTTTGTAAGGAAAAGTGGAAACATATTAGTCTATGTTCACTATCTTAGAAAGCATATGAAGCTCCCTTTATTACCCAGAGTAAGACTTGAATTATTTCTTGTTAAAAACCATAAAAATCTAAAATGACAGTAACAACTATGTTCCTCAACAATTTTATTACTGGGGCTTTTATGAACAAGAAAAAACAAAACCCAAAAACACCCAACGACCTTAGCATTACCTAAGTCTTTTCTTCTTACAAGTATATTTTACGTGCACTATCCTATCCCATTTCATCATAAAAGTAATTTTAATAGATGGAAAAACTAAGCAACAGTACTAACACGACAAAATAATTAAGTTGGACTGAAAATCTCTGATCTTTCATCTTTCTCCACAGATGTTTAAGCAATCTAAACTACAAAAGATTTCATATGAATAAAAGATTCTAAGTCCTGAATTTAAACTGACATTTCTGTCAGTCAGTAATTTAGCATACATTTAGACTTCAAAAACAAAATTTAAAAATCTGTGATTGTACCTCATCCCCCAGAAGATTTGAAATCAGAAATATAAATAAATGGTAAATAAATGATCTTATTAAAGGGTGAAATATTGTCTTGATACACATGACCACTTGGGCCAACTTACCAATTCCATGTAGCACTAGCCTATCAAGAAAAAGGGTAAGAGATTAAGGCTTTTTGTCTCCATATGTATCTGTGTCCAAGCTGGTTAAAAACAACCTTTAGATTATTTCTTGATGCCATCTATACCCCAACTCTAGTATTAATTCTCATCCATTTTACCTCTCAGCAAGATACTAACATCTTACTGGATGTAAATTTTAAGGAAGAAAATGTCAGACATCACTCTTATGAGAAACGATTTTAGAAACAAACAGTTCTTTCTCTAATCTGTTCCTGCTTTATAGGCTTAAGACATGTATTCAAACTTACCTCTCTTTTATTTTTTGTAGTCTTTCTGGGTCTCTTGAAGGTACATTTTTAGTTTTATCATTTTTTCCATCAGATGAACTCCACCCTGAAGGAATAATATCTACAGTGATCATGACATTGTCAGTCAAATTATTTCCAAGTGCTGGGGGCACTGCAAATCGGAATAAGGAACCAGGAAGGATCCCTGTTATTCCTGTACTTCGTCCACTACGAGTTGAATCTGATGGGGAGTCACCTGTACCAACACTGCTTGGTGCTGCAGATGCTTGCGGTCTGCTGGCACCAGCCCCAAGGGGATCACTCTGTGCTTCAAGGTGAACTACTTCATTTGATTCTCTTCTAAAAAGATGATGAGATCTAGATGGTATATCAGAGGTAGATATCCTTGAAGATTCATCTCGTCCCTCTCGCCTTCTTCTAGAGAACAAAGGTGTGCATCTATTTCTAAGTGAGGAAGATAACCATGGTCCTGTACTTCTAACTTCAGATTCTTGGTTAAAATTCTGGGAATCTGGCTCAGAGTTATGATTTTGGCTAAGAGATGACAAACCCCATCTTCGCCGAAGAAATCGAAATCCCTGAGAAGCTTCGGATGCCCTATTATCAGGAATATCAGAAGCTGATGCTGCATTACCACGAGACTGAGAACCTGTCAAGATTCTTGGAGAAACGTAAGAATTTTCAGAACCCAATGACCTTGTATTCAAGGAATCCTGATTAGACCTTCGTGAAAAAAAAGTAGATGACATACTAGAAGCTATACGTGACAGCAATCTCCTTGTTGTGCGTCTACCTTCGTTGTCAGAAGATTCTTGAAATGATCTGTGAGATGAGTTAATCCTATCTGAACTGCCTATAGTTGAGGTTTCACCTCTATTTGAAGTATAAGAAAATCCAGGCTGTGTACTGCTTTGGGGAGATTCTAATTCTCTTGGAGAAAAATTTGATCTTAAAGAATTTCTACTAGAGTCCCTAGAACATGGTATGGTTTGATGTTCAGAAGGCATTTGGTGGTTAGTAGATGATGTACTCAATGGTAAAGTGCTCAATGAGCTCTCTTTTGGTCTTGCTCCTTGTGAATATGAAGAAGGAACTCTGTCTTGAACATCTATTTTTGAAAAAAGGAAAAGATAACCAATTACATGAATTATCTGTGCATTATTAAATTTAAGTCTACTAATACTAATTAATGCCAAAATTAACCCCTAGATTCAAACTGAACACTGGCATATTATAACTACACAGCCTAACTACTATTACAGAAAAAAATAAACGTATTTAACTATCTGTCTACACTTTTGGTAAAATCCAGTGCTGCTGAGTAAAGTCATCATTACAAATTTTTAAAAACAGAAATGCATTATAGCTTTATAAGAGGCAAATATCAATCTACCAACCTGGATGAAGGTATAACAGTTGAATTATTGATCAAAAATTGATATGGGAGAAGAATACCTAACATCTAAATGGATAAGGAATTTTAAATGGGTCAAAAACTTAATGTAAATGACTTATAACAAGTAAAAGCAAAATTCTCATAGGGAGATGGTGTTTTGGAAATTTTTCTTACTCTACAATAAGTACAAAGTTATTTCATGTAAATACTATCATTCTTGTAATTTTATGGCAAACCAGGCTAACAGTTCAAATTTTCTCCAATCTTTGGCCTCTTCTTTCAACTTAACAATAGGGTTTCTAATCCCTGATTACTCATTAACCATAACTATGTTTAAAAAAACATGCTGGGAACTCTGAGTCAGAATAGAGCTCTGGCGTCTGCAGTTTTAACAGTACATTGCTGATGATTCTAACCTTCAAGTGGAATGAGAAATATCACAGCATTCCTTAATAAAGAATATTCATCCATATATCTAGTTTAAGAACTAGATTGTTATTGTGCTAACACATGGTACCTCATGGAAGAGTCAACTATTAGGGACTAATCTATTCCATACACTTATACTCCCCAAACCTAGAAGCTACTGACACTATTTACTAAACCTCCTCCATCCAAAGTCAAGCAAATGAAAATATGCTTTCATTTGTCTTAAATACAGCAACAAATTGCTCTAGTAAGATCATTTAACAAATCTAGTTAAATCTTCCAATAGCAATGTATATTCTTCTTTGTAAATCAAATTCCACTTTTGTCTGCTATGACTGTCAACTTCAGTTAGTATCTTTTATCTTCAGTTATTTACTATTATTGTTTTATTTTTATCTGTTTTCTTTTTTTAATAGCATTTATTTTTTTCAGGTGACTTCACTGTATAATGGATAACTCATTGGACTTCTATTTTTTTTAAAATTTAGGCTTACACACAGACAGAAACAGTGTCAGTCTATTACAACTAAATGAAAACAAAAACAAATTCATGCTAAACTAAAGGAATTCTAAATAATGTCTTAAAATGATGATTTCATGTTTTACTTGATTCATAAGGCAAATTATATTGCAGCATACAAGAATTATCAAGTATATACAACACATATACATTCAGAAGAGTGGAAAAATTATAAGCAAACAGAATTTGGATACTTTTATCTAAATATTTTAAATTGGTTATAATTTTTACAGTAAAACAAGGTCTAGAATATATCAAGCTATCCTATATTCTAAATCTTCATAGTATTTATCTCATTTATTCCTTTGTACTGTGATTTTAATGGTACAAAGAAGAAAATGTAACATTATTAGATAAATTATGCATAACAATATAGCTTATACATACATGATGAAGTTGTGAAATCACCACTTCGGTGACTATAATTGGCAAGATCACTAATGGAGGAATCTGTTCTCCTCTCTCTCATCAAGTCAGTTCCAAACGATCCGAGTACCACTGATGAAGATCTGGGAACTTGACTATGCCTCCAAGTAGAATCTTAAAATAATTGAAGAAGTTTTAATTCAGAGAAAGTTTTCAAGGTTTCTGATGACAACAAATCTACAATACTACACAGAGATAACTATGGTTTATTGGTGGTGCTAGTGGTAAAGACGGAGAAGGCAATGGCACCCCACTCCAGTACTCTTTTGCCTGGAGAATCCCATGGACGGAGGAGCCTGGTCGGCTACAGCCCATGGGGTCGCTAAGAGTTGGACACCACTGAGCGACTTCACTTTCACTTTTCCCTTTCATGCACTGGAGGGGGAAATGGCAACCCACTCCAGTATTCTTGCCTGGAGAATCCCAGGGATGGCAGAGCCTGGTGGGCTGCCGTCTATGGGGTCGCACAGAGTCGGACACGACTGAAGCGACTTAGCAGCAGCAGCAGTGGTAAAGAAACTGCCTGCCAATGCAGGAGACTTAAGAGACACGGGTTCGATCCCTGGGTCAGGAAGACCCCTGGAGGACGGCGTGGCAACCCACTCCATTATTCTTGCCTGGAGAATCCCATGGACAGAGGAGCCTGGCAGGGTACAGTCTATGGGGTCACAAAGAGTTGGACACAACTGAAGTGACTACGCATGCACACACGCATAGGAATCCAGTTATATAGGTGCAATCAAAAGCAAAATCCACTAATGAACTAATCACTCATAAAATTATCTCCTCAAACATGTTCTTCTCTAATACTAAAATCTACCCCCATCTAGGATGCCAATGTCTCAGTCACTCCCTAAAATACCTGAATACACAAAATACACATGATGTAAAAATGATTACAGCAAAAGTGATGAGAACAGCCAAAATCAAAGCCATCTTGAAAAGCAAGAGGTTATGTTGCAAGTTACATTATTTTGTTGGAACTATTATTGCTGCCATACTTTGTTCATCCTTATGCTAAGAATTAATGTATCATTTCAATTATAATTGAAATTTTGTTAGATATAATTTCATTTAAAAAGAAATTAAAAATTAAGTCTCAAAACTTATCCCCTTTACTGTTTATTTTGAAATTCTGGGTCTTCCTCTCCTAGTCCTAAACTCCTTAAATAATTTCCCTTCATTAAGGGAAAAGGCCTGGGGTTAATATTATGCCTTCACAGAGCAGAAGAGAACAAAAGTATCACTACATAACAATATCTGTCTGCAAAGTTAAGGTCAGTCTGCTCTTACCCACACATTACTCTTAATATCTTTCAGATGGCCAGTGTCTTTCCCATGGTGGTCCTACCTAACATAATAGAAAGGAATCACTTACGCTAATTCAATTACTTTATGCCTAAGTCTTTCATATCAGAGTGATTTAGTGGTTTGTCCAATGTCACACAATTAGAAGACTAGAATCATAGCTTTCCAATTCCTTGTAGAGGACTCCCAGTAGAATACCACCAACTAGTTTTCAACTAAAGAATTTCTACATTTTCTTAAAATAAGTGTCATAGAGCACAATGTGTATTATTTACAAATATGCTAAGGAAACATTTCAAACATGTTATCTGTAAATCTGGCTTTCCCAGTAACAATTTAAAACTTTATCTCCTATAATAATGAGCAGTTTTACAAACTTTGCTACTATAACATAACAGCTATTCTAATTAAATAAAATCTGTTAATATCCCATTTGTGTAAGACATTTTTACCAAATTTAGAACAAAAATCCAAGATGAAGAGTTAATTTCAGTTCCAGCACTAACCTAAGGTAAGATTTTGGAAGCTCCACTCTTACTTCTGACTCAGTCTCACATGCAATCTACTTGCTTAAAACAGAACAGCTTGGCAAAAGGGCTTTTGTCCAAAATACATATACAGTGATTAGTATGTACATAAATTTAGTTATTACCTGATACTGCATTTAAACCATGTCCAACACTTCTTCCAGTTGAGGTAGATGTACAGTTTGTACAAGAAAGTTTAGGTCTTTTTGAATCATGATCCCGTTGCTGGTTTTGTGATCTTGAACGAGCTCCCTGAGTTATCTCAGACTCACTATACCATGTAGGTTGAAATGGTGATGCAGCTGCTGATGCAGACTGTAATGAAATTTTACAAAGGAACAAAACATTTGCAATTTTTAAATATTAAGTTGAAATATTACATTTAATCTATAGTGTTCTAATAAATTGCTGAGGATCATTCATTCTTCACCAAGCACAAATTTTTCTACCATGTAGGTTCTGTTGCTTTCTACCACTTGTCCCTTTACATGGTAACTTATTTTGCTGGACAGCCAATTTGATTAAGTTATGTCTTCTTTGTAACTGGATATATACACTAGGCTAGGAAACACTGAAGAGTAAAAATTTATATGTAATTATTTTGTTCTCCAGGTTTAATATTAACCCATTGAGGAACCCTGTTTCTTCCTCTTATAGGCAGACAGAACACCAAGAAAGGCACTAAGTGACTGTGAGTACTCTACTGTAAGAATGAGATTTTCAAGTAATCAAAAACACATCTAGATCTTATGCCCAGTCTCAGAATAGTCATACAACACTATACATGGTACTAATAGCAAGAAAAAAACTAAAATATGGAATTTCTTCATCTAAGAGACAGCTAAAATTATGTATTTTAAAACTCTTAGTTCAAAGTTTTCTCTTTAAACATATAATTACATGTACAACAGAGTGAAATAACACAAAAATTACAATGTACAAATACACACACACACACACACAGAGAAAGACCATATATTTCTCCACAAAATAAAGTTAAAAATGGAATGTTATCACGGGCCATAAATTCAGTCTATGTTAACAATATTCAAACACAAGTACCCAAACAATGTGCTCAAACAGTTTTGAAGTACAGATAAATAAACAGTTAACATATGAGTAAGTACTATAATAGGAAATATGTTGAAAGTTCTACAGAAAAGAAAAAACTTAACTATGTCTAAGGAAAGGGGAGACCTAGTAGAAGGTGATAATTGGAGTTCACTGAATAGGCAAATAAGGAAGGAGGTTATAGGTAGATAACACAAAAAGATAAAAAAAAAAAAGTCTTAACTATTCTACCATGGGAATTTTTCTAAAGTATCACTACTTACTTGATCTTCTATTATCTTTCAATTATGAGAAGCATACTGCATGCATACAGGAAACTGTATTAGTCCATAGTAACTCTACAGAATAAACCATGCACATATATGGAAAAGCATAAGATACAAAGCTGAAAAAGTACTAATGGGCAGATCAGGATTTCTTCTAACTCTTGCCTAGAATATTTTGCTAATTAAATGTAGGACTCCTTAGCTTAGCATAAATTTGGTCTCACAAGCCTTCTCTACCAAGTCGTCCACAGAGACCCAAACAATGAACTGAATACCACATGAGATGAAATTCATTAAATATTTCAAAATAAAACCATGTTACGAGCCACCATCATCTATCAGGGACCTAATCCTGCACGCCAATGGTTTTAAGACCTTTGAATATCAAAGATCAAAAACATTTTTCAAGTTTTAATTTAAAATTTAGAAAGAACTTCTAGTTCTGACCCATAAATCTAAAATAGCAAGTATCACCTAACCTCATCCCCAATCTTTTTAAGTGGGCATTTTATATGCTCCAAAAACAGGAACACACTGGGCATAAAAAACATCCTTTTCTGATAACACAACAGACAACTCTATACAAGGGCATCATCAACTGGTCAATATCAAAGTCAGACTGATTATATTCTTTGTGGCCAAAGATGGAGAAGTTCTCTGTACAGTAGCAAAAACAAGACCTAGAACAGACTGGCTCAGATCATCAGCTCCTTACTGCAAAATTCAGACTTAAAAAAGTAGGGAAAACCACTAGGCCAAGGCCATTCAGATATGACCTAAGTCAAATCCCTTATTATACAGTAGAGGTGACAAATAGATTCAAGGGATTATATCTGGTAGACAGAGTGCCTGAAGAACTATGTACAGAGGTTTGTAACACTGTACAGGAGGCAGTGACCAAAACAATCCCAAAGGAAATGAAATGCAAGGCAAAGTGGTCGTCTGAGGAGGCTTTACAAATAGCTGAAGGTTCAAATTTCTCTACAACATTGTCAACTCTTGGTATTGTCTCACTTGTTTTATTTTAGCCATTCTAGTGGGTATGAAGTGGTGTCTCATTAAGAGTGTACATTGGCATTTCCTAATGGCTAATGATGTTGAGCATCTATTCATGTGTTCATTGGCCATTTATACATCTTCCGAAAAATGTCTGTTCAGTTGCTTTGCTCATTTTAAACTGAGTTGTTGTTTTGTTATAACCTAAGAGTTCTTTATATAGTCTGGTTACAAGTTCCTTGTCATATGGCATATGGTTCACAAATAATTCCTCCCATCTTGTAAGCTGCCTTTTCACACTCTTCATGGCATTGCTATGGGCTTCCCTAGGGGCTCAGCTGGTAAAGAATCCACCTGTAATGCAGAACCCAGTTAGATTCCTGGGTCAGGAAGGTTCCCTGGAGAAGGGATAGGCAACCCAGTCCAGTACTATTGGGCTTCCCTGGTGGCTCAGATGGTAAAGAATCTGCCTGCAATGCGGAAACCTGGGTTCGATCCCTGGGTTGGGAAGATGCCCTGGAGGAGGAAATGGCAACCCACTGCAGTATTCTTGCCTGGAGAATCCCCATGGGCCAAGGAGCCTGGCAGGCTGCAGTTCACGGGGGCACAAAGACAGAGCTGAGCGAATAAGCATACGTATATATGTGGCATTTCAGTTCAGTTCAGTCCAGTCGCTCAGTCGTGTCCAACTCTTTGCGATCCCATGAATCGCAGCACGCCAGGCCTCCCTGTCCATCACCAACTCCCGGATTTAACCCAAACTCATGTCCGTTGAGTCGGTGATGCCATCCAACCATCTCATCCCCTGTCGTCCCCTTCTCCTCCTGCCTTCAATCTTTCTAGGATCAGGGTCCTTTCAAATGAGTCAGCTCTTCGCATCAGGTGGCCAAAGTATTGGAGACTCAGCTTCAAAATCAGTCCTTCCAATGAACACCCAGGACTGATCTCCTTTAGGATGCACTGGTTGGATCTTCTTGCAATCCAAGGGACTCTCAAAAGAGTCTTCTCCAACACCACAGTTCAAAAGCATCAATTCTTCTGCGCTCAGCTTTCTTTATAGACCAACTCTCACATCCATACATGACTACTGGAAAAACCATAGCCTTGACTTGATAGATGGACCTTTGTTGGTAAAGTAATGTCTCTGCTTTTAAATATGCTGTCTAGGTTGGTCATAACTTTCCTTCCAAGGAGTAAGCATCTTTTAATTTCATGGCTGCAGTCACCATCTGCAGTGATTCTGGAGCCCCCCAAAATAAAGTCAGCCACTGTTTCCCCATCTATTTGCCATGAAGTGATGGGACCAGATGCCATAATCTTAGTTTTCTGAATGTTGAGCTTTAAGCCAACTTTTTCACTCTCCTCTTTCACTTTCATCAAGAGGCTCTTTAGTTCTTTTTCACTTTCTGCCATAAGGGTGATGTCATCTGCATATCTGAGGTTATTGATATTTCTCCCGGCAATCTTGATTCCAACTTGTGCTTCTTCCAGCCCAGTATTTCTCATGATGTACTCTGAATATAAGTTAAATAAGCAGGGTGACAATATACAGCCTTGACGTACTCCGGATCCCTATTTGGAACCAGTCTGTTGTTTCATGTCCAGTTCTAACTGTTGCTTCCTGACCTGCATACAGGTTTCTCAAGAGGCAGGTCAAGTGGTCTGGTATTCCCATCTCTTAAAGAATTTTCCACTGTTTGTTGTGATCCACACAGTCAAAGGCTTTGGTACAGTCAATAAAGCATTAGTAGATGTTCTTCTGGAACTCTCTTGCTTTTTCGATGATCCAGCAAATGTTGGCAATTTGATCTCTGGTTCCTCTGCCTTGTCTAAAACCAGCTTGAACATCTGGAAGTTCAGGTTCACATAGTGCTGAAGCCTGGCTTGGAGAATTTTGAGCATTACTAGCGTGTGAGATGAGTGGAATTGTGCAGTAGTTTGAGCATTGTTTGGCATTGCCTTTCTCTGGGACTGGAATGAAAACTGACCTTTTCCAGTCCTATGGCCACTGCTGAGTTTTCCAGATTTGCTGGCATATTGAGTGCAGCACTTTCACAGCATGATCTTTTAGGATTTGAAACAGCTCAACTGGAATTCCATCACCTCCACTAGCTTTGTTCGTAGTGATGCTTCCTAAGGCCCACTTGACTTCACATTCCAGGACGTCTGGCTCTAGGTAAGTGATCATCCAGTCGTGATTATCTGGGTCATAAAGATCTTTTTTGTGTAGTTCCTCTGTGTATTCTTGCCACCTGTTCTTAATATCTTCTGCTTCTGTTAGGTCCATACTATTTCTGTCCTTTATTGAGCCCATCTTTGCATGAAATGTTTGCATGAAACATTTTTGCCCATCTTTGCATGAAATATGGCATTTCTTGACTCACTTAAGTTTTTAAGCTGTTATGTCCAATTAATTTTTTTGCAATCATTACCTCAAGAGACTAAGAGCACTCATATGAAATTAAAAAGTGGATGAAGAGCATGAAAAGACAACTTACAGAATGGGAGAAATTATTTGTGAATACACTAAAAATCACTGAATTGTACACTTTAAATGGGCAAGTCGTATGTTATCTGATTTATATCTCAATAAAACTATTATTTAAATGAATGTTATCTACCACACAATGCATAATCATGGGAAATAATGTAATGCACAGTAATGAAAGTACAAGTTCAGAATAAAATGCTCGTTTCCTCATTTCCATGAATCAATACCTTGACTGAGACGATTGACAGCTCCTTCCTTGAAAATTTTCCATATCATAAGCAACAACTAAAAACTTTGACCTCCTCTTCATACAGTCTTCTCTATCACTCACCCTTTTAGACTAAACTGCCAAGCATTGCTTCCTTTTCCATATGAACAAAACACTTTATAGACTTGATTGTGTTTCCTTGTGATCTCCCTGACATCCAAACAAGGGCCCAAGATTAACTTTAGGATACTGCAAGGGCTTACAAATCTAAGTTAACTCTGATCCATTCTCAGTATTTTATGTATATTTTCCTGATTGCATTTAAAACTATTTTCATTTTCTTATCTGTTGTGTGTGCATTATGTATATATGTATTTCCTTGGAAACTGTGTACCAGATAAACAAACCAAAACAAACAAAAAAAGAAAAAGGTTAATGACAATTGGTTATTTTAACTGTTGAAAATATATACTATGCAAAATATGCCATTGTACCAAGCTTTGTAACAGTTAATATATAAACTAGAAAACGATGTAAAAACTAACCTAGAACTTGCATAAAAAGCCTCTTTTATTATTTCATATTAAAAAGGCTCTCTCTCCACAGAGCAAAAAGTAGGATTAGAAGTTGCTTAAATTAAATTACAGAAAAATAAAAGTAACAAAAATAATTACATATTCATAGAATACTCCTAAATTTTCACTTTTAATCATCATGTAAATTAAATTTTCTTTCCCAAAACATACAAAATTCTACTTACTGTTACCAAAGAGATAAGATGATCATAGTTTTGCACCATTCAAATTGTAACAAAAATTTAAAGATGGAGTAGCAGAAATATCAGTAAGGTTAATAACAGAAGACAACCCAGCTTAAAAATGGACAAGAACCAAAAGTTATTTAGAAAATCAATTGTTCCGAACTTAGAACCTACATTTCCCAAAGACAGAATGCCATCCAGAAGTCTTAGATTCTTCAGCTCAGGCACACTGTATACTAATTGTGTGGCTGGGAGAAACCACATTATTTATCCAGATTTCAGATCTTTATTTATGAAATGACACAAGCATCTGTCCTTGTGTATTTAAGATTAAAAATGAAAAATGTTCTGCAAAATGTCAATCACTGTACAAATAAGGTATTTTCACATCAATTGATCCATAACATAAATGATCTACTATGCCCTGTCACCTGACCCTCCTTTCTGAAGCTTCAGGTTCACTAAGTGCAATAAAGAAGGGGAGTGTTATGTTGCAGACAGTTTTGAGTCAGAAAATACCAACAATTAACCAAAAAAGTTCCCTTTGATAGTCAAAGGTCTCTTTTATTCATTAAATACACATCTTGTTGAAAAATCACGTGATATATAATCTGATATTATACTGTCCCCTAAAGATATCTATCATCCATTTAAACCAATGGCAAAGTCAGGAAATGGTAACAGCAGCAATAACAATCATTTTAACCAGTTAACATTTGAACTCTTATTAGGTTCCAGGCACTGTTGTTCTAAGTGCTTTACATGTAGTACTTCTTCCAATTAAAACAGTAACTGTAGGAGAAAATCACCCTTATTATCATTTCACATAAGAGGAAACAGAAAACCACTTTACTCAGGAACACAGGAATTTCAGTTTCTAAATAAAAACTAAAACAGCAAAGCAATCTGGAAACGTTCCTGTAATCCACTGGGAAAAAAAGACTGAAAGCCACTTAAATAATGGAAAAACATTAAGGAAAACCCCCAAATTTACAAAACTGATTAATCTTATTTACTCTTTTTTCTTTAGATGTTTGCATTTGTTTAACTCCCACAAAATTTAGACTTTTGGAATAATCTATGACATTAGTTAGGAACAAGCTGAAAACCCTGGAAATAATATTTTAAAGGGATGTCAATAAATTTTCTAAATATATTCAAGACTTTTAGTCTTGTTTTCCAGTCTGTGTTCCTCACTAATCATGAAAAACCAGACACAGATCAGCAGACAAAATTTTCTCAAGACTATATTTAAAAAACCCCAATTCTGTGCTCTTAATAAGTCACAATGAGGGATCTCCCTGGTGGTCCAGTGGTTAAGAATATGCCGTGTGAGGCAGGAGATGTGAGTTCAATCCCTGGTCAGGGAACAAAGATCCCACATGCCCTGGAGCAACTAAGCCTACCAGCCACAACTACTGAGCTCGTGTACCACAACTAGAGAATCTGTGTGCCACAAGATCCCACATGATACAACGAACATCCTGCATGTCGCAACTAAGACCTGACACAACCAAATAAATAAATATTAAAAAAAAAGTCACAACCACTTAACCTACATTTCCAGCAGAATGAGAAACATGTGATTCTGGCAAGAATACTCTTGCCTAGCATCAGAGTAAAACAAATACATTGTCAAAACAACATTTAAAATAAGTCTAAATAAACAGTACATATAACATTAGCAAGCTGGCAGTTGATATGGGCATTTTAGAGAAATTACCTTATTTCATTCATATGAAATGCTTATTACTATGCAGAAATGCTTCTAAATGATTTCTGTTAATAGAGTATATTGCATAATATATAAATATTAAGACATAAATAAACATTTCCACTAAAGGATTCTCTTTAGAGTCAGTTACGAAAACATTAGACTTTTGCAAATCATATGTAACTGAATCAGGTTTTCAGTCAATAATACAATAAACTTAAATGTGATAGACAGACAAGATAAACTGAATTAAACCTACAATCCATGACTCTTGAGATTTATACCGTTTTAGACTACAACCATTGTTACAATACTAATAAGCTATTTTTTTTAAAAAAGGCTATTAGTCCTAATGAAAATTAGCTATATAAAAGGAACTTATATCACTTTATGTAAATTACGCATCAATCAACTCATTACTAACTGTAAAAACCCCGTAATTCATATAAAAGAATATTAGTGATGTACCTTCATCAAAGAAGAGCCTGTTAATTTAAATTGATATTTAAATGTTTTAGGTTAATAGGTTTGCAAGTCTTTGGAAAGTATGAACATTTTATATATGATCACATATATTTTCCTTATTCAAAATTCCTAAGTCCAAAAAGTTTGAAAAACATCAAGTTTTTGCTACTTAGTGTGGAACATTCAATCAGTGTGTAGAAATATATTAATATTTTGATTATAGGATGCCTCAGATTCAGCTGAGGTGTTAAAAACACACTCTACTACTTTTCTAAAATCTAGAAAATAATATGGCTCCAAGGACTTTGAAAATGAGACTGTATGTACATATATTTCAAATTAAGATATTACCTGATATTCAGAATCCAGTCTAAAGGAAGAGTCCCTTGAGTGATAGGTTTCATTTAAACCACTTCCTCTGCTTCCAGACATCACCCTAGCACTTACAGAGCTAGCAGGTTGAACAGAAATTCTTCTTGGAATCCTTGAAGGTTTAGACTCCATTCTTAAGGTTTCCTGTGAAAGGCAAATTTTGATTACTTGGCTTTGGGAAAACACTCAAACCTTTGATTCTTAATCCTCTCCTTAAAGATCAGTTCAAAATCAAGAATTAACCATACAAATTAACTAAATCTGGTATGGTAAACTGTGAGACTATATTCCCTCTCCTACAAGGCAGAGAGGTCTGAGTTCATCAAAGGTTCCCTACAGTACATAAAATGAAGCAAACATGATAAAAGTGGTAAGGCAAAACCTCCGTTTGTTCGTTCCAAAGCCTGAACTTGTTCCTGACTCAGTTTTATCTCTATATAAAATCCCACAGGATGAGCCCTTGACTCTTGCTATTCATGTTCAGTTCAGTTCAGTTCAGTTCAGTTCAGTTCACTCAGTCGTGTCCGACTCTCTGCGACCCCATGGACCGCAGCACGCCAGGCCTCCCTGTTCATCACCATCTCCCGGAGTCCACCCAAATCCATGTCCATTGAGTCAGTGATGCCAACCATCTCATCCTCTGTCGTCCCCTTCTCCTCCTGCCCTCAATCTTTCCCAGCATTAAGGTCTTTCCAAATGAGTTAGCTCTTTGCATCAGGTGGCCAAAGTATTGGAGTTTCAGCTTCAACATCAGTGCTTCCAATGAGCACCCAGGACTGATCTCCTTTAGGATGGACTGGTTGGATCCTCCTTGCAGTCCAAGGGACTCTCAAGAGTCTTCTCCAACACCACAGTTCAAAAGCATCCATTCCTCGGTGCTCAGCTTTCTTCACAGTCCAACTCTCACATTCATACATGACCACTAGAAACACCATACCCTTGACTAGATGGACCTTGTTGACAAAGTGATGTCTCTGCTTTTTAATATGTTGTCTAGGTTGGTCATAACTTTCCTTCCAAGAGTAAGTATCTTTTAATTTCATGGCTGCAATCACCATCAGCAGTGATTTTGGAGCCCAAAAAATAAAGTCGGCCACTGTTTCCCCATCTATTTGCCACGAAGTGATGGGACCGGATGCCATGATCTTACTTTTCTGAACGTTGAGCTTTAAGTCAACTTTTTCACTCTCCTCTTTCACTTTCATCAAGAGGCTGTTTAGTTCTTCACTTTCTGCCACAAGGGTGGTGTCATCTGCATATCTGAGGGAATTAATATTTCTCCCGGCAATCTTGATTCCAGCTTGTGCTTCCTCCAGCCCAGCATTTTGCATGATGCTCTCTGTATATAAATAAGCAGAGTGACAACATACAGCCCTGACGTACTCCTCTACCTATTTGGAACCAGTCTGTTGTTCCATGTCCAGTTCTAACTGTTGCTTCCTGACTTGCATACAGCTTTCTCAAGAGGCAGGTCAGGTGGTCTGGTATTTCCATCTCTTAAAGAATTTTCCATAGTTTATTGTGATCCACACAGTCAAAGGCTTTGGCATAGTCAATAAAGCAGAAATAGGTGTTTTTTTGGAACTCTCTTGCTTTTTCGATGATCCAGCGAATGTTGGCAATTTGATCTCTGGTTCCTCTGCCTTTTCTAAAACCAGCCTGAACATCTGGAAGTTCTCGGTTCACATACTGCTGAAGCCTGGCTTGGAGAATTTTGAGCATTACTTTACTAGTGTGTGAAATTAGTGTTCAATACTCATACTGTAAGCATTAGCTATACTGTAGATCTGTACATTCCTTAACACAGTATGCTCTCACAGGACTTTGTACATGCCTGCAAAGTCTATATATTCCCCATTCAATTACTGAGCAAAGCCTTAAAACAAGATCAAGTGTGCTTCTACTTTGCACATACTTTTATTAAGACATCATATTATATGCTGTAACTTGTTTTCCTGCCTCCCCTTCTCAAAAGTGAGTAAAATTTCTAAGTTTTCTAGGCTAAACATTCCTCAACATATGCCAAGGGTCACTGTTAGTTACATTTTATTTGCCAACATTCGTTGGATGATCAAAAAAGCAAGAGAATTCCAGAAAAACATCTACTTCTGCTTTGTTGACTGCTGCTAAGTCGCTTCAGTCGTGTCCGACTCTGTGCGACCCCATAGATGGCAGCCCACCAGGCTCCGCCGTCCCTGGGATTCTCCAGGCAAGAACACTGGAGTGGGTTGCCATTTCCTTCTCCAGTGCATGAAAGGGAAAAGTGAAAGTGAAGTCGCTCAGTCATGTCCGACTCTTAGCGACCCCATGAACTGCAGCCTGCCAGGCTCCTGCGTCCATGGGATTCTCCAGGCAAAAGAGTACTGGAGTGGGGTGCCATTGCCTTCTCCGCTTTGTTCACTACGCCAAAGCATTTGACTGTGTGGATCACAACAAACTGTGGAAAATTCTTAAAGAGATGGGAATACCAGATCACGTGACCTGCCTCCTAAGAAATCTGTATGCAGGTCAAGAAGCAACAGTTAGAACTGCTGCTAAGTCGCTTCAGTTGTGTCCAACTCTGTGCGACCCCATAGACAGCAGCCCACCAGGCTCCGCCATCCCAACTTGACATGGAAAAACAGACTGGTTCCAAATTAGGAAAGGAGTATGTCAAGGCTGCATACTGTCACCCTGCTTATTTAACTTATATGCAGAGCACATCATGAGAAACACTGGGCTGGAAGAAGCACAAGTTGGAATCAAGATTGCCGGGAGAAATATCAATAATCTCAGATACGCAGATGATACCACCCTTATGGCAGAAAGTGAAGAACTAAAGAGCCACTTGATGAAAGTGAAAGAGAAGAGCAAAAAAGTTGGCTTAAAACTCAACATTCAGAAAACTAAGATCATGGCATCTGGTCCCATCACTTCATGGCAAACAGATGTGGAAACAATGGCAACAGTGAGACTTTATTTTTGGGGGCTCCAAAATCACTGCAGATGGTGATTGCAGCCATGAAATTAAAAGACGCTTGCTCCTTGGAAGGAAAGTTATGACCAACCTAGACAGTATATTAAAAAGCAGAGACATAACTTTGCAAACAAAAGTCCATCTAGTCAAAACTACGGTTTTTCCAGTAGTCACGTATGGATGTGAGAGTTGGACTATAAAGAAAGCTGAGTGCCAAAAAAATGATGCTTTTGAACTGTGGTGTTGGAGAAGACTCTTGAAAGTCCTTTCGACAGCAAGGAGATAAAGCAGTCAATCGTAAAGGAAATCAGTCCTGAATATTCATTGGAAGGACTGATGCTGAAATTCCAATACTTTGGCCACCTGATGGGAACAACTGACTCCTTGAAAAAGACCCTGATGCTGGCAAAGATTGAGAGCAGGAAGAGAAAGGGACAACAGAGGATGAAATGATTGGATGGCATCACCAACTCAATGGACATGAGTTTGAGCAAGCTCCAGGAGTTGGTGATGGACAGGTAAGCCTGGAATGCTGCAGTCCATAGTGTGGAAAGAGTCAGACACAACTGAGTAACTGAACTGAACTGATAGAAGTGGATTCTTACAACATGTACTCTTTTTCTGTCTGACTTCATTTGGTTAACACTATATTTGTGAGATTAATTCATTCTGTGGTTTATATAACAATTCCACTGTATCAATACACCCAATTTATTTCTCTTTTCTACTGTTGGTGAACACTGGATTGTTTCCAGTTTTAGCTTATTACAAGTAAGTGCAACTATGTAAACAATTTTATGAAGTAAAAACAAAACAAAACACACCTTGTAAATGTTTTCTTGGAAAAACATTTACAATGCATGGCCTCTGAACGACTGAGACGACACCAGCCATGAGAGTAAAATGAGAAGGGCAAAAGTAAAAAGAAATCACAATAATGTCTTCAACTTGTCTGAGTTACCACTTTCAAGGTCAAAAATCATTCCCTTATTTTTCTAGCAGTGGACTGAAATGAATGTGCTTTACTTGCCTGATATGCAGCCTAAATAGTTATATCTGCTGTATTAAAACATTCAAATTTAAATGTTTAAGTTAAAAATATCTAATTTACTTTCAATTCATTAACTTATCAACTAAATTTTACATCAATCATATGGGTCTACCTTAAAAGTTTCTACAAAACACTATCTGCCAAAAACATGTTATCAACCAACGACGGAAAAGAGGATGAAGAGAGCTAAAACATCAACAAAACGAAAGGTCTATACTACAGTAGGAGATATACAACAAACATGAAAAAGATAAAAACATAAGCCTCGTATGAATTAGAATTATTCATCTAAGAGTATCTAGCTGAGGAACCAGAGAAAAAGCTATACTTTGGAACATGATTAAAGCAAAGATAGCTTATCAGAAAAGATCAGTTTTGAAGTTCCAGTTAAACATGACAAGGTTATCTTCATGTACCTATTTTGTTCCCTTTACTGAAAATCCCTGTAAAATGACAGTTGATGAATCCAAAAGCTTTAACTATGAAAAGAATAGGAAAAGGGATCATAAAAGGCAAGAGATTTCAATGTAATTTAGAAAATTAAAAAAAGCTGGAGAGGTAGAATAATTCAGGAGAGGATAATATTTCCTAAGCATTTTTACAGAAAGGTAGGAACTGGAAGCAGAGGAGTAAGCTGTAGCATCCTAAAAAGAATCATGATCTTGAGATACAAGATACCATAATAAAGGGATAATGCATGGAGTTGCCGAATTAAAATCTGTACTTGGAGCAGTAAAACCTCCAATTCTTCCCACAGCTCCATCCTTGCAAAAAATAGGGTATTTATTCTTTGGAGAATAAAGAACTCCCTTGTAAACCACTAACACCTCCCCCAACATACAACTTTCTCTGCAAAAGTTAAGTATAAGGAATAAAAGAAAATCTACATACTCAATGTTGAGACCCAAAACCTCTCTCTTTCCTGATGCTATTTCTACAATGCTGTCAGAAAACCAAACAAAAATACTAGACACTTCTGGATACTGATATTTGGAATGCTCCCAATTACAAAGCTAGCTTTGTCATTTGACCATCCTATCCAAAGTGAAGTCCACCAGTAACCATGAATTTCTAATCACCTTTTTTAGTGCTTCCCTCTAATAGACAAACACCAAGGATCACTAGGTATCCAAAAAAAAAGACCAAAGTAAACAACAAAAAAAAGGAACTTAGAGGAAATCTGGGGAAAGAAGCTAATAAATTACTATTCTCAAAAGGAGCAAAAGACATTCATTATAAAGTAAGAATGGATGCTTCAGAAAGCAACCAGTATGAAGAACAGCTTATGGAAATTCAAAATACTATAAACTTAAAAAAAAAGATATGTGGTACCCTGAAATAAATCCAACAGAAGAGTTGGGAGTAAACTGAGGACACCTCCGAGAAGCAGAAAATGTAACTCAAAAACAGAATTGTCCAGGGGAGTTATTGATCATTTGACTGTAAGTATGGTTATAGAGAGAAAAAAAAGAAAATGGAGAAGAAAAAATTACTAAAAATTGAAAAAACTTTTCTAGAATTGAAGGACATATATCTCCACATTGAAAGCGGTCAAAAGTAGCTGGCAGGATCAAAGAATAAAGACCAACACTAAGCATCATTTATCATCTTGAAATTTCAGAACACCAGAAATAAAGATACTATAATTTACAAGAATGGAAAAATGGGTCATATACAAAAGAAATCAGAATGGCTTCTTAATTACAGCTTTAAAAACTCTGAAGACAATAAAGCAATGCCTGTAGTACTGAGAAAAAAAAATTTGCACTGAACCCCAATCTAGAAACTAAACATGAGGTGGAGAAAATATTCAGACATGAAAGATTTTTAAAAACAGTCAAAAGACAAAACTATAGTAGTCAAATGAAGAGCAGGTCCTAGGAAAACCAGCATGTAAAGCATTAAAGAACCAGACTCAGAACCTAGGAAACAGGGTTCTTTGATGGCTCAGTGGTAAAGAATCTACCTGCAATGCAGGAGACACAGGAGATGCTGGTTTGATCCCTGGATCGGGAAGATTCCCTGGAGAAGGAAATGACAACACTCCAGTATTCTTACCAGGAAAATCCTATGAACAGAGAAGCCTGGTGGGCTCCAGACCATGGGATCGCAAAGAGTCGGACATGACTGAGCACCCTTGTGTGTGTGTGTATATTCACACACATATATATAAAACACTGAAAACTCATGAACACATCATTTAGAGATATGAAGGTAATTCCTAAAACAGCTAAAAGTTAAGGATAGCTGCCTATGCAAAGAGGCCTGGGAAAGAGGTAAAGGGTGAGGCAAAGGACGGCTGTTTTTCTTTTAAGCAGGATGATCATATTTCCTGGTTTGCTGAGACCAGCTTCAGTTTATGGCAAGAAAAGTCCTAATTTGTGCTCATTATCCCCAGACAATTATTAATAGTACTTGCGTTGTCTCTCAAAAGTGGCCTGGTTTGGATGATAAAGCATACTGTCATCTAACGTAAATCTTTCCCACCTTCAGCTTTTTATAAACTCTCTATATATTCATACAAAAATTTGTATTTAAAAAGTGAATTATGAATCGGACATTTAAAGAAGGCATACAATAGTAGAAAGAATACTAATGGTTAAATAGCGACACACAAAAGCCCATGAAAGATTCAACAAGTAGCAGATTTGTTATTTTACCAAGAAGGCTATAAAAATATTAAACAAGGGACTGTATTTGTTGAGGATTTTAAACGAGAAATAAAATGTTTTTAAAAAGATACAGGCCTACAGTTGGTTTGTTAACAATAATGCTTCTTAATCATACTTCTCATGGTTTACTTTGACTATATCTATACTCAATTCTTACTTGCATCCTTACTTGTAGAATGAAACTAACCTAGTAGGAAATCTCTAAAAACAAAGCTCTTGGGAGAAGGCAAAGAGGCAGAGTCCTCCGAGAGCTGTAATTTATACTGCATAAACTATTTTTGGAAACGCCTCTACATAAATTGATTGAATTCTGACAATGTAGGCGTTACCAGAAAACTTATATAATTTGGTTGTGTAAGTTGTAGGTCAAAAGCACAAAAAATAGTAAAAAATAAAATGTGCAGTCCTTGAAAAACTTCTCTCAGACCACTTACAAGGTACTATGAGGCATCTTCTCAAGTTCATTCCTTCATTTATTCCAGCAGTTTTTCACATGCTTAGCACATTAATTACTATACTAAACAAAGGGGTGGAGACAGGGGACAACACTGAACCCAGTGAGATAGTGAATATAAAGAAGCAGTGTTCTAGGAGGGAACAAACTACATAAACAACGACGTAACCTAAACAGCTACAAACGCTCTAACAAAAAGTATAAGCCAGTCAAGCAGGAAAAAAGTATCCCGAAGCTCAATGCTTTTAACCAAGACTTAAAAAGCACAAGAAGTTGCATATGTACAATCTTTCCTCAATGGTCAATATATAATGGCCTCTTACTTTCCTTCTGTCACTACGTGTGTGTGCTACGTCATGTCTCTTTGCAACCCTACGGACTGTAGCCCACAAGGCTCCTCTGTCCATGGGATTCTCCAGGAAAGAATACTGGAGTGGGTTGCCATGCCCTTCTCCAGGGAATCTTCCCGACTCAGGGATAGGACTTGCGTCTCTTACATCTCCTTGGCAAGCAGGTTCTTTACCACCAGCGCCACCTCGGAAGCCCTTGTCACTAAGCAGTTTCTTTAAATATATATTTCTTTCAGTTTGATTCCAGAGTTGGATAGTTGAGGTCTTTTTCTTTCTGGTGATAAGATAAAAACATCAGCAGGGCTGATTTTATAAATGTGTGACCACTTATGCAAACTATGAGGCCCTGTGTTTCATTAAAAGCTCCACTGTTGACATTTGAAAATCATGAATACTTTAAAATTTGAACTTGTATCTTATAAGTAAAGTCAGATAGGATAGTGGAGCACGAGCTTGAGCAGAAAAGATATGTGTCTGTCTGCCATGCCTTGCCACTCAATCTGTATTTAGCATTCATTGCTATGAAGCTTCGATCATTAACACACTTCAATTTTTACTCTGAGTCTCACTCATATCCTAGGCATCTGGATCAACCAGACTTGGGTGCTCATGTTCCTTATCAACACATCTATGTCTGAGTAAGATGAGGTACTGACTGCTGCAAGAGGTCCTATCTTTCATTCTTCAGAACTTGCTTCAATTTCAAATGCAGAAAGAAGGTAATGAACCACAAAGTCACAAAAATCTTATAATCAATATTTGAGATTTTTATTGTATTGAACTTTTCAACTTTTAAGATTCTCTGAAGCTGGTATTTAACTGCTAGTTTACCCAACTAGTCTTAATGTGACTTTTTAAGTGTTCCCTTACTTTCAGGCATTTTAAGAGTAACTGGCATAAGGAACAGTAGTGGAAAACAAATATTTATACCAACTCCAAAATTTATGTAGTCTGTCGTCTCATAAACCTGTGACTTGTTAACTACTAAAAAAACCTGACAATATTTTAAATAGGTAATTTCATTCAGCTGGGCTTCATAGGAAACCTCTGTAGAGCTCTTTAAAAACAAGTTCATGTTTTTGGTGGCCGATTTAACACTATAGAGCTTCCTTTGTGGTTCAGCTGGTAAAGAATCCGCCTGCAATGCCAGAGACCTGGGTTCAATTCCTGGGTTGGGAAGATTCCCTGGAGAAGGGAAAGACTACCCACTCCGGTATTCTGGCCTGGAGAATACAGACTATATAGTCCATGGGGTCGCAGAGTTGGACGCAACTGAGTGACTTTCACTTAACAATATGAAGGAATTTTAGACCAACAAAGTTTCTCCTACCTATAAACAGTACCACTCAACTCTAGTCTATGGAAATACTTTAAACTTTTTAAACTAGGTAAAAAGCCTCAAAGAATTCTCTCATTACCTGACATGCAAAATTGTGTGCCCAAAGTTACCTGCAAGTTAACAAGATCTCAGTCATATGTTAAATGCAACTGAAAACTTATCACACAACTTATATAAAATACAAATTTAAACTAAATTTTTACGTTTTTCAGCAAGACTGTACATGAATATGAGACCTACTCTAAGTATACCAACGTTTGTCTCTAATAATAGCACAATAGGCCTTGTCTAAATAAAGGGAATTTGTCATTAATCCACACATTTTCTCATTTCTATTTCATCTTACTAGTAATGACACCACTCCCCAATCAGACTTTCAACTGTTTTCTACTACCTTAAAAATGCAGTCTAAATTCTTTATCCCAGTATACAGAATTCTAACCCACCTTTTCCACTTAAATTTCAAATTGTTGTTAAGTCGCTGTGTCCAACGCTTTCGCCACCTCACGGATTGCAGCCTGCCAGGCTCCTCCGTCCATGGGATTTCCCAGGCAAGAATACTCGAGTGGGATGCCATTTCTTCTCTACGGGATCTTCTGTACCCAGGGATGGAACCTGCATCTCTGCATTAGCAAGGCGGATTCTTTACCGCTGAGCCATCAGAGAACTACCACCTCAAAATAATGCGGGAGACCCAGGTTCGATCCCTGGGTCGGGAAGATCCCCCTGGAGAAGGAAATGGCAACCCACTCCAGTACTCTTGCCTGGAAAATCCCATGGATGAACGGAGGAGCCTGGTAGGCTACAGTCCATGGGGTCTTTCCTTCTCTCTCTCTTTTTTTCTTTCTCTCTTCTTCACTTCCTTTCTCTCTCTCTCTCTCTCTTTCTTTCTCTCCAGTTCACCCTGGTGGAGAGGAGGTGACATGGGTCTGGAAAAAGGACATAAATCTTGGAACCGCCCCACCTGAGGATCAGGCACTTAGAGCCTGCCTAAAACTCAAGAAGGATGCATAAAACTAAGAACACCTCCTTTCCCATGGACTTTCCTCCAAGTATCTAAGAAGGTATAGCAGTTTACTGTTTAGGGAGTTACAACAGCCTTTGAGTTGTAGGCCTCTCTGTAGTGCAGATATACAGGGCCTATAGAAGTTGCGGTTAGTGAAAGAATACTGAAATAAATCCTCTAGCATTCCAGCCTCACACTAAGCACCATGCAGAAGCAGTCAAAGAACACTCTGAAAAGTATACAAAGCAGTAATAAAGTTCAAACCAAGCTCCACTACAGACTAAACCAACTCAATCTACCACACTAACAGTCTAACAAGATACGTCCATACCCAGGCATAAAAATTATGACTCAGTCTACACTGTTCTTTCATTTGCAACATTTCACCATCAATCAAAAATTATAAGACACAAAACTACAAGGAACCAACACAACACTGTAAAACAATTATCCTCCAATTAAAAATAAATTTAAAAAAACAAGGGAAAAAAGTTCATCATCAAGAGATACCAACCAGATGAAGAAATGGCTCTAATGTTAGCAAACTGGGAAATTGATGCATTTATCAGTAGCCTAGGCAAAACTGAGAAAACCAGAGAACTGGGAAACAGGCTAGAGGAAAACTATCCAGAATGAAGGATGGAAAAACAGATGATGGCAAATACAGGAGAAGGTTTAAGAGAAACTGAGGAAAGAGTAAGAAAGTCTATTGTACTTTTATTAGTTGCAGAAGGAAAGAACTAGAGCACAAAATATTTGAAGAGAAATTGGCTGAAGTGATTTAATAGATGATTCTGCTTGTAAAGGAATTTCTCAAATAACATGTACCCTTTCCCATTACTCTATAGATCACTCTGTTCCATTCTTAAAATAATAGTCTTGTTCAGCATGTCATGAGTCACATAGTAATCATAAACCAAATGACGAGACTAACAAAAAGGCCCCAACTCCATTCATACTAATAGCCTATACCTAAGACACTCCCTTTATTTTAAATGGATATATTAATAAAGGCAATTTTTTCAAAACAGTAAACAGGATAAAAGCAAGACAAACTAAGTGCTGCCCAATTTTCAGCATATGCACTGACTTCTACTTGTAAATACAATATTTGAGACCACAAACTTTGAAGTTTGTCCCTTAGTTGGTGTGACTCTGGGCTTAATATCACAAATGCTTTATTTTTTTCACCTACAAAATGCGAATAGCAATAGTACCAATTTTTCAGATGTAGCGTGAGCTTTACTGGCACACCGTATATAGTCAGTAAATAATAGCTCATATTAAGCAATATCATCAGATGGTAAAAAATTTTCATATAAACAGCTTTAGTAGGCATTACTTTGGTCCTCCCCAGGGGCTCAGTGGTAAAGAATCTGCCTGAATGCAGGAGATGCAGGTTTGATCTCTGGCTCAGTAGGATCCCCTGGAGGAAATGGCAACCCACTCCAGTATTCTTGCCGGAAAAATCCCATGGAGAGAGGAGCCTGGCTGGCTGTGGTCCATGGGGTCGCAAAGACTCAGACATGACTGAGTGACTGAACAGGCATTACTTCAGCTTTTTCATTATTTGAAATTTGTCTTTAACACATGGTAGAAAGATTTTTTAAAGTCATTCAATTTTGGTACTGGAGGATAATCACTGTAAAGATACCGTACCATATGTACTTTACTTATATTAAGCATATGCATAAAAAATTGGGGGAAAAAATAGATATTATTAACATTTTACTTTATGTCTGAGTGGGTTTTAACTTTTTCAAAATGTTTTTACTCTAACTTTGATAATTAAGGAAAACAGTTACTGGCAGATGAAAAGATATTCTTTATCTTACATTACAATAAAATCTATAAAGAACTCCTAAAAATAATTTCCTTTCTAAATTGCAGCACTGCTGGTTTATACCCCTTAGTATCTATACACCACAAAAGAAGTAGCAAATTCTGGTAAATAATAAATTGAAAATAGGTCAGAATCACTTTGCAAAATGGAGTTTAGATTACTTGAGTATGCCTTAAAAATTTTATTTTTACTATGAGAAAATTTCAAGCATACACAAAAATCAAGATAATAATAAACCTCCACAGGCCAAAAAACAGTCTTCAACAATTATCAACATTTGACTATTTCACCATCCTCTATTTTAAAGTAAATCCCAGTCATATCTTTAAGAATGTCTGTTCTCAATAAAATAGTCTAAGCCACCTGTGGTAAATTACAAAGTATGGCTACAAAATACCCACAGCCCTTCGCACTAATGGTGCTGATCTGCCTGGGGAGAGGATGGAATTTATTTCCCCACCCCTTGAATGTGGGCTACCTTGTGAAATTTATTTTGACTAGGAAAGTGTTAGTCATTCATCGATGACTGATTCCTTGCAACCCCATGGACAGTAGCCCGTCAGGCTCCTCTGTCCATGGAATTCTCCAGGCAAGAATACTGGAGTGGGTAGCCATTCTCTTCTCCAGGGGATCTTCCATACCCAGGGATGGGGCCCATGTCTCCTGCACTGCAGGCAGATTCTCTACTGTCTGAGCCACCAGAAAGCAATGTGACACTGTATGATTTCCAAGGCTATAGGAAGTCTTATAGCTCCCATTTTCATGCTCTTCGAATGATGTTTTGGAACCCTCATGTCATAAAAGACCACAGTGAGCAAAGCCTAAACGTTAACTAACACCAAGTGCCAGAAATGTGAGGGACGACTGTCATCTTGGACCTGCCAGCCTTAAAAATCTTGCATGATTGAATCCAGGCAAAACCAACAGAACTACCCAACAGGCACAAAGAACTGTAGTAACACTGTAAATAGCAGTTTTAATCCGGAGGGTTCTGAGGTGGTGTGTTATGTAAAATAGAGCAAAGCTTCATAACTTATTCCTTTTCCTACAATTATTATCATGCACCTAGTCTCATGAAAAATCTAATCGTTTCAGGGTCTAACTTAAGACTTTTTCTTAAATATTCAGGGGAGTGAGTCATTGAATTACCAAAAGCACAACAGTACTCTGCAATGAACTCATGGCATGAATATCAAGAGTTATTACAGAAAATACCAATGTATTTCAACAGCCAACAGTATCCCAGAAATATAAACATAATTAAAAACCTCTACATGGTATATAGCCTTTGTTTAAAACATCTGCTTCGGAGGAAAATTTTTTTTTTCTTAATTGGAAATCTTAGCATTCTATTGATATTAGTGAACTGGAGACATAAAATCTAGGGGTAGTCACAAGGAAAACACTCTGAAAGCACAGAAGTTTTGGGGTCTTTAAAAAAATCCCTCTTGATTTTCAGCTGACAGGTATTTAACACACAGAGATACACCCAAGTCTTAAAAAATAACTAGAAAAAAGTTCAACATTTTCATGAGAAAGTAAGACTAAGATGTTAGGTCTACGTTAGAATACTTTGAAAGAATCTCTCCTCCTTTGAAGTGTATTTAATCTTTGTCAAGTTTCAACCTTCACTGAGTAACTGGAAACTATTTTAGAGTTATTCTGAAACAGGGAAACATTACACTGAAGTGAAATGATCCTAACAAAGAGATGGAAACTAGTTTTGAAGGTTCAAGATTTCTCTTCTTAAAGCTGTTGACTAAAGGGTGTATATCAGAAGGTAATTTCAAAACCAGGCGTTTGACTTACCTAGTCTAACCAGTAGAGCTAGAGAGATACTTTTGAGAACAAGAAAAACCAGCTTTGACATCAGGAGTAGACCAAAGAAAAGTTAAAAATTAAGATCATGAAAAGTAACCCAGCCAACTCTCAAATTATAACTTTACCCTGCTCCCCCTCTTCGGCTTCACCTTATGATTATCAAGTGTATTAAAAACAGAATTTTTGTAAAGTAACAACTATGAGAAAATAAACTTTTTCCCTATAATCCTGCTTCATTGAATTCAAGTAGATCTTAGTATGAACTCAAAATCTTTACTCATTTTAAATTGTAATTATACTAATATGATCAGTTTTTGACTCAGTTACTAAACAGCTAAAAGGTTCACTAGTTAAGTTTAATTTGTTGGTTAAAAATGAGGTTTGATACAAGACTATGCATTTCACTTATGCATTTCCCACTGTTCTTTACTACTAACAAAATTATTTGTAGTAACAGAAGGATGTATCAAGAAAAATAATTTAAAATCATTCCTTATTTGGCTTAGGGACACAAGAGCTCTTTAATTCCAAAAGCATAGAGCACTAACCTTCTGAAACAGTACAGAAGGTCTTTTCCTGTCATGCTCTAACCTTCCACTCAACTGTTTCAGCTATGAGGAACAAATTGTACATTCCTAAAACAAACCATGATACCATGACTTACAGTTTCCTTACCAAACTTCTAACCACCCTTCACATCTCAATTCAAGTAATAGTTCCTGTAAAAATTTTCCCCAAGATTAAACACCTGTTCTCAGTGCTCCCACAATATGACCATATATCAATACTTACATTAAGATAATAGTAATTGTTTACACATTAGTCTAAATGTATAATTATTTGTAATGGCTCAGACGTAAAGAATCTACCTGCAATGCGGGAAACCAGAGTTCGCTCCCTGGGTTGGGAAGATCCCCTCGGGAAGGAAATGGCAACCTACTCCAGTATTCTTGCCTGGAAAATCCCATGGACAGAGGAGCCTGGCAGACTCCAGTCCATGGAGTCACAGAGAATCAGACACAACTGAGCGACTTCAATTCTTCATACATTAGTCTGATGATTAAACTGTGAGTTGTGCAAGGCAGACGCTGTGTCAAGCTCCTTGTAATGTAAAGCCCTAATCTAGAATCTAGTAGCTAAAATGTAACAAACTATCAAAAATTGTTTTACATTTTTTGATAGTTTTGCACTACTTAAATTATTTTCCTGAAATTAACTGGGAAACTCTTGAACATATATCAGTTGAAGAGTTGTGTGAAATGGGTATGTAGCTGGTTAAAAATTTATAGTCAAGCTGATTATCTGACATCTTCACACAGAACATATGTGTGTGCCTATACAGGGAATCTTTGTGCTTTATCTGGGAATATTAAGCTCTCTTGCCAGTGTGGCAGAAACAGAAATTATCTATACTTAAGAAAGGAATCTTTAACCATCCTTATTCAGACCTCTGACCCAGCATGCAACTTTGAAAAAAAAGACTCAGGACTATACTTACCGACCATGCTGACCTTACATCTGTGGTATAATTTAGGGCACAGGAAAAGTTGTAAAAAGTTCTTATCTAAAGTAAGAACTTTTAGTAGTATAGAACTTTTATAAATATAATTATTGTGAGTGTGAGAAGCATTCAGTACCTTATGAGGAACATATTACAGGGAGAGTAAAATTTGAAAAATGCATGAATATAAACTGGACTTTAGTATGAATTCCAATTGTTTACATTTATCAAAAGTTCACTCTGCAAGTATTATGTCCCCCAGCGTGTTGACTGGTACACACACTACTGCATCTAATTTAATCCTGACTTCAACTCTAGGAAGGTTAAATAATTCCGGCGAAATCAAGACTCAAACCCATATATCGGTCCCTAATGCCTCCTGTGTCACTGCTGTTTCACAAATGCTGTAGAGCTGTGAATGAAATACTGACCCCATTTCTGAAACACAATCTTATTTCACGCGAGAAAAAAAAAGCAAACTAGCTGCCTTTTAAACAACGGTATAGCGTTTGATTTTCAAATCTAAAATTCATCCTTAACCTCATCTCTTAGTTCCAGACAGAAACAAATAGATTAACGCAAGTAAGAAAAAGGAAGATTTTTAAATCATTTTAATAATGAAAAATACCTAAAACATCCTACAAAATCGAAAAAAATAATCTTAGGAATGCAATTTCACTTCGCACTTTGCTCTTAATAGCGCCAAACGACAGCAGTTGTGATCAATTTATCAGTATTACCAAGACAGAGATGTTCCTTATATATTTACATCTGCTTGTAGGAAAAGCGAATTACAGTATTTTTGGTGTGCGTACACATTCATCTTTACTACGCAGTTTCATTAAAATGAGGGAGCACTGTATTCAACTACTAGTGCCTTCCTTTTACTTCTTATGCCAACAGGTACGTTGTTAAACATACCACCACCTATTTCTATTTGAAGAACATACAGTATACTACAATACTAAAGAAATCCCAAAGTATCACAATACTCAAGACCTGGGATGATCAATGAGCAAATTTTTACCCCTACATAAGGGGCTGGCAAGGTTCCTTCAATTCGAGGTTGGTCTGGCAAAGCCCTAAATCTCCCCGCCTTTAACACCTCGATCATTAAATACCTCACTAGTGACACTCCCTGCCCGCGAGGTTCTGGAGGACCGTCCGTACCCCGATCGAAGAGAAGGCTGCTAAAGGCCAAAATCAGGGCTCAAGCCCCTTCCCCCAGGCCGCCGCACGTCCACAAGGAAGACGCACGGCCTGGCCCCGCCACATGTCACAAACCCCACCACGGGACGAAAAGGCCACCGGCAACGAAGGCCTGCGCCCGGCTCGCCTTATCACCCGCGGTCCCAGATCTCCCCGAGGGCCAGAAACCGAAGTCCGCAGTTTATTACCCTGATATTGGGCCGGCGAGTTTGCGGGCATTGTGAGCGGGGCACTGGAGGCCCGGCCCTAGTTGGCCGCCCTCGCCTGGCTGGTGAAGGGCTCATATCCAGCCCTGCTGCTCCCCAGCGCCCGAGTCCGCGCTACAGTATATTGGCCCCTTTGGCAAACCTGCAGGGCCCACTGCTTGAAATACCGCCCATCTTTTTTTTTTCCCTTTTGCGCTTGGTGAGTGGCGCAGTGAATGTTTATTGACTTGAATCAAACACTGCCTTTACGACCTCCCCTCCTCCCATTCCCTGTTCACCCTATGTGATGGCAGCGAGCCCTCCCCTTTAAGGGTCGGAGCCGATTCGTCCCAGACCATTGGTTCCTTGTGGTAGTTCAGTGTTGGTAGTGGTGTATTTTCTGCAGTCATGTCTTTTAAAATCGTGGCACTAATCTTTGGTAGTGTAGCTACAGATTTTGTGGTAAAAATGCATCCACTTAGAAAGAGGGAGGAAAATTGTGTGATGAATGGTCTGATAAGAATGAGACGAAACTTTAAAAAAACTGTAAATGTGGTAAACCAAGATGTTAAATGAATACTAAGGGAGTAGATTAGAGGAAAAAGCCAACATTTCTGTGGATTTAGGTGATATGTGGGTTTTGAATAAGGTATCAAACATGTAAGTTCCTCACCGGTAAATATAAGTTATTGAAACTTGGAGGTGTACTGGTAACACTTGTAAACTGACTTATTTTATTGGTTTGCTTAAGGAATTCATTGGATACAAATGATTTTAATAAATGAGGTGTGAAGTTTATGTGTATTTCTTTGTCATTTCATCTGGACGGTGTGCACTAGTCAGTATCATCTGTATTTCACTCAATGTTGGAGACTAACAGACTGGCCATGCTTCACTAATGTAAATTGTAAAATTGTAAAGATTATTATTGTTTAAAGTTGGTACATAAATGCCAGTCTAACTTTTTAAAATGTGATTTGAAGATTCACTATCTGGTGTGGGATAAGGTGAACAGACTAAGTTTGAGAAAATTGATTTGCCTTGTATAGAAAACTTTTTCTTCCCCCAACCTGTTTTGTACCTGTAGCATTATGGTTATGGGTGTACACATCCTAAAGCACTGGACTGCATAAGTTCAAATCCCAACCCTGTCTCTCACTACCTTTGTGGTCTTGAGCAATTCTGTTTTTTTTTTTTTTTTTTTGTCTGCTGGGCATGTGGGATCTAGTTTCCCAACCAGGGATCAAACCTGTGCCTCTTGCATTGGAAGCGGAGTCTTCAACCACTGGACTGCCAAAGAAGTCCTTGAGCATTTCTTTAACCTTGCCAAGCCTAGGTATCCTGTTTTTGTTTTTAGTCACTAAGCCCTGTCCTACTCTTTACTATCCCATGGACTGTAGCTCGCCAGGCTCCTCTGTCCATGGGATTTCCTAGACAAGAATACTGGAGTGGGTTGCCATTTCCTTCTTCAGGGGATCTTCCCCACCCAGGGATGGAACCGAGGTCTCCTGCATTGCAGGCAGATTCTTTACTGTCTGTAAAATGAAGAATACTCACTGCGTTTTTAAAAGAATTAAATGCAATAATGCCTCAGTTCCTAGAACATAGCATTCCATAATTGTTAGCTATTACATTCCATGTCTAAATCACTACTGCTATTATCTTTCTGGGGCTTATTACATAGGTCCCTTAAACATCTTCTGAGGTACATTCTACCCTAGAAGGATTGACTACCATTTTCCTGAGCTATGGCAGTCAGACCTTATAGAGGTAACTTCTCTACAGAAACCCCAAACCTGTCAAGAATGTTTCAGATTTTGGCAGACTGTGACTTCATCCCTACCCAGCACTGATAATATCATAAGAGGTGAGTGTGGCACCAATTTCTTAGGCTAAGCAGACCTTCCAAATTAGTGTCTTGTTGATGCTAGTAAAAAAAGACCACTAGTAAGTATTTTTTTTTTTAAGAATTGTTAGTTGATACTGTTTTTTAATGTACTTTCTCTGATTTGAGTTTCCAGATAATTTTCATTATCAGAAAATAATTATTGAGATTTTCTACATTAAAGACAATTTGATAGAGATTGTAGATACAAATAGAGAGACTATATTTTCTGAACTTAAAATCAGGACCAATGCTTTGACAGGGAAATTATTTGAAATTAGAACTTTTCTGACCAATTTAGACCCTATGATTGTCTTTTTTTGCATAGATTTCCCCCTTTTGACCTTTCTTTGCTGAACTTTCTATTCTTATGATCAACTCTGACATACCTTTTTGTGTATAAATATCTTTGTTCACCACTTGCCACACCAACCCATTAATTTCCATTTTTGAACTTCTCTAAAGTAAGGTCTTTACTATTATTAATTTATCCCCTTTTACTTTATAAATTTGTCTATCATTTGGTCATGGTCATAACAACTCTCTGCTCTTATGCTTAAATATTTCTTCAACTACCTGATAGGTTAGAATTCTCTTTCAGATGCTGATTTTTATAGTTTCTGTTTTCCCCATATCTTATCATTCACAACCTAACCTTCCAAGAAGCTTCTCTATGGTAAGGGCAATTTTATAGATATTCTCCACTTTGCATAAATGATGTGGTCTTGAAAAGATGTGGTTATATTTACTTTTTATAAATCAACTTATTTTTAAATGTAGTCATTTTTTAAACTTTTGAGGAACAACAGGTAATACCTAGGATCCTCTTATGCAGGGTGGGGGTGGGGGGAGTGTACCTAAATTGAAAACAAAAGATGCCAATTTCTTCTTAAATGGGAATTTTATTAACTCTGGTGAAGGGAACCTTGTGGCATCAACCAAATTGAAGATCTATTTAAAGTTATAGCTAACTCTTAAGTATACGGTACTTATTATTATTGAATAACAGTCTATAGTTTGAAGATTCTTCCGTCTAAGGAATATGTTACTTAAAAGGTCCTTTGCTTTAAATCTTTGATATAAAAAATTCTTTTTATTCTAAAAGTAAAAACCTTTGATTTAGTGAATTTAAATTTTCCCCTTTTCAGGAACAATTGAAAGGTGCTCCATTTAATAAATGAGCATCCAAGGCATGCTCGTGGTTGACTTCTGTTGGATTAGCAGCAGCAATAACTTTTGATCTCCAAAACCAGTAGAGAAAACAATATAAAAACCAATAAAAAGAATACCATCTTGAAACCTTCTCTGAGAAACTCTTTCTTAAGCTTAAGCTTGACAAGCTGATGGTATCACTGGTTCTAGGAAAATTATTCCTGCTCATATTGCTGCTCCAGAATATCTGGCCTGGTCAGAAACAATTCTCAGTTTATGGGACACTTGGATCCATGTATGAAACACCTTTCACAGTGTCAAAACATAGAGCTTTTAGTAAAAGCAACTGTCTTTTATTATTGATAGTACTAAAGGTTGGATTCACTGCTTATTACTGTAAATAGTTTTATGGGAACACAGCCAGGCCCATTAGTTTATGTATTATTTGTGTATGTCAGAGTTCTCCATAGGAACAGAACCAATAGTATACAATACATATCTGTCTATCCACAATTACAAACTATCTTCACTACAATGCCTAAATTAGAATTTGATTAAGTGACTTGATATTCTAGCCTCCCCAAGTTAGCACATAAAATTATCCATCGCAGTCTCTGACTGTTTTTATGTACAGTGGCAGAGATAAGTAGTTATGATAGAGATGATATGGCCCAGAAAGCCTAAAATATTTACTAGTTGTTTTTTTTTGTGGAGAGTTTGATAACCCCTGGAATAAACCATAAAACCAAATTGAACTGACCCGTGTCCCTTTAGTAAAGTCAAGCTGAACAGATATATAATAGCTTCAGATTGATAATAACCAAGACTATATATATACTCTGCCTCATGTCCATGTTGGACTACATTTTGTGAGACTTCAAGCAGAAGGGCATTTATTAATAAAAACTGACATGAATTCCTTGGATATGCCCTCTGGCAAGTTGATTGAAATGTCCTTTATAATCTTAATTTTTTTCTTGTCTACACTTGTTTGAAATTTTGTAATAATGTGTCATACATACTAGCTATTTTAGTATAGGCTGTTTTTTTCCCCCTTTCCCCTTTTTCTTCCCTTTCTATTTATCTCTCTTTTTTATTTACCTGTTTTGTTTAGCTCTCTTACCTCTATTTATTATTTCATAAACATTCTTGCAAATTTAGTATTTATTTTTTTTCTTCACTGTAATACAATATTAAAAGAATAGTTAACACATGCAGAGAGAGAAATACTGAGATTTTTTTTTTTCCATTTATTTGATAAAACAGCATCAAATTTCATGGGCATATTCATCTTAATTTTGCAATCAAAGGTACCTTTTTCTCTAAATCCTTATTTATATCAATTGTCCTTTCTTTTTATTTGTGTATTTATTTATCGCTGCGCTGTGTCTTTGTTGCTGCACATGGGCTTTCTCTAGTTGCAGTGAGCAAATGAGAGCTACTCTTGTTGCGATTCATGGGCTTCTCATTGCAATGGCTTCTCTTGTTGTGGATCACAGGCTTTAGGTATGCAGACTTCAGTCATTGTGGCATGAGGGCTCCGTAGTTGCAGGCTGCGGGCTCTAGAGTGAGGGCTCAACAGTTATGGCACATGAACTTAGTTGCCGCACAGCACGTGGAATTTTCCTGGACCAGAGATCAAACCTGTGACCCCTGCATTGGCAGGTGGATTCTTAGCCACTAGACCACCAGAGAAGTCCTACCATTTCTTTTCAGTGTCACAGATATTACTCCTCTGTCCTGCCTTCACCATGTTTCTTTAACTGTCTTCTGTCTGTTGTTCAGTCGCTAAGTCATGCCCTATTCTTTGCAACCCCATGGACTGTGGCGTGCTAGGCTCCCCGTCCTCCACTATCTCCCAGAATTTGCTCAAACTCATGCCGATTGAGTCAGTGATGCTATCTAATCATCTCATACTCTGCCAACCCCATTCTCCTTTTGTCTTCAATCTTTCCCATCATCAGGATTTTTTCCAGTGATTCAGCTCTTTGCATTAGATGACCGAAGTACTGGAGCTTCAGCTTAAGCAGCAGTCCTTCCAGTGAACATTCAGGGTTGATTTCCTTTAGGATTGACTGGTTTGATCTCCTTTGGTCCAAGGGTTTGGACCAAACTTAGTCCAAGCACCACAGTTTGAAAGCATCAATTCTTTGGCAATCAGCCATGTTTATGGTCCAACTCTCACATCTGTATATGACTACTGGAAAAACCATAGCTTTGATTATACAAACCTTTGTTGACAAAGTGATGTCTTTGCTTTTTAATATGCTGTCTAGGTTTGTCATAGCTTTTCTTTGAAGGAGCAAGCGTCTTGCCATTTATTTTATTTTGCCATGTTTTCATAGATACGTTCATATGGTAAAATATGTCTGTGATTTCTTTATAATTTTGGGGTTGTTAGCTAAACTTAAAAAATATTGCCTATTCCCAGATTGTATCATGTAATACCCTAGATTTTCTAGACTGTGTTTAATTAAACTGAAATAAATGTTTATTTCCACAATAAAAATCAAAGAAAAATCCCATCAGGCTTCTGGCAGGGTGAGAGAGAAAGGAACCAGTTTGAAATACACCAGAGCAGTCCATTCTTAACAAACAGTGCCCTCAGGGGAAACTAGTTAAGTTGACAGAGTATAACACAACATTGGAAATTGACTATCCTCCAATGTAAAAGAAAATTTAAAGAAAAAGAGAGAATGTAGAGTCCCCTAGATGAGAAAGATTTTTGAAAATGTTATTTTACTCCTAGAAAGCATCAGTTTCATATAAATTTTGTAGGAATAACCAAAAAATTAGCAAGAAATAAAGACATTTTAAGGCAGCTTTTTCCAATAGAATGCTGTCATATTATCTCAATATTTCTAAAATATTTAAGAAAAGTTATTAATAAAGATAATAAATTCTGAGGGATAAAATGTAAATTATATTAGTAAAAGAAAAAAGAAAAGATCAATGTCTTCATCCCTTAGGTTCCTGTTGATCTGATGGTTGAGCACTGTAGGCTAATTTTTACCACTGAAACAAAATTGGGAGTCTTTGCTATTGTTACTTCTCTTGCCTGATAACAGTTGTTTGTTCCTCCTCTTTTAAGGTGATTAATTACTGAAACCTGTTCAAAGGCAAGCATTGTGGCCAGGATTAGATCACAAAATGATTAATGTCAAAAATGTCTTCCCTTATGTCAAGAAAGCCATGCCTTGTTCTCTTTCTCCAGGGGCCCCCACCCTATCTGCTTACACAAAGACTGTGGGACAACTAGAAAAGGTTTAACGTGGATGTAATGGGACTATCAGAAGGAGAAGAAAGAAAAGAAGAACTATTTGAAAGAAAAATGACTGAGAATTTCCCCCAAATTAATGTTAGACCCCAAACCACAGATCCAGGAAACTCAGAGAACACCAAGCAGGGTAGATATTCCCCAAAACTACCTTGGCATATCACTTTCAATTTTAAAAAGTCAAAGATTAAAAAAAAAAAACAAACCTGAAATAGGACAGAGTTAAAAAAAAAATCTTACCTATAAAGGAACAAAATAATTACATCCAACACCTCCTTAGAAGCCACATAAACACAAAGACTGTGGTGTGGACTGAGATATCAAAACTGTTGGGAGAAAAAAACACCAATGTAGAATTCTGTATTATGTGAAATTACCTTCAAAACTGAAGGAAAAATTGACAAAAATTAAGAGAATTTGTTGCCTGTAGACCAGCCTTGCCAAAGAGAGAGAGAGAAATTCATTAGAGACAGGGAAAATAATATAGTTCAGAAACTCAAATCTACATAAAGAAACAAAGAACATCAAAGAACAAAAAAGTGAAGGTAAAATAAGAACTTTTATTTACTTTATTCTTAACTGAGCTCACAGCACTGTGTTAAAAATAATAATACCAACAATATATTCAGTTATGTATGTCTTATCTATGTATGTATATGCTTGTGTGTGTGTATGCTAAGTTGCTCAGTCATGTCCAACTCTGTGCGGCCCCATGGACTGTAGACTGTCAGGCTCCTCTGTCCATGGAATTTTCCAGGCTAGAGTACTGGAGTGGGTTGCCATTTCCTACTCCAGGGGATCTTCCTGACCCAGGGATTCAACTCTTGCATCTTCTACATTGGCAGGTGGATTCTTTATCACTAGTGCCACCTGGGAAGCCCACATATATGCTTAAGTATTCTCATATATTGGCATAGGAAATGACAACCCACTCCAGTATTCTTGCCTGGAAAATTCCATGGACAGAGGAGCCTGGCTAGCTTCAGTTCGTGGGGGCACAAAGAGTCAAACACAACTCAGCACAGAATTCTCATATATGTTTGTCTTGTTTTAGTCGCTAAGTCGTGTCCGACTCTTGTGACCCCATGGACTGTAGCCTTCCAAGCTTCTCTGTCTATGGGATTTTCCAGGCAAGAATACTGGAATGGGTTGCCATTTCCTTCTCCCGGGGATCTTCCCAACCCAGGGATAAGTGAAATGAATAATAGCAGTGAAACAAAGGATAGTAGGGAGAAATTAGAATTATTTTGTTATTATGAAGTATACTACATATGAAGTGGAGTAGTGTTATTTGAAAGTGCATTTGGACTGTTGCATATTAAAAACTCTAATAAAACCAATAAAAAATCAAAATATGAACTATAGCTGATGGACTAGGAAAGGAGACAAAGTGGAATCCTATAAAATGCTCATTTAAAACCACAAGAGAGAAAAAAAAAATAAAACCACAAGAGAGACAAGAGTAGTAGCTGCAGCACTGGAAAAATGGTGGAGGAAGAGCCAAGAAGAAAGATCCCTTTGGTTCCAGAGAATCTCCTGAAAAAGAAGAAGGCTTATTCAGGCCCTCAAAGCCACCCAGGCAAAACAGGCACTTTTGCAAAGGAAAGAGCAGAGGAAAGGAAAAGAGATCAAGTTTAAGTGACTAGAAAGGTTCATGCATGTCCTGGCGGCAACTACGGGACAGGGTGCAATTCAGATGGCTAAAAGTGAAACCTTGTGGCTTGGAAGTGCCAGACAAACATTCCTTGGCCTTTGTTGTACATATTGAAAGGATTAATGGGGTGAGTTCACTGGTGCAGAGGACAATTGAAAGACTTTGCCTGAATAAGATTTTCGGTGGTGTCTTTATGAAAGTGACCCCTCAAACCATAAAGACGCTTTGTATTGTGAAACCTTATGTGACCTGGGGATTTCCAAATCTGAAATCTGTTCAGGAACTCATCTTGAAATGTGGACAAGCCAAGGTCAAGAACAAGGTCATCCCTCTGACAGACAACACAGTGATTGAGAAGCACCTGGGGAAGTTTGATGTCATTTGCTTAGAAGACCTTATTCATGAAATTGCCTTCCCAGGGAAGAAGTTCCAGGTGATCTCAGGGTTCCTGCACACTTTCCAACTCTCATTGGCCCATCACACTACAAAGAATAGAGTGGGCTTCATCAGGGAAGTAGGCTCACCTGGCTATTGAGGTGAACGCATCAATTAGCTCATCTGGCAGCTGAACTAAACCCAGTGTACCTGAAAACACAGTGCGCTGAAGTGTGTGTTTTTGTTTTATGGAATTTTCACTCAGTGTCTTCAAGGAAGATTGTTTTCTGCTAGGATATATCTTCAGAAACTGGACGCAAAGGGTCAGGGAAAACATAGTGATGTTCACAAGACACTTCATCCCCCCTTAGTTTCAAGGAAAAGTTCCTGTGTGTTTTCTCTGGTAACCACTGTCCACCTCTGAAACCAGCGAAGGGCTCATGCCATGAAGAAGAAAGTCCTGTTTTATCACATGTATCCTGGGCTTTACTGTTGGTGAATGAACACCTACCTATGGATACAAGACAGCAGTGGACCAAGCCTAGGAGCATGTTGAACCTGGAATTTCCTGGGGCCTTGTTTTTGGAAAGAACTTGAAATTAGAATTAAATTAAACTAGAACTTGAAATTAAAATTAGAAGCACACACACACAGACACACACACACAGACACACACACACAAGACCATAAGAGGCAGATAAGAGAATACTGTGAACAGTTATATGCCAACAAATTGGACAACCTAGAAGACATGAACACATTTCTAGAAACATACATCCCATCAAAACTGAATCAAGATGAAATTGATAATTTGAACAGACCAATCACTAGAAGTAAATTTAAAAGTAAGTAATTTAAAAACTCATTCCAGCAACAGTCCAGGACTGGATGGCTTCACTGGGCAATTCCACCAAACAAAACTTATACCTGTTCTTCTCAAACTCTTCCAAAAGGTTGAAGAGGAGGGAGCTCTCCCAAAATCATTGTGTCAGACCACCATCACCCTAATAGCAAAGCCAGACAAAGACACTACCAAAAAAGAAAATTACAGGTCAATATTTTTGATGAATATAGATGTAAAAATCCTCAACAAAATTTTAGCAAACTGAATCCAACAACATATAAAAAGGGTCATGCTCTGTGATCAAGTGGGTTTCATTCCAGGGTCACCAGGATGGTTCAACATATGCAAATCAATTAATTTGATACATCACATTAACAACAGAAAAAGACAAAAATCACACGATCATCTCTATAGATGGAGAAAAAGCATTTGATAAAATTCAACAACAACAAAAATCAATATTTATTCCTGATAAAAACTCTTCCTAAAGTGAGTATAGAGGGAACATACCTCAACACAATAAAAGGCATTTGGGACAAGCCCACAGCCAACAAAATACTAAATGGTGAAAAGCTGAAAGTCTTCCTGGTAAATTCTGGAATAAGACAAGGATGCCCATTCTCACCACTACTATTCAACATTGTATTGGAAGTCCTAACCACATAAGTCAGAGAATAAAAAGAAATAAAAGGCATCCAAGTTGGAAGGGAAGGGGTAAAATTGGTCATTTAATACAGATGCCTGATACTGTATCTAGAAAACCCTAAAAACTCCACATAAAAACTATGAGAACTGTTAATTGAGCAGGATAAAAGAGTAATGTATAGAAACCTGTTGCGTGTCTTTACACTAGCAATGAAATACCAGAAAGGGAAAGTTAAAAAAAAAATTCTCTTTAAAATTGCATGAAAGAAGAAAATAGTCATAAATGTAGTAATCAAGGAGGTAAAAGATACATGTTTAGAACTATAAAAATTGGAAATTTAAGAGGATTCAAGGAAATGGAAAAAACCTATGCTCTTGGATTGGAAGAATTAATACAGTTAAAATGGCTGGACTACCCAAAGCAATCTACAGATTTAATGCAATCCCTATCAAATTACCCATAACATTTTTCATAGAGCTAGAACAAGTAATCCTAAAATTTATATAGAATCAGAAAAAACCGGTAACTGCCCAAGCAATCATGAGGAAGTGGAACAAAGCAGGTGGCATAATCCTTCCAGACTTCAGACAATACTGCAAAGCTACAGTAATCAAAACAGTGTGGTTTTGAGACAAAAACAGGCGTATTAATCAGTGGAACAGAAAAAAGAGCCCCAAGATAAATCCACACATACTGTGGTCAATTACTTGTCAACAAAGGAGGCAAGAATATACAATGGTGGAAAAACAATCTCTTTAGCAAGTGGTGTTGGGAAAACTGGACAGACACATGTGAATCAATGAAGTTAGATCACCCCCTCACAGCATACACAAAAATAAACTCAAAATGATTTAAAGACTTAATATAAGACATGACACCATAAACTCCCAGAAGAGAGCATAGGCAAATAGCCTCTTACATAAACTGTAGCAGTATTTCCTTAGCTCAGTCTCCCAAAGCAATAGAAATAAAAGAAAAAATAAACAAACAGGACCCAATCAAACATAGAAATTTTTACACATCAAACAAAATCATAAACCAAAAGACAATTAATGGGAGAAAATACTTGCAAACAATGCAACCCACAAGGGCTTAATTTCCAAAATATATTAATAGTTTATACAACTCATTGATGGAAAAAAAAATCAAAAAATGGGCAGAAGGAACTTCCTCAGTGGCACAGTGGATAAGAATCTTCCTGTCAATGCAGGGGACATGGGTTTGATCCCTGGTCTGGGAAGATTCCACATGCCACACAACAACTAAGCCTGTGCACCACAGCTACTGAGCCCATGCTCTGGAGCCTCTGAGCTGCAACTGCCAGGCCCTAGAGCTGCAGCTACTGGAGTTTGTGTCCCCTAAAGCCCATGTGCTGCAACTACTGAGCCTATGTGCTACAACTACTGAAATCTGAATGTCTAGAGTCTGTGATCCACAACAAGAGCACCCACTGCAATGAGAAGTCCATGCACTGCAACAAAGAGTAACACCCATTTGCCACAACTAGAGAAAGCCCATGGAAAGCAATGAAGACCCAGTGCAACCAAAAATAAATAAATTTAATAATAAAAAAAGAACCAACAAATGGGCAGAAGACCTAAATAGACATTTCTCCAAATGATATACAGATGGCTAGCAGACACATGAAAAAATGCTCAGCATTACTAATTATTAGACAAATGCAGATCAAAACTATCATGAGGTATCACCTCACTCCAGTGAGAAAGGCCATCTTCAAAAAGTCTACAAATAAATGCTGAAAAGAGTGTGAAGAAAAGGGAACCCTTTTATGTTGGTGGAAATGTAAATTGGTGCAGTCACTATGGGAAGCTCCTTAAACTGAAAATGAAGTTACCACATGATCCAGCAGTTCCATTCCTGGGCATATATCCAAAAAGAAATGAAAACTCTAATTGGAAAAGATACATGCACCCCAGTGTTCATAGCAGCACTATTTACAATAGCCAAGATACAGAAGCAACCTAAGTGTCTATCAACAGATGAACAGATAAAGAATATGTGATATATATATATATATATATATATACACACACATATACATGTAGTGAAATATTAGTCATTTAAAAGAGAGTGAAACAATGACATTTATAGCTATGTGGATGGATGTAGAGATTATTAAGCTAAGTGAAATAAGTCAGAAATTGATAAATATTTTATGCTATCACATATATGGCTTCTGAAAAATAGCAGAAATTGATCTATTTACTAAACAAGAACAGAGTCACAAATGGAAAACAAATTTATGATTACCAAAGGGGGAGGGGGGAGGAATAAATTGGGAGTATGGAATTAACAGATACTCGCTACCACACTATATATATGCATACTATATAAAGTAAATAAACAATAAAGTTTTACTGTGTAGCACAGGAAATTATATGCAATATCTTGTAATAAGCTATAATGAAAAATAATTTTTCGAAAAGAGTGTAAGGGCTTCCCTGGCGGCTCAGTAAAAAGAATCTACCGCCAGTGCAGGAGACATGGGTTTGATCCCTGATCCTGGAAGAATCCACGTAGTGCTGAGCAACTACTGAGCCTGTGATCTAGAGCCTGAGAGCCACAACTACGGAGCCCATGTGCTGCAACTACTGAAGCCCACATGGCATAGAGCTGGTGCTCCACAGTAAGCAAAGCAACCACAATGAGAAACCCTAGCACCTCAACAAACAGTAACTCCCACTCACTGCAAGTAGAGAAAAGCTCATGCACCAACAAAGAAAAGCACAGGAAAAATAAACTTTAAAAATTTAAAAAAGACTATATGTGTGTGTATCTCCAAATTATCACTTTGCTGAAACTAAACTAATCATCACAACTGAAACTAATGAAATATTGTAAATGAGCTATACTTCAAACATACAAGGCAGAAAAGGAGTTCAGTTCAGTTCAGTCGCTCAGTCGTGTCCGATTCTTTGTGACCCCATGAACCGCAGCATGCCAGGCCTCCCTGTCCATCATCAACTCCCAGAGTTTACCCAAACTCATGTCCATTGAGTCGGTGATGCCATCCAACCATCTCATCCTCTGTCGTCCCCTTCTCCTCTTGCCTTCAATCTTTCCCAACATCAGGGTCTTTTCCAATGAGTCAGCTCTTCACATCAGGTGGCCAAAATATTGGAGTTTCAGCTTCAACATCAGTCCTTCCAATGAATGCCCAGGACTGATCTCCTTTAGGATGGACTGGTTGGATCTCCTTGCAGTCCAAGGGACTCTCAAGAGTCGTCTCCAACACCACAGTTCAAAAGCATCAATTCTTCGGCGTCAGTTTTCTTTATAGTCCAACTCTTACATCCATACATGACTACTGGAAAAACCATAGCTTTGACTAAATGGACCTTTGTTGACAAAGTGATGTCTCTGCTTTTTAATGTGCTATCTAGGTTGGTCATAACTTTCCTTCCAAGGAGTAAGTGTCTTTTAATTTCATGGCTGCAGTCACTATCTTTAGCTGTATGTGAACGGAGAACTTCCAGATGTACCAGCTGGATTTAGAAAAGGCAGACGAACCAGAGATCAAATTGGCAACATCTGTTGGATCATAAAGAAAGCTAGGGAATTCCAAAAAAACATCTACTTCTGCTTCATTGACTATGCTAAAGCCTGTGCCTGTGTGGATCACAGCCAACTGTGAAAAATTCTTCAAGAGATGGGAATACCAGACCACCTTACCTGTCTCCTAAGAAATCTGTATGCAAGACAAGAATGAACAGTTAAAACCGGACATTGAACAACGGACTGGTTCCAGATTGGGAAAGGAGTACGTCAAGGCTATATATTGTCACCCTGCTTATTTAACTTATATGCAGAATACATCATGCAAAATGCCAGGCTGGATGAAGCACACACTGGAATCAAGATTGCTGGGAGAAATATCAATAACCTCAGATATGCAGATGATGTCATTCTACTGTCAGAAAGTGAAGAGGAACTAAAACGGAACTAAGAGCCTCTTAATGAGGGTGAAAGAGGAGAGTGGAAAAACCTGGCTTAAAACTCAACATTCAGAAAACTACAATCATGGCATCTGATTCCATCACTTCATGGCAAATAGAAGGGGAAACAGTGACAGATTTTATTTTCTTGGCCTCTAAAATCTCTGCGGATGGTGACTGCAACAAGGAAAGATGCTTGTTCCTCGGCAAAAAAGCTATGACAAACGTAGACACCGTGTTAGAAAACAGAGACATCACTTTGCTGACAAAGGTCCGTCCTGTCAAAGCTGTGATTTTACCAGAAGTCATGTACAGATGTGAATTTTGAACCATAAAGAAGGCTGAGCACCAAAAAATTGATGCTTTCAAATTGTGAGGCTAGGGAAGACTCTCGAGAGTCCCTTGGACTGCATGGAAATCAAACCAGTCTATCCCAAGGGAAATCAACTCTAAATATTCACTGTAAGGACTGATGCTGAAGCTGAAGTTTCAATATGTGGCCACCTGATGTGAAGAACCAATTCATTTGAAAAAACCCCAATGCTGGGAAAAATGGAGGCCAAGAGGAGAAGGGGGCGACAGGATGAGATGGTTGGATGGCATCACTGACTTGATGAACGTGAGTTTGAGCAAACTCTGAAAGATAGAGAAGGACAGGGAAGCTTGGCATGCTGTAGTTCGTGGGGTTGCAAAGAGTCAGACATGACTTAGGGATTGAACAGAAACAACAGTGGGATCCTCATAATGGAATTAGCAGTGGCCACAGGACTGGAAAAGGTCAGTTTTCATTCCAATCCCTAAGAAAGGCAATACCAAATAATGATCAAACTACCGCACAGTTGCACTCATCTCACATGCTAGTAAAGTAATGCTTAAAATTCTCCAAGCCAGGCTTCAGCAATACATGAACCATGAACTTCAGATGTTCAAGCTGGTTTTAGAAAAGGCAGAGGAACCAGAGATCAAATTGCCAACATTCGCTGGATCATCAAAAAAGCAAGAGAGTTCAGAAAAACATCTGTTTATGCTTTATTTACTATTCCAAAGCCTTTGACTGTGTGGATCACAATAAACTGTGGAAAATTCTTCAAGAGATGGGAATACCAGACCACCTGACCTGCCTCTTGTGAAACCTGTATACAAGTCAGGAAGCAACAGTTAGAACTAGACATGGAACAACAGACTGGTTCCAAATAGGTAAAGGAGTACATCAAGGCTGTATATTGTCACCCTGCTTATTTAACTTATATGCAGAGTACATCATGAGAAAGGCTGGGCCGGAGGAAGCACAAGCTGGAATCAAGATTGCCGGGAGAAATATCAATAACCTCAGATATGCAGATGACACCACCCTTATGGCAGAAAATGAATAAGAACTAAAGAGCCTCTTGATGAAAGTGAAAGAGAAGAATGAAGAAGTTGGCTTAAAGCTCAATATTCAGAAAACTAAGATCATGGCATCTGGTCTCATCACTTCATGGGAAATAGATGGGGAAACAGTGGAAACAGTGGCTGACTTTATTTTGCGGGGCTCCAAAATCACTGCAGATGGTGATTGCAGCCATGAAATTAAAAGACGCTTACTCCTTGGAAGGAAAGTAATGACCAACCTAGACAGCATGAAAAAGCAGAGACATTACTTTGTCAACAAAGGTCCATCTAGTCAAGGCTACGGTTTTTCCAGTAATCACGTATGGATGTGAGAGTTGCACTGTAAAGAAAGCTGGGCACAGGAGAATTGATGCTTTTGAACTGTGGTCTTGAAAGTCTCTTGGACTGTAAGAAGATACAACCAGTCCATCCTAAAGGAAGTCAGTCCTGGATGTTCATTGGAAGGACTGATGCTGAAGCTGAAACTCCAATACTTTGGCCACCTGATGTGAAGAGCTGACTCATTTGAAAAGACCCTGATGTTAGGAAATATTGAAGGCAGGAGGAGAAGGGGACAACAGAGGATGAGGTGGTTGGATGGCATCACCAACTCGATGGACATGAGTTTGGGTAAACTCTGGGAGTTGATGATGGACAGGGAAGCCTGGCGTGCTGTGGTTCATGGGGTTGCAAAGAGTTGGACACGACTGACTGACTGAACTGAAGGAGAGGAAGTGAATCATGTGAGCATACAATGAGAAAGGAACTGTCAGCAAACCAGAAAGTGGAGCCTCACTGGTCACCAAATCTGCAGATACCTTGATCTTGGACTCCCTAGCTTCCAGAATTGTGATAGATGTCTGTTGTTTAAGCCATCCAGTCTATTTGTCCTAGAACCCAAGCTAATTAAATAAAATAGTATAGAATAAATAATAATCAAAAGTAGTAATAAATAAATAGTATGAAAAGATTATGTTAAATGGAAATTACAATTAGTCACATTTACTCTTTTATAGTTATTTTATAAATTGCAAGTCTGATATCAGGAAAAAAAGTAGTATCTTTGAATTGCCATACTTTATTATTTAAATAACAGTCTTTGGGGTAGAAATTGCCATCTGCAAATAAATTGTCAATAGCAAGTGAAGTGAAACAAAAACAATTAAATTATTTATTTTATATTATACATGCATGAGTAGCAATTCATTGAATTATGGCATCTTTGTATAATTTGAAAGGAGCAAATGGACAGTTAAAAAGTTTATAGATACCTGTTTTGAAAAAGATTTTTAAGTGATTCAGTTGAAAGTATGCATTCATTCTCTAAATTTCATTAAAATAACCATTATTGGGAATTCCCTGGTGGTCCACTGGTTGTGCAATGTGCTCAGTTGTGTCCGACTCTTTGCAACCCTATGGACTGTAGCCCACCAGCATTCTCTGTGGATTTTCCCTGCAGGAATACTGGAGTGGGTTGCCATTTCCCTCTCCAGGGGATCTTTCCTACCCAGGGATGAAACTGACATCTCCTGTATTGCAGGCAGTTTCTTTACCACTGAGCCACCAGGGAAGCCCAGTCCAGTGGTTAGCAATTTGCATTTTTACTGCAGGAGCTGGTGCGATATCCCTTGTTGGAGAACTAAGATCCTACAAGCTGTGCTGAGCTGACCCCCAAAAATTCTTAATTATAATTTTTTCAGATGCACTATTGCTCTTTTTTTATCTTCTTGGGAGAGGTGTATTTTTTACATCTTATTTTTAAATACAAAATGCAGACTCTTCATAATATATGAATCAAACTTTATATATATCATTCAAAATTATTATAGATGTTTAAAATATGATGTAGAAATATAGTATTAATGCCAAATTCTCAAAGCTTTTTAAAAGATCATTTATCTAAAAGGTGAACAGCTGGCTATCTAGCATTACTTGTATTTTTGATTTATTTAAAATAATTTTAAGGTGAGTTTAATAAATTTAAGATAGATTCCTTAGTTTAAGACAGGTGGCAAGATAAAGAATTTGAGAACTTTATGTCCATATCCTTTGAGGTGTTATAATCTAACATGTATATAGTATGCTTTTCATCGATATTTTGAAAGTATCTTGAAATAGTTTTCTATTTTAAATACTTTGAAAGTTTTATTAGGATAACTTGATTAAGTGATTTTTACTGATAATGAGACATAGTATTCACAGCTCAAATATTTCAGACTTGAGAGACAATTTGAAGGTGGATACTTTTTCATTGCTTCACATTTTTTTAAGATTTTTTATATGGACCATTTTTAAAAGTCTTTATTGAATTTGTTACATATTGACTCTGTTTTATGTTTTGTTTTTTCAGCTACAAGTTATGTGGGATGGTAAAGAATCCTCCTGCCAATGCAGGAGACATGTAAGCCGCAGGTTTGATCCCTGGGTCTTGAAGATCCCCTGTAGGAGGAAATGGCACCCTACTCCAGTATTCTTGCCTGGGAAATCCCATGGACAGAGGAGTCTGGTGGGCTACAGTCCATGGGGTTGCAAAGAGTCTCACATAGCTGAGAATGCTTACAACAACAATGTGGGATCATAGCTCCAGACCAGAGATTGAACCTGAATCCCCTGCATTGGAAGGTGAAATCTTAACCACTGGACTGCTGGTGAAGTGCCGTTCACAGCTTTAAATTTTGAACAGTTTCTAAAGATTATTATCTATTTGGCCTTTTTCTACCAGTAATGAGTTTGCATTGTAATGCCACGTGAGTAAAAGTCCCTGGACTGTTGGCTTCTGTGGTTGAGATAAGCAGCTAAGTGTCTAGCAATTATGAGTTGATAGAACGTGTTGTAATACAAGATGAATCAAATCAGTTGTAGGCTTTGTGGATGTGACATTGCAACTAGACCTAGCAGTAGGGGTGAGATTCAAATAAAAAGAAGTGATAAGTAGCATTTGGGATAATTGATTAATCAAAACGTGGTGGCAAAATGCTAAAGGATATGTATCCACTGGAATTTATTACAAGCTCCATGAAGAATAGAATTTGAAAATTCTGTCTTCTGATCAGAAGACCATCCTTGCAAGATGTAGGCACTTCGTAAATGTTAAATAAATGGGCAAATGAGATACTGGGGTTTTGTTTTTTGTAAGGTGCTTAAAGTGGTAATTATCTGGTAGTAGTACACATGCCTTAAATACATTTTAGACAGAGTAAATATTGTTGCTGAGAAATCTTTAGTTCAGGATACTATTTAATTATATCAGAAATGTTTATTGCCATTGGAAATTTTAAAATTATCATTAGTGCCTTCAGGTACAGCTATAAAATGAATAGACAGATTTTAATTCCCAGGAACATTAAAAAAGAAAGCTTTGATTCAAGGTAGTATTAAAAGTAGACTCACCATTATATGAAAATATGATAGGAAGGGCTAAACATTTTTATTATGTGATGCAGCAATAGCTTAGATTAAAGTATTTTATATTTAGAAGAAAAAGACTGTAATACTTTATATAATATATACTGTTTGATAGAAAGGGATAAATATTTTTATATATATGATAGAGGAATACCTTTTAGTGAAATATTTTTATATTGAGGGTAGTATATTTTTGGAGATACTCTTAGTATCTTAGCAAGATACTCTCTGGTCTGGAGATACTCATAAAATACCATGAATGCTCTTGCAGTGATTGTTAGCATAGTAACACGTACTAGGCAATATTATAATTACTGGTAATTTGCTTTGTGTCTTTTCTTTTTAATATATCAGAGTATTTTACAAACACTAATTAAACCTTTCAAAACCTCTCATAATAGTTATCAAATTAATTACATATCTCATACGCAAAAGCAAAAGCTGAGTGGCGAAAGTAGTTATGATCACATACTATGTAGCTGATGGAAAAAGAGTAGTCCCAAATTCTCAGTAATCAGTTCTAACTCCTATATGAAATAAAGTCAGTACTTTAAAAAATAAGAAAGAAAAATCAGTACAGTGATGCCTAAGGATTGCTATTGTAGTTTCAAGTATAAAAATACTAAGTCACAGCAATTTAAAGAAATATCTTTACAAATAACAAATTTTGGAGAGGATGTGGAGAAAAGGGAACTCTCCTACACCGTTAATGTGAATGTAAATTGGTGCAGCCACTGTGAAAAACAGTATAGAGGTTCCTCAAGAAACTAAAAATAGAACTACTCCAGGCAATTCCACTCCTGGTATGTATCTGGAAGAAACAGGAACACTAATTTGAAAAGATACCCCAATGTTTGTAGTAGCCCTGTTTACAATAGCCAAAATGTAGAAGCAACCCAAATGCCCATTAACAAACAAATGGATAAAGAAGGTATCCATGGTATGTGTATACAATGGACTATTGCTGTGCTTTGCTATGCTAAGTCTCCTCAGTCGTGTCCAACAATTTGTGACCTCATGGAGACCACCAGGCTCCTCTGTCCTTGGGACTCTCTCAGCAAGAACACTGGAGTGGGGTTGGTTGGGTTGGGTTGCATACCTTCCTCCAGGGGATCTTCTCGACCCAGGGATTGAACCCACATCTCATGTCTCCTGCATTGGCAGTCAGGTTCTCTGCCACTAGCGCCACCTGGAAAGCCCGCAGGAGGCTATTAACTCAGTCTTAAAAGAAATTCTGCCATTTGCAACATGGATTGACCTTGAGGTTATTATGCCTAATGAAATAAGTGAGACAGAGAAAAACAAATGCTGTGATATTACTTATATTTGAAGTCTAAAAAATAATACAAATGAATGTACATGCAAAACAGAAGCAGATTCCCTGATATTGAAAGCAAATTAATGATTATCTTATGGGAAAGGGAAGCAGAGGGGCCGTGGGATTAAGAGAGATAAACTACAGTGTATAAAATAGATAAGCAACAAGGATATATTGTATTTAGCACAGGGAATTATACCATTATCTGTATTTTTTTATAATTTTTTTTTATTTTTGGCTGTGCTGGATGTTCGTTGCTGTGCGGGCTTTTCTCTAGTTGCGGCAAATGGCTTCTCTCTAGTTGGCGGTGCACGGGCATCTTACTGTGGTGGCTTCTTGTTGCATAGCACAAGCTCTAGGGCACACGGGCTTCAGTAGTTGTGGCATGTGGGCGCAGTAGTTGCGACTCCTGGGCTGTAGAACAGAGGATCAGTAGTTGTGGTACGAGGGCTTGGTTGCTCTGTGGCATGTGGGATCTTCCCAGACAAGGGAAGAGATCAAATCCATGTCTCTTGCATTGGCAGGCAGATTTTTTTTTTTTTTTTTTAACTACTGGGACACCAGGGAAGCCCCTAGCCATTATCTTATAATACCTTTTAATGGGATATAATCTGTAAAAGTACTAAATCGCTATGCTATATACATGAAACTAACATAATATTATAAATCAACTGGATTTCAATTAAAACATAATAAAAGGATAAATATCTTTACTAAAATAAGTGTTTCAACTTAATTTCTGTTAAATATAGATGAATGTATATAGGTGTTTATATTTTAAAATATGGTAATTTCATTTGATGGGCTCAGTGGTAAAGAATCCATCTTCCCATGCAGGAGATGTAGGAGGGGTGGCTTTGATCCCAGGGTTGGGAAGATCTCCTAGAGAAGGAAATGGTAACCGCTCTGGAGTATTACCTGGGAAATCCTGAGGACAGTTGAGCTACATCCATGGGCTCGAAAGAGTTGGACACGAGTTAGTGACTAAACAACAACAGCAATTTCATTTTTTTTAATTTAGTTTTAATTAAAGGATAATTGCCTTTACGGTATTGTGTTGGTTTCTAGCCATTTCATTTAATTATTTTATTTTTAATATGGTCATTAGGTTTTTGACATGTGATCTATTCTGGTAAGCAAAGCTCAAGAAAAGTCAAAAGTAGCATAGACTGTGAATCAAATAGTCTCTCATATAGACAGTGTAATAAACTACTGATTTATTAAGCTTGAGTATTTAAAGAGAAAAATTTTTTCCTGGTAGAAAGAGAGCTGTAAACAAAAAAAAATATAGCTCCTTTTGGATATAGAATTTTTGCTTTATTTTGTATTTTAGTTAACAGGTTTTTTTCTTCCGCTATTGTCAGCACCGATTAGATCACATCATTTATTAGTTGTTTGAATATCATAGTAGAAGTACAGTATATTTAATAAGAATTCACCATATAGTATATTGACCATTGAATCAATGAAGATTAGCTATTTGCAATATCATCCTCAAGTAATATTACTTGAGTAAACATAACCCAAACCACTAAGAAGCCAACAGTCCTTCATCCAGAAAAAAACGAAATGTTTGTAAAAATATTAAAAGATTGATTGGGTAACTGAAGTAACAACAATACACAAATCTGAATTTCCCCATGCATCCTTCAAAAAAACAGTAAAGAAGAACATAAAACTACATATAACCCAGGTCTTACTATAACTAGAACACAGAATATTCAAATTTGAGGTTGTCTGTAAGTAGAAAAATTAATATGAAATCATTCACACTCTGTGAAGGCCTTGGTGGAGAGCCATGGTGGTCTGGGAAAAATTGCACATGATAAGAGACAAACTAATTATAGGCTTTAAGGCTGATCTAAAATCACTTCCAGGAAAACTAATTTCTCCCTGAATACTGAAAAACATCCTGATAGACAAGAATAATACAGAAAAGAGACTTACAAGTTTGCATAGGACTCAAAGAGACAGTTTTGGAAAGTCAACTCTTGGAGAGAAGAGGGTTAAAAAGGAAGGGATAAATGCCTTTTGGAAACTAAACAGTTAAATTTAGGGTCCTACAAAGCAGAAGGATATTTTTAAAAATAGGAGGACGAATTGTTCACAGAACCCAGCTCCTGAATCGAATCAGTAAAGAAACCATACTTAACCTAAAGCAGAGGACATTTTTGAAACTAGGAATCTTATAAACTTCCCCAAATGGCCAGTTCTTTTCACAGATATGCAGAAGTTGACAGCAACTTGAACTATATATAAAGAAAATAGAAAGTGAGGATAAAAAGAGTTTAGTTGATGAAAGTATCTATTACCTACCCCCACATTCCCAAAAATGGCATACAGATAAGCACATAGATCCATGGAATAAAATTGAAGGTCTAGTAATTAATAAACACTTATCCTTATGATCAGTTTATTTTTACTAAGAATGCCAAGACAATTCAATGGGGGAAAATAGTATTTTCAACAAATAGTGCTGGGACAAATGGATGTCAACTTGCAAAGGTAGTATATGTGGAAAACCCTAGAGCAAAGATCAGCAAAGTAGCCAAACATCCACATCTGGTTGTATCATTTATGTATTGGCTGTAGCCATTTTTGCCCTACATTGACAGAATTTATAGCTATGATAGAAATGGTTTGGCCCATAAAGTTGAAAATATTCTATCTGATATTGTACAGAGAAAGTTTGTGGACTCATGCCCTAGAGAATTAATCATAAAATTAACACAAATAATAAAATAGTAACTAGCGGGATATAAAATTAACATTCAGAACTCAATATTCTTTATATGTGCAGATATTTACCAGTTAGAGGATTATAGTTTTAGGGAAAACCCCAGTTAAATAATAAAAAGATAAATCAGTTCAGTTCAGTCGCTAAGTCGTGTCCGACTCTTTGCGACCCCATGAACTGCAGCACGCCAGGCCTCTCTGTCCATCACCAACTCCTGGAGTCTACCCAAACCCATGTCCATTGAGTCAGTGATGCCATCCAACCATCTCATCCTCTGTCGTCCCCTTCTCCTCCCGCCCCCAATCCTACCCAGCATTAGGGTCTTTTCCAATGAGTCAACCCTTCGCATGAGGTGGCCAAAGTATTGGAGTTTCAGCTTCAACATCAGTCCTTCCAACGAACACCCAGGACTGACTTCCTTTAGGATGGACTGGTTGGATCCTCCTTGCAGTCCAAGGGACTCTCAAGAGTCTTCTCCAACACCACAGTTCAAAAGCATCAATTCTGTGACACTCAGCTTTCTTCACCGTCCAACTCTCACATCCATACATGACTACTGGAAAAACCATAGCCTTGACTAGACGGACTTTTGTTGGCAAAGTAATGTCTCTGCTTTTAAATATGCTATCTAGGTTGGCCATAACCTTCCTTCCAAGAAGTAAGCGTCTTTTAATTTCATGGCTGCAATCACCATCAGCAGTGATTCTGGAGCCCAAAAAAATAAAGTCTGACACTGTTTCCACTGTTTCCCCATCTATTTCCCATGAAGTGATGGGACCAGATGCCATGATCTTAGTTTTCTGAACGTTGAGCTTTAAGCCAACTTTTTCACTCTCCTCTTTCACCTTCATCAAGAGGCTCTTTAGTTCTTCTTCACTTTCTGCCATAAGTACTTGGGAATAAATGTAACACACGTAGAAAAACTATTTGAGAAAAACTTTAAAACACATCCAAAAGACACAAAACTTGACTTGAATGATGAAATTAATGAAAACACAATTCTCCCTAATTTATAATTTTCACATAATTTCTATAAAAAAATAGCTACTGCTTTTTTTTTATAGAACTAGACAAGTTGATAGAGAATTCACATGGAAACACAAATTCATAAAAATAGCCAGGAATTTTTGCAAGCAAGAATCATCAGTGATGCCTACAACTAATGCCTGAAGAGGTGATGACGAGAAGGATGTTTTTGCAGTGTCAAAGTAACTTCCCCACAAGGTACTTACTAATCATTAATGGAAAAAAAATAGTAACTTTACAGTGGAGATATCACCATTACTACTGTCAGAATTAATATTGTTATTAATAGGACAAACAGACATCATGCATCCTGATATAATGCACTGAAAAGAGCTTGACATCACTTCTGTGGCCTTCCTGCAAAAATACGTAACCTGAAACATGAAGTGTCAGTCAAACTCAAATTGAGGGGCATTTCACAAAATAAATGGCCTATATTCTTCAAAAATATCAAGGTCAAGAAAGATGAAGAATGAGGAACTTGTTCGAGATCAAAGAATACTTAAGAGATATGACATTAACTACAGTTCTTACTTGGGAATAGATCATGGGCCAAGACAGAAACATTTACTTTAAGATTTTATTCTCTTCTTGTTATCAAGGACATTAGTGGAACAATTGGTAAAATACGAAGGTCTGTAGTTTGGATAGTACTGTATTAATGGCGATTACCTTATTTTGATAAATACACTTTTTAAGAAAATACACTGAAATATTTAGCAGTAAAGGGGAATGATGTCTGCAGCTTGTTATTAAATTCAAAAAAAAATCTGAAGGAGAAAGAGACTGATAAAGCAAATGGGGTAAAATGTTAAAGAGTTTGGGAAATCTGAAGTATATATGAAAATTCTTTATACTTTTTAAGAAACAAACTTTTTACTTTAGGATAATTTAGCATTTACAGAAAATTTGAAAAGGTGGTACACCCTTTACCCAATTTCAGTTTCCTCTAGTTTCATTTTAAATTACTGTGGTACATTTTTCAAAACTAAGAAATCAACATTGGAACATCACTGTTAACCTCAGACTTTATTTAAATCTCACCCATTTTGCATGAATTTTCCTCCAAACTCCAGATTTCAATCACATTTCACTAATTTTTCCTTTAATGTCCTTTTTCTGCTCCAAGATCCAATCAAGGATACCACCTTGCATTTAATTCATCATCTCTCCAAATCTCTTCTGGTCTGTGACAGTTTCATTCTTTCCTTATTCATGATTTTAATATTTTTGAGGAGTCTTGGTAAAATATTTCTGTGATGTCTCTCAATTTTGGTTTTCTTATTTCTCATAATTAGACTGGGGTTATTTCTTTTTTAAGATTACTACAGAGGTGAAGTACCCTTCTCATCTCATTATGTCAGAGAGAAGATGCTATCAATAGGGTAATGCTAGTGATGTAAACCTGATACCTTGGCTAAGGAAGTATCTTCTAGGTTTCTTCTCTATAAAGTTCCAGTTTTTCCCTCAGTCTATTTGTAGGGGAGTCACTAACTCCAGCCCACTCTCAAAGGAAGGGGCATGGGGCAGGTGGCAGGTTTAAAACTGACCTTCCAGACAGGAGAGTTTCTATATATTATTTGGATTCCTCTGTAGGGAAGATTTGACTATTCTCCCCTACTTATTTATGTATCATTGGTTTATATTTGTACAGCTTCGCTTACTTTTATTTTGGGGGTTATAATCTAATAAATCACTGCTGATGGTGATCACAGCCATGAAATTAAAAGACACTTACTCCTTGGAAGGAAGGTTATGAACAACCTAAATAGCATATAGAAAGCAGAGACATTACTCTGCCAACACAGGTCCGTCTAATCAAGGCTATGGTTTTTCCAGTAGTCATGAATGGATGTGAGAGATGGACGGTGTAGAAAGCTGAGCGCCGAAGAATTGATGCTTTTGAACTGTGGTGTTGGAGAAGACTCTTGAGAGTCCCTTGGACTGCAAGGAGATCCAACCAGTCCATCCTAAAGGAGATCAGTCCTGGGTGTTCATTGGAAGGACTGATGTTGAAGCTGAAACTCCAATACTTTGGCCACCTCATGCAATGAGTTGACTCATTGGAAAAGACCCTGATTCTGGGTAGGATTGGGGGCGGGAGGAGAAGGGGACGACAGAGGATGAGATGGTTGGATGGCATCACCGACTCGATGGACATGCGTTTGGGTAGACTCCGGGAGTTGGTGATGGACAGGGAGGCCTGGCGTGCTGCGATTCAGTTCAGTTCAGTTCAGTCGCTCAGTCGTGTCCAACTCTTTGCAACCCCATGAATTGCAGCATGCCAGGCCTCTCTGTCCATCACCAACTCCCGGAGTCTACCCAAACGCATGTCCATCGAGTCGGTGATGCCATCCAACCATCTCATCCTCTGTCGTCCCCTTCTCCTCCCGCCCCCAATCCTACCCAGCATTAGGGTCTTTTCCAATGAGTCAACCCTTCCCATGAGATGGCCAAAGTATTGGAGTTCCAGCTTCAACATCAGTCCTTCCAATGAACACCCAGGATTGATGGGGTCACAAAGAGTCGGACACGACTGAGTGACTGAACTGAACTGAACTGAATCTAATAAACACTTTGTTGTGTCACTTTGATTATCTGGAGTTCTGATAGACTTTTTTTTTTATTTTATTCATATATTTTTGGTTGTATTGGGTCTTCATTGCTGTTCAGGCTTTTCTGTAGTTGCAGCAACCGGGAGCTGCTCTCTATTTGTGGTATGTGAGCTTCTCATTGCTTTGACCTCTCTTGTTGCAGAGCATGGGCACTAGGGCATTTGGGCTTCGATAGTTGCTGAACGTGAGCTCAGTAATTGCAGCTCCCAGGCTCTAGAGCACAGGCTCAGTAGTTGTGGTACACAGGCTTAGTTGCTCAGTGGCACGTGGAATCTTCCTGGACCAGAGATCAAACCTGCATCTTCTGCGTTGACAGGCAGATTCTTTACCACTGAGCCACCAGTGAAGCCCCTCTTGTGGCCTTTTGATATGTCCCCATCCTTTTGGTTTGTGAGCATTCCCTTGCTTTCTGGTGGTACAAAATGCTTCTGCTTTGTCTTGTATTTTCCCTGCTGTAGCTCTACAATCTGTTGTTTCTTCCAAACCCTTAGCTTTTTTTAAAAAAAAATGATATTTAGAAATCACTTTCTTGGCACTGAGTGGATGTACTGTTTTGTAACTTGCCTTTAAGCCTGAAATTATTTCAAAATCAAAAAATTGAGTTAAAAATTATAAAATGCACATCCTGTTGATTATTATAAGTATTCTACCTTAGTTAAACTATTATGTCAGATATCAAATGTTATATATTAAAATTCATAGGTACGCATTCTTAAATAAATTATATTTTTCTTGGTGTCTATAAATTATTAATAAAAATTCTACAACCTCAGTAGAACAGTTTTGTATGTTTCAGCTACACCTTTTAAATAGAGTCGAAACACTTTGTCATATTTCCCTCTTCTTATGAAAAGTATAGAGTCCTGTGATTGAATTCATAAACATTTATATTGCAAAACTACTGAGCAATCTAGTTTAACATGCATATAGGAAAGGGCCTAGCTGCAGCATAAAGAAAGATCTTGACATTACTCATAATTCTTTCAAGCGATGATAACTCCACCCTCAAATTCCACATTAGTGACTAAGCATGATGTGGACAGCTTGGCCTGTTTGACAGGAAATTCTGTATATGAAAACGCAGAATTTCTTAGAGAAGGATGTAAGATACCTCCTTTATTTATGACATATTAGAAGGTTACTACTATACTAGATGCTTTTATTTTGTATCTTAGAAAGTCATTTTTAGAAAATAATTTCTTCCAGAATATAAAAATGAATAAGGAAAGTATGCAAATGAGGATATTGTTATTTAGTCACTAAGCCGTGTCCAACTCTTTTGCAGCCCCTTAGACTGTAGCCTGCAGGCTCCTCTGTCCATGGGATTTCCCAGGTGAGAATCCTGGAGTGGGTTGCCGTTTCCTCCATCAGGGGATCATTCAGACCCAGGGATCGAACTGGTGTCTCATGCATTGCAGGCACAATCTTTACTACTGAGCCCCTGGGAAACCCTTAAATGAGGATATAGCTATGTTTTAACTCTTGGTGACACTAAGAGTATATTAACAAATAATGTGAAAAGGAACAGGAATAAGGATAGTTAAAATGTAACAAAGGTACAATGTGTATAATCTCATTTTTATATGAAAAGGATGTACAGTTAGTTGTTTCTTGGTATCCCCAGGAGACTGGTTCCAAGACCACCTGAGAATACCAAAATCCACAAATGCTCACATCCTTTATGTAAAATAGTATGAAGTTTTATATCATTTTAGCAGAAAGAGTCAAACATGATTGAGCAACTGAGTACACACATACACACACACACACACACACACACACACATAATGTGTGCATACACATCCTTTTCTATACTTTGTCATCTCTATATTACTTTTAATACCTAATATAATTTAAATTGTATGTAAATAGTTGCTGGCACATAGCAAATTCAAGTTTTGCTTTTTGGACCTTTCTGGAATGTTTTTTCAAATATTTCTGACCTGTGATTGGTTGAGCCCATGGATGTGGAACCGTCAGTTGTGGAAAACTGATTATATATACGTGCATAGATTTCTCAGTCCTTGTCAATCTGCAGGTTGCTACCATTGGTGTGTCATGAAATCAATTTAGTAAGTAAGTCACAACAAGGATTTTTTCAAGAGTAAAACAGACTGGAAAATGTCAGTGTTTAGCACAGTGTAATTACTATTACTGGAGCATTTATTTCAAATGTATATGTGTGTGGGGTTTGTAATTTCTGGGTTGTGATGTAAAATACATTTCTTACTTGGAGTGTGAATCAAAAAAAGTAACTGAAAAGTATTTCTAGAAATGCAGACCAAAAACACTTAAGATTGGACCTCTGGGTAGTAGAAGAAGGATTTTTGAAGTTAGGTGCTTTGGGAGAAGAGGTCTGGAGGCTTTAACTTCTTTATACTTGTTATACATAAGTAGTACAGAGAAACAAGGTAACAAAATCATGCAAATTAATTTGCAGTTTCCAGACAAAACTAGTATAGATTGTCACATCTTCCCTAAGGTGATGTCCCTAACTCTTCATAGTCACTGTGGAAGCTTCTGGAACCTATTGTCATCTCTCTTCCTCTCACCTTGCAACTTAAGCCTTGGTCCTCAGGGCTGGCTAAATTTGCTATGTAATATACAGTATATGGACCATATTAATTTTCTAGCATACTCTCTCCTCCTATGAAATTTGAATTCTGAAATATTTCTGGTCTTAGTATTTTGCATAAAAAGTTGTTGATTTACTTATTTATTGTTGCCTGGCTATTGATGAAATGCCTGCTGTCAGTCTTTATTTTCATTCTTTTAGATAATCTGTTTGTACTATCTGATAGATTTAAGATTTTTATTTATCTTTAATATTCCATATTTTCATCATAATGTATCTGGTTGTGACTCTGTTTATTCTGTCTGTGCATTATCAATTGGTGGATTTAAATATCTCCTCTGTTCTGAAAAATTTTCAACTATTATCTATTCACTATTGCCCCTCTATTATTTCCTAAGTAATATCTAGAATTATTATTAGCTCTATATTGGAGCCTGTAGAACTGTCTATCCTGGCTCTTAAGTATACTTTTCTATCTTTTTCTATTGAGAAGCCTATCATTTTGGCAAACAGTGTTGTGTAACCAAGATCTATTTCCTCCACTTTTTCTTTATGAACACTTTCTCATTGTTTATTCAGTGAGTGACTGTGGGCTTTATAAAACACAGTCACATTGGAACGTAGTTTGGCAGTTTCTTAGAAAGTTAAATATACACTTATCATTCAACCTGGCAGTCCTATTCCTAGGTATCTACCCAACAGAAAATAAAACTATGTTCATACAAAAAACTGCACATGAGTGTTTATCAAAACCTGGAAACAGCACAAATGTCTCTCGACTTGTTAATGGATAAACATAGCATGGTACATCCATGCAATGGAATACTTCTTAGCAATGAAAAGGAATGAACTACTGATAAGTGCAGTAATATGGATGAATCTAATGTGCCTCTTAAAAGGGTGAAAGAGGAGAGTGAAAAAGCTGGCTTAAAACTTAACATTCAAAAAATTAAGACCACGGCATCCATTCCCATCACTTCATGACAAATAGATGGGAAAAAAAGTGGTAACAGTGACAGATTTTATTTTCTTGGGCTCCATAATCACTGCAGATGGTGACTGCAGCTACAAAATTACAAGACACTTGCTCCTTGGAAGAAAAGCTATGACAAACCTAGACAGCATTTTAAAAAGCAGAGACATTACTTTGCCAACAAAGGTCTGTATAGTCAAAGGTACGGTTTTTCCGGGAGTCATGTACAAATGTGAGAGTTGGACCATAAAGAAGACTGAGTGATGATGTTTTCAAACTGTGGTGCTGGAGGAGACTCTTGAGAGTCCCTTCGACAGCAAGGAGATCAAACCAGTCAATATCAACCCTGAATATTCATTGGATGGACTTATGCTGAAGCTGAACCTCCAGTACTTTGGCAACCTGATGGGAAGAGCCGACTTATTTGAAAAGACCCTGATTCTGGGGAAAGATTGAGGGCAAGAGGAGAAGGGGGCAATGGAGGGTGAGATGGCTGGATGGCATCACTGATTCAACGGACATGAGTTTAAGCAAACTCGGGGAAATAGTGAAGCACAGGGAAGCCTAACTTGCTGCAGTCCATGGGGTTGCAAAGAGTTGGACACAACTTAGCCACTGTACAACAACAGTGTGCATCTTGCTAAGAAACTAGAGTCCAAAGGCTGTGTACTGTAGTAATTTATATAACATCTGGAAAAGGCAAAGCTCTAGAGACAGAACTAAGAGACAGTGGTTGCTGGCAGCTGGGTGGAACAGGAGTTTACTACTGTGGTAGACTGAATAATTGCCCCCCAGAGATATCTACATCTTGATTTGTAGAACCTAAAAATGTTGCTTTATATGGCAAAAGGGACTTGCAGATATGATTAAGTTAAAGGACTTGAGATGGGGCATTTATCCTGATGAACCCTAAATATTATCACAGGAGATTTTGTAAGAGGGAGTCCAGAAGGTTGATAGAGAAGGTGGCAGTAGCACAACAAAACAGAGATTAGAGTAGTGCAGCCAGCGATCATAGATACTGGCAGTTTCTAGAAGCTGAAAGAAGTAAGAGAGAGATTCTTTTTTGAAGTCCCCAGAAGGTACCAGACCTGACAGTACCTTGATTTTCATCCTAAACAACTCATTTCAAGCTTCTGACTTACAGAATTTTAAATTTGTGTTTTTAAGGCATCAGGTTGCCACATCTTGGATATTGTGAATAGTGCTACAGTGAACGTTGAAAGTGAAGGTCGCTTAGTTGTGTCCAACTCTTTGTGACCCCATGGACTATACAGCCCATGAAATTTCCAGGCCAGAATACTGGAGTGGGTAGCCTTTCCCTTCTCCAGGGGATCTTCCTGACCCAGGAATTGAAGCAGGGTCTCCTGCACTGCAGGCAGTTTCTTTACCAACTGAGCAGTCAGGGAAGCCCACAATGAACGTGAGGGTGCATGCAGATGTCTCTTCCAGATCCTATTTTCCTTTCTTTAGATGTATACCCAGTAGTAGAATTGCTGTATCATATGGTAACTCTATTTTTAATTTTTTTGAGAAACCTCCTTACTGATTTCCATAGTATCTGTACTAATTATATTCCCATCAACAGTGCACAGGTTTCTTTTTCTCCACACACTGTGTTAGTTTAAAGATTTGTCAATTTTATATTTTTTAAAAAAGAGTGCTTAATTTTATTGATCTTTATTTTTTCTGATTTCTATTTCATTTACTTCTGCTCTACTCTGTTATTTCCTTCCTTCTGCTTAGTTTGTTGTTCTTTTTCTAGTTCTTTAAGGTATAAAGTGAAGTTGGGTTTGTGTTGGGTTTTTTTTTGAGCTTTTTCTTATTTCTTAATATTGGTCTTTACCACTTTAAACTTTTCTCTTAGAACTGCTTGCAGCATCCCACAGGTTTTGATATGTTATTGTTCCATATTCTTTTTTTCAATCTGCAGGCATACCTTGTTTTATTGTACTTCACTTTATTGTGCTTTCCACATACTATGTTTTATACAAACTTAAGGTTTGTGGCAACCCTGGCTCAAGCAAATCTATTTGCACCACTTTTTCAAAAGCATTATTTTTAAATTAAGGTGTGTACTTGGTGTTTTCAGACAATGCTCTTGAACACAGAGTAGACTGCAGTATAATGTAAACATAACATTTTTAAAATTTATTTTTATTTATTTACTTATGTGACTATACTGGGTCTTAGCTGTTACGTGTGGGATCTTCAGTTGCAGCATATGTTATCTAGTTCCCTGACCAGGGGTTGAACCTGGGTCCTGTGCATTGGGAGCATGGAGTCTTAGCCACTGGAGCACCAAGGAGGACACACAATGTAAAAACTTTTATTTGTGCAAGGAAACCAAAAAATTTATGTGACTCACTTTATTGCAATTTTTGCTTTATTATGGTGATCTGAAACCAAACCGACGATATCTCTGAAGTATGTCTGTATTTTTTTATTTCCCTTTGGATTTATTCTTTGACTCATTGGTTATTTAGGAACATATTGTCTGAAATTTGTTAGTTGTACAGCTTTCCTCATGTTATTGATTTCTAGTTTCATAGCATTGTGGTCAGGAAAGATATTTGTTATGGATTCTAGGTGCTTTTGCCATAATCATCTTTGCCACAGACATCTTTGCCACATGCATTTCTGCAATGAAACTGATTGACGATAAGTCAGTTTTCCCATGAAAGATAAAAAAAATTGGTTGACGATTTGGGGGTTGACAGTTTGGTTTCAGCCTGTTGAAATGCATTAACATTTCTTCCAGTTATCAACATTATTGATGGTTTTATTGAGCTAACAGTGATTTGCCCCAAGAGTTGGTTTCTTATTTTGAAGCACATTGTATTGAAGGAGAATAAAGGCACAGGCCTTGAGAGCACATAGTTGAACCCTCATTTCCCATAGAACTTCAGAATATCTATCAAGAGACATATGACAATACACTAAGAACAGCTAATAGTGTAAAAGGCTTTCACTATGCAATACAAATCTTTTTTACAAATTTGGAGTCTAGTGTATGGAAATTGGTACCTCTCAATGAAGGGAAAAAATTTAGCAATAAAGAAAAATACAATGCCAAAGCAGGAGATGAATCAAAAGCAAAAACAAAAAATTATAAAATACTATAACAAAAGACTTGGAAGACAAATGCTTAGGTGAAATCCACAAAATAAAAGTAGTTATTTGCATAGCATTGCCATGAATCTATACACATTTTAAACACATTCAAATACTTTGTATTTTGCAAGAAAGTCTTTAAGTTTTAATTAATTTATCATGTTTTTTATGTCATTTTTAATGCCCCTCTTTTATTTTATTGCTAAATTGCCTTATAGGCAATTAGTTATATGGCAGAAATATTTGTGGCAAAGATGCTTGAACTGACAGTACCAGACGTGCTAGATAGGATTTCAGACTTCTTAGCTAAGCCCTGCTTTTTGACATATTTGTGATATATGCTGGAAAATGTTCCTTGTAAACTTGAGAAGAATGTGTATTCTGCTGCTATTGGATGGAATTTTCTCTATGTCTGTTAGTTCCATTTGGTCTAAAGTATGGTTCAAGTCCAACATTTCTATGTTGATTTTCTGTCTGGATGATCTATCTATTGTTGAAAATGGGATATTGAAGTCCCATTCTGTTCTTGTATTATCTATTTATCTCTTCAATCCATTAGTATTTGCTTGATATATTAGGTGCTCTGATGTTAAGTACTTATATATTTATGATTGCTATATCTTCTTGATAAATTACCCCCCTCATCATTATATAATGATCATCTTTGTCTCTTGTTACTGTTTTTGACTTAAAGTCTATTTTGTCTGAAGTACGTATAGCTATGTCTCTTCTCTTTTGGTTTCTGCTTATGTGGAATATCTTTTGCCATTCCTTTGCTTTGGGCCTATGCGTATCTTTAAAGCTGAAGTGAGTCTCTTATGGGCAGCATGCAGTTGAGTCTTTTTTATTCATCCAGCCATTCAATGCCTTTTGATGGGAGAATTCAACCTAATTGCATTTAGAGTAATTATTAATAGGAGAGGACTTAGTAATGGTGTCTTATCGTTTTCTGGCTATTATAGCACCGCTATTACTTTATTCTTTTTACTGCCTACCTTTGTGGATTAATGATTTCCTGTAGGGATTTACTTTAATTTCCTTCTCTTTATCTTTTTCTGTATCAACTGTAGGTTTTTGCTTTGTGGTCACCATGAGGCTCACATAAAATATCTTTACAACAGTCTATTTTATAATGATGGCACTTGAACACATTCAAAAACTCCATCCTTTTACTCCCCTCCTTTTATGTTTTTGATGTCACCATTCATATCTTTTTACATTGTATATCCCTTAGCAAATTCTAGAAGCTGTAGTTGTTTTTAATACTTTTGTCATTTAACCTTTATCTAAATGAGTTGACACATCATCATGTAATACATTATTTGGATATTCTGAATCTAGGTTTAGAGGGTTTTATTGAACAGAAAAGGTTGTTTTCTATTGAAATTTTGAGATGACCCTATGAACTTGGATGTCCAGATATTTATTTCCCCAGATTTAGGACATTTTCATCCAATTTTTAAAATGTATTTAATTGGAGGCTGATTACTTTACAATATTGTGGTGGTTTTTGCCATACATTGATATGAGTCATCCATTATTTTTAAAAATAAGCTTTCTACTCCTTTCTCCCTCTCTTTCTCTTCTAGGATTGCAGTGATGTATATATCATTTCACTTGATGGTATCCCATACATGCCATAGATTTTTTTCTTCATTTGTTTTTTCATTTTGCTCCTATGATTGGATAATTTCAGTTGATCTGTCTTTAGATGTTTCCTCTGCTTGTTTAAGTTTACTGTTGATACTCCCCACTGAAGTCTTCAGTCATTGTATTCTTCAACTCCGGAATTTTTTCTGCTTTTTATGTTTTCTGTATCCTTGTTGAAGATATTTTTGACTTGTCTGTTGTTTTCCTGATACCATGAAATTGTTTCTCTATGTTCTCTTGTAGCTCTCTAAGCATCTATAGAAAAATTATTTTGAATAATTTGTTTGGCAATTCCTGCATCTCCATTTCTTTGGGGCCATTTATTGGGGCTTCTCTGATGGCTCAGTGGTAAAGAATCCACCTGCCAATGCAGAGGATGTGAATTCAATCCCGGGGTCACGAAGATCCCCTGGAAGAGGAGATGGCAACCCACTCCAGTATTCTTGCATGAGAAACTCCTTGGGCAAAGGAGTCCATGAAGTTGCAAAAGAGTCAGACGTGACTTAACATCTAAACAACAACAAAATTGAAGATTTGCTATATTGCTTTGGCAGAGATGTGTTTTCTTGATTTTTCATGATTCCTGTAGCCTTTCATAGGTATCCAAGTGTTTGAAGAAGCAGTCACCTCTTAAGACTTTAGGGACTAACTTCAGTAAGGGAAGTCTTTCACCTGGGGGATGCAGTAGATTGAGTTGTGACCCTGGTTCTAGTGGTGTGGAGTATCAAGTGGTAGTACCAGGTACAGCAAGGGCATGGTGTCTTTTTGACTCAGGGTGTTGGAATTCAGAGCATCAGTAACTGTGGGCCTTAGTGGGCACTGTAGATGATTTGCAGTGGCATCAAGGGTTATTGGTGCTTAGTAATTCTTTCAGGTCCAGCAACTAGGGACTAGGGCAAGCAGAGGTGGGAGCTAGAGTCAGTAGTGTGCTTACACTTGGCTGTGGGGGTTAGCTGCAAGTGCCTATACAGTGGCAGGGGACAGTTGCAGACATTTTAATGTAGAGACCAAGGCAGGCACCAAGGGTCCAGGTCCAGTAAGGTATGGGCTTATTGGCAGCTATGGAGGCCCTGACTGTTGGCATGCTCTCCTGTGACCGCAACTCTTATACCAGGTGCGCAAATTGCAATGGATGCCAATGATGGGGGTCAGGCTGGGAGCATTCATGTGCACAGCTGAAGGCACTCACTACAGGTGAGCACTGTGGTGCCAGCTAGTGACAGCAGACAGGGCCTGATCTGGCCCCACAACAGTTGTAGGACCCTGCCTCTCTACGTGTGCTTCTGTGAGTGCTCTCCCTGGTCATGTGCACTATAGTGGAGGCTGATGATGGGTGTCAGGCCTGTGGCATGCATGAGCACACAGGTGGAGGGTTTAGCCCTGAGCATGGCATTGGGGATCTAAGCTTACGTCTTATACTTGTGTAGCTGTAGAAGCCCCAAGCAGCTGCAGGTGTGACTGCCAGACTCTGGCAGGGACCAGGAGGGACTCAGGTGGCTAGTGACCTAACACTTGTGCAGCTGCATTGGGGTGTTTTTAACAAATGCTAATCCCTGTGAGACAAAATCTGGTGAAATCTGCCAGGGGTCTTCAGAAGCTATGCTGGCTATTGACTTTGTCAGTAGTGGAATTTGCTTAGTTTGACTACAGAGCAGATCCTATGAATCCAGATCACTCTTGCTGCTTGTCTGTTAGTAACTGCCTCTGCTTTTCTTCCTAATACCCAGCTGTCTCTATACATCTCAGCTTAACTCGTCTGGGCCAAGTGAAACCAAAGCAGTACCTTCATGGAGTGCTCCAAGAGTCTGGAAAAGCTGGCTATTCAGCCAGCTCTTCTTTTCCTGGCAAAAGGAACTCATTCTATCTGGAAAGTTCCTTCTTAGTGCTGAATAATACTAGCTTGGGGGATGGGATGATGCAGCCAAAATGAAGCTGCCTTCTTTCTCTTCTTGTTTGATTACTTTGTTCCATTGTGTTGCTAAAACTTTCTCAGTGACTATAGAGATTTCTCAGAGCTGATTTTGTTTTTTGGTAGCTGTTCAATCCTTGATCTTTCTTGCGGGTAGAGGGTGAGAAAGCTGGGTTCTCCTATGTTGCTATTTTTTCCCACAACCTCTCCTTAAAATTTTATCTTTTATTTTTGAAATGTAAGAAGGGACTCAACTTTTACAGTCTAAGTTTGATATCTAACAAATAGGAAGTATGAAGGTATAAAAACACAGACTCATTATTAAGTGCTAGATACAGAACTAGAAGAATTAGCTTGATACAATGAAATGAACAAATAAGATTTTAACAATTTCTCAACTGTAACGTTTTCCTCTCCCTCTTCTTCTTCTTCGTATCCTCCTCCTCCTCTTCCCATCTCCCCTTCTTTATCTTCTTCCTTTTCCCCCTCTTTTGGAAAAAGGAAATGGACTCCTTTCCCTTATATACTTTAGATTTTGTTTCACTACTAATAGCTGCCTGGAACTACCCTGTCTGTGTTTCTCTTGCTCTGTTTTATGAAAAACCACACATTTGGAAGGTAATAAGCCTAGGATTAAGAGTGCTACAGAACATTATTTTTCCCTAAAATAATTTTATACAGATTACATTTTGTTGAGAATAATTTCCCCTAAAGGAGGGATGGTGAATTTGTTGCAACTGGAGTCCCAGTTCTGATTATGTAGTAATGGCAACCGAGAACTGAGTATTGAGTATTCTGAGGCCACATAAAGGCTGTACAGCCAAGTGTGCCTTAATTAATTATTGACCTATGCCATGAGCAGAGTAAGAGAAAATAGTGGACCCATTATTTGCCATTCCCTTCCTATGTGTTTAAGTAAATTATGATATATGCTTGTGTTTAAAGAAAGTTAGATTATCCAGTCTATTTCATGTTTCCCATGTATAAGTAGAAATAATTGTCCTCTTAATGCTAATTCCTAAATACTGAAGTTATTAAAACATTGAAAGTATTTCTTTAAACTCTTATCCTTCTGAAAGTTGTATTTTTTGGTCACATTTTCTGTATCAATAAGTATCTGGCTTATTGAAGACTTCTAATAGTAAATCACTTACATTTAAAAATTAGAAAAGAACCTGGACACAAATATTTATGGACTCTTTATTCATAAATCGCTCCAAACTAGAAACAACCCAAAAGTTATTCAATGGCTGAATGTGTAAACAAACAGTGGTCCTCCTCTTTATGCTATTCTGTGCTATGCACCATCCCATATATTATATAGTACGCTGTAATATACCCTTCAACAATAAAAAAGGAATGAACTGTGGATACATGAAACAACTTGAATGAAAATCAAAGGCAACATGTGGAAATGATGAAGCCATTCTCAAGAGGTTAAATTCTGTATGAGTCCCTTAATAAACTATTCTTGAAAAGACAAACCTATATTGATAGAAAAACAGGTCAGTGGTTGCTGATAACTAGGGATTGTAGGAGGAGGTGGAGGGTTATAGAAATGCTCTGTATCTTGACTGTGGTGGTGGTAACTTGAATCTATACATATGTTAAAATAGATAGAATTATTTACTCTTAAGGCAAATCAATTTAATATAGTTTTAGGAAAATTTTAGAAAAGAATGTAGACTAATAATTTGAGTTAGCTTCAGGTTGTAAGTGTGCTATATTATAAAGTGGAAGGAAAATTCTGAGGATAAAAATATCTAAGAAATTTTATTTCCAAAATCCCCCAAACTACCCACCAGTGTATAATTGGCAATTCGGGTTATTACTTAGTGTCTTATGAACTTGATTTGTGTTTGGTATGTACTTAATGGAAAGGGTATAAAACATCTACATTATTGATACCACTCTATCACTATCTGGTTTAATAAGCTTGAGCAAGTCATTTAATTGCTCAGGTCAACAGGTTTTTTTTTCTTTTTTTTTCTATAGCATAAGTTTAGATCCTGTGCTTTTTAAACTGAACTACTTCTAGTAAGAACTTTACTCCAGAATACGTATTTGCCTTAATATACAACGTTAAGTAAAATAGAGGCTCTAGGAGGTTCTTCATATTTTTTTTCTGATAGCTTCACATAGTTCCTGACATCACATTATATCCTCTAGTTGAAATAGCATAAGACTAGATAATCTGTCTCTCTCCTAGCTGTAAATTTTTGGTTTATTTTAATTTTTTCCAGATACGTTTTTGAGTTCTCATTTTGTAAGTGTTCAATTTTTAAATACTATGCAGAACAGAAATTTAAAACCACTAGGTGGGGATGTAAACAATACAGTGTTTGTTGTTTGTCTTCTGCTCAGAAGTAACTGGATGAAGTCCTAAGCATAAGTCCCTGAAAACAGTGGAGAAAACAAAGAACAAAGTCATACAAATGCTTGTTTTTATCTTTCTAAATGTCAGTAATAAGGATTTGGGAGAAATTAACCTTCTGAATTAGGAGTAAAGTCATCTCTGGTCACAGTAGTAATTGTGAAATCATAATTTCTTTGAATGACTCTCCATGGTTACAGTATGTGATATTCATTGTTTTATGATTTTATTTTGTCCTGTTACATGTTTAATGATAGGTATAAAATTAGAAATAAAATGTAACAATTACAATACATTGTTACTTCTTCTGAGTTTTTCCATCCTCTTTTTGATTTAAAAAAGAGTGATCATTTGTCTCTTTAAATATACATCTAAAATTATGTTAATTTCATGACATCAGTAATCTTTGGTTTTCTACATCGCTTCACAAACATTACTCGGAGAAGGCAATGGCACCCCACTCCAGTACTCTTGCCTGGAAAATCCCATGGATGGAGGAGCCTGGTAGGCTGCAGTCCACGGGGTCGCTAAGAGTTGGACACAACTGAGCGACTTTACTTTGACTTTTCCCTTTCATGTGTTGGAGAAGGAAACGGCAACCCACTCCAGTGTTCTTGCCTGGGAAATCCCAGGGACGGGGGAGCCTGGTGGGCTGCTATCTATGGGGTCACACAGAGTTGGACACGACTGAAGCGACTTAGCAGCAGCAGCAGCACACAAACATTAAGAGCATCTTTAAAGAACTGCTTTTTAAACAGAATAACATTGTGCTATATTAAAATACTGTGCCAACAGGTTTTTAAAGAGTACTTAGGAAAAAATTAGGGAAAAGGGACTTTTTTTCTTTTATGTCTCTAAAATGAGGGGAAGTGAAATTGTCTCATTTTTTGAGAATTTTCTTATCTCATACTGCCTACTGTATTTTTTTTTACTTTTCAAGCAAATGCACGTGATTTCAATTATGATATTTATATGACCTTTGTTTTAGTTGCTAAGTCATGCAATTACTCTTGCAACCCCATGTATTGTAGTCCACCAGGCTCCTTTGTCCATGGAATTCTCCAGGCAAGACTACTAGAGTGGTTGCCATTTCCTTCTCCAGAGCATCTTGCCGACCCAGGGATTGAACCCGGGTCTCCTTCATTGTATGCAGATTCTTTACCGACCGAGCCAGTAGGGAAGCCTTTGGTATCTATTGTTGTTGTTTAATCGATCAGTTGTGTCCAACTCTTTGCAACGCCTTGTACTTGTAGCCTACCAGGCTTCTCTATCCATGGGATTTCCCAGGCAAGAATACTGGAGTGGGTTGCTATTTCCTTCTCCAAGGGATCTTCCTGACCCAGGGATCGGACCCAGGTCTCCTGCATTGCAGGCAGACTCTTTACCATCTGAGATACTAGGGAAGTATCTATACATCATCATTGTTGAAGATTCCCTTTAAATAAAATATAGGACTTCTATCCAATAAGGGCTAATGCCTTTTTTTCTTTTATGAGTCTGTCTTAAGTTTTTAGTTGTTCAGTGTTTCATCCTCAGTATTTTGTCTCAGCTAAAATCAAAAGGTTTTGGCACATCCATAATAGTTAAATGATGTATCCAACAAGGAAAACTAAGCCAACTTCTGGCATAATTGGGATGAATCGTAGATTATTACATATCTGTGAAGTTCTCAGGTAAAATTTAGCCCAGAAATGGAGATCTGAGACTATGATATATTTACATTTTAGATGATCAAATGTAACAATTTTTATGGGAATACCCCTTCTTGTAAGTGACTGTCCACTTTTTAAGGCTGCGATTAAAATTACATATAACATATAACATAAAATTTACCATGGTAGCCATTTAAAAAAATTGTGTTGATAGACATAACATAAATTTTACCATTTTCATCATGTTCAAGTGTACAGTTCTGTGGTATTAAAGACATTCACACTGTTGTGCAACCATCTGCTGTTTCCAAAACATTTTCATCACCGCAAACAGAAACTCTGTAACTATTAAGCAATAACTCCCCATTCTTATGCAGCTAACGACAACCTGTAATCTACTTTCAGTCTCTGAATTTGCCTTGAATGACTTAATTTTAATATGATTGCGTATTTTTAATTTTTCTTCTTGGATGAGTGGTAGAGACTACTATTGTCATTTAGAGTAAAATATAACACTGAACAGTTCTGTGTTACATATATACAAACACACAAATACCAATAAAGCATCACAAAGAAATGAGCCCCTAATATCTATAAGTTTACTAAATATCTTATTCATTTTTAGGATTTCCTAAGTATTTTCAAGATGAAGAGAGCTTACATTTCTTTTGTATTATGATGTACTGTATCTTAAAACAAAAATCAGGAAATCTGTATACACACATACGTACCTACTTATATGTATATACATACATACATATAATTAAGGTCCCCATTTTAGTCACACCAAGGTGACAAATATAATAAAATAATATAACATAGAAAAAATAGAGAAATAAGAATTAGAAGGATACAGGATTTTTAAAACATCATTTTACAGGTGTTTCCATTTGTTTAACTGTTTTAGATTGTACTAAGATGTGTTAGTTTAAAAATATTAACAAAAGCAGCAAATAAATAGTATAAAAAATATTTTTACTGGTCTTAAGTAACAGTCTCTCAGAGGAAACTCTCTTAAAGAAAGTACTTGCACCGTAAGCCACACATAGCCACAGGAATTTTTCTGAAAAGGAGTCATTAGAGAATTATTAAGACTGGTGTCAACTATTAACTGTTCATGCCTAGAATTTTCTGAAGAGGATATTTATATATGATTCATAATTTAATCAAAGGCTTCAGATTTTGGTGCTGCTAAATGGGAAGATACACAGTAAGTAGATCAACAGGTAAACAGAATCCTTATAGAACTTTCTGTGCTAAAATTAATATTTGATTCATATCATGAATGTAGAGTTGAACCATAAAGAAGGCTGAGTGCCGAAGAATTGATGCTTTTGAGCTGTGGTGCTGGAGAAGACTTTTGAGAGTCTCTTGGCTAGCAAGGAGATTAAACCAGTCAATCCTAAAGGAAATCAGAAATTTTACCTGAGAATTTCACAAATATGTAATAATCTATGACTTCATCCTAATTATGCCATAAGTTGGCATAGTTTTCCTTATTGGATACATCATTTAACTATCATGAATGTGCCCTAATATTCATTGGAAGGACTGATGCTGAAGGTGAAGCTCCAATACTTTGGCCACCTGATGCAAAGAGCTGACTTCTGGACAAGACCCTAATGCTGGAAAGACTGAGGGCAGAAGAATGGAGCTAAAGAGGATGAGATGGTTGGATGGCATCATTGATTCAATGGACATGAGTTTGAGCAAACTTCAGGAAATAATGAAGGACAGGGAAGCCTGGCATGCTGTAGTCCATGGGGTCACCACTAAATGACTATATAAATAATGTATGTATAGGGCTTCCCCTGTGGCTTAGTGGTAAAGAATCCGCCTGCAATGCAGGAGATGCAGGAGACATTTGTTGGATCCCTGGGTTGGGAAGATTCCCCTGGAGGAGGGCATGGAAACCCACTCCAATATTCTTGCGTGGAGAATCCTATGGACAGAGGAGCCTGGCAGGCTACAGTCCATAAGGTCACAAAGAGTCAGATACCACTGAAGTGACTGAGCACAAATGCACACATGTGTATAACTGAATTACTTTGCTGTAACCTGAAATCAACACAGTATTGTAAATCAACTATATTTCAACAAAAAAAAATTTGTAAACACTGTAAAACATACAGTACAGCTACTATAATGAAACAATGTTTCCAACTTGCTAATACAATAGAAATCCGTAATCAGATCTAGTTTGTTAAAATAGCATCTAAAATCAATGGGGAAAAGAAAGACTTTTAAACAAGTATTGTTGGTATAAACTAGATATACATACATATATAGGAAAAGCTAGAAGTGAAACATTTCTCAACCATATACCAGAATAAATCCAAAATTGAACTGTGAAAAATTGAAATACAAAGAAAAGTCATACAGGTACTAGAATAAAGCATGAATTCATTTACCAGCTAGGAGTAAGTGAATCTCTCTAAACATAATAAACTATTGATAAAGTTGACTACACAAATGTTTTAAATCAATAGTTTATGATAAACAAACTATTGATAAAATTTATTGTAGAAAAACAAAAATAACATTTTTCAAAAAACAAATTTTTTGAAAACTAAAAAGTTCAACTTTCAAACTTATAGAGGTTTCTCCTTTATACTTCTAGCCTCAATTTGTAACTTAACATTTTCCATATTTGCTTTCTCTGTCTTTCTGTAACAGACACATTATTCTGTTATTGTTATTATTATTATTTTTTATTTTGATGGAATATTTAATAGTAGTTGCAGGCATCATGATCCCAAGCCTTTTTTAAAATATTTTGTTTTTTTCATTTATTTATTTTTTATTGAAGGATAATTGCTTTACAGAGTTTTGTTGTTTTCTGTCAAACCTCAACATGAATCAGTCATAGGTATACATATATCCCCTCCCTTTCAAACCTCCCTCCCATCTCCCTCCCCATCCCACCCCTCTAGGTTGATGTAGAGCCCCTGTTTGAGTTTTCTGAGCCATACAGAAAATTCCCGTTGGCTATCTATTTTACATATGGTAATGTAAGTTTCCATGTTACTGTTTCCATACATCTCAACCTCTCTTCCCCTCTTCCCATGTCCATAAGTCTATTCTCTGTGTCTCTCTCACCATTATTGCCCTGTAAATAAATTCTTCAGTACCATTTTTCTAGATTCCATATATATGTGTTAGAATATGATATTTATCTTTCTCTTTCTGACTTACTTCACTCTGTATAATAGTTTCTAGGTTCATCCACCTCATTATAACTGATTCAAATGTGTTCCTTTTTATGGCTGAGTAATTTTCCATAGTGTATATGTACCACAGCTTCCTTATCCATTCATCTGTCAATGGACATCTAGGTTGCTTCCATGTTATAGCTATTGTAAATAGTGCTGCATTGAACAGTGGGATACATGTGAATGTTTCAATTTTGGTTTCCTCGGGTATATGCCTAGAAGTGGGATTGCTGGGTCATATGGTGGTTTTATTCCTAGTTTTTTAAGGAATCTCCATACCATCGTCCACAGTGGCTGTATCAGTTTACATTTGCACCAACAGTGCAAGAGCATTCCCTTTTGTCCACACCCTCTCCAGCATTTATTTTTTGTAGACTTTTCGATGATGGCCATTCGGACTGGTGTGAGGTGATATCTCATTGTAGTTTTGATTTGCATTTCTCTAATAATGAGTGATATTGAACATCTTTTCATGTGTTTGTTAGTCATCTGTATGTCTTTAGAGAAATGTCTGTTTAGGTCTTTTTCCCACTTTTTGTTTGGGTTGTTTGTTTTTCTGGCATTGAGTTGTATGAGCTGCTTGTATCTTTTGGAAATTAATCCTTTGTCAGTTGTTTCATTTGCTATTATTTTCTCCCATTTTGAGGGTTGTCTTTTCACCTTATAGTTTCCTTTGCTGTGCAAAAGCTTTTAAGTTTAATCAGGTCCCACTTGTTTACTTTTGTTTTTATTTCCGTATTTGTAAGGCCTCCTCAGAAAGCAAAATGGCTGTCTGAGGAGGCCTTACAAATAGCTGGGAAAAGAAGAGAAGTGAAAAGCAAAGGAGACAAGGAAAGATATTCCCATCTGAATGCAGAGTTCCAAAGAATAGCAAGGAGAGATAAGAAAGCCTTCCTCAGGGATCAGTGCAAAGAAATAGAGGAAAACAACAGAATGGGAAAGACTAGAGATCTCTTCAAGAAAATTAGAGATACCAAGGGAACATTTCTTGCAAAGATGGGCTCAGTAAAGGACAGAAATGGTATGGACCTAACAGAAGCAGAAGATATTAAGAAGAGGTGGCAAGAATACACAGAAGGACTGTACAAAAAAGATCTTCACGACCCAGATAATCACAATGGTGTGATCACTCACCTAGAGCCAGACATCCTGGAATGTGAAGTCAAGTGGGCCTTAGAAAGCATCACTGTGAACAAAGCTAGTGGAGGTGATGGAATTCCAGTTGAGCTATTTCAAATCCTGAAAGGTGATGCTGTGAAAGTGCTGCACTCAATATGCCAGCAAATCTGGAAAACTCAGCAGTGGCCACAGGACTGTAAAAGGTCAGTTTTCATTCCAATCCCAAAGAAAGGCAATGCCAAAGAATGCTCAAACTACCACACAATTGCACTCATCTCACACGCTAGTAAAATAATGCTCAAAACTCTCCAAGCCAGGCTTGAGCAATACATGAACTGTGAACTTCCAGATGTTCAAGCTGGTTTTAGAAAAGGCAGAGGAACCAAAGATCAAATTGCCAACATCTGATGGATCATCAAAAAACCGAGAGAGTTCCAGAAAAACATCTATTTCTGCTTTATTGACTATGCCAAAGCCTTTGACTGTGTGGATCACAATAAACGGTGGAAAATTCTGAAAGAGATGGGAATACCAGACCATCTGACCTGTCTCTTGAGAAACCTGTATGCAGATCAGGAAGCAACAGTTAGAACTGGACATGGAACAACAGACTGGTTCCAAATAGGAAAAGGAGTACGTCAAGGCTGTATATTGTCACCCTGCTTGTTTAACTTATATGCAGAGTACATCATGAGAAAGGCTGGGCCGGAGGAAGCACAAGCTGGAATCAAGATTGCCAGGAGAAATATCAATAACCTCAGATATACAGATGACACCACCCTTATGGCAGAAAGTGAAGAAGAACTAAAGAGCCTCTTGATGAAAGTGAAAGAAGAGAGTGAAGAAGTTGGCTTAAAGCTCAACATTCAGAAAACTAAGATCATGGCATCTGGTCCCATTACTTCATGGGAAATAGATGGGGAAACAGTGTCAGACTTTATTTTTTTGGGCTCCAAAATCACTGCTGATGGTGATTGCAGCCATGAAATTAAAAGACGCTTACTCCTTGGAAGAAAGGTTACGGCCAACCTAGATAGCATATTTAAAAGCAGAGACATTACTTGGCCAACAAAGGTCCGTCTAGTCAAGGGTATGGTTTTTCCAGTGGTCATGTATGGATGTGAGAGTTGGACGGTGAAGAAAGCTGAGTGCCGCAGAATTGATGCTGTTGAACTGTGGTGTTGGAGAAGACTCTTGAGAGTCCCTTGGACTGCAAGGAGATCCAACCAGTCCATCCTAAAGGAGATCAATCCTGGGTGTTCATTGGAAGGACTGATGTTGAAGCTGAAACTCCAATACTTTGGCCACCTCATGCGAAGAGTTGACTCATTGGAAAAGACCCTAATGCTGGGAAGGATTGGGGGCAGGAGGAGAAGTGGACGACAGAGGATGGGATGGTTGGATGGCATCACTGACTCGATGGACATGGGTTTGGGTAAACTCCAGGAGTTGGTGATGGAGAGGGAGGCCTGGCGTGCTGCGATTCATGGGGTCACAAAGAGTCGGACATGACTGAGCAACTGAACTGAAGTGAACTGAACTAGGAGGTGGGTCATAGAGGATCTTGCTTTGATTTATGTCATCGAGTGTTCTGCCTTTATTTTCCTCTAAGAGTTTTTTAGTTTCTGGTCTTACATTTAGATCTTTAATCCATTTTGAGTTTATCTTTGTGCCTGGTGTTAGGAAGTACTCTAATTTCATTCTTTCACATATAGCTGTCCAGTTTTCCCAGCACCATTTATCAAAGAGGCTGTCTTTGCCCCATTGTATATTCTTGCCTCCTTTGCCAAGAATAAGGTGCCCATAGGTGCATGGGTTTACTTCTGGGCTTTTGATCTTGTTCCATTGGTCTATATTTCTGTTTATGTGCCAGTATCATACTGTCTTGATGACTGTAACTTTGTAGTATAATCTGAAATCAGGAAGATTGATTCCTCCAGCTCCATTCTTCTTTCTCAAGGCTGCTTTGGTTATTCAGGTCTTTTGTGTTTCCATATAACTGTGGAATTTTTTGTTCTAGTTCTGTGAAAAATGCCTTTGGTAATTTGATAGGGATTGCATTGAATCTGTAGATTGCTTTTAGTAGTATAGTCATTTTCACAGCATTGATTCTTCCTACCCAGGGACATGGAATATCTCTCCATCTGTTTATTTCATCTTTGATTTCTTTCATCAGTGTCTTATAATTTTCTTTGTACAGTTCTTTTGTGTCGTTAGGTAAGCTTGTTCCTATATATTTAATTATTTTTGTTGCAGTGGTGAATGGGATTGATTCCTTAATTTCTCTTTCTGATTTTTCATTGTTAGTTTGTAGAAATGCAAGTGATTTCTGTGTATTGATTTTGTATCCTACAACTTCGCTAAATTCACTGATTAGTAATTTTCTGATACTATCTTTAGTGTTTTCTATGTACAGTATCATGTCATCTGCAAACAGTGAGAGGTTTACTTCTTTTCCAATCTGGGTTCCATTTATTTCTTTTTCTTCTCGGATTGCTGTAGCTAGGACTTCCAGAACTGTGTTGAATCATAGTGGTGAAAGTGGACACCCTTGTCTTGTTCCTGATCTTAGGGAGAATGCTTTCAGTTTTTCACCATTGAGTGTAATGTTTGCTGTAGGCTTATCATATATGGCCTTTACTATGTTGAGATAGGTTCCTTCTATACCCATTTTTTGAAGAGTTTTAAGCATGAGTCGGTGCTGAATTTTGTCAAAGGCTTTTTCTGCATCTATTGCGATTATCATATGGTTTTTATCTTTCAATTTGTTAATATGGTGTATCACACTGATTGATTTGCATATATTGAAGAATCCTTGCATCCCTGGAATAAACCCAGCTTCATCATGGTGCATGAGCTTTTTGATGTGTTGCTTAATTCTGTTTGCTAAAATTTTGTTGAGGATTTTTGCATCTATGTTCATCAGTGACATTGGCCTGTAGTTTTCTTTTTTTGTGTTGTTTTTGTCTGGTTTTGGTATCAGGGTGATGGTGGCCTCGTAGAATGCATTTGGAAGTGTTCCTTCCTCTGCAATTTTTTGAAAGAGTTTTAGAAGGATAGGCATTAGCTCTTCTCTAAATATTTGATAGAATTCTCCTGTGAAGCCATCTGGTCCTGGGCTTTTGTATTTTGGGAGATTTTTGATCACAGCTTCAATTTTAGTGCTTGTGATTGGGTAGTTCATAATTTTTATTTCTTCCTGGTTCAGTCTTGGAAGATTGAACTTTTCTAAGAATCTGTCCATTTCTTCCAGGTTATCCATTTTATTGCCATATAGTTGTTCATAATAGTCTCTTACAATCCTTTGTATTTCTGCATTGTCTGTTGTAACCTCTCCTTTTTCATTTCTAGTTGTGTTGATTTGATTCTTCTCTCTTTTTTCTTGATGGATCTGGCTAAAGGTTTGTCAATTTTTGTATCTTCTTGATACAAAAGCTTTTAGTTTTATTAATCTTTACTATTATTTCTTTCATTTCTTTTTCATTTATTTCTGCTCAGATCTTTATGATTTCTTTCTTTCTCCTAATTTTGGAGTTCTTTTGTTCATCATTTTCCAGTTGTTTTAGGTGTAAAGTTAGGTTGTCTATTCGATGCTTTTCTTGTTTCTTGAGGTAGGATTGTATTGCTGTAAACTTCCCTCTTAGAACTGCTTTTGCTGTATCCTGTAGGTTTTGAGTTGTGTTTTCATTGTCCTTTGTGTCTAGACATTTTTTGATTCCCCTTCTGATTTCTTCGGTAACCTGTTGGTTACTTAGAAACGTGTTGTTTAATCTCCATGTGTTTTGTTTCTTACAGTTTTTCTCTTGTAATTGATATCTAGTATCATAGCATTGTGGTCGGAGAAGATGCTTGATACGTCCTCAATTTTCTTAAATTTACTGAGGTTTGATTTGTGACCCAAGATGTAGTCTCTCCTGGAGAATGTTCCATGTGCACTTGAGAAGAAGGTGTATTCTGCATTTGGTTGGAATATCTTGAAGATGTCAATGAGATCTATCTCATGTAATGTACCATTTAAGACTTGTGTTTCCTTGCATATATATGGAATTTAAGAAGATGGTAACGATGACCCTATATGCAAGACAGCAAAAGAGACACAGATGTAAAGAACAGACTTTTGGACTCTGTGGGAGAAGGCGAGGATGGGATAATTTGAGAGAATAGCGCTGAAACATGTATATTATCGTATGTGAAATTGTCCAGGTTTGATGCATGAGACAGGGTACTCAGCGCTCGTGCACTGGGATGACCCTGAGGGATGGGATGGGGAGGGAGGGTCAGAATGGGGAACACATGTACACCCATGGCTGATTCATGTGAATGTATGGCAAAAACAACGACAATATTGAAAAGTAATTAGCCTCCGATTAAAATAAATTTAAAAAAAGAAAAAATATCCTTTCAAAAAAAAAGCAAACAACAACAAAAAAGACTTATGTTTCCTTATTAATTTTCTGTTTTGATGATCTGTTTATTGCTGTTAATGGGCTGTTTAAAGTCTCCTACTATTATCGTATTATACCGTCAATTTCTCCTTTTATGTCTGTTAGTGTTTGTCTTATGTATTGAGCTGCTCCTATGTTGGGTGCATAGATATTTACAATTGTTACGTCTTCCTCTTGGATTGATCCCTTGATCATCATGTAATGTCCTCCATATCTCTTGTAATCTTCTTTATTTTAAGGTCTATCTTGTCTGATATGAGGAATGCTACTCCAGCTTTCTTTTGCTTCCCATTTGCATGGAATATATTTTTATCCATCCTTTCACTTTCAGTCTTTATGTGTCTTGATGTCTGAAGTGGGTTTCTTGTAGAGAGCATATATATGGGTCTTGTTTTTGTATCCATTCAGCCAGTCTGTATCTTTTGGTTGAAGCATTTAATCTATGTGCATTTAAAGTAATTATTGGTATATATGTTCCTACTGCCATTTTCTTAGTTGTTTGGGGTTGATTTTGTGGTTCTTTTTTCTTCTCTTGTATTTCTTGACTATACAGGTCCCTTTAACATTTGTTGTAAAGCTGGTTTGGTGGTACTGAATTCTCTTAACTTTTGCTTGTCTGAAAAGCTTTTTATTTCTCCGTCAATTTTGAAGGAGATCCTTGCCAGGTACAGTAATCTTGGTTGTAGATTTTTCCCTTTCAGTACTTTAAATATATCCTGCCATTCCCTTCTGGCCTGCAGAGTTTCTGCTGAAAGATCAGCTGTTAAGCATATGGGGTTTCCCTTGTATGCTACTTGTTGCTTCTCCCTTGCTGCTTTAATACTCTTTCTTTGTGTTTACTCTTTGTTAGTTTGATTAGTTTGTGTTTTGGTGTGTTTCTCCTTGGATTTATCCTGTATGGGACTTTTTGTTCCTCTTGGACTTGATTGACTATTTCCTTTTCCATGTTGGGGAAATTTTCAAGTATAATCTCTTCAAAAATTTTCTCATACCCTTTCTTTTTCTCTTCTTCTTCTGGGACCTCTATAATTCGAATGTTGGTGCATTTGATACTGTCCCAGAGGTCTCTGAGACTATCCTAATTTCTTTTCATTCTTTTTACTTTATTCTGCTCTTCAAAAGTTATTTCCACCATTTTATCTTCCAGCTCGCTGATTTGTTCTCCTTCAGATATTCTGCAATTGATTCCTTCTAGAGTATTTTCAATTTCAGTAGTTATGTTATTTGTACCTGTATGTTGATTCTTTAATTCTTCTAGGTCTTTGTTAACTGATTTTTGCATTTCTCCATTTTGTTTTCAAGGATTTTGATCATCTTTGCTATCGTTATTCTGAATTCTTTTTCAGATAGTTTGCCTATTTCCTCTTCATTTATTTGGATTTCTGTGTTTCTAGTTTGTTATTTCATTTGTGTAGTATTTCTCTGCCTTTTCATTATTTTTTTCTTTAATTTATTGTGTTTGAGGTCTCCTTTTCCCAGGCTTAAAGAAAAGTTGAATTCTTTCCTTGAAGAAGGTTGACTTCTTTCTTCCTTTTGGTTTCTGCCCTCCTAAGATTGGTCCAGTGGTTTGTGTAAGTTTTGTATAAGGTGAGGTTTGTGCTGAATTTTTGTTTGTTTGTTTGTTTCTCCTCTGATGGGCAGGGCTGAGTGAGGTGGTGATCCTGCCTGCTGATGATTGGGTTTGTAGTTTTGTTTTGCTTGTTGTTTAGATGAGGCGTCCCGCACAGGGTGCTACTGGTGGTTGGGTGATGCTGGGTCTTGTATTCAAGTGGTTTCCTTTGTGTGAGTTCTCACTATTTGATACACCCTAGGGTTAGTTCTCTGGTAGTCTACGGTCTGGGAGTCAGTGCTCTCACTCCCAAGGCTCAGGGCTTGATCTTTTCTGTTTTCTAGTCTGTCTTGGACTCAACCAGTGAGGCACGGAAGGTTTCCAGTGAACAAATTAAAGACAAACACTTTCTCCTCAGGGTCAAGGGCCCCTGTCTTCTCTCCCTGTAAATTTCTGGAGAAATTGAATGAAGTTCAGCTCAGGAAAGACAAGAATGAACACGCATCATGCATGTCAGTCCATCACTGGATGTCTTCAGGGAGACAAGTGGTGCCAGAGAACACTTAGAACTGAGTCTTGACCTCTGGCTCATTATAAAAGATTAAACTCAGGAACAGCTACATGGGAGAGGTGCAGAGAGCAAGGTCTGAGAGGAGAAGGCTCTTTCCAGGTTGCCATTCTCCCCAAATCTCCACATGGTCACCCAATCCCATACTTTTATTCAATGTGTATCTGATATAAAAAAAGGATATTCTGTTACATTACTGTAGAATAATTTTAAAAATCAGGAAATTCACCATTGATACAATACTACTATCTAATAATATGTACTTCTCTTTAAAATTTTGTTACTTTTGTCTCAGTCGTTCTTTATAACAATTATTTTTCACATGTATAGTCATATTCCATAAAGTGTCCTGTCGTGTTAGTCTAATCTGGAATATTTCCTTAGCTTTTGTCTTTTATGAAGGTGACATTTTTGAAATGTATAGCCCAATGAAAGTGAAAGTCACTCAGTCTTGTCCCACTCTTTGCCACCCTATGGACTATACAGTCAGTGGAATTCTCTAGGCCAGAATACTGGAGTGAGTAACCTTTCCCTTCTCCAGCAGATCTTCCCAACCCAGGAATCAAACCCAGGTCTCCTGCATTACTGGCGGATTCTTTACCAGCTGAGCCACAGGGGGAAGCCCAAGACTGCTGGAGTGGGTCTCCTATCCCTTCTCCAGCAGATCTTCCTGACCCAGGAATTGAACCGAGGTCTCCTGTATTGCAGGCAGATTCTTTCCCAACTGAGCTATCAGGGAAACCCCGTATAGCCCAATAGTTCATCAAATTTCTTTGCCCAGTAGTTCATCAAATTGAATTTGCCTTGTTTTCTCATTAAATTCAAGTTATGTATTTTTTCATAGCTTTATTGAAATGTATTTTACATACCATTGAATTGATCCACTTAACTTGTACAGTTTAGTTGTTTTTAGTATATTCAGAGTTGTACAACCATCACTACTGCCTAATTTTAGAATATTTTCAAACACCAAAATGGCATTAGCAGTCTTTCTCAATTCCTGTTTCTCTCCCCACCCCTACCATCCCCGTCCTAAAGGCAACCTCTAATTTATTTTGTGTCTATAAATTTGCATATTCTAGACACTGCATATAAATAGAATCATAAAAATGTGGATTTTTTTTTTTTTTTTACTGGCTTCTCTCACTAAACATAATGCTTTCAAGTTTCATCCTTCATGAAGCATGTACTGGTATGTCATTCTTTTTTTATTACCAATTAATATCCCACTGTACAGTTATACCCCATTTTGTTAATCAGTTCATCAGTTGATAGACATAGGTTGTTTCTACTTCTTGCCTATTACAAATAGTGTTTCTGTGAACATTCATGCACAAGATTTTGTGTTTGCATGTATATTTTAATTCTCCCAGGCATATACCCAAGGGTGGAATTTCTGGAGCACATGGTAAAAGGCAAAGGAGAAAAGGAGAGATAATACCCAATTGATGGAGAGTTCCAGAGAATAGCAAGGAAAGACAAGAAAGCCTCCTTAAATGAACAGTGCAAGGAAATTGAAGAGAACAATAGAGTGGGGAAGACTAGAGATCTCTTCAAGAAAATTAGAGATACTTAGGGAACATTTCATGCAAAGATGAACACAATGAAGGACAGAAACGGTAAGGACCTAACAGAAGCAGAAGAGATTAAAAAGAGATGGTAAGAATACACAGAAGAACTATACAAAAAAGGTCTTAATGACCCAGGCAGCCATATTGGTGTGGTCACTCACCTAGAGCCAGAAATCCTAGAGTATAAAGTCACGTGGGCCTTAGCAAGCATTGCTACGAACAAAGGTAGTGGAGGTGATGGAATTCCAGTTGAGCTATTTCAAATCCTAAAAGATAATTCTGTCAAAGTGCTCCACTCAGTATGCCAGCAAATTTACAAAACTGAGCAATGGCCACAGGACTGGAAAAGGTCAGTTTTCATTCCAATCCCAAAGAAAGGCAATGCTAGAGAATGTTCTAACTACTATATTGTTGCACTCATTTCACATACTAGCAAAGTAATACTCAATATCCTTCAAGCTAGGCTTCAACAGTACATGAACCAAGAACTTCCATATATACAAGCTGGATTTAGAAAAGGCAGAGGAACCAGAGATCAACTTGCCAAAATCCGTTGTATCATAGAAAAAGCAAGAGAATTCCATAAAAAACATCTGCTTCATTGACTACATGAAAGCCTTTGTGTGGATAACACCAAACTGAAAAATTCTTAAAGAAATGGGAATACCAGATCTCTTTACCTGCCTCCTGAGAAGGCTACAAATCTGTTTTCAGGTCAAGAAGCAACAGTTAGAACTGAGAACAGCACAGTGGTTCCAAATTGGGAAAGGAGTGTGTCAAGGCTGTATATTGTCACCCTGCTCATTTTTCTTATATGCAGAGTAAGTCTTGTGAAAGTTCAGGCTGGATAAATCACATACTAGGGTCAAGATTCCTGAGAGAAATATCAACAACCTCAGATATGCAGATGATACCATCCTAATGGCAGAAACTGAAGGGAACTAAAGAGCTTCTTGATGAAGGTGAAGGAGGAGAATGAAAAAGTGGCTTAAAACTCAGTGTCAAAAAGCTAAGATCCTAGCCTCCGGTCCCACTACTTCATGGCAAATAGATGGGGGGAAAATGGAAACAGTGATAGATTTTATTTTCTTGGGTTCCAAAATCGCTGTGGATGGTGACTGCAGCCATGAAATTAAAAGACACTTGCTCTTTGGAAGAAAAGCTATGACAAACCTAGACAGTGTATTAAAAAGCAGAGACATCACTTTGCCAACAAAAGTCCATATAGTCAAAGCTATGGTTTTTCTAGTAGTCATGTATGGATGTGAGATTTTGACCTTAGGAAAGCTGAGTACCAAAGAATTGATGCTTTCAAACTGTGGTGCTGAAGAAAACTCTTGAGAGTCCGTTGGACAGCAAGGAGATCAAACCAATCAATCCTAAAGGAAATCAACCCTGAATATTCATTGGAAGGATGATGCTGAAGCTCTAATACTTTGGCCACCTGATGCAAAGAGCTGAGTCATTGGAAAAGACTGATGCTGGGAAAGTTTGAGAGCAGGAGGAGAAGGGGGCAACAGAGGATAAGATGGTTTGATGACATCACTGACTCAATGGACATGGGTTTGAGCAAACCCTGGGAGATTAGCGAAGGACAGGGAAGCCTGGTGTGCTGCTGTCCATGGGGTTGCAGAGAGTTGGAAACCATTTAGCAACTGAACAACAACAACAACAACAATGGTATTTCCATGTTTAGCATTTTGATGAATTGCCAAACTGTTCAAAAGCAGCTACACCACTTTACCTTAACACCAGCAATGTATGATGGTATCAGTTTCTCTACATCTTCACTGATACTTTTTATTGCCTGCCATTTTCACTTTGCCGTCCTAGCGAATGCGACATGGTGTCTTATTGTTTTTTGTTTGCACTTCCCTAATAACTTACCATATTGAACATCTTTTCATGTATTTATTGGCTATTTGCATTTCTTATTTGGAGAAATGTCTGCTTAGATTCTTTGCCCATTTAAAAAATTTTTTTCTTTTTTTGGAGTCCCATGTGATGCTAGTGGTAAAGAACCCATCTGCCAATGCAGGAGACATAAGAGACAGGGGTTCCATCCCTGGGTTGGGAAGATTTCCCTGGAGGATGGCATGGCAGCCAACTCCAGTATTCTTGTCTGGAGAATCCCATGGACGGAGGAGGCTGGTGGCTACAGTCCATAGAGTCGCAAAGAGTTGGACAGGATTGAAGCTACTTAGCACACAGCCTTGCTTTTTTTTTTTTTTTTCTGACATGTTCTGTATACAAGTCCCTTGTTAGTATATAATTTACAAATATTTTATCCCATTTTGTGAGTTGTCTTTTCACTTTCTTACTTGAAGCACAGAAGTTTTTTAATTTAATAAAGTCCAATTCATCTTTTTTTTTTTTTTTAGTTGCTTTTGCCTTTTTGGTGTTGTATCTAAGAAATATTGCCTAACCCAGTGTAATGATGATTTACTCCAGTTTTTTCTCCTAGAAGTTTTATAGTTTGTGTTACATTTAGCTCTGTTATCCATTTTGAGTTTGACCCATTTTGAGACCGTGTTTAATTTTTGTTTATGGTATGAGGTTGAGGTCTAAGTAAGTCTTTTGCATATGGACATCTAGTTTCTTTAACACCATTTGTTAAAAATGTTCTTCTTTCCCCACTCAATTCTCTTGGTACTCTTGTTAAAAATCAATTTACCTTATATATAAGGGTTTAATTCTGGATTTTCAGTTCCTTTTCATTGATGTATAAATCTGTGCTTAGGTGTACCATACTGTCTTTTTTCTTTTCTCTTTTAAAATTTATTTTCTGGGTTTTAGTTGTGGCATGCAGGATCTTTAGTTGCATCATGCAAACTCTTAGCTGCAGCATGTGGGGTCCAGCTCCCTGATCAGTCATCTAGCCTCGGCTTCCTGCATTGGGAGCAAGGAGCCTTAGCCACTGGACCACCAGGGAAGTCCCCATACTGTGTTAATACTTGTTGCTTTGTAGTTAGTCTCAAAGTTGGGAAGTGTGAGGTTTTCAACTTTATTCTTTCTTTACAATATTGTTTTTGCTTTCCTGGGTCTCTCTTTTTTTTAATTAATTTAATTTTTAATTGAAGGGTAATTGCTTTACAGAATTTTGTTTTTTTCTGTCAAACCTCAGCATGAATCCTGTGTCCCCTTTATTTCCATATGAATGTTAGGATCAGCTTCTTGACCTCTGGGAGGAAAAAAAAGCAGCTTGGATTTGGACGTGGATTGTGGTGAATCACTTCAACATTTTAGGGAATATTGCCATTTTAACTATGTTACGTGTTTCAGTTTGTGAATGTGGACTATCTTTCCATTTGTTTTGCTCAGTCACTTCAGTCGTGTCTGACTCTCTGTGACCCCATGGACCATGGCCTGCCAGGCTCCTCAGTCCGTGGGATTCTCCAGGTAAGAATACTGGAATGGGTTGCCAGTTCCTTCTCCAGTGATAAAGTGTGAAGTGAGTGAAGTGAGTGGAATGAAGTCGCTCAGTCGTGTCCGACTCTTTGTGACCCCATGGACTGTAGCCTACCAGGCTCCTCTGTCCATGGGATTTTCCAGGCAAGAGTACTGGAGTGGGTTGCCATTGCCTTCTCCTTCCATTTGTTTAGATCTTCTTAATTTAATTTCTTTCAACAGTGTTTTATAGCTTCAGAGTGTACAAGTCTTGCACTTCTTTTGTTAAATTTTTTTCTAGGCAGTTCATTTTTTGAGTGCTTATTTTCTTTCTATTATAAGATACTCTATGTGTGTCTTGTTCATTTCTTCACCCAGACTTAAAATGAGCCATTTCTCTGTGAAGCTTTGCTTCTGTACAATGGGTCATGGTGTCTCGAAAACATCTCAGTGCTCAGTGTGTTCTAAAATATTTGTTGTAGAGAGAAAGGAGGGTTCTCTGAATTTAAATATCTTGCTTGTTGGCCTTCTGCAGATACTATTGTCAGCTAAAATGAACCAGAATGCTTTGGAGAAGAATACATTCATGTTTGCCGTCAATAAATAACATTGATCTGGAATATATTATTGTTGTGGGAAAGCAAGAATACTTTCCAAGATGTTGAGAAGTACTGACAAAAATGCCAGCTCAAAGACCTTTAATTGGTTGAATTTTGATCATTCAAACATGAAAAAGAAGTCCATGATTATAATAACTAGAACTAGTTGAATCTGTTAAAAAAATCCCAAGTCCATGACACTGGTCAAAAAGAACAGATTGCATTTCATAATATCATAACTTATATATGCCAGAGATCCATGATCCCCAGTTACAAAATATACAGAAATATACACCTCATGGTTGTTGGCTAAATGGTAACTTATCAAGCATCAAGGCATGGACTGTGGATAAATAGATTTGTAACTGTGGCTTTCAGACCATGTTTAATACAAGAACCTCCCAAATACAAGTGTGGTGTGGTTGTACATATGTTGAGGGAACCTTCAGGAAGTCTGAGGCCTGGTTTTGGGCAAATGGTCAGGGAAGCTTGGGATTTGACCTGTAACTCACCTGCCTCCCAGTAAATTCCCCCACACTAGGTGTTTGTTATATACATGTATCAGGTTAGCTGGCAAACACTTTCCAGAATCTCAAGCAATGGAGAAGTCAGGAAGCTATAACTCTTCCCTCTTTGCAGAAGCATAAAGTAGGTGATGCTTTTCCCTGGGAAAAACCTTCATTCTGTTTGGTTAGTATCACTGGCAACTGTGTATTCCCATGAGGATTCTAGGGACCCAGCATGCTATTAATAGGATGCAATGTTGCCTAATTTCTGTCATTCCTATTTTAATGAAAGCCATATATTTATATTTTTTTGTGTTTATTGTTCCCAGTTGAGACATTTATAGGAAAGTAAAAGTAGACAATTTTGACAGCTGTTAAAGATTCTTTATGTATAATGTTGAGTCTTTAGAACTAACAATTAGGTTACAATTTGTGTATTTAATTGGTAGAATAATATAAATTAACTAACTTGTAATCCTTAAGTATATTCACTTGTCAGTTGTTATACCATTCAGTAGTTTTGAAGTGTGTACCATAAATCCCATTGTTTGCTTTGAGCACTCAAGATTTTTCAGCAAAATTACTATTTCTATTTTCTTACCAACTAGAAAACTATTCTTATATACAAAAGTTTAGAATGTTTGTTTATGGAAAATGAAATAGCAATATTCACTGTAATGTGGTAATGATATATTAAAAAAAAAAAGGCAAAGAGTTCCTAGGATGAGTGTGACATGATAAATTTTCAGTTCACTCAGAAGTCTGACATGGTTATATCCTTGGGCATCTCCCAAGTGTACCATTTTAAAAGGAGTTGAACAGTATTATATGCAATTGGAATTTGTTGTTTTATAAAAGAATTTATTGATATGATTACAGACTACATCCATGAGAAGTGGATGTTTGTGAAGAAAATATGCTGAAAGGCAATTAGCATTAGCACATTCAGTCTTTGATCTTAGTGATATAAATGTATTATTTACTAAGAATATGTGAGTGCTTTGTTTCTGTTAGTTTAACAATGTCCTGAGTATCTCTGAGCAGTAAAAGTTCATGTTCACCTGTTGAGCAGGCCTCTGAAGACTTCAGGAAGACTGGACAATTTTTTATTTCGTCTGACTGGTGAAATCACCCCTTAAATTCTAACATTCTAGCTGATGTGTTTTCTTTTTCAAATTGAAACTTTTATCTCTGAACTTACTTAAAAGATATTATATTACTCATTTTTAAAAGGATTTAATATAGTATCTTCTAGAAGGAGTTAGTTTTTGATGTCCTGTGTAGTTACTAAGTATTTTCCATCTTAGTGTGTATCTGTCCTTCATGTATTTTTTTTTTTTTAATTTGGAATGGTCCTTTGGGGAGAATTTAGGTATTCTCCAAGAACTCTGAGGACTTAGTTGAACTATAAAACATCACCTTGTAAGTCAGTAGTTCTGACCATTCTTTATAACATTGATGGGTTATGAATAAAGATAGATAGGGAGGATACGATTTAGAGCATTGATATATTAGCTGCAACAAGAAATCAAGGGATGAAGTGTATTACAGTTTTGTTTAGCTCCATGAGGGCTATTCTAGGAAAACTATGCCTAGACACATTACAAAATGAAACCCTCAGATAAAGAGAAAATTTTGAAAGCAGACAAAAGAAAGTAATGCTTTACATACAAAAGAACAATCATTCAAATTCCAATAGAATTTTCATCAGAAAACGTAGTGGCCATAAACAAAAAAACAGAAACAGAAAAGAGAGGAAAAATAAATCATAGTGGCCAGAAGACAACTGAAACAATAAATCAGTCAACTCCAAATTCTGTGTCCAGTGGAAATATCCTTTAGGAATGGTGGCAAAGTTAGCACAACTTTAAAAATGGAAAGCTAAGAGAAACTCATCTTCAGCAGACCATTACTACAAGAAATGGTAATGGAAGTTCTTTAAGGGGAAAAGGAATGATAATAGAAAAGTTGAATCTTCAAGAGCAAGTGAAGAGCATCAGAAAGGGTAAATATCTGGATAAAAATAAAACACTATTTTTATCTTCCTAAGTTCTTTAAAAAGACTTATGGATATTTAAGGGAAAATTATAACATTGTTTTTTGGGGTTTTCAATGTATGCAGTTGTAATTCATAGATAATATAGCAAAACAAATCTATAGAATTACTAGGAAATATATAAAACTATTACAGAGTATGGCTGGGGTAGGTGGTTAAAGGGACCTATGTGCTTGTGAGATTTCTGTATTTTACATGAAAATATACACTATTCTGGTTGAATTCTGATGTACTGTTTCATAAATAAAATGCTAAAAAATACAAAGAGAAATATCATAAATGCTGACAGCAATATTTTTTGACAGCAATATTAAAATGTAGGATTAAATAAAGTATTGAAAGTAGTCTGATGATAATAGTAGTTATATTAAATATTAAAGGTCTTATCAGGGCAGTTAAGAAGTAGACATTGTGAGAGTGGATATAAAAGGAACACCAAACTATATACACTTTACAAGAATTATCTTTTGGGTATAAAGAAACACAGGTATGTTGAAAGTCAATGAGCGGACAAAACTATGCCAAGCAAACAGTAAGCATTAAAAGCAAGGAATAGCTATATTAATATCAGATAAAGTATCTTTCAGATAAGAGAGTATTATTGTCAGAAATAAAGAGGGATATCAGTTCAGTTCAGTTCAGTCACTCAGTCGTGTCATGTCCAACTCTTTGTGAACCCAGTGAACCGCAGCACACCAGGCTTCCCTGTCCATCACCAACTCCCGGAGTCCACCCAAACCCATGTCCATTGAGCTCAGCTTTCTTTATAGTCCAACTCTCATATCCATACATGACTACTGGAAAAACCATAGCTTTGACTAGACGGACCTTTGTTGGGAAAGTAATGTCTCTGCTTCTTAATATGCTGTCTAGGTTTGTCATAGCTTTTCTTCCAAGGAGCAAGTGTCTTTTAATGTCATGGCTGCAGTCACCATCTGCAGTGATTTTGGAGCCGAAAAAATAAAGTGTCTCACTGTTTCTATTGTTTCCCCATCTATTTGCCGTGAGTGATTGGGCCAGATATCATGATCTTAGTTTTCTGGATGTTGAGTTTTAAGCCAACTTTTTCACTCTCCTCTTTCATTTTCATCAAGAGGCTCTCTAAGTTCTTCTCTTTCTGCTATAAGGGTGGTGTCATCTGCATATCTGAGGTTATTGATATTTCTCCCGGCAAACTTGATTCCATCTTGTGCTTCATCCAGCCCAGCATTTCGCATGACATACTCTGCATAAGATCCCCTGGAGAAGGAAATGACAACCTACTCCAGTATTCTTGCCTAGAAAATCCCATGGACAGAGGAACTTGGAGGGATACAGTCCATGGGATTGCAAGAGTCAGGCTCGACTTAGCAACTAAGCCACAGAAGACTAAGCCACTCTGCATATAAGTTAAATAAGCAAGGAGACAATATGCAGCCTTGACGTACTCCTTTCCCGATTTGGAACCAATCTCTTGTTCCATGTCTAATTCTAACTGTTGCTTCTTGACCTGCATACAGATTTCTGAAGAGGCAGGTAAGGTGGTCTGGTATCCCCATCTCTTTCAGAATTTTCCACACTTGGTTGTGATCCACACAGCCAAAGGCTTTGACGTCGTCAATAAAGCAGAAGTAGATGTTTTTCTGGAGCTCTTGCTTTTTCTCGATCCAACGGATGTTGGCAATTTGATTTCTGGTTCCTCTTCCTTTTCTAAATCCAGCTTGAACATCTGGAAGTTCACACTTCATATACTATTGAAGCCTGGCTTGGAGAATTTTGAGCAATACTTTGCTTAGCGTTTGAGATGAGTGAAATTGTGTGGTAGTTTGAACATTCTTTGGCATTGCCTTTCTTAGAGATTCGAATGAAAACTGACTTTTTCCATTCCTGTGGCCATTGCTGAGTTTTCCAAATTTGCTGGCATATTGAGTGCAGCACTTTCAACAGAATCCTCTCTTAGGATTTGAAATAGCTCAACTGGAATTCCATGGCAGTCCATGGGGTCTCAAAGAGTCAGACACGACTGAGGGACTGAACTGAACTGAACTGAACTGAACGATAATGAAGAACCACATGAAGGAATGAAGAGCATTAGAAATGTTTCATGTATGGGTAAATATGAAAGACTGAATAAGATTTTTCCTTGTTTTATCATTTCTTCATGAACAATACTGTTTAAAGCAATAATTATAGTACTTTATTGTTGGATATTTAACGTATATGAAAATAATATAGTTAGCATTAGTATTACTAACGAAGGTAGTGGAAATGGACCATATAGGAGCACATTTGCTATAGTAGAATTAAGTCAATACTTATCTGAAACAGTTTGTCATGAGTTAAAGATTCATTTTTCAACCCCTAAATCAATGACTAAAAAGAAGCTAAATAAAATATATCAATTTAATCAAAAGAGGAATTATAATCTTACATTAAAAACATACTTATTTTACACAAAAGACTCTAAAGGAGTAACAGAGGGCCCAAAAAGAACAATTAGGAAACAAATATCAAGATGGAAAATAAAATTCAACCATATCAGTTATTCAATTGAATGGACTTCAGTCGAAAGATGGGGGTTTTCATTTCTTTCTTTATTCCTGTGAACAGTATTAAGACTCCTTCCATTTGCCCTTCCAGATCCACTCTTCTTAGTATGTACTTTGCTTTTTACCGTAGGAAGCTTGTTTGTTTAGATGATATGGGTGTATATATTCTCTGGCACTTGGTTAGGTTTTACCAATGAGAGGACCTTCAAGAATATTGATGGGAAGAGTGTGTAGACAAGTATTTATTTTCCCCGGCTCCCTCCCTGTGAGGGCACGTTGGTCTATCTGTGTGTTTATTGAAGATGGCCTTTTCTATATTATTGCCTCCTGATTATAGTGACTAACCCCTCTACTTAAACCTATGCATATAGGGAACGTTGCGCTTTTCAAGTGGCACAAGTAGTAAAGAATCTGCCTGCCAGTGCAGGAGACTCAAGAGGCATGATGAGTTTGATTCCTGGGTTGGGAAGAGCTCCTGGAGGAAGAAATGGCAACCCACTCAAGTATTCTTGTCTGAAAAATTCCATGGAACGAGGAGCCTGGCAGACTACTGCCTGTGGGACCACAGAGAGTGGGACATGGCTGAGTGACGAAGCATCTTAACTTTGTAGGGAAAGGGAAGTTCTGCTGTTAGCCTTGGATTATTGCACTTTTTCTTGTGGTTCCTTTTCACTCTGCCTTTTATAAATAGTACTTTGTACCTTAAGCTTCCTTCGATTGTTCCAACTTGAATATGCCATGTGTGTCCTAAATGAACCCTGGCTGATACAGCTACAATTTTTTTAGGTAGGATATGTTTTCCTTTTTATTCCATATCAGTCATCTTCTCTTTTAAATCTTTTTCAATATTATTTATATTTTTCTTCATTCTGAAAAATACCCTGAATTCTCTTTCACATCTTTATTCCATTTTAGTGTGCCTATAATGCATAAATTGTTTATTTTATATTACGTAATTCCTTATATTGACTAATTGTTTTTCAATCCATCTTGCCTTTTTAATTTCTCTCTTTGCCTCCTCTGTTGCATATTCTTTGAGTTAACTAAGCAAGTGAAAACTATATATTTACATTTTCTTTAGGGGAAACCATTTACAGAATGTATGCTATTTTACATGTTTTACATTTGCCAGTCTCTTTTTACATCTCCCTTTATCTTCCTTCCTTCCCTTCTTCCTCTCTCTTTTTCTTCTCATGTAACCCCATTTGGCATTTTTTTCCAATACACAGCATTGACGAGGGATTCCTGCACATCTTCACTTTAAAACAACTGCTGGCAAATAGCCCTCTAAGCATTAGCTTTGAAGGCAAGTTTCTACCTCATATTGAAGTATCCACTGACATTTATCTTGTATGGATTATTTCAGCTGTGTTATGTTTATTGTCTTGGGTTTTCTAACTTAGTGTCAGGGTCTTAGTTTAGAATGCTTAGAATATATGTGCTTTGTTCAAGTTTGTATTTTCCACCCATTTTCCACTCCCAGGTATGCAAAATTTTGTAGGTTTCCACCATGTGCCCCTGCATCTTTGTATAATTGCATGCTGGCAGGTTTAATCTCTGAAGATATTAAAGAGAAAAGAAGCTAAGGTGGAACCTTTGCAAGCCTTCTGATTCTGCCTTTGTATACCCTTCTGTCCAGTTGGGAAATGCCTATCTTTTTATTGATCAGTACATTACAACATGGAGTGCTAGTTGAGTTCTTTTTCTGTCTACATTTATTTGTTCTTATTCATAGAGTGTACTGCTGATTCCATTCCCATTGTTATAACTGTAAAAATTCCACTAAGGTGTTATTGTTTAAAGTTTCTGTAGTCTTTTTTTTTTTAAGGTCTGTTCCCATGTCCAGTTATTCATGTTTGTACTCCACTGACTGTCAAAGAATTTTAGATGTGGAAGAATTTGATTATCTAGTGGAATTTCCTTTTAAAGGAAGATATAGTCAAGAGATTAAATTAGGTTCCTCTAGGAACAACCAAAGTAATAAGATATAGGCAGGTATTTTGATTGCCAGTCCACTGCCATTGGTATTATTTCACATTTCATATTTTATTTTGTTCATTTATTTTTAATTGAAGGACAACTACTTTACTTTAGTATTGTGTTGGTTTCTGCCATACATCAACATGAATCAGCCATAGGGATACGTATATCCCCTCCCTGTTGAACTTCCCTCTTATCTCTCACCCCATCCCACATCTCTAGGTTGTCACAGAGCATTGGATTTGAGCTTCATGTGTCGTATAGCAAATTCCCACTGGCTATGTGTTTTACATATAGTAATGTATATGTTTCAATGCTACTCTCTCACTTCGTCCCACTCACAAGTCTGTTCTTTATGTCTTTGTCTCCTTTGCTGCTCTGCAAATAGGTTCATCAGTACCATCTCTCTAGATTCCATGTATATGTGTTAATAGTATGTGATACTTGCTTTTCTCTTTCTGACTTAACTTCACTCAGGATCCCTGGAGAAGGGAATGGCTACCCACTCCAGTATCCTGGTCTGGAGAATTCCATGGACTATATAGTCCATGGGGTCACAAAGAATCAGACACAACTGAGCAACTTTCACTTTTCATTCAGTGTAATAGGCTCAAGGTTCATCCACGTGTTTAGAATTGACTCAAATGTGTTCCGTTTTATAGCTGAGTAATATTTCATTGTATATATGTACCCCATCTTCCTTATCCATTTGTCTGTTGGTGGACATCTAGATTGCTTCCATGTCCTAGCTATTGTAAATAGTGCTGTGATGAGCATTGGGGTACGTGTCTTTTTCAGTTATGGTTTCCTCAGGGCATATGCCCAATAGTGGGATTGTTGGGTCATGTTGTTCAATCGCTGAGTTGTGTCCAAACTCTTTGTGATCCCATAGATTGCAGCACACCAGGCTTCCTTGTCCTTCACAATATCCCGGTGTTTGCTCAAACTCATGTCCATTGAATCAGCGATGCCATCCAACCATCTCATCCTCTGTCATCCCCTTTTATGGTGGCTTTATTCCTAGCTTTTTAAGGAATCTCCATGCTGTTCTCTATAGTAGCTGTATCACTTTATATTCCCACAAAAAGTGCAAGAGGCTTCCCTTTTCTCCCCACCCACTCTATCATTTATTGTTTGTAGATTTTTGATGGTGGTCATTCTACTGGTGTGTGGTGATACCTCATTAGAGTTTTGATTTGCTTTTCTCTAATAATGTGCAGTGTTGGTCATCTTTTCATGTGTTTATTAGCCATCTATATGTCTTCTTTGAAAAAATGTCTGTTTAGGTCTTCTCCCCACTTTTTGATTGGGTTGTTTGATTTTCTGGTATTGAGCTGCATGAGCTGCTTATATATTTTGGAGATTAATCTTTTGTCAGTTGTTGCATTTACTATTATTTTCTGCCATTCTGAGGGTTGTCTTTTCCTTGTTTATAGTTTCCTTCACTGTGCAAAAGCTTTTAAATTTAATTAGGTCCCATTTGTTTATTTTTGTTTTTATTTCCATTACTTTTAAGTGGTGGGTCAGAGAATCTTGCCGTGATTTATGTTAAAAGAGTGTTCTGCCTATGTTTTCCTCTAAAAGGTTTAGAGTTTCTGGTGTTAAATTTAGGTCTTTAATCCATTTTGAGTTCATTTTTCTGCATGGTGTAGGGAAGTGTTCTAATTTCATTCTTTTACATGTAGCTGTCCAGTTTTCCCAGCACCGCTTATTGAAGAGACTTTTCTCCATTGTATATTCTTGTCTCTTTTGCCAAAGATAAAGTACCCATAGATGCGTGGGTTTATCTATGGGCTTTCTATCATGTTCCATTGGTTTGTATTTCTGTTTTTGTGCCAGCACCCTACTGTCTTGATGATGGTACCTTTGTAGTATAGTCTGAAGTCAGGAAGATAGATTCCTCCAGCTCTGTTTTTCTTTCTCAAGATTGCTTTGGCTGTTCGGAGTCTTTGGTGTTTCCATATGAATTGTGAAATTACTTAGTTCTGTGAAAAATATCATTGGTAGTTTGATACAGATTACATTGAATGTATTGATTGCTTTAGGTAGAATAGTCATTTTCACACTATTGATTCTTCCAATCCAGGAACGTGGTATATCTCTCCATCTGTTTGTGTCATCTGTGATTTCTTTCATCAGTGTTTTACAGTTTTCTGCTTGCAGGTCTTTTGCCTCTTTAGGTAGATTTATTCCTAGGCATTTTATTCTTTTTGTGACAATGGTGAATGGGATTGTTTCCTTAATTTTTCTTTCTGATTTTTCATTGTTAGTGTATAGGAATGTTAGGGGTTTCCGTGTATTAATTTTATATCCCACAACTTTACTATATTCATTGATTAACTCTAGTAATTTTCTGGTAGCATCCTTAGGTTTTCTATGTATAGTAAGTATCATGTCACCTGAAAACATTGAGAGTTTTTTTTTCCAGTCTGGATTCCTTTTATTTATTTATTTTTTTCATCTCTCATTGCTGTCACTAGGACTTCCAAAACTATGGTGAATAACAGTGGTGAGAGTGGACATCCTTATTTGTTCCTGATTTTAGAGTAAATGCTTTCAGTTTTTCACTGTTGAGAATAATGTTTGCTATAGGTTTTTGTATATGGCCTTTATTATGTTGAGATATGTTCCTTCTTTGCTTACTTTATGGAGAGTTCTTTTTTTTATCATAAATGTGTATTGAATTTTGTGAAAAGCCTTCTCTGCATCTGTTGAGATGACCATATGGTTTTTATCTTTCAATTTGTTAATATAGTGTATCACATTGATTGATTTGCATATATTGAAGGATCCTTAAATCCCTGGATAAAACCCAGTTGTTCATGATGTATGATCCCTTTAATGTGTTGTATTCAGTTTGTAGAATTTTGCTGAGGATTTTTGCATCTATGTTCATTAGTGATATTGCCCTGTAACTTTACTTTTTTGTGATTCTTTGTCTGATTTTGGTGTCAGGGTGATGAGGCCTTATAGAATGAGTTTGGGAGTTTTCCCTCCTCTGCAATTTTCAAGAAGAGTTTGAGCAGAAAAGGTGTTAGCTTTTTTCTAAACTTTTTGTAGGATTTGCCTGTGAAGCCATCTGGCCATGGGCTTTTGTTTGTTGCAACATTTTTATTACATTTTTTATTTCCACGCTTGTGATTGGTCTCTTAATATTTTCTGTTTCTTCCTGGTTCAGTTTTGTAAAGTTATACTTTTCTAAGAAATTGTCCATTTCTTCCAGGTTGTCCATTTTATTGGCATATAGTTCCTCATAGTAGTCTCTTAAGATCCTTCATATTTTTGTTGTCTGTTGTAAATTCTCCTCTTTCATTTCTAACTTTATTGATTTGAGTCTTGTCTCTTTTTTCTTGATGAGACTGACTAATGGTTTGTCAATTTTGTTTATCTTCTCAAAGAACAAGCTTTTAGTTTTATTGATCCTTGCTCTATCTATGCCTTCATTTCTTTTTCAGTTATTTCTGCTCTGATCTTTATTATTTATTTTCTTCTGATAACTTTGGAGTTCTTTTGTTCTTCTTTTTCTAGTTGCTTTAGGTGTAAGGTTAGGTTGTTTATTTGTTGTTTCTCTTGTTTCTTGAGGTAGGCTTGTATTACTATAAACTTCCCTCTTAGCACGGCTTTCACTGCATTCAACAGGTTTTGAATTGTTATGTTCTCATTGTCATTTGTTTCTATGTATATGTTGATTTCCTTTTTGATTTCTTCAGTGATCTGTTGGTTATTTAGAAGTGTGTTGTTTAGCCTCTATGTGTTTGTTTTTTATAGGGTTTTTTTTTTTTTCCTGTAGTTGATATCTAATCTTACAGTGTTGTGGTCAGAAAAGGTACTTGAAATTATTTCAGTATTTAAAAATTTACCAAGGCTTGATTTGTGACCCAAAATGAAATCTATCCTGGGGAATGTTCCATGTGCAATTGAGAAAAAAGTGAAATCTATTTTTTTTTTTTTCCTTGAATGAAATGCTCTGTAGATATCAGTTAGGTCCAGTTGGTACAATGTATCATTTAAAGCTTGTGTTTCCTTATTAATTTTGTGTGGATGATCTGTCCGTTGGTGTGAATGGGGTGTTAAAGTCCCCAACTATCATTGTGTTATTGTCAATTTTCCCTTTAATAGTTGTTGGTATTTGCCTTATCTATTGAGGTGCTTTTAGAAGGTGAATATGTAATTGTTATATCTTTCTCTTGGATTGAACACCTTGGTCATTATGTAGTGTCCTTCATTGTCTCTTGTAACAGTTTTTATTTTAAAGTCTTTTATCTGATGTGGATATTGCTACTCCTACTTTCTTCTGATTTCCATTTGCATGGAATATCTTTTTCCAGCTCCTCACTTTGTACACATCCCCAAGTCTGAGGTGGGTCTCTTGTAGACAGCATATATAAGGGTCTTCTTTTTGTACCCATTTAGCCAATCTGTGTCTTTTGGGTGGAGCGTTTAGTCCATTAACGTTTAAAGTAATTATTGATATGTATGATGCTGTCACAATGTACTTTATTGTCTTGTGTTTGTTTTTGTATGCCTTTTGTTTCTATTGTGTTTCCTTTCTGAGAAGTTCCTTTAGTTTTTGTTGTAAAACGGGTTTGGTGGTATTGAATTCTCTTTATTTTTGCTTTTCTGTAAAGCTTCTTATTTCTCCTTTGAATCTGAATGAGATCCTTGCTGGATAGATTAATCTTGGTTGTAGGTTGTTTTCCTTTCATTATAAGTATATCCTGCCATTTTCTTCTAGCCTGCAGAATTTCTGTTGAAAGATCAGCTGTTAGCCTTAAGGTTATCCTTTTGTATGTTATTTGTTGCTTTTTCCTTGCTGCTTTTAACATTTGCTCTTTGTGTTTAATTTTTGTTAGTTTGATTAATATGTATCTTGTCATGTTTCTGCTTGGTTTATCCTGTATGGAACTCTCTGGGCTTTCTGGACTTGGTTGGCTATGTCCTTTCTCACTTTAGGAAAGTTTTCACCTATAGTCTCCTCAAATGTTTTCTCATACCCTTTATTTTGTCTTCTGGGACCCCTGTAGTTCAAATGTTGGTGTGCTTAATATTGCCCCAGAGGTCTCTGAGACTGTCCTCATTTCTTTTTATTCTTTTTTCTGATCTGGTTCAGTTATTTCCAGCATTCTATCTTTCAGCTCACTTATCTGATCTTCTGCTTCAGTTATTCTGCTAATGGTTCCCTGTAATGTGTTTTTAATCTCATTTATTGTGTTGTTCATTGCCGATTGTCTGTTCTTTAATTCTTCTAGTTCCTTGTTAAGCATTTCTTATATCTTCTCCGTTCATGTCTCCAGTCTATTTATCTGTGCCTCTATTTTATTTCCAATATTTTGGATCACTTTTACTATCATTACTCTGAATTCTTTTTCAGGTAGATGACTTATTTCCTCTTCATTTGTTTGGTCTTTTGGGTTTTTACCATATTCCTTCAGCTGCTATATGTTTCCCTGTGTTTTCATTTTGTTTAATTAACTGTGTTTGGGTTCTCCTGTCTGCAACCTGGAAGGTTGTAGTTCCTCTTAATTGTGGTGTCTGCCCCCCATGGGTGGGTTTGGAACTGTGCCTTGTGAAGATTTCCTGTTTGAGGGTTCTCATGCCTGTATTCTGGTGGAGAGAGCTGGATCTTGTCTCTCCGAAGATCAGTTCCACATCCAGTAGTGTGTTTTGGGGGTGTCTATGGGCTTGTTATGGCCTTGGGCAGCCTTTCTGCTAATGGGCAGGGTTGTGTTCCTGTTTTGCTAAAGGTTTCGTGTGAGCCATCCAGCAATGGAGCTTGCTGGCCTTTGTGTAAGGCTTGGTGTTGTTGTTGATATGGATGCCTTTGGGAGGGCTCTAACCTATTAATGTTCCATGGGATTGGGAGTTCTCTGGTGTTCCAATGTCCTGGACTTAGGTCTCCCACCTCAGGGACGCAGGCCTGACCCCTTACTGTAGCACCAAGACTTCATAGGCTACATAGCACAGAAGAAAAAACCCCAAGACTAATGGTAAAACAATACTCAACAGCCAAGAACACCCAAAGAGACTCTCAGACTCATTCTGAGGAGATTGGCTTGGTGTTTTGGAAGTCTGGGGACCTCTGCCAGTGTTCAGAAGGTATTCTGTAGGACTTGTTCCATTTGCAGATGATTTTTTGATGTATTTTTAGGGAAAAGGTGATCATCTCATCTTATTCCTCCACCATCTTGAGTCCTCCCTACATCTTTTATTATTTGAGCTTATTTGTCAATGAAGTCCATTAGAAGAAACACTAATATAGTGATCAGCTTATCTAACTTTTAGTTACAGATATGTCATTAACTTGCTGAAAGATTTTGGAAGTCACTGAACTTTATTTGTAATTATAAAATAGATCATATAAACTAGCTGATCTAGGTTTCCTTCAAGATCTATTTCAGTTTTAAATTCAGTTCCAAATAGTTTTCATTTAACTTGCTAAGCAAAGACTACTTTAAGTTCTCATGAGAAGGACTAATGACACAAAGCTTGTAAGATGTGAGTCTTTCCAGCTCTTTCATATATTCTTTTAAAGGAATTATAGAAAATCTATCTCAACAGTGCACTGTTGAGATTATTTTCATATTAGAACAAATTCAAGAATAGTTTAATAGGATAAATCTTACAGAAATGGCATCTTTAAGAAACCCCTAATGTCAAATGTTTATCAGGTATTTGTTAGTTAAAATTTTAAACATCTGTTACAGAGGTAGTGTAGGAGGCTTGTTGAAATGTCATCTTGTACACTCAACATCATTAATTATGGTGAAATGTAAACAAAAAGCACTTTACACTCGACAGTTATTAGGGGTGATTATAATATCAAAGACAGAGAACAGCAAATGATGGTGAAGATGTGGAGAAATTGTAACCTCATACATTGCTGGTGGGAATACATACTTTATAGCCACTCTGGGCAGTAGTTTGGCAATTCCTCAAAAAGTTAAGATAAGTTAAGTTTGGCAGTTTTACTCCTAGCTGTATGCCTAAGAGCACTGAAAATACATGTTCATGCAAAAAACTATATATGAATGTTTATAGCACTATTATTCATAATAGCCAAAAGCTGGAGATAATGAAAATGTCCATTATTGGACAAATAGAAAAGTAAAATGTGATATATCCATACAATGAAATATTATTCAACAATAAGATGCAATGAACTACTGATATATGCTACAGTATAGGTGAAAATTAAAAAACATTATGCTGTGTGAAAGAAATCAATCACAAAAGACCACATATTGTATGCTTCCATATATATGTAATATCCAGAATAAACAAATCCAGAGAGAGAGCAAGTGGATTGGTGGTTTCTAGGTACTGACTGAAGAGGGGAATTGGTAGTGACTGCTAATAGTTATCAGATGTCTTTTTAGGGTGATGAAAATCTGGAATTAGACGGTAGTGATGATTTCACAAGTGTGTGAGTATACTAAAAAACATGGAATTGTATGCTTTAAAAGGATGCAATTTATTGTAAGTGAATTATATTTCAATAATAAAAAACATCTAGGGACTCCCTGATGGTCCAGTAGTTAAGACACTTGTGTTTCCACTGCAGGGAGTGTGAGTTCAGTTCTTAGTCTAGGAACTAAGATCCCACATCCTGAGCAGTGCACCTAATGATAATAATAAAGATCTAAAACATGACAAGGTAGATCATCATGAAATTGTTCAAAACCAGTGATAATGAGAAAATCTTGAAAGCAGTTTGAGGAAAAGAGACACATGACTACAGAGCAACAAATATCAGAATTTAAGCAGACATATCATCAGAAACAATGTAAAGAAGACCATAGACCAACATCTTTAAAATAGTTAAAGAACATACTTTTAACCTAGAATGCTTTACCTGCAAAAATCTTTCAAACATGAAAGTGAAGTTTTTTCTAGATATATAAAAGCTGAAAGACAAGTGGTTTTTGATAAAGATACAAAGTCAACTTAATGAAGAAAGGATTGTCTTTTCATTAGTCTGAGGTCAGAAAATTGGATACCCATATGCCAGATATGGATTTTCATCTATACTTTGCATAATATGTAGAAAGTATCTAAGAATGGATCATAGACCTAAATGTAAATGAAACTTCAACTATAAAACTTCTAGAACAAAACATAAGGAAAGGAGAAAATTTTCATGATTTTCTACTAAGGTTTCCAAAACTTGGACATAGAAAAGTAAAATTGATAAGTTATTTTTTTTAAGATGAAAAATAAACTCTGCTCTTGAAAATATACCCTTAAGGGGATGAAAATATATACTCATTTCACTGGCCACTCCTTGTCAGTAATGCCTAACTCGGGAGCTGCGTTAAGCATTACTGACAACTCCTTAATTTATTTTTGTGGTCTTCCCTCATATCTCCAACTTCAAAGTATTGCACTATCACAGAACTTAGTCTGTGTGCAGTCAGTCTTTGATGATGTCACCATTTCATATTTGAAATACTAAAAGCACGTAATTCCCAAATGTGTATGTCCAGCCAGGACCTTTCCCTGGACTCCAAACTTATATAGGCATCTCCGTGCTTAACAGCTCCACCTGGATATTTAGTTAGTATATCTTCAACTTAACAGTCTTAAACAAACCTACTGATTTATACCACACCAAACTGCAATTGTCTCACCCAGAGCAGCTCTTCTGAAGTCTCTCTATATACATAAATGCTGACTTTTGCCTTCTAGTTACTGAGGACAAAAACTGAAGTCATCATTCATTTGAAATCTTTCTCTTATAGCACACACGCAATCCATCAACATATCCTTTACCTCTAACTTCAACATGTATAAACAATCTGACCACTTTCTACTATTTCATTCACAACCAGCAGTTCAAGCTTGGTATGATCATCTTTTGCTTGGAATTTTTAGCAACCTCCTATAAAGTCTAACTTCCATTCTTGTTTCACTACAGTCTATTCTCGTACTAAAGCCAGAGAGAACGTTTTCAAAGGTAAGTCAGACCATGTCTTTTCATTGCTCAAAGCTATTGTGCAAAATGGTTTCCTCCTCAGGGTAAAAATTCATCATTTTGTATAATGGCTTCAAAAGCCCTGTAAAATATGATACCATCTATGGCACTCTCTTGACCTTAACTCGTGATGCTTTTCTTCTTGACCACATCAGCCTCTTTACTGTTTGTTGAATTGTGGTGCTAGAGTACACTCTTCAGCGTCTTTGGACTGCAGGGAGATCAAACCAGTCAATTCTAAAGGAAATCAACCCTGAATATTCATTGGAAGGACTGTTGCTAAAGCTGAAGCTCCAATACTTTGGCCGCCTGATGCAAAGAGCCAACTCATTGGGAAAGACCCTGAAGCTGTGAAAGACTGAAGTCAGTAGGAGAAGGGGGTGGCAGAGGATGAGATGATTAGATAGCGTCACCAACTCAATGGACATGAATTTCAGCAAACTCCGGGAGATAATGGAAGACAGAGGAGCCTGGCGTGCTATAGTCCATGGAGTCGCAAAGAGTTGGACATGACTTAGGGACTTAACAACAAAACAGACTAAGCATGCTCCTGCCACAGGACATTTGTAAATCTTTTCCCCTCTGCTTGAGGAGCTCTTCCCCCGCATGTCTATGTGCCTTAGTCCCTCACTTTTAAAAAAGTCTAAGCTCAGATGTCTCATGAGTGTGGCCCCTTTTCACCTCTCCTAGAACCTCTGTACATCTTGCTTCCCCTACATTTCTCCATAATACTTATCAAAATTATATATAGCAGGAATGTGCAAACTATGGCCAGTAGGCCAAATTTAGCTCCAACCTGTTTTTGTATATAAAGTTTTCATGGAACACAGCTATGCCCACTTTTTTAATATGTTGACTGTGACTGGTTTTTCATTTCAATGACAAAGATGAGTAATTTTAACAGAGACACATGGCCTCCAAAGCCTAAAACATTTACTATTTGACCCTTTACAGATCAGCCCTTGGTGATCCTGATGTATACTATGTGTTTGCTTGTATATTGCCTATCTCTCCCCACTAGAAAGTAAGTCCTATGAAGGCAGGTAATTTTTTTTTTGAACTGCTTCATCTTCAGCACCTAGAATAGTATCTGGCACATAATAGGTATTCACTAAGTATTCTAGGAACAATTAAATGACAAAAGAGAATACATGATATGATCTAGTAATTAGCGGATATATTAAAGTATTTTAGGCTCTAAAGACAAAAGTTCCTCGAGATTATAAATTTTGTTATTATGTGTCATCATTTAAATATAATTAATATGCCTTCAATTAAGCATGTTTGCAGTTAAGAAAAGAGACTCCTGTGTAGGGGGAGTTCCCTGGTGGCCTAGTGGTTAGGATTCCAAGGTTTCACTGCAGTGGCCCAGCACCTGGCCAAAAAAATAAGACTCCTGTGTAAAGATGGTAGAAAGAAACTACAGAATTTCCCTCTGATACCTATTCATATGATCTTCAACAATTAAAAAAAAAAAGAGCAGAACCAGAGGAATGAAGAAAACAAAGCATGCATCAGTAGTAATCAGAAATAAGAAACTTGATAGAATCTCAATGTCATATGTTTCAAAAGATGATAGCTGAGGAAAGAAACAGGTTTGCCAAAGCTTAGAATGGCACCCAGCCCCACATTTACTCTCCCAAATCTTATCTTAATGTGAAGCTTAATTGTGATCTTGAGATTTATCATTAACACAACTGAAGTAGTATAGAATCTCCTTACATTTTTCTTTTTTTTTTTTTCACTATGTTTAATGGAAAAAGCTGCTGGGAAGAAATGTCTGAAAGATGATATGTGAGGATTAGGGATATTTCCTGGCAGAAGCAGAGGCTTCAGGAGTCCTGAAATGAGGGAATGGTCAAAATCTCAAGGGCTCTTTCCCTAAGAAAATCTGAGAAGAACTGAACCCAGTTCCTCCAACAAAGGCCACACATAAAAGCTACCAAAAAAGCTCCTCTCTTCTTATTCTTTGGCCATACTAAATAATTCACAGTTCATAAGTTTTTTGTTGTTGTTGTCATTTTTAAAGATTCAACATAAATTGTTTTCAGGTGCTTCTATCATTTGATTTGCCTCTCGGATAATTTCTCTCTCCAGTTGCCTCTCTTCAGTCAAGAATGGGAAAGAGAGAGAAAGGTTATAAATATATGGCGGGGAGAGAGAGAAGTACTAAAAAGTAATCTTAATGCACTTGAGCTGGGATATGTATATATATACACACACATATATATCTATATCTATACTTACATGTATACATAGTGTGGCCAATGTGTGTGTGTGTGTGTGTGTGTGTGTGTGTGTGTGTGTGTGCGCGTGCACGTGCATGCATGTTGTGCTGAGTTGCTCAGCTGTGGCTGACTCTTTATGACTCCATGGACTGTAGCCCGCCAGGCTCCTCTATCCATGTGGATTCTCCAGTCAAGAAGACTGGAGTGGGTTGCCATGCCCTACTCCAGGGGATCTTCCCAATCCAGGGTTTGAACCCAGGTCTCCCACATTGCAGGTGGATTCTTTACCATCTGGGCCACCAGGGAAGCCCATTTTACATATATATATATATATATATATATATCACACTGTGCAGCATGCAGGATCTTAGTTCCCCAACTAGGGGTGAACTGTGCCTCCTGCAGTGGAAATGTGGAGTCCTAACCACTGGACTGTCAGGGAATTCCCTGGGCTAGGGTATTTTAAGGTCATTGACTCTCTTGTAAACAAAACGTAATGACATTTTTTTTTTTGTAAACTATTCTGTTGAAATAACAAAAGCATCCCACAATAAATACAAAATAACGCCTTCCAGTATTATTTTCTCTAAAGGTGGAGAAGACACTAAAGCGAAGGAAGTAGTAATTCAATATTGTACTTCTCAGAGCAAAAGCAGATATAAAACCATACAGTGCCAAGTTTATTAAACCAGCAGCAAAATAATAAATATTATGTCTAGCGAGAACTCAGAATCAACTATTGGCAAAATTCCTTTAATGTGGTACTTTGAGACACTATAATATCAATGATATGTAATAAGAAAGCATAGTCTATCTACTCTATAACATGTGCATGCTAATCAAAACTTTATAGTCAGATGACACCTTCTATATAAGGAGCACACATGAGCCTTTTATTATTGATGAGGGAGAAGTCCTTGACAACTTCTTGTTTGTTTTTATTTTTAGTCACTAACAATTCATGCTTAAAGGGGAAGAAATTTTTAAAATTTGCTTTGTGATTATTTTTTGAACCAAAGATTTTTCTGGAAAAGGTTTGTTGGATTCAGTATTGACAGAGTACAAGCAGAATACAGAAACATAACTACACTCTTTACAATTAGAGAGTTGACTGTTGAATATTAATTCTCATAGTGCATTATTCCCGGAGCGTAATTGTCTATAAACAATATGGACTTGGATCTTGATTCAGTTTTTAAAGGAAATCATGAAAATTGTGCTTATGACTGAATTTTGGTCCTTGAGTGTATATTCTTCAAAATGCTGTGAAATAGAAAACTCTTGTTTTTCGACTGGAAACAGGCTAGCTGTCAAGAGAGCAGGTAGTCATGAATTTTTGAAATCAGATATGAGATTAAAATATTTCTACATGGGAATACCCTGGCTGTCCAGTGCTTAGGACTGATGCTTTCACTGCCTAACCCAAGTTCAGCCCTTGGTTTGAAACTAAGGTCCCACAGGCCATATGGCTAAAAATAAAATAACTTTCATGACCCTAAAAAAGACTGTTTCTGTGATTTCAGACGGCTTGCCCCAAGGCATGTATCAGTACCTTGTAGAGCTTAAAAACTACCTTTCAGAGCTAAATTATTACAGAGTTCAGTGCTGAAAATAATACATTAGGACAGACAATAATGCAAAGAAGCTTTTATTACTATGAGATGGATTCTTTCACAAATCATGATATGTGTTTTCCTTCCCCCATCTCTACCAGAAAAAAATAACCACTTCTAACAGAGAAGCCTGGCAGGGCACAGTCCATAGAGTCACAAAGAGTTGGACATAACTGAAGCACCTTAGCACACAGGCGCATGCAATGTGTACTCATTTCACTTTCAATACCTCTGTTAGAGTATTTAACACATTGTATCAGGTATGTTGGAGTATTTTCATTTCTCAGTTGGATGGAGCACTCCTCAAGGTCTAGTGACTGTGGTCCTCCCCAACAGAGGTGTACTGGTAAATCTTTCTGGACGTAAAAATATATACAGCTTACAAAGAATAGCATATACAATACTGTATTGTAAAATCTGCATAGCCAATTGATTCTTACAGAATGCTTTGGTTGAGTTTTACCAAATTCTTATTTCTATAGCCCTATCTGTAGTCAGCCTATAGTTGTGCAATTGTTGAAGAATGTAGTGCTAACATACATAGTCATTGGTATTTTCGTCTAAGAGTAAGATAAGATGAAAATGAAACAGTCCTTACTTTTTTCATCAATGATATGACTTCTCACAATTTGTTAATAGTTTTAAAATGGTTTAGAAAATTATTTCTCAATTTTTGTGCTATTTCAGTGTTATAATTTAAATTTAATTTTATTAACTTTTTTAAAGCACTTTTTAAAGTCTACACTATTGATAAAACATTAAGTTATGCCCTGATTTGTAGTGTTTGCTGATTTCTAGATTGTAAATATTCCCACGGTGGTCTATTTCAAGCTACCAATGTGACGTCACTGGTAATAGAGTTGGGAAGAGATGGGCAGTAACACACCATTGTATCATTTTTTCTGCATATTACAATGGGCATGAATAACCTTGACATTGATACTAGTAAAGCATAATAAGAAGTGATGAGTTTTATTTGTTTTTAATATGTTTGAAGATATTACTTTTTAGTAATAGCTGTGCTTAAAAAGTTGTTGTTCAGTCTTTGAGTCTTGCCTGACTCTTTGCAACTCCATGGACTGCAGCATGCCAGGCTTCCCTGTCCTTCACTGTCTCCTGGAGTTTGCTCAAACTCATGTCCATTGAGTCAGTGATGTTATCTAACCATCTCATCCTTAAAAAGTAGCTTGCGAAATTCCTAAAGATTTAACTTAACTACATGTGGTTGTATGATTTGTATTCATCACACTCCTGCCCCTGTAGTGATCCCATGCATAACCTACATAGCCTTATATGACTGACTTGTTAATTATTTAATGCAGTGAACTTAATTATAGTCTTCATCATTCCATTGGCTTTTACAGAGTATTACTATGAGAAAGACCATACAGATGATGTCTATGCATTGGCTCTAAGATTGGGTTCAAACTTTGATATTTTACTCCAAGGTTTTAAGTTTGTCTAAATGAATTGCTTATTTTCTTATTTACCAGACAAGAATAGTATCCTGAACCCTCTTTGTTTTATTTTCCTTGAAACTCACAGGTAAATCATATGCTTGATCACAATAACTGTTAGTACAGGCAAATAACATTTCATTTTTAAAAAAATCTTATGTTCAAATCTTGTTACATATATGTATGTACACATACATACATATATATACATATACACACCTTTATACATATATATGTATACATACAAACACAAGTTCAAATTAGGTTTCCTAAGGTACATTTGGTATGAAATGTTGAATAAAGCCTTAAACTGTTTCTTTTATTTACCAGTTTTCAAAATAATGAGTTGGTTCCCTAGCATTCTTCAAAGTTTTTTTAAAGTATCATTATGAAATTATGTATTAAGTTGTATCTGTTATGTTGCAATCCATTTTAGTTATTCTTAAGAAACTTAAATTGTCTCAGCTTTGGCCAGTGGGAACCAATTCAAGTTGGCTTTTTCACATTTATTCTCAAGTCCTTTTACATTATCCCTAATCTTTGATAGTTTTCATGATTAATAGTATGATAGGATATTTTAGGCTTACCTTGAACATTTCCTATCCACAAACTAGAATCAGCCTTTGCTTCAAGGAATCTGTTTCAGGGGCAAATGATGTTTACTGTCAATAATTGGATACATAAGTATGTGCTTGTTGCTACTGCATAGTCCCTGTTTTTAGGCCTTTACAATGGACAGAACTAAGAAATACATATATTTTTAAATGTAAAATATTATAGTTCATTCTGATATATCCAGTTCAAATTCATGATCACAGAATTTTTATGTAACTCACTGATTTTACATCTGTTCTTTTTTGTCCCACACCCAAAACACCAACTTAATTATCCATTTGCTTTTTCTCAGACTATGCATGCAATATAATTAAAATAATGTGCTCGTGTGTGCGTGCTCAGTTGCTTTAGTCATGTCCAACTCTTTGCAACCCCCTGGACTATGGTCCACCAGGCTCCTCCATCCCTGGGATTATCCTGGCAAGAACACTGGAGTGGGTTGCCATTTCTTCATTCAGGGGATCTTTCTGCAGACTCAGGAGATTGAACCTGTGTCTGCTGTGGCTGTTGTATTTTAGGAGGACTCTTTACCACTTGAGCCATATAGGAAGCCCCTAATTACAATAACACCACCAATTAATACCACAAAACCGTGGCTGATGATAACAATTTAAGTTCCTGTTTCGTTGTTGCTGCTTTAAAGTTTATTTATTAGTTTAAATCCTATGAGGAAGGTACTGTTAAATTAATGTGTTTGAATATGGTTTTAAAAAATTCCTGGGACTTCCATGGTGGTCTACTGGTTAAGACTCTGTGCTTCCAATGCAGGGGATGCAAGTTCAATCCCTGGCCAGGTAACTAAGGTCTCACATGCTGTATGGTGTGGCCAAAAAACAAAAAAAGATAAAAAACTACTACGTTTAAAGTCACTTAGAATATTCTTTGTATGGTTATGCCACCAACTCCATATATAATTAAGTTCACTTATTTCATTTAGATGGGATCACTTTTAAATTTTAATGTATTTTTGCTTTATAAATTGTAAATTATATTCATATATATTCTATGTTTCTGAAATCACATTTTTATGAGAAAACTTCCTGTTATTCCATCTTTGGTCCTCTGTTCCCTTCCTTTTTACAGGTAACCATTTTAAAGGCTTCCCTGGTGGCTCAGAAGGTAAAGAATCTGCCTGCAATTTCGGAGACCTGGGTTTGATCCCTGGGGTTGGGAAGATGCCCTGGAGAAGGGAATGGCAACCCACTCCAGTACTCTTGCCTGGAGAATTCCATAGACAGAGGAGCCTGGCAGGCTACAGTCCATGGAGTCACAAAGAGTTGGACACGTTTGAGCCACTAAACACTGTGTGTTTTAAAGTTTTGACTTTTCATTTAATTTAAAAAGTAAGATAGATGAATGGTAATATGCCATAGATGCTTTTTTTCCACTTTGATATTTTTAGTTAACAATATATACTGGAGTTGACAGTGAGTTACTTTATATTGCATATATTCTTTATTCCTTTTTAAAAATTGCATAGTACTTCACTGTATGTATGTACCATAATTATTCAACCATTTCACTATGATGGACTTGTGGATTATTTCCATATGTTAGCCTAAAACAATGAAAAAAACAGTTATTTTACCAGCAAAAGGGGGTTTCTTAGGGAACAACACAGAATTGCAGTTTGGGAGATGCAACTGTGTGAACCACAAGCAAGTTCAATAAAGCAAAGGAAAGAAAATTCTTACAGAGGAGATGGGAGAGTCAGGAAAGATGTTGATAAAAAGTCCATTGGAGGAAACTGAGAGTACAAAGTATAACGGCTCTTAATTGACTGAGTTGTGACAGTCCCATTGGCTGAGCTGTTGGCAGGCCAGGAAGAGATCTCTTCCCCTTGCTGGCATTTGTAGTAAAACCATATTACTTCCAGCTGGAGATGCATGGCATGTCTCTTTCTGTTGGGCTCTCTGTGGACTTTAACTGGTACATGGGTGACAGCTCCCTCTTTTGACCTTCAAATTACATTTTATTGAGGCTTCTGTATTAATTTTCATAGAAACTTTTGCTATAAGAAACAATGCTTCAATGAATAACTTCTTTTTTTCAGTGTTTGTCAGATTCTTGGAAGTGGGATTTGCCAGACAAAAAAAAAATGTATATGTAACTTTGCTAGATTCCATGAACATCTCTTTTGTTGGGCTTTTTCTATTTTTCACTCTAACAAGCAATATTTGAGTGTTCCTTTTCCCCACAAATGCCTTACTAACAGGTTGTGCTGTGAAATTTTTGAATTTTTGCTAATTTGTTGGGTGAGACATAGTATCTCAGTGATTTTAATTTGCATTTCTCTTATGAAGAAGGTTGAGAATGTTTCTATTTAAGAGGCATTTACATCTCTTTTTCTGTGAAATGTCTGTTCATATCTCTTGCAATTTTTCTCTCAGGGTGTTGGTGTTTTATTCATTTTTAGATACTCTTTATATGTAGGGTTATTAAATTGTCTCTTATATGTTACAAATGTTTTTCATATTTTCACTTCATCTAGTTTTGACCACTGCTAGGAACATTTTCCCTACTCTTCACTTACAGAGGAACTGACCCATAATTTCTCCTAGTACTTGAATGGTTCAAATGTTTATATTTAAATAGCTGATCTTTTTGAAATTTATTCTTGGAACAGATCCAAATTCATCTTTTTCCTTATGACTACTCAGTTACCTCAACACCACTTATGAAAAAGTCCATCTTTTCTTTACTGCTTTGAGATACAGCTTTTATCTATGTTAAATTTCCATATATATGGACATGGGTAATTTCTCAACTTTCTATTTTGTTTATTGGTCTTTTTCATGTGCCAATGCTACCATTAAATTATTAAGCCTTTATAGCGTATTTAATATCTGGTATGACACTCCCCTCCCCCCACTCTCAATGTTCTTTTTCAGGGTTTTCTAGTTTTTTGTTTTTTTTTTATTCCAAACGAATTTTATAATCAGTTTATGCTGGTAGCAGCATTCTTTTTTTTTTTTTTTTCGGCCGCATGGCTTGCAAGATCTCACCGCCTCCACCAGGAGGAACCTGTGCCCCCTATAGTGGAAACGTGGTCTTAACCCCTGGACCTGCCAGGGAAGTTCCGTAACAGTATTCTGAATCAGCAGTGTTTATTGGAAGCACTGTCAAGAGTTTTTTAAAAAAGAAAATAAACACTTTACCCTACCCAGACGTGGTGAGTCTCTAGATATTGGGCCTGGGTATGCACATTTTGAAAAAACTGTCCAGTTGATTTTAATAATCCCATTTAAAAATGACCTATAAAGCATAAATTCAAGTTCTAAAAATTCCAGACTACCTTACGATTTGTTTTCCCTTATGTATTCTGTATTCTGGACCTTACTAAACGACTGCAGCATTCGCCCAGTTCCCTAAGCCAGAAATTTAATTTCCCTTTAATCCTTCCTTTTCTTTAACTCAGTTTGTCACAAAAATCTACACTTTACTTTGCTTTAAACCTCCAGTACCACTGTCTTCTACCATTTTCTCATAGTCTCTTAAGATTACTCTTCATAATATAGTCTATCATCTGCACTATGTATACAGTTAATTTTTTCCTAAAAATTATGTTGATCATGTTACTTCTTTGCTGACCTTTGTTGGCTTTCAGGATAAATTCAACCAAGGCACATAAGGCCTTATACTCACAGGTCCCAACCTCCTTTTCCTCCTTAGTCCCTGTTATTCTACAACTCACACTGAGTATTCCTGTTACACTGAATTTCTGACTACTGGATGGACATTAGACCTGGTAGCTTTTTTAATGTAAATTTATGGTTTCTTTCACTTAGAGTTTGTTCCCACCTTCTTTGCCTAGTAAGCTCTCAGTATTTGAGATGCAGTTCAAATGGCCTTTCTTTGATAAAGCTTTTATATAGACTCTTAGTCAGAATTAGTAGATCCATCCTCTTTATTCTAGCAAAACTTTATTATTTGTATCTTTATAATGTGATTTTTGTGAGTCTCTGATCTCCCAGAAATTTCACACTTTCAACATCAACTAGAATGTGAGCTTTCATGTTTTTTCCAGCCTCTAGCAGAGTGCATAGCATATAGCAAGCACTCAAATGTTTGTTCAGTGAATGAAAACAAATAAAGCTTCATTAGTCTGTACTGATTGAAACAGAAACAAGACATGACAGTGGCCAGGTGGTTCTACTATAAGATCTCTCATTCGTTTGGCTTTTTGTAGTTCGTAGTCAGCCTAGACTTTGTTCTCTGCACATGACAGTTCCTTGCTCTCTGAAGGTCCATGTAACCGAACCTACAGTAGCATACCTGTCCATCTTTATCTCTTCCTGTTTATGAAGTTCTGTCTTGGTCCTAAGAATAGATAATGCTTTATAAAAAAAAGTACAATTTAGTCTATAGTGGTAGAAAAATTAATTTATGGTACTAATTTAGATTAATTATTGGTATGAATAATTAGTTTAGGTGTATATCACATATAGGATTGTACTTATATTGGAAAAGATCTATTTGATCATTAAATTCTTTTATGATTCTGTACATGATCAAGTACTAATTTAGATGATGAACTTAAGTAGAAGACTAAGTGCTATGGGAGCCAAATTATTTTATAACTTATAATTATTCCCCCCCCCCCAACTCTATGACTATGTTGTCATCTTTGAAATAATCAAATGTGGTAACATGAAAAAGGGAAAGAATCATATTTAAAAATAATTTAACCATAACTTCTTAGTAAGTGGGTATCAAATACTAGAGTAATCCAGTTTAAAATTTTTAATGTTTCATTATTTTTAAAATCAGTCTTAAAGGTATAGATTAAATTGGATAATAATATATTTGAATTACCAAATAACACCAAATTATTTTAAACATATTTTAATATAAAAATTGAAGTTTTTATTAAAATACAGAAATTCATTTTATTATGAGTTTTTCACTTGTCAACTGTATTTAAAAAATATTTTTCAAACTATGTAAAGAGCCCTTGATGATAATAAAAATACAGTTTTTAAATATTTTAAACACACCAAAATCAAATTCTTTATTATTACCACATTTACCCTTTATTCCAACCTTTGATGACACTCTTAATTTTAAGTTACTTCATTATTCAACCAAGAGAAAAAAAACTTTGTGTTATATATGGCTTCAACTTGAAGTTATACATATATAGGTAAGTTAGTCACTTTCTTTATCTGTGTACCATTTTTTCTATTGATTAGGCATATATTAAAAATTTTAATTACTAAAAAAGTTTTCTTATGTTAAACAGTTTTCCCCACAGGTGCTTTTTTGTAAAAACTAGGCAATGTACATTACATATTCTTATGAAACATTGTCTGGAAAGCCAGTGTGCCATCTTCCAAGCCAGTATTATTATTTCAGCATTTTACTGGAACCAAACTTTGAATTATGCTTTGCAGTCTATTTTAAAAGTATTTAAGTAAGTAAAAGATACATTCTTAGTTATCTAAGTTATTCAAGTGTGCCACAACTTTATTTCCAGAGAAATGTTTTATGAGAATTCTTATATGAAAATTGAAACAATTTGAATCTAGCTATTTCTTTTTATCCCTTCAAAATTGAAAATTTTCAGCAGTAATGCTAATGATTAGACAAAATGTCTGAAATGGATTGTTTAAATATTAATATTAAAATACTTTATTTACACATAGAAATATCAGTGAATTGTCCTGTTTACTTCCAAATATTTAAAAATACTGTTTTGAGTAATGACCCCTATTATATAAAATGCATCAACTTTTTTACATGTTACTTTGCTAAAGTAATATCTAAATGCTAGCTTTCTACACTTATACTGGAATCTGTATTTTTCTTTAACATTATTAGTAAATTTTGATATTGTGGAACTGTTGACCCAGTCATACATGTACAGAACTTGGCCTTTGAGTTAATTAAATATGAGTTAATAATATATTATAAGGAAATTATTATCCTTATTACAGTTATTAGGTAGTTACTCAAATTATAGCTTCAAAGGAATGCAGAGCATGGAAAACTCAGGATTAAATTATGCATTTGAACCTTAGGCCAGCTTTTACTGTGGAGACAGTTTTCTGCTAAGACCAGAATTGTATGTCATTGAAATTAAATGCTTTTCTGGGGATGGAAGGTTCCAGTTTTTAATGAAATTACTGAGTGTGGTGTAGTGAAATGATTAAAATCTGTATTCCGGGAATGTGGCAGGGAAAAAAAATCAATAAGTGCTAGCACAGCTTTGCTGCTCAATGTGAATCCTGAGAATGAAATAAACTATTACAAAAATAATAATTAAAAACATATCAGCACATTAATTTATTTAGCATCAGTCTCCTGAGACGACATCTTCACTAATTTTTAGCATACATTTTACTATGTAATGAGCAGCCTTCTTTTCAGATATCCCTATTAAGACAGGCAGTATTTCTGCCCTTCCCCCAGTGCTCCTGCACTGCAATCATTGTACTTGCACTTATTATGTTACAAATGACCGAGGTAAGGCTGACATTCTCAGTGCATGCAAAAAGACCTAGTCTGCCAAGCTTTTTTTTTCCTAATGAAGCAGCTTTGTGAAATCTCCCCATGTGTTAATACTAATGAAGATCCTCCAGCACAATTAAAATCACAGCCAGTGGCTGAAGAGGAAACATAAAACAATAGCATCTTTTAAGATACATTTATCCACATATGCATGTACAAAATATACATATATGGTCAAATTATTTTTCTATAGGTTGCCTTTCACTTACTCTTCATCCTGAAAATTAAATTATGCAGTTTTTAGTTATATGAACTTTAGGGACTTTTAATGTGTTCCAGGGGAAAAACACTACCTCAATGAAAAAAAAATTTAATTATTTATCTTCTTTGGTAATAAAGCGTTACCAAGGATAAGGTCTTTTTTAAAAAAATTTTTTTTAGGAAACTACTGGGTGGTGTGCTGTAGGAGGGAATGGGGTATACTTCACCTTTAGTTTAACTATATTGGCTTCAGGATGTTGAAATTGGTGGAGGAAAATGGAAGGGTAAAAAATAGGAAGTTAGAAGAAATTGTGGGGTAGACAAATAGCATACCTCGTGTGTAATTTAAAGATGGAGCAATAGGCTACCTCGTCTTAACTTGATTTTTTAAGTGTTCTAATTCCTACAATTAGCTATCCTCTCCCCACCTTTTTTGCCTTCTCAGAAGTGTGTGTGTGGGGGGACTATTGAGGTTACCTTTTGCAGTTTTAACGTATAACTTTAAAACTACTTATTATTTTAACGTTTTATTTAAATTTTAACTCAGTGCATAAACATTACAGCAGCTTAACCTGCCCAGATTAGGGCAGTAGCATTTTATCATGGGACCATTTTGCGTCCTGCTTTTTATTTTGAGTTCCAAAGGTATTACATTTAGTTGACTCAGACTCAAATTCTGAGTTTATAAACAAAGTTTAGGTGGACTTGGTTAATCTGCGCTCCCTATTCGCCCGTGTACTTTTTTTTAAAATTACGTTTTCAATCCTATTTCCTGTCTCCTCTACTTTTAAAAGTAAAACAAAACATTCGAGTTCCTTAACTTTTTCCTGGAACAAGAATCGGTGCAAACTCAAAGCTACAGGATTCTTGGGAGGAAGAAGCCACCCCCTCCCTCCCTTGGCTACTTTAGGAGCTGATGGGTCATTTATTATTGGAACTGAAATGGTATAAACAATTCTCTCTCTTTTTTCCCTTGTTAACAGCAACTTTCATTGTTAAGAGAGAGGAGAGAGAGAGAAGCCTTGTTGGTTGACGTCACTTGGTTCATGAAGCCTTCGCCTAGAAGTGAAGCTGCTGAACAAACCTTGAGAAGAATCATCTCCTGCTTCAATCTGCTGCTGGATAGGAACTAATCAGAGAGAGGCGGAAGACGGAGAAGGAGGGCGTCCAGGGCTTTGCCGATCACAAATCTCACCTCCACTCCAACTCTCCTTATACTTTTCTTGCAAAAATATAAATAGAAATAAGGAGGTGGTGGGGTTTCCAAAACAAAAATCGTAACCTTGAACCATCTGGGGAAGGCAAAAATCCCATCCACCGCAACTCTCAGTTCGAAAGTAAAGGTGAGTTTAAAATCCTCGGGTGTGAGGGGTGCGGGTGAAGATGAAAATTCCAAATATTGTAAAGCCGTTTGAAACCGAAAAAGAGAACAAACTGCGCTCCTGCGAGTGGGTTAGACTCCGGAGTTGCTTATCTGGAGGCGCTTGCCCTGCCCGCCCAGCCCGCCCGGCCGCGGCTGTTTACCCTCGCCGGTCGGTGCGTCTCTTTGTTGTGCTGGCTGGAAGGCTGGGGTGGTGCTCGGGGTCCCGAGTGCAGTTTGGGGGAGGAGGACGCCGAGATGCGCGGTCCTGGGTGGGAGGTGGGGAGTGCGGTCTCAGGAGAACGTAAACTTTATTCGTAGCCGCCAGTGCGGGACTTCGGTCTAGCAGGGCCGTGCCTCCCCCGGCGTGGGCAGACGCTGCCGCCGCGAGTCCGCCTCCTTTGTGCCGGCCTCCCTTCTCGGCCGCCGGCGCTTCGCATGTCCTTTTTCCTCCCTTCGGCTTCCTGCGCTCAGGTCGCCGCCAACAGTTTGGCTTCTCAAAAAACCACCTCTGCCACGGTTGCGATCGCCGTTCCTACTCGGGAATAACCGCTGCTCCCCCCATCCCCGCCGGGGTAGTTTCAAGATACCCCCCAACCACCCCCCCCAACCCCCGTCCGCCTACTGCTGCCCTTTTCTGCCTCCGCCCCCTCTTCCCCGTAGGACTGATAAGCTGCGCCTGCCACCCCCCACCCCCAATTCGGGTCTCTTTTGCTCTCTCTCTCGGAGTAGCCTGGGGCTTGGGAGTTTACAGAAAGTGAGCTGGGTGGGGTGGGAGTAGGGGCAGGTGGAACTGGGGAAAGATCTGGATACCTGGAAAGTCTGTTTCAGTACGTAGAGATTAGAGGAGCATAGCTTTTCCTATAGTAATGTCTGTCTCCTAGCAGTTCTTCCCCGGGAGCTGCCTCCTGCTCGCAACTCTTCTTCGCTCTTTTAATCTTCTTTTTGCTCCCCTTCCCCCCCCTCTCTTCCCATTTGCGGCTCCTCTCCTCTTAAAGTAGTTCCACGAACCCCAGAAATGGGACTTGGGAAAGGAAGGAAATGTTTGGAGAGTCGGAACTGGCCCTGCTGTTTGGGAGATTTTCCCTTCTTTTCTCTCCTTCTGTATTTATCTTTTGTGTGTTGCTTCCTTATAAAGAGAGAAGCAGCTGCAGTCCTTGGCCGAGTTGCTGAAATTTATCCCTTTGTGTATATTACAATATCCTCCATTTTTTTCCCCTCTGCCCTCTAAACAACAAGCGTTTCGCCATCTTGGGCAATTTTTATTCCCAAGTCTCTCTCTCTCTTTTTAATTTTTATTTTTCAAGGACTGGGAAGAAACCTCAGAAAGTCAAAAAGTGTGTCTGGTTAAGATTCAAAGTTTAGGGAATGTTCAGGGGGCCCAGTGACATCATGTAAACTTTATGAAGAAATTTTACCAGGAGTAAATTTTTCGCTTAATTTTTTCCCTGTTTTAAGCGACCATGTGAAGGACCATGTAACTTACAGGTTAACGATAAGCTGTTCTGCTTATTTTTGTGTCCTGCTCTCAAAATGAGCCCTTGGTGTCTGCACATTTTATGTTTTGGTAACAGGTGGAAAACTATGTGCAAAAAAATGGTGGAAACAGTGGCCTTTGGTATTTACCAGGCTTTTGTGTATATGTTTTTTTATACTTTAAAGGATTTGAATATTTACATGTTTCCTTTTTTAATTACTCCACGCCTGTGGATTTTTCTTTAATCGGCTTGGTTAATATTTATGTATAGTTATTTTAGATGACCTAGATCCCTTGTAATTAACTGTTCTGTTTTTTTTACATATTTATTTGCATTTTGAAGATACAGCTTTCAAAAATAAGCTGGAGATACTGGATATTTTAAAAATATAGTAGCAGATATTAAGTAAAATGATTGGCGAAAATATAAGTTAGTGTTTAAAAGGCAGCATTGATTTAAAAATATATTTTGTAATCTCAAGCTATATGCTCTTTTGTCAGCCATTATGAAAAGGTAAACAGTAAAAACTGGTGGTGTTTTAATTTGCTTGTCTAAAATAGTTTTTCCCCTCACTAAAGTTCGGTTGGTCACATGATCAAACTTAATGATATACTGACTGGTATATAAGAGGCAATGCAAATTGAATGGGAAAGTGGAATTCTGTCTCCTGTAGTCATTTTCAGTCAGCATATTTACTTCTCTTCTAACAAGGACATGAAACTGTCTGTATTTAATTTGCATTCTCTTTGTCTTCTGGGTTGGGGAAAAACATTGACTACCATTAACTCAAAAAAAGCTAATAGAAGCAATTCCAAGTACGTTGAAAGATTTGTCTAACACATAAAAACTTAGGTTGTATATGATATGTTTCTATCTTTGTAGCAGTCTTATTTGATGTTATCTGCTATGCTATTTATTTAGAGATTTGCTTTATGTAAAACGCAATACAGAAAGCTTGACTGAATTGAATGTCTGACATTTATGTGAATCTTAGGTAGGTGAAAAATGTTTAAATAGTTAAAAGCACATAGAACAGATGGTTCTAAATTATACATGCAACAAAGGACTAGAAGATTTGGCAGATTATAAATGGCAAGCACAGAGGATAGCAGTTTAAGAAAATGGGAGTTAAGTACGTTTGATGTCTTACACCTATTGTAAACACTGTACATACTGTCACTGTGCTGCATAATCAATAACTTCCACACATTGAGGCTCTTGTAAGTTTCAGATAGAAAAAAGCAGATTGTATAGATGTTTGAAATGAATGGTTGAATGTAAAAGTATTTAAACCTGTGATGGTGAGTTTTTCTCTTTCTTTTTTTAAAGAAAATAAAATTATATGCTTTAAAATAGGAAATTATTTGTAAGAACTTAATGTTGTAGTCATATAACGGTTTCGACAGATATAGGAGTAGATACATACTTTGAAATACAGGGGATAGTATATTTGCTGTTATATGTTATACTAGGGCTGAACTGTAGCAGCATTTACTGTTTCAAACACTCGTGAACAATATTTTTAGACTCTTCAGTCTTGAAAATTCATGTATTAGAATACTGTTAGCATAAGTTACTAAACACATTAAATGAAAGAAGGGCATATGTTAGTAATACTTTTTGAGTTTTGTATGTAAAATAATAATAAGATTTTACTTGATAACTCTTTACTAGTTTACTCTCAGTTTTAAAAATGGAACAATTTATGTGTAGTTTTGCCTTTCTAGAAGAATCTGAGTAATATTTTGCATTTTCAAAAGATTTAAAATAACTTATTCAACTTGGCAGAAATTTGTTTTTATTTTTATAAGCTATTTATTTAAAATGCATATGAGACTGTAATGGAAATCTTGGAATTTTAATTCTGTTGCCCTTTTTCCCATTTCTTTGTTTGCATGTTCATTATAGAACTACAGTGTAAAGGAGCAGATGTTTTGCCAAACATCCTGATGTGTTGCTTTTTCTTATGGGAGTGCATAACTGTTCCTTCTGATGCATCAACTTGACAGCTGGTTGATTTCATGGAACTGCTAAGAAGCCATTAGTGGTGTCATTGAATTGAAACAGAACAGTCACTCCCAGCTTGAACTGCAATTGTTAATGTCTTTGTTGCTACTTTTGTGTTACTATATAAGATGTAGGATATTACAGTTGCACAAAAGTTTTCTTTTTTGTCTTATCCCTTGAATTAGTCAAAGTATGTGATAAAACTTGATTACTTTTAAGTTTAAAGATTTATCAAAGAAAGATTTTGAGCTGTAGTTTGTGAGTTTTTGAACTAGTCCTGGCTAGAACTATCAAAGGAAGATAGGATTTAGCACAAAGTGATGTGGTGTTTTTGATCCCTGTAGGAAATAATTTTATCAAGGTTTAATGATTTTGAATAAACGTGATATTCTGAGGGATTAATTACCTTGTGAGGTTAAGAAATTTTTGATTCTATTTAAATATTTTATATCATGAGACTTTAAAACTTTCATGAATGTTGACTTGTTTGATTAAACATTTCTTTAAACTTTTGTTGTAGAAGATAATCAGAAGAGAGAATAGTTATTGACAAAAAGGGCAATGTAGGGTTTAATGTTCTTTATGAGGAGGTAAAAATAACATTCAGTAATTGACTAGCAGTCATTTAAGATTTTAAAATTTGAAATTATATTTTTATTTTACTAGTAACTTTTATCGGTAGTTTCAACTATCATACTGTGGTACTACAATGGTGTCAGATCATCCCATTGGTGCCAAGGCATTTTCAGCTTTTTCTAATTACTTGCTTTTTTTTTTTCTTCAATGGGAGAGGAGATAGGAGAGGGGGAGAATAAGAGTGATCATCTCAACAGAAGAAAACACATTTAAAAAAATTTGTGTAAAAAACTTAAGGATGATGAGTTTAAGGATAAAAGGTAACTTATCACTATGTTAAAAGATATTTTCTAGTTCCAATATTTATTGATTTTTAATTTTAAAATCTTTAGACTAACAGTTTTTCAGAGCATGACATTTATAACATACTTAAAATAGTTTACCTTTAAAAGAAATTCTTAAAATATGAAATTGATGATTAGAATAGATAATTTACTGAGTTAAATGCCATTAAAAGGACTTCTTAGACAATATAAACAAATTTAAACACTTAAAATACACCACTGAGTGATTCCTGAACTATGATTTCCTGAAATCATAAGTTTATGAAAATGCTTTTCTTTTAAATAGATCATACATTACTGAGACTAAAGGTAAAATTTATACTCAGGTAATAATAGTTACTTTTATATAACCTTTTGATATAATCATCATGCAGTTTCTTAAAATTATTCTATTACCTTAGCCTATGATTCAAATTTTAAGAAATATATTTACTCATAAAATATGTGTATCACGTCAGATATTCATATAAACTAAATGGTAAATTGAGCTGTATATTAAATGTAAACTTTTTTAAAGGAACATCAGTGCTTAGCTCATTTTTAGAGATGATATAATTTTAATTGTAGTGCAGATAAGCATCCCCAATTTAAGTAGGAATTTTTCCACATTGAGTTTCTTAAAGGAAAGCAGTTCTAAACAGAAGAATCATAAAAAGTTTAAACTTATATATGTAAGTTTATTTGTTGACTCTATTAACTTGGAATAATGAGCAATAAATATATTTGATTAATTTACAGTTACATATGGAGCTTAAACGAAAGTGAATTTACATGACTTTTAAATCTGTTTTAAATGTGGTATGATTTGTGGCATCATAATATAGTCTGAGATGTAAAATATTTGAGACCTGATATTTTTAAGTTAAACACTGAACTTTTTTAAATGAATGGCTCTTAAGAACATGAGATGAAACTACTGTTTTTATCCTACATATTTAAAAATGTACTCTGTAAGATAGTGTTTTTAATTTTTTAAAAATAAAATTAATGCTTTAAAAAGTTATTTTTATAACTTATGACATTTGGCTTGTACTTTGGTTTTTTAATGCCTTTCAAATGAAAATTAAATATTAGAGATGATAGTAATGGAGCTAATATATAAATCACAACCTTTACTGACTTTATGTGTATACATGTGTGCATGCTTGTGTATGTAAGGATAAAGAAGCATTTTGTTTATAGATGATTATTGTACTTTAGTGATGTGTAGACATAATTGTGTTTTTCCTCTGTTTTCTCCTCTTAACACTTTTCCACAAGCATGCACTCATTAATCAAAGACGGTGCACTCCTGCTGAGGGCAGAGAGGTTCATCAAATTGGCAGTCAGTTTGGTGTAAAGAACGGTGTCCTGAAGCTCTTAACTCGCTAGGACATAAATAAATCTAAGGTCTTTGTATGCAAACCCTGGAGGTTAATACTGTATAATTCAATGTCCTGTCTTTGTTTTTATGATTGATGTTTTTAAATGTTTCAAGCTTGATGCAAGTCTTCTTGTAGGTCAGGTCTGACAATCTGATTGGCTGAAGTCAGAAAGCATTAGGTTGTCAGAAGGACTTTGAGTATGCTGCGGAGATTTTGATTTTTTTTTTCCTACTAGATCATTGTCATATTGCCTGAGCTGTTTTAGGAATGTACCAATGATTGACATCCCCTGCTGTGATAATGGACCCAGTGCATGAAATGCCAATAGTTTGGTCCTATTTGTTCGGAAGCTTACTGCTATTTGTATCCTTAACAGAGCTAACATGTAGAACAAGCAAAACTACTGGGATTTCTCTGTAGAAATAGTGCTGGGATTTGGCTTTAACATGAATTGGTTGCATATTCATAATTTAAGAACAGCTGGTTACAGCAAGCACATAGTCATTTGCAAGCTATTATAAACCATTCCACTCACACATGGAGCCTGTGCTTGGTGGATTTTTTTTTTTTATTGATCTACCTGCGTTTAAAATCTGGTCACTGCTGCTACAGAAGCTCTTCATTTTAGCTGTGTTTGCAACATAGAACAGCTTCAATTTTAAATATTTAGTTTCATCTAAATGCTGAATAAAATAAGCTTTGAAGGAACTAAATGTAAAAGGTCAATAATGTATATTACCCATCATATGTCTCATTTTGGCCCCAAACAAACAAACCTAGATTATACAGACATTGTATGTTTTGGAAAGTATATTTTGTGATTTTGTCCATAGATGAATAATCAAATTATCTTTGATATGAAAATATCATTAATTATATTTTACTAGTTAGGTATAGTTTTAAGAAACAATGCAAACAATAAGTTGTGATTAATTAACCTGTAAAACAGTTTCATCTTATATGTAGAAAAATGATAGTACTTTTAGTTTTGAGTGATATGAGGCAAGATAGAAAAGAAAATCAACAAGACATTATAATTGGATTAGAATAATGCTAACTCTAAAAAAATTTAGGAGTCTCTTCAGCCTTTAGGTCACTTCTGGAATATAAAGCACAGCTGTGCTATTACAGTATTGAAATGACATGTGTAAGCTAGTCCAGCTTTAATAGTTTCCTACATGTTGTGCTGCCTAGTAGTGACTGAAAAGAGAGAAGAAAACCACTGTATCTCAAGCTTCCAAAGAGAACTATAGGAGGAGAAAATGTTAAATGTGATTTCAGATATCCTGGTAGGAATCACAGGGAGTTTTGCCTTGATTTGTGTATGTTAAAATAAGTGGATACCTGAGTGATTTACAATGGTGGTGATTATATTGAGCTTCCCACACAACATAGTGTTAGATTCACATGTGCTTGCATCTGTTTGTCCCCACACTAGATGATAAAGTAGCTTTCAGCTCTTCAAGGTTGAGTACCAATCCTAAGAGTGCATTTTACTCTTTCTTGCCTTCACAAATGGCTGGATATGTTGGTAATATAACAGAATATATGGCCAAATTTAATCTAGCTGATCGTAGGCTGCAGTTTTTTCTAAATAATAAATTGAAAGGTTATTAAAGGACAATGTTAAGTTTCAGTTTTGCATTTTGTAGGGTAATGACTTTATGTAGTTAATTTGCCATTATTTGACTTTACATTGATCATTTTGTGAATTATTCTATGCCTTTTTTTTTCTCTCTGCCTTTTGGCTATTGGCCTTTCAGTTATTTCCCTGCTCTTTCACAGTTTAACAAAGAGTAAGCTGAGTTAGTGTAAAAGGAAGTAAATTTCAAATGAGTTTAGTTTCCCTTCATTCTTTATTTCTTGGTAGATCAGATAGAGCGAAGTCCTTAGATTTTCACCAAAATGAAGGTTTAGGATTTTGTCTCCCTTTTCTGATTCTCATTATATAACAGGTAATTATATTTAGATGAATAGAAAGGTGAGGTAATGGATCCATTTTTAAAAATATTAGAAACTCAGCAAAACAGTAGAAAATTTAGACATTACTTGAAAACTGAATTGACTCAGTACCTGCAGCTGCAGGAGAATCACAGGTATTTGATGCACTTTTATTCCTCTACTACTGATAATTTGGGAAAAGGAGGGCAGCTGCCTTCATTCATCAAGTTTGTACTCTATGCTGCCTTCAAGCATACTCTTGGTGAGCCATGGAATAAAGTTTGTGAAAGCTCATAGTAGGATAGAGATGACTTTTGTCTGGAATCATTAGAAAAGGTTATTTGGTTTAGACAGCTTTGAATTAGACCAAAAAGATGAATAAACTGAATATTCAGAGATCTGGAAGAAAGTATCCAACTAAAACAAGATAGCATGAGCCCCCTGTGGAACAAATTAAATCAAACTAGGTCTGTTGGGCATGTGGAGTAGTTGTGGGTTTTGATGCCTCTGACTCATGGCTGCTGCTGTCAATAATGGAAATATCCATAAGGACAAAAAGTGACAAAACATAAGCCCTTACTTTAAATTACATCAGTATTGAATTTCACTGATAATAGAAAATTCCACAAAGAGTAGAGAATATGAAAAGGAAAAATTTAAAAATTCATGCTCAAATGTAAAAGAAAGTCTTCATTTTCCGTGATTAGACTTTTCCTAACTTCACTGTTGTTGTCCTAAGATAATTACGTTCATTTCATTTTCCTTATTTGCTGTACTTTGATGAACATTTTCTTGAAGGGACATGTTAGAAGAAAACTTAAAAATTTCTATGTAGTCATTTCTTGATGGTGAGTTTTGAGTAAATTAAACGTGGAAATGAGTGGAAATAAAAGGCTATCTAGTATCTGAGTTTAGAAAGAAGTCATGCTTGTTACCTTTTCTGGTTTCCATGATATGATTGTTGAAACATAACTTCTGGACTTCCTTGGGAAAAGGGTCATTATTAACAAAAAACCATTACAGTGATGTAGGAAGGAACAAAGCCTATCTTGAGCATCTGAAAAAATGAGGAAGCAGCCTGTAAGTCATAGGATAATATATTTCTCCTTTTATGGATTGTTAGTGTAGCATACTGCAAGACAAAGTAACAGAGACTGTGGATCAAATCTGTTTTAAAAGAATAATACTGCAGGGGACTTCCCTGGTAGTCTAATGATTAAGATTCCCCACTTCCACTGCTAGGGTTGCAGGTTTGATCCCTGGTCAGGGAACTAAGATCCTTCATGCAGCACTGTGCAGCCAAAAATAAAAGGAGTACTACAGAGCTAAAGGAAATGGTGGGGCTAGGCAATAACAACAACAAAAAGAGCAGAGTTTTAAAGAAGGCTTTTAAATGGGGGTGCAGATGAGTATAGCATTATTATATAATTGAGTCCTCTTGGAAAGTATCAAGAGTGTCTTCATTCTGGGCTGAGTATCTTAACGTTAAATTCTTGTATGTTGTTACTGATATTTTTAGTAGCTTGTTGAGAAAATAACTTATCTATGACCATACCTTGGGGATTTGAAGTAGGAAGTTGATGGGTTAGGGAAGGGCTGTGTAAACAGTAAGATAGTTGGTCCAGGAAGAGAACATGTAATAAATTTGGCCAGTTAGGTAAAACCTCTTTCCACTTCTTTCTCCAGAAAGAAATGTACTTGCCAAAATTCATAAAAGAGAAGAACTGGTTTAAAGAGTATGTAAATGCTTTTGTATGAAGTGTGAAATGAGATAGTAGGTAAAAGGCATGCTGGGGGGAGGAAAGTAAGGATTAGGAATGTGACCAGAATTTCCCTGTTTTTATTTTGAATGAAATGTTCCATGACATAGTACCTTGAATTTCACCTTTTTCATTTTAGTATGAAATATGTTTTGTGAATAGGTCATTTTTGGCAATTTATTGCAAATATCTTATTCTTAGTAGGGAGCATTTGATATGTTGCAACTGAAGTTCAGAGATACAACTAAATTAAGCATGTGTGCCTGAGTAAAAGTGAATGTTTCTGTATTTGTAATCTTAGCACTTAACAAGTGACACACACATATATATATATACATATAGACATATATATATATATATACATATAGACATATATATATATATAGCTATAGCTACCTGTAGAAACAATCACTTATTAATTTCTCATGTTTAGTACTCTTGTGATGTGCTGATAGTTCTGTATTAGGCAGCAGTGATTAGTTAAATGAATTGGTCATTAAATTTAGAACAAGAATTGGGTCAGCTTCTATTTTTTAATAACTAGAAATAATTCAAGGTGACCAGTAATAAAATGAATGGTTCATAATATGCTCAAGGAAAGAATGTACTTAGAAAGGATGTACATAAAGTCTTTTGTGATTGTTATATTAGAAATTATTTTTATCAGGGAAACAATTGGGGGTAGGAAAGGCAAAACAGTTTCAATAGCCATCATTAACTCAGTGAACTTATGCTCCAAGTGGGATACATGTCAGGTGCTCTCTGTTCCTGAGTAACTTTACAGTGTGGCATCTTACACTCAATGTGATTCTGAATATAAATATTTTTTTGTGTATCATAGCTTCTGAATGTGGGTTAGCTGTGGATATCTGGTGCTCAACTACACAAATGTCATCTACTTAAATGTTGATGGTGAAACTGGCTGTGTTGGACTTAGGAGGGACAGTAATCTGTCTCCAGTGTTGTCCATGTCAATTTTATATACATATATGTGTGTGTATGTGTGTGTGTGTGTGTACATATATATATTTAAAATTTTAGTAATATTGGAGTATAGTTGGTTTATGATGGTATTTTTATTTTATTTTAATATATTGTACTGAATAGAACCTACCATACTCCCCAATCCACCAATAAGTTGAGTTTCTACTGTATAGGAAGGTTGCATGGTCTGAGATAGTTTATACGCTTAAGTATTCCTGTCACCAAGAAAAATTGCTTTGGAATTGTCAGAGGAGTGTGTAATTTCCTCGGTACTGTCTTACCACAGCAAAGATTTGAAATGGCGGACCAGTGTTAACAGCTCAGTTATAGCTCAGAGTTTTATTCAGCAAACAAAGGATAGTACACCCTCAAGACATGAGGGCGGGCCGACCCCAAAGGAGAGGCTTCAATCTGTCTTGGCTTCCTCCTTTTATACATTTGTCTCCTCCACACCTTGAGCCTGCCCTATGCAAATTGGGGTGGCCAAGAAAGGGGTGTGTTTGTTTCACCTGAAGTTCTCACTCTGGTCTGTGGATTTTCTTTTGTTCCATTTTCACAGGTTTTTCCCTTTCTTCGTCTTTTAGCCACCAGCGTTTTGGACTCCTTTTTCCTGTTCGAACTACCTAACAGAATTAAAACATAAAACATTTCAAGGAGACAGTGAAACTTAGGTTGGACTTTGCAGGAGGTAGTAGCTATTTTAGCTTAGAACAGCAGCCTGAACAGATAAAGAAAATAGAGGGAAACACCTACCCAACTAAAATTTGTTTGAAAATAATGGGAGATTAAGAAAAAGGATTGGGCTAGCTAATAGATTTTCAAGCAGAGGCGTGACATTAAAAAGTTGTTTTAGATTCGGATGAAGTCTGTTAAATTTATGGAAAGAGGAGACTATTAGAACGAATGGTAATTGATTACAGAAATTCCAGTGTTAGATGGTAATTACTAGACTAATAACAATGTGAATGGGCAGAAGGATTGATACGGGGCTTCCCCAGTGGCTCAGACTGTAAAGAATATGCCTGCAATGCAGGAGACCAGGGTTCGATCCCTGCATCAGGAAGATCCCTGGAGAAGGGAATGGCACCCCACTCCAGTATTCTTGCCTGGAGAATTCCATGGACAGAGGAGCCTGGCAGGCTACAGTCCAAGGGATTGCAAAGAGCCAGACACAACTGAGTGACTAACACTTTCACATAATTTAAAGAAATGGTGTTGAGCTAGTTGGGGGAGGTAGGAGATGGTATTACTTTGCTGCTGCTAAGTCACCTCAGTCGTGTCCAACTCTGTGTGACCCCATAAGATGGCAGCCCAGCAGGCTCCGCCGTCCCTGGGATTCTCCAGGCAAGAACACTGGAGTGGGTTGCCATTTCCTTTTCCAATGCATGAAAGTGAAAAGTGAAAGTGAAGTCGCTCAGTCGTGTCGGACTCTTAGCGACCCCATGGACTGTAGCCTACCAGGCTCCTCCGTCCATGGGATTTTCCAGGCAAGAGTACTGGGGTGGGGTGCCATTGCCTTAGTGACTAGACAACAACAACTTCCCTCCTGATATATCACATTATATATAAATGAATAATCAAGTTCACTTAGCCTAATATTTTCCATTTGCATTTATTTTTATAGCCTCATATGTATTTATACTACTGCCAAACATCACTGTCTGAAAACAACTGGGAGATAGGAGGTAGCATGTTCTAGACATATTAGAGATGTACCGTATGTTATGGATCCCTGATTGTAGACTTTGATGACTCCATGGTTTTGCATATGATGTTCCCTGTATCCAATTATCATTTTCTCTCTTTTTGCTTGATAGAATCTGCTTATTTTCTTATATCCTTCAGAAGAGTTACTTTTCTGACATCTTCCCAACCTTCTACCTCCCCACAAGATTATCTGATTCTTCTCTTGTGCCCCAGTTGAGTGCAAATGGTGGAATACATGGCTGTGCAAATAGATTCCTTCCTTCCTACCTTTTCAACTAATGGTTCAGTGAGCATTTTTTATTCATAATGCTTTTATATGTTGTTGTTTGACATTATTTCATAGCCTGAGTTCCCAGAAATAAGTCGCTTCAGTCGTGTCCGACTCGGTGCGATCCCACAGACGGCAGCCCACCAGGCTCCACTGTCCCTGGGATTCTCCAGGCAAGAACACTGGAGTGGGTTGCCATTTCCTTCTCCAATGCGTGAAAGTGAAAGTGAAGTTGCTCAGTCTTGTCTGACTCTTCACGACCCCATGGACTGCAGCCTACTAGGCTCCTCCGTCCATGGGATTTTCCAGGCTGGAGTACTGGAGTGGGTTGCCATTGCCTTCTCCGAGGAATATTTAAAGGCTCTTAATATATGTAGTGTAAATTTGGCTTTTGCAAGGATTGTATGAATATATATTTTAGTAGCGATATATAACTTTTCATATTTACCACACTTTCATTGGATCTGGTATATTAATTATTTTTAGCTTTTGCAAAAAACTGTGCCTTATTTTAGATTTTATTTTTTTGGCCAAGCTGCATAGTTTGCAAGATCTCAGTTTCCCACCCAGGGATTGAACCTGAGGCCTCGGCAGTGAAAGCAGAGTCCTAACCAGTGGACTATCAGGGAATTCCCAAAATTGCACTTTCTTTAATCAGCATTTCTGTGACTAATAAGAGTGACCATTTTTCAGTGTCTTAACCTGTTGTGTTTCTCTTTTGTAATTTGTCTTCGACATTTACCTGATTTCTCAGTGTGTTTATTATAAACTATTTATAAATTCTTCAAAGTATTAGTGATACTGTGTTTTTATTATATTTACTATGCTTAATTTGGCTTTATAATATTGTTTTAATTTATAGAAATGTGAAATATTAAATTGTCAATTTCTTAGATTTTTGAAAACATTTTATTTCCATTTAAGCTGAAATTGTGCTTCTTGACATAGTTTTTATAGTCAGTTCTCTTATTTTTATCTTATTTATTTAATTATTTTAAAAAGTAAATTTTGGAGAACTAGTATTTTATCAATGAAAGTATAACACTTTAAATTGAAGAGAAGCAGAGTTTTTAAAATTGAAGTATAGTTGATTTATAGTATTTTGTTAGTTTCAGATATACAATAAAGTGATTCAGTACATATATATATATGTTTGGATTATTTTTTTATAGGTTATTTTAAGATGTTGAATATAGTTCCCTGGGATATGTAATGAATCTTTGGTGCTTCTCTATTTTTTGTACAGTAGTTTGTATCTGTTAGTTGCATACTTCTCCTTTATCCCTCTCCCCCTCCCCTTTGGTAACTATAGTTTGTTTTCTAAGTCTGTGAACCTGTTTCTGTTTTACATATAGATTCATTTGTAGTATTTTTCACATTCCACATATAAGTGATATTATGTAATATTTGGCTTTGTCTAACTTCACTTAATATGGTATTCTCTGAGTCTATCCACATTGCTGCAAATGGCAATATTTCATTCTTTTGTATGGCCGAGTAATATTCCATTGTATATTCGTACCACATCTTAAACCAGTCATCTGTTGATGAGTACTTGGGTTGCTTCCATGTCTTGACTGTTGCAAATAGTGCTGTTGTGAACACTTGGGTACATGTATCTTTTTGAATTAAGAGTTTTCATTACAGGATATACCTGGAATGTATTTACCCCAAGAGTGGGCTTGCTCAATCATATGGTAACTCTATTTTTAGGTTTTTTCAAGGAGCCTCCAGACTGTTTTTCACAGTGACTGTACCAATTTTCATTCTCACCAACAGTTTAGGAACGCTCTCTTTTCTCTATACCATCTCCAGCCTTTATCATTTGTAGAGTTTTTGATAATGGCCATCCTGACCAGTATGGGCTTCCCTATTGGCTCAGACGGTAAAGAGTCTGCCTGCAACGTAGGAGACCCAGATTCGTCCCTGGGTCGGGAAAATCCGCTAGAGAAGGAAATGGCAACCCTGTCCAGCATTCTTGCCTGGAAAATCGGTCAATGAGGTCACAAAGAGTCAGATACGACTGAGTGACTAACACATACACACATGCACACACACATACAAAAGCTGACCTGTATGAAATAATAGGTCATTGTGGTTTTTTGATTCGGATTTCTTTAATAGTGACATTGAACATCTTTTCATATGCCTCTTGGCCATTTGTATGTCTTCTGGAGAAATGTCTGTTTAGGTCTTCTGCCCATATTTTGATTAGGTTATTTGTTTTTGATGTTGAGTTATATGAGCTGTTTGTGTATTTTGGAAATTAAGCCCTTGTCAGTTGCATGGTTTGTGAATATTTTCTCCTAGTATATAGGTTGTCTATTTTGTTTAGAATTTTCTTTGTTGAGCAAAAGCTTTTAAGTTTGGTTAGGTTCCATTTGTTTATTTTTGCTTTTATTTTTATTGCTTAAGAAGAAATCGCTACAATTTATATCAGAGGATGTTTTGCCTATATTCTATGAGTTTTTATGGTGTCTTGTCTTATATTTACATCTTTAAATCATTTTGAGTTGATTTTTGTGTATGGTGTGAGGGTATGTTCTAATTTCAGTGATTTACACATATTATAGCAGTGTAACTTTCCCAGTACCACTTGCTGAAAAAACTTTTTTCTTCCATTTTATGTTCTTGCTTCCTTCGTCTTAGATTAATTGACTGTAAGTGTGTGGGTTTATTTCTGGATTCCCTATTCTGTTCATTGATACATATGTCTGTTTTTGTGCTAATATATCACTGTTTTGATTATTGTAGCTTTGTAGTATTGTCTGAACTCTAGAATGGTTATTCTTTCAATTTTCTTCTTTTTCCTTAGGTTTAAAACATTTTTTTTTGTATTGAAGTGTAGTTTATTTACAATATTAGTTTCAGATGTACAACATAGTGATTCAATATTTGTATAAATGATGTTCCATCTAAAGTTATTATAAAATAAAGGCCGTATTTTTCTGTGCTGTACAGTATATCCTTGATTTTGTTTATTTTATACATAATAGTTTATATCTCTTAATCCATATCCCTATCTTGCCTCCTTCCCACCCACCTCCCACCACTGGTAACCACTAGTTTGTTCTGTACTTTATTTTTGGCATATAATTATTCCCCATTCTTTTTTCCTAGTAAAACTGTCTTTTAATGCCCATATTAAGGCCCAGCTTCCCATCAGTACTTATTATCTATCCTACATTTCCTCAAAATATCTATTATAAGTGATACTAAACTAGATAAAGGTCAGCTTCTTAATGCATTGTCAGTTTTTTTTTCCATTGTTCTTTTTCTACCTCTTGTGGAAGTACGCTTTCTAAAAAATATTAATTAGTACTGAACATACAAAAATAAATTTTCATTGATCAGTTAAGGTTGTCATCCTGGTGAATGATTCTATTACTTATTAGATGCCTAAATTAAGATTACCTGGGAATATATCTTGACGTTTATTTGGTTGTGTCAGCCCATAGTTGTGGCATACATGATCTTTGTTATGTCATGTAGGGTCTTCGTTGCGGCACCCAGACTCTCTAGTTGTCTGTCTTGCATGGGCTCCAGAGTGCACAGGTTCAGTGTTTGCAGCACGTGGGCTTAGTTGCTCTGAGGCATTTGGGATCTTAGTTCCCCGCAGTCATATAACCATTATATAGTATTTGCACCAAAATAATACAATAGATTTGAGTAACCTCAACAGTGTAGGTCATAATAAAATGTAGTAAAATAATGGGAGTAATTAGGGAGTGATAAATTTTAAGTGTTTATTACCTGATTTTTAACATTATTTACTGAATGGTAAGTTTATATAATTTAATTTTTAATAATGACTGTGTTTAATACCTGGGTTGCAAAATTCCTGAAACTTTATCAAATGCCTCTTGTGAGCTACTATGAGTAAGCTCTAGTGCACCACTGTTAGGTTATCTTTTTTTTTTTTATCCTCCTCTTCCTTTTCTTTTCTCCTTACTTCTTCCTTTTGTCATGTTTATGTTGTTTTCAATATAGAAAGAAATATCAGTACTTTAAGATGAATGTTTTATTCTTTTTGTTTTTGATTTCAAGGTTTATCTTGCTTTATACTTAAATTTTATTATAGATGAACTCTAAGTGCTGCTGCTGTTCCTGCTAAGTCACTTCAGTCGTGTCCGACTCTGTGCGACCCCATAGACAGCAGCCTTTGAGGCTCCCCTGTCCCTGGGATTCTCCAGGCAAGAACACTGGAGTGGAGTGCCATTTCCTTTTCCAATGCAGGAAAGGGAAAAGTGAGAGTGAAGTTGCTCAGTCGTATCCGACATTAGCAACCCCATGGACAACAGCCTACCAGGCTCCTCTGTCCATGGGATTTCCCAGGCAAGAGTACTGGAGTGGGTTGCCATTGCCTTCTCTGAACTCTAAGTGAAAGAACTCAAAATTCTCCAAGCCAGGCTTCATCAATACGTGAACCTTGAACTTCCAGATGTTCAAGCTGGTTTTAGAAAAGGGAGAGGAACCAGAGATCAAATTGCCAACATCCGCTGGATCATCAAAAAAGCAAGAGAGTTCCAGAATAACATCTATTTCTGTTTTATTGACTGTGCCAAAGCCTTTGACTGTGTGGATCACAATAAACTGTGGAAATTTCTGAAAGAGATAGAAATACCAGACCACCTGACCTGCCTCTTGGGAAACCTGTATGCAGGTCAGGAAGCAACACTTAGAACTGGACATGGAACAACAGACTGGTTCCAAATAGGAAAAGGAGTATGTCAAGGCTGTATATTGTCACCATGCTTATTTAACTTCTATGCAGAGTACATCATGAGAAACACTGGACTGGATGAAGCACAAGCTGGAATCAAGATTGCCGGGAGAAATATCAATAACCTGGGATATGCAGATGACACCACCCTTATGGCAGAAAGCGAAGAAGAACTAAAGAGCCTCTTGATGAAAGTGAAAGAGGAGAGTGAAAAAGTTGGCTTAAAGCTCAACGTTCAGAAAACTAAGATTATGACATCTGGTCCCATCACTTCATGGGACATAGATGGAGAAACAGTGGAAATAGTGTCAGACTTTATTTTTTTTGGCTCCAAAATCACTGCTGATGGTGATTGCAGCCATGAAATTAAAAGACGCTTACTCCTTGGAAGGAAGGTTATGACCAACCTAGATAGCATATTTAAAAGCAGAGACATTACTTTGCCAACAAAGGTCTGTCTAGTCAAGGCTATGCTTTTTTCCAGTAGTCATGTATGGATGTGAGAGTTGGACGGTGAAGAAAGCTGAGCGCCTCAGAATTGATGCTTTTGAACTGTGGTGTTGGAGAAGACTCTTGAGAGTCCCTTGGACTGCAAGGAGATCCAACCAGTCCATCCTAAAGGAGATCAGTCCTGGGTGTTCATTGGAAGGACTGATGTTGAAGCTGAAACTCCAATACTTTGGCCACCTCATGCGATGAGTTGACTCATTGGAAAAGACCCTAATGCTGGGAAGGATTGGGGGCAAGAGGAGAAGGGGACGACAGAGGATGAGATGGTTGGATGGCATCACCCACTCGATGGACATGAGTTTGGGTAACCTCTGGGAGTTGGTGATGGACAGGGAGGCCTGGCATGCTGCGATTCATGGGTTCCAAAGAGTTGGACACAACTGAGTGACTGAACTGAACTGATAGTTAGGGGCTTCCCCTATAGCTCAGATGGTAAAGAATTTGCCTGCAATGCAGGAGACCCTGGTTCAATTCCTGGATTGGGAAGATCCACTGGAGAAGGAATAGGCTACCCCCTCCAATATTCTTGAGCTTCCCTTGTGGCTCAACTGGTAAAGAATATGGTCGCAATGCAGGAGACTTGCGTTTGATCCTTGGGTTGGGAAAATCCCCTGGAGAAGGGAAAGGCTACCCACTCCAGTGTTCTGGTCTGGAGAATCCCATGGACTGTATCATCCATGGGGTCCCAAAGAGTTAGACATGACTGAACGATTTTCACTTTCACTTTTCAAAGGTCTTGAAAATTAACTTCAAGTTGCCATGCTACAAAATAGTTACTGTTGAAAAAACATTTTGCCAGAATAATAATTTGATGTATTTGAGCATAGGAATTTTTCAAAATTACAAACATTGTATGGGATTAATTTTAGCTTATTTTGTTAAAGCCATTACTTAAGAAAATGAAATTTATTAAATTAATTTACCAAAAGTTTGCCTTAATTATGCAAACTTGGTTTCTTAAATGGTCCTTACTTTGTTTTTGTAAGTGTTTTTAAAATTTGTTTTCTAATGCACATTTAAGATTTAAGAAATTCTATTTCTTTGTTTCGGAGAAGGCAATGGCACCCCACTCCAGTACTCTTGCCTGGAAAATCCCATGGGTGGAGGAGCCTGGTAGGCTGCAGTCCATGGGGTCGCTAGGAGTCGGACACGACTGAGCGACTTCACTTTCACTTTTTACTTTCATACATTGGAGAAGGAAATGGCAACCCACTCCAGTGTTCTTGCTTGGAGAATCCCAGGGACGGTGGAGTCTGGTGGGCTGCCATCTATGGGGTCACACAGAGTCGGGCACGACTGAAGCGACTTAGCAACAGCAGCATTTCTTTGTTTTCTGAGAAATCTGGTTTAAAGACAGTCAAAGGCCTAGAAATAGATGGTGCTGGTACTATACAATGTTATGAATGTACTAAATGCTACTGAAATGTACATTTAAAAATTATTACAATGGTAAATGATATGTTATATATATATATTTACCACCAAATAAAAGATAACGAAAGGCACAGATAGTTTGATAAGATGTTCTAGATAGGATGACAGCAATCTTGCTTTGCTTTTGCTAAAGTCTTCCAAATGTTTTCCTGTTAGGAACATTTTTATAAGAAAGGCAAGATTTGGATACACAAAACTAAATATACGTTTCAGATTGTATATAGATGCAAAAATGTTTGAATGTTCACTGTGGAAAACAGTTGGACATAGAGTTGAAGTATAGATTTTGGCCATACTCTTTATTTTCTGATGTTTACAGGTTAGACATCATATGTTTTATAAATGAACATTATAAAAATTATTCCATCTGTTACAAGGAGATGAGGGCTTATAATTTTTCTGTTTCCTTTAGCAGTGGTACAAGTCCATTTGGTAGGAGTTTTGACCAAACGGCATTATATTTTTGTGCCTTATTTTGTCATGTATTTGTTAAGTATTTGCTAAAAGCAAGAAACTCTTAGAGTTGCAATGGGAGAAAGTAGATGAATAAGACACTTTATTATCTAATTAATTCTGTTTAGCAAAAAATTTCTAAGATTTGGCAGCTTAAAGCAACAACTTTATTTCTATGGGTCAGGAATCTGGGATCAGTTTAGGTAGTTTTAGCTCGGGTCTTCTCGTGAGGTGTCTATCCAGTCTCCTGTTGAGATGGCAGTCATCTCTAATCTTAACTGTTCTGTAGGATCTGCTGCTAAGCTTACAGGTTACTTGCAGGGCTCAGTTCCTTGTTGGCTTTGGCAGGAGGCCTCAGTTCTTTGTCACATGGTCATTTCCACAGTGCTGCTTCTGATGTGGCAGCTTCCTTCCCCTAAAGTGAGTGATGATGTTTATATCACTTCATGTTAGTATTAGCAGAAGATTTATTTTCATTCTTGAAGATAGCTGCTTTGCTTGACTTAAAAAGTCATTACAATCACTATTTACAAGAAAAAGTGTTGAAGTTCTATTTAGGATCACAAAATATACTATCATATTTAAAACCCATAAATCTAATGCTATGAATTTTGCACTAGAAAGTGAATCCGGACACTTGGTTATCCTAGGTTTTATTTATTTAGTTTCTTGGCCACCCATGGTGGGAGTGGAATCAAATTGTTAGAAAAGGTAAAAGTAAAGTATAAATACTTTTCAGTGAAAACCAATCAAGGGAAGAATACTGGACTGGTAGGCTCCTCCCTTTGAGTGTCTGTAAGATTGTATGAACTGCAATTTCCTTCTTCTTTTTTACATTTTAGATTTTTTTAAAACTAAATTACTGTATATGCCATTTAATACTTGACTGTCCCCACTTATCTGTTACCTTAAATTATTTGCTTCTGCTTCCTAATTCTACCTTTGCTACCATAGTAACAGAAGTGGACTAGGGAACTTTCAAGACAACCAGCAATTGAAATTAATGAGCATTCTAACTCATCACCTGTGGTTGTTGTTTCCCATCACTACTCCTGTTTTAATAGAAGTAAGCAGGCGACATAAGGCCTGTTGACTCAGAGTTGGGAAAAAGTCAGGAACTTAACTCTCATTTGCTTCAGATTTATTTGCTAGAAAGAAAGAGCTTTTCTGATAACTTGGAAAAGAGCTCTTCATTCTTTTGAAAAGGTTAGACATTTTCCATCCACACAGTTATACATTAAAATGTTTGTAATATGCTTTTCATAGGTATTAAAATAATAGATGTCTAGGGAATGAGTTTTGATATTATTTGATGTTGGCCTACCATGATCAAATTTTTTTTTACACATTATTTAAGTGAAACTTGAAAAACAGATATAGATCTTAAACTCTGAGAAGAAGGAATTACAAATATTATTAAATTTAATCAGACTGTTATTTGTTTATCACTTTAATAAGTAAATAGTTCGAAATAGTTAAATTTTAGGAACTTCCCTGGTGGTCCAGTGACTAGTTAGGACTCCACTAAGTGCTTTCACTTCCGGGGGTGGGTTCAATTCCTGGTCAGGGAACTAGGATCCCACAAACCACATGGTGTAGCCAAAAAAAAAAAAAGTTAAAAGTTAAAATGTAAAATGTTATGTTTTAACGCTAGTTAGCAGTTTTTAAAAAGTGTTTCTTTGCATTTTTTGCTTTCCTCATGAAATATAGATATATTTCGTAATGTCCATATTGGGAATAGATTAATTATTAGAGATTGCTAGAAGTTTGTTTCCTTTGTTTTTCTCCCCCCACTTTTTTTTCTTTTTTTGGCAATTAACAAATAGTACACCTTTTAGAACTTTTTGCTTTAGAAACCTAAATTAAAGTTTCCCTCCTTTTGTTATTAACTTTAAAAATTTTAATTCTTATATTAAATTATTCTCAAAGAAGTGGTATTTTTGTTTGGTTTTGAAGAACTTCCACCTCGTTATCCTTTGAGTGGGTGATTAACAAGACAGTGGTTCCTAGGTTGGTCATTGTTTCTAGGACCTTTGTGGATATCAGAATCTGTGGATGCTCACATCCCTTATGTAAAATTGCATAGTATTTTCATACAGCCCATGCATATCCTTCTGTATACTTTAAATCATCTCTAGATTTCTTATAATACCTAATGCTATGTAAATGCTATGGAAATAGTTGTAAGTATGATATAACTGCTATGTAAATAGTTGTTGGATTTGGGGCAAATTCAAATTTTTCATTTTGGAACTCTAGAATTTTTTTTTTCCAAAGATATTTTGATCCTTGGTTGATGAATCTGTGGATACTGAGGGTCAACTGTAGTTGTTTCTTGCTGGGTGACCTTTGTTTGGGTATTGTCTTTAAATATGGTTCGCTGTAATTCTTCTTAGACTACATGATTTTTAAACTCCAATCTTCTGTATTAATGGTCTTACTCTGAAATATTTTTGATTGTGCTTCCCTATCAGTAAAAATGTTTTGCAGCATAAATCATCAATATATGTAAATTTATGTTAATGAATCAAAAATTTAATATGATATACAATGTACTAAATAATATAAATGAAAATAAAAGGAGACAAAGATGATCTGAATAGGCTCTTGAAATATTTTGCTAATGATGACTTTATATTATTAACCAGTTTCTCAAAGTACATTGAACTTTTAGGGGGATAGTTGTTAACAAGTCCCTTAGTTAGCCCTCCGTATCCACAGATTCAACCAACCGTGGATCATACGTGCAGATGTGGACTGGAGGCTGTGGAGGGCCCACTGTAGATGATATAATTTGTAAGATCTGGTTTACCATTGTGACTCTGGACGATGTGCTGACCAAATGATTAAGGATAACACTGTGAACTCTTCTACCGTGTGCACCTCAGTCTTCCCACAGAATAGCTTGGATAACATATGTGATGCATAAGTGCCTCACATTCAACCCCACGGGGGTGTCTGTAGTCTCAATTCATATATTAAATATTAGTGTTAGTATTTAGCAAATTTTCCTTATTTTTCCTTAATAAACTGTACTTTGGGGGGGAAGATCTAATTGGCTTTACTAGGCAATTCATGAATGGTCAGCAACCCATTAGCAACTAGAAGGGCACTCCAAGGGGTTGTACAAAATGAAAGGTTTTTATAGGAGGAAGGGTGGGGCAAGGAAGTAACTAACAAGAGAAAAGAAAGAATGTTTTTAGGCCAGGACATCTTTTTGAGGTCAAAGGAAGGCAGGGAATTTATATGGTGCATATTGCTTTTTTTTCTTCTGAGGGGGTGTTAGATGGAGAAGGCTCATCTGACAGATTACCTCATTGGTGCAGACTAGAACATTATGAACTGATTGATTAAGACTGTATTTCTGGGGAAGTGTATAACTTCCAATGTCAGGTCTTAAGTCTAGGTTTGGTATTATGGGCTTTAGCACAAGCGATGCCACTTTGGGCCTGTGGTTTCCTCTTTTAACAATTTCCTCCCCTTTGATCAGACTCTCAGCTTAATAGAGAGATGTGAGTAAAAATTAATGAATTAGTGTCACTCTCAGCGAATTTGCAGCTTTGTTGATCCTTGGTGTGGCATGAAGTTTTTGCTTAATCTCCATGACATCTACGGATTACAGTTCCAGGTTATGGATTTTAAGTTGGTCGTTCTATTGGTTACTTTTCTGACATTCCAGTCTTAGGGATATCATTTGCTTGGCAGTTAGCTGCTTCAAAACACATTTAAAGTTTTTGAGAGAATACAACATCAGGGAGATTAGTATGATTTAACTGTAAGCAGGATAGTTGCCACTGTTTTGAGTGCACTTCGGAGCTGTGATTCCCAAGACCCAAACCAATCAAAGAAAGAACTCCTTGAAGGACTCACCCTTTTAAGTCAAGTAGTTTACTCAGTGGTCTTGTGTAGCTGCGTTTTAACTTGCCCAGAAGTATCAGTCCAGATACAACAGGTGGTTTTGGCCATAGCACACATACCTTTCTTGCTTAGCTAGAAGGCAATCGAGGGCTCTTATATTATCAAGAACAACTTTGGCCAGAGAGTGTTAGGATCTTTTCTGGGCAGCTAATGCTTTATCAGCAGCAGATTCCATAGTACTTTCAAGAGTTAAGGAGAGATTTTTGATTATATTCTCATTGATATTTACTCCTAACCAGGGAAATATACCCCTGCCAAAGGAAGCAAACCCTGTATCATGAAAATCCTCCTGGTAGGTTTTTTTTTTTTTCCTTTTTAGAACAGTTAGGGACATAGTTAAATAACCTGAGAAGCATTCCCTAGCTGAGCACCAGCCATCTAAGCATTCGTAAGCCCAAGGAGAGAATAATCACAGACAAATATAAATTCTATCAGAGCATAATTGTCCGTTCAAATCAGAAGGAAGTTAGATTTACTTCTAGCCTGAAATAAAAAGTTATTCTAAATTCCAGAGATCTGCTCCCCTTAGGAGTAGCCTGGGAGATACAGATGAAGGTGTTATCTTTCAGGCCAATGTCAGCATAAAGGAAAGAAAGAAAAAGTGAAAGGATTTCATGTTTAGCCAGAGTGGGGAGTCTTGATCAGGCATCTTGGGCAGAAGCAGTTTACATTGATATCAATAACTTCTCTTTGTTATAGTTTAATTTGTAGGTCTCCATTGTTTGTTCAGGATCAGGTATCAGGTAGGCCCTTTTTCAGCTGTGTACCCAAGGGTCAATACCTTCTAATTTTACAGCAATATCAGTGGTTAGGAGCAGCTGATGTTTGGGACTCCAGGGTTGACTTTATTCTTAGTGATTCCAAATCAGAGGTGTGGGAGAAAATGGGAAATGTTTGGTAAGTCTAGCCAGATATTGAGGAAACTAGAATTCAGATCTAGTCCAGTCTATATATATATATATATATAAAACAAAAGTTCAAAGACATTAAGAGGACTATAATCTAAAGTCTACAAAGGTGCAAAGATAATTTTTCTCTCTACAATCAGTCCTACTTTTCCCCAGAAATAATCATTCCCCAGAGATAATACAAATTGCAAATTTGTATTAAACTTGGCCTGAGTAATCTATAAGTACAGCAAGAATAGTGATTGACCATATAAGTTCATTTAAAAAATTACTTTGCCTGGAAGCTTGTAAGTGATACCAGGTTGATTTTTACAAGCAGTTCCTTGAAGCTGTCTGGTCACATCTGAGTCTATGCACATCTCTCTCAAATTATATTCCGGTTAAAACCTTGGTAGATAGCCAATATTTTCCCCTCAAATTGGACTGTCTATGATTTTTCCTGCATTTAAATAAATTGTTTAGTCTTTTTTGCTTATGTATATCTTCTTAAGATAGAGAGGCTAAATATTAAATCTATACCTCATATTTGATTTAATATTAATCTTTTTATATTACATATTTTAAATTTTAGTTTTAAATATGCATAGCAACTGTTTTCAGTGAAGTAGATTTATTTGCAAATAAAATTGAACAAAGTCACAAAATTAAGCAGGAGTTATCATCTCAGGGGAGAATCATTCATCTAGGGGGCACTTATAAGTATGTAGGATGTTTAGGATGTTTTGATTTCACAATGACTGAAGGGGAGCTGTTGACAGTGTCAACCATCTGTAAGGTTTGGAGCAACCTCACTCCAATAAATTGTCTTAAGATTATAGCAGTAACTGTGAAACACAGGGCTAAAGTCATATTTTAGAGTTATCATGTGTTCAGAAGACTCACAATTAATTCATAGATTAACTTTTTATACTGTGTGCTTACTTGCTCATTTGTGTCCAACTCTTTGTGACCCCATGGACAGTAGCCCATCAGGCTCCTCTGTCCATGGGATTTTCCAGACAAGTATACTGGAGTGGGTTGCCATTCCCTTCTCCAGAGGATCTTCCCGACCCAGGGACCGAACCCAGGTCTTCTACATTGCAGGCAGATTCTTTACCATCTGAGCCACCAAGAAAGCCCAGTAGGAGGAGAGAGTTATATAAATAATTACAATGACATATGATAAGTACATCAGAACCCTTAGATTTAATGTAAAGAGGTAGCTGTGAGAGGGGTAAGGGTTTAGGGAGCAAGTCATCATTTTGTTAAACTCTTTGAGGGAAAGGACTGCCTGTGTTTTTTCATCTAAAAGTTATATATTTACAACAGATAGCACTGGACCTTAAACTTGGTAGTATAATCATAGTCAATAAATATTAGTGATTAAACAAGTTGATATCCTTGCATTTATTTGGGTAGGTATACCATCTGAGTAAATTTTTTTTAAGTTCTCTTTTTTAAGTCTTCATTGAATTTGCTATGATATTGCTTCTGATTTATGTTTTGGTTTTTTTGTCTGGAAGACGTGAGATCTTAACTCCCCAACCAGGGGTCAAATCTGTACCCCCTGCAAAGGAAGGCGAAGTCTTAACCATTGGACTTCTGGGGAAGTCCCCTGATCAAATTTTGAAGAATTAATTGATGTCTGTCCAGGTAGAAAAAGAGAGAAGGCACAGACAGTCTTAAAGAACTCAAGCATTGTAGGAAGTGTTAGCAAATAATGTTGGAAGATGACGCTTAGATAAAGCAGTGAAGAAGCTTGCAAGTAATTAGAAAGGGGGAAAATATGATTAGATTTAATCAGATTTAGGTTTCAAAAAGGTATCTCTCTTAGCACTGTGGAAGATGTAGAGGGAGAAGAAAGAGACATTTTCATTTCTTAGGCATGAACTTAACACATGTAAGACCTTGTAGGATCGAAATATTACCTGAAAATCCAGTTGTTATACTTTAATTTATATTATGAAGAGTTTATAGTGGGGCTTCCAAGGTGGCTAGTGGTAAAGAATCCACCTGCCAATGCAAGAGACGCAGGAGACGTGGATTCGATCTCTGGATTGGGAAGATACCCTGGAGTAGGAAATGGCAACCTGCTCCAGTGTTCTTGCCTGAAAAATCCCATGTGCAGAGGAACCTAGTGGGCTGCAGTCCATGGGGTTGCAAAGAGTTGGACAGGACTGACCTACTAAGCACACATGCACAGAGTTATATTATTCTAGTCTGCATTTTGTACTGAATAATTTTAATTTTTTAATGCATTTTTAGTTATTCTTTAAAACTGACTAAGTTTTTTAATGTTCAAAATAATTCACTTATACCAGTGGTTTTTGGATACAGACAGGGAGAATAATTAGTGATTTTGCTTAATTGTTTTTTAAGTAACATATTTATACACCTAAAGTTACTAAACTGGTTCAGCTAAAGATTAGTTACATTTTAAGGTAGTTTGACAATAAGCTTAGTAGTAATTCTCAAGAAAAATTCTGAGCTGTATATAGAATTAGATTATTTGATTACTTCTACTCAGCAGATTTCTATAAAGCCTGGCACCTTCCACACAAAAACCCAAAGTCACAAAATGAAAGCAGGTATTTTTCAGAGTCAAGTAATAGCTTTTACTTTTGAGATCCTCTAGATCCTCAAATCCTGTTTTGCTATGCCGAATGTAAGTTCTGATTATAATTACCACAAACTCTAGATCCTCAATAACTTATTAGTTAAATGTAGTAGAACTTTCTTAATGTGATTTTTAATGTTAAAGTTGGAACTGTGAAATAAATATATTACTGTAAAAACAATAATTACATATTTGCCATGCAGAATTACTTATTAATACATTTAAATTCTGAATATTAAATCTGCTTTCCTCATACTTAAAAATAAAACAGTTTCTTAATGAGAAACGTAAAGATGACTTTTGCTAAAATATGGGATAAGTAGGGATGTAAAGAAGAAAGCCATTTATTTAGGTCAATAATGTTAAAAAGACTTTTTAGGTAAGCATTCAGGCAGGAAGCAGGTACAGCTGACAAGCCTTCTCCTAAGACGAGAGAACTGGAAAACTTCAAAGCCATCTGGCTGGTGCCATTTAACGTAGGGACAAAGTCCTAGTCATTAATGAGAGCATTACCATATTCCAGCCATAAAACTAATACATGGGAAGTGTCTAGATTTGTTAGGTGATTCTGAGTATCAGAAAAAAGATAGACTCTTGTTAACGGAAGAAGGGAAAGCATCTTAACTGTTTTATTTAGACTATTTAAATATGGATAGTTAAATTTCACTGTTCATGGGGTTCTCAAGGCAAGAATGCTGAAGTGGTTTGCCATTCCCTTCTCCAGTGGGCCACGTTTTGTACTGCACTCAATATGCCAGCAAATTCGGAAAACTCAGCAGACTGGAAAAGGTCAGTTTTCATTCCAATCCCAGAGAAAGGCAATGCCAAAGAATGCTCAAACTACCACACAATTGTACTATCTCACATGCTAGCAAGATAATGCTCAAAATCCTTCAAGCTAGGCTTCAACAGTAAGTGAACAGAAAACTCCCAGACGTACAAACTGTATTTTAAAAAGGCAGAGGAACCAGAGATCAAATTGCCAACATCCATTGGGTCATAGAAAAAGCAAAAGAATCTAGAAAAACATGTGCTTCATTGACTACGTGAAAACCTTTGACTGTATGGATCACAACAAACTGGAAAAGTCTTCAAAAGATGGGAATACCAGACCACCATTCCTGCCTTCTGAGAAATCTGTATGCAGATCAAGAAGCAACATTAGAGCCGGACGTGGAACAACGGATTGGTTCCAAATTGGGAAAGGAGTACATCAAAGCTGTATATTGTCACCTTGCTTATTTAACTTATATGCAGAGTACATCATGTGAAATGCCAGGCTGAATGAAGCACGGGCTGGAATCAAGATTGCTGGGAGAAATATCAATAACCTCATATATGCAGATGACACCACACTTATGGCAGAAAGGGAAAAGGAACTGAAGAGCTTCTTGATGAAAGTGAAAGAGGAGAGTGAAAAAGTTGGCTTAAAACTCAACATTCAAAAAACTGAGATCATGGCATCTGGTCCATTCACTTCACTTCATGGCAAATAGGTGGGGGAACAATGGAAACAGTGACAGGCTTTATTTTGGGGGGCTCCAAAATCACTGCAGATGGTGACTGCAGCCATGAAATTAAAAGATGCTTGCTCCTTGGAAAAAAAGCTATGACAAATCTAGACAGCATATTAAAACCAGAGACCTTACTTTGGCAACAAAGGTCCATCTAGTCAAAGCTATGGTTTTTCCAGTAGTCACGTTTGGATGTGAGAGTTGGACTGTAAAGAAAGCTGAATGCCAAAGAATTGATGCTTTTGAACTGTAGTTTTGAGAGTCCCTTGGACTGCAAGGAGATCAAATTAGGCAATCCTAAAGGAATTCAGTCCTGAATATTCATTGGGAGGACTGATGTTGAAACTGAAGCGCCAATACTTTGGCCACCTGATGCGAAGAACTGACTCATTAGAAAAGACCCTGAAGCTAGGAAAGATTGAATGCAGGAGAAGGGATGACAGAGGATGAGATGGTTGGATGGCATCAGTGACACGATAGACATGAGTTTAAGCAAACTCTGGGAGTTGGTGATGGACAGGGGAAGCCCAGCATGCTGCAGTCCATGGGGTCACAAAGAGTCCGTCACGACTGAGCAACTGAGGTGACTGACCATACTCTACATTACATCCCATGAGGTTTATATACGATTCTCTTCACCTGTTTAAGAACCCCCCACCACCTCATCTGTTGCCTCTGGCAACCACCAATGTGTTCTCTGTATCTATAAGTTTGGTGGTTGTTGTTTTGTATGTGTTGTTTTTCTCTTTTTTAAAATTCCATGTATAAGTGAGATCTTATGGCATTAATCTTATTCTGCCATATTTTAGTTAGCATAATGCCCTCAAGGTACATACACATCACGGATGGCAGGATTTCCTTCCTTTTTATTGCTGAATAATCTTATCTATCTATATATCTTTATTTTTTTTCTTTAACCATTGATAGACAGTTGACACAGGTTGTTTCTATGTCTTGGCTGTTGTAAATATTGCTACAGTAGACATGGGGTACATATATATTGTCCAGTTAGTGTTTTCATTTTCTTTGGATAAATACCCAGAAGTGGAATTGTTGGGTCCTATGGTGGTTCTGATTTTAACTTTTAAAAAATTAATTAATGAAGCTGGTCATGCTGGGTCTTTGTTGTGGCATCTGGGATCTGTAGTGGTGGCATGTGGAATCTAATTCCCTTATCAGGGAGAGAACCCAGGCCCTCTGCATTGGGAGCCTGGAGTCTTAACAACTGGATCACCAGGGAAGTCTCTATTCTTTTCTTCTTATACTCTTTTCTATTATGGTTTATCACGGGACACTGAATATAGTTCTCCATGCTATACAGTAAGACCTTTTTGTCTTTCTGATAGTTCTGATATCTCTTTCTGATAGTTCATTTTTAGTGTATAGAAACACAACAGAATTTTGTGTATTGATTTTGTATCCTGAAGCTTTACTGAATTTCATTTTTCAATTGTGACTGGTTTTTTTTGGTAGAATCTTTATGGTTTTCTGTATATAATATGTCACCTGCAAGTAGAGACAATTTTACTCCTACCTTTTTTATTTAGATGTCTTTTTTTTTCTGTTTCTTATCTAACAGCTCTGGCTAGAGCTTCCAGTACTAACTACAAGCTGCTTTAAAAAAAGAAAGTCTAGAAAAACCAACCAACCTATATGAGAATCCTTGCAATAACCTGTAAGACCCTGCACGATCATCTGGGTTTGATTTCTGGGTTGGGAAGATCCCCTGGAGAAGAAAATGGCAATCCACTCCAGTGTTCTTGCCTGGAGAATCCCATGGACAGAGAAGCCTGGCAGGCTATAGTCCATGGGGTCGCAAGAGCCAGACATGACTTAGCAACCAAACCACCACTGATCATCCTTACAACCCCTTAGCTTTCTTTCATCCTGCAACATGACTGCACAACTACACTTTCTTTCTTTCAGGTAACCTTATGGCTTGTTCTTATTTCTCTCAACCACTGCTTGAAAGGGTTGGTGACTCCTTCCTTTAATACCCTAACCAAAATTGAAAACCTTTCATCATTCACTTACTCTATCCCTTTGTTTTTTTAATTAATTTATGTTAGTTGGGGGCTAATTACTTTACAATATTGTAGTGGTTTTTGCCATACATTGACATGAATCAGCCATGGGTTTACATGTGTTCCCCATCCTGAACCCCCCTCCCACCTCCCTCCCCATCCCATCCCTCTGGGTCATCCCATTGCCCCAGCCCTGAGCATTTGTCTCATGCATCAAACCTGGAATGGTGTTCTGTTTCACATATGATAATATACATGTTTCAATGCTATTCTCTCAGAACGTCCCACCCTCACCTTCTCCCTCAGAGTCCATAAGACTGTTCTATGCATCTGTGTCTCTTATTCTGTCTCGCATATAGGGTTACCGTTACCATCTTTCAAATTCCATATATATGCATTAGTATGCTGTATTGGTGTCTTTCTTTCTGGCTTACTTCATTCTGTATAATGGGCTCCAGTTTCATCCATCTCAATAGAACTGATTCAAATGTATTCTTTTTAATGGCTGAGTAATATTCTATTGGGTATATGTACCACAGCTTCCTTATCCATTCGTCTGCTGATGGACATCTAGGTTGCTTCCATGTCCTGGCTATTGTAAACAATGCTGCGATGAACATTGAGGTACACGCGTCTCTTTCAATTCTGGTTTCCTCAGTGTGTATGCCCAGCAGTGGGATTGCTGGGTCATATGGCAGCTCTATTCCCAGTTTTTTAAGGAATCTCCACACTGTTCTCCATAGTGGCTGTACTAGTTTGCATTCACACCAACAGTGTAAGAGGGTTCCCTTTTCTCCACACCCTCTCCAGCATTTATTGCTTGTAGACTTTTGGATAGCAGCCATTCTGACTGGCGTGAAATGGTACCTCATTGTGGTTTTGATTTGCATTTCTCTAATAATGAGTGATGATGAGCATCTTTTCATGTGTTTGTTAGCCATCTGTATGTCTTCCTTGGAGAAATGTCTGTTGAGTTCTTTGGCTCATTTTTTGATTGGGTCGTTTATTTTTGTGGATTGAGCTGCAGGAGTTGCTTGTATATTTTTGAGATTAATTGTTTGTCTGTTGCTTCGTTTGCTATTATTTTCTCCCATTCTGAAGGCTGTCTTTTCACCTTGCTTATAGTTTCCTTTGTTGTGCAAAAGCTTTTAATTTTAACTAGGTCCCATTTATTTATTTTTGCTTTTATTTCCAATATTCTGGGAGGTGGGTCATAGAGGATCCTGCTATGGTTTATGTCGGAGAGTGTTTTGCCTATGTTTTCCTCTAGGAGTTTTATAGTTTCTGGTCTTATATTTAGATCTTAAATCTATTTTGAGTTTATTTTTGTGTATGGTGTTAGAAAGTGTTCTAGTTTCATTCTTTTACAAGTGGTTGACCAGTTTTCCCAGCACCACTTGTTAAAGAGATTGTCTTTTCTCCTGTGTATATTCTTGCCTCCTTTGTCAAAGATAAGGTGTCCATAGGTGCGTGGATTTATCTCTGGGCTTTCTATTTTGTTCTGTTGATTTATATTTCTGTCTTTGTGCCAGTACCATACTGTCTTGATGACTGTGGCTTTGTAGTAGAGCCTGAAGTCAGGCAGGTTGATTCCTCCAGTTCCATTCTTCTTTCTCAAGATTGCTTTGGCTATTTGATGTTTTTTATATTTCCATACAAATTGTGAAATTATTTGTTCTAGTTCTGTGAAAAATACCGTTGGTAGCTTGATAGGGATTGCATTGAATCTGTGGATTGCTTTGGGTAGTATACTCAATTTCGCTATATTGATTCTTCCAATCCATGAACACGGTATAGTTCTCCATCTGTTTGTGTCATCTTTGATTTCTTTCACCAGTGTTTTATAATTTTCTATATATAAGTCTTTTGTTTCTTTAGGTAGATATATTCCTAAGTATTTTATTCTTTTTGTTGCAATGGTGAATGGTATTGTTTCCTTAATTTCTCTTTCTGTTTTCTCATTGTTAGTGTATAGGAATGCAAGGGATTTCTGTGCATTAATTTTATATCCTGCAACTTTACTATATTCATTGATTAGCTCTAGTAATTTTCTGGTAGAATCTTTAGGGTTTTCTATGTAGAGGATCATGTCATCTGCAAACAGTGACAGTTTTACTTCTTTTCCTATCTGGATTCCTTTTATTTCTTTTTCTGCTCTGATTGCTGTGGCCAAAACTTCCAAAACTATGTTGAATAGTAGTGGTGAGAGTGGGCACCTTTGCCTTGTTCTGACATTAGGGGAAATGCTTTCAATTTTTCACCATTGAGCATAATGTTTGCTGTGGGTTTGTCATATATAGCTTTTATTATGTTGAGATATGTTCCTTCTATTCCTGCTTTCTGGAAGGTTTTTATCGTAAATGGATGTTGAATTTTGTCAAAGGCTTTTTCTGCATCTATTGAGATAATCATATGGTTTTTATCTTTCAATTTGTTAATATGGTGTATTACATTGATTGATTTGTGGATATTAAAGAAATCTTGCATTCCTGGGATAAAGCCCACTTGGTCATGATGTATGATCTTTTTAATATGTTGTTGGATTCTGTTTACTAGAATTTTATTGAGGATTTTTGCATCTATGTTCATCAGTGATATTGGCCTGTAGTTTTATTTTTTTGTGGCATCTTTGTCTGGTTTTGGTATTAGGGTGATGGTGGCCTCATAGAATGAGTTTGGAAGTTTACCTTCTTCTGCAATTTTCTGGAAGAGTTTGAGTAAGATAAGTGTTAGCTCTTCTCTAAATTTTTGGTAGAATTCAGCTGTGAAGCCATCTGGTCCTGGGCTTTTGTTTGCTGGAAGATTTCTGATTACAGTTTCGATTTCCGTGCTTGTGATGGGTCTGTTAAGATCTTCTAGTTTTTTCCTGGTTCATTTTTGGAAAGTTATACTTTTCTAAGAATTTGTCCATTTCTTCCAAGTTGTCCATTTTATTGGCATATAGCTGTTGGTAGTAGTCTCTTATGATCCTTTGTATTTCTGTGTAGTCTGTTGTAATCTCTCCATTTTCATTTCCAATTTTGTTGATTTGATTCTTCTCCCTTTTTTTCTTTATGAGTCTGGCTAATGGTTTGTCAATTATGTTTATCTTTTCGAAAAACCAGCTTTTAGTTTTGTTGATTTTTGCTATGGTCTCTTTTGTTTCTTTTGCATTTATTTCTGCCCTAATTTTAAAGATTTCTTTCCTTCTACTAACCCTGGTGTTCTTCATTTCTTCCTTCTCTAGTTGCTTTAGGTGTAGAGTTAGGTTATTTATTTAATTTTTTTCTTGTTTCTTGAGGTGAGCCTGTATTGCTATGAACCTTCCCCTTAGCATTGCTTTTACAGTGTCCCATAGGTTTTGGGTTGTTGTGTTTTCATTTTCATTCGTTTCTATGCATATTTTGATTTCTTTTTTAATTTCTTCTGTGATTTGTTGGTTATTCAGAAGCATGTTGTTTAGCCTCCATATGTTGGAATTTTTAGTAGTTTTTTTTCCTGTAATTGAGGTCTAATCTTGCTGCATTGTGGTCAGAGAAGATGATTGGGATGATTTCAATTTTTTTGAATTTACCAAGGCTAGATTTATGGCCCAGGATGTGATTTATCCGGGAGAAGTTTCCGTGAGCACATGAGAAAAAGGTTAAATTGATTGTTTTGGGGGTGAAATGTCCTGTAAATATCAATTAAATCTAGCTGATCTACTGTATCTTTTCAAGTTTGTGTTTCCTTGTTAATTTTCTGTTTAATTGATCTATACATATGTGTGATTGGGTTATTAAAGTCTCCCAGTATTATTGTGTTATTGTTAATTTCCCCTTTCATTCTTGTTAGCATTTGCCTTACTCTCTATCCCTTTTTATGCTCTGTTTTTTCTTATGGCACTGACACCCTTCAAATATTTTTATTATAGTTTTTCTTCAGAAGAAGGCAAGAATTATTTTTGTTTTGGTTCACTAGCAAATAGCATCTAGACAGCACTTGGCACATGGTAGGCTCTGAGTACATTTTTTGTGGAATAAATGAATCTTGTGTTGTTATAATTGATTTACTTGTCTTTATTTCATTTGACTGTAAGCTTGTTAGGCAAGTGCTGCAACTTCTCAGTCTGTTTCTTCAGGGTTTAGCACACATGGTTGCATATATTTGTTTGATTTATAAAAAAATGCTTCTCATTTTACAGAAGTATAATCATAACAAAATAACACTGGAAATTTTTTGCTTATGTTTACAAGTATGTTTTTAGTTGCTATGGATACTTCATAATTGTACATATCATTTTGTTGAATTAACTTTCAAAATTCTTATGAAACTATGTAGAAATTAGTAAAATCAATAGCAGCAAAAAATTCTCTAGGGGTGATCTTTAGTCCTTAACTGTTTATTATTATTATCAGAATTTAAGTTTTTTGCAATTTGTATTTATTACAGGTAAGGTTTCAATTAATAGTTTAGGAAGGCTTTAATTCAGTAACTTGGAAATATAACATGTGATAAAAAATGCATGAAATTTCGCATTTATAAAAGAGCCAGTATATTTCTGTTGTGAAAAGATTCACTTTAAGTAGTATGAACTGCCCTAGTGCATTTATGTTTTTTCTTGGCTACTTGTTTTTATTACAGATATACTTTTATTTGGAAAAACTCAAATCCATCAGTTTATAAAGTAAATGTATCCCCTTTGGCCCTGCCAATTGCCATTTCCAAAATCACTCTTAAAAATGTTTGCTATGTATCCTTTCAGACCTTTTTATATGCATACGACTAGGTGCTTCCCAGGTGACTCAGTGGTAAAGAATCTACTTTCCAATACAGGATACCTAAGAGATGTGTGTTCAGTCCCTGGGTCAGGAAGATCCCCTGGAAGAGGAAATGGCAACTTGCTCCAGTATTCTTGCCTGGAAAATTCCATGGACAGAGGAGCCTGGTGGACTACAGTCCATCGGGTCACAAAGAGTGGGACATGACTGAGCATGCATGCACATATATAAATAAATGTATATATGTGGTTGGCCCTTCATATACATGGGTTCCACATCCATGGATTCAACCAACCTTGGACTGAAAATATTCAGGAAAAAGAAATTACAAAAAATACCAGAAAGCAGGACTTGAATTTGTTGAACTGGCAACTATTTACATAGCATTTACATTGTATTTACTACTATTTACATAGCATTTACTTTGTGTTAGGTATTATAAATAATATGGAGATGATTAGCAAATACTGTGCCATTTTATATCAAGGACTTGAGCCTTTTCAGATTTTGGTATCCTTGTGGGTCCTGCAGCCAATTCTCTGTAGATACAGAAGGACAAGTGTGTACGTAAAAACTAAAATTAAAAAAAAAACTAGTTAATGTTTATGTTATTCTGTAGTTTATCTCTTTGAACTTGTGTCATAGAGATCTAAAATGTAGATAAATAAAGTATCTTCTTTGTAAAACTACACAATGATGTTTAATTTTTAATAATTTTTTGACAGTTTATCTCTAATTATAATTAACAGCAGGTTATACAAATTTAAATATTTTCTGCTGTAGAGTGTATTATGAATCTCCAAAGAGGGTAAATTATGTTCAGAATTTCCTGAACTTATATGACCAGTATCTTCATGAGGCATGTAATTCTTTCAAAGCGCATGTCATATCACTTATTCGCTATTAAAAATATTTGTAGCTGTGGTCAATCTTTTTATGTTACTTATGAGGAAATTGAGACTGAGGTAATCGGAAATTGAAACCATACCCTTTGTTTCTTAATTCTTGTCCCATGTTGCTCCTGTTGCTTTGAATTTAATCTTCATTTAGTACTTTTTCCTGAATTCAAATAGAAAAGTTAGAGACTGGAATTTTTTATAAGGAAAATATGTTTTGTATGTTGATACTATGATAAGGTAACAATGATGTGTCTTTAGGTTTTCCTTTATCTCAGTATGCTATGTATTGGTAGGCAATTAGTTGTAAAGTGAGGAAAAGTTAGGATTCAATCAAATTTCTCTTGAAGTGTACAGGCTTCCCTGGTAGCTCAGTTGGTCAAGAATCTGCTTGCAATGCAGGAAATCCCGGTTCGATTCCTGGGTTGAGAAGATCCACTGGAGAAGGGATAGGCTACCCACTCCAGTGTTCTTGGGCTTCCCTGGTGACTCAGCTGGTAAAGAATCTGCCTGCAATGTGTGAGACCTGGGTTTGATCTTTGGGTTGGGAAGATCCTCTGGACAAGGGAAAGAGGCTACTCGCTCCAGTATTCTAGGCTGGACAATTCCATGGACTGTATAGTCCCTGGGATCGCAAAGAGACACAATTGAGCAACTTTCACTAATGCAGTTTACTGCAGAAAAGAAAATATTTAACTTTGTATAACCCACTGGTTTTCATTATTAGAGACAAAAGGAACTATGAAAAATTACACAGCTTTCCTTAAATCACTTAAGTCCTCTGATATAAATGAACGTTAGTTACTTTCTTTTGTTGAATAATTCTTTCAATTACTTTAAGTTACTTTAAAAGTAGTATGAAGTTTGGATGTATCTAGTAAGTTTCTTAGCTACTTCTTTTGCCTTAGTCTTCATCATTTAAGTTACCAGTTTTAATTATTGTGTGTACAGGAAGAGTCTAGTCAGTCTTGGTTAATTCTAGGTATGTTTTAAAATAGAGATACTGTTGAATCTTGTCACCTTAATTGGTCATACCTTGGCCTTTCCCTGAACTAAGTTCCCTCCCTTTTTTTGTGGATATAGTCTTGGTTAACCCAATCTCTTTATCATGAAATAGAAGTTTCTTTTTTTTCACTGTCAAAGATGTTTCTGTGAGAACTCTCTGTATCTGATTATTTCCTTAAGATGAAGTAGAATTATTGGATCAAAGAGTATATACATTAAATTTTATATATTTTGGCAGATTTCCTTACAGAAAAGTTGTGCCAATTTCTATTTCATTAACTGTGTGAGAGTTTGCATTTTCCCACCCTTTTAATCCTTACCAATCTGATAAGGTAAAAATTATATATTATTTAGATTAATGTTTATTAGAACGTTAGATGTAAATCAGCATCAGTTTTCTTTGGTATGTATGTTTTCTCTGCAATTACCTGCCTGTATATTTTGTCCACTTTTCTTTTAGGTGGATGTCCTATTTTATTTATTCATGAGAATGAAAAGTTTACCACATATGTTGCAAATATATTTCTCAGTTTGTTGTTTACAAACTGTTGTTTAACCTTGTATAAATAACTATCAATTTAATTGTATATATTGTTCTTGTATAAGATTTTCATTTTGTAAGTACTAAGATCTTTTTTTCCCTGTATATTTTATAGCTTTGATATTAAAATATAAGCTGACTTGCTATAGCTAAGAGAACAAAACTGCTAAGTAAGAGAAAACTTTATAATATTTTACATATAATAGGCCAGAGGGGAGTGGTTGAGGAATAGCTTTTTTATCCCTACCACGTAAATTCTATATGCGGGTCCAAAGTGACTGTACTATTTGTCGCTTTGCTTTCTCCCAGCATCAGAAAGGGAGAAAGAAGTGGAAAGTAAAGCCTATTTTAAGAATATAACTTGGAAGTTGCACATAGCACTTTGTTCATATCAAGTTGTCCAGAACTTAGTCTCAGGCTACAAGAGAGCTTTGGAAAATGAAACTGACAACTGACTGTGAAGTATCCAGGTAAAATGTGGGTTTTTGTGTAGTGTTGGGGAATAGAGTTCTGTCACTTGGCTAAAAAGGAGAGATGGATATAGAGGGGATAAAAAGTAGTCTGTGACACAGGTACCGTGCTTACTTAGCTGGAGGTCATTATTTGTGCCAAAGTGATTCTGCTGATATTTAATATCATCAGATATCAGCAGATATTTGATAAATGTTTCACTTTTAGTCCTATTTGGAAATCTGGAGTTGTGTGTTATGGATCCAATTTAGTTTTTCTCTTAAATTTCTGGTCAGTTGTCCCAACACTATTTATGGAACATTTATCCTTTCTTTTCACTAATTTGAATACCACTTAAAAAATATGTACTATTTTTTTTCACAGGGTTGTTTTTGTATTCTTTGTTTTTTTCCAACTTATTTCTTCCCTAGTACCTCACTTTTAATTGCCAGTTGTTTAAGTTTTGGTATTTCTTAGGGTTAACCTCTCATCCTTGCTCATTTATTTCAGAATTCTGTTAATTATTTTTTTCGAGTATATTGTGACTGTTTTTGTCAAGTTCCAGAAAATAACTCTTTGCGTTTTGATTGGGATTAGATTAAATTCACAAATCTTAATTCATTATGTTGTTTTATTTCATTTTATTATTTATAGAGACAGAATTTTTCATTATTTTCCTGAGAATAAAGAGTAGTCATTCATTCTTGTTTCCTGACATACATCTTTTTCATTAATCTTTCATATACTGTGTTTATTTCATGCCTTTTAATGACAGAATCTTTGTTCATCTTGCTTTTTCTTGACAGATTTATATAGACCTATTATTTACTTAAGAATATGCAGGTAGATTCTTGATTTCTGTCCCTGTTTATCTTGATACTGTCTTATATCCAGAAGGGTTTGATAATATAGCTTTATTCAATCATTTAGTTCCTCATTCTGTAGCCTAAGAGGGTTAAGGAGGACCTTTGACTTTGATTTTTTTTTCCCTTTGAAACCATTACTTTAACATCTAGCCTCATTCCTTTGAAAAAATGCCTGCTGAGGCCCCAATTCTGTTTTCATTTCCACTTTAGAGTGCCCATTTGGTAAGAAGATAGTTTGAAATTTTAACCTGCTACCTTAGAGCTCTCTACCTGGTGAGACTTTATCCATCCATGCTCCCATCCCTATCAAGTGCAGCCTCTATGGTTGTTATTCTAGAGCTCTGAAAAAACTCCAGGGAGATTGGTATCTCTCTCTCCTATAGTATCCTCCTTATATATTGCCAACTTGACAAATTCTCCCTCTAACCACACCCCATAATCAGAACAAGCCTTAACTACTCTTTGGAATCTAGGTCAGAGGTAAACTGTGAGGACTGGCTCTATTCATTCTCTTTCAGCTGTGCTTCTGCAATAGAGAATGCTTTTGATCAATGGCAAAAGTAAGCATATCCCAGTGTGGACAGGCCTTTTACCATGAGTGACTCTCTTCTGTCTTCATTTCCTGTTCCTAAATAATTTGATCCTTTATTTTCTTGGTTCTGGTTATAAATACAATGATTCAGGTTAAAACCTTCTCAGTGAAGAGCTTATCTTGAGAGTCAGAACTAAAACACCATTTACTGTTTGCTCTCCTGTTGGTTCTTTCATACTTGCTCAAAAGAAAAAGCTTTTAAAATCACTATCTGATTCCGCTTTTATATTCTATATATATTTTTTATTCTGTTTTTATAGTGTAGTAGAAACTTTGGAAATAGTAAATGTTTGCTTATTGCAAAGCATCACAAAATGAAGTGCCAAGATGTCTATGGTTCTGTGAGGTATCTAGCACATATTATAAAAGATAATCTTGATGGTTTATATCTAGTAAGATAGTCACACTATCCTATTTTTGGTTCTGCATAACCATTTTCTTTTTATATTTCCCTTCATTTGCTCCTGTCACATGATCAAGAGAAGTACTTCCAGTTGTTTAGGTTTGGAGCACAATGGTGTGTGAGTCCTCTGTGATCTGCCACTTTACTCTCTGTATAGTTTTGGTAAATCATTTAATCTCTCTCTTCACTTCAATTTCCTTTCCTGCAGTGATACTTGCTCTATGTACCTCATTAATATGTTAAGAAATATGAAAATACGTGTAAATTATTTTCATAAGTTGTAAAATTTCATTCCAGTAGACAAGATTAGAGCAAGGACACCAAAAAACAATTGCAGGAGATAGTTTTGGAGTTCTATCAGAAGACTGTTTACTACTTATATCTTTTCTATAGTTAAACCAGGGCATTAAACCCTTCCATGAATATGAAGTTTCACTAACCTTTTTGTAATGTATATTGTTTATAGAGCTTATCTAGTGATGATGTAAGGCAAAAACCAAGAATAGTATATAATGTGAGAAAGCAACAGTGTCCAGTCCTCTGTGTATGCTATCAACACAAATACTTTAATATTGTCGAAATGAATTTTTTCTGAATGTATGACTTCTAATTTACTAAGGCTCAGATTGCTAGAAAGTTAACATAAAAATGGATGGGAAAAAAGCACTCTAGTCTACTTTGCTTTTGTGTTCATGATTTGTGTTAACCATCTTAAGCCATGCTTCCTTTTCATCATTATAAACTGAGACTCAATGAATAATAATAAGATAAAACTTACAATTGAAAGGAAAAGTAAGATTAAAATACAATGAAAGAAGAAACAAAAAGGCTCCTGAAAAATTAAAACAATGAAGCAGCAAAAAAGGAAATAAACCAAAAGTAAGATAAAATGTTTTAAATGGATAGAGTGAAAATAAAGTGCTTATAGAGTCTCATAAGTATTAGACACAGAAATTAACATTTTATTCATTCTGCTATTACTGAATTGTAGTTGCCAATCACCATTCTGGCTGAGTCAACAGAAAACTGATTCATTTTGACCCATGAAATGTTAGTCAGCAAGAACTGAATTCAGTGACACAAAAACTTTTTTCAACATTTGTAACACTATAAACAAATGTCAGTTCAGTTCAGTCGCTCAGTCATGTCCGACTCTTTGCGACCCCATAAACAAACATAGCTAGAGGTAATTGCCCACAAGTACTGAATCTTAATCTAAATTACTGACCAAGATACAGAATTCCCTTATGCAAATGACCCCATTATATTTGCCCGGTTTCATGAAAGTCATGGATCTGACATTGTTCACAATTAGGTATGATAAATTGACGGTGCTTTTAAATTACATATAGTTTTTAAAATTACTTTTCTAAGAGCTGTGGTGGTGGTTTAGTTGCTAAGTCATGTCCAACTCTTGCGACCCCAAGGACTGTAGACTTGCGATCCCAGACTCCTCTGTCCATATGATTTCCCAGGCAAGAATATTGGAGTGGGTTGCCATTTCCTTCTCCAGGGGATCTTCCCGACCCAGGAATTGAGCCTAGGTCCCCTGCATTGCAGGCAGATTCTTTACTGATTGAGCTATGAGGGAATCCTATATGTTTAAATTCCTTGTATTCTTTAGTGTTTTGAATTAGAGTTCTATATGTAGCTTCTACCTAAGCACATTTTTGACTCTTTATATGTAGTTTCAAACTGCAGAATAAGTTGCAAGAATAAGAATTCTGGAGAACACCCAATGTAGCCTTGATCCTTTTCCTAAATTCACCTACTTTTTTTGTTGTTGTTCTGAATCATTTGAGTGATGACCCTTTAACCCTAATGCTTCAGTGTTTAATCCTTAAGAATAAGGATAAAGTTATAATCTCCTGTGCATATTTCTGTTTTATGGAGGGAATATTGTCCTTAGTATATTTTTTTTTTTTCTCCATTCTACACAGAATCCATTCTAGGATCAAGCTTTGCAATTGATTGTCATTGCTCTTTGGTTTCCTTTAAGCTTTAAGTTCTCTACAGGTTTCTGTATCATCTTTAACCCTGATATGTTTGAAGAAAATGTTCCCCCCACCACCTCCTGCTCCACCACTTTCTTTTCAATTGAGTGCTACTGATTTAGGATTGGCTGATGTCTCCTCATGGTTAGATTCAGGTTACACATTCCAGGTCAGAACACTACAGAATACTTGCATTGTTAGTGACCACCTTTATGTTCCGTTCATTGCAGTTAACTCATTGGACTTCTTTTCTGCTTTGCCCTAGTTATACTGCACACAATTAGGATGTCATGTAAGTGTGCTCTTAAAAGAACACATGGCGTTATGGGGATGGATGTTGGTAATAGTTGCACAACAGTGTGAATATATTTAATGCCACTGAACTGTACACTTAAAAATGGTAAATTTTATGTTTATTTTGACACAATAAAAAAAGAGGAAAAAAGAATATATGGTAGACATAGCTTTTATATTTTTTGTGAAGCCAATCAAGAACTAGTTGCCTAGAATATAGTCCTATACATATAATACATCCTTAAAAAATACTTAGTAGATACTTGATAGTTATTGGCATCATGATTTAAATTAGTAGATACGGTATAGGAACAAATTTTATTCCATATGTGACTTGCTTTTCTTGTGATGGTATACTGTTTTGTTTACTGTATACAAATGTTATACTGATGTTTACCAACTATCTTGACGTTTGCAATTTGAAATTTTAGTTTTCAGCATTAAGATGTTTTTGGTATTCCTGTGTCAGGACAAAAAGCAAAAAAATAATAAATATTATTTGTTTAATACATTGCTGTACTTTATAAAGAAGTTATCCAGCTCTTAATGTCCCTCTCTAATCAAAATGCATATGAAATATGCTAATCTCAAATCATTAGTTATGTACCTTTTAGCTTGACTTATAATAGTTATATAGAATTTTTTCTATTAAGATTGCTCCTGTATTGTGGTATTAACACTTAGTAGAAGCAGCCACATAGTCTCGAAATATACTAAACGAGATTATTACTATTATTATTGAATCAAAATTAGTTTATGAAGTGTAAATTCCCACATAAATATTTAAAAATTATTTTAATGAACTTTTGTTGCTTACCTTTAAGGAAGTTGTAGATCCAAAGGATTTGCCTACTGCCTGTGAGATATGAGGGAAGTAGGATTAAGAGTACAGCACCTGAGGATCAATATCCCTTGAAATAATTTCCTGAACCTTTTTTTAATTATTTGTTTTATTTTCTGACTGTGGTGGGTCTTCGTTGCTGCATGCAGGCTTTCTCTAGTCGCAGTGAGTGGGGGCTGTTCTCTAGTTGTGGTGCACAGGCTTCTCATTGCAGTGGCTTCTCTTGTTACGGAGCTCGGGCTCCAGGCATGCAAGTCAGTAGTTGCAGCATGGAGGCTCAGTAGTTGTGGCTCACAGGTGTAGTAGTTTTGTGGCATGTAGTATCCTCCTGGACCAGGGATTGAACCTGTGTCCTCTGCATTGCAGAGTGAGCTTTCAACCACTGGACCACCGGGGAAGCCCTAATTTCCTGAATCTTAAGCTAGTAGAGGCATAGATATGTCCCACATTGGTTGCTTTGGTTCTGTCATCTGTTGCAGAGATTTTGAGACTCTGTTCAAGGGCTGGATGCATTTCATTTATTGAATATCTATTATGGATTATTCATTGGGAAAACAAAGATGCACAGAACACATTCTCTGCCCTCAAAGAGTAGGGAATCATTAACAAATACCCACTTGAAAGATCAAGCTTCCCAGGGGGTTCTAGTTGTCCACCTGCCAATGCAGGAAACAGAAGAAACACAAGTTTGACCCCTGGGTTGGGAAGATCCCCTGGGGTAGGGAACCTCAACCTACTCTAGTACTCTTGCCTAGAGAATCCCATGGACAGAGGAGCCTGGCAGGTTACAGTCTATAGGGTTGCAAAGAGTTAAACAGGGCTGAAGCAACTTAACTAGCACAGAATTGAAAAATCAGGTGATTACTGTAAGATTAGACTCCAGAGATCATAGCAATGAGGTGTATGTTCTAGTTCTGTTAAGTGTAGGGCCTTTACAAAAAATGAATTTTTATTTTATTTTATTCTCAATTTTTATTTTAATAAATTCTAGCTATTTTCAATAGAACCTTTATACAGTAATTTTGAAGTTTAGAATTTGGAAGACCTAAGAAGGTTTTCATAGATCTCCTTTAAATTGTATCAGTTAGTTATAAAATCAAAGCATTTACCATTCAAATATTGGTATTCAGAATCCATATCACTTTAATTACTGTATCCTTGAAATAGATAGGTCTTCTAGAATAGAAGTAACTTAAAAGTTGCTAATAGAAGCAAAATGTATCGTATAAATTTATATTGTGGTTTCAGAAATTTGTCTTCTATTATTATATGATTGTCTGTTTTCCAGCGTAGAGATATTAAAGTAGACTATTTTGTAAATAGGCATAATTAAATGTGTTATTAAGAGAACATCTATCTAAAAATACCCTGTTTTGAATCTTTCTATTTGTTACTTCCATACTATCCAGTTATTGTGTTTTCACTGGGAATTGTATCACTTATTTCTAATAAACTGAATATGATACATTCTCCACAATCAAGATTAAATCTTTTTCACTTTTCTCAAGTTCTTAACCCCTCTACAGTTCCTTGCAATGTTTTTTAAAACTTAAAAAGTTTTTAAACGTTGCAAACATGCAGACTATAAAATGATACAATGAAAATGTATATACTGTACATACTATCTTATTTTAATAAAAGTTAGCCATTTACCTTAAATGCTTCAGCTTATTATTTTAAATGAATAAAAACAGATACATTTGAAACCTTTTGTAATGGGAAACCCAATTTCATTTTCTTTATTCCCTCTCTCTACAGAAGAGAGATTTATGTTGATCACTCCTATGAAAGTATCTGTACATTTTTATACCACACATGTGTATAATATGCAGTATTATTTGGCATGTTTTAAAACCTTGTGTAGCATTATACTGTATAGCAATTTCCAACCTGCTTTTTTCACTACTTTTTAAAAATAATTTATCCATTTTTATTCATGTATTGTAACTCATTCATCATAATTGCTGAACAGTATTTCATTGTATGACTATATAATACAATTAATTTATCTGTTCACCTAATACTGGATAGGTAAAGTGTTTATAATTTTTCACTGTAAATATCGCAAGGAACATTCTTGTACTTGTCTCCTTAAGCATAGATTTGTGAGTACTGACAGGTATGTATCTAGGACTGGATTTACACCTTGAAGTGATTAGCTATTGACAAATTACTCTCTCTTTGAAGGTCGTACAATTAGCATTCCACAGACCACAAACAGGTCTATGTTGTGATTTGGAATATCTATGACCTCATGACTGCTAGTGGATCACATCTGCCCACCCCTCAAGTTGTCCCCTTCACTGTTCCCAAGTGACCCCAAGCTCCCAGTTTCTGCACGTGGGAGACAGGGTCTGGGGCTGCTGTCATGGCAGTAGGTACCTGGCTTTTTAAAACATCATCATGCAGGGAAGTTGCTGTGACAAAATGCATGCAAATTTCCATTTCTTTTGGTCCTGAATGAATTTGATATGCAGACTTAACTTTTTTTTTTTTTCACCAGTCTGACTGGTTATTAAGTAATATGGGATTGTTATTTTAAATTCTCAGATTTTCATAGGCTTCTGAGTCACTAGGGTTTTGTGTGTATGTGTGAATTGCTTATGCATTTTTTTCAAAATTAAGTCTGTTTCTTACTGTACGTATATCCTAAATGTTTTGGAGATGTCTTCTTTCATTTGGCACCTTGTCCTTTCACTTTGATTCAAGTGTCTTTGTTGTATAGAAGCTTAAAAATTAATTAATTTTCAAAGTTTTGTTATTTTATGATTAAAAAATTTCCCTGTTGTTTCATTACTCAGTGAGAACCCCAAACTTAGTGCCTTTAATCAACAAGAGTTATTTTATTATATCTTCTGATTCCCATGTGTTAGAAATTCAGACAGAGTATACGGCAAGGTTGTTGTGTTTCTGCTGCATGTGCCTCAGATGGAGTGACTGGTAGTCTGGGATGGCTTGACTGCTGAGGGCTGGAGAAAAAGTTTATTGGCTTCTTCTGGTAGTTGCTAGTTGTTGACTGGAACTTCGTCTTGGTTACCAGCCACAAATCCTGCACACTTAACTTAGTTCATTGAGTAGGAATTACAGTATTAGGTAAAAGTGGTAACAGCAAACATTTAGCTTTTTTTCCCCTATTTCTTTTATTGGAAATGCTTCTTTATTTTACTTATCATTTGTGACTAGAACTGTACAAAAAAGATCTTCATGACCCAGATAATCACGATGGTGTGATCACTCACCTAGAGCCAGACGTCCTGGAATGTGGAGTCAAGTAGGCCTTAGAAAGCATCACTATGAACAAAGCTAGTGAAGGTGATGGAATTCCAGTTGAGCTATTTCAAATCCTAACAGATGATGCTGTGAAAGTGCTGCATTCAGTATGCCAGCAAATTGTAAAACTCAACAGTGGCCACAGGACTGGAAAAGGTCAGTTTTCATTCCAACCCCAGAGACAGGCAATGCCAAAGAATGCACAAACTACTGCACAGTTGCACTCATCTCACACGCTAGTAAAGTAATGCTCAAAATTCTCCAAGCCAGGCTTCAGCAATACATGAACCATGAAATTCCAGATGTTCAAGCTGGGTTTAGAAAAGGCATAGGAACCAGAGATCAAATTGCCAACATCCGGTGGATCATCGAAAAATCAAGAGACTTCCAGGAAAACATCTGTTTCTGCTTTATTGACTATACCAAAGCCTTTCACTGTGTGGACCACAACAAACTGTGGAAAATTCTGAAAGAGATGGGAATACCAGACCACCTGACCTGCCTCTTGAGAAATCTGTATGCAGGTCAGGAAGCAACAGTTAGAACTGGACATGGAACAACAGACTGGTTCCAAATAGGAAAAGGAGTACGTCAAGGCTGTATATTGTCACCCTGCTTATTTAACTTATATGCAGAGTACATCATGAGAAACGCTGGAGTGGAGGAAGCTCAAGCTGGAATCAAGATTGCCAGGAGAAATATCAATAACCTCAGATATGCAGATGACACCACCCTTATGGCAGAAAGTGAAAAAGAATTAAAGAGCCTCTTGATGAAAGTGAAAGAGGAGAGTGAAAAAGTTGGCTTGAAGCTCAACATTCAGAAAACTAAGATCATGGCATCTGATCCCATTACTTCATGGGAAATGGATAGGGAAACAGTGGAAACAGTGTCAGAGTATTTTTTGGGGCTCCAAAATCACTGCAGATGGTGATTGCAGCCATGAAATTAAAAGGCGCTTACTCCTTGGAAGGAAAGTTATGGCCAACCTAGACAGCATATTAAAAAGCAGAGACATTACTTTGCCGACAAGGGTCCATCTAGTCAAGGCTATGGTTTTTCCAGTAGTCATGTATGGATGTGAGAGTTGGACGGTGGAGAAAGCTGAGCGCCGAAGAATTGACGCTTTTGGACTGTGGTGTTGGAGAAGACTCTTGAGAGTCCCTTGGACTGCAAGAAGATCCAACCAGTCCATCCTAAAGGTGATCAGTCCTGGGTGTTCATTGGAAGGACTGATGTTGAAGCTGAAACTCCGATACTTTGGCCACCTGATGCAAAGAACTGACTCAGTGGAAAAGACCCTGATGCCGAGAAGGATTGAGGTCAGGAGGAGAAGGGGATGACAGAGGATGAGATGGCTGGATGGCATCACCGACTCGATGGACATGAGTTTGGGTAAACTCTGGCAGTTGGTGATGGACATGGAGGCCTGGTGTGTTGCGATTCATGTGGTCGCAAAGAGTCGGACAGGACTGAGCGACTGAGCTGACTGATGTATTGTCATCTTAAAGGGATTGTCGCTGTTACACTGAGTTGGATGAGAGTTTTTAATTACAGTTTAGAGTTAAGTTTTATTGAATCCTTTTTTTTTTTTGCATTTTTGAGAAGATATTATAATTTTCTCTTTTTAATTCATTAATACAGTGAGTATAATTAATAGCTTTTCAAAAGCAGAGTCATCATTTTATTCTGAGTGAAATCTACTGAATCGTGATTTGTTAATAGTGTTGTAATATTTTGTTTGACTTGATTTACTAGTTTATTTAGAATTTTGCAACTAAAATTGGTTTGGTTTTGCTTTCAAAATTAAACTAGCTTCATAAAGTGAATCATTTCCTCGTGTTTGTGATAAACAATATATTTTGCAGTAGTTATTATTTAGTCACTAAATCATGTGTGACTCTTTTGTGACTCCACAGACTGTAGCCCACCATGCTCCTTTGTAAATAGGATTTCCATGGTAAGAATACTGGAGTTGGCTGCCATTTCCTTCTCCAGAAGATCTTCCCAACTGAGGGATTGAACCCATGTCTCCTGCATTGGCAGGCTGATTCTTTACCACCAAGCCACCAGGAAGCCCCTAAATAATATATGCTTAAAACAAGGCAGGAAAAGATGGAAAAGGAACAGAAAACATAGGACTAATAGAAAACAACTAGCAAGAGGTTGGATTTAAATCTAGCCTTATCAATAATTATATTCAGTGTAAATGACTTAAATATTCTAATTTAGAGAAAGAGATTTTCAGATTGAATAAAAATATAAGGCCCAACTATATGCTGTTAAAGAGAAAACTCATTGTGAATATAAAGACATAGGTGGATTGAAAGTAAAATGTATACTCTGCAAATCCTAGTTAAAACTGGATTGATCATGTTAATTTCAAGAAAAGTAGCTATTGAAACAAGGAATGTAGGCAGAGTTGACTAATAAAGGGTTGCTTTCATCAAGGATTATCAAGACATAAAAATCCTAAAAATTATGTGTGCCTAAAAAGTAACAACTAAAATGAACTACTTTATCTCAGTAAGTCTGAAATTTTATATAAAATGTATAATTTCCTGGCAGAATTGTTTCGTGCATGCTTGTATGCTAAGTCAAGGCACTTCAGTCGTGTCTGACTGTTTCAGACCCTATGGACTGTAGCCCTCCAGACTCCTATATCCAGGGGACTCCCTAGGCAAGGGTGCTGGAGTGGGTTGCCATTTCCTACTCTAGGGTAGCTTCCTGACTAAGGGACCAAACTCGCTGTTCTTATGTCTCCTGCATTGTTGGCAAGCTGGTTCTTTACCACTAGCGCCACCTTCACTGTGGTGGGTCTTTGTTGATTTCAGCGGGTTTTCTGTAGTTGAGGTGAATGGGGGCTACTCTTTGTTGCAGTGTATGGACTTCTCATTGCGGCTTCTCTTGTTGCGGAGCACAGGCTCTATAAGTGTGGGCTTCAGTAGTTGCAGCACACAGGCCTAGTAGTTGTGGCTTGTGGGCCCTAGAGCACAGGCTTAGTGGTTGTGGTATATGGGCTCAGTAACTCCGTGGCATGGAATCTTCCCTGACCAAGGCATCAGACTCGTGTCTCCTGTGTTGGCAGGCAGATTCTTATCCACTGTGCCACCAGGGCAGTCCTGTTTCAGGATTTTTAAAAACCTCAATAAATGCGTAATCAAGGAAGAAACAGTATCAACAATGAAAATTACCTTCCCCTAAAATAAGAAAACATAAATCAGTCATTAAGGAACTATATTGTATGGGCTTCCCTGGTAGCTCAGTGGTAAAGGATCTGTCCGCTAATGCAGGAAACATAGGTTCAGTCCCTGGGTTGGGAAGATCTTCTGGAGAAGGAAATGGCAGCCCACTCTGATATTCTTGCCTGGTAAATCCTTTGGACAGAGGAGCCTGGTGGGCTGCAGTCCATGTGGTCACAAGAGTTGGACACAACTTAGCAACTAAAACAACAATGGTATTTTATATAAAATTTCTCACTTTGAAGCTATTACTTTTTTGTATTTTGGTTTCTGTTGTTGCTGAAGAATAGTATGTCATTATTTCTTCTGAGGTAATTTGTGTATTTCTCCTTGACATCTTTTACGATATGCTATTTATCCTAATGCTTTGTGATTTTATCTAGATGTGGATATATTTTAATTTATCCTTTTTGAAACACAAAATATATTTTCAATCTAGAAACTTATTTTTTCCTCGGCTCTAAGAAACACTTAGTGATTAGCTCTTCAAATACTATTTTTTTTAAAAAAAATACCATTTCCTTCACTTCTTTCCTATGGCTCTCTCCTATTTAGTTATATGTCTGAGCCTCTTAATATCACCTACATGTATCTTAACTTAATACAAAAAAGGTTTATTGAGATGAAACTCATATACCGTGAAATTCACTCTTTCAAATACACATACAATTGAGTGGTTTTTATAGTCACAGAGTTTTATACCCATCACCACTGTGCAATTTTATTATTTTCTTTATTAATGTATTGGTTGTGCCACGTGGAATGCAAAATCTTAGTTCCCCAACCAGGGATTGAACCTGGGCCATGGCAGTGAAAGGGCTGAATCCTAACTACTCAACAGCAAGGGAACAACTCCCTTAGAGTGTTTTCACCATGCAATGAAGAAATTGCATTTAAACCAGTAGTCACTCCCTATTCCTTCAGCCCCTAGTAACCAGTAATTCACTTTTTTTTTTAATTAGTTTATTTATCTATTTTTTAACTTTACAATATTGTATTTGTTTTGCCATATATTGCCATGAATCCACCATGGGTGTACATGTTTTCCCCTTCCAGGAAAAAATATGGAACGCTTCATGAATTTGCATGTCATCCTTGCACAGGGGCCATGCTAATCTTCTCTGTATCGTTCCAATTTTAGTATATGTGCTGCCGAAGCGAGCACAGTAATTCACTTTTTAAAATAATTATTTATTTATTTGACTGCACTAGGTCTCAGTTGCAGCATGCAAGATTTTAGTCACAACAGGTGGGATCTATTTCCCTGACCAGGGATCTAGACCAGGGGTCTAGAGGCCCAGTGTATGGGCCTCCCATACATTGAGATTCCAGAGTCTTAGCTACTGAATCACCAGGGAAGTCCCTGTAATTTACCTTTTATCTCCATGGATTTTCCTGTTCTGTACATATGAATGGAATCTTGTGATACATGGTCTTTGTGACTAGTTTTCTTCATGTAATAAAGTGTTTTCTATGTTTAGTGTATATCCCTACTTCCTTTCACCTTTATTGCCAAATAATCTTTCACCGTAGGGATATACCATATTTTGTTTATCCATTTATCACTGATTGACTTTTGAATAATTTTAAATATTGAAGAATTATGAATAACGCTGATATGAACATTCATGTGTAAAGTCTACACATGTAGATTTTTGTGGACATGTACTTTCAGTTTTCTTGGATATACACTTAGGAACGGAATTGCTGGGTGACATGGTAACTATGGTTAATTTACAAAGGAATTGCTGAATACTTTCCAAAGTGGCTACGATATTTTGTAATCCAACTAGCAATATTTAAAGTTTTCAGCTTTTTTATGTCTCCATCAACACTTGCTATTTTCTGTATTTTTCATTATGGCCATTCTAGTGGGTGTAAATAGTATCTCATTATGGTTTTGGTTTGCATTTTCCTGATTGCTAATGATATTGAGCATTTTTTCTTGCTCACTGGTCATTTTTATATCTTCTTTGAATAAATGTCTATATAAATATTTTCCCCAATTTTAAATTGTGTCAGTTATTTTTAATTATTGAGTTTTAAGAGTTTTTAAATGTATATTGTAGATACAATTCCCTCATTAGATATATGACTTCCAAATATTTTCTCACATTATATTAGTATGTTTTTACTTTCTTGTCCTTTGAAGCACAAAATGTTTTATTTAGATGGAGTTCAGTTTATCGATCTTTCCTTTGATTGCTTGTGCTTTTGACTGATTGTTTTTGCTTTTGCTGTCATATATAAGAAACTGTTGTGTAATCCAAGGTGGAAAAGATTTACACCTATATTTTCTTCAAAGAATTGAATAATTGTATCTCTTATGTTTGGGTCATTGATCTATTTTGAGTTAATTTTTATGTATGATGTTACATCAGTTCACGTCAGTCGCTCATTCATGTCTGCTTCTTTGCGACCCCATGAACTGCAGCATGCCAGGCCTCCCTGTCCATCGCCAACTCCTGGAGATTACTCAAACTCATGTCCATTGAGTTGGTGATGCCATCCAACCATCTCATCCTCTGTATTCCCCTTCTCCTGCCTTCAATCTTTCCTAGCATCAGGGTCTTTCAAATGAGTCAGTTCTTCGCATCAGGTGGCCAAAGTATCGGAGTTTCAGCTTCAACATCAGTCCTTCCAATGAATATTCAGGACTGTTTTCCTTTAGGATGGACTGGTTGGATCTCCTTGCAGTCCAAGGGACTCTCAAGAGTCTTCTCCAACACCACAGTTCAAAAGCATCAATTCTTTGGTGCTGTTTTCTTTGTAGTCCAACTCTCACATCCATACATGACTACTGGAAAAGCGATAGCTTTGACTAGATGGACCTTTTTTGACAAAGTAATGTCTCTGCTTTTGAATATGCTGTCTGGATTGGTCATAACTTTTCTTCCAAGGAGCAAGCGTCTTTTAATTTCATGGCTGCATTCACCATCTGCAGTGACTTTGGAGGCCAAGAAAATAAAGCCTATCACTGTTTCTGCTGTTTCCCCATCTATTTGCCATGAAGTGATGGGACCAGATGCCATGATCTTAGTTTTCTGAATGTTGAGTTTTAAGCCAGCTTTTTCACTCTTCTCTTTCACTTTCATCAAGAGGCTGTTTAGTTCTTCACTTTCTGCCATAAGGGTATTGTCATCTGCATATCTGAGGTTACTGATATTTCTCCCAGATATCTTGATCCCAGCTTGTGCTTCATTGAGTCCAGTGTTTCTCATAATGTACTCTGCTTATAAATAAGCAGGGTGACAATATACAGCCTTGACGTACTCCTTTTCCTATTTGGAACCAGTCTGTTGTTCCATGTCCAGTTCTAACTGTTGCTTCCTGACCTGCATACAGATTTCTCAAGAGGCAGGTCAGGTGGTCTGGTATTCCCATCTCTTTCAGTATTTTCCACAGTTTGTTGTGATCCACACAGTCAAAGGCTTTGGTGTAGTCCATAAAGCAGAAGTAGATATTTTTCTGGAAGTCTCTTGCTTTTTCAATGATCCAATGAATGTTGGCAATTTGATCTCTGGTTTTTCTGCCTTTTCTAAAACCAGCTTGAACATCAGGAAGTTCATGGTTCACATACTGTTGAAGCCTCGCTTAGAGAGTTTTGAGTGTTACTTTACTAGCGTGTGAGATGAGTGCAATTGTGTGGTAGTTTGAGCATTCTTTGGCATTGCCTTTCTTTGGGACTGGAATCAAAACTTACCTTTTCCAATCCTGTGCTCACTGCTGAGTTTTCCAAATTTGCTGGCACTTTCACAGCATCATCTTTTAGGATTTGAAGTAGCTCAACTGGAATTCTATCACCTCCACTTTGTTCATAGTGATGCTTCCTAAGGCTCACTTGACTTCGCATTCCAGAATGTCTTCTCTAGGTTGGTGTTCACACCATCGTGATTATCTGGATCGTGAAGATCTTTTTTGTATAGTTCTTCTGTGTATTTTTGCCACCTCTTCTTAATATCTTTTGCTTCTGTTAGGCCCATACCATTTCTGTCCATTATTGAGCCCATCTTTGCATGAAATGTTCCCTTGGTATCTCTAATTTTCTTGAAGAGATTTCTAGACTTTCCCATTCTATTATTTTCCTTTCATTTTCTTTGCATTGATCACTGAGGAAAGCTTTATTATCTCTCCTTGCTATTCTTTGGAACTCTGCATTCAAATGGGTATATCTTTCCTTTTCTCCTTTGCCTATCACTCCTCTTCTTTTCTCAGCTATTTGTAAGGCCTCCTGAGACAACCATTTTGCCTTTTTGCGTTTCTTTTTCTTGGGGATTGTTTTAATCCCTGTCTCCTGTACAATGTCATGAACCTCCGTCCATAGTTCTTCAGGCACTCTGTCTATCAGATCTAATCCCTTGAATCTATTTGTCAGTTCCACTGTATAATCATAAGGTATTTGGTTTAGGTCATGCCTGAATATTCTAGTGATTTTCCCTACTTTCTTCAATTTAAGTCTATATTTGGCAGTAAGGAGTTCATGATCTGAGTCCGGTCTTGTTGTTGCTGACTATATAGAGCTTCTCCATCTTTGGCTGCAAAGAATATAATCAATCTGATTTCGGTGTTGACCATCTGGTGATGTCCATGTGTAGAGTCTTTTCTTGTGTTGTTGGAAGATGGTGTTTGCTATGACCAGTGCGTTCTCTTGGCAGAACTCTTATTAGCCTTTGCCCTGCTTCATTCTAAGGCCAAATTTGCCTGTTACTCCAGGTATCTCTTGACTTCATACTTTGCATTCCAGTCCCCTGTAACGAGAAGGACATCTTTTTTGGGTGTTAGTTCTAGAAGGTCTTGTAGGTCTTCATAGAACCATTCAACTTCAGCTTCTTAAGCATTACTGGTCAGGGCATAGACTTGGATTACCATGATATTGAATGGTTTGCCTTGGAAACGAACAGAGATGATTCTGTCGTTTTTGAGATTGTATCCAAGTACTGCATTTCAGACTCTTTTATTGACTATGATGGCTACTCCATTTCTTCTAAGGGATTCCTACCCACAGTAGTAGATATAATGGTGTGACTAAGGGATTCAACTTCAGTCTTTTGCATTGGGTTATCCAGTTACTCAGCACTTTTTGTTGAAAAAGACATTCTTTCCGCCATTGAATTGTTTTGGTACTGATGTCAGATATCAGTTGTCATTAAATTAAAGGTTTTCTTCTTGATTCTCAATTTTATTTCATTGATCTAAATATACAAAATTACAGCAGTATTCCACTGCTTTGACTGGTGTAGATCTGTAGTAAGTTTTGAAAGCAAAAAGCGTGAACCCTCTGTTTTTTTTCAAGGTTGTTTTAGCAACTCTGGGTCTCTTACTATCAGATTTCTTTCATCAAATTCTCCTTTGAAGTCTTACTTCTGTGTGGTCTTGTTAACCTTTCATGTTTTTGTTTGTTTGTTTGTTTGTTTGTTTTAATCTGAAATTACTTTCTTGAGACCTACTTAACATATTCTTTAGCCAAATTCAATCTACTCCTTATTCCTCTCTCCTATCCTGTCCTTTTTTTTTTTTTTTCCAGTTTTCTAGTAAGATCTTTCTCATAACTTTTTTCTTTTACAATATTTCTTTTTCTCTTCCAGCTAGTTAGTAAGTAATCTTGTCCCAGTACTCTGTTAATCTCTGGAAAAGAAAATTCTTGGAAACACAATCCTTATTCCTAAGTTACTTTTGATAAATAATATAAAAGGTAGGTAAGTCAACCCATGGTAAATTCTCTTTCATAAAGGAGAATCAGATTTTTGCTTTTGATAATATGTTTTGATACAATTTTTGGTAAATTTGATAGTAATAATCAGTGTAGAAGAAAGTGCTTATATTAAAACAAGCATAAATGATAAAAGCAAGCATTGTCTATATGGAAAAACTGAATGTAAAGGAATAGCATTTTGTGACACAAAATAACTATACATGTTAATAAATGTGTTATTTCCTTCCTTCCAATGATGGACCAGTCCTTCATTGGTGCATAATAAATGTTTTGAGTATAATTGTTGGTGTTTTTTGTTTTAATTTAAATTATTTATGTTTGGCCATGCTGGTTCTCCATTCTTGCTCAGGCCTTCTCTAGTTGCAGTGAGCAGGGACTTCTCTCTGTTGTGGTACATGGTCTTCTTATTGAAGTGGCTTCTTTTGTTGTGGAGTTCAGGCTCTAGGTATCTGGGCTTCAGTAGTTGCAGCACTTGGGCTCAGTAGTTGTGGCTTGTGAACTCTACTTTGCAGGCTGGGAAGTTGTGGCACTTAGGCTTATTTGCTCTAAGACATGTGGGATCTTCCTGGACCAGGGATTTATACTGTATCTCTTGCATTGCCCAATGGATTCTTTACCACTGAGCCACCAGGGAAACCCTGTTTCCTCCCCCTCCACAAAAAAAAAGAACAACAATTTCTCCAATTTTCGAGTACCACCTGCGTGTGCAGGAATTTAATTAATTTTGTACACAAAGTATTCATAAGTGCAGCTTCCACAGACTGAGGTCTCTATCCCATAAGATTGCCCTCACTTTCAATGCCAGCTAGAAATGACATTCTTAGAGACAGACTAAATGTTTATTTGTTATTATACCACAAACATCTATTATATTTTAGATGTTGTTGTTTAGTTGCTAAGTCATGTCCAGCTCTTTTTGCAACCCCATGGACTGTATGTAGCCCAACAGGCTCCCCTGTCCATGGATTTTCCCAGGCAAGAATACTGGAGTGGGTTCCCTTTTCCTTCTCCAGGGGATCTTTCCGACCCAGGGATTGAACCCACGTCCCCTGCATTGGCAAGTGGGTTCTTTACCACTGACTCACCAGAGAAGACTGTATATTAGACCTAATCATTGCTTATATGGAACTTGAATTCTAGTGAAAGGATACATACTAATAAAAAAAAATTCCTAGCAATATGAGATAAGTTAGTCGTATCTCTTGGGCTTATATGTACCACATCTTACATGATATTAAGATTACCCTACTCATCTAGGCTGCAAGGAGTGCTTGGAGTTGGAACTGGGCTTGAAGGTAGATGACAGAATTAGAAAAGGGTTTCTGGAAAAAGTTGTTTTTTACTTGATAAAAGGAAAGAAGAGAGACAAAGAGTAAGAAATGTCCTGCTGATATAAATGACAGCAAAAGGGTAATTTAAAGTGGTATCACTGTCCATGAGGTCACAGAATCCCATGGGATTGAGGACACACACACACACACACCCACACACACACACACACACACACACCCCACCGTCCCCTTAGGGTGGTATATAGGGGAGATTTTCAAATAGAGTATTATTCTACTTTTTTTTTTTTTTTAAATCTCTTGTCCTTTTCTATGCAGTGAAATTTTATTTAAAATGCTGGAATGAAATTGCCCATTTTCTAAAATGAAGTTAACTTCTAAGTAAGAACATTTTAAGTTTTAAACCAAAGAGCCAGAACCTTTATCCTCCAAATAACTGGTCATTGCACCTCAGAGGAAGATGAGACAGGTAAAATACTCAACTTAGTTTAACAGATGTGTATTGAAAACCTACTGTGTATGAGACACTATATAATGCCTATTATTTTATTATGGAACATATTTTTGTATCTATGTATTCCCCTGGCTACTTTGAAGTAAGGTAGATAACCAGAAAATTATCTCCCAGAGGAATTAATTGCTTTAAATGATGACATTTTTAATTACATACATTTTTAAAATATTGTGACAGTAAAGCAAATAGACACATGAAATTATGTTTAAATTTTGAATCAAAAAATACATTTTTATCATGAGAATTTTAAATATTTGTATTCTATATTTTTATTTTTAAAACTCCTAAATAATCCAGCTGTTTAAAAGAGCAGGCATTGTATTTGCATCTTATTATGCTATTTCTGCTTTATATTAGAAAACTTGCTAGTGAAGTGTGTGATCACAGAAGTTGAGCATTAAGTCTGTTTTGTCTTTACTGAAGCTTTTTTGCCCATTTTGTTTAGGTATATTATTGGAATAGGAAGACCACGGTCTACATATTTTGTGCATGCATATGTGCTAAATTGCTTCAGTCGTGTCCAACTCTTTGCACCCCCATGGACTTTAGCCCACCAGACTCCTCTGTCCATGGGATTCTCCAGGCAAGAATACTGCCCTCCTCCAGGGGATCTTCGTGACCCAGGGATCGACCCACCTCTATTGTGTCTCCTACACTGGCAGTTGGGTTGTTACCATAGCATCACCTGGGAAGCCTGCCGGTGGTTAGTCTTTGAATTGCTCTAAAAACAGTCATCACTTCATACTGAAGAGCTAACTTCATAATTGTTTTAGAAACTAAAGGCAGCTATACATTTGTAATATATATTACAATTTTATGCTTGTTTAATTCACTAGCAGTTTTAAGAACAAGAATCTATTTTTCATTTAAACCATATTTTTAAGTTTTTTTGAGGACAAAGCTGAATGGTATTTATATGTAATAATCATGCATCACTGATAATATCACAAATATATGTTAGAGATACAAGGCACCACTTACTTGTTATGAGTTATGATGATGCATATTTAACTATTACTTGATAAATGTTGCCTGGCATTCCAAATATTGTTAGGGGGTAGGTTATGGAAACCCTGATGTAACGGTAAAAGAGGAAATATCATAATAAAATTTATTTAGTATGACAGTAGTCAATTAAAATTATATTTAATAAAACTTAGATATTTAGGGCTACAGAGCCTCTTGATGAAGGTGAAAGAGGAGAGTGAAAAAGTTGGCTTAAAACTCAACATTTAAAAAACTAAGATTATGGTATCTGGTCCCATCACTTCATGGCAAATAGATGGGGAAACAATGGAAACCGTAACAGACTTTATTTTCTTGGGCTCCAAAATCACTGCAGATGGTGACTGTAGCCATAAAATTAAAAGACGCTTGCTCCTTGGAAGAAAAGCTATGACAAACCTAGACATATTAAAAAGTAGAGACATCACTTTGCCAACAAAGGTCCATATAGTCAAACCTATCTATGGTTTTTCCAGTAGTCATGTATGGATGTGAGAGTTGGACCATAAAGAAGGCTGAGGGCCAAAGAACTTGTGCTTTTTAACTGTGGTGTTGGAGAAGAATCTTGACAGTCCCTTGGACAGCAAGGAGATCAAACCAATCAATCCTAAAGGAAATCAGTCCTGAGTATTCATTAGAAGAACTGATGCTGCAGTGAAGCTCCAATACTTTGGCCACCTGATGGGAAGAGCTGACTCATTGGAAAAGACCCTGATTTTGAGAAAGATTGAAGGCAGGAGGAGAAGGGGATGACAGAGGATGAGATAGTTGGATGGCATCACGACTCAATGGACATGAATTTGAACAAGCTCCGGGAGATGGTGAAGGACAGGGAAGCCTGCTGTGCTGCAGTCCATGGGGTCACAAAGAGTCGGACATGACTGAGTGACTGAACAACAGCAACAAAAATATTCAAGAGATGATGCTTAGCAACTTTGCATGATCTTGTCCTCTTTTCCTAGCACATTCAGTGTTTGTTTAAAATTCCAGCTCCTAAGATTCACAATCAGGAAACTCAAAAGTGTTGTTTTCACCATCCTTTTTATTATGCATTCCAACTGGTGACTGAATCTGGTTAACTAGTTTAATGATCAGTAAGGTACTTATTCGTTCCTATGTGTAGTGCTTTCCTCAGTGCTCAGTCATGTCCGACTCTTTGTGACTTCACAGAGTAGCCCACCAGTCTCTGATGTCCTTGGAATTTTTCAGGCAAGAATACTGGAGTGGGTTGCCATTTCCTTCTCCAAAGGATCTTCCTGACCCAAGGATCAAACCTGAGTCTCCTGAATTGGCAGGTGAATTATTTACTGCTATGCCACCTGGGACGCCCTTTCTGTTCCAAGAACTTTAAAGAAAAATGTTACCTATTCAAAACAGAGTTATATAGGCATTGTCATGTTCTTGAATGTTGCTGGATAAGTCAAACTAACATTGCCTTTAAAGCTCCCAGAGAGCTTTTATTTTTTTAAGCTTTTCAGTCTGCATAAGGACTCAGTGAACATGCAAGTTTTACGTGCTTTTACTTTTCAAACTCTATTTATTTTGTTACTTTCTTTTGAACTCTTGCAAACTGTTTTAATATCCACCTTATTTTCTGGCTGTTTAACAGTTGCCAGGTTTTGTGAATGTTTAAACAATATGCTTCCTTATGGATATCAACTGTTCATTAACTACGTAGTAGTCCATTTGATGGTTAGGAGGAAGAGAATGTGCTAGCAGTTAAAGGATTTAGTGTTGACATTGATGTATGTTATACAGTGGATCCTTACAACATCAAAATGTGTTTTCTGCTACAAGGTGTTAATAGTTTTAATCTGCAGTCTTCATTTTCACAAATTATATTCTTTTATGTTTTGTCACTCATTTTAAAAACTGGTAACAGTTCACAATCTTTAAAAGTTCATTATGAACACAACAGTGTTCATTGTGTGAACTCCACAACAGAAATGATAAAGAAACCAATTAAGGACTGGGCAAAGAATTTTAACGTTTCTCTGAAGAAGGTATACAAATGGCAGTAAGCACTCGAAAAGGTGTACAACGTCAGGAAATGTGAATCAAAGCACAATGAGATTACACTTCATATTTAATAAAAACTATAAAAAGACAAAAACAATGAAAGATAAGTGTTGACGAGGTTGGAGTATATGGAAGTCTCATATACTGTTTGTGGGAATGTAAAATGGTGCAGCTACTTTGGAAAATAGTTTTTCAATTAATAAGTTAAACAGAGAGCTACTATATGACCAACTTATATTTCTAGATATGTATCTAAGAGAACTCAAAATTTATACCCACATAAAACTTGGACATGAATATTCATAGTGTTATTTATAATAGTCCCAAGGTAGAAACAACCAAAATGTTTATTAACTGATGAATGGATAAATAAAGAGTGAATATAATGGGATATTATTCAGCCACACAAGGGAATGAAGTACTGACATAAGTCACAATATGGATGAGCTGTGAAAACATTATGCTAAATGAAAGAAGCCAGACGGGAAATGTCACACGTTATATGATTCCACTTATATGAGATGTCCAGAATGGGCAAATTCATTCATAGAGACAGAAAATAGATCATTAGTTACCAGAGGCTGGGAGGAAGAGTGGAGAAGAAAATGGGTGATGACTACTTAATTGGTGTGGTGTCTTTTCTGGAATGATGAAAATATTCTAGAATTAAATAGTGGTGATGAATGCACAACATTGTGAATATACTGAAACCTGAATTTTATACTTTAAAATGGCAAATTTTGTTGTTACATCAATTTTATCTCAGTCTAAAAAATTCATTGTGGTTTCTAAAATTTTCATATTTGGGAAAAGAAGAACATGAAAAATACCACTCTGTATAGTTCATCTCTTATTAAACTTATGTGTGACATAGTTGAACCATATTGTTTTAGGTGCTGAAATGCTCTTCTAGTATGATGCCAAAGGCCAGCCTCTGAGGGAAGTAAAAAGAAACTGCCCTTCAGGGACTTCTCTGGTGGTACAGTAGATAGGGATCCACCTGCCAATGCAGGGGACCTGGGTTCGATCCTTGGTCTGGAATGATGCCACATGCTGCGGGGCAGCTAAAACGTATGTGCCACAACTAGTGTGAGCCCACAGTCAAGTCAGTGACATGCAGCTACTAAACCCCCGTGCCACGACTATGGAAGCCCCTGCACCCTGGAGTTCACACACCACAAATTCTGAGCCCAGCTGCCTAGAGCCTGTGCTCTGCAACAAGAGAAGGCACCACAATGAGAAGCCCACACACCACTGCAACTAGAGAAAGCTAGCACTCAGCAGCGAAGACCCAGCACAACCAAAAGTAAATAAATGAATAAATAATTAAAAAAAGGAAATAGTCCTTGAAAACTCATTATTTTGCTTACTGCTGGAATAGTTTTGACTGCTCAATAGAATAACTTTCCTCAGGTCACAGTAAGAAAAGAGCTGTGCTTTCTTTAAGATAATTTCTTTTCACTTAATGAATAGTGTGAATAATATATACATACAAACAAAAGTTGTTTATGACAGTCGTTTTGTCTTTGCATTGGTTACCAGGAAAGTGAAAGATGTATGTTTGGTCCTTCAGTAACAAAGAGTACAGGGCCTTATGGCTTGCAGTTTTGAAACTAACCTCTTGGCCCAGTCTTACTTTTCTCATTCTCGAATTCCTATTTTTATTATGGATATTATGTACCTAATCAGTATATTACTTCATATTTTAGACTAGGTCACAGTATGAAAATATACAGAGATAAGGATGCTGTGATTAGAGGGAAGAAAGCCTGAAATGCAAATGTGTTTGAGCAACTTATCTAAGTTAATTTGCACTAATATATAATTAGTAATTGTCTTTATAACTTTCAAATTAACTTTTTTAAGGAGGCAAGGGAAAATGGACAAACTCCAGGAGATGGTGGGAGACAGAAATACCAGGCATGCTGTTGTCCATGGGGTCGTGAAGAATCGGACATAGCTTGGTGACTGAACAAAAACAGCAATTAATAGGCAGAAAGAATGGAACTTTGGAAGTGATAAACATTTGTATAATTGATGGATAATATGAAGTGCTTTTAGTTTGGAATAGAGTGATAAGTAATAGAATAGAGTGGTGCTGGAAATCCAAAAATGGAGATGGGTCAATGCAGAGGAGGGAAAAGGGAAAGTATAGTGGAGATGTTTTTTGAAATTGCTGGCTTTACTTTTTGTCTAATGTTGATCCTATTTAAGCCTCACTGTGCATAATCAAATAGGAGCTGTGTATGGCATTATTTCTATCCTGTGCAGCTGTACATGTTTAGTTTAGAAGGACATTGCTGTCACATTATAAAATGCGTCAACATTGCTTTCATATTTTTAACCTGACAGCCTCTATTACAAATAATATTGCTTCTAAAGAATTTTTAATTTAATTATATGTGGCGTCTTCCCCTGTGATTTTTAATATAGTTTCCATAGAATTATTAAATTAGTTCATATCTTATATTTATTGTCTTTGCATTTCCAGCAGCATGGACAGATTTATACATTTACTAGGTGCTTGGTAATCATTGATTTTGCTTTTGTAATTTTCCCTATCAGCATTTTTTACTTCCCTAAATCCTTCTCATCAGCATATCAACTTACTGTAGTATTCCTCCATTTTAATACGAAACCTTTCAAAATCCCACATCCCCCTCAAGCTACAGTGCTGTTTCTCTACAATTTTTAATAGCAAAACTCCTTCAAAGTGTTGTTCATATATGCTGCTTCGACATCCTCATTGCACTTTCTATCACTACCACCATCACCAAACTTATTCCTACCCTAGTGTTCTCCATCTCATCCATGTTGTTACTGTTAAATGCTTTTTAAGTGGCTTTTTTCCCGCATCAAGTACATAGCAATAATTGCATCTGAGCCTTATACCTCTCTTTCATCTGTGTACCTCAAAAAATTTTATAAGCACAATTAAGTAAAACTTCACAACATCCCTATGAAGTTGGTAATTATGGTATGGCAAACTGAAGTACTAAGAGATTGCCTAAGTTATCTTATGTATGTATGCCAAAATTCTAAAAGTAGACCAGGGTAATGTAACATTTTGTTGACAGCATTAGACCAGATTTCTTTTTTATGAAGAAATCATTTTAAGAGTTCTCAGGAAAAATGAAATAGTAGCAATGATTACTTAATAGCCCTAAGTATTCATAGCAAAGTTCTTTTAATAGACAAGAGTAAAATGTATGTTATCTGAAATTTAGTTTTTATTAGTGATGGCAACTTTGGTGGTTGTATCTAATAAAGTATTTTTTTTTATTGTTGTTAAATTGCTTAATTGCTGTACCAAGTCTTTATAGCCTTAATTTGAATTGGATATTTAAAGGTTTGGAGTGGAATAGTTTCATTTAAGTCTTTTCGCTATGGTACGTGAAACCTTTATAGAGCCATGTTTATATTTTTCTTCATTGCTGGCTTGCTCAAGTGAGGTGGTTTTTTTCAAGGCAATTTTATCAGTGGAAAATTTTGATTTGGCATTTGTTGACAAGACTAAGATGGATTCTAATTTTTATAAAAACTTAAATTTCCCCATAATTTTAAATGATGTATTTTACTTTAGTTAATAGTAATCCTTCAAAAACTTTACCTCTCTGTTGCTAAAATTTGAGTTGAATTCTCTAAAAAAAAGAACTTAGAGAAATAAAAATATAGCCAAAACAGCATATAATTTTTCTTAAATGAAAAGTGAAAGTGAAGTCGCTCAGTTGTGTCCGACTCTTTACGACCCCATAGACTGTAGCCTACCAGGCTCCTCCCTCCATGGGATTCTCCAGGCAAGAATACTGGAGTGGGTTGCCATTTCCTTCTCCAGGGGATCTTCCTGACCCAGGGATCGAACCTGGGTCTCCCGCATTCCAGGCAGACGCTTTAACCTCTGAGCCCTTCATTATATTACTTCACCCAAGAGATTAGTTCATTTTTGGATATTGTGTATATATTAGCCGCAAAAATATTTCAACACCTGTTGACAGCGCTACCACTTTCTTCCTTTACTGGGTGCCCATTTATGTCCCTAAAGCAGAAACCCATGAACTAGGGAGTAAAGATTTTGAGAAGTACTAATTAATATTGAAACAATAGGGTGGTAAAAGATCTTGAGAAAAAGATCCAGCTTTATATATGCTTAGAAAAAATTCACCAAATCTAATAGCCAGTTGTGCTTTGTTTCATGGGATTTTATTATCAGCAAGATTATGAAGTTGCTATTTGACCTCTAGCTAAACTTTATTGTAATAAGGCTTATATTAGTTGTCTAAAAATTTTGTGAGGTAACCTATGAGAATTATACCTCTTTTAGAGAAGTTTCAGTCACACACAACATTAAGGACAAGTGTTGCATGTGAAGGATATGATATATTTTGAGGGAGTGACAGCTTTTTTAGTAAGGATAGTAAAATTATTTCTTGTATTTTACTAATTAATAGAAGTTAATTTTTTTTTGGTCATGTCAGGCAGCACACAAGATCTTAGTTCCTTGACAAGGGATTGAACCCAGGCCCCCTGCATTGGGAGCATGGATTCTTAACTACTGGGCAGCCAAAGAAGCTCCATAAATGTAATTTTATTTCATAAAAAATGTAAAATCTTTGATAATACAAGACATGTATTTATTTGATATTATTTTAATAATAATTTGATTTATTTATATAATTTGATTTATATTTTAATTTGATTATTTTATATTTGATTTATTTTATATTTATTTTTATTGAAGTATAGTTGATGTATAATATTGTGATAGTTTCTGGTGTACAGCAAAGTATCCATATATATTCTTTTTCAGATTGTCTTCCTTTATAGATTATTACAAGATATTGAATATAGTGCCCTGTGCTATATGGCAGGACCTTGTTATTTGTCTGTTTTATATATAGTAGTGTGTATCTGTTAATCCCAAACTCCTAAAATATCCATATCCCATCTTTCCCAATCCCCTGTAGTAGGAAATGGCAACCCACTCCAGTATTCTTTCCTGGAGAATCCCATGGACAGAGGAGCCTGGAGGGCTACTGTCCATAGGGTTGCAAAGAGTTGGACACAACTGAAACGACTTAGCACATCTCACACCATAAGTTTGTTTTGAGTCTATTTCTGTTCCATAAATCCATTTGCATCATTTTTTTTTTTAGATTCCACGTAGAAGTGATATATTATTTGTCTTTCTCTGTCTGTCTCATTTCACTTACTATGATAATCTCTAGGTCCATCCATGTTGCTGCAAATGGCATTATTTCATTCTCTTTATGGCTGAGTAATATTTCATTGTGTGTGTACCGCATCTTTTTCCGTTCATCTGTCTGTTAGGTTGCTAATACGTCTTGACCATTGTAAATAATGCTGCTATGAACATGGGGGTGCGTGTATCTTTTCAAACTAGAGTTTTCTCCAAGAAGTGCTTTTTAAAATGCCATATGTTCATGTTTGGTTTTACCTAAAGTAGTATTTGTTTAGCTGAAGAGAGTAGTATGGGAAAGAGTGACAAAAAGTTAGAACCATGGTAAATCATCTCTTTAAAACCTGAAAGAGATGTACAACATTTTTTGTTTTTGCTTTTGGTTTTCTTTAATAATTAAAGCAGAGGGGAAGCTCACTTTGTTTTAGGTTGTGATATGAGAAAGTTTGGTGGAAAATGAGAAACTGGAATTTCCCTCGTGGTCCAGTGGCTAAGGCTCCATGCTCCCAATGGAGGGGGCCTGTTTTCGATCCCTGGTAGGGGAGCTGGATCCCACGTGCCACAACTAGGAGTTTGAGAGTCTCAACTAAGACCTGGCACAGCCAAATAAGTAAAAATTCAAAATGATTAGAATGAGAATTCTCGTTGGCTGTATTTCCAGACTTCTCTTCTTGGGAGGCTATAGAGTAATCACTTTTGAACTTCCTGGGTATCTTTAGAGTAGATAGTGGGCTTCTGGTTATTTCTAACAGCAGGTATTGAACTACAGTCATTCCTTGGTGTCTAGGAGGGACTGGATTAATGTACATGGATTAATGTGCAGTGGCAGAAATCACTGGAACCCCGGCCTTCACAGCTTCTCTGAACATTAAGGGAAGATGAACATCTAATATTTTACTGAATACCCTGTTTACACCTACAGGTGAAACTGAGGACAGAAAGCATTCACTGAATTTGTTGTTGTTAATTGCTTAGTCACTAAGTCATGTCTGACTCTTTTTTGACCCCATGGTGATGGACTGAAGCTCGGCAAGCTCCTCTGTCCATGGGATTTTCCAGGCAAGAATAGTGGAATGAGTTGCCATTTCCTTTCTTCAGGGGATCTTCCCACCTCAGGGACTGAACCTATGTTCTAGGCAGATTCTTTCCCACTGAACCAACTAATAGGAAAGCCTATTTATTCAGTGCTCCAAAATACTGCTTGGAATTGGTCATTATCTATTCAAGCTGCTTGCTTTCTTTCCTTTCTCTACCTTTGGTATCTTCCCCCCACTAAATCAGGAAAACAACTTTTAGCCAGACGCTACCATAGTCCCTGTTTGTACAGATCAGGAAATGATTTCTATCACTTCAGAGCTTTGTTGCTTTTAAAATTTTAAATTGGTTAGTGTTTTCATAACTTGACAAAACTACTTAACAAAACTTCTATTCATGTTATGTAAAATCTTCTATTTATATGTCCACTCTAGATTAGACAGCGGACTTCTTTCATGCATACCATATTACATGCTTAGTTAGAACTTTTGTCTCCCTGTTAAAGCTTGCTCGTGTTATTTTCTTAAAACCTAATAAGAGAGGGAAAATAATTGTTGTCAAGAGAAGTTCCCAGGATCAGGACTATTAAAATTGTTAATAAAATGAATTTTATTTTTTCTAAATTTGGTTGAGGTTTTAGTCATAACAGTGCATGAATAAATGAAGTAGACCACTTCTACCCAGCTGATTTAGATTTAAATTTAAAGAGATTTAAAACTCAGCTCTCCAAAACCCAAGACTATTTCCTCTTGCAGGCAATATGATCCATCAATTCTACAATAAAATAGACCTTCTTTTCCACTTAACATAAACTTGAAAGTTATTTGCAGATAATTTGGCTCCAAATTTGAAGCAATGTCCCTGAATGGAACATATCCTATCCAACATGGTTGAGGGTTATGTCTAAAAAAAAAAAAAAGAAAGAAAATAAATTTTCAAATATAGAAGGATCATTTACACTTTGATCTTAGTATAGTTTCAGAAATGCCTAGTTGTGTTGTTTGATATGATAGTAGCTACATGTCAACATTTAAATTTAAATTAATATTTAAAAGTCAGTTTATTAGTCACACTAACCATATCACGAGTACTCAAGCACATTTGGCTATCGGCTAGGTATTGGACAGTGCAGACACTAAACTTTTTCATTTTGCATTGTTTCATTGGACACCTTCGTATAGAATAGAGTTGTCCCATGATATCAGTGGGGAATTGATTCCAGGACTTGTTTCGGATGTAATAATCCATGGAGGCTCAAGTCCCTTATATAAATTGACACAGTACAATCAGGTCTCCCTTATCTGTAGGATGTGGAGACCACATCCCATGGATATTGATACTGTGTTCCACTAGTGGTAGATCACATTTTTGCCAGTTTTTTCAGATTATAGATCCCTGTTATTTACAATATCATTTCCCTCCAAAGTATTGCTTATCAAAGTATGTGATATTTTTCCTACCAGATAATTTCCCCAAGTAATCAAAAAGAACAATAATGCACAGGATTTGAAAGAGCTAGATGATGATAGAAACATGTTTAAATTTTTATTAAGTTTGTTATTAACCTTAAAAACATATGTCTAATTCTGCATAGTTGTCATTCTCTAAAAAAATGATTGATAGACGCAGACTTTCCATGCTACAACCCAAGTTTGCAACACTGAAATAGCCTACAAGTAACATATGGTTTATGAGATTACTTTTCATTTATATATTTTAGAGGTAATTTTCATTATATAACTACACCTTGAAAAGAACATAGAATACAGAGAAAACATTAAATTGATTTATAAATGAATGATTAAATATTTTAGTGACTAATACTTTATATGAAGGCACTAGTGGTAAAGATGGATTTTCGGTGGCCCAGATGGTAAAGACTCTGCCTGCATTGCAGGAGACCCGGGTTTGATCCCTGGGTTGGGAAGATCCCCTGGAAAAAGAAATGGCAACTCACTCCAGTATTCTTGCCTGGAGAATTACATGGACAGAGGAGCTTGGTGGGCTACAGTCCATGGAGTCGCAGAGTTGGACACGATTGAGCAACTAACACACAGTGGTAAAGAACCCACCTGTCAATGCAGGAGACATAAGAGACATAGGTTCGATCCCTGGGTCAGGAAGATACCCTGGAGGAGGGCATGGCAAGCCACTCCAGTATTCTTGCCTTGGAGAATCCCTTGGACAGAGAACCCTGGTGGGCTACAGTCCACGGTGTCACCCAGAGTTGGACATGACAGAAGCAACAGCACACACACACGCAGCATATATTTCCATGTTCAGATTGAGTAGGATGAGAAAATGTCAGATTTTTTTTATTCGTTTATTCCTTTGAATCTTTTTCAGTAAGTTCAGTTCAGTTCAGTCTCTCAGTCGTGTCCGACTCTGCAACCCCATGAATTGCAGCACACCAGGCCTCTCTGTCCATCACCAACTCCCGGAGTCTACCCAAACCCATGTCCATCAAGTTGGTGATGCCATCCAACCATCTCATCCTCTGTCGTCCCCTTTTCCTCCTGCCCCCAATCCTACCCAGCATCAGGGTCTTTTCCAATGAGTCAACTCTTCGCATGAGGAGGCCAAAGTATTGGAGTTTCAGCTTCAACATCAGTCCTTGCAATGAACACCCAGGATTGATCTCTTTTAGGATGGATTGATTGGATCTCCTTGTAGTCCAAGGGACTCTCAAGAGTCTTCTCCAACACCACAGTTCAAAAGCATCAATTCTGCGACACTCAGCTTTCTTCACTCCTAACTTTGTGTATATTGAAACTTAACGTAGGGTTATCAAGTGAAGGTAAAGCTAAAATTCATTACTTAAGGAAAGACTTTTTCCATTTGGGGACAGAGAAAGAAGAAAAATAGTTTCATCCTAATTAGTGGAAACATATGATTGTAACTTAAGATTCTTTTCCCACACTTCAACATTATTAGGTGTTTTCTGAGGGTAAATATAGTTGAGATTTTCTCTGTGCGTATTTAGTAAAATGGTGGCCTGTAGGGGAAAAGTACATAACCAACACATTAGTTGAATTATGTTTTAATTTATAATATGTCTAATTTGAATATATTTCCTAGTGTTAAGATGATTTTTAAAAAACTACCTTTTCCGTGATTATAAAGCCACCCAGGGTTTTTATTAGAAGCTTTGGCTTTACCCTCTAGTGTTTTAATTTCAAATGTTATTTCCTCATGTATTTGCAAATACCTGGTAAGTTATATGTAAAAATTGCTTCCATGATAAAAGAGTGTCTCTGCTAGGTTTTTATACTTGGAGGATTAGGACTTTAAATCAAGTAGCACTTTACAGCATAGATTTAGTCTTAATTATCTTGTTTTTTTCCAAAAAAATAAAATGGAACATTTATCTTTTTATTCAGTTACTTATATTATTTGAATGTAACTATTTAAAAATATTTAATATCTTTTTTAATTTAAGAGTTTTGTAAAAAGTATAATTGGTTCTTTCATACAACTTATTGTATTGACTCTTTACCATCACAAGCTTGTTTTTTTGGTATTGATTGAAGTTGAGAGCATAACGGAGTTCCCTGAAGGCAGGTCTTTGGATTCAGAGAGTAAAGTGTTCCAGCTATATGCTTCTGATCTGATTTGTTATGGTAGGAGCATGGGTAGTTCAGAGAGAATTAATTTCCTCTCTTATATTCTCTTATCCATCCATGCATAATTTAAAACTAACATGTCCTCCACCTTGACAATCTTTTCTTCTTTTGCCTTCAGTGTATTTTTTATTTCTCTATTTCTTGGACTTAAAAAATAAAAAAACACAAGACATTTTCACCTCTCTTGCTTCCCGTGAAACTTACTTATGCATGCTTAGTCTCAGTCGTGTCCAACTCTTTGCAACCCCATGAATTGTAGCCCACCAGGCTCCTCTGTCCATGGAGATTCTCAGGCAAAAATACTGGAGTGGATTGCCATGCCTTCCTCCAGGGGATCTTCTCAACCCAGGGATTGGAACCCAGGTCTCTCACATTGCAGGCAGATTCTTTACCATCTCAGCCACCAAGGAAGCCCAAGAATACTGGAGTGGGTAGCCTATCCCTTCTCCAGGTGATCTTCCTGATCCAGGAATCAAACCAGGGTCTCCTGCATTGTAGGTGGATTCTTTACCAGCTGCGCTATCAGGGAAGCCCAAGCCTTATTTATAGGTAGTCCCCAAATTCTGCTTAATGGTCTGTCTTTACTTTATATTCATTTCCTTGGTGAACTCATCCACTCTCTTGGCTTGAATTGTACTTTTTTATATGGCTCATTTTTTAAATCTTGGACTATTCTAAATCACAATTTCTACTTGTTGATAAGTGTCTCCTTTTGAATAGCCTTTGGTAACATTGGGCTTATTTATTGTCCAACATGAAAATCACTCTACTCTACCACTGCAGGTTTCTTTCATTGTATCCCCTGCTGCTGCTGCTGCTGCTAAGTCGCTTCAGTCGTGTCCGACTCTGTGCGACCCCATAGACGGCAGGCCACCAGGCTCCCCCATCCCTGGGATTCTCCAGGCAAGAATACTGGAGTGGGTTACCATTTCCTTCTCCAGTGCATGAAAGGGAAAAGTGAAAGTGAAGTCGCTCAGCCGTGTCCGACTGTTAGCGACCCCATGAACTGCAGCCTACCAGGCTGCTCCATCCATGGGATTTTCCAGGCAAGAGTACTGGAGTGGGGTACCATTGCCTTCTCCCATTGTATCCCCAATAATCTTCAATTCTCTGATGTCCTTGTTCCTGTACTTAGTTTAGCATAAAGTCCTCTTATTTCTCCATGTAAGATGTTGCTTGGGTTTCCCATTCTGTCTGTACTTATCTTCACTGTCCAGACCTTCATTATATCACACCTGTAACTCATTGTACCCACTTTCACACCACTCCCTGCTTTGCCCAGTTGTTTTTTTTGAACTTCCCAAACTCTCCCTGCAGTGATTTTTTAAAATACATACAAAGTTGTTATGGCATATTTTTCTTAAATAGAAATTGTAAGCGTTTTTATTTATATGTCCCTCTGGGCATAGTGCTAGATGCAGTAAGAAATCAATAAGTAATTGTTCACTCATTCATTCAGCAGCTCTTTCTTGAGTAGTTGTTGGGTACCAGCTTATTATACCAGTGCTCCAGTGATCTTCTCTTACAGAGCTTGCAGCTGAAAAACAGTCTCTGGTGGTAAGAGAAGGCTTCTCTGAGGAACTGACATTTGTTATCAGACTGAATGAAGTAAGAAAGCCAGTCTTGTAAAGATATGGGGAACAGTTGCTCCAGGCTGAGAGAACAGCAAATGTCAAGGCCCTAAAGAGGGACATGTTTGGTATATTTGGGGAATATCATAAAGGTCGTTGTGACTGGATCTTAGTAAGGAGAGAGTGACAGAAGTTGTAGTCAGGAAACCAGCTGACAGAGAGACTAATAGGCCGTGGTAGGTATTACAGATTATATCGTAATTGATGGAAAAGCCATTGCACAGTTTTGAGTAAGCGAGTGATGTGAGCTGATACATTTGTCGCTGAGGTAAGGACAGTAGACTAGAATAGTGATATAGGAGAGCAATATCTTGAACTCAGTTCAGTTCAGTTCAGTCGCTCAGTCGTGTCTGACTCTTTGCAACCCCATGAATTGCAGCACGCCAGGCCTCCCTGTCCATCACTAACTCCAGGAGTTTACGCAGACTCTTGTCCATTGAGTTAGTGATGCCATCCAACCATCTCATCCTCTGTCGTCCCCTTCTCCTCCTGCCCCCAATCCTTCCCAGCATCAGGGTCTTTTCCAATGAGTCAGCTCTTCGCATGAGGTGGCCAAGTATTGGAGTTTCAGCTTCAACATCAGTGCTTCCAATGAACACCCAGGACTGATCTCCTTTAGGATGGACTGGTTGGATCTCCTTGCAGTCCAAGGGACTCTCAAGAGTCTTCTCCAACACCACAGTTCAAAAGCATCAATTCTTCGGCGCTCAGCTTTCTTCACAGTCCAACTCTCACATCTATACATGACCACTGGAAAAACCATAGCCTTGACTAGACGGACCTTTGTCGGCAAAGTAATGTTTCTGCTTTTTAATATGCTGTCTAGGTTGGTCATAACTTTCCTTCCAAGGAGTAAGCGCCTTTTAATTTCATGGCTGCAATCACCATCTGCAGTGATTTTGGAGCCCTCAAAAATTAAATCTGCCACTGTTTCCACTGTTTCCCCATCTATTTCCCCATCTATTTCTAAATGATGGGACCAGATGCCATGATCTTAGTTTTCTGAATGTTGAGCTTTAACCTAACTTTTTTTACTCTCCTCTCTCACTTTCATCAAGAGGCTTTTTAGTTCCTCTTCACTTTCTGCCATAAAGGTGGTGTCATCTGCATATGAACTAGTGAGGTAAAAAGCAGTAATAAGGACAGAATGAGGAAGAATGGTTGGCAGGATAGATTGGGTGGGAGGTATGAGATAGAAAAAGGAACCAAGGAAAACTCAGTTCTATGTGCTTGGACAAGTCATGTATCCTCTCCAACGTGTTTTCCTGAGTGTATAATGAGAAATACCTCTTTCCCACTTTGAAGGAATTGTTATGAGGAAATTAAATAATAATCAAAACTAATTATGAATCTTAAAACACCATTAATATTATATTACTTTTAAACACTAAACATTGAAAAGCTCACCTTAAATTACTTGCCTGGTACCTCAGCTGTTAAAGAATCTGCTTGCAGTACTGGAGAGGCCAGTTCAATTCCTGAATCAGGAAGACCCCTGGAGAAGGGATAGGCTATCAATTCCAGTATTCTTAAGCTTCCCTGGTAACTCATCTGGTAAATAATCTGCCTGCAATGCAGAGTTTCTCCTTGATTGATAATAAGTAGTAGATCATGTTTTGGGCATAGACTGAGCAGGTGATCTAATCATAGAAAAAAAAGGATACCTGTCTGTCATTTGTTTTATAGTATATTTAAGACATTGTGATTCTCTTCTTAGTAAATATTTGAAAACAAATAAAACTAACTCAAGTGACCTATTGTTTATTTAATAATATGTTTACTCTGCGGTGTTGTTGATTATAAATGAAACATAATTTGCCATGCTACAAGAAATAATGACCTATAAATAAACTCTAGATGTTTCACGCTTATTTGTGTCGTGCCAATTGTACTTTTCCTGATAATTTTAGAATACCTTATGGCATCACTACAGACAAATATTCTAAGAAAAGTTTTTAGTTTTTGAAATTATGTACTGAAGTATGATGCAGCTGAATGTATTTCTGTTTTCCTATTACAGATTTCTCAACAGTGATGTCACAAGATTGACCACATTGAACACAGTAAGACTAAAATGATAATTAAGCTTTTAGAGATGTTTTGTTTTCTCTGGGAATCAGAATTTCTCTGAGAATCAAAATTAAGTTAGAAAATATTTATAATTTTTAATTGCTACTCTTTCAACAGCCAATTGAATATTTACATTTAATGATTCATGTTTCATACTCTATAGTTGAAATAGTTCTTTTAATGATTTTAAACACTTTAAATGAAAATTATCCTTAATTTATAACTGAAATTATATGCCCGATTATATATACATATTTCAGTGTGAATCATAACCTGAACATCATCATTTTTAGTTTTATTTTTATAAAATATGGTACAAAATATTTGAGGTGACTCCACATTAGGAAAAAGATTATAAGAATAAAATTACTTGGGACTGTAATCACATATTACGAAGGACTGTGAAAACAGCCTTCTTGAAAGGATTCTTAGACTTCTTTATTAAAATTTTCATTGATGTATAAAGAGTCTTCCAAATATGGAGAGCTGTTCAAAAGGATAGTTTTCTTAAGAAACAGATACTTTTCCTCTTTAATTTTAAAATGTTAATTTCTACTGTGTATAAGGAAATATGCTACATAAAGAAAAACTTTATCCAAGGTTTTGATCTATATTATTAGAAAATTCTAACTAGTAAAATCTGAATTGCAGTAATGAAATTTTACAGCATTTTTGAAAACGCCTTTTAAATAACAAGGGGAAAAATTGAGTACATTATTTATTCAGTGAATCTGCTTCTTTAATCCTATTTTAATTGTTCATTAGAAGCAGTAATTATCAGAAATGTTAATATGTATATAAATAATCTTTATGTTTTAACATTTTTTTGAAAACTGGTTCGTTTGTTAAATTGAACATTTTTCAGAGTCCAGAGAGAGCTTTTATTGTATTTTCAAAGACTTTATCATCATCGTTGAGTCTACAGATTTTTGTGGCATGTTCATTCATTTTCCTAAGGGACCATTTTAAATATCTCTAATTTGTAGCTCTTTGCTTGTTTGTTTTTTCTTAATCAGAACTTTATGGCCCTAACTAATGGTTTACAGAAAACTATTAACATATTTCTGTAGCATCCTTCTGTTTTGCATCTAGTGTTTTATAATCAAGGAAGTTAAAATTAACATCGTATAAAAAAGGTAATTTTTAAATTAAAAAATGCTGACCTTCAGTACATTTTTAGAATAATATTAAGAGGACATTTAATTGCTACTGTTTGAATTCAAGAATTTCAGGAAGAGAGGTGGTGTTCAGATTTAACATTATCAGGTGTTAAAAAAGTTAAAAACTAAGTATTCATATGAGAGTTTCATAAGTACCTGATAACAGAAACCCTTTCTCATAATGTCAAGGTTGTGAAGCTTTCTCTAGCCCCTTAAGTCAAGAAGAGTGGGTAGATTTCAACACTGATTCAGGCTGAAAGTATTGAGAGGGTAGTTCAAGTGTTGACTGTGGGACTGAAATAAAATGAGACCAGGGGAAGGCTGATACATTCAAAGAAAATGGAGAGATTAAAGGACTAGTCAGGGTAGATAAGATTGTGGTTGAAATGGGGATATTATAGATTTTTTCAAAGCTGAAGCTGTACTAAGTATTTATATATTATATAATATACACCTTATATGTATGTAGCTTTTTCTTCAGAAATTTTCAGAACTCAGGAGAATTTCTGTTTTTAAGCTCTATGTTATTGGATTCAGCAAAGTTTGTTCAAGTTTTTCCGTAACATCTTTGGCCAACCTGGTATATTCCACTGAAATGTCATTATCTTCTAAGTGATCTATCTCTTCTTCCTGGCCATCAGCAATTCTACTGAAGCCTATACATATGTGAGCCTCAGTTTAATTTTATTAAAGCATTGCTCTAACTCTTTTGTTTCTCTACTTGAAGATGTTTAGTGACTTTCCATTTCTTGTATGATCAAATCCAGACTTTCTAACTTGGTATTCAAGACCCATTCCCAGTTTGGCTGTAACATATTTCCCAGACAAATATCTTATTATTCAAGAAAACGACCCCTACATTCCACACAATGTGGACTACATACTCCACCCTGAATATACATTTTTGTCTCCATACTTACACATTCATGTCATGCCCTTTTCCTGGAATATTCTTTTTCTTTTTCAGGCTTTTATTGCTCTTGATGAAATCAAACCTCCTCTTAAATGTCCTCTACACATGTAATCATCTCCCTGGGGCCTTCCCTAATCATCCTAATTGAAAATAACTCTCTCTCCTTAGTTGTTTGGTAATACTCAATTTTTATTATTCCTATGTAACTGATAAAATATATTCCTCTGTATTTTGCATATTTTAATATGTATTTAATAAATGCATATTTTAATATGTATTTTCTAATTGTATTCAGCAATATGTTTTGTTAGTAGTCATAAATAGCCACAAAGAACTAAATTAGTATCTTTGTGTGCGTGTGTACTCACTTGTGTCTGACACTTTGTGACACCCCCCCCCCCCCCCCAAGGACTGTTGTCTGACAGGCTGCTCCATCCATGGGATTTCCCAGGCAAGAGCACTGGAGTGGTTTACCATTTCCTTCTGCAGGCAATCTTCCCAACCTAGGGATTGAACCTGTGTCTCCTTTGTCTCCTGCAGTGGCAGGCAGATTCTTTACCACTGAGCCACTTGGGAAGCCAGAGTATCTTTCAGTTCTGTTCAGTTCAGTCGCTCAATTGTGTCCAACTCTTTGTAACTCCATGGACTGCAGCATGCCAGGCCTCCCTGTCCATCACCAACTCCCGGAGTTTACTCAAACTCTTATCCATTGAGTTGGTGATGCCATGCAACCATCTCATCCTCTTGTCGTCCCCTTCTCCTCCCACCTTCATTCTTTCCCAGCCTCAAGGTCTTTCCCAGTCAATCAGTTCTTCACATCAGGTGGCCAAAGTATTGGAGTTTCAGCTTCAGCATCAGTCCTTCCAAGGAATATTCAGGACTGATTTCCTTTAGGATTGACTGGTTGGATGTCTTTGCAGTCCAACGACTCTTGAGAGTCTTCTCCAACACCACAGTTCCAAAGCATCAATTCTTGGGCGCTCAGCTTTCTTTATCGTCCAACTCTCACATCCATACATGACTACTGGAAAAACCATAGCTTTGACTGGTCAGACCTTTTTTGGTAAAGTGATGTCTCTGCTTTTTAATATGCTATCTAGGTTGGTCATAGCTTTTCTTCCAAGGAGCAAGCATCTTTTAATTTCATGGCAACAGTGAACTTCCGGATGTTTAAGTTGGATTTTAAAAAGGCAGAAGAACCAGGGATTAAATGCTAACATCCGTTGGATCATCGAAAAAAGATTATCTTTAGTTTTCTTACATTAAAACTGAAACAAGGATATTAATACATAAACGTCCAAAATTGAGCCATAGGAAGCAGGGTAGATAGAAAAGAGCATAACTTTTAGAACCAGAGCAAGTGCAAGTACTGATGTCACTGTCTGAATACTTTGTATATGACCTTTAGCAAGTCAGCCTCTTTGTACCTCAGTATTTTCACAAAATGACTTATGCATATATTTAAAAGGATTTTTATAAATATTAGTTACCTTTCTTCCTTCTTACTTAATTTTTTGGTTTGCTCTTTTATTGATATGAGGAGGGGTAAGACATCAACTATGAAGAATAGGGATATATCCAAATTTACCTTACTTCCACACTATGATCTTTTCATCTGTTCATTTTAATATATGGATTTTTACTTTCTACCTCATACATAGAAATGATAACTTTGTTGACTCACATAAGATCCAGGAAAGAAGCTGATTAGATCTGTTGATATAATGTGATTTTTTGGGAAGTGGGTGAAGGGAGTCAGACCTCATTAGAATGCCGACATTGTAAAAGGCCAGAATTAACTTTACAACAGTTTAGGTTGTGCTGTATTCCCCTTACATAACAAATGACAAAACCAACATCCAAGAGTTTGAAGGTAGGTGGCTTGCATAATGGTTAAGAAGAGGAACTGGGTCAGAAAAACCTTTACATATGTGCTCTGATATTTAATATAGCTGTTTGCTGTTGAGTCAGTTACATAGTCTAAGATCCAGTTTTTTGGGTTTTTTTTTTCTTTTTCAAGTGGAATAATGTTTAATACTTCAGGAGTGTTGTGAATATTAAATGAAAAATTGCTTATTACACAAGCACAAAACCCAGACTGAAGTGGTGAATTTTTTGTACCCCTTATCATAGTCATCATCATCTGTATAGTTACTTGCCCAAAGTCACATACTGTGAGATCTTGATCAAAACCTGGTTTTTCTTTATTCTAATTTTTAATTCTTTTTTGTGATCACTCTACTTGATTAAAAATCTTTAAACAGCATTTGTAGGAGATACAATAAACTAACTGATGGACTTTTTTCTTCCCAAATCTCCCCATATCCTCTATCTTCTCTAGGAGTATTCATGCAGTTTCATTTACATGCAGTTTTGTTTATATGTAGTTTTATTAATACAATGGTTATATTTTATTTTAAATATTCTTATTTAACATTTTGACTCATATTTAATAACCTGTTACAAAGCAACTTTTATAATAATTGAAGTAGCTTTTTCTGTTTTTATTGAAATTTCTTTTTCCCGTTGGTGATTTTACTGTGAATATTATTTAAACTTCATAGAGATTAATCTCTACCAATAGAAATATTTAACTTAAAAATTGAAATTTAGAAGAAATTACTATATAATTTTACAGTATACACACTACTAGAAATATTGGTGTTAAATAGTAAATGTCAGTTATGTACCTACCTCAGATAATATATAACCAAGCATGGCAATGATTGGAGAGGATAGACATCTAGGCTAGGTTTTGAGGTGTGAGTTAGAAGAGAATACAGAAAGAGAAAATAAGCATATAGATTGAAAATAACATGTATTCAGGGACATACAACCATTTTAGTTCTTTATTGTTGAAATGTAAAATTTGAGGAAGTCATGAGCCTAGGAGTCAGATCTTATAGGAGTTTAAAAAAGTTTGGTAAGTCCTGAGTACCTAATGAAGTTTATTCTAATGTTAATAATTTTAGTATTACTCATTGTTTTTCCCATTAAATTTTTAAAATAAATATATTTTTATACAAAACATTTAGGAGGGAAGAACAAAACTGTTTGTTCACTCCTTAAGATACTAGATGATCTCTATTTGAGCCTTTGACAAGTTTAGAAGACATAGTATTACATTTTACAGGTAATTAACTGAGAGTCAGAAGGGTCAAGTGTCTTTCTCAGTATGCTAGTTAAGTCATTCTTTGGAAATTACAAAAATCAAACATTTAAGAACAAGTCTGCTATGTATTATATGACTTTTATTTTTCTTCTTTCTAATACCAAAAAGAGAGTTATAGCCAAATTTAAAATATCTTTGATAAAATATAATAACAGTGATTGAGCCAGAATTTATGGAAATAAAGAATTTCCATATTTTATGACAATGAATACATCTAAAACATTAAATTTAAAAATCCAACATCTTAAAATTATAAACTATTTCTAAACATTTTGTTTTCTAGAGTCTGAATTGTGAACATATCTTCAAAGTTAGTATATAGCAGCCATTTAAATTACTTTATACAGATCAATTTTCTATTGCTATTGTGTATTTGAGTAAAAGAAACCTCCATTTACTCCTACTGCATCTCACCAAAAAGTTTCAGTTTTAACATTAAAGGAGCTAATAGTATGCATGGTGTTCTTAGTATGAGCACCTGTAGATAGAAATGATACCCTGTTGCATAGACCCTACTGAACTTCTTTCAACAAGTGAAAGTGTACAATGGTACATACTCATTTGAATTAAAGATGGAAAGTGAAAGTGAAAAGTTGTGCAGTCATGTCCAACTGTTTGTGACCCCATGGACTACACAGTCCATGGAATGCTCCAGGCCAGAATACTGGAGTGGGTAGCCTTTCCCTTCTCCAGGGGATCTTCCCAACCCAGGGATCGAACCCAAGTCTCCCCTATTACAGGCAGATTCTTTACCAGCTGAACCACAAGGGAAGCCCAGGAATACTTGTGTGGGTAGCCTATCCCTTCTCCAGCAGATCTTCCCAACCCAGGAATTGTACCTGGATCTCCTGCGTTGCAGGTGGATTCTTTACCAACTGAGCTGAGTAATCAGGGAAGCTCTAATTACTTGGAATAAAGATTACTTCTTATGTAAAAATTCTAAATGAGCTACTATTTAATAGATCTTCCTAAAAATAAAAGATACAGTAACCTTAATATAATTTAGAGATATAGAGGCATGTGTGTGTGAAGTCGCTCAGTCATGTCCAACTCTTTGTGACCCCATGGGCTGTGGCCTACCAGGCTCCTCCGTCCGTGGGATTTTTCAGGCAAGAGTACTGGAGTGGGTTGCCATTCCTTCTCCAGAGGATCTTCCCCACCCAGGGATTGAACCCAGGGCTCCCGCTTTGTAGGCAGACGCTTTACCGTCTGAGCCACCAGGGAAGTAGAGGCATGACAGAATATAAAAGAAAAATTAATTTTCTAATTTGGTTTGGTATTTTTAATTGTAATCAGCAATGAGTCTAGCACCTAGACTACTAGGTAAATATTTTCTGAATTAAAATGACCTGAAAGTTAATCTGGTTAATACATTATTCTTTTCCTTTCACATCTTCTAGAATACCAGTGCACACATCTTCTGTGAGATATACATTTGTTGAAATGTTTGTCATGGAGTAGATAAAATACAAATAGAGTATACAGAAACTGATATAGAGATGAGCAGAAGTGTCTTACAGACTAAGTTATGGGATTATTCTACTAATACACAAAGGAAAAACTGAAGAGGAGAAAAGATTTTGATATAAATGGAAATAGAAAAATTCTTACTGTGTTACATCTGTGTTATTGTTGTTCAGTCTCCCAGTCGTGTCCGACTTTTGGCAACTCAATGAACTGCTGCACACCAGGCCTCCCTGTCCCTCACCGTCTCCCGGAGTTTGCCTAAGTTCATGTTCATTGTTTCGGTGATGCCATCCAGCCATCTCATCCTCTGACACCCTCTTCTCCTTCTGCCCTCCATCTTTCCCAGCATCAGGGACTTTTCCAATGAGTCATCTGTTCACATCAGATGACCAAAATACTGGAGCTCCAGCTTTAGCATCAGACCTTCCAGTGAATATTCAGGATTGATCTCCCTTAAGACTGACTGGTTGATCTTGCTGTCCAAGGGACTTTCAGGAGTCTTCTCCAGCACCACAGTTCAAAGGCATCAGTTCTTTGGTGTTCTCCCTTCTTTACGGTCCAGGTCTCACAGCCGTAACGTGACCACTGGGAAAATCATAGTCTTTGTCAGCAGAGTAATATCTGTGCTTTTCTATACATGGTCAAGGTTGGTCATTGTTTTTCTGCCAAGAAGCAATCATCTGATTTCATGGCTGCAGTCACCATCCAGTGATTTTAGAGCCCAAGAAGAGGAAATCTGTCACTACTTCCACCTTTTCCCCTTGTATTTGCCATGCAATAATGGGGCAAGATGCCATGATCTTCATTTTTTTTAATATTTAGTCTTAAGACGGCTCTTTCACTTTCCTCCTTCACCCTCATCAAGAGGCTCTTTAGTTCCTCTTTGCTTTCTGCCATTAGAGTGTTATCATCCACATATCTGAGGTTGTTGATGTTTCTCCTGCCTATCTTGATTCCAGCTTGTAACTCATCCAGCCCAGCATTTCTTATGATGTGCTCAGCGTATAGGTTAAACAAACAGGGTGACACCAGACAGCCCCATCGTACTCCTTTCTCGGTCTTAAACCAGTCAGTTGTTCCATACAGGGTTCTAACTGTTGCTTCTTTACCCACATACAGGTTTCTCAGGAGACAAGTAAGATGGTCTGGTATTCCCATCTCTCTAAGAGCTTTCCACAGTTTGGCATGATCCACACAGTCAAAGGCTTTAGCGTAGTCAATGAAACAGAGCTAGATGTTTTTCTGAAATTCCCTTGCTTTCTCTATAATCCAGCAAATGTTGGCAACTGGATCTCTAGTTCCTCTTCCTTTTCTAAACTCAGCTTGGACATCTGGAAGTTCTTGGTTCGCATAATGCTGAATCAGCCTAGCATGCAAGATTTTAAGCATGACCTTACTAGTATGGGAGATGAGTGCGATTATCTGATGGTTAACACATTCTTTAGTACTGCCCTTCTTGGGAATTGGGATGAGGAATTGGGAATTGACCTTGCCAGTCCTGTGGCCACTTCTGAGTCTTCCAGATTTGCTGACATAATGAATACAAAACCTTGATGGCATCATCCTTTAGGGATTTGAATAGCTATGTTGGAATTTCATTCCATCCACTAGCTTTATTAATAGTAGTTCTTCTCAAGGCCCACTTCACTTGGCACTCCAGAATGTCTGGCTCTGGATGACAAACCACACATCGTAGTAATCCAGTTCATTAAGATCTTTTTTATACAGTTCTTCCGTGTATTCTTTCCATCTCATCTTGATCTCGTCAGCGTTTACTAGGTCTCTACTATTTTTACCCTTTATTGTGCCCATCTTGGGGTGGATGCTCCCTTGATGTTTCCAGTTTCCCTGAAGAGCTCTCTAGTCTTTCCCATTTAGTTGTTTTCTTCTGTTATTAAGCACTGTTCATTGAAGAAGGCCTTCTTGTCTCTGCTAAGTATTCTTTGGAACTCTGCGTTTAATTGGATGTATGTTTCCCTCTCTCTCTTGCTTTTCACTTCTCTTTGTCCTTCCGCTATTTGTAAAGCCTCCTCAGATAACTACTTTGGCTTCTTTTCTTTTTCTTTGGGTTGGTTTTGTTAGCTGCCTCTTGTATAATATCACGGACCTCTGTCCATAGATCTTCAGGCACACTGTTAACTAGATCTAGGCCCTTGAATCTGTTCGTTGCCTCTACTGTGAATTCATACAGAATTTGATTTAAGTCATACCTGGCTGGCCTAGTGTTTTTCCCAGTTTTCTTTAATTTAAGCCTGAATTTTGTTATGAGAAGCTGATGATCTGAGCCACAGTCAGCTCCAGGTATTTTTTTTGTTGTTGGCTGTATACAACTTCTCCATCTTTGGCTACAAAGAATATAATCAATTTGATTTCGGTGTTGACCATTTGGCAGTGTCCATATGTAAAGTTGTCTCTCATGTTGTTGAAAAAGGCCATTTGCTAAGACTAGTGCATCCTCTTGGCAGAATTCAGTTAGTCTTTACCATGTTTCATTTTGTTCTCCAAGGCCAAACTTGCCTGTTACTCCAGGTATATCCTGACTTCATACTTTTGCATTCTAATCCCCAATGATGAATAGAGCATCTTTTTTATGTGTTAGTTCTAGGAGGTCTTCTAGGTCTTCATAGAACTGATCAACTTCAGCTTCTTTAGCATAGGTGGTAGGGGCATAGACTTGGATTACTGTGAAGTTGAATGGCTTGCATTGGAAATGAACTGAGATCATTCTGTCATTTTTGAGTTTGCACCCAAATACTATATATTTCGGACTCTTTTGTTGATTGTGAGGGCTACTCTGTTTCTTCTATGATATTCTTGCCCACCGTAGTAGATATAATGGTCATTTGAATTAAATTTGCTCATTCCATTTTAGTTCGTGGATTCCTAGGATGTTGATGTTTATTCTTACCATCTCCTGCTTGACCACATCCAGTTTTCCTTGATTCATGGACCTAACATTCCAGGTTCCTATACAATACTGTTCTTTGCAGCGTCAGATTTTACTTTCATCACCAGACCCATCCAGAACTGAGCATTGTATCCGCTTTGGTCTAGCTGCTTCATTCATTCTGGGCTGTGGTAATTCTCTACTCTTCCCCAGTAGCATATTAGACACCTTCAGACCTGGGGGACTCATCTTTTGGTTTCATATCTTTTTGTCCTTTTATACAGTTCATGAGGTTCTCACTGCAAGTATACTGGGTGGTTTGCCATTCCATCCTCCAGTGGATTATGATTTGTCAGAACTCTCTGCTATGACCCGTCCATCTTGGGTGGCCCTGCATGGCATGGCTCATAGCTTCGTTGAGTTACGCAAGCCCCTTTGCCATGACAAGGCAGTGATCCTTGAAGGGGGTATTACATCATAAGGGTACCTAAAAGTAGCATGTCATAGATGTTAAAATAAGTCTAACTAATAGAAATATTCCTGATGCTTTCCTTATGTGAGTATCTTTAAAAAGCATTACATCAGTAAGTATAAGTAAACTTTTCCACATGCAAAGTATGCCATTTATTTTTATGCTCCTTGGAATCTTATTATATGATTTTCTTTCTTAGAAGATAACTCCTTACCTTTTGTTCATAAAATTGATAATTTTCTCTTATTGTCTTTGCCAGTGAATATTCCTGTCTTTTTTTACTCAAGTTTGTGTCATATTTTCAATCTTATGGCAAAGAAATTATAGAAAACTTAAACACTTGGCACTAAACTCACATGTCACAGCTGCCCTCAAATGTTACCTCCTCCATAAAACTCTGCCGTTGGAATTAATCTCCCAATCATTTCTGCCTGTATAGTGTTTGTTATTTCTGTTATAGCATTGTTTTTCAACATGGGAGTCCTTGGACCTGAGTACATAGATATGTTCTCTCTGTGGGAGAGAGAGTGTTTGCTACAAGAATTTACAAATTTCAACCCTAATAAAAAAGAAATATTTTTGGATCATCTAGGATGCTTACCTTATAAACAGTTACTTCATTAGACTTTCAGGGCTATGAATGTGTTAAGTCAGTTTAATGAGAAAAGAATAAAAATAGATTTGATAGGTACAGATGGTTGATTTGTACCAACTGAGGGCCAGTTGACATCAAAATGAACTAAATTACAGCTTTGCAGAGTTTTAGTAGAAAGAAATGGTGGGAATAATAAATTGTTGATAGAACACTAGTATGTGTTATAAGTATGCCTATGTGTTTGTGTGTGTGTGTATGTTCAGTCGCTCAGTCGTGTCTGACTCTGCAATCCTACTAGACTGTAGCCCACTAGGCTCCTCTGTCCATGGAATTTTCCAAGCAAGAATACTGGAGTGGGTTGCTGTTTCTTCCTCCAGGGGATATTTCTGACCCAGGGATCAAAGCCATGTCTCCTGTGTCTCCTGCATTGGCAGGCAGATTCTCTGCCACTGAGCCACCTATAAGATATGCATGCCAAACTCAGATGTAACTGGTAAATAATGGGGAAAAAGCAGTCAGTACCATATTCATGTTGAGTACAGTGATTTTTTTTTTGAGCAAAAATATCATATTGAGAGCAATCTGTAATCTGTTAGTTTTCTAGCTTTTATGTACATAGTTTGTAAATTTGTTTTGATACTATATTTACTATAGTATGACCTGAAAGCAAGAAGAGTATATCCTTATCCATAATTTTGCTTTTTCAGGTATTTCAATAATGTAATCATGTATCTGTTAACACCTGTCCACAACACATTTTTTCTCTCTTTATAAGGATTTATATATACCCAAGTTTCAGAAACATTCTTATAGAGCTTTTATCTGCCCTTGAGATTAGTTGTGTGTTTGGCTCTTTCATCTATTTGATTGTAAAGTTCTTACAGTAAAGTCATAAATTATGTTAAGTTCATTCTGGTTTTTTAAAGATTTTTTCTTTCTTTCTTTCTTTTTTATTTGTTTTGCCATACACTGACATGAATCCACCATAGGTGTACATGTTTTCCCCTTCCAGAACCCCCCTTCCACCTCCCTCCCCATCCCATCCCTCCGGGTCATCCCGGTGCACCAGCCCTGAGCACCCTGTATCATACATTGAACCTGGACTGGCGATTTGTTTCACATATGATAATTTACATGCTTCCATGCCATGCTTCCATATCATCCCACCCTCGCCCTCTCCCATAGAGATTTTTTTACGTGGACCATTTTTTAAAGTCTTTATTGAATTTGTTACCATATTACTTCTTTGTTTTTGTGTTCTGGATTTTGGGCCATGGGGCATATGAGACTTTAGCTCCCAGACCAAGGATCGAACGCACACCCCCTGCATTGGAAGGTAAAGTCTTAACCACTGGACCACAGGGAAGTCTCTGTTTTATTCATTCTTGCCAGGTGGTGCTAGTGGTAAAGATCTCACCTGCCCATCCTGGAGACATAAGAGATGTGGGTTTGATCCCTGGGTCGGAAAGATCCCCTGGAGAAGGACATGGCAATTCACTCCAGTATTTATGCCTGGAGAATCCCATGGACAGGGGAGTCTGGTGGGCTACAGTCAGTAGGGTCGCACATAGTTGGATACAACTGAAGCAACTTAGAAACGCATGCACGCAATTCCATTAGAGTCAATTACAATGCCTTCATTCTTGCAGTCCCATTAGAGTAGATTACAATACCTTGTCCCCAGTAGAGGCACAACAGAAATTTATGCAGAAAACTGGCCTATGCAGATGTGCCTCTTAGTGTTGATAATCTGTTCAATTAAACTAGAATAGATAAATATGTAGAAAACAATATAGGAAAAATACATTTTAACAGTTTGAAAACTCATTCAAGTTAACAAATTCTTCTTTTAAATTAAATATCCTATAGAATTTAGGTCACTTATAGTGTTGTATGAATCACTTTAATTTGATAGTCAAAGGTTCTATAGGGTAATAGCAGAATAAAGGTTTCATGGCAGGCTAGAACTGAATGTGGAGATGTAACCAGAGTGCTTCAGGTAGCAAGACAGTGCATCATTGCAAAATACACTTTTGTATAGTTAGGGCAGCTTAAGAGCATTGGTTTCCTAGGTGAGAGGAGACAAAAGAGAGGGGAATAGAGAAGGATATGGGAAGGTACTAAAGACAGTATCTCCCTCCTTTTTTGTAATGGCCTAAAGCCACAGTGTCTCGGGAACATTCCCTTTAGCTTAGACCAAAGTAAAACTGGCATAAATTTAAATCTTCTAGAATAATATAGCAAATATATTTTATCCTTTCCCGATTCTTTTATGGTAGATTTTTGTATAGTGTTGACATGGCATAGAGTTCAGTTGTCTTGTTAACTTCTTCAGGGTATTCCTTTTTTCCGGTTTAAATTGAATTACCTATTTCTAAATTTCAAAGCCATTCAAAGTTCTCCTGTTCTATCCATGTAACTTCATTTTCCTCTACTTTTCCAACACAGTCTGTTTCCTAGTCAGAACAATCCTATAGCCACAACGTAAGATGATGATTTTGTCTACATGTCTTTTCCTGTACATCATTTCCTTTCTTGAAGTGTTGTTACCTTTCTTTCTCCAGTGCCAATTCATTCTTCAAGTGGTCTTGTCATCTTTTATGACAACTGTGACCTTCACTGAGCTTCCTTTCCTGTCAACATTGTTTATTTCCTGCCCACAGACCTCTTTTTTAAATTTTAGAACCCCTATTTCCAGCTCTGGGTGTGACATTGATTCCTGGCCATCCCACTGAAGTTAATTCAGGATGTCTAAAGTTGACTCTTTCTCCTCTCTGTATATTCCCTGAGTTGGTCAGTGATATCAACATCTAGTCAGCCGCCAAAGCATGTTAGTTACCTTCTTTAAAAATGCTCTTCTAATCTGACACCAAATTCTGTTCATTCTCTGTATGCAGTGTAATAATAAGATGTTTATTTAATGTTTATGGAGTTCTTGATCTGTGCTAGGTACTAATGTAAGCATGTGATCTGTGATAACTCATTTAATCTCCCTAATATTTTTATTTATCATTCATATTTTTTATATAGGAAAACATAAATTTGTTAGCAAAAGTACCCGTGAAGCTGTCCATCCAAATTAAAAAAAAGAAAAAATTTAAATATGATTGAGCCTAGTTTACAAGAGATAGTAAGGAGAGAGGGACATACTAAATGACACCAGGGGTATAACGTCAGGAAAGTCCAAACTGAGAAACTCTAAAAGACAAAAGATGTGTTTTCTTCAATTGAAAATATTAATGGAAAAAATGCCTGGCATGGGGATATATGGTAGGCACAGTTACAGATTCAAAAGAACTAAAAAGGAATATCAGCCAGTTCTAATGTACAGATCATATTTGAGTTTAGATTCAAACAAGCACTTTTAAAATATTGTAAGACAAAGAAATGTGTACATTGATTGACTATCTATTATTAAGTTATTGTTGTTAGAAATTATCTTAGATATGATAGTGGTGTTGGGCTCTTCGTTCATTTAGCACAAGTCTGTGACAAGGAATATAAGCATCTTTGTCATAGGCTAAGCTTGAGGAAAAAAAGTATATTCACAAAACACCTTTTTTTTTTTTTTACTTGGCACCTCAGATAAAAGAGAATTTGCTAAAGGGACTGACAAAGCATTTAGCCCAATAACCATTATTATAAATACTATATAATTTCTTGATTTTGCTAACCATAATTCTCCTACAAAAAAGATCACGATTGTGTCATACTTTCTCAGTATTCAGTGTTTGTTTCACAGAGATATGATAAGTTCAGGGGAATAAAAACTAACATTTCTAGAACCTCCGTAAAAGTGATAATGATGATTATGATAGTGGTGGTGGTGAGAGTCAACATATAAGTGCTTAGTTATGTACAAGGCACCTTTTTTTGAGTTTATTGTTTTAATTTATTTCATCTTCCTAACTTCATGAGGGAGGTATCCTCATTTTACATTTGCAAAAACTGAGTTACAGAGGTGCTAAGCAAGTTGCCCAGGGTCAGGTGTTTATTAATCAGTTAAATTCAAGGTTCAAATCCAGGCAGTTTGACATGGAGTCTATGTCTTTACTATGCTACACTACCTCTTTCTTTGCACTGGTGCTAGGTGCTATTAATATTTATTTCATTTATTTGGGTATATCTTAATTTCTTCTCCTTTTCCAAAGTATAGTTTTGCCAGATATATAATCCGTGATTAACAGATGTTTTCCTTCTAGCACTTTAGATATGTCATTCCACTGCCTCTGGCCTTCATGCTTTCTGATAAGAAATAGGATGTTAATTTTATTGAGGACTTCTTGTACATGAAAATTCCTTCTCTCTTGATGCTTTCAAGATTCTGTCTGTCACTCAACAGTTTAACTGTAATGTATCTGGCATGATTCTTTTTGAGTTTCTCCTACATGGAGTATATTGAGCTTGTTAGATATGTAGATTCTCATTTTGTTCATATTTCACTTTCTATGTTTCCTTTTGTTCCTTGTCCATGGCTTCTTTTAGTGATTTTAAACATATTTAAGACAGGGAATTTGTTGCTAGTAGACCTCCTCTACAAGAAATGATAAAGGTAGTTCTTTAGGCTGAAATTAAAGGACATTAGACAGTAACTAGAAGCCGTGAAGAAATAAAGACCTCCTGTGAAGATAACTACATAAATGGGTAAGGACATTGTACTTCAAAGGAAAGACTAGGCCAGTGTAACTGGAGTATAGAAAAAAAGATTATGGTTTGAAATTAACAACCAGAAGATATAGGAAATAGTAGAATAGTATAAGAATTTTTTCCTTTACCTTAAGGTCAATGAGAAATGTTTGACTACCAAATTAAAGAAAGGTTTAAGAAATTAGAAGCTTCAAATCCGGTGTCCTGAAATTGTTCTTTATTATTTCAGCAGATGATAACTCAATGCCTGCTGTGTTTGAGAGATATGATTTTATCCTTTCTAAATGAAGTCATGGTTATATCAATTTTGTTGCCTCTGTTTGTGACCTGTTGCTTCTTAGTAAACTGGTGAACCTACAGTGTTCAACAGTGACTATTAGAAACGTATCTTTGATCTAAAGTGAAGTGTTAGTCACTTCGTCATGTCCGACTCTTTGTGACCCCATGGACTGTAGCCTGCCAGACTCCTCTGTCCATGAAGTTCTCCAGGCAAGAATACTGAAGTGGGCAGCCATTCCCTTCTCCAGGGAATCTTCCTGACCCAGGGATTGAGCCCAGGTATCCTACATTGCAGGCTGATTCTTTACCATCTGAGCTAACAGGGAAGCCCCAATTTTTTTTTTATTTTTTGGTTGCACTGCGCGCCACCTGGAACTTCCCTGACAAGGGGGATTAGGGATTAAACCTATAACCCCTGGCAGTGGTTGCATGGAATCTTAACCACTGGATGACCAGGGAAGTCCTATATTTGATCTGTTCTTAAGATTTCTCTCACTTGTCAATTCCTGCCCTCTAAGGGAGAATTAATAATGAAGGCTAACTATGTGTCTGAAAGTTTCAAAGTATCATTATATCTTGAACTTATTGATATTAAATGAGTGCTCCAAGTTGATATAATTAGTTATGGTTGTAACTGGGATTCCGGTTTGTATTTCTGTAACTAAAGACAGTAATGTTTCTACTATAATTTATTCAAAGAATATAAAACTAATTTGTGTTCAAGAGACCTGAGTATATATATTCAGGAATAAAGTGCATAATGCTCAATAAATATTTGCTAGCTGATTGAATGACAGAAGCAGTATTATCAGAGAAAAGAATTCTAGAATTACCTGGTATGTGTCGAAGTGATTTTCTGAGAACATTCTTCAAACAAATCGTATACTGCCTTTCTCTCTCTTACTTACTTGTCTTTATTTTAGTATACTTCAGTTATAATGTTGATACTCAGTAAGGAAAGAGACATGATGTATGCTGTCAAATGGAAAGTTGCTTGTTCTCAAAATTTTTGATAAAATATTCCCTAGGTAGAGATTGTGAGTCTTTCATTTGGTCACCCTGTACATTATGTGCTTCAAATTCAGTCACTCATTCATTTGTTCATTCAACAAACATTTATGGAGCACTGACTTATATTCCACCATCTAGCTATTGGGGATACTACAGTCAATAAGACAAAGCTCCTTCTCTCATTAGGTTCACTTGATATGTCTAGTGTGGGAGAACCATACACACAAATCAGTCATTTTATATGTGGTAGATGTCACAGTAGAGGTATATGTATAATGTTTTTTGAATATAGAAAGGATGGTGTTATCCCTGGGGGTGGAAAAGTCCTCATCAAAAATATTCATTCTACGAAGATTTTCATCCTGCTTTTTGAAACATAGTAGGAGGTATCACTATTTGAACAGAGATGCTTATGCTGCAAAAAAAGAAAAAGAAAAATCTTTACAAAGATTTTATGACTTCCAGCAATATAGCAAAATAAATAAGTGGTATCTAATTTATACACTTGAAAGTCAAATTTCTCTTCTAAATGGAGGATGAAAAAGCATTCTGGTGCTCTTGTTACTGCTGCCTTTCCCCCCTTCTGTTTTCTCTAAGTTTTCTCCTATTTTTGTAAGCGTACGTGTGGTGGGAAGAAGATAAAATGGTAAAAGTTTTAAAGGAAGACTTCGTAGAAAGTTTGGTTTGTTTATTTTTTGAAGGGTGTGTCATTTTAAAAAGGTAGTTGATTTATTTCTGTGCTGGTGATAGCGTCTTCTGAGGTTCTCAGCTTGGAGCTTAGATCTTTCAGTAGTGAAAGCAGACATTCTTTTCTTCTTTGTGATCGTAGGATGGCAACTTTTGGTCTTTCATCATTTACTATGATATCAGCTGTGGATTTCCAGAATACACTTCTCATACTGAGAATGTTCCCTTATATTACTAGTTTTGTGACTGGTTTTTTGATCATGGAAGTTTGGTGGATTTTTTCAAACTTTTATCTGTGTTCATTGAGATACTCATGTGAGTACCCTCTGTTCTTCATTCTGAGTGGTATGTTACATTGATTGATTTTCTTATATTGAACCATTTATTTTTAAAAAAATATTTTAATTTATTTATTTGGCTGCTCTGGGTCTTAGCTGTAGCATGTAAGATCTTTTCACTGTGGCATGTGAACTTCTTAGTTATGGCATGTGAGATCTAGTTCCCTGACCAGGGATTGAACCCGGGCCAAGTGCATTGGGAGTGCAAAGTTTTAGCCACTGTACTTCCAGGAAAGTCCCCATCTATTTATTCCTAAAACTTACTTGCCTACTCAAGTAAGCCTTTTCTTCCATTCTTAAATTGAATAAGATATCACTATGCTCCTATCTAGAATGGAAGACTTTGACTACTCTTAGTATTTCATTTAGTTGCTATTTATAATTCATTTACTTACATCATGTTTCATATTGTTAAAATGTCTTAAACCTTTTTTGTAATAATGCATAATCTTATGAATCTCTTTAGAAAACATAATCTCTAATCAGTTTTTATATAATATATGTTTATTTTCAGTAAAAACTATATTTGTTAAGTACATCGATAAGTATAATATCCTCATTTAAATTTAATCTTTGACAATTTTTTAATATAGAAAGGTAATTTTCTTCACTTTATAAGGGATACAATTTTAACTTATTTTAATTATATAAGACATACTTTATCAACTTTTAAACCAGGCATCTGCATAAGCACCTGAAGGTCTTTTATTTTTTTTCTACTGTGGTAAAAATGCATAACATAGAATTTACCATCTTAACCATTTCTGATTGTACAGTTCAGCAGTGTTAATTTGAATATATTCACACTATTCTACAACCAATCTCCTAAACTATTTCATTTTTCAGAATTGAAACTCTATACACATTAAACTCCCCATATTCCCTCTCTCTGGCCCTTGGCAGCCACTGCTCTACTTGCTGTTTCTATGAATTTGATAACTCTAAATACTTCATATTAGTGGGATCATATGGTATTTTTTGTTGTATAATTAGCTTATTTCACTTTGCATGAAGTCTCAAGGTTCATCCATATTGTAGCATGTGTCAAAATTTCCTTCCTTTTTAAAGCTTAATAATATTTGATTTATATATATATATATATGTAAACTATTTTGGGGGACTCCAAAATCACTGCAGATGGTGACTGCAGCCATGAAATTAAAAGACACTTGCTCCTTGGAAGAAAAGCTATGACCAACCTAGACAGCATATTAAAAAGCAGAGACATTACTTTGCCAACAAAGGTCCGTCTAGTCAAGGCTATGGTTTTTGCAGTAGTCATGTATGGATGTGAGAGTTGGACTATAAAGAAAGCTGAGCGCCCAAAAATTGATGCTTTTGAACTGTGGTGTTGGAGAAGACTCTTGAGAGTCCCTTGGACTGCAAGGAGACCCAACCAGGCAGCCCTAAAGGAAATCAGCCCTGAATATTCACTGGAAGGACATGCTGAAGCTGAAACTCCAATACTTTGGCCCCCTGATGCAAGGAAATGACTCATTGGAAAAGACCCTGGCGCTGAGAAAGATTGAAGGCAGGAGGAGAAGGGGACAACAGAGGATGAGATTGTTGCATGGAATCACTGATGCAATGAACATGAGTTTGAGTAAGCTCTGGGAGTTGGTGATGGACAGGAAAGCCTGGCATGCTGCAGTCCATGGGGTCACAGAGTTGGACATGCTGCTGCTGCTGCTAAGTCGCTTCAGTCGTGTCCGACTTTGTACAACCCCATAGATGGCAGCCTACCAGGCTCTTCCATCCCTGGGATTCTCCAGGCAAGAACAGTGGAGTGGGTTGCCATTTCCTTCTCCAGTGCATGAGAGTGAAAAGTGAAAGTGAAGTCGCTCAGTCGTGTCTGACTCTTCGCGACCCCATGGCCTGCAGCCCACCAGGCTCCTCCGTCCACGGGAGTTTCCAGGCAAGAGTACTGGAGTGGGTTGCCATTGCCTTCTCTGGAGTTGGACACGACTGAGCGACTAAACTGGACTGACATATATATGTGGGCTTCCCAGGTGCTGCTGCTGCTAAGTTGCTTCAGTCATGTCCGACTCTGTGCGACCCCGTAGAGGGCAGCCTACCAGGTGCCCCCATCCCTGGGATTCCCCAGGTGCTACTAGTAGTAAAGAATCTGTCTGCCAGTGCAGGTAGATGCAAGAGACTCGGGTTTGATCCCTGGGTCAGGAAGATCCCCTGAAGTAGGAGATGGTGACTCACTCCAGTATTCTTTGCTGAAAAATTCTCATGGACAGAGGATCTTGGTGGGCTATGGCCCATGGGATCACAAAGAGCCAGACATGACTGAGCAACTGTGCGCTAGTGTGCTCGTGCACACACACACACTTACACACATATATACACCAGATTTTCTTTATCCGTTCATCCTCCAGTGGACACTTAAGTTGCTTCCATGTCCTCATTATTGTGATATCATCGTTTTAAAATGATATTTTATTTGGTTTATTAAGCGTAAGTTTGAATGTAACAGTATCACAGCAATTTAAAAACTTCAAAATTGCTTTCATTTGCTAATGTTTGTACTTCTTACAGTATCAACAAATACAATGGTTTAGTTTTATAATTTTTGTCCTGATTCAGAAAATATAATTCAAATCAGTTTGGCTTTTCATTTAAAGAGAATTATCATTACAGTTTTTTCTCTTTACATTGGTTTTTGCAATAATAAAGACATCTTGAGGTGCTGTATAAGAACTTTGCAGAGATGAATGCAACTGTGATTCGGTGATCTTCGTGGGGTGATTTGGCTGACATCATTTTGTGTCCTCATTGGATTTCATTTCTCTGTTAATGCACCTCATGCTTCTATTCTTTAACAACTTAAAAAAATGTAAAATAACATGAAAATCTTCATGGCAACCATGCCAGTTTTCAGGTGTCATACAGGGATTGAATATCATTACTGTACATGATATACATTTAAGATTCTCAGACTATTCCTTTTTGCTTTCTGAGAAAGTTATTATCTCTAGTATTTAAAATAGATTTACAAGCTCACTATTTCCTCATTTAAAAATATAAACAGTGTGAAACAATTTATGAAACTTCTTGAGAACTTTTAACTTAACAGTATTGAATTATAAGCTCTTTTTGGACAAAACTGTCTTCTTCACATTTGTCTATTCGGTGTTGGAGCTTAACTCCTCCACCTTGTTTCCAGAATCCAAGTATTTGTTGGATTAAGTAGATTTCTAAATGTGTAAGTATAGTTATTTACTCATATTCAGCATATCTGTATATAATGTTACTCAAACTGTGATACAGATACTTTCTATTAATTTTTCTATTATAAAGCACCATTTGAAGAGGGATAAATGTGTGAGGACTTGGGGACCAAACTAATTATCAAATCACTGTAGTAGCAGTAACTCACTTAGATTGTTGCCTCACAGATATCATCAGCATTAGTTAAAGAATCTATTGGACAATTGCGGTTCCAATTCCAGACCACTTTTTAATGTGGATTTCACTAGGAGAGGTGGGAAAAGAGTTGATTTTATTTTAGTTAAACGTTAATGATTCAAAGAGAATATTTATATCTTTGAAGAAAGCTGAATTCATTATTATCTGAAGTTATACTTGCCCTTTTACAAGAGACACTCTATTTCTAATCTATTTTGTCTATTTTAAGTATTGTATTGTGATCATTTTTATATACTGAATACTGGACTTACTAGGCAAACTGGAGACAGTTTATTATTAGTGATTATCTTCAAATAAAATAAAAGTATATTTTAAGAAGAAAGATGTCTTTTTGAAGATTAAAATCTGTGAATGCATAGAAATATTTTTTCCAAAGGATAAAAATTTACCACACTGTAACATGTGTAGCACCTGCCAATTTAATTATATCTTTAGTTGAGTATAATGTTAATATTAAGTACTGAGAAATTAATACTAATAATCTCTAATATGCTATTTTAATTATTTAGTATAAGCCTACTTAATGGAAGAAAGGTATAAGGCTTTACTAGAAGTTGACTTCTCCCTTTTGTATGTTTGTTAAATTTTAGTACTTTTTCTGAAATAAATTAAAATTATAACAATATACAATTATTTTAGAGTACAGATTATTTCAGAATATGATTTTAGTTGTAATTTAATGTTTAGAAAAAATGTTTTATTTTGTTTTATAATACCTTTATTTAGAAGCACACTTTATAAATCTTCCATATATTTTTAATCATGACATTGGAATAAATATGAAGTTTTTTCTTGTAATTATGAGTAATCATTGTATGAAAATTAGTATGAGTATGAATAAAATTTTGGTGAGAATATGGCTTCTCTTTTTAAAGAAACTTTCTAATAATATTTTCTCCTTTAACCAAAGTTTATATCCATTACATTGTAAAAATTATACTTCAGGGTTCATCTCCCCTTTGAAATGACATTAGGTAATGATTTTCTTTGTGTGTGGATTAGTCTATCAAAAGGCAATTTTTATATTATTTTACATACATTCATTTTATATCACCAATGAAATTATAATAAGCTTAAACATGGAAACTGTTCTCTTTTGGTTTTCCCTTGTGTGTGTGCTCTTTGCATCCAACTCTTTGTGACCCCGTGGACTGTAGCCCACCAGGCTCCTCTGTCCATGGAATTTTCCTGACAAAAATACCGGAGTGGATTGCCATTTCCTCCTCCGGGGGATCTTCCTGACACAGGGATCAAACCCGTGTCTCCTGAGTCTCCTACATTGGCAGGCAGATTCTTTACCAGTTAGCCACCTGTGGAAGCCCTTTGGTTTTTCCTTAGTTCCTAGTAAAAAGGGTTTAATAAGTTAGCTAACAAGCAGTGTAGGATCAAAATGCAAGGTTAATTCTGTAATTGCTGCTTTTCCCTTTATTTTAGGGCACTTGTGTTTTGGTTGTATCTGTAGGTGAAAATAATCATTTTAATGACTTTTGGATGAAATACTTTGTATTTCTCAACTTTTCATATGTACAAAAATGTTACAGTCAGTCAGGATTAAGACCATTTCGAAAGATTGCCTGTACAGCTTCAATTTTGTTCAGACGTTAATATGATTTGTTATATATAAAACTGAAAAGAATCTTAAAATCATATTATGGTCAGTACTCACATTTTAGAGAACCAAATATTTGGCAGCCAATTTATAGCAGAGACTCCAGCCATAAGGAGCTAATTCCTAATGCAGTTTCTCTTTTCTGAAAATCAGATGATTTTATTTCTTTTTAATATATTATTTTTTCATATTATTTTATAAAGATGATCATATTTCATATCTATTTCTGTTAATAGTATCACCGTTTCCCACATCAGTCTATGAACCCTATTGTCATTCTGCATCACTGTCCTTCCTCTGTCTCTAGATAACCAAACTTAAAACTGGCTGTGTTCTAGCTTCAATATGTTTGCCTTCTTTGTTGTCCTGTCATTTCCACCACCACCCTAATTAGGTGTGTTGAGATCACTGTATTAGTTTACTTACCAGCTTCTCTGTCTTCAGGGTCATGTCTCCTCTTCTAGTTATTAAGCATTGTCATATCAACATATTAACATATCTGAAATCATTATTTCTTTTTCCATGTCTTTGTTTATACTATTCTCTCTTTTATGAAGATTCTTTTTCTACTCTGCATATGTATTCAAATGTTGCATATCCTTTAAGACCCAACACAAATAGCATTTCCTTTTTCAGTGCTAGCATCCACCTAAAAGGAGTACCACTTGAAAATCTAGGGTAGTATCTGTAGACTTAGTATCTATAATCATTTAATGACTAGACTTATGGTATCCTATTATCATAGAGTGCTAGAGCAGGAAGAGGCTTTAGACATGGCTCATTCTAGTCACCTCACTTTACAGGTGAGTAAGTGGTTTTTCTAGATAAATGACTAAGTACTTGGAAGGCTCAGAGCAAAGATGTAATTAGACTTGTCTCTTAACCTTTAATCCAGAATTTCTTCTTGTGTAACATACTTACTTCCTCTCACTGTAAAATACTTTGTCTTTTTATATAGTTTTTCAGGAGTGTATTCATTATTTCCTCTACTTGAGGCCAAGAATCTTGTTTTAAACTTTTTTATACTCCCCTTAATGTTTTGCACAGAGTAGGTCTTAATTAATTAGTTATTTTGTAGAGAATTGCTTTTGCTTTCAGATAAAAGCAGTATTTTGAGAAGGCTTATGATTTCCATTTTTATAAATATTAATAGGATTATACTACTTTTGTTTAAAAGAAACAGGAGAATTTTTTAATAGTTTTTAACGGTTTGCATCTATTTCCACTAAACAAAAATTGTAGAAAATAACAAAATGTAATTGAAAATTTTTCTTTCATTGCTAAATAATTGGGTTTCACTTGGTTATAGTGTTAAGAACACAGATTTGAGTGCAAAACTAGAAACTTTATCAACATTTGTTCATTGCTTTAATGTTTCCCATTTTAAAGGAAGTAAAATGTTTTATATGAAATGATTTTATAGCAGAGTATATTAACTGAAAATATGATATAGTTCTGTTGTGTTAGTTATTAAGCCATTACTGAAAACTACTTAATACAGTCTTTTCACATTTTAAAATTTTATGAATATATCTGATTTAAAGCAAGTAAGTAAAGCAACAAAAATTATAGCAAATATATACACTTTAAAATTCCTTTACAACTCTGCATGAATAAAAATGGTACATTAGAGGGCAGTTTAAATACCTATCAGGTGAATAAAGCATGGGCTTCATGCTTATAGTTGAGAATATATATATCATCTGCATTAGATATATTACTAGAGGTGATGTCAAGGTGAAAGCAGGCTTGCAGAATGGTTGGAAATCATTGATATTCTGACTTGGAGGCTGTAAATGGCTCAGTGGCAGATGGAGTCTTTGTCAAGGAAGAAAAATGGCAGCTTTGGAGTATCATAGATGTTTTGCTAGCAGCTCAGCACACAGTCTGTGACCTTCTAGTATTCAGGAGTCTTTCTTATTCCTCTAATAAATTGTCTTCAGCATTTATTCACCTAACATAGATAAACAGTACTTATTTTAGTACAAATGGAGGTGTTTCATTATAGAGAAATACAAATATGTTTGTTATCTGATTCTTAAAGTAAGCTTTTAAGGGAACATGCATTTTTTGGAAACAGAAATCTTTCTGTTCGTTTGCAAGAGTAAAAACAATAGAGTTTAATTTAGAAAGTGTATTTTTAGAATTACAGAATATTAAAACTAGAAAATATGTTAAAAATCCTAGATAAACTTTCTCATTTTAAAGGCACTGAGTCTCATAGACTGTGATTCAACCAAGGTCACTAAATTAGTTCATGAAAAATGTTAGGTGACTCTTAAATTATGACTTGCTACATATATAAAATAGCTTTAGTTACGAAGGTAAAAGAAACTAGTCTTTTTGAATAAAACTTAGAATACCGCAGAATACACCTACTTATTCATAACAGCTGCATAATGAGCATATGTAATTTTTCAAACTTTTATTTGCTATTCAATGGCACATATTTTTATTGGAAGGGATTCAGGTTTCTCATTTTAATTACCATCAGATTGCTGTACAGAAAAAATTTTGTTGAATGAGGAGTTTATAACTGGGTCAAATATATATTTTGTGTTGGCTTATTTGTATATTTTTAAAAGCCCTTTCTTTTGGAAGTAGCGTTTCATATTAAAATATTTGAGGATTTTGTAGATTTTATACTGAGATGTTTTGAAGTACTGTTGCATGTATTTGTGAGAAATCCAGTTTTTAGAGGAATATAGGTCCCCATGAGAGTATACTACCATGTGGCATGTATTCAGTTGGACAGCTGACTTATATTGAAGAGTAATAAGTCATGGCTAAAATTAAAAATGGGAAGTGTTACACAACTAAAACTTACTAAAGCATTCAACAGTTGCTAAAGTTATAGAAAGGAATCTCTGTAAATCGTGGAAGAAAACTACCCTTTGTTCTAGAAGGTCAAGGTTACTGTATTCACACTTTAATTTGTAGTCTTCCTCAATCCAGTGTCTAAAAAAGTAGAGTTAAAGAGAAATTTAACAACAATTATTCAAAGTAGTGTCCATGCATTTTCTAAAGCTAAAATTACACAATTTTCCAATTGTTTTTGATTAGGAGAAAAATTTAAAATATTATGGATGAAAGCTTTCAAAATCTCAAGTAATTTTTTTCTTTTGTTTTCTCTTTTGAAGGATAAAACTAGTTCAGTTCAGTTCAGTCACTCAGTCGTGTCCCACTCTTTGCAACCCCGTGAACTGCAGCACACCAGGCCTCCCTGTCCATCACCAACTCCTGGAGTTTACCCAAACTCATGTCTGTTGAGTCAGTGATGCCATCCAACCATCTCATCCTCTGTCGTCCCCTTCTCCTCTCACCTTCAATCTTTCCGAACATCAGAGTTTTTCAAATGAGTCAGCTCTTCGCATCAGGTGGCCAAAATATTGGAGTTTCAGCTTCAACATCAGTCCTTCCAGTGAACACTCAGAACTGATCTCCTTTAGGATACTCTGGTTGGATCTCCTTGCAGTCCAAGGGACTCTCAAGAGTCTTCTCCAACACCACAGTTCAAAAGCATCAATTCTTGGGCGCTCAGCTTTCTTTATAGTCCAACTCTCACATCCATACATGACTACTGGAAAAACCATAGCCTTGACTAGATGGACCTTTGTTGACAAAGTAATGTCTCTGCTTTTTAATATGCTGTCTAAATTGGTCATAACTTTCCCTCCAAGGAGTAAATATCTTTTAATTTCATGGCTGCAATCACCATCTGCAGTGATTTTGGAGCCCCCAAAAATAAAGTCAGCCATAATTTCCACTGTTTCCCCATCTATTTGGCATGAAGTGAAGGGACCGGATGCCATGATCTTAGTTTTCTGAACGTTGAGCTTTAAGCCAGCTTTTTCACTCTCCTCTCTCACTTTCATCAAGAGGCTCTTTAGTTCTTCTTCACTTTCTGCCATAAAGGTGATGTCATCTGCATATCTGAGGTTATTGATATTTCTCCCGGCAGTGTTGATTCCAGCTTGTGCTTCCTCCAGCCCAGCGTTTCTCATGATGTACTCTGCATGTAAGTTAAATAAGCAGGGTGACAATATACAGCCTTGACATACTCCTTTTCCTATTTGGAACCAGTCTGTTGTTCCATGTCCAGTTCTAATTGTTGCTTCCTGACCTGCATACAGGTTTCTCAAGAGGCAGGTCAGGTGGTCTGGTATTCCCTTCTCTTTCAGAATTTTCCAGAGTTTATTGTGATCCACTGAGTCAAAGGCTTTGGCATAGTCAATAAAGCAGAAATAGATGTTTTTCTGGAACTCTCTTGCTTTTTCAATGATCCAGCAGATGTTGGCAATTTGATCTCTGGTTCCTCTGCCTTTTCTAAAACCAGCTTGAACATCTGGAAGTTTACGGTTCACTTATTGCTGAAGCCTGGCTTGGAGAATTTTAAGCATTACTATAGTAGCGTGTGAGATGAGTACAATTGTGCGGTAGTTTAAGCATTCTTTGGCATTGCCTTTTGGGATTGGAATGAAACCTGACCTTTTCCAGTCCTGTGGCCACTGCTGAGTTTTCCAAATTTGCTGACATATTCAGTGCAGCACTTTAACAGCATCATCTTTTAGGATTTGAAATAGCTCAACTGGAATTCCATCACCTCCACTAGCTTTGTTCGTAGTGATACTTCCTAAGGCCCACTTGACTTCACATTCCAGGATGTCTGGCTCTAGGTGAGTGATCACAGCATCGTGATTATGTGGGTCATGAAGATCTTTTTTGTATAGTTCTTCTGTGTATTCTTGCCACCTCTTCTTATTATCTTCTGCTTCTGTTAGGTCCATACCATTTCTGTCCTTTATGGAGCCCATCTTTGCATGAAATGTTCCCTTGGTATCTCTGATTTTCTTGAATAGATCTCTAGTCTTTGCCATTCTATTGTTTTCCTCTATTTCTTTTCATTGATCACTGAGGAAGGCTTTCTTATCTCTCCTTGCTATTCTTGGAACTCTGCATTCAAATGGGTATATCTTTCCTTTTCTCCTTTGCTTTTTGCTTCTCTTCTTTTCACAGCTATTTGTAAGGCCTCCTCAGGCAGCCATTTTGCTTTTTTGCATTTCTTTTTCTTGGGGATGGTCTTGATCCCTGTCTCCTGTACAATGTTACGAACCTCCGTCCATAGTTCATCAGGCATGCTGTCTATCAGATCTAGTTCATTAACAGATAGAAAGTGGGTGTAAAAATAGTAACCAAAATGTCATAAAAGAGAATACTATTCCTGTTAATGGAGTGGTTGAGAGATAGCTATTTCACCTATTATCTACTTTAATATGAAGTAGATACACTCAGATAGAGGTAACATGATGATTACTAAAGCATTTAATAACTAGTATTGAGTGCCTAGTACATGCAAGTGCTAAGGATAAGGCAGAGAACAAAACTCTACACACATGGGGCTTACAGTTTATGAGTGAAAGAGATTAATAGTTAATAAACTAATATTTACTGTGTTAGATGGCAACCAACACTATGAAAAAAATAAAGTGTATTGCGTCATGAGTTTTGGGTTTGGTATTTACTATAGGGTGGTTATTATAGCTTGGCCCTTCTAAGATTACAGTTTGAGTTCTTAAGAAAGTCAAAAAACGAATCATGCATGTATCTGCATGATGATTATTCCAAAGAAAACAGCAAATGCCAAGACATTGAGGCAGATTGTACTTGGCATATTCCAGTAACAATAAGGAAACCAGTGTGGTTGGAGTGGTGTGAGTGACGAAAGGGAGTAATAAATGAAGCTAGAGAGATTTCACATAGATCTACTTTTAAGAATTGTTTTTGTAAATAGAAAATGTTGAAAAAAATTATGCTGTAAGTTTAACCAAAGCTCATGTTGCTAAACCAGCGATCCCCAGAGTAGTTTTGGTAGAGTGAATGTTGCTTAATTAAAAGATTCCATCGTCAAGTAACGCAAAACCTAGGGTTAATGTTAAAGGTTAAAGGTTTTGTTTGTGCTCAACAACTGTTTAGGCAAATCTTTTAATGTGCTGAGGTGTTTTGAGAATCTTCAACCTTTCTGACTCTTCCTTTAAAGAATCTCTTAAGGGGCTGGTGTTTTTCAGTGCTTTGGTAAATGCTGAATTATACAATCCTACTCATTATCTGGCTTCCCTGGTAGCTCTGCTGGTAAAGAATATGACTGCAATGCAGGAGACCCTGATTCGAGTCCCGGGTTGGGAAGATTGCCTGGAGAAGGGATAGGCTACCCACTCCAGTATTCTTGCCTGGAGAATCCCCAGGGAAAGAGGAGCCTGGCGCGCTACATCCATGGGGTTGCAAAGAGTTGGACGTGACTGAGCGACTAAGCCCAGCTCAGCACTGATTAACTATTGGTCACTAAAAGGATTTTCCACAATTGCTGTTTCATAACCTCTGTGCTCTTTAAGCTAGCATTTCTCTTTGCCTGCTTTTCAGTAAAAACACTTTTCTTTTGTTTTCTTAAATAGTTCTTAAATCCATCCTTTTTTCTCTATTCATGATGCCTAAATCCTTGTATAGGTTTGCACCATACCTCACCTGGGCTGTCACAGTAGAATCGTTTACTAGCATCCCATTTTTGTTTGTTGTTGAGTCACTCAGTCATGTCCAACTCTTTATGACCACATGGACTGCAGCACACCAGGCTCCTCTGTCCTCCACTATTTCCTGGAGTTTGCTCAGTTTCATGTCCATTAAGTCAGTGATGCTATCTAACCATCTCATCCTCGTCTGCCTCCTTTTCCTTTTGTTTCCAGTCTTTCCCATCATCTGAGTCTTTTCTAATGAGTCAGCTCTTGGCATCAGGGGGCCAAATTGTTGGAGCTTCAGCTTCAGCATCAGTCCTTCCAATGAATATTCAGGACTGATTTCCTTTAGGATTGATGGATTTGATTTTGCTGTCCAAGGGACTCTCAAGAGTCTTCTCCAGCACCACAATTCAAAAGTATCAATTCTTTGGCACTCAGCCTTCTTTATGATCCAACTCTCACATCCATACATGACTACTGGAAAAGCCGTATCTTTGACTAAACGGACCTATAGTCATTTTGTTGGCAAAATAATGTTTCTGCTTCTTAATATGTTGCCTAGGTTTATCATAGCTTTCCTTCCCAGGAGCAAGCGTCTTTTAAGTTCATGGCTGCAGTCACTGTCACAGTGATTTTGGAGCCCAAGAAAGGAAAATCTTTCACTGCTTCCACTTTTTCCCCTTCTATTTGCCATGAAGTGATCGGACCAGATGCCATGATCTTAGTTTTTGGAATGCTGAGCTTCAAACCAGCTTTTTCACTCTTCTCTTTCCCTTCATCTAGAGTCTTTTTAGTTGCTCTTCACTTTCTGCCTTTAGAGTGGTATCATCTGCATATCTGACGCACTCTATCAGATCTAATCCCTTGAATCTATTCATCACCTCAACTGTCTAATCATAAAGGATTTTATTTAGGTCATACCTGAATGGCCTAGTGGATTTCCCAGCTTTCTTCAGTTCAAGCCTGAAGTTTGCAATCAGAAGTTCATGATCTGAGCCACAGTCAGCTCCAGGTCTCATTTTTACTGAATGTATGTGTGTTAGTTGCTTACTCGTGTCTGACTCTTTGTGACCCCATGGACTGCAGCCCTCCAGGCTCCTCTATCCATGGAATTCTTCAGTCAAGAATACTGGAGTGAGTAGCCATTCCCTTCTCCAAGAGGTCTTCCCGACCAAGGGATTGAACCCTGGTCTCCTGCATTGCAGATGAATTCTTTACTGTCTGAGCTGCCCAGAAAGCCAGTCAGTTCCAGGTCTTATTTTTACTGACTGCATAGAGTTTCCCTATCTTTGGCTGCAAAGAACATGATCAATCTAATTTTGGTATTGGCCATCTGGTGATGTTCATGTGTAAAGTCATCTCTTGGGTTATTGAAAAAGGGTGTTTGCTATACCACAGTGTTCTCTTCACAAAACTCTGTTAGCCTTTGCCCTGCTTCATTTTGTACTCCAAGGCCAACCTTGACTATTATTCTGGGGATCTTTTGACCTCCTCCTTTTGCATTCCAATCCCCTGTGATGAAAAGGACATCTTTTTTTGGTATTAGTTCAAGAAGGTAATGCAGGTCTTCATAGAAGTGGTCAACTTCAGCTTCTTTGCCATTAGTAGTTAAGGCATAGACTTGAGTTACTGTGATGTTGAATGGTTTGCTTTAGAAATGAACTGAGATCATTTGGTTTTTGACATTGTTTCCAAGTACTGCATTTCAGACTCTTTTGTTGACTATGAGGGGTATTCCATTTCTTCTAAGGGATTTTTGCCTACTGTAGTACATATAATAGTCATCTGAATTAAATTCATCCATTCTCCTCTATTTTAGTTCACTGATTCCTAAAATGTCAATGCTCACTTTTGCTATCTCCTGCTTGGCCGTGTCCAATTTACATTGATTCATGGATCTAGTGTTCCAGGTTCCTATGCAGTATTATTCTTTACAGCTTCCCATTAGTACAGAATAAAATTAATCTCATTTATAGGGCATGTGAATCTTCCACAGTCTGTCTCCTGTCTAAATTTTGTCTCAATTTTCCATACTTAGTATTTGCCAACTTTGAAACCATTTATACTTCCTTAAAGCAGGGAGTGTGTGTATATCCCTTTTGCTTTTGTTTAGTGCTACCATTTCTTCCTGACACAGCCTTCCCTCTGTGAGTAGTCATTCATAAAATTTAGAACAGACATACTGTTCTCCAAGAATACTTTCAAGCTTTTCCTGGCTAAGTGAGGTACAATGATGTACAATTCTGTCAAAGCACTTAAAGCAATTAAGTAAAAATCCACTCTCTATATCCTGTACCTTTATCTATATCTTAACTGCTTCATAATTTAAATGGATACCCAATAAACGTGGAAAATAACTCTACTATGTAGTTGAAGACTGTCTGATAAACAGATCTATCGGTTTCCTTCTTTTCCAGTTCAAAGTCTGTTTGGATTATAGGTATAAATGTAAAACTTTTAGAAGAAAACATAAGGGAAAATCTGTAAGTTCTACCTTGGTGAAGAATTCTTACACATGACACAAAAAGGACAACCCTTAAAAATTAGTAAATTGGACTTTACAAAAATTAAAACTGTTTAGTTTGCAAAATACCTGTTATGACAATGAAAAAATAACATATATACTAAGAGAAAATACTGAAAATCACATATCTGACAAAGGACTCATCTAGGTTATATAAAAACTATCAAAACTCAACAATAAAAATACCAACAGTCTAATTAGAAAACTAGGCCAAAGACATGAAGGAACATTTCACCAAGGAGGGTATCAAATGAGAATATGAAAATATATTCAACATTATTACCCATCAGAGAAATGCAGAAAATGAACTATCATTAGTCACTTACCAGTTCAGCTAAAATAAAAAGTCAACCACTGGCAAGAATGTGGAGAAATTGAGCTCTTATTCATTGTCAGGGGAAGTGAAAAATGGTACAACCACTCTAGAAAAGTATTTGGCAGTTCCTTTGAAACAAAAATAAAAAACTAAATTATATACTTAATACATGACCCAGCAACTGCACTCCAGAGCCTTTATCCCATCAAAATGACTGTACATGGTTGTTCATAGAAGCTTTATTTATAATAGCCCAAATTGGAAACTATCAAAATGTCTTGTACAGTTTGGTGTGTCCACACCATGGAATACTTACTACTCAGCAATAAAAAAAAGAAAATCAACTGTTGGTACACAAATCCTAAAGGACATGAGGCTCGGTGAAAAAAAATCAATCTCAAAAGGCCACTCAGTAATTCCGTTTATGTAAGACGAGGTTATAGAGATTGAGAACAAATTTGTGTTATTTGTAGTAACACGGGGTTATGGATGGTGGGTGTGACTATAAAGGAGTAGCATGAGAAAGATCTTTATGGTGATGGAGTAGGTTTATATCTTGATTGCAGTGCTGGTTTCATAAATTTATACCTGTGATAAGATGAGTTAGAGTTACACATACACATTGTAGTTAGTTTCTTGGTTTCAATATTGACTATTTAATTATATAAGTTGTAACCATTAGTGGGACCTGAGTGATGAGTATATGGGCTCTCACTGTACTATTTTGGCAACTTTCTGTAAATATATAGTTATTTCAAATTTATAGTTAAAAAATTATCTTTTTTTTTTCTCTTCTACCCATCTCTGAGAAAGAAATTGTTTTACCTTGCACCGCCATGTTCACTGCAGCATTACTTACGGTAGCCAAGACGTAGAAGCAACCTAATGTCCACTGACGAATGAATAAGGAAAATGTGTTATATATTTATAAAATGGAGTGTTTTCCAGCCATAAAAGAAGGAAATCCTATCCTTTGCAAAAATGTGGATGGTTTAAGGGTATTATGCTAAATGAAATAAGACAGAGAAAGACAAATACTCTATGATCTCACCTATATATGGGATCTAAAAAACCAAAACAAGAGTCCAAACTCATAGATAAAATACAAAGAACAGATTAGTGGTTGCCAGAGGTGGGAGGTGGGTAAAATTATTGAGGGTTGTAAAAAAACATACAGACTTCTAGTTATAAAGTAAATCAATCCTGGTGAAAAATAAACAACAGAAAAAATGTTTGCTTACTTACTATGCCTAAGACTTTATTCATGCTTTTTGATTTTTATTCTTTTCTGTGTCATCCAGAGACTTGTTTCACTGACCATTCATAAGACATATCCATCTTCTCCTTTCTTGATTGATTGATTTCAGATTGTCCTATCTCAAATAAAATGATAAATAGAACTAAAAAAACCAAGAAAACCTTTACATCACTCAAGTGGTTATATATTAAAGATACATATCCGTGTTAACATGTGTTCAGTTGCTCAGTCGTGTCTGACTCTTTTCGACCCCATGAATCGCAGCACACCAGGCCTCCCTGTCCATCCCAACTCCCAGAGTTTACCCAAACTCATATCCATCAAGTCGGTGATGCCATCCAACCATCTCATCCTCTGTCATCCCCTTCTCCTCCTGCCCCCAATCCTTCCCAGCATCAGGGTCGTTTCTAGTGAGTCAACTCTTCGCATGAGGTGGCCAAAGTATTGGAGTTTCAGCTTCAACATCAGTCTTTCCAATGAACACCCAGGACTGATCTCCTTTAGGACGGACTGGTTGGATCTCCTTGCAGTCCAAGGGACTCTCAAGAGTCTTCTCCAACACCACAGTTCAAAAGCATTAATTCTTGGGCGCTCAGCTTTCTTCACAGTCCAACTCTCACATCCATACATGACTATTGGAAAAACCATACCCTTGACTAGAAGGACCTTTGTTGGAAAAGTAATGTTTCTGCTTTTTAATATACTGTCTAGGTTGGTCATAACTTTCCTTCCAAGGAGTAAGCATTTTTTAATTTCATGGCTGCAATCACCATCTGCAGTGTTAACATGTGTAGCTCTAGTTTGTTTATTTTAACTGCTATTTTGCTGTTCAATCGCTCAGTCATGTCTGACTCTTTGTGACCCCATGGACTGCAACATGCCAGGCTTCCCTGTCCTTCCCTGTCTCCTAGAGTTTGCTCAAACTCATGTCCTTTGAGTCAATGATGCCATGCAACCATCTCATCCTCTGTCGCCCCCTTCCCCTCAGTCTTTCCCAGCATCAGGGTCTTTTCCAATGAGTTGGCTCTTTACTATACATTTCATTATAAAAATACACCATGATCATCTGTATTCTAGAATTTCACTACACAAGTGATATTGTAGTTTATACTTTTATATATGACTTGCTATGCATATGTATGAGAATTTTTCTGGGTTATATATCTGGAAGTGGAATTGCCATGGCATGGACTTCCTACGGCTTTGATTTTATGAAGTATTGCTTAATATTTTTCTACAGTGGTTATATGAGTTAACACTGTAAGTGCATAATAAGTGGATAAGAGATTTCCTTGTGTACAGTTTTCCCAGCCTTTGGATTTTTCTTAAGTTTTGCCTTCCCATTCCATCTATGTACATTTCATCTATGTAGAATCTACTTTGAAGTCCAATAGAGTTACATCTCTAGTATAATTTTTGTTTGTTTGTTCCTTGCTCTTTGATCAGTCAATGAGTAAGAAAAGAACTGATTCATCTTATCTTTCATATTTATATTCCATTTTCCATATCTCCATATTTCTGACTCTACTGCCACAATATTAGTTCAGACCATTATTGTTGCCTAAACTGTTTCAACAGACTGAATATTCTAATATCCATCTTGGAAATCTCTGCTGCAACTCATCCTACTTAAAACTGCTAGGTCAGTATTTCTAATGCAAGTAGTTTATTACTTTGGCAGTGTTTAATAAATTTAACACTTAAAGTGACATTCATAGTTGTTTCTAATAAGGTCCTAGAATAACTTTTCAGCCACATCTCCCGCTATTTTCTATATATGCCTTATATACTAGCCAGACTAGATTATTCACTTATTATTGATTAATTCATCAAACCATATATATTAAAAGCTTTTGTAATGCTATGTTGTTGTTTAGTTGCTACGTCGTGCTAGACTCTTTCAACCCCAGGGACTGTAGCCCATCAGGCTCCTCTGTCCATGGGATTTCCCAGGCAAGAATACTGGAATGGATTGCCATGTCTTTCTTCAGGGTATCTCCCCAGATCAGGAATTGAATCCATGTCTTCTGCATTGGCAGGCAGATTCTTTACTACTGAGCTGCCAGGGAAGCCCTTCCCTACACTTAGGATGCTTTTTTCCCATAGTTCCTCCACCTAGCCATCTTTGCCTTTCAAAAATCCTACATGCTTTTCAAGGCCTACTTAAGATGTTAGATTTCTATGAAGTTTTTCTAGTATCCTCAGTTAATTTTACTCCTATAGTACTATAATACTTTTATGGGACATACTGTATTCCATGTATTTGTCTTAGGTTTCCATTGTGAATAAGTACTTTGTCCATTCATCTGTAGTATCCTTATAGCACTTAACACAATGTCCTGTATAAGGTAGGCAAACAATTAACTGAAATAATTTAATTGAAGATAACATATTAGTTAAATCCAAGTTCACCATTTAGACCTATTTGGGAAAAGATCAGTTTTCATCATTAAAAAATGCTGAATTATGTAATTTTATCTAGTATTCTTACTTTAAAACAGTATATAATAAACAGTGGGTTTCTTTATAGTGATCTTTACAACTTGCTTTGATGAATAATAAAGTTTATTTGTGATTAACATAATAGTTGTTCAGCTCACCTTTAGCCCCTTAAATAATTCTCTTAAATCAGTTTTTCAAACTATACTCTGAGTAATGTGTAAGTTGGTTCTGTTGAGATGTCCTGCCTACTGCTGGGTGCTTCCTCTGCCCCAAGGAAAGTGAAAAAGAAAGTGAAAGTTGCTCAGTCATGTCCGACTCTTTGCGACCCCATGGACTATATAGTCCATGGAATTCTCCAGACCAGAATACTGGAGTGGGTAGCCTTTCCCTTCTCCAGGGCATCTTCCCAACCCAGGGATTGAACCCAGGTCTTCCGTATTGCGGGTGGATTCTTTTCAGCTGAGCCACAAGGGAAGCCCAAGAATACTGGAGTGGGTAGCCTATCCCTTATCCAGCAGATCTTCTCGACCCAGGGATCGAACCAGGGTCTCCTGCATTGCAGGTGTATTCTTTACCAACTGAGCCATCAGGGAATCCCAAGAAGCAGCTCTTTATTTATTTTTTTACTATACAGGACTTCTTCAGATCTTATTTAAGAAAGGATTTTTTTGCATAAATATTTTAAAATAATTGCTAAGACTGTATAATACTTCAGTTTTATCCGTTTATTTCATGTTTTCCAAGATCTTGCAAAATATATAATTCCTGCCCACTTATTTTTTTGTATTGCTACAGATTTAAAATCTGTAGTCCATGTGAATATGAAACTTCAAATAATTAAGCAAATAGTAGGGAAATGGGCTTTGTACATGACAAATAGTATATTTTCTGAATATTTTGGATTTTAATATGGATTTTTAATTATTAGAATATCAGAAGTTATTGGAACTGAAGTACAAATTGCTAGGTAGGCTAAAGAATTTTCTAGATCATGGTTTCTTAAATTTTAATGTGCATAAGATTCTGATTCAGTAGGTCTGGACTAGTGCTTGAGATTATTTCTAACAAGTGGTTTCTGTGTTGCTGGTCTGTGGATCACAGTTGGAGTAGCAATGAGCTTGATAACTTTCCAAAGCCTGTCACCACATTTTATTAGGATTACGTCCTTTGCCTTAGTGAAAGTAGATTTTCAGTATTGCTGTAGACATTTATTTAACTGTTTCTCTACATTCTGATCTATATTTTGACATTTTTAATAGAAATTTGTTTTTTTTTTTTTTAGGGAAATACTTTGTGTGTGGATTAATGATTGCTCTGTGACTACGTAGTTCTTTGTTTAAAATTATCCTTCAGTATTTTTAAGATGGTTAGCCTTGAGTATTATTAGACTGTCAATGCCAACTTTCAGCAAATTTAATAAGGAATATGTGTTTGGTTTACTTTTTTAGTAGAACTGTTATACTTACTAACTTTTGTTATTTTGCAGGGTATTGTTTGAAGTTAGATATTGTTATTATAAAAATAAAAATGGAAATAATTTTGTTTGGCTAAAGTATGTTTTAGCTGGTATAAGTCCTGTTTTAAATTAAAAACTATTGTCATGAATTAGTAGCAATTATATACCACAGCAGATTAGGCTGTTAATTTTATCTGTAGTAAACATGAATTGAAAACCTAATTTCTGTAAATGAACAAACATAGGAGAGATAGTCATTTAGTTGAATAGCTTGTACTCCAAAAGCTATGAATGAACCTAGGGACATTAATGCTCTTCTTAAGACATATACTGTCAAAATATTTTCATAGTTCTTGGGCTTTTATAGAAAATGTTAGGAACTAAATCATAAATTTAAATTCTAAATTTTAAAGAAAATTCTCAGAATTACGTATTTTTGATGAATGGAGATTAGTAATTAACTTTGTAGACTAGAACAGCAGAACGCTTTTGGGGGGGAGGTTACAATTTTTGTCTAAATACATGGTTATTATATTAATCTACTGTTATTTCACTTAAGAATTGTCAGTAGTAGGAACTGCTGGAAAAACTACATTATTACCAAAGTGACTTTAAAATATATTATTATTTTCTTATTTCTTATTAAGTAAGCACTAATATTGCCATAAAAGTTTTTATATGGGATGTATGTAAATGATAAAAGTTTTCTGCAGACCTGCTTCAACAATTTTGTATAGAAATAAACCTCCTTTGCTTTTTCTGGTAGCATCCATTGATTTTTTTCCCTCCAAAGATACGTTAACAGTGCTGATGGAAGCAGAACAATTGGAATTTACATTAAAAGTAAATGTGATGAATAAAAAGCAATATGGTATAACATTATAGTCTTCATTTTGCTTTACCAAAGTTCCAAAATCTAAAGGACAGAAATACTGACAAGGTCAAGAAAAAATGAAAGCAAGAACAAACGATGCAAAAAGAAAATGACACTGAGGTCTTGGTTTAATACATATGTATTCCAGGTTGATGGTTGATTTCATTAGCAAATCTCATTGTTATGCAATGTCTGTTCTTCTGCAGCAAAATGAATATTGTATTTTTACAGGCTCTGTGTGTATCTATTATGTTACAATAAATGAAGAAGTATATGTATGTACCTTTTTTTTTTACCCTTTCCAGTTTACTCTTTTCAGTTTATCCTTTAGGAAAAGAAAGAAAATTGAATTATATTCTTCCTTTTGTTGTTAAATTTATTCAAAGCGTTTCAGTTTATAATGTAGATATATTTCCTACTTTTGTTTCCTGAAATAAACAATTGTGAGGCAGTTAATAATGTAACCATTTAAATTATCCTATAAATTTTTAAATGAATATATCGTGATTTATTTAAGCTGATATTTAATTATGATGTTAACCATATGCTCTCTAACATATCTTTAATGTTAGGATGGGTTTTCTTATTGCAAAAAAAAAAAAAATGCTAAGCAAGTTGTACATATTTTGCCAAATGTATATACTGCTACCTTTTCCAATAGCAAAAAGTGTATGTTTAGATTACTGTAGTTAGATGTAAATTTTCATAAAATAGGAAGTTCAGCAATAACAGATTTCAGTGACTCCACATAGGAATAGTTCATTTAATCAGGGAAGAGACTGCATGACTCTTATGCAGTTGTATGTATGAGTTCAAATATGGATCAAACTCTACTGGACACAACTGTCATTTAATTTTAGTCATTTTGAGGTCTGACGATGATTTACAAAATCTGTTTGGTTTTTAGTGTTCTCAAAAGTTGTCACAACTAAGAATCCATTGTCAAGCTTGAAAATAGAAAAGCCAAAGTTTTGATGTAATATGCGTTGATTGTATATCATTTAGAAATTGCCTATATAGTAAAACTTGACTCTCTGGCTCACCTGATGCAATCCTAATAAATATCTTCTTTATGTTGGACAAGCATGAGCTGTTACAAATATGTACAGGAGTTTTTAATGTACCAACCTAAGTTAATTTTTACTTAGAATATTTGTATTTTATTGTTCACAATGGGTAATATAAAACAAGAAATTTTAAAATTTAGTAAGGGCGATCCCTAAAATAATTGGAGAGTAACATAGAGCTAAATCTTGTGGACAAAGAAGGTTTTCTGGGGTCAAATAGTTAAGCTCTGCAAGAGGGCCTCCTGAAAGTAATGTGATCTAAGCTGATAGTGTGGTAAGGAAGCAATGGGAAACAACATAAACAAACTGGTAGGTAAGAGCACATACCCTTGGCATCTTTGGAAGACGGAGAAGAGACCAATTCAAAAGTAACGGAATATATCTGCTCCTACTTATTTACCCCAGTGCTTTTTGTATCCTTGTTAAATTTTTATAGTATTCAGTCCAGATATATTGTATATTGAGGTGCTACCATTGCAGAACTTGTTTAATTTTGTATAATAAAATGGGAAATATGAAATTGCTTTTATATTAATTTTAGTCTTCCCCCACCAATAATAGAAAAAGTAAATGCTGTAAAATTATACAAAGATTCATGCTCTATAATAAATTGAAATTGATGCAGACTGAGAAAGTAGTAATCTAGAAGCTCTAAGTCAGATTTCTGTACCACAGTTATAAATACCAAACTGAGGAGGAATAAAAATTGCCAGAGACTGGGGCCCAGGCTGTTGAATTGAACAGGATCATAGAAGATCACTAAAGAGGAAGCAAGGAACTGCTTTAAATTAAAAAGAGATCCCTAAGTGTCTAGACGTTTCTACCAGGGTCTTCTCTTTGATCCAGAACCACCATCATCACTTGCATGTCCATTTTATGTACTCATCCAGCAGATGCATCTGAATTTAGAAAATGAAATATGAATTTGAAATATGAAAACAGACTGTGAATGTAACAAAAGATCTTGGGGATTGTTAGTGTTTTTTTAAAGATTCTACTTAGATAAATAGCAGAAACCTTCCTAGTAAGATGGTACATTTTCTGGGTAACTTTTCATCGTGTTATGATTTTAGCTTGCCCTGAAGAAAGGTTGAAAGGAGTGTCATATGAAATTTGTTTAATTTCTCTAAAGATGCTCTTGAGAAAATTATTGTTTTGTCCAGTGTTGCATCACTGAAAAGTATGAGGACTTTTCTCTTGATTCTAAGTACTAGGAAAAGCCTTGGTGCTTATTTGTAAAGTGAAGTTTTTACACACTGAGAGTTTTATAATTTGATCTTGTTTCCTGCTTTACTTTGATTGCTAGGAAGCTCAGAGCTGAACCACCCACATCTTAGGGTTGTGCAAGACCTTATGACAGGCATTTCTGTGTTCCAGTTTTACTTTGTGTTTCATCCTTCTTGCTTCCCTTTATTCATATTAATTTTTTTGAAAGCATTCTGTTTTATTCATCATATGTCTGTGTAGAATAGATAGGATATAGGTAATTATGGAAAGCTTCTTTATTGCCAGTAGAATGTAAGCAAGTAAAAGTAGGAGCTCTTGTCCCCTTCCCTGTCTTTCATTTTCATTTTGCGTGGATTTTTTAAGTCATGGAAGACTAATCTCTGTGGTTTCTTAGACCTTCCAGGGGCAAGGGAATCCTTTCTGAAGATTTTTCCCTGTGCAGAGCTACCAGGTGTAGTTCTTTGTGCCAAGTGTACTCTACAAAGAGTGCCTGACTGAAAGAACAAGTAGGGTGGAAATATATCTAGAAGAGGAAAAGGTTCCCTTTTCTCACATTAGCTCAGAGGGGGTCTTTTTCTAACTCAAACGGTATCATGTTTGCCCTGGTTTTTGTCCTTGGCCTTTCAACTGAATTATAAACTGTTAACACCAAAATTTCCTGTCATTTGATAAAAGCTGCTTTGAATGAAACAAACTTTCAAATTTATTTTCTTTACTTCAGTATTTTAATTTCCTTATCTTTTAAATTTGACCCATTATGGGAAACTAAAATAGTCATGGGTCTTTAAAATAATTGAAATAATAAGTTTCTAATTTAAAATTTTGTTTCCATATATGAATTACATAGTCAAAGCTACCTATTTAGTAAGAATTATTAACATATCTCAAATTATCTATGAAGGAAATAGGGCTGTGTTTTGCATTCCAGGTAGTTAACAGGATATTTGAATTATTTAATTGGACCAAGAAATTCAGCTGAAACTTTTAACTTCTGAAAATTTGATGTTTGTTTCATGCTTCATCATAGTAAAGATGGTGGTTAGCAACTTGTTGTTTAGTACTAGTTTAGCATTGTTTAGCATTAATGTTCTCCAGTATTAAACATGTACTCCTTTTGAATGGTACGTATTAAATGTTTGTAACGTGACCTGTTCTCATATTTTGTGTTACTAGTTTAGTTTTATCTTCTTGGGTGTTCTTTTTGTTGTCATTGATTTTGCTATCACTTTGTTTTGTTTTCTATTTGGCAATACATTAAAGTTTTATTTTGCAAATATAATAAATATACACCCAATTTTAAGTTATATAATTTAATATCTTGATTATATTGCTGTGAAACGGTTGTTAAGGGCTCTTTGCATTAAAATTAAACCATACTGTGTTAACAGTTAGGACACAGATGGAGGGCCTTAGAACAAAGGATTTTAAACATAAATGAAATGTTGTAGATTAAAAAAAAAAAAACCTCCCCATATTCTTAAATTAGTGAATTGGTTTATCATTTTGATGGGTTGTGTGTTTGTTTTATACCCTTAGTTAATTTAAGTCAGTCTTCATTTAACTACACTAGAAATTTCAGAGAGTGAAAAAGTAATTTGGAGGGAAAACGTAAGGACAGAGAAACAGATTTCAAGCTCACAACATATATTTTTAAATGCTTACAGGTAAATATTTTAGATTTTGTTTTCTTTTTAAAATATGAGTTTTAAGTGATGCAGGGAATAGCTTCAAGTTATGTAAAGTTTCTTTTCATATATTGAAATTTTTTCCTAGGACTGCTACATGAATTATAGTTTTACTTTGCAAGAGCTTGTCTTTAATTATAACTCAGAAACTTTATCTTTTTTGTTGAAAGAGTTGAAATTTAAAAACTTATTCCTTATTTAGCGGGTTTTTAAACATTTAATCCTAGGTTGTTTTTTTTGTTTTGTTTTTTTTGAAAGAGAAAGACTTGTTAGCTAGCGTTGCCTTGTTTTTAAATTTACCTGCCAAGCAGTAATTTTTAAAACCTGCTTAAACAGGTTTGTTTCTCAAGCATTCCTTATTATAACTGTGTGCCTTCGCATGTCAAAAATAAACCCTCCTTTAAAAAAGGAAGAAAGATAGAACTCTTTATGTCTGTCTTGACACTAATTAAAATTAAGAAAAGAAAAATTATTTGAGACATTAACCTCACCTGGCTTAGTTTTGTCACGTGAGCTTTCACGTTTACTGGTGATCTAAGTGCTCCACCTGCCTTTCAGTTTGTTTACCAGGAAATCAAGATGTGTAAACTGCAGGAAGTACTATTTGACCCTCTCCGACAGTATCTCATTACAATAATTGCTAATCTCTGAATAAGACAGCCATGTTTTGTGAGTAACTGAGAGAGAGAGGTTGTGTTAGGTAGATTTTAGGTGTTTCAACAAATAAAGCATTGTAAATGCTTGCTTGCATTATGTTTTCATGATAGCTTTTGATAAAAGACATATGGTGACCTTTGGGGTCAGCAAAGCTAGGACACAGTAGTAGGTATTCTTTCATGCCTTCTAACTGAAAAATATCACGGCTGGTTGTTTGGGAGTGCTGTCACTGCTCTGAATCGAAAGGATAATGGCTACTTCCTGATTAAATCCACTCTCCACAGTAAGCTGTTAATGTTATACTGTATGTCTTTTTCTCCTGTAAATGCAATAGTATTTGGTGCTTTCTTTACTTTTTATCATTGTCTTTCAGTAGATATATCTGTTGTAAATATATCCTGAAGTTGAAGTTTATAATTAGAGTAGAAAGTACTGTTTTAAGTTTGGATAATTTTTTTTAATGAAAAAGTATTTTTGTTTGGTATTAAATCCAACCTTCTCATATACTTATTGTAGATTTTGGATAAAGAATTTAGCTTTTAAAAAAGACATTGAAGTGATAAATTATATTAAGCTGTCACTTTCTTGGCACTCTAAGCAAAATCTACAAAACAACTTATGTAGTAAATCGGATTCATTTTTTTAGGGAATATTTGGATAAACTAATTTGTTTTTACTTAATATATTTCATCTGTTTAAATCTGTTTAAATATATTGTCAGAACTATTGATAATTGTTTTAATTATTAAGTTAAATTATTTTTTAATTAATTATGAGATCCTTGTGATGTAAAAACAATATTAAGTACTCAGAATATAAGAAGGGGAATAATGAACTGCTTAGTTTTAATCCTAAAGCTGGCAGTCACTCCATCTGTGTTCCTGGGACAATCATTTAAACTGCTTACCTCAGTTTTCTTGTCTACTGCTCAGATGTGTGCTAAGTAAAATGTGTTTTTTATTTCTTTATGGTAGTACAAATGTAAAGAAAATGATTATTCATAAGATTTTATAAAACAGACAACTGACTCTGAGTATTTAGTAGGAAAATAGTACACAAGGAAATATAGAAAAATTATTTCTATTGTAAAATAGTGGAAGGTAAACTTTAAAATAAATACCATGTAATTGTCTTTTTAATTTCAACAAAATTGTTATTTTTGCTAAATCCATAATAAAACATTACCAGAGAATTCTACATATTGTTGGATACATGGCTGAAATCAGAAATGGAAAGCCTGGAGGTGATTTAGTGAAGAGTCACAAATACACTTAATTATTTATCTTTTTCTCTCAAGTCTTATTTCTGGAAATGAGATTATTCAGAGTAGAGGGAAGAAAGTGTGTATGCATTACAGGCCTATAGGTATATAGTTCATCTAAATAGTAAGATGTTTTATTTTTAAACTCTAGTATTAGGTATCCTGATTATATTAAAAATATTATGAAATTGTTAAACATTGAAGGCAACTATTGAAGATGGTCATAGAACCTAACATTCAGAACTAGTTTTAAAATATTCTGAGATACTATAATTAACTTTTGTTGAGAGAATTAAGGTACCTTCTTTTGCAAAATGCTTATCACAGATATTTTAGGTAACCTGGTGATTTATGTTATTGGTGCATTCTAAGGAGATTCGAAAGATTATATTTGATGACTATTCTAGCTTAGTCAAGTTATTGAAGTAGGACTTATAGGAGTGCATCTGTTTAATTTGTAATAACAAATAATAGATATCACTTATTGAACGCCTAAAATGTGCAAACTACTGGACTAATTTATGGTAGGAAAGGCAAAGTTTTACCTTTACCCTCTTAGAGTTCTATTTTGCTGGTCCTGAGAATTAAATTGGTGTAAGATACATCAATAGGAGAAAAAAGCATACATATTTATAATACAAATTTTGTATGAAATGAGAGTCTGCAAAAGGGATGAAGACCAAGGAAATGTTGAAATCTTCTGGTTTAATGTTAAGTTGAACAAAGAGAGGCAGTTGTGGGAAAGTGACTAAACTATGTGGGGAGACTGAAGGAAGACAAGAATTATTTTAACAAGGTCTGTTTGTTGAGAATTCTCTCAGTCTCAACTTTTCATCCTTGATGGTGAGAGTGTTATTTTCCTTCTTGTATAGGAAGGACATCTTTCATATAGTACTTTCATTTCCTGCTTTTAAGAAAAAGAAGGAAGGTCAGAGTGTCTTTCTTGTATTTGCTAGTTTTTCAAGTGCCTTAACTCAAGACAGTCAAAATGCCAAAGAAGCGTATTCTGGAGAAGCGTATTCTGAATTCTATTATCAAATTATTTTACAGTCAAGATGATTGCATGAGGTATAGGTACCGTCATTATCCCCATTTTTACTGATAAGGAAATAGTTGTAGAGAATTTAAATGATTTCATCAATGTCTTTTAGCTAATAAGTGCCAGAGCAAGACCAGAAAATCTAACAGAATCCATAAAGAACTCAGTCTTCAGTGTCATGCCTTTAAGTATTGGGTTTATATTTCGCACATAATAAAGGTGCTAAAGACTTTGATTAGACAAGTTTTTTTTCATCAATTTATCAAATGTTAGAATCCTTACTGTCAGGCACTATAAGGAAATTCTCTGATAGTAATGGAAAGCAAAATAAATCCCTTGTTTCAAGAAACTTACAGTTGAGTTGAAGGGGCAAAAATATAACAGGTTATTACAATACAGTGTGATAAATGATATATAATAGGGATAAATTCAAGATACTAAAGGTGACATAAAGAAATATCTAATGTTTCCTTTTTTATATATATTTAATATATATATTGGGGTGCTGTTCTAGGGATATAAACAAAAATAAAACTTTCAAAGGTCTGTGCTCTTGGGGAACGTGTATTGGAGGTGTAGTCAACAGTAAGCATAATAAATAAGTATATAGCATGTTTGCAGGTGACAAGTGTTATGGAGGAAAGAAAAAATAGATAAGAAAAAGGGTAAGAATGCTGTGGTGGTGATGGGTAAGGTGATGTTTGAGCAAAGATCAAGGAAGTTAATTATGCAAATATCTTAAGAGCCTTCCAAGTAGAGGGCTCAAGGCAAAAGCATGCCTGGTGTGTTCAGAGTAATGAACAAAGCCCAGTGTGACTGAAGTAGAGTGAGCTAGAAACCAGAGTAGGCAGATATGACAGAGATAACTGGGGCTTTACAGAGCACCATAGGGACTTTAAAGAGCAATTGCAGGGCTTTCAGTAAATCTGACTTATATTTTTAAAGGATCACTCCAGTTGCTATGTTGAGAACGGACTATAGGGAGGCACTGACCACCAGCTAGAAGGCTCTTAGAGTAATCTGATTGAAAGTAGTGGCTTAGATAAGGCTGGTAGTAGTTAAAATCTGGATGTTTTTAAGGTACACCGAAAAGGTTTTCTGATGGATTGTTTGTGGAATATGAGGAAAAGAGAAGGCAGGTTGATTCCAAGGTTTTTTTGCTGAGCAACTAGAAGGATGGTGTTGCCATAAACTGTGAGATGGGGATGGTTTTCATAGGGAGCAAGTTTGTGATGCAGTGGAAGATCAGGAGTTTGGTTTTAGACATGGTAGATATTATGTGTTTAATAGATATATGCCATTGGAGATTGTGGAAAGATTTTTCCTGAGGAGTTATCATCTAAATTGAGGCTAAAAAATGAATTGATGGTGATTTATGATGAACTTTGAGAGCATTCTTTATACACTTAAATGAATCTTGGCTTTTTCTACTTTACGTATTTACAAACTGGAGTAACATCTAAACATCTAAAGGGTAGTGACATTTAAAAGGAACAAAATTGTTTATCTCAGCAAAATTATTCTAAGTAGTTAAATTTTCAGAATGTTTCAGTAGCTGCTATATTCAGGAGTTGTACTAGGTGCTTTTACATATATTGATTCTCACCATTGTGCTGTAAGGTAAATTTTATTTCCATTTTACATTTGGAGAAACTGAGTCTGAAGGAGATTACAATGGCCTAAGGTCATTGATACATTAATATTAGGTGATGCATCTGGATTCAAATGTAGGTCTTTAGATTATATTGCCCATGCTTCTTATTTTTAAGTTTAAAATATGTATCTTTGCAAGTTTTTAAACATTTGATTAAGGTCTCAAGGAGTTGTCTTGAAAGCATGAGCTGTTCTGTATTGTAGCATAATGATACCCTTGAGACATAGGGTTTGTAGATTCTTGGTCATGGAGTCAAATCAGTTGTCAGTCTTTTTTGAATTCTTATACAGCTTTCAGTATGCTATTACAGATACTGTCTCCATTCCCAGCCGGTATTCCCATGTGCAGTGCTTAGTATGTGCTTAGAAATTTACAGCTGCTATCATCATCATCTTTATCCCTCTTTCTAGTATGCTGTGACCTTGGGAATCTCAAGCCAAGCCTGTATGATCATATGTAAATTATAAAACCTCAGAGACTAAGAGTATGTTCTTTTGGTTGTTCAGTCGTGTCCAACTCTTTGCAACACCATAGACTGCATCATGACAGGCTTCACTGTCCTTCACTATCTCCCAGAGTTTGCTCAAACTCATATCCATTGAGTTGGTGATGCCATCCAACTATCTCATCCTCTGTCATCCCCTTCTCCTCCTGCCTTCAGTTTCAGGGTCTTTTCTAATGAGTTGGCTCTTCACATCAGGTGGCTAAAGTATTAGAGCTATTGGGTATTGGAATAAGGGTATGAGGACCATGAAATTAATAAAGAATGAGTTTTAACTTATGTATTTTGTCTGATGGAAACCATTTTTGTTTCCTTCTCTTTATTGATTTTTCTGGGGAATTGAATTTGATAAATAGATGTTATTTCTGACTGGAAAAGCAATATTCTCTGAGATGCCAATGAGTATTTTCACTGTAAAAGTGAACATCAGTTGTTCTACTTTGATAGTAAATAGAAATATAATTGTTCATTGAAACAGGTTCACTTAAGGTAATGATGCCATAATTTAAAAATGTAAACCTTTTGCCTTTAGATCAAAATATAGGCTATTTCTTAAATTTTATGTGACCTAACACTGTTTACATTTACAATACATTTTTAAAGGCATACTTAAGAGCAAATCATTTAGATATTCTACAAGAAAGAAACATTTTAGCAAACACATGGTATATATTTTTTAAAAGTACCAATTAAGAAGAGAAAACCCTGCTGTGGATTAAAATAGCCTGTAAGTCTCAAAGGTCATTTTAAACATATTCTAAGGACGTAGGTAAAAAATTCACCTAGCCTTTGTATTTATGTTCTGTAAATATGTAATTTTATTCTAAGTGTGCTATGTATTTCTCCAGGTTTTATGCTACTTTCCAAAGGAGTACCATATATATATTCATTCTTTCTATTCCTTTCTCTAAAGTCCTCCTTCTCTTTCATCATTATACCTCAAATTCTTATGTTTAAGTTCTTTTAAGATCACTGTATTCATTAAATGAGATTTTTAAGTAAACAAAATTTTGGTTGGCCCCCAAACACCTTTTTTGTTATTATCAAGTTATCTGTATAATTTCATATTTTATTTACTTCTGTTCAGGATTAAATGTATATATCCTGTACATTTCTACTTAGACATAAACGTATTTGTATAGATGTTAAATGTATATTCCTCACCTTTTTAATCTTATTTTTTGTTTTGGATAGTATCATTAATTTATTTGGGGAAGAAGAAAAATGATTGGTTAAATAGAAATAGGATATTCTGTTAAAAGTATCCTGCTGATCCTCTATGACCCACCTCCCAGAGTAATGGAAATAAAAGCAAAAATAAATAAATGGGACCTAATGAAACTTAAAAGCTTTTGCACAATGAAGTTTCCTTCCTATAAGCAAGGTGAAAAGACAGCCTTCAGAATGGGAGAAAATAATAGCAAATAAAGCAACTGACAAAGAATTAATCTCAAAAATATACAAGCAACTCCTGCAGCTCAATTCCAGAAAAATAAACAACCCAATCAAAAAATAGGCCAAAGAACTAAACAGACATTTCTCCAAAGAACACATACAGATGGCTAACAAACATGAAAAGATGCTCAACATCACTCATTATCAGAGAAATGCAAATCAAAACCACAATGAGGTACCATCTCACACCGGTCAGAATGGCTGCTATCCAAAAGTCTACAGACAATAAATGCTGGAGAGGGTGTGGAGAAAAAGCAGCCCTCTTACACTGCTTGTGGGAATGCAAACTAGTACAGCCACTATGGAGAACCGCGTGGAGTGTCCTTAAAAAACTGGAAATAGAACTGCCATACGACCCAGCAGTCCCACTGCTGGACATACACACCGAGGAAACCAGAACTGAAAGAGACACGTGTACCCCAATGTTTATCGCAGCACTGTTTACAATAGCCAGGACATGGAAGCAACCTCTATGTCCATCAGCAGATGAATGGATAAGAAAGCCGTGGTACATATACACAATGGAATATTACTCAGCTATTAAAAAGGATGCATTTGAATCAGTTCTAATGAGGTGGATGAAACTGGAGCCTATTATACAGAGCGAAGTAAGTCAGAAAGAAAAACACCAGTACAGTATATTAACGCGTATATATGGAATTTAGAAAGGTGGTAACAATGACCCTATATGCGAGACAGCAAAAGAGACACAGATGTAAAGAAGACTTTTGGACTCTGTGGGACAAGGCGAGGGCAGGATGATTTGAGAGAATAGCATTGAAACATGTATATTATCATATGTGAAATAGATCGCCAGCCCAGGTTTGATGCATGAGATGGGGTGCTCAGGGCCAGTGCACTGGGATGACCCAGAGGGATGTGATGGGGAGGGAGATGGGAGGGGAGTTGAGGGTGGGAAATACATGTACACCCATAGCTGATTCATGTAAATGTATGTCAAAAACCACCACAATATTGTAAAGTAATTAGGTTCCAATTAAAATAAATAAATTAAAAAAAAAGTATCCTGCTTCCTGTTTTTAGTAGTTATAAAACTAAGACTATTACATCCTTGATTAATTGTAGTGCTCAGAGAATGAATATTTGGATTATATTTTCCCTGGAATGCTTTCCTCTTAACAATTGTTATTGAAATTCTTGCATAATGGATATGTGCAAGTGTAAAATTGAGTTATTTTTTGATGATTTGAAGATAATAGGGGGATTTTGAGTTCTGATTTGACAATTTCAGCTACTCCTCATCTCATTGGGGAAAATAAAGTACAGACATTAAATATGAGTCTTGACAGTTTGAGCAACTACTCTTGTTTTGTAAGCAAAGCATAATCAAATATTAAATGTCTAATAGTAATTTTAAAACACCAGAGATTGTTTTAAAAAGCAGGATGAAATTAATTGCTAAATGAGTGATATAAACAAATAAAATATACTATGAGTTGGTAATTAGAGAAGATTATAGAATGACCAGAGGAGGCTCCTTTAAGGAAAAGGGCCCTAAGCTTCAGACATTGAAGAAGGACTTCAAACATTAGTTGTGAAAACATTTTTATTGCAATATAATTTATACACTGTGCAGTGCACCCATGTAAAGTGTACAGTTGAATAGTTTTGAGTAAATTACATTATTACTTTTTAAAGTGGTGGTTAAAAATATACCATAAAAGTTGCAATTTTAATCTCTTTTATGTCTATAATTTGTTGTCATTAATTACATTCAAAATGTTGTGCAAACATCACCACTGTCTATTTTTAACACTTTTTCATAGCTCTAAATAGAAACTATGTAACTGTTAAACACTAACTCTCCATTTACCCCTACTCACTCCCCTGGTAAAGTTGAATCTACTTTCTCTCTTGATGATTTGCCTATTATAGGTATTTCATATAGGCGAAATCACATAATTTTCCTTTTGTATCACGGTTTTTTCACTCACTGTAATGTTTTCAAGGTTCGTCCATGTTATAGCATGTGTCACAACTCCATTGCTTTTTAATACTCAGTCTCATTATATATGTAAATAACTTTAATATTATATATATAATATACATATTATATATATGTTGTCCATTCATCTTTTGATTTTTAAGTATCTGAATTTTTTCTTTTTTTGTATATATGTGTCTTGGAGAAGAATTGCTAGTTCATGTGGTAAATTTTATGTTTAGCTTTTTGAACAACTGTCAAACTGTTTTCCATAGCAATTGCCTTATCAAGCATTAGTTTTTCTTTTATTATACTGTACATATACACTATGTAAAAAGTTAGGCTGAGTGAATATTGTCTTCAGCAAATACCATATACTTTTCTTAAAAGGAAGACGGGCAAAAAGGAAAGCCATGTGTTATACATGAGAAAATGTATATGTTTTATATAAAGACCTAACCCTTAAAGTGAATTTAATAAAATAATTAAACTTTCCGGTTGTATGTTACCCCAAAATTGTTATAATATTTTATAAAACATGGTCAGCATATTTCTATTTCTCAATCCCAAGACACCTGCTGTAATAAGTAGATAGGTACAGCTATTCCTATGAGTAATTAGTGCAATTTAGTTTGCTAACTGCTAAGTCACCTCAGTCGTGTCCAACTCTGTGCGACCCCATAGATGGCAGCCCAGCAGGCTCCGCCGTCCCTGGGATTCTCCAGGCAAGAACACTGGAGTGGGTTGCCATTTCCTTCTCCAGTGCATAAAAGGGAAAAGTGAAAGTGAAGTCGCTCAGTCATGTCTGACTCTTAGTGACCCCATGGACTGCAGCCTACCATGCTCCTCCATCCATGGGATTTTCCAGGCAAGAGTACTGGAGTGGGGTGCCATTTCCTATTTCTGCCCAATTTTAAGATACTTACTTTTTAGTTGTCTTTTTTTGCATTATAAAGTAAAATCACCCTTAATTGTATCTAACTGGAACGTATTCCCAATATATGCTACTTAAAGTTTTGCTAAGAGGATGGACTGGTCATAGCAAAAACCCACTGAAATCAGACTGATTACACTGTTTGCAGCCAAAGATGGAGAAGCTCTGTACAGTTAGCAAAAACAAGACCGGAAGCTAACTGTGGCTCAGACCATGAATTCTCCTTACTGCCAAATGCAGAATTAAATTGAAGAAAGTAGGGAGAACCACTAGACCATTCAGGTATGATCTAAATCAAAGCCCTTACAAATATACAGTGGAAGTGACAAATAGATTCAATGGATTAGATCTGATAGAGTGCCTGATGAACTATGGACGGAGGTTCATGACATTGTACAGGAGACAGGGATCAAGACCATCCCCGAGAAAGAGAAATGCAAAAAGGCAAAATAGTTGTCCAAGGAGGCCTTACAAATAGCTGAGAAGAGAAGTGCAAGGCAAAGGAAAAAGGAAAAATATACCCATTTTAATGCAGAGTTCTAAAGAATAGCAAGGAGAGATAAGAAAGTCTTCCTCAGTGATCAATGCAAAGAAATAGAGGAAAACAATAGAATGGGAAAGACTAGAGATCTCTTCAAGAAAATTAGAGATACCAAGGGCACATTTCATGTAAAGATGGGCACAATAAAGGACAGAAATGGTATGGACCTAACAGAAGCAGAAGATAATAAGAAGAGGTGGCAAGAATACACAGAAGAACAATACAAAAAAGATCTTCAGGACCCAGATAACCATGATGGTGTGATCACTCACCTAGAGCCAGACATCCTGGAATGTGAAGTCAAGTGGGCTTTAGAAAGCATCACTACAAACAAAGCTAGTGGAGGTGATGGGATTTCAGCTAAGTTATTTCAAATCCTAAAGATGATGCAGTGAAAGTGCTGCACTCAATAAGCCAGCAAATTTGGAAAACTCAGCAGTGATCACAGGACTGGATAAGTTCAGTTTTCATTTCAGTCCCAAAGAAAGGCAATGCCAAAGAGTGTTCAAACTACCATACAGTTGTACTCATCTCAATGCTAGCAAAGTAATGCTCAAAATTCTCCAACCAGGCTTCAACAGTATGTGAAATGTGAACTTCCAGATGTTCAAGCTGGATTTAAGAAAAGGCAGAGGAACCAGAGATCAAATTGCCAACATTCACTGGATCATCGAAAAAGCAAGAGAGTTCCAGAAAAACATCTACTTTTGCTTCATTGACTGTGCAAAGTCTTTGACTGTGTTGATGACAACAAAATGTGGAAAATTCTGAAAGAGATGGGAAAACCAGACCACCTGACCTGCCTCCTGAAAAATCTGTATGCAGGTCGAGAAGCAACAGTTAGAACCGGGCATGGAACAACAGACTGGTTCCAAATCGGGAAAGGAGTACGTCAAGGGTGTATATTGTCACCCTGCTTATTTAACTTATATGCAGAGTACATCATGCGAAATGATAGGCTGGATGAAGCACAAGATTGCCGGGAGAAATATCAATAACCTCAGATATGCATATGATACCACCCTTATGGCCGAAAGCAAAGAAGAAATAAAGAGTCTCTTGAAAGTGAAAGAGGAGGGTGAAAAAGTTGGCTTAAAATTCAACATTCAGAAAACTAAGATCATGGCATCTGGTCCCATCACTTCACGGCAACTAGATGGGGAAACAATGGAAACAGTGAGAGACTTTATTTTTGGGGGCTCCAAAATCACTGCAGATGATGACTGCAGCCATGAAGTTAAAAGACACTTGCTCCTTGGAAGAAAAGCTATGACCAACCTAGACAACACTTTAAAAAACAGAGATATTACTTTGCCAACAAAGGTCCATCTAGTCAAAGCTATGGTTTTTCCAGTAGTCATGTATGGATGTGAGAGTTGGACTATAAAGAAAGCTGACCGCTGAAAAATTGATGCTTTTGAACTGTGGTGTTGGAGAAGACTCTTGAGAGTCCCTTGGACTGCAAGCACATCAAACCACTCAATCCTACAGGAAATCAGTCCTGAATATTTATTGGAAGGACTGATGTTGAAGCTGAAACTCCAGTACTTTGGCCACCTGATGTAAAGAACTGACTCGGTGGAAAAGACCCTGATGCTGGAAAGATTGAAGGCGAGAGGAGAAGGGGATGACAGAGGATGAGATGGTTGGATGACATCACCAACTCGATGATCATGAGTTTGAGTTAAGCTCCAGGAGTTGGTGATGGACAGGGATGCCTGGTGTGGTGCAGTTCATGGGACTGCAAAGAGCTGGACATGACTGAGCCACTGAATTGACTGACTGACTGATGGTGTTTAGTCATTTTTATTTGTTTTACTTCATATAGGCTATCGTTTCGTATTTTATAAGTCTTAGACAGAAGACTAGAGTTATTTCAGTTGACATTTTAAAAAAATGACTCTTGAAAGTATAGTTTCTGAAATTCAGTTAGAGTTACTAACGTAACATTTACGTATCTTTTCATGTTCAATGAGAGACCACTAAGCCAAAAGACTATGTCACGGACTTGATGAGATCATATGACCCAGGAAGTTGGAAGCAATCTGTGATAGGGAATCTCTTGACCTAATTACAACTTTCCCTAGGAGAGATATGTAACAACCATAAGAGGACATACAATAATGAACTACATTTGTGGACTCAATATGGAAATAGTAATAGCAGATATAGTTGGTCATCCTGATAAGAATATTGTTGAGGATATAAGAAAGGTAATTTCTCGTCAGAGGGTGTGCATGTAAATATTTGATGCATAGGGAGTTTGAAACAATTTTAAGAATATTGACACAAGATAGCTCATGGAATAATTTTATTTCCTTTGTTCAAACCTCTGAGACAAATTCCTTAATATTGATTTGAGCTTAGTGAGCCTTTACACACCTAAGAAGGAACCAAGAACAAGGTTTTAGAATGTCTGAATTATCAACAAAAGCTACACTTAGGGAGAAACTTTTAGGAAATAATTTTCCACTTAGTTAAAACTCAAAATACAATAATAGTCTGTTGGTACAAAATTGTGGTAGACTTAAAACTTTGAATAACATACTGAAAATTAATTAGGTAAAATATTTTAAATGTTTCTTATTGTGACATTTATTAAGCTACTAAGAAAGTAAAGAATTTGAAGGGATCAAAAACTATGTGAAACAGAAAATTTAAGGAGGGGTATTAGAAGATATAACCGTAAAATCAGAGAAATGAAGACAAATGAAAAGTTGACTTAGTGACAGCACTTAGAGTAGAATCAAGTGCGTTCAAAATCCGGATCATGACTAACAATTACATGTCTGTCCCTCTTATGGGTACTTAATACTTGTTGACTTTGGAGTGATAGATTAAAGGAAATGTAGCCCTTATTGGTCAACATTTTTCTTCTTTAAGAAACTGAAATAAACAATTTGGGTACTTATTAACAAAAGTTATTCCTACATAAAAAATTTATAAGTAGTAAGGAGAGACTTTTTAAATCTTAAATTTCTCATTATTTTAAACTGATTGGCAATTGGTGATAGATATTCATGCAGAATTCCTCATCTGTACTTTGCTAACAAAGATCTGTCTAGTCCAAGCTATGGATTTTCCAGTAGTCATGTACAGATGTGAGAGTTGAACCATGAAGAAGGCTGAGCGCTGAAGAATTGATGCTTTTGAACTGTGGCGTTGGAGAAGACTCTTGAGAGTCCCTTGGACTGCAAGGAGATCCAACCAGTCCATCCTAAAGGAAATCAGTCCTTAATATTCATTGGAAGGACTGATGCTGAAGCTGAAGCTCAAATACTTTGGCTACCTGATGCGAAGAACTGACTCCTTAGAAAGACCCTGATGCTGGGAAAGATTGAGAGCAGGAGGAGAAGGGGACAACAGAGGGTGAGATGGTTGGATGGCGTCGTCAACTCAATGGACATGAATTTGAGCAAGCTCTGGGCATTGGTGATGGACTGGGGAGCCTGGTGTGCTGCAGTCCATGGGGCCGCAAAGAGTTGGACATGACTGAGCAACTGAACTGAATATTTCATTGCATACATATACCATATTTTATTTATCAGTTTATAGTCATTTTGATTATTTCCACATTTTATACAAGGTTTTATGTGGGCATATTTTAATTTCTCTGGTGTGTATATTTAGGAAAAAAATTGCTGGGTCATCTGGTAACTCCCAAATATTCTGAACTTTTGAACATTTGAAGTGGAATATTCAGATGAGCATTTAAAGTACATACAGTTTTGTAGTTTAAATAGGTATATATGATTCTATCATCGTACTACATTTATTTTAGTAATCAGTGAGTTATTTGTGTGTGTGTGTGTGTGTGAGTGTGTGCATGTGTGTGTGTGTGTGTTACTCAGTCATGTCCAATTCTTTTCAACCCGATGGATGGTAGACCACCAAGCTACCTTGTCCATGGAATTCTCCAGGTAAGAATACTGTAGACTGTAGTGGGTTGCATTGCCCTCTCCAGGGGATCTTTCTGACCCAGGAATTGAACCTGCATCTCCTCTGTCTCCTGCCTTGTAGTCAGATTCTTTACCCACTGAGCCATGGGGGAAGCCCAAACTATTTATAAAGGAGATACTTAAAATTTTTTTTTATCACTTTAATGTTCATTTTTACAATGATCTTATTAATTGAGTTGGTACTTTTGTTTTACTTTGTAGAAATACTCAGAAATTGGCTTATACTTGTATTTATTTCATCATTATATCTAACAGTTAAATGATATTTTCATATATTTTGTACTGGTCATGTTTTGGATATATATTTGGTGTTGTTTAGTTGCTAAGTTGTGTCTGATTCTTTTGTGACCCCATGAACTGTAACCCTCCATGCCCCTCTGTCTATAGGACTTCCCAGGCAGGAATACTGGAGTAAGTTGCCATTTCCTTCTCCAGAGGATCTTCCCTACCCAGGGATCCACCCCATATCTCCTGATTGGCAGGTGGATTCTTTACCACTGAGCCATCTGGGAAGCCCGGGATGTATACTCAGAGCCTTGTATTATGAATAAGTAGTTAAATTCTCTCTGAGCAATATTATGAAGGGTCTTGAATCTTCCAAATGAAAAATTAGGAGTATTATTGATATATTGGCCTGTCAATATATTAAGAAATGGACAAATTGTATGCAGTTCAGAATAATAAAAAATTAAGAGGAAAATAGAAGAATTATATTTGGAAGGATGTTAGTGCATAATTTGACTAAGTTTTGTAGCTAAGGGAATGGTGTGGGGAATTATTGTAATGATTTGTGAACTTTTACAGATCATCAAAGTCATAAAGGAGAAAACTTAATCTTTAAATTACCTAATGAAAAGAGTTATAGTCTAAAGAAAATTAATCTTTTAAATAATGAAAATTTAAAAGTTATGCAGTATCTTCTCAGGAAAAAGCAGTTTACTATTTTGCTTATCTAAAAACTAACCTGAAAATGTCACTGTTATCTAAAAAACTTTATAGTATTATTTAAAACTAAAGTATTGATAACATTGTTTTGAGAGGCAGATTGACAGGAGATACTCTAATATACTTCTTTGCCATCTATTCAGGTTTACCTGTGAAAGAAATCTGCTTGAAAATGAAAATATTCTTGACATTTTAAACTTATTTTTACTCACACTGAATTTATGAAAGAGTATTGACTTTTAATGAGCTGTTCTCCCACTCTTATATATTTAGTTTGAAGAAAATAAAGATATTTGCTTCTGAATTTTAGCCAAACACTTAATAACAAAATACCTATCAGGAAGTGTGCTCAGCATTCTCTTTACAATAGCTCTTTGAAGTAAGTGTAATTAATCCATTTTACTGATTCAGAAACTAAGACTCAACAGACATACTGGCTGTGTGTTGATTAATATAGTGAATTCATAAAGCAAACAGAGTAGTAAAAAGTCTGTGTAATTAACAGCTTCCTGGGTAGAAGCTACAGCGCTCTATAGTTCAAAGATGGGAAGTTGTAGCCTAGGATTAGTCAGATATAGCTTTATACAGCTTTATAGATAAAGTGATTCTTGGGCCTGTGTTTGAAGGAATGTAGTATTTAGATTGTTGGAAGAGAAAACAGAACTTTTAAATAACATGAGTAAAGATGAGCAAAGAAGACAACACGACATTTGTTAGAAAGTTTTCTGCCCATCTCAGTTCCAAGTAACGGTAACCCACACAAATGCGATTAAAAGGATACCTATTTGGAAGGCTAGAGAGAAATCTCAGGGAATATAGCACAACCGAAAAGACAGTCTAAGGAAAAGGACCTGAGATTGGCCATACTCGTATCTCCCCTCTCTCAGGACCACTCAGCAATCTGTACATCTATTCTTTCAACATTGTTTCCAACCCATGTTTCTTTAGCTTGTATATCTTTAAGGCCACAGCTTTTATGATCTACCACTCAACAACAACTTCCCTTCCTTGTATTAGTTGTATGTCAGGGAGAGTCTAATTAGATCATAGCATCTTTCAGAGACATATAACACATAGATTTCCAGTCAGCCATTCTCTCCTTGGTTCATGTCTGGTTCAGACAGCTTTGACCACAGGAGTGGGGTCATAGGATCCACTGTTGAGCATCAGGGTGACCTCAATAGCAAGAAATCCTGTCTGGTAATTAGATGGTCTGTGTAGAGGAAGCATGAGGGAAACACAGGGAAATCTGAGTGTGGCATGGACCTCCTACTTCCTGGGTGGGGGTGAAGAGTAGAATTTTGCTTTCAGAAAAACTGTCATCATATAAAAATTACTTGAAGGCAAAGATCTTTTTTCTTCCTGATTATTTAGTCTATCAGTCGTGTTTTATCTCTCCAAAATCTTAAGCTTCCCCACTCTCCCCCTGCCGACCACTCTCATAACCCTAGCTCTTCTTTCCCACTACTTCTTTATTAATCTGATCATAAAGATGAAGAGGAATTGGACAAAAGTCTTCTGCTATCTTCAGGTTAAGAGAAAACAACAACAACGCATGTCCTATTGTCTAACACAGGTTGAAGACTTAGACATTTTATGTGATATGTGAGAATGTAGATTTAAAAATTTTTCTTCCATATTTTTAACATATCTTCTGAATTTAGTAACATTAGCACTTATATTCTTATTTACTAGAATAAAATTTGCAGTCATTTAGATTTGGATTAAATTATGGTGAGAATAGTGCGAAATGAAAATCTTAAAATGAAAATTATTAGGTGGTGAACTCTTACAAGGGAAAGATTATGACATTCACTTTTATATTCTAGCAACTACAGCATTATACAATTTTGAAGTAGATGATCAATAGTAGTTGTTAAATGAATTAGCAGTAGATGAACTATAAGAGGTAGAGAATGATGAAACCTTCATGTAAAATTATTTTTCCTTGAAATTTTACTAGGGTTTTCAGATTTCTCATTGTCTTTAACTTCAATAGTATTAATTTTTAATGTATCTCTTGTTTGATTAAACTTTATAGATAATTTTGGATACTCATCTCTTTCTCCTACTTTACTGCAATATGAGATACTACCATGTGGTCTCTTGATATTAAAATTTACAAGTATAGATGAAACATAAATATATCCCTAGAGAATAATTAAACAGATATAAATATATGGGCTTCCCTGATGGCTCAGTGGGTAAATAATCCTCCTGCAATGCAGGAGACATAGGAGATATGAGTTCTATCCCTGGGTTGGGATAATCCACTGGGGAAGGAAATGGCAACCCTCCCATGGACAGAGGAGCCTGGTAGGCTATAGTTCATGGGGTCACAAGGAGTCGGACATGACTGAGCACATGACACACCCTGTATATGATAAAACAATTGTAAATCTGTACTTAGAATTGGACTCTAGGGTGGCAGTTTATTTTCAGAAGCATTTTACTTTCATACTAAATGTTTTTATATTTCCCTGAATATGAGAAAATGTATAGCTTTTAATATAGCTTTACCTAATCATTAACAAAAGAAAGAATACATGTGGTATCTTTCCACTGCATATCTTAACTTATTTTCTTATATGACTGTTTACTCTTCTACATATGTGGCCCCACAAAAGACCATTTCATTTCCTAAGTCTATACCATCTTTCAATACTTGGTATCACTGTGACAGTCACATAGCTCAATTTCTTGTAAGTAAGAATCTGTTTAACTTAGCTTTGATTAGATTTCTGCCATTGCTTCAACCTATTAGACTATAAAACCTTGAGATAGACTACTTAACCTAATTAACTTCTTTCTTATATACCAAACACCTAGCATCCTTCATGGTTTAATACGTATTGTCTGTAAGGGTTGAACATAGGATGTTTTCATAAATGGAAACTTTATATAATTGATGTCATGTCACATAGCATCTGGGTAAGAGAACTTTGATCTATTCTTAATTAGCTGAGTATGCAGAGTAGAAGGCTGGTATTTAGGTGACATCGCAAGGGCCCAGTAATACAATGTCCCATATTTCTTTGACATCAACTGGTAAAGTAAGAATATACGTTCCTAGGTCCGAAAGGAATTCTAAGAATTTTGTGTAACTACTCTCACTTTAATGGGCTGTTTACCAAAAGCAGGGATTCTGCGAGTGTAGTAGTAGTACACACACAAGCATACACTGTAGTGTATATATAGTGATAATCATTCCCATATAGCAGCTAGTATGACTAGGGATTATAAAATCCTTCTGTGCTTGCCTGTAAAAGCCATACTTTACTGGGAAGCCAAATAGATCAGTGTTTTTCAAGCTTCTTTGACAATGACCCAGAGTATTTCATTTTTATAACCCTCTGTGTGGATTTCATGACCCTCTGGATGGTTTATGACCCACAGTTTTGAAAATATGGCTGCAGCTGGGACTAAAGAATTCAGTAAATAGAAATTACTTGAATTTTAGGATTGGTAGCCAGTGTATCCTATGTATTATTTATCTTTTCTTCTCCCACTGGGGTAGTGGGTTCTTCTGAAATTCTGATATATGCTCTAGTATACACAGTAGTGATTCACCAAGTCTTGAGCATCTTTTCCAACTCTTGAAAGATCCTACCTCTACAGAGTGTCATCATTGTCAGTGGTGGGGCAAAGGCAAACCCACACAAAGAAATCCTGTATCTACTCTCATACTATGAAGCCACTTTTTTTTTTCTCTTAAATATTATCTGTTCTACTAAATACATTGAGAACTTTTAGCAGATATATGTGTATGTCCTCATCTGCTAATAATAACTGAACCTACAAATGTTGCAGATAGAACAATGCTCTTGTGAACTGTGTAAGGGATATTTTAATGGAGACATTTAAGCAGTAATATAAGATGTAACAAGAGAGTTATTTGAGTTTACCTTCTAAGTGAATAGTTCAAGCTTTTAAGTGAATAGTTTATGAATAACTCAGTTCCATTTTAAATAATCTCAGTGATCTTAATGATATTTCCAATACTTTGGTAATATGCTCTGTAAAGAAACCATGATAGCATAATAGTAGTTTTAATTTCTTCAAGGAGGTAACTGCTGACCCAGATAACTTCTTGCCCACCAACCTTCCTGTAGAAAACTCTAATGAGGTACTATCTGCCCTAAAGCTGCCAACTCATGCTTTAAAAGTTTTAACAGCTGTAGTTACTCAATATGAAGTACACTACTTTACTAACTGAGATTTCAGTGTCTGAGGGAAAAGTATCATTTAGACAAGTGCTGTACAACAGAAGTTTCTATAATGAAAATGTGCTATCTGCTGAGTACTTGGAATAACTAGTGTGACTTAAATTTTATTTAGTTTTAATTAATGTAATATTAGTTATCTGTGTATGGTTGGTTGAGTGAGTGAGTGAAAATTGCTCAGTTGTGTCTGACTGTCTGTGACCCCGTGGACTGTAGCCCACTAGGCTATTCTGTCCATGGAATTCTTCAGGCAAGAATACAGGAGTGAGTTGCCATTTCCTTCTCTAGGGGACCTTCCCGACCCAGGGATCAAACCTGGGTCTCCTGCATTGTAGGCAGATTCTTTACCATCTGAGCCACCAGGGAAGCCCTCAATTTATGTGTGTATACACACACACACACATATATATACACACTGTATTGTAATCAAATTCAAGATGTTATAACAATTAGATACACAATTTTAAGAGCCATTCCAATCACAAAGGCACTAAAATTTTTATATATCTGAGATGTACCTAATTATTTTGCTTTCAAGACTCAGAAGTATCTGGCCATTCAGTTCAGTTCAGTCGCTCAGTCGTGTCCGACTCTGCGACCCCATGAATTGCAGCATGCCAGGCCTCCCTGTCCATCACCAACTCCCGGAGTCTATCCAAACCCATGTCCATCGAGTCAGTGATGCCATCCAACCATCTCATCCTCTGTCGCCCCCTTCTCCTGCCCCCAATCCTACCCAGCATTGGGATCTTTTCCAATGAGTCAGCTCTTTGCATGAGGTGGCCAAAGTATTGGAGCTTCAGCTTCAACATCAGTCCTTCCAATGAACACCCAGGATTGATCTCCTTTAGGATGGATTGATTGGATCTCCTTGCAGTCCAAGGGACTCTCAAGAGTCTTCTCCAACACCACAGTTCAAAAGCATCAATTCTGCAGCGCTCTGCTTTCTTCACTGTCCAACTCTCACATCCATACATGACCACTGGAAAAACCATAGCCTTGACTAGACGGACTTTTGTTGGCAAAGTAATGTCTCTACTTTTAAATATGCTATCTAGGTTGGCCATAACCTTCCTTCCAAGGAGTAAGCGTCTTTTAATTTCATGGCTGCAATCACCATCAGCAGTGATTTTGGAGCCCCAAAAAATAAAGTCTGACGCTGTTTCCACTGTTTCCCCATCTGTTTCCCATGAAGTGATGGGACCAGATGCCATGATTTTAGTTTTCTGAACATTGAGCTTTAAGCCAACTTTTTCACTCTCCTCTTTTACTTTCATCAAGAGGCTCTTTAGTTCTTCTTCACTTTCTGCCATAATGGTGATGTCATCTGCATATCTGAGGTTATTGATATTTCTCCCGGCAATCTTGATTCCAGCTTGTGTTTCTTCCAGCCCAGCGTTTCTCATGATGTACTCTGCATATAAGTTAAATAAGCAGGGTGACAATATACAGCCTTGACGTACTCCTTTTCCTGTTTGGAACCAGTCTGTTGTTCCATGTCCAGTTCTAACTGGTGCTTCCTGACCTGCATACAGGTTTCTCAAGAGACAGGTCAAATGGTCTGGTATTTCCATCTCTTTCAGAATTTTCCACAGTTTATTGTGATCCACACAGTCAAAGGTTTTGGCATAGTCAATAAAGCAGAAATAGATGTTTTTCTGGAACTCTCTTGCTTTTTCGATGATCCAGCAGATATTGGCAATTTGATCTCTGGTTCCTCTGCTTTTTTTAAAACCAGCTTGAACATCTGGAAGTTCACAGTTCACGTATTGCTGAAGCCTAGCTTGGAGAATTTTGAGCATTACTTTACTAGCATGTGAGATGAGTGCAATTGTGTGGTAGTTTGAGCATTCTTTGGCATTGCCTTTCTTTGGGATTGGAATGAAAACTGACCTTTTCCAGTCCTGTGGCCACGGCTGAGTTTTCCAAATTTGCTGGCATATCGAGTGCAGCACTTTCACAGCATCATCTTTCAGGATTTGAAATAGCTCAACTGGTATTCCATCACCTCCACTAGCTTTGTTCATAGTGATGCTTTCTAAGGCCCACTTGACTTCACATTCCAGGATGTCTGGCTCTAGGTAAGTGATCACACCATCGTGATTATCTGGGTCATGAAGATCTTTTTTGTATAGTTCTTCTGTGTATTCTTGCCACCTCTTCTTAATATCTTCTGCTTCTGTTAGGTCCATACCATTTCTGTCCTTTATTGGGCCTATCTTTGCATGAAACGTTCCTTTGGTATCTCTGATTTTCTTGAAGAGATCTCTAGTCTTTCCCAATCTGTTGTTTTCCTCTATTTCTTTTCATTGATCGCTGAGGAAGGCTTTCTTATCTCTCCTTGCTATTCTTTGGAACTCTGCATTCAGATGGGAATATCTTTCCTTTTCTCCTTTGCTTTTCGCTTCTCTTCTCTTCTCAGCTATCTGTAAGGCCCCCTCAGACAGCCATTTTGCTTTTTTGCATTTCTTTTCCACGGGGATTGTCTTGATCCCTGTCTCTCCTGTACAATGTCATGAACCTCTGTCCATAGTTCATCAGGCACTCTGTCTATCAGATCTAGTCCCTTAAATCTATTTGTCACTTCTACTGTATACTCATAAGGGATTTGATCTAGGTCATACCTGAATGGACTAATGGTTTTCCCTACTTTCTTCAATTTAAGTCTGAATTTGGCAATAAGCCGTTCATGATCTGAGCCACAGTCAGCTCCCTGTCTTGTTTTTGCTAACTGTATAGAGCTTCTCCATCTTTGGCTGCAAAGAATATGATCAATCTGATTTCGGTGTTGACCATCTGGTGACGTCCACATGTAGAGTCTTCTCTTGTGTTGTTGGAATAGGGTGTTTGCTATGACCGGTGTGTTCTCTTGGCAAAACTCTGTTAGCCTTTGCCCTGCTTCATTCTGTACTCCAAGGCCAAATTTGCCTGTTACGCCAGGTGTTTCTTGACTTCTACTTTTGCATTCCAGTCCCCTATAATGAAAAGGATGTCTTTTTTGGGTGTTAGTTCTAGAAGGTCTTGTAGGTCTTCAAGGAACCGTTCAACTTCAGCTTCTTTGGCGTTACTGGTCGGGGCATAGACTTGGATTACTGTGATATTGAATGGCCATTACCAGTGCTCAAATTAATAAATTTCAGTTTAAATATATTTGAGTCTTCATCTATCAACCAGCTATTCTGAGTAAGGAAGGGATAAATTGTTTTTTATACATGTTTAGTCATTTTTGAAGACAGTTTATAAAGCCTGCAAGGAACATGTACTTTTGCCTTGAATAGGATACAATAGAAACTTAAACCAGACTTCTCAAATAGGCTTTTCCTTAACTACACAAGCTAGAAGAGCTTGTAGCTCTGGTCTACATAGCTAGTGACTTCCAAACTATTGTAGGACACCCTATTTTCTACATTTTGCCTTAGATATTTAAAACCCAGAAAAGGGGGGGACATTTTAAAAAGAATTTTCCATTTCCCTTGAAATAGACTTAACCTGTGAAAATTTATCTTATACCTATAAAAATCCCTTAAATTGAGTCAGAATTAATCCACAATTTAGAATGGTTTTTAGTGATTCTGAGTACCTATTTTCTTTTGAAGTTTTCATTTCTGTGAAGGAGCACCAGATAATTCAAGTGTGATTGTTGTGATTGCCTAATGGCTACTATATTGGACTGTGGTAATATAGTAGCCACAGTGGTTAGCTAATGGCTACTATATTGGACCGTGCAGATTTAGACATTGCTTTTGAGACATTGGTCTTTGTTTTATCAAAATTTCTTGTCTAGTTAAATGATGTCCATAAAAATTGGAATGAAATGTAAAGACTTGATTTTTTTTAACTGAGTTAAAGATATAACCACATACAGAAGAACTGTTTAAGGTGAATTTAGATATTATAATTTGACTGTATATCCCTAGTAGACCAAAATTATTGTGTTTTCAGTGACCATATTCTTATATTAGTTTTGATTTTGTTATCCTGAGGCTATTGCTTGTATGTCATAAGTCAAATGAGTAAATCTGTGTTGCATGCTGAAAGTGTCAAGGGCTGAGATTTTGGGTGCAAGAACCAAAGATTTTAAGTAAATGAAAAGCATGGAATGCCGATGTAAAAATTGTTAAGGTACAATAAAATCTTATAGTCCTAAGTTTAAATTCAAAGTATTAACAAAGTATTCTTTGTTGTAAAAGAATGAAATACAGTTAAAACATTTTTTTTTCTATCATCCAGGCCTGTAACCTAACTTCACATACTCACAAAAACTGAAATCTTTGTTGAGGCTTACACTCTTCCATTTTCACTGCCCACAGTTATGTACATATTCTTGATCCCTTATAATGTCTGAGCCCTTATTTTTTTTTTAATCTTTTGACCCTCTTTACCCATTTCTTTGACCCCTTCACACCCATTATCTCTGGAAACCACCAGTCTGTTTTCTGTATCTATGAACTTGGTTTTGTTTTGTTTTTGAGATTTCACATGTAAGAGAGACCATATAGTATTTGTCTTTCTTTGACTAATTTCACTTAGCCTAATGCCTTCAAGGTTTATGCATGGTGTTACAAATGTCCAGGTTTCATTTTTCTTATGGTCAAATAGCATTCCATTATATATTTATATATTACAATATTTCTTTATACATTCATCTGTCAATGGACACTTAAGATTTTCCCATATCTTGGTTATTTTAAATAGTGCTACAATGAACATGGGAGTTCATATGTCTTTTCAAGTTAGTGTTTCCATTTTCTTAGGATAAGCACCCAGAAATAGGATTGCTGCATCTAATGGTACTTCTATTTTTAGGTTTTTGAGGAACTTCCATAATGTTTTACATAGTGATTGCTCCAATTTACATTACAACCAGCAGTCCATATCCTTGCCAACACTTATTATTTCTTGCCTTTTTGATAATAGCCATTCAAACAGATATAATTTAATATCACATTATAGTTTTGATTTGCATTTCCCTGATGATTAATGATGTTAAGCATCTTTTCATCTAACTGTTGGCCATCTGTGTCTTTGGAAAAATGTTTGTTTAGATCTTATGCCCACTTTTTAATTGGACTTTTTCTTTTTTCTATTGAATTCTGAGTTCTTTATATAATGTGAATTTTAGCTCCTTATCATATATATAATTTGCAAATTTTTTCTCCCATTTAATGTATTGCTATTTTATTTTGTTGAAAGTTTCCATTGTTGTACAGAAGAGCAGTTAGTTTGAGGTAATCCAACCTGTTTTGGCTTTTGTTCCTTTTGCTTTTGGTATCAGATTTAAAATTCCTCAAGGCCAGTGTCAAGGAGGTTACTGCCTCTGTTTTCTTCTAGGAGATTTATGGTTTCAGATTTTATATTCAAGTCTAATCCATTTTGGGTAAACTTTTGTGCATGGTGTAATATTGTAGTCCAATTTCATTCTTTTGTTAATGTGGCTGTCTAGTTTTCTCTATACCCATTTTGATGAATTTTTTATCATAAATGGATGCTGAATTTTGTCAAATGCTTTTTGATATGCTAATTGATATGATCACATGACTTTTATCTTTCATTCTGTTACTGTGCTGTGTCACATTGACTGATTTGCTGATATTCAGCCAGCCTTGCATTCCTGGAATAAATGCCATTTGCTCATGGTGTATGATTCTTCCAATGTATTTTAAATTCATTTTGCTGATATTTTTTTCAGGATTTTCGTATCTGTGTTCATTAGAGTTATTGGTTTATAATTTGTTTTTCTTGTGGTGATCCTTGTCTGCTTTTGGTTTCAAGGTAATGCTGGCCTTGGAAAATGAGTTTACAAGAGTTCCTTCTTCTATTGTTTGGAAGAGTTTGAGAAGGTTTGATGTCAATTCTTCTTTGAATGTTTTGTAGAATTCACCAGTAAAGCTGTCTGGTACTGAACTTGTGCTTTTTGGAAGGGTTTTGATTGATTACTCATTCAGTCTCCTTGCTAGTAATTGGTCTGTTCAGATTATCTGTTTTATCATAATTCAATCTTGGAAGGTTGCAGGTTTATAGGAACTTATTCATTTCTTCTAGACTGGTTGTTCAATTTGTTGTTTCATTCTTGGAGTAATCTCTTGTAGTCCCTTGTATTTCTGTGGTGTTAGTTGTAGTGTCTCTTTCTTTTATATCTTATTTGTTTGAATCTTCCTTTTTTTTTTTCTCTTCATCAGTCTAGCTAAAGGGTTGACCGTTTTGTTTATCTTGTTTTTTGGCCTCATACACAGCTTGTGAGGTCTTAGTTTTTTGACCAGGGATCGAACCCTTGCATCCTGCAGTGGAAATACAGAGTCCTAAGCACTGGGCTGCCAAGGAATTTCCATTCTGTGTATCTTCTTTAAAGAAACGACTTTTTGATTCATCTTTCCTCTTGTCTATTTACTCTCTGCTTCATTTGTTTCTACTCTAAGCTTTTCTCCTTCCTTCTACTAACTTTGGGCTTTGTTTGTTCTTCTTATTCTCGTTCCATCAGGTGTAAAATTAGGTTGTTTATTTGAGACTTGTTTATTGAACCCGGCATTTATTACTGTGAATTTTCCTTTTAGAACCAGTTTTGCTGCATTCCATAAATTTTGGTGTGTTATATTTTCATTTTCCTTTGTCTCAGGATATTTTTTTATTTCTCTTTTGATGCATTGGTTGGTCAGTAGTTTATTTTTTGATCTCATATTTGTGAATTTTCAAGTTTTCCAGTGTTTTCTAGTTTCATACCATCGTGGTTGGAAAAGTTGTACAATATGATTTCAGTCTTAAATTTACTAAGACTTATTTTGTGGTCTAATATATGATCTATCTTGGAGAATGTTGCATGTGCATTTATTAAGAATATGTATCCTGTTGCTTTTGGATGAATGTTCTATAAACCCACCTGGTTTAATGTGTCATTTGAGGGCTGTGTTTTCTGCATCAATAATCTATCCAATGATGTAAGTGATATTAAAGTCCATTACTAGATTGGGACACCTTCCTGAAGATATTGGTGCTCCATAGTTTAGCAAAGGGAAAGTCCAAAGATGGAGACTGCATCACTGGTTAGTGTTCCAGCACTCTCCTAGATGTGTGTGTTAAATTGGATACATGCCCTTCAGGCTGAGTTTTTATTTTTATTTACCTATTTTTTAAATAACTTACTGAATTCTTTATTTTTGGTTGCACTGCATCTTCATTGTTGCACACAGGCTTTCTCTAGGTGTGGCAAGCAAGGGCTACTCTTTGTTGCAGTGCGTGGGCTTCCCTTGTTGCAGACCACAGGCTCTAGCTGCATGGGCTTCATTAGTTGCGACATGCAGGCTCTAGGGCTCAGGGGCTTCAGTAGTTGTGGCATTCAAGCTCAGTAGTCATGGCTCAGAAGCCCCTAGAGCATGTGGGCTCAGAAGTAGTGGCACAGGGTCTTAGTTGCTCCATGTCATGTGGAATCCTCCTGGACCAAGGATTCAACCCATGTCCCCTGCATTGGCAGGTGGATTCTTAACTACTCTAACACTAGGGAAGTTCTGAGTTTTTAATATAAGCAGGAGTCTCCTTCATTTAAGTCTGGAAACCATAGACTATCTCTTAGCTGGGCCCTGGGGTTCAAGCACATGAGCTCTTTGAGAGGGCTTTCCCAGGTCTCTGTAGTCTTGTGGGTCTCCAGATAGGAACAACAATGGTTTTCAAGGTGTTTTTTTTTTTTAGGGACTCATCGCTCAAGTGTGTGAGATGCCCAATGTGGGTTTCAAAACCTCAGTTGCTCAAGAAGAAACTTCAGGTTTTGAGTTCCTTCTCCATTATGGGTTGCTGCACCAGAAGTGGCAACCCACTCCAGTGTTCTTGCCTGGAGGGAGAATCCCAGGGACAGCAGAACCTGGTGGGCTGCCGTATATGGGGTCGCACGGAGTCGGGCATGACTGAAGCGACTTAGCAGCAGCAGTAGGCTTCATGGTGGGATTGCATCCCAGTCTCTTGCACCCACTTTGATATGGTTTTCTTGTTTGCCCATTGTGTAGTCATCATTCACCCAGGCCATGGGGCTTATTTGACAGGAAATTCTTGTATATAAAGCTGTAGACTTACTGTGTCTGAGAGAGGAGGTGAGTTTGGGATTTTCTTATGTCCCCATTTTGAACTGAGACTTTTGTTTAACATTTTGAAAAGATTTATAATCTCTTGCAATAACAAGCCTGCAAAAATCTCTTTTAAAAATTTAACTGTCATTAATACTAGCACATTGTAAATCATTCACGTGGTTGAAAAAATGTATAGAGAAAAAAATTCTCCCATCCTAGACTACAATTCCCTAGTCACTTTCAGTTCGGTTCAGTCACTCAATTGTGTCAGACTCTTTGCAACCCCGTGAACTGCAGCACACCAGGCTTCCCATCCTTCACCAACTCCCGGAGCTTGCTCAAACTCATGTACGTCAAGTCCATGATGCATACAACCATCTCATCCTCTATTGTCCCCTTCTCCTGCTCTCAATCTTTCCCAGCATCAGGATTTTTTCAAGTGAGTCAGTTCTTCACATCAGGTGGCCAGAATATTGGAGCTTCAGCTTTAGCATCAGTTCTTTAAATGAATATTCCAGACTGATTTCCTTTAGGATGGACTGTTTTGATCTCTGTGCTGTCCAAGGGACTCTCAAGAGTCTTCTCCAACACCACAATTCAAAAGCATCAATTCTTTGGTGCTCAGCTTTCTTTACGGTTAAACTCACATCTGTGCATGACTACTGGAAAAACCATAGCTTTGACTAGATGGACATTTGTCGGTAATGTCTCTGCTTTTTAATATGCTGTCTAGATTTGTTATAGCTTTTTATCCAAGGAGCAATCGTCTTTTAATTTCACGGCTGCAGTCACCATCTGCAGTGATTTTGGAGCCTAAGAAAATAAAGTCTGTCACTGTTTCCATTGTTTCCCCATCTATGTGCATGGAGTGATGGGACTGAATGCCATAATCTGTTTTCTGAATGTTGAGTTCTAAGCCAGCTTTTTCACTCTCCTCTTTCTCTTTCATCAAGAGGCTTTCTGTTCCTCTTTGCTTTCTGCCATAAGGGTGGTGTCATCTGCATATCTGAAGTTATTGATATTTCTCCCTGAAATCTTGATTCCTGCTTGTGCTTCATGCAGCCTGGCATTTCGTATGATGTTCTCTGTGTATAAGTTAAATAAGCAAGGTGACAATATACATCCTTGATGTACTTCTTTCCCATTTGGAACCAGTCCTTTGTTCCATGTCCAGTTCTTTGGGAACTTGTCCTGTGGTCACTGTTGAGTTTTCCAAATTTGCTGCTTCTTGACCTGCATAAAAGATTTCTCAGAACTTGACTTCGGAAAGTCTAGAAGGTGGTAACTCCGTCCACAGTTCTTCAGGCACTCTATATCAGATCTAATCCTTTGAATCTATTTGTCACTTCCACTGTTTAATTATTAGGGGGTTTGATTTAGGTCATACCTGAATATTCTAGTGGTTTTCCCTACTTTCTTCAATTTAAGTCTGTATTTTGCAGTAAGGAGTTCATGATCTGAGTCTGGTCTTGTTTTTGCTGCCTGTATAGAACTTCTCCATCTTCGGCTGCAAAGAATATAATCGATCTGATTTCGGTATTGACCATCTGGTGACGTCCATGCATAGAGTCATCTCGTGTTGCTGGAAAAGGGTGTTTGCTATGACCAGTGCATTCTCTTGGTGAAAGTCTGTTAGCCTTTGCCCTGCTTCATTTTGTACTCTACAGCCAAACTTGCCTGTTAGTCCCTTTACTTAGAAGGAAGCACAGTTACCAGTTTCTTATATGTTTTTTCAGAAATATTCTGAGCATGCGTTAATAAAAATATATTCCCCCGCCCCTCCTGTGTTTTTTAAGTGTCGGAAGTTTACTTGTTAAAATTGAAATTAGATTGTTGAGGAAATTATGAATGCACCTGATGTTCTAAATCTTTTCCAAATCCCCAAGCAGTGGATCCCCAGGGTATTTTGTGGGCCAATAAGCCAAAGATAAGAAGGTTCCAGAATTTTATTTCCATTTGCTTGTGTGTCATTGATTGACCTTCCTTCTTTCAGAAAGTTTCATTTACCTGTATTTTTTTGTTCTTTTTGTTTTTATTTTTAATTGGAGGATAATTGCTTATCAATGTTGTATTAGTTTCTGCTGTACAACAACATGAATCGGCTTAGCCCTTATTTCTTTGTCACACAAGATTTTGCTATTTCTAGTCTTCCCCACTTTACTTTTTTCATTTAGCAAATTAGCTAGTGTAAATCTACTTCATTATTTTGTAACAGTTGCATGGTATTCTGTTAGAGGGATGTACCATAATTTATCAGTTTCTTACCAATAAAATTTTTTGTTTTTAAAAGTCTTTGCAGTTAATGTGTTTAATATTCTTTACATGTATCTTTACCTACACATGTGATATGGTTACATTTAAGACTTTTGAACAGGAGAGTGATAACAGTTAATAAACAGAATTAGGGTGACCAAGACAAAAATACTTTTACTTGTTTTTCATAAACTATTTCCCTTTTGTTCTTTAATCAGGGTTGTTTTCCCTGTTAGATGAACTGTAATTCTTCCCCATTGAAAGGGAATTTTTACTCTAGTTTATCAGTCATGTAGTACTTGGGATCTTTCTTTCCTTCGCCTCTGAGTTTTTGTAGATATTTTGCATTGAGTTACTTGATTCCCATTTTTTACCCTTCTTTATTTTCTCAATCTGTTATTCATCTGCCTCAGTTACTATACAGAAATGTCTTAGAAATTTCAGGCAATTGTAATTGTGTTTCTGAATTAAGCTAAGATTTAGGCCATTTTGCTTGTTCTTTGGGGTCCCTTGCATTTGTAGGTAAAAGGATCAATTAATCAGATGTTGCCTCTCTTTATTTGTTTTTATTCTTCTAACATTTTTATCCTTTTTAGAAATCTCCAATCTCATCAATATTTAAATTCACAGACTCTACCTAAAATTTAGTTGATCTGTATATGTTAAATGTGGCTCAAATATTCCTTTAATATTCTTTTATATCTAGTATCTTAGATTAGCCTCTTTCTCTAGGATATCTCATTGGATATCTCAAGGAATACTTAATCCTTTGGGTGGAAAAGAATACTCTCTGAATAGATATTTACTGAGCAGTGTGAAAATCAGTGCTTTACTCTTGGATGATTTTCTCATCATCAATACTCTTGAGGTATAAGTAAGGTAAGAGTTAATCTCTAAAGGTTTAATAGTAATCTGTACTTTAGAATGACAGATATTCAAAGACAGAAGTAAGGCAAAGTGGTAGGGAGGCTGAGGAAAATGAGAAACTAAATTGTTAAATATTTTAATGCAATGTGAAGTTGATAAAACTCTGATAAGACTTGAGGGCTAGTCTAGTTCAATGCCATCATTTTTCTGATAAGGAAAATATTATTTAGAGGTATTGTCAGAGACTTGCTCCAACTCACAGGCTGCACCCAGAGCACCTGATTGCCCCCCTACTTTTGTTTGGGGATGTAATTGCTTGACTGTTTACAATAGTAGTTAAAATGTGTCAGACAGCAAAGGAAATTTTTTTCAGTTATTAATGCAATAGCCTTTAAGAAACATTAATTGGTGGAAAATTGCTTTACCATATTGTGTTAGTTTCTGCCATACAGCAATACATATCAGTCATAATTATATATGTATTCCCTCCTTCTTGAGTCTTCTTCCCAGCACCCCATCCTTCCCTTCTAGGTCATCACAAAGCACCAGGCTGGTCTCTCTGTGTCATATAGAAATTTCACACTAAGTATCTGTTTTATCCATGATAGTGTATATATTGTCAGTGCTACTTTCTCAGTTTATCCCACCCTCACCTTCCCCTCACTGTGTTCACAAGTCCATTCTCTGCTAGGTTCATGAGTACCGTTTTTCTGGATTCCATATATATGTGTTAATACCAGATATTTGTTCTTCTCTTTCCAGCAAAGGGAATTGATCCCTTTTATATATTCATATTTTAAAGCACAATATATTATACTCAATGACTTGAAATAACTATTTCTGAAAATGTAGGTAAATAAAAATTTTTATAAGTAGAATCATTTTGTTTCAGATATATTCAGAAAATAATTTTGTTTGTTGTCAAATAAGGTATTTCTGTGTCATCTATTTCTCTGTAGCCTTTTACAGAAAAATTTTTGTTTGTTGCTTTTTCTTTCTATTTAATATTTTGAAGTATTGTTTATCCAAATGTTCAGTTTCCTGTAAGTTATTTTTTACGTAGTTATACAAAAACATTTGTCAGAACTTTGAGAAAAGAATTGATATATAGCAGCACTGCTGTTAGTGATCCTGCTAAAGCAAAAGAAGCAGCATAGTAACCTGTCTCCTGATATCTTCTTAACTGTTGTTTTTCTTATGAGGTTATATTGTAAAGAAAAGGGAGGATTCACCAAATCTACTTTTGTGCTTTGAATTCCCATAGAGAGCTTTTGGTATTACTGGTAAAGATTCAAGACACTCTAGGAAAACTCCTTGCAGGAGAAATATGTTTGTTCATATGTCTGCTTTCTGAGTCTTCAGTCTCTTCTACAGCCATACTGTTAAAGGATTCATGCAGGTGAAGCACAGGGCAGCTGATCATGTTTACATTTGGTAGCCAACTTGTCTTGCCCTTCCCTATTTACACCTGTTCAGGTTTACACCTAGCAGCTGTCAGTGTTCATAAGCTCTATGATTACACAAAAAGAAACATTTGATCAGTATTATTACTGATCAGTGAATTCTTTTGGCATATATAAAATAGTACAGGAAAGAAATTATGGAAATTCTGATTTTTGTCTGTTCTCAGAATTGTTACAGTAAATATCATCTCAGTAAAATACAGTAAATTCAGTTATCCAGTGTGAGTGAACATTATATGTGTTAATTGTGTATTATTCATGCTCAGTTTTAAACAATTAGGACAAAATGTAAAATAATAAACTCTGGTGAGTAAAGTGAAAGTTTCTCAGTTGTATCTGACTCTTTGCAACCCAATGGACTATTCTCTGGCCATAGAATTCTCCAGGCCAGAGTAGTGGAGCTGGTGGCCGTTCCTTTCTCCAGGGGATCGTCCCAACCCAGGTATTGAACCCAGGTCTTCCACATTGCAGGTGGATTCTTTACCATCTGAGCCACCTCTGGAAGTATGCTGATAAAGATGGGCTGAATATAATTTTTTATCATTTATTGTAGTGGTGATAAATCAGCTTGAAGTATCTTATAATAATTATAAAAAATTACTACTTAACAAAAAGTTCGGTTGATTGAATTCCAAGTAATACAGTTTTTGATACTTCAGATCAGAATTTCTCGACCTTAGCACTGCTAACATTTTGGGCCAGGTAATTACCTCTGTGTGGGAATGTCCTGTGAATTATCTGATGTTTAGCAGAAACAGTGGAAACAATGGCAGACTTTACTTTTTAGGGCTCCAAAATCACTGAAGATGGTGACTGCAGCCATGAAATTAAAAGACGCTTACTCCTTGGAAGAAAAGTTATGACCAATCTAGATAGCACATTAAAAAGTAGAGACATTACTTTGCCAACAAAGGTCCGTCTAGTCAAGGCTATGGTTTTTCCAGTAGTCATGTATAGATGTGAGAGTTGGACTATAAAGAAAGCTGACCGCCAAAGAATTGATACTTTTGAACTGTGGTGTTGGAAAAGACCCTTGGGAGTCCCTTGGACTGCAAGGAGATCCAACCAGTCCATCCCAAAGGAAATCAGTCCTGGGCGTTCATTGGAAGGACTGATGTTGAAGCTGAAACTCCAATACTTTGGCCACCTGATGTGAAGAACTGACTCATTTGAAAAGATCCTGATGCTGGGAAAGATTGAAGGTGGAGGAGAAGGGGACGACAGAGGATGAGATGGTTGGATGGCATCACCGACTCAATGGACATGAGTTTGAGTAAACTCCAGGAGTTGGTGATGGACAGGGAAGCCTGGTGTGGTGCAGTCCATGGGGTTGCAAAGAGTCGAACACAACTTAGTGACTGAACTGAGTAACTGACTGAGCAGCATCCCTGCCTAGTGATATCAGTAGCACTCTTGATTATGACAACCAAAAATGTCTCTTAAGCATTGTCAAGTGTTTCTTAATAGATGAGGGGTATCACAGTGTCACCCTTGCCTGGGAGCTACTGTTTTAGACTGTGGGAAAGATCTCTGATGGATCTAATCATTTAGAATTGTTTCATCATCTTCTGGGCATTTTTTTTTCTCTGTTCACATCAACTTTTTTTTTTTTTTTTACTATAGTGTTACATGTTAATTTTCAATTGTAGTAATCTTTACCTTACCTGGTTAACTTTGTTATACATTAGAAAACATCCTCTCATAAATGGCCTTAAACTAAAAGACATACCTGCTAATTGATATTCTCCTATAGTTGAGCGTGTTGTGGTGGGGGTCATGTTAGTACAGTCTATTATTATGTCTGGGCCGTTTTTGGCCACAAAGGATTGCTTGGATAGTGTTAGTTTAGAACCTGAGATGAAGGTAGTTTTCTTAACACAGAGAGTCAGAATGAGAGGCCATTATAGGAGTGTAAGTATCAGATCCGGATGCTCTGGCCACAGCTGAAATCTGGAAATGGATGGTTTTTGGATACCACTTTTATTTTAATGAACATATTTTTCTAAAATGGTTTGAATAAATGGATTTCTGCCAAGTTTTATGTAGTAGCTTGAATAATGAATAATAACTTGTGATCATAGGGTGAATTTTTTCAACTGAAAATTAATGTTAATTTTCAACTATATTTGTACTTCAGCCTATTTTGAAAGTTTAAAACACCTTACCATTTGTCTATACAGTTATGCAATTGTGAGGCATTTATTTTTAATTTTTATCATAATGTATCTGGCTAAATGTAAAACATGCCATCTATTTATAATAATATAAATACATGTGACTCAGAAATATTTACTTGAAATGAATAATCTAAAAATACCTTTTACTGCCACACATACCCATAGATAATTATGTCTATCACATTATATCTATCACTTATTAAAAACAATTGTTGACAATTATTGAATGCTAGGTATTCAGAACTTTCCATGCATTATCTCATTTAATCCTTCCAATTACACCTTCATACTACTCATGAGGGAATAGAAAAGTTCATTGAAGTTACATAATTTGTACAATGTCACAGCCGATGAGGTTCAGATACAGTTTTTAAACCCAGATAACATCTATTATCAAATATCTTGCTGATACAATGTAATCGCTATCTTCATTCCTTTTAGGTTTAGGTTCACTCTCATCAATCCCAATGCATATATATATATAAATACTTGCTATATGCCAGACTTTGTTTTCTTTACTTTTTATTTTGAAATTATTTGACTTAAAAAACAGTTGAAAAACAAATACAGAGTGTTCATCTGTATTTCTTACCCACCTTTCCCTAATTTTATTAATTTAGATAACTATAGTACAATTATTAAAATTATAAAATCAGAAAATTTATATTGGTACAATACTATTAATCATAAACTACATGTCTTATATGAATTTTACCAGTTTTTCTATTAACGTCCTTTTTCTGTTTTAAAATTCAATCTGAAAAAATAAAAAAACAGTCTGATACCACATTACATTTAATTGTTTTATCTCCTTAGTCTTCAACCTATGGCATTTCCTCAGTCTTTCATTGTCTTTCATGATCTTGATACTTGATGAATGCTAGTCAATTATGTATATGATCTCTCAATTTGGGTTTGTCTGATGTCTTCTCATGATTCAGCAGAGGTTATATGTTTTGGGCAAGAATACCACAGAAGTGATATGCTCTTCTAAGGGCATCAGAGTATACATGATATTGATACGTTTTATTATTGGTGATTTAGTTTCTTTACTGTGAAGTTACTATTTTGCCCTTTTTAAGTTAGTAACTATCTCAAGGATATACTTTTGAGATTATGCAAATATCTTGTTTCTCTTCAGACTTATCTACTGCTTTTAGCATCCTTTGGTGCACATGTATTTTAAACTTTCTTCTTTGAGCAGTTCTTAAAGTTTGGGAAGCCAATGATTGTTTTTTGGATCATTCACTATTACAGAGATATTGCCTTCCTCCTCTTTAACTTTCAAGTTGATGGCTAGGATCCTTTCCAGTTTTGCTTCTGTTCAGCAAGGGACAATAGTAAATAAAATCTGAATTCAATAATATTTAACTTAAAAAGGAAAACTTGAAAAGCCAGTCCTTGTTAATTCAAGCATATAACTTAAAATCTTCTGTCTAGGGTAACCAAGGCTAGAGTGAATTTGTTGAATTTCTTTAAAATGAAAAGAAATATATCTATAAGATAAACGTGGAATAGTTGGCCAAATTTTGGGTTACTGAAACTAAGAAATAACCTATTAAAACATGAGAAAAAAAATTTTTTTTACCTTAAGCCAGTATTCTTCTCTTCACGTATGAGAAGAATACTCAGCCACCTAGGAGATCATACTGGCTAGAAGCATTGGAGAAGGAAACGGCAACCCACTCCAGTGTTCTTGCCTGGAGAATCCCAGCGACGGGGGAGCCCGGTGGGCTGCCGTCTATGGGGTCGCACAGAGTCGGACACGACTGAAGCGACTTAGCAGCAGCAGCAGCAGCAGAGGTATATATCTAAAATTAAAAGAGTTGAAATAAAATAATACATGAATAATGTATATAATAGAACTTCTAAGGCAAATGACTACTTAAGCATGTTTTTTAAACAAGAGATAAATTTTTCACGGGTTTTCCTGGTGACTCAATGGTAAAACAATCAGCCTGTCAATGTAGGAGAGTCAGGTTTGATCCCTGGGTCAGGAAGATCCCCTGGAGGAGGAAATGGCAATCCACTCCGGTCTTCTTGCCTGGAGAATCCCGTGGACAGAGGGCCCTGGCGAGCTATGGTCCATAGGGTTGCAGGGAGTCGGGCACAACCGAGCAATTGAGCACAGAAACTTTTCCCACTTGAATGAACGGGAATAGAAGAGAAACTTGCACTTTCACTGAAACTGAACAAGAGCCCAGCCTCATGCTGCGAGCTCTGGTTCCGCTCCTGCGTACAACCAGGTTTCAACTCTATTTCATTTTTGAACAGTGTTATGAAAAGAAACTATTTGTGCTTTAATTCTATAGAATAGAGTCACAAAAGTGGATCGGGAGATTCAAATATTAATATACTATATTTTTTATTTTAATAAATATTTTCAGGAAGAGTGATCTAAATGAGCAATATGTAAGAGGTTGCTGATTATGCCTTCTGGGTATTCCTTGGTTTAGTCTTGAGTGAAGTTACATCAACAGAAAGATATATGCCTAGAGCTCATAAGCTATTATCCCATGACAAGTAATGACTTTTATTCATTGAGCTCTTATATGCCAGGTACTCAGCTAAAGTGCTTATCTATTTTATGTCTCAAATTACTTTTGCTGTAGAGTACAAAGGGAATTTTAAAAACAAACCCTTTCATTATTTTTTAAAAATAATGCATTTACAAACTTCTAGGTATAAAGTGAATGAGTCACAAGAATGAAATGTACAGCATGGGGAATATAATCAATAATATTGTAATATCTTTGTATGATGACAGGTGATAACTAGACTTACGATTGTGTGATCATTTTGTAATATATAGAAATATTGAATCACTATGTCACATACCTTGACTTGTTGGTGAAGATAGTTTCTAGAGGAAGTTATCAGCCATGTACCTTGCTGTCAAACAGCCATATGTCTCAAAGCTTATTAGTAACTGATGCCCTAAAACTTACCTTTTAAGCATTAGTTCCATGTAGCCATCAGAACCAACTATGCCTTTCCATATTGAATGCTGATAAAGAGAAAGAAAAAATATTTATGAGCCTACTATTTATTAGTCACTTCAGTTCAGTTGCTAAGTCATGTCTGACTCTTTGCAACCCCATGAACTGCAGCACGCCAGGCCTCCCTGTTCATCACCAGCTCCTGGAGTGCACTCAAACTCATGTCCATTGAGTCGGTGATACCATCCAACCATCTCATCCTCTGTCGTCCCCTTCTCCTCCCGCCCTCAATCTTTCCCAGCATCAGGGTCTTTTCAAATGAGTCAGTTCTTCACATCAGGTGGCCAAAGTATTGGAGTTTCAGCTTCAACATCAGTCCTTCCAATGAACGCCCAGGACTGATTTCCTTTGGGATGGACTGGTTGGATCTCCTTGCAGTCCAAGGGACTCTCAAGAGTCTTCTCCAACACCACAGTTCAAAAGCATCAGTTCTTCGGCACTCAGCTTTCTTTATAGCCCAACTCTTACATCCATACATGACTACTGGAAAAACCATAGCTTTGGCTAGATGGACCTTTGCTGGCAAAATAACATCTCTGCTTTTTAATAAGCTGTCTAGATTGGTCATAACTTTTCTTCCAAGGAGTAAGCATCTTTTAATATCATGGCTGCAATCACCATCTGCAGTGATTTTGGAGCTCCCCAAAGTAAAGTCTGCCACTGTTTCCGCTGTTTCCCCATCTAATTGCCATGAACTGATGGGACCGGATGCCATGATCTTAGTTTTCTGAATGTAGAGCTTTAAGCCAACTTTTTCACTCCCCTCTTTACTTTCATTTAAGAGGCTCTTTAGTGCTTCACTTTCTACCATAAGGGTGGTGTCATCTGCATGTCTGAGGTTATTGATATTTCTCCCAGCAATCTTGATTCCAACTTGTGCTTCATCCAGTCCAGCGTTTCTCATCATATACTCTGAATATAAGTTAGATAAGCAGGGTGACAGCATACAGCCTTGACATACTCCTTTCCCAATTTGGAACCACTCTGTTGTTCCATGTCCAGTTCTAACTGTTGCTTCTTGACCTACATACAGTTTTCTCAGCAGACAGGTCAGGTGGTCTGGTATTTCCATCTCTTAAAGAATTTTCCACAGTTTGTTGTGATCCACATAGTCAAAGGCTTTGGCGTAGTCAATGAAGCAGAAGTAGATTTTTTTCTGGAACTCTGTTGCTTTTTTGATGATCAAACGGATGTTAGCAATTTAATTTCTGATTCCTCTGCCTTTTCTAAATCTAGCTTGAAATCTGGAAGTTCACAGTTTATGTACTGTTGAAGCCTGGCTTGGAGAATTTTGAGCATTACTTTGCTAATGTGTGAGATGAGTGCAGTTGTGTGGTAGTTTGAGCATTCTTTGGCATTGACTTTCTTTGGGACTGAAATGAAAACTGACCTTTTCTAGTCCTGTGATCACTGCCGAGTTTTCCAAATTTGCTGGCATATTGAGTGCAGCACTTTCAACAGTATCATCTTTTAGGTACTCACTCCACTAGCCTTGTTCGTAGTGATACCTACTAGTTATAGCAGTACCATTTTCTATGGAGGTGATTGACAGCAATGTCAGAATATAAAGAGAAGTTTTTGAATTGTGTATGACTGGAAAACTTACTGAAATTGCCTGATTAATGATGCTATTGTGTCAACCTGAGATTTCTTTTACCCTATGTATATATCTTAGAAAAATCATATACATACCATATGGATTCAATAATTTAAACGTTATTCTTGCATTATTTTATTTGGCCAATGTTTTATTTTACCTTTCTAAATTTAAATATACTTGATTTGCAATGTTGTGTTAATTTCTGCTGTACAGCAAAATGATTCAGTTATATATGTGTATTTCTTTTTCATGTTCTTTTCCTTTATAGTTTATTATAGGATATTGAATATAGTTCTTTATGCTTTGCAGTAGGACCTTGTTGTTTATCCATTACACATCTATATATGCATGTATAATATATATGTTTATATGTAATAGTTTGCATTATGTATTTGTATGTGTGTATATGTATGTGTATTTATATAATAGTTTGTATCTCCCAATCACAAACTCCCAACTAATCCTTCCCATTCACCTCCAACCCTTGGCAACCAGAAGAATATTCATGTCTGTGAGTCTGTTTGAGTTTTGTAGATATGTTCATGTATGTCGTATTTTAGATTCTACATATTAGTGATATCACCTGATATTTGTCTTTCTCTGTCTGATTTACTTCACTTAGTATGATAATGTCTAGGTCCATCCATGTTTCTGCAAATGGAATTATTTCATTCTTTTTATGGCTGAGTTTTATTCCATTGTGTGGCATACTTTAATCACCTGTTGATAGACATTTAGGTTGTTTCCATGTCTTGGCTATTGGTTTTGTGCTAGTATGAACACAGTGGTGCTTGTATCTTTTCAAATTATAGTTTTGTCTGGATATACATCCAGGACTGGGATTGCTGGAATCATATGGCAACTCTGTTTTCAGTTGTATGAATAACCTCTGGACTATTTTTCTTAGAGGCTGTACTAATTTACATTTCCACCAGCAGTATTGGAAAGTTCCCTTTTATCCAGATACTCTCCAGCATTTGTTATTTGCAGACTTTTAATGATGCCATTCTGACTGGTGTGAGGTAGTACCTGATTGTAGTTTTGATACGCATCCCTCTAATAATTAGCAATGATGAGCATCTTTTCACATGTTAATTGACCGATAGTTTTAAATGAAATCAAATTATTTTTTTAGAAAATATGTAGTAATTATGTAAATCGGCTATAGAATTCCATACAAAAATCTTTCTATGGTTAGATTTTTTAAATAATAAAAGTTCACACATGGTTGATGTGTGAATAATATTTTTTTTTTGCCTCTTCCTGTATATGTGTACTCATTTAAGCAACTGTGAACTTCACAGTTTCCTTGCTTAATTGTGATATTAGTGTATGCAGAGTATTAAAATGACCATAACCTATTCTAGATTTTTAAAAAATTAAGATATAACTGACATATAACATTATATTAGTTTCATGTGTACATATAATGATTCAATATTTGTATCAGTGTGAAATGAACACCATGGTAAGTTGAGTTAATATCCTTACCACACAGTTATAAATATTTTTCCATGTGATGAGAACTTTTAAGATCTATTTTCTTCTTGCTGTTGTTCAGTTGCCCACGTTGTGGCAATGCCTTGTGACCCCATGGACTGTAGCAGTCCCCATCCCTGTCCCTTACCATCTCCTGGAGTTTTCCCAAGTTCATGTCCATTGCATCGATGATGCCATCCAGCCATGTCATCCACTGATGCCCTCTTCTCCTTTTGCCCTAAATTTTTGCCAGCATCAGGGACTTTTCTAGTGAGTCAGCTGTTTGCATCTGGTGACCAAAATACTGGAGCTATAGCTTCAGAATCAGTCCTTCCAATGAGTATTCAGAGTTGATTTCCCTTAAGATTGACTGGTTTGACCTCCCTGCTGTCCAGGGGACTTCCAGGTATCTTCTCCAACACCACAGTTCAAAGGCATCAATTCTTTGGCATTCTGCCCTCTTTACAGTCCAGCTCTCACAACCGTACATGACCACTGGGAAGACTATAAGCTCGACTATACGGACCTTTGTTGGCAGAGTTATGTCTCTGCTTTTCAACACGCTGTCTAGGTTCATCATAGCTTTCCTGCTGAGAAGCAGTCGCCTTCTGATTTCATGGCTGCCGACACCATCCACAGTGATTTTAGAGCCCAAGAAGAGGAAATCTGACGCTGCTTCCAACTTTTCCCTTTCTATTTGCCAAGAAATAATGGGACTGGATGCCATGATCTAAGTTTTTCTAAAATTGAGTTTTAAGCCAGCTCTTGCACTCTCCTTCACTCTCATCAAGAGGCTGTTTAGTTCCTCTTTGCTTTTTGCCATTAGAATGGTATCATCTGCATATCTGAGGTTGTTTCTCCTCTATTTTCTTAGCAACTCAAATGTACAATAAAATATGATTGAGAATAGTCCCTATGCAGTCCATTACATCCTATGACATACTTGTTTTATAATTGTAAGTTCTTAACTTTTGACTCCTTCATTCATTTCCAGTCTAGATTTTAATATCAACATAAACTATTATAATAAGATCAATGTAAATAGTACCCAAAATAGCTAAACAAGTTAATAAAAATGTCAAGTCATTATAAATGGATCATACTAAAGCCATTTTGAGACCATAGTTCAAACTAGACTCTAGGATAAACTCTAAAATGTATTTGTGTTTTTGGGAGGACTCACTGTATTGGGGATTACCAGATCAGATTCATGGATGCTTAAGACCTAGAAGTATGTTGCTATTTGGGTTTAGAAGACAGGGTTACATTTCACTATAATTTGGTCATATTTTCTTGATTCATTAAGCTAATAGGAGTATTATGCTGTAAGTGAATAAATGAGGTGATTTAAGAAGAATGAAAAGTTAATATGCTTATTTTCCCAAGATTATGGCAACTCATAGTTGTATGAAGTTACTGTATTCAAATGACTAATTTTTTTATATAAGAATACTCTACAAGTGTTTCGGTTTCTTATGCTTGGTATTAAGCTTACCTTATAAACTAGTATTTTAATTTACATTGTTTTTATTTACTCTAGATTTTATCTTTCTGAGGAACATGTATTTCTATCTAAACTTATTTTCATATTTTAAAAAAGTACTCCTAGAAGGTTGACTTATTTTAAATATATTTAATTCTTTTGCATAATTCTACTGCTTAATACTGAAAATTAACATTTGCCTCCTTCCCATAGATATGGAGTCCGGAGAAAGGTTACCATCCTCAACAGCCTCCTCTACTACACCAACTTCATCCTCTATACCTTCTGTGGCTTCACCAGTTTCAAAAGGCGGCCTTTCCACTGGAGCTGCTTCACTTAGCTCTACAATCAACCCATGTGGTGAATACTCTTTATTAACTCAATTTTAGCATGCCATCCTTTTACTAGTTTGCATTCATAGTGTTTTATTGAACTTTGAATAAAATGTTTTCTTTACCTCCTTTGGCCTGTTGCTAGGTTAAACTTGTAGTCGCTGTTTTTCTGGATTTTGTCAGCACACTGGAGTAGCAGTGCTTATTCCATGTTCTCTGTGATTTTTAGAAGCTCTTTTTAAGAGTTTCATTATAATATCTTACTTGGACTGTTTTAATTAATAAATTAATACATGAAAAATCTTTTAAAACAATAGGCTCATGAGAAAGTAAAGAAATATAAGAGAAACCTGGATGGTAAGAATGGTAATATTAGGTCTCAATGCCATGGACCTCTTTGCCCTAAATTTGCTTCCAGTATTTTAAATGACCTTCACCAAACCTCAACTACCCTAGTTCATAAGATACATACTAAAACATATCATTTATTTGATGGAAAATATTTTTAAAGCTTTAAATATTTTGAAAAATATTTAAAGATATTTGACAAGTTTTTCTTAAACATGAGCAAAGGTTATATTGCTAAAGGAATTTTATTTCAGAAATGAAAATAGCCTCAATTTTAGTTTTATGTAAAAGGTATTTTTCACCCTTCAAAATCACTTGTTGCCCAAAAATGTTTGGATATTAAGTAGAATACATTCTCTTTTTTGTTTTTTAACCTAAAGTTGATCAACTCTTTCCTTTATCACTAGGAAAATTTTTAATCTTATATATGTAATTATTTATAGATTATTTCATGTGTATAAGCATTAGAACTAAATGATATTTAACTTTTTCAAAATTAGTTTATAATTTTGGGTGAATAAAATACATCAATATGGAATGTTTGCTGACAGAATACCTTCGCAAATTGTCAAATATATATTTGTTGAATTATCTGATTTTTTTCCAGTCAGTGGTATGACAAGGATTTTGTTTCGTCATTCTATCAGAACAACTTTCTAACATCTTCTTAAAAATTGTGAAGTGACTAAAACAATATAACATTACATTGAAAAAGTAAATGAATAAAATTCCAGTTCTCCTGAACCCTGTACAGTCTAGGTTATTTAGCAACTTCCACATTTCCCTTGTGTATAAAATGATGGCTATATGTAAAATAATGAATGTTGTGATATGCAGTGTTCAAAAATAGTGGTACCACAATTGGCATTTTACCTTAAGTTTCTTTGTCTGAATGATAACATATAGCTGTACTTTTGTAATTATTCTTTCATGTTTTTTTATAACTCTTCTCCTTTCCTTTGTTGTCAACTCCTTTCTTTGTGTTCTTCCAATCTGCTGTCTTACTTTGTGTTTACTTGTGAGTTAATATTTAAAATATATAATGTTTCTAGGGAAATGTCCTTTTTTCAGTGTTGAAGTTTTCAGTCCTTGAGTGCAGAGCCTTGAGTTTTTTGGACACTTTGCTGTCAGCTATTTCTCATGTAGCTTTCTGAATTAGTGGCATTTGAATTGCTTACAATTCTGAGTAGTCACACATTGAATGCTATTTTTTTGGTAATGGTAGTTGGGAGTTGCAGAAAGGCAGAGTATGCTCAGTTATTGAATAACATTAGAAATTTCCTCATCTATAAAGGATTTAATTTTTATCATTTATTTGCCAGTAGAATATCTTGTAGAGTTTTTATGTGCAGATGCTTGCATTGAATGAAGCTATAATTTATTTCTGTATTTATTCTGGGATATATCACTTATTAATTAACACAGTATACTTTTAGTACCTACAGCATGAGTTTTTTTCACTTTCTAAGAAAAATTTTTTTTCTATTTTTAACTTTCACTGTGTTGTGGTTTATTTTTAAACTAGAGCCTTATAATGTGTGGGAAATGCTCAGTTGTCCTACATAATTCAATTTATCAAATCTTCCTGTCTTCTCTTATCTGTTTGTTATTTTTGGCCTATTCAGTGTCTGATAATTCTCTCCTTTTAAAAGTAAAAGTATAAAGTGATAATGGGCCTGTCTTCTTTATCTTAAACAGTTTGAATTTCCTCCATGTTCTTGATTTATAGAGACAACAAAACAGAATTTTCATGTTTAAAATGTCAATACCTCACCAGTTCTTTAATGGTCCCTTTGAGGACATTGTTGTTTTAAATGGTTCTTTTAATTGGCCTTTCTCTGTCATCTTCATTAATGATATGTCTATAGGAATTCCTGTGAGTTACAAAGGATTTAATTCAAACCTGCTTTCAAAGTTTGAATAATCAACTAATTTCTTTTAAATCAACATCTTGTCAGGGTCTTTGATTATACATACCTACAAGTTGCTGCTGCTACTGCTACTGCTAAGTCGCTTCAGTCATGTCCGGCTCTGTGCGACCCCATAGACGGCAGGCCACCAGGCTCCGCCATCCCTAGGATTCTCCAGGCAAGAATACTGGAGTGGGTTGCCATTTCCTTCTCCAGTGCATGAAAGGGAAAAGTGAAAGTGAAGTTGCTCAGTCATGTCCAACTCTCAGCGACCCCATGGACTGTAGCCTACCAGGCTCCTCCATCCATGGGCTTTTCCAGGCAAGAGTACTGGAGTGGGGTGCCATTGTTAGCCTATTACTATTATGATGCTGGCAGAAGACTTGAGACTCCTTGGTCAGAGATCTTATGACTATGGCATAGCAAATAGTCATGTTGGCATTGATTCCCCAGGTATCCCAAGTCCCACAGGGGCTACAGGGAGAGACTTAGTTGAATTTTACACATTTAGTGGATTTGTGTCACAGCTAAGGAATGCTTAGTTTAGCAACCTGCTGCTTTTGTAGTAAATAAAACCACACCCACTCTTTGTCTGGAAGGAAACGTCACCTCATCCATCAAGATTACTCACTGCAGTCCTGAGAAACTGCCCAATTTTAAAGAGTGGTCAAGACCTTGCATTCTTGGCATACCCAGCAACAACATGCAGGGACCATGAAGGACTGTCTCTCACAACACACCTTTAATTTTATTGCAATAACTTGGATAGAAAATTACACTGCAACAAAGATTGATTAATCTAAGGCTATCTGCATGTAGTGGGTCTTACTGGTCATATCAGAAGCTATATTTCTCTTCCCTTTAAAATATAATTAAAAAAAAACTTGCCTACTTCTAAACAATAATATGGGATAGCTTTCAATAAATACATTGGCACAATAAACAAAACAATTAACCAAAATATCAAAAGATAGACTTTAAAAAGTATAAAAATATTAGCTGGAGGAAGCCACAGACATTGGACAAAAAGCTAGCTGCTAAGATAAAAAAAAAAAAAAATAGTGGGCTACGTAGCTCACATACTAGTGCTAGTGAATGTACCAGTTCCTCAGAGAAAAACAAATCTTTACTTCACCTGAGTGGTTTGGGGTATATATTACCAGAACCTTGGTATAAAAGACCATGGGATACACAGTATCCTATATGCCAGTTTTATAGGTATTCAAACATTATTTCCCATATTATCTGAACAAAAGCTGAAAGAATAGTAGTAGAGTTCCAAAATTAAACTTTACAGAGTGGATTTGAGATTGATGGTCATTTGGCCTAATGAAAAAAAAGCGTAGAACTTTGAGAAATTTCAGTGATTAAACTATGCTATAGATCAGTGGATTTCAATCCATTTGTTGAGTTAGAACCCTTCAAACAAAGACTTGTAAAATGTTGAATATATAAAACTGAGAAACTGCTTAAACTTCACGCATTAAAGCTGGAGTATGCCTACTTTTAAAGTTCGTGACTGAATTACACATGTATCTTAATTGCAGGCCTACCTCTGTAGAGGTGTGCCATATCATGGTATATTGAGGAAATTGCAAATTGATCAGTAAGGCCTCAGTGTAGGGTATGTGTCAATGAATGGCAATGTTAACAATGATTAACATAGTTAACAACAACTAACTATGAGTAGGAACACAGGTCATATAAATGTACTAGTCTTTAGGTAACAGTTCTGAGGTGGGCAGTACCATCACAGACCTGCTCCTAATTTTATTAGATATATCCTGTCTTCTGACCTATGGGACTTTCATGCTCAATGTCTGTCTCATGGCTGTTAGAAGGCTGACCCACCTACAGTACTGTTTTCCAAGAAGGAAGAGGATGGAGTAGAAGAGGGAAAAAGTTGTATGTCTGATTACTTCGACTCCTTTTAAAGAGCTTTCCCAGAAACCCCATCCAGAGATTTCCACTTGACATCTCTTTTGTCAGAATTATATGAGTGGTAATCTCAGCTTCCGGGAAGACCAGGAAAATTAGTTTTTCGCTGAGCATATTGCCATCCTGAAGAAAACAGAGGTTATTAGTAAGGAATAGGGAGAGAACGGATAGCCAATATGTGCTTTGGTTAAGTGGAACAGCGGGACAGGAGGTCAAGCTGGGGAGTAGGTTAAGGTCAGATCATTTAGAACTTCACGCACCATGCTTAGGAGTTTAGACAGAAGGATGTATTGATTAAAAGCAAGGACTTTGCAATTGAAAGGCCCTGAAATTGAATCTTGGCTTATCCACTTATTAGCTATGTGAATTTGGATAAATTACTCACCCATTTCTAAACTTCAGTTATCTCAAATATAAAATAAATATGCTACCCATTTTATAAGGATAGATGAGATGATACCTGACATAGAGTAGGGGCCTAGTAAACTATAAACTTTATTTTTATTCATAGTTGATTAAGTAGAAAAATTTTAATGCTTTGAAAATGATAGCTCTAGCAGCATATAGAGGATCAGGATGGTCTGAGGCAAAGATCATTAGAAAGTGCTTAATTTATCTGAGTGAGAAATAATAAAGGCCAATATTAGGAATTATTGGAGTTGGAGAAAGAAACAAGATTCCAGAGATATATTGGAAGCAGATTGTTATGGGATATCATGACTGAATTTGGGCAAAGTAGTGTTTGAGCAAGGGAGAGAGAAGCCCTGACGTGACGTGGATAACTGGGAGAAGAGTGCAAGTCTGTGTGCTATACAGTATGTTCTCATTAGTTATCTGTTTTATACATATTAGTGTATATATGTCAATCCCAATCTCTCAGTTCATCCCACCCGCCTTCCCCTCTTGGTATCTGTATGTTGGCTCTTAACTGTCACAATAATAAATACTTATCAATTCCTTTATAAAAATTGCTAAAAGACTTTTCAAGCATGCCCATCCTTCTATACAGTATCATTAATTTATCTCTATTTATTGGATCATATCCATTAGTATAAAAGTCTGCACTAAGTATCTCCCATCTTAAAAAGTAATACATATCAAAAACTCTTCCTTCTTTCACCCAAACACTCTTCTGGCTGTGACTCTGTTTTCTACCTCCTTTTATAACCAAAGTTCTCAAAACATATAGCTGTATGTGCTTTCCCCTTTTCCTCATCTTTTATGTGTATGTCAGTCCACAGCAATGCCATTTTTCTGTCCTCATCTCACTAAACCCTTGGGAAGAATTGACACAATTGACCAGTCTTTACTTCTTGAAACCTTTTTTAGGGAAGAATTTGTATCAAATTGATAGCATTTCTTCTCTAAAAGTTTCGTAGAATCTACTCTGAAGTCATCTAGGCTTGGAAGATTGTTATTTTTTGTTTGGTTTAATGTTGAGTTTGTGTGTGCTTGGTTGGTGAGTCATGTAGGATTCTTTGCAACCCCCATGGACTGTAACCCACCAGACCCCTCTGTCCATGTGATTTTTCTAGGCAAGAATATTAGAATGGGTTGCCATGTTCTCTTCTAGGGGATCTTCCCAGCCCAAGGATTGAACCTGTCTCCTGCATCTCCTGCATTGGCAGGTGTATTCTTTACCACTGAGCCACCTGGAAGGCCCAGTGTTGTTATCGGAAGATATTAAATCAGGAGTTCAACTTTTTTTTTTTTTGGCTGAACTGTACAAGTTGTGGGATTTTTTTTTTTTTTTTGGTTCAACCAAGAGTTGAATCCTGACCCTCAGCAGTGAGAGCATAGAGCCCTAACTCCTGGACCACCAGGGAATTCCTAGGAGTTCACCTTTAAAAATAGAAGTATAAAACTATTCAGATTTATCATTTTCTTTGTGGCTGACCTTTGGTAGTTGATGTCTTTCACATTTTGCCCATATCATCTAAGTTGTATTATAGGTACAGAGTTGTTCCAAATAGTACCTTATCCTTGACTCTATAGGATTTGTAGTTATATCTTCTCTTTTATAAGTATAGTAATGATTTGTGCCTTTTTTCCTTTAGAGCTTTATCAACTTTATCAACCTTTTTGACACTAGATTTTGGTTTCATTGATTTTTTTTTCAATATTCTCTTTTATGTTTCATTGATTATTTACCTTTATTATTTATTTCCTTGTTTTTCAAATGTGTGTGATTTCCTCCTTCTTTCTTCTAATTTCTTAAAGGGAAAACTTAGATTATTTATGTTAGACTTTTCTCATTTTCTCATACATGCACTTAATGCTAAAACTTTCCAACTATAGCTGCATCTCACAAATTTTGATATATTTTCATTTCATTATCATTCTAGTGAAATTATTTTCTGTTTTCCTCTGTGAATTCTTCTTTCATTGATCTTTAAAAGTCAGTAATTTGACATTTACAATTTTGAAGTGATGTCCATTTTAGTTTTATTGTGGTTAAAAAATGTACTAATGATAATCTGTGCTCTGTGTTTTGGCTTCCCACTGCCATTTTTTCAGACTGGCCCTAGTGGGTCTCCTCTGTGCCTGTGAGAATTGTTGGGTCAGCCATGTACTTGGCAGAGATACATCTCTTTCTCTTTGTGGTTTCCTTGCTTGTAAGATTAGCCCGTGATTTCCAGCTGCTCTGCCAGCTTTGGACTCTGCTCTCTGACACCTCAGGATTTCTGCTGTCTAAGCTAATCATGGTGACAGTATGCACTCAATTAAGAAATACATCAAACTGAACATATCTGCTGTGTGGAGCTCTGTTCTTTCTCTACGTTCTCTGCTTGCTATTTTGTGGTGCTCGGTACACAGTACTTGTAGTTAGACATTTGGAAAGTTTAAGCTCTGAATTTGAGTCACATTCTTTCTGTAGTTTGATCATTCCCAAGATTTCCCCTTTAAATTTCCTGGTCTCCTGATGTCTTCTTAGCCTGGAGTCTGACCTCTGGCACCTTTAGTTGATAAGCCTGTTGTTTCATCGTCCACTGTTTTGTGTAGTTAAAGCTGTGAAGTTTAGACAGCATTATGGGACCAGAAAGCAACAAAGTCATACTTCTTACCCCTTCTTTTTACCAGTTTTTCCAGATTAAAATTTCTCCTGGCTTTTCTCTGCTTTTTAGTGTCTTATTTTTGTTGTTTTCAATCAAATTTTTATAATCATTTTCTGTGGATGATTTATGTGACCACTTCACTACTACTCCCTCATTACCTGAAGTTGTCACCCCCAAAATGAATCACTTTCTTTTTAAAAAAACTTTTTACCTCAGACTCCTGGGATGGCAAGTGTGACACAATCCAGCTAATTCAAACATCATATTTCCTATATAATGATAGTTAAGTGATTGGTTAAGGAAAGCACATGAGACTAATCAAAGGCAAAGAGATTCCACTGTAAGATTTTTATTGGTACTTGTGAGGAAGTATAACCTTTTTGTTCCATAAACCTAAAAGGAAGGGCCTATCTTGAGGAAATAGAGCCAAGAGAGGAAAGAGAAATTAAATCCTAGTAAACTGTCAGCCAGTCTTCTTTATCTAAAGCATCTCCCAAATGCTTTTTTGTTATGTGAATTAATACATTTACCTTTTTACTTAGGCATTTTGAGTTGATTGTTTTGTACTTTTCAATTTATTAATAACTGATACATCCTCCACCATCTAATCCCAACTTAAGGTCTCAAACATGTTCTGTCTTTGTCTTAGAGGAACTGTACAAGGTCTCAAACGTGTTCTGTCTTTGTCTAAGAGGAATTACATAAGCTGATTCTCATGCTTTGTCTCAGGTTAAATATCCTGAAGCATTAATTTGTTCATAGTGTCTGGGTAATTTCTATTATCTGTTTTTACACCTAGTAATTTCCTCCATAGTACTCTTCACAATTTATAATCATAGATTTGATGTTGTTTTACTTGTTTGTCCCTTCTACATTTGAAAGGCAGGGACCATACAGTGTTCTTTTGTCAGGGTGTATCCAGTCAGTGCCAGGCACAAAATATGCACTTAAGAAACAATTGTTGAAGAAAGAGAGGGAAGGAGAGATAAAATTGCAGAAATAGGATTTGTAAATTAGATGATAAATTTACTGTAATGTTTTCTAGGCTATATTATGCTCTACTCTGGTCAGGAAAATCCCCTGGAGAAAGAAATGGCAACTCACTCCAGTATTCTTGCCTGGAGAATCCCCATGGACAGAGGAGCCTGATGGGCTACAGTCCATGGGGTTGCAAACAGTCAGACATGACTGAGTGACTAAGCAGCAGCAGCAGCATGCTATACTCTGATAATACCAAATAACTGCAGATTTTAGTTGGAGATGGGCATTATAAGCCTCAGGGTAAAGAATCTTAAAAGATGAGTTGACCTTACTGAAGAGGCATTGAATAAATAAAATTATTAATTAAAAATTCTTATTTAAAAGATAGAACTTATGTTTACTGTCAGTAGAGAATCGTCAAGAGAATGAGATAGGCCTGTTCTTGAGGGTTTGGGGATTAAGCCAGATTTTCATTTCAGTCTCTTTGAGTACTTATATGAACTATTGTAACAATTTTCTTTTTTAGTTGTCTATATTCTAGACATCTGTAAGTCACAAATAAAGACCCTGGAATGTTCACTATCTAGCTTTTTTTTCCTTTTCAGTAGATTTGTTTAATGTAGGGTTTGATCACAAGGCACCAGGTATTTTTGAAATATATTTTACATAACTTTTATGAATAGAACTTTGGAGTTTTAATTAGAATTTTAGCAGTAAATTAGTAAAGAAAAGACATGCTTTCCAATCAATTAAGTAATTTTAAAAATGAACCGAAGGTTATAGATATAATTGTTTCTTTTCTCTCAAAAAAAGATATATTGGAATCCTAATCCCCTGTTCTTCAGAATGTGATGTCTTTGGAAATTGGGTCCTTAGTGAGTGAGTGAAAGTCACTCAGCCGTGTCTGACTCTTTGCGACCCCATGGACTGTAGCCCACCAGGCTCTCTCTGTCCATGGGATTCTCTAGTCAACAGTACTGGAGTGGGTTGTCATTCCCTTCTCCAGGGAATCTTCCCAAACCAGGGATTGAACCCAGCTCTCCTGTTTTATCTTCTTTTAGTTTTGCTTCCTTTGGGTCTTTACCCTACTGGGTCTTTGGGAACTGTGCGTATGTGTAACAGCATCTACCATACCTCTTCATTTTAGCTTAGGCTGGATTTGAAGAGCCAAAACAGGAGAACACTTAAGGAGACCTGAGACTCTCACAGAGAAATAAGTTAGAGCTGCTGTTTCTTTTAGCATTGCTTTCCTGTTCTTTATTATTTATTTTTTTAAAACAATGTGATCTCTCCTTTTATCAACCTTCACCATTTCATACTGTAAGAAAGTGAACTCACTAAAGGCAAATAACCTTATGAATCTGCTGAGTGTGAAGAGAAAAGGCCATGGTATAGATGAATAGATTAGGAGGGAGACACCTAACTCTTGGGGTTTATAGTTGGTAAAAACTCAGGCTTTGTTGTACAGTGAGTATCATTATGTGTTACACGATGACTGGGTACTGATAGCTTGCAGTGACACAAGCATAAGCAATCCTTCAAAGTCAAATATAAATATAACAAGAAAAAAAGCAATATGGAAAAATTTAAAAATGTCCAACTATTGCTATTTCTTGGGTGAAACTCTACTGATCAGTAGTTGGGTTCCCCAACAAAATGTGAAAACAAGAGAATTTTAGAAAGCAGCAATTTTAAAGAAATGAAAGCTATGCAAAATGAATTGCAGTCATTATATAGTTCATAAATATGAAAAAAATAATTCTAGGCTGTTAATTAATTCATAATTCTGGAAAATATTTTGCCATGCCATGAGTCTATAACAATAACTGTTACACAATCTCTCTCCCTTGCTCTCTTTATGAGAGACCCTTATCACCATGTCTTCCCTGGATAGTCTCTGTGTCACCATTCGCTTCCAGTTGCTTCACAAGCCACTCTTAACCCACCCCTGGAAACTATGTGGAAAACCATTTAATGTGTGCTAATGATATGAGCATTTACACATCTAACCGATATATATTTAACCAAGATATTCCTTTAAACCGTGATCATATGAGAAAGTGACATTACATCAATACTACAGACAACTGTTTTTCCCATGAACTATGGAATATTTGTTCCTTGGACAAATTCACCCCTTCCTAGAAAAATGCAAAGTTCAGTGCAAAAGAGTAACAGTAAAGTGTTCATTAAGCCAGCAGAACAAATCACCTTGTTTTCAAAATATTAACTCCACCTTGGTTTCAAGTGCATCAATGCCATAAACCACAATTACTGGTGTCTTTAATAAAGGGGAAGGTCAGACATAGATGTATACAGAAAGAAGCCCATCTGAAGACATAGGAAATATGCCTGAGGTACCAAAGTTAGGAGAGAATAACGAAACAGATTCTTCATTAGCATCTTCAGGGGCATGGCCTTGCCCACACCTTGCTTTTGGAATTTTGTAGCCTCCAGAACTGAGACAATAAATTTCTGTTGTTCTAAGCCACTCAGTTTGAGGGTACTTTTTATGGCTACTGTAGCAAATTAATATATGACCTCTATTGAATGCACTAGTGTTTTTGATAATTAGCTGTACTTTGCTGGTTGTATACTAGAAGCTGATTTTGCAAAGCTGTAAAATATGCTTCTAGTTTAAAGGACTAGAGACAGGAGTTTAAAGACATGTTGCAACCTATTAATGTAGCAATGAAAGAAATGTGTTTTTCAAAGCTGCTTTTAGTAATTTTTGTTTATTATGGGAAAACTGACTTATTTATTGAAGCATAAGTAAAATAATATTTTAGAATTGAGACTTTTATAATTAAAATTTTTTATAATTCATTATAAAGTGCATCTAGTTTGAATATAGGAATATATAAATATAATATAATTTTAGTATTTTAATCTGTGAACTTTAAATTCTTTCATTAGATCTAACAAAAAATACTTTTTTTCTGGAGGAGCAGCTACTTCTGTCTTTTAAAAATAGTTATGTGCCTGGGGATTGATACATCATTGAGTGAACTGAATCAAAAGCTTGTTCACCAGGTTCATTGTTATATAGAGTAGTAGCTTTTGTTCCCAAGGCTACCTCGACTTTTAATGATTTTTTTTTCTAATAAAAGACTGTCTGAAAGGAAATTAGTAACTTTATATTGAATCCTGGCAGATACCAACTTAACCAAGTGGTCAAAGTTAATGTCACCAGTACCACATAGCAACGTCATGGACCACAGGTATGTTGTGTTGAGCAGGAAACATTGGGTACTCTTCCCAATCATGTTTAACCTCTTCTAATCATGAGAAAACATCAGACAAACCCACACTGAGATCCATCTACAAAGCACCTGACTAGTACTCTAATGTATCAAGGTCATGAAAGACAAGACTGAGAAACTGTTTCAAATTAGAGAAAATTAAGGAGATACAGTAACTAAATGCAATGTGAGATCCTGGATTGGATCTTAGCACAGAAAAAGGACACTAGTGGAAAAAGTAATGAGATCTGAATAAATTAATTAATTAACCGGGGTCATATTCTTGGCTTTGAAAATTAGTTTTTATCATATAAAATGTTAACATAAGGGGAGGTTGGAACCCTGTACTATTTTATGCAACTCTTGTGAGTCTAAAACAATCTCAAAACAAATACTTAAAAATAAAAAGAAAGACTTTATTTCCATACCATGCTTTTTTAATGTTAAAATATAAAGGTTAACTACTGAAAAAGTTGTAACAATAAACAAATAAAATGAAAACTATTGGTGGGGGAATGTCTTGTCACCATTAACTATAAAATTCTTTCTGTTTGTTCTTGAATCAAAGTTCAAGTTAGCAGAATTTGTACATTATGAGTTTCAGAATATTTAAACATTAATATGTTTAGTATTTTTAATATATGGGCAAATAATTTGAGCATTTCTTTAATTTACAGTAATTTCACTTTATTACATTCAGTTATTACTAGTGTTTAAGTACTCTTGTAACCTTTATTTGTGCTACGATTTGTGACGATTAAACATATTTTGAAGGTTGCATACTTGACACTGATTTTGCAATGCTGTAAAATGTGCTAACAGTTTAAAGAACCAGAGATAAGAGAATACATGTTGCAATAAGTTTGTGTAGCAATGACCAAGACATTTGTAGCACACAAAAAGCAGCATATGTGGAATTCTATCATAATAAATGGTCTTGATTTTTTTAAAAAAAGATTAGATGCTTTAAGCATACTTAGTCCTTATAATCATTTTGTTTTAATTTGTTATCTAGACTTTTCCTGATTGGTAGGAGATTTTGTCCACTCATAGTATAGGTTCAAGACATTAGTATGATATTTATGTAATTTTGTTCCTGTTGGGGGAAAAGCCCTTATTGTATTGTTATGTGAAGTTCATTTGCTATTAATAAAGGCACTTGAAGTTAACATGCACTGTTCCTGAGACATTGGCATTTCTGTAGCTGCTTTAATCACTTATAGATAGATTGGCTAGTAAAATCTGTAAAGCTGTGCTAAAAAGTAGTCAGCTTATTATAATGTAAACAATTTAGGTATTAGAGATGTATATTAATTTTCATTATGCAGTAAGTTCACATTTTTACTTATCAGTTAAAATGGAAAACAAAAAAAAGTTGCATTCATAATATTGAAACTATTCTTGAATGTTAGTATCTGTAAAAAAGAATAATTATGGTCTTCTAAAACTATTTTCATTTTATGATGTAATTTATCAGTTTTCAATTGTGTCCTCTGAGCAAAATTTGAGAGTTAATCATGCCAGGTTTTTATTTGGGAGGATCTTCTGATTATAGGTTTATTAATGTAGAAAAATTACTTCTCCAAAGGTAAAGCATTCTAATATTCAAATAATTTTATTTTCTACTCATAAATTTAATAGAGTCAGTTTGACTTGTGTAGAATTTTCTTTCCTATAGGAAGATGCTCTGTTTTTTTTTGTTAATACAGTATATACTTTTTAAAAAATGTAGTTGCAGAGTTCACTTAGCCTTCTCCAGTCTATGATTAGAAATCTCCTTGTGAACAGTAGCTTGATGTTTCAAGACAGTTGGAGAAGGTTAAGGACATTGTCCTGACAATGAAAAAGTGAAAGTGAAAATCATCCGACTCTTTGCGACCCCACAGACTATACAGTCCATGGAATTCTCCAGGCCAGAATACTGGAGTGGGTAGCCTTTCCCTTCTCCAGGGGATCTTCCCAACCCAGTGATCGAACCCAGGTCTCCCGCATTGCTGGTGGATTCTTTACCAGCTGAACCACAAGGGAAGCCCAAGAATACTGGAGTGGGTAGCCTATCCCTTCTCCAAAGGATCTTCCCCACCCAGGAACTGAACAGGGGTCTCCTGCATTGCAGGCAGATTCTTTACCAACTGAGCTATGAAACCTGACAATGAAACCAAGGTTGTAATCTAAACAGCACCCCCTGCTGAATAAGAAGATTAAAGCCACAGCAATAGCTGTCATTAAATCAGCTTCTAAGTACCCAAAGAGCTTTTAATAACATTGTGAATGCTTTTTATAATTGAAACAGAGGGGAAAAGTGAGGTATATTTTTATCATTTAAAGAATGACTCCTGGTTATTCTAGCTTTTTAAAGGAAGAGAGAAGTAGAGAATTGAAAACTACCGTTTTTAGAGTTATCCACAGCAGGTATTATAAAGTATTGTCCCTGCAACTGTTAACAGTTTGTTTTCTGCAGTGTTTTGTAGAGAGTAAAAATGATTAAGAAATGGCTCATTCCTTTATAACCTTATACCCTTTATACCCTAGCGATGGTATGATAAAAGATTGTGAATGATCATGAATGTTCAAAGAGGGTCCAAAAAGTATCTATCTGGGAGATTCAGGGATACTTCTTGGAGTATATTTTCTTGAAAATATTATGAAAAGATAGTTAAGATTATAAAAGGCAGAAGAAGTCAAAGAGTATGTTACATAAGCATGGAGGGTCTATAGAAATAATGTGACCAAAAATATAGTAATGTAAAACATGTATTAAGTACTTGTATTTCAGATTACGCCAAGTATTTCAGATTATTGAGATGATTGAGATTCAGTTTTTGCTCTCAAGGAACTAAAATCCTAGTTTAGAATTCATGTGCGTAGAAGTGATAGTTAAAACAATGGAAGTACATGAAATGACTCAGGAAGAAAGCATAAAAGAAGAAGGAGATGGTTGGACAAAATCTTTAGGAATCTTACTTATATTTACATAAGAAAATCCAATAAGGCACACAGTAGTACTGTTGAAAAATATAGTTAAGAAGAATATCAAAATAGTTCCATGACCTGGATCTTAAGGGTGAATATGGGCTTTAATAAGGAAGAGGCAATCATATGCCAGATTTATAGAGTCAGGTTAAGAATGAGAAGAGCAAAGATTATTGGAATCTAGTGGTTAGGAAAACTTAAGTTCCTTTACAGACAAAATGGAAGGGAGACTTAGACTTGGCAAGGTATTAAAGATTCTGAGAACTGAGGAGGAAGTAGACATACAAGTATAAGAATTTTCTTTCAAGGTTAATGAGAAGTGATGGTGAGATGGGATTGAGAGGGAAGGAGATAGATGGGGTCAAGTGGTAGAAGACTGAGAGAGAGCAAAAGGCATGCTGAGAAATATGGAAATGGAAATGTGGAAACCGTGGTTAGTAAAATTTAAGAGTTTAAGATCTTGGAGTGGTAGAGTTTTGTGTGATAGAATCCAGCATGTGGCCTAAATGAAATCAAGGAGAAATAAAAGGCCAAGTGGTAATTAAAAAAAATTAGGACTCGAGGTTGCCCAAGTGTAAGACAAAAGGAAACTAGTAAGAAGGATCCTTGCAAGTTTAAATGAAAATTCAAGACAACTTCCTAGTCTTTGGAATTAGTCCCTTGCATGTGTACCTTCTGTTATTCATAAGTAATAAATCAACTCATTCAGCAGATACCTATTATATATCTACTCTGTACAAGACATTGTTTTAGGTATTTGGAATCTGTTACTGATTCCTGTATGTGGCAATACCAGTTTATAATATTATAATGTTAACTAACTTGTTTTATACATCGTGGTGTGAAAAAGTCTTACACTACCTAAATTATGTTCAAATCATTGAGTTCCTTAAGGCTCGGGATTATGTCTTATTTATCCTGTGTGCTAACTACTAAGCATAGCACCTGTACTTAATTTGAACTTAAATATGTTCATGAAATGTCTGAATTACTAGAAACTTTTGAATAAAGAACAGAATAATTCTGGAAGGTTTTTACATGGAATTAGTAGCTGTTTCTATAAAAAGTGTGGAAAAATAATATTTAAATTAGTAATATATATAGAATTACAAAGCCATTTAATGAGAAAGATATACTTTTTCATATCACTGACTTCTATATTGCTATATAGGCAAAATTTAGTAAAGATTATTAAATGTAGTGTGAAATTATTTCCCTTCAGTGGTATAACTTTATCCATGTATAGCCAAGAAAGTCTCTAATGTGTGTTCTTAATAATGCATAGTATCACTATAATCAGTATAATATGGGCCTGATCTTCACTAAATACAAAAGTGAACCTTTTCTTATCAACAAGGAATAAATAGGTCCTATAGATTCCATTGTCACGTGAGTACTTTCTATGCTTTAATTATGTTCACCAGGAGTTTTCTAAAAAGGAATGAGAAAATAGAGTAAAGTAGCCTCTTCGTAATTCTGTCAAGCATAGATATAACTCTGTGTACAAACTACTTTTTTTCCCATTTGAATCTACAGTGAGTAAAGCTCATATTTTGTTGAAATCTTATATTCAGCTCTTTCTATCACATTTTTTAGAGTTAGAAAAAGAATGATTCATGTTGGTGTTTTGACAGAAACCAGCACAATTCTGTAAAGCAGTTAACCTTCGATTAAAAACTAAATACATTTTTTTAAAAAAATACCTTTTTATTATCAAATTGTGTAAAATTGATTCTTAATTATTGCTGCAAGAGTGACAATTGCATTTAGATATTACTCATGTTTTTGGTTCATGAGACTCCAAGGTTTAAGCTCATGTATTTCTTCACAATAAGAAAATTAACGTTCTGACTATACATCTAAGAATCTGCCTGCTAACAATTAACTTCTATTGTAGAAATATTTCTATGAGTTTCTGATCCTTTTTAATTTCAATCTGTTCTGAGTTTGTATAATGTATTGTAGAGTTTAGAGTTTACCTCACAAAACTTTTTGTATTATATCACTGCTATTAATACATATATATAATTGACAAATATAATTTAAGAATTATTATTTTGTAAAATATAAGTTAAAAATGATTCTAAAATCTACAAACTGAATGTTCAGTTCATCTTGTCTACCAAGAGAACTAATATAGAAGAAAATGTAACTGACCACAGTATGCTTATAAATAAGCAGTTGATTAAGGACATGTGATTTCAGAAGTTGAATCGATTAGTGAGAATCGGGGATTTTATAGGCGATCACATGTGAAAATAAATAATGGTTCTTAATGTTATATATAGGCTCATTTTTTTAGAGAAACTAGCTGGGTCTTTGAGAATTCTGTTGCCCACCCACCCCACCCCACCCCAAAATTTAAATAATCTTTGTGATGCCATAGCAATACTCTTAAAAATAGCGATACTTGAGTAATTTCCCTTTTTTTCTAGTAGCAGACTCTTGTTTTGTTTTGACTTAATTTTAGTGCTAATTGCAGTCTAGAATTCTGATTACATAAAAAGTACAAAATTCACAGATTTTCTGTTTAGGCTTTGATAAACAAAAACTAAGATTGGCTGACTAAGAAAATACATCCAAGTTTGTGTCCTTCCCTGCCCTCCTCCCTCACAGTTTTATTTGTGGGCCTTACTTGTAAAGACTCGGAGTATCTTCCCTATAAGACCTACTAACTGCTTTGTAATAGTGGGACCTCAACCTTCAATCAGAATTTTTTACCTTGAAGGCTGATTGATGTAAGATATACTTGATATAATCATCTATTTAAATCTTACTACTTAAATGAAAATACAGTGTTATTTCAATGAAGAATTTAGGGCTTATATCAGTCAATGAGAGTACACTCTGATCTCTTTGATGACTTCCTGTTAGTTTTCAGAGAATAAAAAAGCAAAGAGGAGAAATTTTGTTGATAACTAAATGATAACAAAAAGTATACTTATTTTTAAGTTGCATTTTTTAATTTACTTCCAACATATTGTATTCAAACTATATTGTAATGCATAGCCAGGTCTGATGTAAACAGGATCATAAGGAAGCCTTATATTTTTTTTAACACAGAGCACAATAGTTTTCACACAGTAAATTATGGTAGCCTAGAGTGTGAGTTTTGATATTCTGCTTTCATACTATCAAATCAGGAAACTTAATTATTTCCTGGAAGTAAAAAGAAGATTTCCAAGTATTAACAAATCTTCTGCCAAATCCCTACAAAGAATGAAAAATACATTGTGTTTTTGATGGTTTAACACTGCAACTTCAGGTTATGACACTTAGTACTAGATTCTCTTTAGAGTAAATACAGAGATTGAAAAAATCACATTTGAGTTTAATATGAACTTACTATCACAATGTTAAAAAATGTTTTTTATATTGATCACTATCCTTGAATGCATTTAGACATAAATTAGTAGGTTTATTTATTAAATTCTTATGCTCTTGGATGTATTGCTTTGTCAGGCTAGAAATACAATCCTTTTTGGCATCAACTCTCCTCACCTAAAGATGTTGGATAGAGACCATAGGTTCAATTCTAGCACATGAAAACTAGGAACTCTTTGCCTAGAGTATATGACAATTTGAGTAATGACTTTGTGACAGATTCTGGATTTATTTTATTAATTTTCAACTTTGTATTAATAGGATGTTTTTTTATCTTCCTTATTTTGAGTAAAAATTCCTGATGAAATATTAATGTACATGTATTAGCAGAAAGTTTGCCTCACTTTTGCAGGTCAAACTTTATAATTCATGAAAATTACTTACTTAAAGCATCATTCTCAATCTCAAAATTATAAATAAAGTTATGTCATTCATTTGACTTATTTTTAGAGTATATTTGTGTTTCTAGAAACATCTTATTCTGTAGGGTTTGAAGAACAGAAATGAAAAAGAAAAAAGGTATAATAGAAATTTAATAGATAAACTATAAATTTTAACACACAATGAATGCTGAAATCAGATAAATCTCATCTGTTTTTATAATACAACTTTAAGTGTGTTTTTTTCCCTCCCAGGACATTTATTCAGAGCAGCTGGGGATCAACCGTTTAACCTGTCCACAGTGTCGAGTGCCTTCCCAATGGTCAGCCACCCAGTCTTTGGTCTACATTCAGCCAGCTCAGGGCATTCAGAATTTGGTGGTTTGGGGACACTTGGTACACCCACAGCCTTAGCCGCCCATCCCCAACTAGCGTCTTTTCCAGGTAAACATCTATTACAAACAGTGTTCAAGGAAAGGAAGAAAGCTTGAAAATGTGCAAGCAGTAATTGTTTATTAAACTGAACAAAAAGAATAGTCTTTTGCCTGGTATATTAAAGCTCATGTGCAAGAATTAGCGCAATCCTTTTTATCATGTGCAAAATAATAAAACACACTGTGTGTGTTGTGTGGCAATGCAATTAACTGGTTATTCAAATGCTAAGCTAGAAATAAACGCATCTGTTGCAAAAGTGAATAATTAAGCCAAGTTTTTATCATGCTTTTTATTGAAGTAGAAAAGTTTATGTATTAAAAGTATAAAATTTGATTAATTTTTCTCAATTTTACTTGGTTTTTTAAAAAAATTATTTAACTTTCAGTGAAAAACTAAAGTCCAGTTCCTATAATGAATACACTTTTATTTTGAGTTCTCATTTCTCTGCATTTGTAAGTAAGATGAGCTTGGCTCTTAAATTTCTATTTTTTTCATATTTTACGTAAACAACCATAGATTTGCACCACGTACATTGGAGGGAGACCAGAATTATTCCAGATTATGAGGATTCAGGAGTTCAGTAAGACACCAATTAAAGCTTAACTTAGACAAACATGCTATAATTTCTTGTTATATTATTTTGAAAGTCTAAGCTTTAATGTGTTTCCAGTGATTAATTTTATCTTAATAAATTTTAGTTAAGGATACAAGATTTAGTGTTACTATTAGAGCATAATTCAGAGACATGTAGATCTGAATTTAAATTGGGCCTGTTTCAGCTGTGTGACCTTGATTGAACAAGTAATCTGACCTCTCAGCCTCAGGTTTCTCATGTGAATAATGAGAATGATAATAATAATAATAATAATAATAATAATAACAATAGTATCTACCTCTGAGGGATCTTGTGAAGATTAAGAGAGATAATCCATGTCCAGTGCTGAATGCAGTGTTCAGCATACATAATTAGTACATAATTGGTAGCCATCATGATTCTTTCTCTTGTTAAGAGTTTCTTTAAAAGGAATCAAGTATCTTGTTTGATGGAAAGATTGTTAAATATATATTTAATATGACTCATTTTTTGAGTCATATTATTTCTTTAACTCAGAAAGGGGATGGTGAGGAGGAACAATGTGTCTAGAAAGTTAAAAGTCAAACTAAGTCTTGACATTTGCTTTAAAAATACTAATAGGAATTTATTTTAGGCAGTTCTGAGCACGGTTGCTTAGCAAGATGAGTATTCAATAGATATTTGCTGAAATATAGATTGCTGAGTAAAAAATTAAAATAGGCAATAGAAATGTAGTTGCTAGTATCTTAAATTTTAAAAATTGTTTTAACACAATTTCTTATATTTGATATAGTTTGATACATATATATAGTATTAATTGCTTTTGAGCATTTCTAAACCACAATGTAATTATTGAATTTTAAAATCAATTATCTTCTGTACTGAAAACATGGTTAACAGTTGTAAAGAATTACTCATCTCAGCTTCAGTAATGTTGGTATTTCCACTGTATGGAAAAAATTTGATAACTTCCCTAATCTATATAAGCTATTCATTTATTGTACAAAGTTCTTTGAGCATCTACTACGTTCTGTGCACTAGGCTAAGCACTTAGGTGTACACTAACATAGTCTATGTTATGTTTCTTATAGCTTCTAGAAGATGGATAAATAGAAAATTATAAGATAGAGTCTTTAGTGGCAAATAACAATATGGCTGTATAAGCATACTTTTTTGCCAAGAGAATATCCTTTGTTTTACAGGACTCATTTGTTTAAGTTGTACATCTTATATAACTTAAATTGTCTATAATTGATTTTATTTAAAAGAGTAACCAAAATGCCAAAATTTTTAAATCATCTACTAAATAAAAACACACAAAAAAGAAATTACTAGGAATTTTAAGTCAGGAATAGTTTATTTTTAAATATTATGCACTTCTAAACTAGTGTGCATTCCAGGTGATTAAATCAACATGAAAATTACTTAATGGATATTAGTATAATAAAATTATTTCCATTTTATATTGAAATAGTATTTCATGGGAAGTTCTTTTAAAATACTTATAATTTTAGTCATTATATTTTTATATTGTATTACTATGGATTTTTGTGAAGTATTTGGCTCTATCAACTCAGGGAGATTTTTAAATTCTGCTGTCTTCTAGGTTCAAATTGGGTTTCAGTATATCCTCTGAAATAATAGACTCTTTCAATGGAATATGACTAATGTTGTTACCATGCAGTTACTGCCTTTGAATATATTTAGAAATTCATCATGTTCTGGTTTATGTAATCCTTTTTTTGTAAATTTCATTTATCAACAAGGTAGTTTGTGACTAAGTTTTTTTTTTTTTCTGAATTTGAAAAAAAAATAAGTTCATACTTAACAAAAATTCTGTTATACCCATGAAATATTAGACATTTTTGAAGCTTGTTTTCAGAAGTGCTACCATTTTCATCTTTTTATTTGATCTTATTTACTAGAATTTATAACATGTCCATTTTCCAGTTGTGTTTTTTTTTTCTAATCTCTGTTGTGTGTTTATTTACCACTGACATTCTAAAGTACATTTTTATGTTTTTTTTCTGAGTTTGATTATGTCTAAAATATTTGAGTCTTATTATACTTTTATTACCTTACCAATTTGTTGGTTGTTTACAAAGTCTGAACCTTCAACTGTATTGCTTTAATTATAGACTCTATTTTAAATAATATGAATATTTCAGGAAACTGGTATTTCCTTTTTTATCAGCTAAATAGAACCAAGTTTTCAAACCTATAAATAGCAATAGTTTCCGGCTGTGCTAATACAAGCCCCCAAACATAGTTTTTCTTTCTATCTAAATACAGTTGTTTCATCTTAACAGGAGATAAATGATTGATAGTTTTGTATAGTTATTCTTGGTTCAGTTCCCATCATTCAGGCACTGCTGAATATACACTGGTGTCATTTCACTAGCAGTGACTTCCTGCAGTGCAGTAGAATAGCTTTTGCAGTTTTCTGCTTATATTGTTTTTAGACATTTCAGAATGTCAGTTACCATGAACATTTCACTTTCTTTTAAGCTAGACTTTTGTCTTTAGATAATGAAGATGCACATAATTTTGCATCTTGTTTTAATGAAGAGATGTTCTTAGAAAAGCTTTCAAGATCATATAATACAATACATTGACAATGTTGAATTTTCCCATACTCCATTATTGGGATTTTTCCTCTAATTTTCTGTGATTATCAAGTCTATGAAAAATGTACCATATCTCTTGGAAGATAAGCCTGAAAGGTAGTGACTGATTTAGTAATCTAGCTGGTTAGCTATTTGGAAAGTATTCTTTCCAAGATTTTAGATGGAGCAATATAAGACTGTCCTTTGATTTATTTCAGATTTCTTTTTAATCTTAACCCTTCCCTAAATAATATATTCTATAAAATTTGGCTTCTCTGATTTTCTAGCAGTTTTAACTAAAAGCCACTGTTTGAATAGCTAAATTGCATTCAGTGATAAGCATTTTTATCTGTAATTTGTAAGAGAAAGTATAAATAAAATTCAGGCTTTTAAAATTAACTTTAAGGAAAAAAACTTTATATAAATCTTTTATAGTTTAATGTGGCAACTTGATTTTGGAAATCTTTGAAGCACTTTTCATTTTTAGACCCCCCCCAAAAAAAAAGACGTTGATTTTTGCTACCTCTATTGTTTTGAGTATAGAGGTTTTCTTCCATAAATGTATTCAAGATATGCTGAATTACAGTGGTGTTTATATTATTATTTAAACGATTTGATTTATCAAAGCCAGATTTTTGTTGTATATAATTTAAGGAAATTCTTGACATAGATTGTAGATGGTTGCCTTACATTCTAAGGTTTTAAAATAGATTAAAATAATCTTAAAAACTCTTTCTTTGCTAATTTAGAAAAATGATGCAAGTCATCAAAGAGTTAAATAGTTCTTTAATATTAATTTCAGTTTTCCCATTTTATTTTAAAAACTATAGAATACCTTTGTTCTTCATAAACGTGAATTCATAGAAACTGCTAAGTGAAGAACCTTGGATACTGTCTTAACGAGCAGAATGATGAATGTATAACTTCTAATCAGTTATCCTATAATTAGAAAGATGATCAGAACTATATGTAATTCAGCAATTCTGTTCCAAGATAAAACCTGAAAAATTTTTTCAGTAATAAAATATAAAAAGCACTGTTAAATTAACTAGAAAGTTAATCCAAATATTTTTGCATGTTTGGTTTTGAGGTGCAGAATGGTGGCGAACAACAGATGTTCATACACGTGCAGGGGCAACCTTCTTTCCACCATTACTGGGAATTCCACCACTGTTTGCTCCTCCAGCCCAGAATCATGATTCTTCTTCATTCCATTCAAGAACTTCTGGAAAAAGTAATCGAAATGGTCCTGAAAAAGGTATCCATGTTAGCTTGAGTGAAGTATTATCTTTCATTTCAGGACCCATTTTCAGTAGAGTTCAGATTTAGAAACAGTTATAAAGCATTGTGTTAGAAATTTTCACATTGTCTTGCTTAATCTTTATAATAACTCTGTGTGATTGAAAGTGTTCATGTTTTGCAGCCAAGATTAAATAAATTATTCAAGAAAGTACTGTTTATGTGATGACATTGCATAGCAGAATTTAACCCCGGTTTTAACTCCCAACTCCACTGCTTTTCCTCTGTATCTCATTACCTCCCTTATGTTGCTCAATAAAATATATTACTTCTTCTGTAATTAAGCATTAAATTTATATGTTAACACACTTTTTTTCTTTTACATTTTCATTAATGTTTCATAGTTGATAACTGTTGTTAGAATACATTTGCAAATTATAATACCATTTTAGATGGTTTGTTATTATCTTTCTTTTCACTTAAGTAGATGTTTGGGGAGTTTGCCCTGAAAGAGGGAGTAGTTGTATTTAATTACTTTTCTAAAGTTTTTTTAATTGAAGTAAAATTCACATAAATGTAAAATTCACCATTTTAAACAGAACAATTCAGTGACGTTTAAGGCACGAATAGTGTTGTGCAACAACCACCTCTATCTAGTTTCAACACATTTTCATCACCCCAAAAGGAAACTTCATACCAGTTTCTCCCTATTATTTCCTCTCTCTGGCAACCACTAGCTTTCCCTCTTTCTCTACAGATGTACCTGTTGTGAATATCTCATGTAGATGGAATCCTACAGTTTGTGTCTGGCTTATTTCACTTAGCATAATGTTTTTAAGTCATCCCCATTGTAGCATATGTCATTATTTCATTCCTTTTTATGCTGAGTAAATTCTCTTGTATAAACATATTTATTTTAACTTTCAAGGTGTAAATGGATCAATAAATGGAAATAGTACATCATCTGTATCTGGTATCAACACATCTGTACTGTCCACTACTGCTTCAAGTTCTGTGGGACAAACTAAAAGTATAAGCTCAGGTGGAGGAAATAGAAAATGTAATCAGGAACCAAACAAAACCCAGCCTTTGGATGCTAGAGCTGACAAAATCAAAGATAAGGTAAGTTAACCTTCAGGGGACAAATATAACAGATCTATATAAGTATTCTAAAGGTCAAACCACCTGAAACTATGGAATAATTTTTTATGATTTACTAACTGCTGTTTTTACAGATATTTATTTTTATTGAGTAGTTTTAGTATTAAACATCTAAAACATTAAAAATATCAGTACCAGTATCAATAACACAAATAGTCATCATTCAGTTCAGTTCAGTTGTCTACTCATGTCCGACTCTTTGCAGCTCATGGACTGCAGCACGCCAGGACTCCCTGTCCATCACCAACTCCCAGAGTTTACTCAAACTCATGTCCATCGAGTCAGTGATGCCATCCAACTGTCTCATCCTCTGTCATCCCCTTCTCCTCCGGCCTTCAATCTTTCTCAGCATCGGGGTCTTTTCAAATGAGTAAGTTCTTTGCATCAGGTGGCCAAAGTATTGGAGCTTCAGCTTCAGCATCAGTCCTTCCAGTGAATATTCAGGACTGATCTCCTTTAGGATGGACTGATTGGATCTCCTTGCAGTCCAAGGGACTTTCAAGGGTCTTCTCCAACACCACAGTTCAAAAGCATCAATCCTTCAGCACTCAGCTTTATTTATAGTCCAACTCTCACATCCATCCATGACTACTGGAAAAACCATAGCCTTGACTAGATAGATGGACCTAAGTTGGCAAAGTAATGTGTCTGCTTTTTAAAGTGCTGTCTAGGTTGGTCATAACTTTTCTTCCAAAGAGCAAGCGTCTTTTAATTTCATGGCTGCAGTCACCATCTGCAGTGATTTTGGAGCCCAAGAAAATAAAGTCTGCCACTGTTTCCATTGTTTCCCCATCTATTTGCCATGAAGTGATGGGACTAGATGCCATGATCTTAGTTTTCTGAATGTTGAGTTTTAAGCCAACTTTTTCACTCTCCTCTTTCACTTTTATCAAGAGGCTCTTAAGTTCTTTTTCGCTTTCTGCCATAAGTGTGATGTCATCTGCATATCTGAAGTTATTGGTATTTCTCCCAGCAATCTTGATTCTAGTTTGTGCTTCATCCAGCCCAGTGTCTTTCATGATGTGTTCGGCATGTAAGTTAAATAAGCAGGGTGACAATATACAACCTTGACGTACTCCTTTCCCAATTTCGAACCAGTCTGTTGTTCCATCTCCAGTTCTAACTGTTGCTTCCTGACCTGCATACAGATTTTTTAAGAGGCAGGTCAGATGGTCTGGTATTGCCATCTCTTGAAGAATTTTCCACAGTTTGTTGTGATCCACACAGTCAGAGGCTTTGGTATAGTCAATGAAGCAGAAGTAGATGTTTTTCTGGAACTCGCTTGCTTTTTCGATGATCCAGCGGATGTTGGCAATTTGATCTCTGGTTCCTCTTCCTTTTCTAAACCCAGCTTGAACATCAAGAATTTCACACTTCACGTACTGTTGAAGCCTGGCTTGGAGAATTTTGAGCATTACTTTGCTATCATGTGAGATGAGTGCAATTGCGTGGTAGTTCGAGCATTCTTTGGCATTGCCTTTCTTTGGGATTGGAATGAAAACTGACCTTTTCCAGTCCTGTGATCACTGCTGAGTTTTCCAAATTTGCTGGCATATTGAGTTCAGCACTTTCACAGCATTATCTTTTAGGATTTGAAATAGCTCAACTGGAATTCCATCACCTCCACTAGCTTTGTTTGTAGTGATGCTTCCTAAGGCCCACTTGACTTCGCATTCACATTCCAGGATGTCTGGCTCTAGGTGAGTGATCACACCATCATGATTATCTGGGTCCTGAAGATCTTTTTTGCATAGTTCTTTTGTGTATTCTTGCCACCTCTTCTTAATATGTTGTACTTCTGTTAGGTCCATACCATTTCTGTCCTTTATTGTACCCATCTTTGCATGTAATGCTCCCTTGTTATCTCTGATTTTCTTCAAGAGATCTCCAGTCTTTCCCATTCTGTTTTTTTCCTTTATTTCTTCGCATTGACCACTGAGGAAGGCTTTCTTATCTCTCCTTGCTGTTCTTTGGAACTCAGCATTCAAATGAGTATATCATTCCTTTTCTCTTTTGCCTTTAGCTTCTCTTTTCTCAGCTATTTGTAAGGCCTATTCAGACATCCATTTTTCCTTTTTGCATTTCTTTTTCTTGGGGATGGTTTTGATCCCTGCCTCCTGTACAGTGTCAAGGACCTCTGTCTGTAGTTCTTCAGGCACTCTGTCTACCAGATCTAGTCCCTTGAATCTATTTGTCACTTCCACTGTATATTCATAAGGGATTTGATTTAAGTCATACCTGAATGGTCCAGTGGTTTTCCCTACTTTCTTCAATTTAAGTCTGAATTTGGCAATAAGGAGTTCATGATCTGAGCCACAGTCAGCTCCCATTCTTGTTTTTGCTGACTGTATAGAGCTTCTCCATCTTTGGCTGCAAAGAATATAATCAGTCTGATTTCGGTATTGACTATCTGGTGATGTCCATGTGTAGAGTCTTCTCTTGTGTTGTTGGAAGAAGGTGTTTGCTATGACCGGTGCGTTCTGTTGGCAAAAGTCCATTAACCTTTGCCCTGCTTCATTCTGTACTCCAAGGCCTAGTTTGCCTGTTACTTCTGGTATTCCTTGACTACCTACTTTTTCATTCCAGTCACCTATAATGAAAAGGACATCTTTTTGGGGTGTGTCATTCTAGAAGGTCTTGTAGGTCTTCATAGAACTGCTCACCTTCCACTTCTTCAGCATTACTGGGAGGGGCATAGACTTGGATTACCGTGATATTGAATGATTTGCCTTGGAGTTGAGCAGAGATCATTCTGTCGTTTTTGAGACTGCATCCAAGTACTGCATTTCGGACCCTTTTGTTGACTCTGAGGGCTACTCCATTCTAAGGGACTCCTGCCCACAGTAGTAGATATAATGGTCATCTGAGTTAAATTCAGCCATTCCAGTCCATTGTTCACTGATTCCTAAAATGTCGATTTTCACTCTTGCCATCTCCTGTTTGACCACTTCCAGTTTACCTGGATTCATGGACCTGACGCTCCAGGTTCCTATGCAATATTGCTCTTTACAGCGTCGGACTTTACTTCCATCACCGGTCACATCCACAACTGGGTGTGGTTTTTGCTTTGCCACCATCTCTTCATTCTTTCTGGAGTTAGTTCTCCACTAATCTCCAGTAGCATATTGGGCACCTACCAACCTGGGGAGTTCATCTTTCTGTTTCCTATCTTTTTGCCTTTTCATGCTGTTCATGGGGTTCTCAAGGCAAGAATACTGAAGTGGTTTGCCATTGCCTTCTCCAGTGGACCACATTTTGTCGGAACTCTCCGCCATGACCCATCCATCTTGGGTGGCCCTACAAGACATGGCTCATAGTTTCATTGAGTTAGACAAGGCTGTGATCCATGTGATCAGATTGGTTAGTTTTCTGTGACTATGGTTTTCAGTCTGTCTGCCCTCTGATGGAGAAGGATAAGAGGCTTATGGAAGCTTCCTGATGGGAGAGACTGACTGAGGTCTTGTTCTGATGGGCAGGCCATGCTCAGTAAATCTTTAATCCAATTTTCTGTTGATGTGTGGGGCTGTGTTCCCTCCCTGTTATTTACCTGGGACCAAACTTTAGTGTAGGTAATGAAGATAATGGTGACCTCCTTCAAAAGGTCCCATGCATGCACTGTTCCACTCAGTGCCCCCAACCCTGGTGCAGGCCACCACTGACCCACACCTCTGCTGGAGACTCCTGGACGCTCATGGGCAAGTCTGGGTCAGTCTCTTGTGGGGTCACTGCTCCTTTCTCCTGCATCCTGCTGCGCACAAGGCTCTGTTTGTGCCCTCTAAGAGTCTGATTCCCCAGCCCTGTGTAAGCTCTGGCAGCTCTGTGGTGGAGTTAATGGCGACCTCATAGATAAGGTTTATTGGGAAGTTAACACATACCAGTTCTGCTGTAATTGCTTTGCATATAATATCGATTTCAGCCCTTTCTATACCCCTAATGAGGGAGGTACTATTATTATAAATCGAGAAAAAGAGTCCCCAAGTAGTTGGCCATTAAGTGGTTAGGATATGAAGTCAGGCAGGTTGACTCCACAGCCCATGCTTTAGGAAAACCAAAACAAAAAACCATTTATTATGGAAAATTTCAAAATGCACAAGAGACAGAATAGTATAATTATCCTGTGTACCCATTATTCAATTTCAGCAGTTACCGTCTCATGGTCAATTTTATTTCATCGTAACCCCAACTGTGCAGGTTAGCAATTTAATGCTTCTCAGCTCTGAATTCTCCTTTCCCAGTTGGCACAATATTAGATCTTACAAATAGAGGGTCCTGGAGAAACACTAGAAGAGGAAAGGGCTTCTCTTCTTGGTCCAGGTGTTCTCTTCTTGGTCTTATGCTGTGGCTGCCAGTGAACAACTTCCTCGCCAGCTGGCAGCTGTCCTGCCACTTGCGTTCAATAGACCCAGTAGTACACACCATTTAGTGAGTTTCACTGACATCCCAGCAGGCAGCTTATTAGTGAGTTTTGCTAGCATGCCAATGGTTACTTTTCTAGCTAATTTTCTGCCACCCCTACTAGTAGATTCCTAGCAAGTTTTTCTGGCACTCCAGCAGGTGGTATTTCCTGTATGCCAACGTTGATCTGTGATGCTTCGTGAGTTTCTCTGCCGTCTAGTGGGCAATAGTCACATCCTTTCCAACAAATACTCCTGCTTGGACCTGCTGACTAAACTTGTCTGCTATAGAAGCAGTATCAGGAATAGAGTGATAGTGTGCAGATTATACGTGGTAAATTCACTCCAGCATTCTGGATACTATAAGTCTTTGGATTTCCTCTTCCATATCGTCCTAGGAAGTTGTGACACTTCAGCTATACTAAATATAGTCCACCACTGTGTCCATATTTCATTCACCCTACTAAGTAAGCTGAGAAACCTCCAGCTACGTGAACCAACATATTATATCCAGAATTTCTAGTAAGTGCACCTGTATCAGTGAATTTGGACTGTTTCCATTTTTAATTTCTTCTTGAGTGAGAAGTCTTGGTTTATTCTGAGTTCAAGCCCTAGCATCAACTATAAACATTTTAGAAAGACAGATAATAACTAGAACATTGCCTTTTTGTCTACATTTTATAAAAACCACTCTCAGGGCCTAACATTTCTGAGGGCAGAGAGTCAAAAGTTTGTGATCCTATTATACAGAGTGAAGTGAGTCAGAAAGAGAAAGATAAATACCATATTCTAACACATATATTTGGAATCTAGAAAAATGGTACTGAAGAATTTATTTACAGGGCAACAGTGGAGAAACAGAGAATAGACTTATGGACGTGGGGAAAGGGGAGGGGAGGGTGAGATGTATGGAAAGAGTAATATGGAAACTTTCATTACCATATGTAAAATAGATAGCCAACTGGAATTTGCTGTATGGCTCAGGAAACTCAAACAGGGGCTCTGTAGTAACCTAGAAGGATGGGGTTGGGAGGGAGTTTCAAAAGGGAAGGGATATATGTATACCTATGGGTGATTCACACATTGAGGTTTGACAGAAAACAGCAAAATTCTATAAAGCAATTATCCTTCAAAAAAATAAATTAATTAAAAAGAAGTTTGTGATCCTGTAACATCACTTTCTCTATTATCTCAGCTATAATATGAGGGGATTGAGAAGCTTCTGACACACCACATTAAGAGCAAGATATGTGTAGCCACTGATTGCAGAGAGCACTGATCTGAATTTTAAACAACATGCCTCTCAGGCTCTGACTTTTAATTTCAAGAAACAATTTTATGATATTTCCCCTTTGTCCTTTCTCAAGACAGCATCAAGTTCCATGAATTTCCCAGGATCAACAAAACAAAAGTTTTCTTTCCTCTTGCCAAGCGTATTTTATAGAAGTACTTCCTTAAGACCTTTCAGTTCCATCTCAACAGAAGATAAATGTTTTCCAGAACGTAACAAGACATATGAGGGTCTGAGGGAGGGTCATCTGCTGAAGCCACTAAGAATGATGATTCCCATCACAGAAACTCAAAGGGATACTTCTTGGGCCCCAAGACAAACATATTTTGGGGTCATATTTTCCACCTGTTCCTCTTCAACTACTGTTTGCTCTTCTCCTTAATGGTATGTTTTGAGGTCATTCCCATTAGTATGAGCTCCAAAGGCCTATCTCTGCACTGCTGTCAGCCTCTGCATACCAGATACTGACTGAAACACCACCTACTCCTTCAGTTCAGTTCAGTCTCTCAGTCATGTCCAACTCTTTGTGACCCCAAGGACTGCAGCATGCCAAGCCTCCCTGTCCTACACCAACTCCCAGAGCTTGCTTAAACTCATGTCCATCGAGTCGGTGATGCTATCCAACCATCTCATCCTATGTCGTCCCCTTCTCATCCTGCCTTCAATCTTTCCCAGCATGAGGGTTTTTTCCAGTGAGTCAGTTCTTTGCAACAGGTGGCCAAAGTATTGGAGTTGCAGCTTCAGCATCAGTCCTTTCAATGAATATTCAGGACTGATTTCAGGAAATCAGTTGGATCTGATTGGTTGGATATGACTGCTTGGATCTCTTTGCAGTCCAAGGGACTCTCAAGAGTCTTCTCCAACACCACAGTTCAAAAGCATCAATTCTTCGGCACTCAGATTTCTTTATAGTCCAACTCCATGCGTGACTCCTGGAAAAACCATACTCCTTGCTCCCATAGTATTTTGAATCATGTCCTATTCCTCACATCATGGGATGTCTATATCTATATGTATTTCTAAAAGTTAAATATCCATCCTTTTAAACCTTATAATGCCTTACCTCTTAGAAGGCTTCTTTGGTGTCTCAATGATAAAGAACCCACCTGTCGTTGCAAAAGATAGGGGTTTGATCCCTTGGTTGGGAAGACCCCTAGAGAAGGAAATGGCAGCCAACTCCAGTATTTTTGCCCGGAAAATACCAAGGACAGAGGATAGTCCAGAGGATAGTCCTTGGTTTAGGACAGAGACTATACCAAGACAGGTTATAGTCTATGGAGCTGCAAAGAGTTGGACATGACTTAGCTACTAAACAAAAACAACAGACCTCTTAGAAGAAGTGCTAAATCTAGTAAAATCTAATATATCTAGTGCCTGCACAATGTCAAGGCAAGACTTTGGAGGAATGGATATGAAACAAATTCTGTCCTTCGTTCTAGTAAGGAATCTGTAATGACATTCCTAGGGCTTCCCCGGTGGCTCTGACGGTAAAGAATCTGCCTGCAACGTGGGAAACCTGGGTTTGTTCACTGGGTCAGGAAGATCCCCTGAAGGAGGGCGTAGCAACCCACTCTAGTGTTCTGCCTGGAGAATCCCTATAGACAGAGGAGCCTGGCGGGCTACAGTCCATGGGGTCTCTAAGAGTCAGACATGACTGAGTGACTAAGCACACAGCACATTGACATTCCTAAACAAAATAGGTGAAGGTAAAGTAGAAAATATTTCCAGGAGCACCTATTAAAAACTTACAGAGGTACCTCTTTAATGATATAAAGAAAGGAATTCTGGGTACCATAGGGGTGTCTTGGAGTAGGAAATGGCGACCCACTCCAGTATTCTTGCCTGGAAAATTCTATGGACAGAGAAGACTTGTGGGATACAATCCCATAGGGTTGCAAAGAGCAACTGAGCATAGGGGTGTCTATTTATATCTACATAGAAGTATCACTAGAGAGAGATTGACTATCAATGTGAGGGATACTAGAACTTAAGATTTCAGAAGAGCACTTTTTAGATGTTAATAATACATGGTCTGGAATGAATCTGTGTTAGTGGATTGTTAAGTATAATGAAGATGAAGGGAGCTGAAACTAAGAAAGAAAATCCTATACTTTTTTACCTCGTATTTTCAGTTTTAAAAACTTAAAAAAAGAACCACTTCATCAGCTCTTTTCATGTGAAGTTTGAAAAGGGTTCTTCAGCTAATTTTGATAGTTCCTCCTAGAAAGCAGGGTTACTTATATCACTGATGCTCACTTGAAATCATTGTCTAATTCCCTCACATAGCCTACATGTATATTCAGAATAAATATAGATATTTTAAATTTAACAAAGTAAGTCAATAGAGACTAAAATATACAAACATAAAGCCTGTTGAGAAAAAAATAAATAAGACAATTCAAGGTTAAGTTCCACTCTTGTTGCCATACAAGTTATTGTTACCACAGCAACCATAACAGTCTTATAAAAACACAAGTGAGTTTTTTTATCACTTTAAAATATCATGTTATCACTCTCTGTAATAGTGTTCTATCTTACTCAGAATAAAATCTTTGCCATGGCCTGTAAGACCCTGCATGGTCTGACCCCTGCCAGTCCATCAAGCCTTGTTTCCTATGGTTCTCTCCCAGGTTTCTGTGCTCTAGCAGGTCTGGCTAACTTTTCCATTGTTTGAACATGTCAAACTTGTTTCCAACTCATGGCTTGTTCCTTTGCTGTTTCTCATCTTGAAAGGCTCTTTTATCTTTCTAGGATGGGCTCTTGCTCTCCATTTAGGTCTCAGCTGAAAAGAATCTTATCTGACAATTACATCTTCATCCCACCCCCAGCACATACTGTCTATCCAATTATCTTGTTTTAGTCTTGGTATTTATCACTAAAAACCCTTACTTGTTGTTTGTTAATTCTCTTCTCCCTGTTCCCATGAGAGCAGAGTTGCTATCTGTATGTCACACCCTTGTATCCCCAGAGACTAGAACAATTCTGCCTGGTACATAATAGCCTTGAATATATATTTGTTTTGCTGTTGAAAGAAATAAATACCCTGGGAAATGAAAGTTCAAGGAGAGAGTTCTGAATAGCTTTCCTAGAATGGGTTGCTGCTAAGTCGCTTCAGTCCTGTCCAACTCTGTGCGACCCCACAGACGGCAGCCCACCAGGCTCCCCCGTCCCTGGGATTCTCCAGGCAAGAACACTGGAGTGGGTTGCCATTTCCTTTTCCAATGCATGAAAGGGAAAAGTGAAAGTGAAGTCGCTCAGTCGTGTCCGACCCTTAGCGAACCCATGAACTGCAGCCTACCAGGCTCCTCTGTCCATAGGATTTTCCAGGCAGGAGTACTGGAGTGGGTTGCCATTTCCTTCTCCGCTAGAATGGGTAGGGGGCTGCTTTTGCTGCTAAGTCACTATAGGGGGAAAGGGGATAACTAGTAAAATCTCCTTTGATTATTTTTTATGAATCTAAGAAGACTCATTTTTAAAATGTTTAAAAGACAGAAAAAAGACATACTACCTAATTGTGAAAATTCAAAAGAACCACTCCCCGACACACACATTAATAGAGACTAAGGAGATGAAACTGGTGATGTTGAAACTCAGTTTTCTATCCTTCCCTAATACCTGGACTTGTCTACTCACATCTACTTTTTTCTTTTTAACACAGGGACTAAATTTTTTATAAAACAGACTCTTTGCATACTGTCAGAGTATGCTCCGCAAAGACTACCTGCATCAGAATCGTATTAAGTGCTTGTTAATGCAGATCCCTGTGCCTTGTTTAGAATTGGGATCCAGGAATCTGCTGGCTACAGCAAGTTCTACAAGTGAATATTTTATGTCCCTGAAGCTTTAGAACCCTCACCTCTTGACCCACTCTTGAGGAGTGTAAGACCATCTGTCATAACAACTGTGAATGAGAGCTACACAGATTGCTTGGACGATGAAATGGGAGTAGTTGTTGTTGTTGTTGTTTCTTTTTTTCTGCCGAATCAGGGTAGCTCCCTTATTCCCTTCCTTCCTTGGTTTCTACTAAAACTGAAAGTGGTAACTTCAGTTTAGGTTCCTTACAATTTTCATAGTCTTGCTATGCGTGTGTGCCTGTATACTCAGTCGTGTCTGATTCTTTGCAGTCCTGCGGACTGCAGCCCACCAAGCTCTTCTGTCCATGGAATTTCCTACTCCAGGAGATCCTCCGAATCCAGGGATCAAATCCAAGTCTCCTGCATTGTTAGGAGGATTCTTTACCACTGCACCACCTAGGAAGCCCATACATACTTAGAGACTCAAAACAGATTTTGGTTGCAAAGAAGGAGCTGTTTCTCTGCCCCCCAAATGGCAGACTTAACGTTACTCTATTACTATTATTTCCCTTTAATCTCTGGCTTGGTCTTCCTCATCCTGTGATTTCCCTTATTTCAAATCCCTTTCTGCTTTACTGTAAGGGAAAGAGCTCAGGGAATGATGAGACTATTAGCTTATTGAAGAGTATGGCTGTGCTACTTTGGAACAGTTAACACAGTATCATGGCAAGCAGAATATAACAGGAGTGACTCTTCACACATGTATTTTATATGATTTAAATAAAATTTCAGAAGACACAAAGGAAAGTATGTTTGCCATCTGAAACTATGGCTTCAAAACCTGGCCTCCTCTTGTAGAGGTGTATTATTATGTTTTATTCCCAAACCCCATAGTTATGAAAGGCTTCATTTCTTCTAAAGCCATGACTTGTGTAATTCGTTGCTTTTGTAATTCATTGCTGATTTTTCTCTATTTTATCTACCAGCAAACACTATAGAAATGTTCTGAAGTAGCTTTGTAGTCAGTCTTGTTGCTTTGTTGTTTTGACATTTCTCTCTTTTAGTCTTCCTACTGGCAGAATTTTAACTTTTTCATTATTGTATAGTTATTTAGTTATAGTTTATCTCATTATTTTTCCTCTTTTTATCCACTACCATTGTCTGTCCTTTAAACACAAAACTTTCCTTTTATATGACCTCAGGTCCCTTTTCAGCTTTGAATTGTCTTTGTCCTGTAGAGTCTTAAATATTCCAGAAATTAATCTCTTTCTTTATAATATTTTTCTGTCTTTTCTGATGTGGAAATAGGCAAAACTTAAATTCCTTGACAATTAACTAAAGCCGCTCTTTAAGCCTTTTTCTGCCTATTTTATCTTCTCTACAATATTTTTACTGTATGGAATTATTTGCTTTTAAAATAATCATCTGTCTAGTCTATCACCACCACCACCACTGAAATGTAAGTTTTCTGAAGGCAGAGACTCTATCATAGACTTTATTGTAGTCCAGCACCTAGAAAGGTGTGTTTGGCTACTGATTCACTGTCTACACCAAGAAAGATTAAAGCTAAATGTAGAACTCAATGTACATATTTGGAACTGTTGTTTTCTTTATCATAACTGGAATTATCTTTTTGTAAATTGCTTTTTTAATCTGTCATACATTTTGAAGCATGGCAGTCATATGAGAGTGTACATAAGTATATATATATTACACATATACATACTACATTGTATACTGTTTTCAATATTCTATACATAACAGATGTTATACTTTTTTACTGGAGATTCCTGTCAGATAAGTTAATGTGATCAGTTTTTTGAATAATTACCTTTAAAACACGTGGCTTTTTACTTCTTTCTAAAGTGACACTTCGAGATTGAAAATATTATTTAAGAATTAAAAGAGCATACCTCTTACTGAAACTTGAATTTTTTCCAAAAAGAAAAATCTTGTTAAAAAATCTTGTCTTTATCCAGAAGCCAAGGAAGAAAGCTATGGAAAGTTCTAGCAACAGTGATAGTGATTCAGGCACATCATCAGACACGTCAAGTGAAGGCATTAGTAGTAGTGATTCGGATGACCTAGAGGAAGATGAAGAAGAAGATCAAAGTATTGAAGAAAGTGAAGATGATGATTCTGATTCAGAGACTGAAGCACAGCAGAAAAGTAACAACCAGGTAGGTATAAATCGTTTCATTGGGTGGTATCTGCACATTATTCATATTTAGGAATTAACTGGCTTATCTTAACTCTCAAAGTCTATATAGTTTAAAGTTTATCATTGCCTTTAGTTCTTCCTTTTGCACAAGAATAAAAGGAGATAGAGAAACATTTTTAAAGGGACATTTTGTGAATTTAGTGAGCTTTATATATTTATCAATTATTAGAAACACTTTTTTAAGGTACCTGTTTTCTCCCCCATGATTTACTGCTTGATTTTCTTTGTTTTAACAGATGTTAAAAAGTTGCCTTTTAATTTGTGTTTACAGGTGCTATTACATGGTGTTTCAGACCCAAAAGCAGAAGGACAGAAAGCAACTGAAAAAGCCCAGGAAAAAAGAATTCACCAGCCATTACCTCTTGTGTCTGAATCCCAGACTCACTCATCATTCCAATCCCAGCAGAAGCAGCCTCAGGTTTTGTCACAGCAGCTTCCATTTATTTTCCAAAGCTCTCAGGCAAAGGAGGAATCTGTGAACAAACACACAAGTGTAATACAGTCTACGGGATTGGTGTCCAATGTGAAACCTTTATCTTTGGTAAATCAAGCCAAAAAGGAAACTTACATGAAACTCATAGTTCCTTCTCCTGATGTACTTAAAGCAGGAAATAAAAATACCTCTGAAGAAACTAGTTCTTTGACCAGTGAATTGCGTTCCAAACGGGTGAGTTAAAAATAATTTATAGAAGAATTTTATTATTAGACAAAGAGCTCTTATATAGTCTTACAATGTTTAAGTTTAAACTGAATTCTACTCTTAAATTTATACTTTCTTAGTCACCAGGAATAGAATATTCACACCAGAAAACTTAATTTCTGTGATTTTATATTTACCTACACACCTGTTTAATATACTTTTGGAAACGCAATCTTGTCATCCTTTCCTAGGCTTAATAATTTAGCAGTAAGAGGATAAATATATTTGCATTGGACACTTCACAGTTACTTTTGTTTAGAATCAATTTCTTTTTTTCCTAATATTAGTATATTCTTTTTTAAAGAAATGAACTCTTGAATAATTTACCTCTATAGTCCTGTAATTTATCAATTTTAAGCAAAAAAAATCCTTTCTAAGAATTGTTTTCCTTTACTATTCTTAATGAATTATACAAAACACAAAATATTTTGAGTAAATTTACTTATACAAACACTGTTACCACTCATCAGAAAACTTTTTTCGTATTTATTTTCTTGCTGTTAATTTTATATTATTGTATAGTCTACAGTCATATGTTCAGAAGAATTCTAGTAATTAAATGACCAGTGCTTTTTATTCTTGAACTCACCCAGACTGGAGAAAAAATATTCTGTTTGAACACAGTCGCCTGACTTTTGTTTATAAAAACCATCATTAGGCATCCTAATCATTGGAAAAGACTTACTGTTTTGCCAACCATTCATTATTTTAAGTGCTGCATATGTATTTAGTTATTGGATAACGACATCTGTAATGCCACTAATAATATCATGTACATATTCATATGATCAAATTGAGATTCATATGACTTAACTCACCCAAGGTCACATGCTGGTTGGTGATGGAGCTGGAATTCAAACTTAGACTCTATAACACTAGAGTCCTTGTTCTTAATCACTATGATATGCTGCCTTTCTTTCTCCAAAAAAAAAAAAAAACCCCAATGTCCTTGTCCACGGACTATTTTTTAAATTAATTTTTATTGGAGTATATAGTTGATTTATAATGTTTGTTGATTTCTGCTGTACAACAAAGTAAATCAGCTATACATATACATCTATCTCCTCTTTTTTGGATTTCCTTCCCATTTAGGTCACCACAGAGTTTGTAAAGTTCCCTGTGCCATACAGTAGGTTGTCATTAGTTATCTATTTTATACATAGTAATGTATACGTGTCAATCCCAGTCTCCCAGTTAATCCCACCTGCCCTCCCCCCATGATATCCATATGTTTTTAACAGTGAAGAATTTGACGTGAAAGTGAAAGTTGCTCAGTCGTGTCTGACTCTTTGCGACCCCATGGACTATACAGTCCATGGAATTCTCTAGGCCAGATTACTGGAGTGGGTTTACCAGCTGAGCCACAAGGGAGGCCCAGGAATACCAGAGTGGGTAGCCTATCCCTTCTCCAGTGGATCTTCCCGACCCAGGAATCGAACCAGGGTCTCCTGCATTGCATGCGGATTCTTTATCCAACTAAGCTATCAGGGAAGAATTTAAGAACAAAGTTAAAGAAAAGTGAGGAAATCAGAGCTCTTTTGAGAATCTAAATGAGTAGTTCTCAAGCCCAAGTGTACATTAAAATCACCTGGAAAACTTTAACAAAGAACTAACCATTTCAGAACAATTTAAAATCAGAATCTTTTGTGTTGAGATTGAGATATTGCATGTCTAAAAAGCATCCCAAGTATTTCAGATGTACAACCAATTTTGAGAGCCACTAATCTAAATGGAATGATGATGTTTCATAATATCACACATATGATAACTTGTAATGGACTGGTCAATTGTTAGGAGTTATTGGCATCACATTATTGACTCTCTTTGAAAAGTTAAGCAAATTAAAAATCACTTTGCATTGGTTACTTTAATTTTTTCATGAATGTATATTCCACTTTAAGATAAATGAATTTACAGAGCAACATCAATAGTTACTTGCATTTTGAAAGTTTTCTTAAGAGTTTTTTAAGAGTTTCTTAAATTCCTATTTAAAGATTTATATGTGACATCTATTAGAAAGTCATTTATTAAACATTTGCTTTATAAATATAGTCAAGCTAGGCTTTCTACCCGTGTGATCCTATGTAATCCTTACAAAATTGTGTGAGGTAAAGAAACTAAGGCTCAGAGAGGTTAAGTCACTTTTCAAGATCATATTACAAGTTACGAGAAAACAGATTTTTAAACCAAGATCATTCTGATTTCAAAGCCCATAATAAAGGTGAAATAATTTGGTGTTTATGAAACATTACGGTAGTTAGTGGGAAATATTTTATGTGACTGCACATTCACAGTAGATTCAACTGTGAATGACTTTATCTATTTATTGGTATCTAGAATTGAGTTAAGGGCTTACCAAGGGGCACTAGTGGTAAAGAACCTGCCTGGCAATGCAGGAGACATAAGAAACACTGGTTCAATCCCTGGGTCAGGAAGATCCCCTGGAGAAGGGCATGGCAACCCACTCATGTATTCTTGCCTATTAATCCCATGGACAGAGGAGCCTGGCAGGCTATAGTCCATAGGGTCAGAAAGAGTTGGAAATGACTAAAGCAACTTAGCAGGCAGCAGGCAGGCATTGAGTTAAAGGGTATTTTTATAAATACTTCTCTTACATCAGCCTTCCTTCTTTATGTGACAGTCTAATATATTTAGAATTTTGCTTGATTTCTTATGACAGTTTCCATTATTTCACTCTTCCTTCTATGTATCTGCTTTCCACACTAGTTGATGATTTTCTTCAGTGTTATTTAATTATTGGATCCTTTCAAACCTTATACTTTAGACATTTAATTTAAGTCAGTATACATTAATTGTAATAAAGACCAGGAGTTTTGCCTAGATTTTTTGTGGTCTCCAGAGAGTCAGGTAAAGACTAGGGGAACAAGAGCTTTGAGGTAGGACAAAGCTTTGCACCTCTCTCTTCTCATACTTCGATCACCCAAGGGATATCTTGAAGTAGCAAGACTTTTGCTGCCATACAGGTCTCATTTTTCTCCCCTCCTACTTTATGTCCCACCCCTAATATCAAAAAGGATAGCACATTTGCTGTAAAAGAGTAACTGGTGCTAGTATTGGGAACACCTTCAGATGTCAATATATAAGAAGTAATTCTTCAGAGTTATAGAATGAGAAGCAGTTTCAGAAAATTAAAATATGAAACATAAAACTAAAGGGAAAGTTTTTGATTTTTATGACTCTTGATCCTATATATTTGGAAGGAATATTAACTGCCTATTAAAAATATTAACTGCCTATTAGAATACAAAATGATTGTGACAAAATTTTGTTCCAAGAGATGAAAATACACTAAATTTTTCTGCTGAAAATTTAAATCAGTGTATGTATAAAATATGAAATATTGAGTACATTATATATATATATATTCATATACTATGCAATATTTATGTTTCATATAAATATTAAATAAAATTAAATATATTAAAATATTTTATGTAAAAGTTTGCTATAAAATTCTTTTTAAAAAGATAAACAATTATGTAGTATAATATTCCATATTTTATTCACTGAATAAATACCAATTAAGCATTTTCTCTTTGTGAAGCATTGCCTTATGTACAAATATTATATTCAGTCTTTGTTTACAAAGAGTTAACTTAATTTTCTAAACAAATACTGTTAAGTTAAATAAGATAAAAAAGTTTATATGGGAATTGCTTACTGCTTATTAGTACTGGTACTTTAAAATATTTAATAAGTCATTCTGTGTGGCATTCCGTCTCCATTTATATTTATGAAATAACCCACCACAAGTCTTTGCTGACTTGTGTATTAAGCCAGGTCCAGTGCTGACAATACTGTTGGTTTTAATTTCAAGGCAACCATTTTCACTGAAGAATTTTACCTTTCAAAATTTAACTTCTATTTCTATCAACTTCAGATATTTTAATCATTCTACTTCAGTTTTCTTTTTTATATTTTAGTTATACAAGTTTAATGAAATTCATATGATGTTATTCTTTTCATGAAGATTCTGTTAGTCAAATAAATTTTTGTTGCTGTTTACAGATGCAAATTTTATGGTTTACAAATGAATTTTTCCCAAAAAAGTATAATTTTTTCTAAACTGTTTTCTACGTTCTTTCCAATGCTAATGTGCTAAAGACACTCCAAAGCAGATTCCACAGAACATTAAGCCAGCCATTCTACTAACTTCAAATCATGGTTACTGTAGAAAACTACAGGATAGACTATAAGTGAGGACATAAAAGAGCTCAAGGATAGGAGAGATGAGTGCTTTAGGCTGGGACAAACATAGGAAGTGTCTTGAGTTGGATTTTGAATAATGAACAGGATTTCATAGTTTGAAATGTATCAGAGGAAGACATTTTATGCAAAGAAAATGATTATAACAGAATGTAGAGGTGATGAAAGTACTGTATGACATGCACTGGGCATGGCCAATAGTCCAGTTGGACTACAGAGGTATGTTAGTGTCTACTTGAAAAGTAATTTGAATATCAGATATAAGTGTTTAAGGTTTATAAAGTTGGCAGTGGAGGAAGAGGCACTAAAGGTTTCGACCAAAGAGCTAATATAAAATATAGCTTATTTTATGAGAAAATTGCCCTTGACATATGCATATATTGGGAGTTGGGTAGGAAGAAGTGATAATATGGCTTAAATTTGAGCAGTATTTCAATGAAAGAATCCAAAACACATAGTATTAAAGTGGCTGACTTGAAAAAAGAAAAATAAAGATGTTTTTATGGTTTCAAGTTTGGGTCATTGAAAAAAATGGGAACTGCAGTAATAAGAGGGGAGAGCAGTAAGGAAACACATATTTTGAAGGGGAAAGACTTACTAAATTTTTAAATATATTATGTATAGCCAAGGTTCAGCAATCAACTAGTCATCACTTCTGCTACATTTATAGCACTTAAATATCATGATTTAAATTTGTATATGATTAGTTGTTGTCAGATACAGAAGGCAAATAAAAGTAGTCTTTATTCTTATGATACATTATTGTTTTGTATTCTACTTTATGTTTCAACAGGAACAATATAAACAGACATTCCCAGCTCAGTTAAAGAAACAGGAGTCATCTAAGAGCCTGAAGAAGGTTATTGCAGCTTTGTCAAATCCAAAACCAACCTCTAGTTCACCAGCGCATCCAAAACAAACATTAGAAAACAGCAACCCTAACCCATTCTTGACAAATGCACTTTTAGGTAATCACCAACCAAATGGAGTTATTCAAAGTGTCATTCAAGAAGCTCCTCTGGCACTTACTACCAAAACTAAAATGCAGAGTAAGATTAATGAAAACATTGCTACTGCAAGTAGCACCCCTTTTTCCTCACCTGTAAATCTGAGTACAAGTGGAAGAAGAACCCCTGGCAATCAGACAACTGTCATTCCCTCTCCCTCTCCCATACTGCATAGTCAAGGGAAGGAAAAAGCAGTTAGCAACAATGTAAACACAGTAAAAACACAGCATCACTCTCATCCTGCAAAATCTTTAGTGGAACAGTTTAGAGCAACAGATTCAGACATTCTTAGTAGCAAAGATTCTGAAGATTCCAATGAGGATGAAGAGGAAGATGATGAAGAAGATGAGGAAGATGATGAAGATGATGACTCTGATGACAGCCAATCAGGTTGTTTTCTACTCTTAAGTTTAAAGTGTTTCTCTAAATGTTATGTGAACCAAAACATTTTAAAGAGGTTCTTCAAATCCACAGATTTGAAATTGTTGTCATTCACTGTTTCATGCAGCTCTGTGCCTTTCTATACTGAGTGGTAAAGTAAAGGAATAATTGAGATTGAAAATCCTAAATTAAGTTCTCAGCTTATTCGTTTAACAGTAAACAAATAACTTTAAAATGAATATAAGTAATTCATGAATTAAGAACTTGAGGAACTTGCTTAATTTTCATTTAATTCATGACCACTCATTTGTCCTTTCTTTTTCATCTCTTCTGCTACTTGTTAAATTGTGTCTACTGGATATTTTGAAGAAAGGCAAAATTTTACTCAGTCATTCAGAAAATACCAAAGAGCCTAAATCTCTATGAATATTTTTTAGCAACACAGAATTTATTTAGTAACATATAGAGTACCCCCTGATTTTTATTTCTTTTTTTTTTTAATTTCTTCTTTTATTTCCCTGTAACTCTCTTTCTTGTTCCACAGAAGATTGAAAATATAAAAGATAAGATAGTTGAAAATTTAAATACAAAGATGAGATACACGTTATAAAAGCTTTTGAATTTGTTCCTGGTCAGCCACGAATCCAATTTTAAATTTTCTATCTACCAATATAAGTAGGAAAATATAGTCAATTATACAATTTTTAAAATGTCTATAAAGTAAAAACAACCTACTTGCTCAGGGTAAGAACAGCTTTTTGTAATAATATATTTTCCTAGGGTTCCCATAAACACAATTTTGCATGATACATAGTATTAATAGCTTTCGAAGGTAACTTTTATAATGAACTTCAATGTGGGTAGCTAGTACTACACAAAACACAATTGCACAGAAGCTGTTGTTCTGGGAACCATTAAAATACAGGCCTAGTATCATTTGTGTAAGTAGATTTTACATATCTACAGGAGTAGATGCCAATTTATAGGACTACATTGCTAGCACAGATTTAATTATTAAATCATTCAATTATTCCCCACAGTTTTTTTTCTCTAATACTATCTTTTGTGAAGCCTGAGAAGCTTGACGAGTAGAATAACTGCAGCCCCAAAGCCAAGTATCTCTCCACCAAAATTGTTTTCTTTTGCCTCAAAACCCAGAAGAAAGGATGATGATAGTTCCCGAGTTCTCTTCCTCATACTGAACCTTGTGTACTTCTCAGATTATTGAAATCTATTGATTTAAATAATAAAATTCTGTTTCCTCTATACTTTAGTTTCTTTAGTAGATTGAAAATAATTTTGAAAACTCATCATGTGAATAGTGTCGTGAGAAGAACTGTTTTATAATTCAAGTTTTATGATTTGAGTAAAACAGTTACTTTAATGAAGAATTTTAAGGATTTATGGCCTACATACCTTGTGCTCAAATAGCTTTTAAGATAGTAATTTTTACATTTACTCTTCAGGAAAGTTCCTCATTTGAGTTCTCAGTCACAAATGCTGATTCCTGAACTATTCCATTTAGATACAAACTGCAAACTGTTGGTGATTATCTAGTTATAATATACAAATGCTTCTTTTACTTCCCAGAATCAGATAGTAATTCAGAATCAGATACAGAAGGATCAGAAGAAGATGATGATGATGATAAAGACCAAGATGAATCAGATAGTGATACTGAAGGAGAGAAAACTTCAATGAAACTGAATAAAACAGCTTCCTCTGTCAAAAGCCCTTCCATCAGTCTCACAGCCCACTCAACACCTCGTAACCTCCACATAGCAAAAGCCCCAGGCTCTGCTCCTGCTGCCTTATGTTCTGAATCCCAGTCACCTGCTTTTCTTGGCACACCTTCTTCCACACTTACTTCAAGTCCACACTCTGGTACCTACACTTTATTTTTATTATTGTGAAGTAGAAATCAAACCATAACAAGAATTCTTATTTATACAGTGTTCTGGGGATGATCTCATTGGAATCAAGGGCTAGATTTTAGGTTGGCTAAGAAAGGTCAGCGTGTATTTTCAAAGGATATGACTCACTACCATTTTTTTCTCTGTGCTTCCAATTTAAGAACCTGATTGATGGCAGCTCTTGAATTTAAATACTATCCTGTTTTTATGTTCAGTTTATACTTCTAGAATTTAGAATTTGACTGACAGTTGGACTTTTTTTTTTTTTTTTGGTAATTTACAAAAATGAACTCACTTTTTTTCTTAAGATACAACTGCATGTCTACCCAACACATAGCCAGTGTCATTTGTATTAGTGAATACTAGTAGTATTTTATTAACATGCCATATCTTTTTTCCTATTTGACCTTCTATAAACTATTAGAGGTCTTCTTTAAAAGGTTTTGCATTATTACTCTCAAATTAATCTCTATTCTCAACTCAATAACTAAGAAAATATAGGCGTGTATTATGAAAAATATATTATTTTACACATGTCACTCTTTTCTTGAAAATTTCTAGTTTTGTTTTCATTTGCCATGAACCAATATGATATGCAGCTTATTTAAGATGTGTCAATTTGTATTGGTGAAGCTTGATCTTTGTCATGAAAAATTTTCCGTATAATTATAATCCTATTCTTTGTACTTTAATTAAAGTGCTTTTGACTATGGATTTATATGGCTATAGAAGTTATATTATTTTTAAATGTATGATCCAACTGTTGAAATTTTTCACCATCTTAAAACTCACATTTTCAAAGAAAACCACTAAACATAGTTTCCCGAAACCTCTATCTGCTATTTTCCTCCTACTTCTTTAGCCATTTCCTTAATAACAAGATGAGAGGAAAGCTTTACCTTTTTACTTTCATCGTCTTTTCATTAGAGAGAAATAAATACTAGCTATTATGTCATGCAAACCAAAGGAAAAAAAAAACCCTCTACTTTATACAGTGTGTTTTGTTGAAAAGAATCTAAAGATAATGTACAAACTGCAGAAATACAGTAAATAATTCAAGTCATTAATACACATTATTCGAAGAAAAGTTTCAAAACTATCAAAAATTTTTCATGTGTATAAACTAATCTTTTATGTTAACTGGTTGAATTTTCTTGAAGGCACTTCCAAAAGGAGAAGAGTAACAGATGAACGTGAACTGCGTATTCCTTTGGAATATGGGTATGCAAAATAAGATTTATCTTTATGCTTTTGCCCCACATATTTATGCATGTTTTGATTTCTCATTCCCTACTGTTACTAACAGAAGTGAATATACTGCATAGTATTTATTAAAGCAGAAGAGCAAAGCTGATATATGTGAGGTTGATATATCAGAAAACTAAAATTAAGCCTAACTGCTGGGTTTAGCTATGGTAGAGCTGGGATGGGATCATATGCAGCCAGGTGGGAATATGATTGAAAAAGTTGCAAGAGCAAATCATTTGGCAAAGAGCAGGGACACAGTTAAGAGTGTCAGAAGTTTTTGTGAAGATAGATTTAAAGGATGGTGAGAGCCACTGTAGGTAAAACTGAAAGACTTAAGCAGAGTTTGGCTAAAATGGTTGAATAGGAACTGAGAATTTTCACACTGCAAGTTTGTGATCCCCAAAGAGCAGAGAGCCAAATTTGCTTTATTCTTCTCATTTAAAGCTTTTCAAATATAAATTCAGTACACCCTGACACATTACTGAACATGTCCAAATACCCAAAGTCATGCCAGTGTGATTTCTTAAAATTTTAATATGTGTTTAATATTTGTAAATTGAGTTTGATTAACTTTAGTTGAATTACTTAGCAAAAATGGCAATGATTTTATTAGTGAATGTATCTGAATTGTATGACTGGCTGTTTATATTTTTCTTTGTATTTTTTGTGTTGTCTAAAAAGCGTGTGTTCTTAAATGTTTTTAATTTTTATTTTTAGAAGTTTTCTTAAAACTAAGTATGTTATAACCCTCATTTCTATTATGTGTAGCTGGCAGAGAGAGACAAGAATAAGAAACTTTGGAGGGCGCCTTCAAGGAGAAGTAGCATATTATGCTCCATGTGGAAAGAAACTTAGGCAGTACCCTGAAGTAATAAAGGTACATACTTTTCACCAAATAACACACATTTGGTGCCATTAAGCTTGCTTATGGGAAAAAAGTACACTCCTTTCTCAGAGTTCTTTAACACAAAATATTCTCTCGTGTGAGACTAATGAATGTGCTTAACCTAAATTGATCTCCTGTTAAAGCCATAGCCCTTTAATAGAGTATACAAAACCATAGTGTCCTGAAGATAGCTATACATCAAAGCTGGGTTGTAATTATTAAAACCTGAAGTGGAAAAATATGTGATTTTTTCAGTATCTCAGCAGAAATGGAATAATGGATATCTCAAGGGACAATTTCAGCTTCAGTGCAAAAATAAGAGTGGGTGACTTCTATGAAGCCAGAGATGGACCACAGGTATCCACTTTTTAAAAAGTACAGTCTTTGAACCAAAAAGTAGTAACATAAACTAAATGAAGTAAATTTCACTCACTCTGGAGCATTGCTTTTTGTTAGTTAATTCTTATAGCTATACATATAACTTTGTGGTAGACACTCACAAGGCCTCAATATACTGTGTTTCAGTAACAGGGAGCTTTGGCATTTTTTATTTTTCAAATTTAAGTAAACTTCATCCTGTTTGTTAATTCTGTCATTAATTTTGATAGTTTATATAGGTATAAAAGTATCTGCATGTTCATGAGAAATATAGGAAAACATTAGTTCCCTGAAAGGTAAACATTAAAAAAAATTTTGAATAGAAAAAAAAATTTTTTTATAAGTCAGTCTGAGAGAGGATAGATATGCCTTAGTTTTGGGGAGGATCTTATCCATTTTATTATGCCATACTACATGATCTATTGTCACAAGTGTGATAATTTTTTGATGGAGTTAGGGGGAGTTCCGTAATAGTGGATGAATGAAATTTCTCCTTTTTGCAGAAGTTGAATTTTTAAATAATTAAATACACATTTATGAAACTATCACCACAGCTCTCTTTGAGTTTAAGGGTTAAGTACATAACCACCAATCACCACGAAGAACTTACCACTAAAACCTCATTTCCTATGTTTCCTTTAATGGTTTGCCTTTATTCCATACTTGGATTCAGCTACATTTGCTTATTATTCCCTTTATTAGCTCCATTGAAAGACGTCCTAGTTATGGAGTGAGGAGACCTAGATTCTTGTTAATCCATGAAATGGTTTTATGATTTCAAACAACAAAATCATGCCCTCTTTTACTTCAGTTTCTTTATCTGCAGAATAGGGACAATCATAATTTTCCTTCTGCCTCATAGGAAGGTGACGAGGTTAAAATGAAATCATATGGATGAAAATGTTTTAAAGGGTTAAAATGCTCAGCCAACTGAAGTTGGTTTCCTTCTTGATTGAACTTTCTTCTTTCCCATTACAATGCCCAGAAAGATTTTCTTCTGGCGATTAATAATTTCTATTGTGAATGGGCAAGTTTTTCCATACTATCTTACCCTTTAATTTGATAGTTACAGAAGTAGAAAATGACTTCTTAATTCTTCAAGAGATTCATTCCTTTTGAGAGCTCAGAGATTAAGGGAGTTTTACAAGATTACACAATCTCAACCAGGTAGAAACCTAACTGAACTCAAGATTTCTGACAAGTAATCTTTTACATTCATTGTGTGACCTATTTTCCATTGTCATCCATGACTTTTTATGAAACAAGTTATGTTCACATCCACTTGTTTCTTTACTAGTTATTCTAAAATGCCAAAACAAATTCATCTGAAGTTTAATTTGTTTATGAAAATATATTCTAGGATTTTTCTTTTTTCAACTTAAAAATCTGTGTAACTTACCAGATTCTTAGAATTTTAGTGAACTACAGCGTTATTTTATACACTTCATATATAGTAGATCAGTTTTTAAGTCACAAACATTAGAAGGCAATAATGATTTCATTTAAAAATTCCCAACTTTTAATCTTTTCATTCATATTAATATAACCATGTCTCATTTAAATATGCCAATGATATCTTTATGTTTTTAAGTTAAATAGAATTTTATTCTAGAGAGGGAAGCTAATTGCTGTCCAGTACATAAAGGACTTTAGTTTTGTATCAGTGGTAATTAGAGTCAATCTATGAAGCCTCATTAGGCAGAGCAGAATGTTCTTTGACATCCATTCACTTTTATTAAACGTAATCAGTGTTTTCCAAAGCATATTGTCTTATTGAGAGATCAGTTCCAATCAAGGAAATAATGATGAATTATTAGATCAAGACTATGTTAAGCTGCCAACATTTCAGCAGCCTGCTAAGGGAAAATATTAGCAATTTTGAGAACACTTCTCTCAACTTAAAAAATATAAGTTGATTTTATTTCAGGATACTTTTAGAGAACAACAATTAAAGGTAAGTAATCAAAATAAGTTTACTTCATTAGAGATGCATGTAGTTAAAGAAACATACTTTTTTAGTGTATGATCAATATGTATAAGCATATGGTTAATTAGAAATATATGTAATTATATAGTAATTTTCTGTGAAAATGAACAAAGATTGCATATCTTTGTTAAAGTATCTTAATGTGCAATAATTTTGATTGGCCTAAATTTTGTAGAAGATATAATTTGGGACAAACACTGTTCCAAGTAGTGATGATCTGTATATGTTTATAATAGGTCGGCTTTTATACAAATTGTATAAATGGTCTGATGGTGTACGTAAATTGAAAAATAAAACTGTGCATATTGAAAGACTGAAAGGAAATGTATCAAAAATTTAATAATGGATGTAATGGTTGGTGGTAGAGTGGATCTGATTTTTACCTATGTTCTTACATGTTTCACAATTCCTAAAATTTGCTTGTATTGCATCTATAATGTGAAAAACAGTTTCCTATTTAAAAATAATTACATCTACCCATATAATCCAAAAAAGCTAAGCATTCAGTTTTCCAAATACATGGAAATTTTACATAATGATTTTAAATGTCACTGCTACAGTTTTCCAAGCAACATATATTTATTTTGGGTGTTTGATTACAGATGTAATACTATATTTATAGATTCATTATTATACTTAATCACTCTCCTAATAAAATATTTGCATTGGAAAATATATTTCTTCCATCATATTTTTTCTCTTAAACTTACCAAAACCAAAAAACAACTGCAACAGCAGTTCTATAAGTTCTAATTTTGTTCAAGATATTTCAAAAACTTACAGCAGTGGTACTCTATATTTTACAGATGAAATTTAGGAAATGATAATTTTTGTTAGAAGATAATATCCGCAATAGAGAAGCAGAGTTATTTTATGTTAATTATTTTGACAAAATATTTCTGAGCTTTAGACTATGATTATACATATATTTATTAACAGCAAACGTTTTTGAAAGTATTGATTCATTGTGTATAGTACAGTAAAACGAGAGGTCTGAGAGTTCATGGGGCTTCCCTGGTGGCTTAGTGGTAAAGAATCTGCCTGCCAATGCAGGAGAAACGGGTCCCATCCCTGGGTCAGGAAGATCCCCCGGAGAAGGAAATGGCGACCCACTCCAGTATACTTGCCTGAGAATCCGTTGGACAAAGGAGCCTGGCAGGCTACATTTCATGGGGTTGCAAAAGGGTCAGATATGACTTAGCGACTAAACAACAACACCATGAGAGTTCATATTTATTAAAATTTAGTAAATTCATCCTTAAGTGACAACAATCTAATGATTACCTTTTTAAAATTAAAAAGAGAAGCTGTTAATTAAATAAGATAGGGTTGACACAAGAAATTGGAGTGTGGAGGGGGACTTTAATCTATCCATTATCAGTTTTGTTTATTTCAGTCTACAAAAGTGGTGAGAGATTTGTAAAACTGGCTACTTGTTAGTATCTACTGATCTTGGCTACCAAAAACTTCCTACTAGCTTCTATAAAAATCATGATTTTAAGGATGATAGATTTCATGAAATAAAATGAACCATACACTCTTTATAGTCACATGATACACTAGCCTGGCTACCTTCTTTATGAAATTGTTTTAACTATTTTAGCCAGTGAAACTCCTTCGAAAAGGCAATATGGTAAATATATTTCTTGTAGAATTCGCATCATATTGTAAGGACTGGTTGAACCTAATGTCTATGATTATTTTCATTTTATTTTGTTTTTGAGTGTCAGAATAATAGAAAGTAAGATTGAGCTAGGCAGATTTTGGTAAATATAAAATAGGGTTTCTTTTATTTACCTTAATATGATTCTTAGGTAAAACGGTAAAAAATATTCACATTTTTGTTAGAAATATATGATGGTTTCACAGTGTTAATGGCAAGATTATTTTGAAATATATGATAATCTACATTGCAAAGTATTTTTGTGAATTATAGAGAACAAAACATTTAAGCATAAATATAACAGTTAAGTTTATTTGTTTCAACCAGGAAGTTCACCAGCAAAGGTCAATAAATGTCTACTGTATTCAGGTCAAAAAAGCAAAGAAAAGAAAACATGCAAAGAAGGATCAAGTTAACAGTGACTTAGGAAAAAAATGTTGATTTCTCTATTTGAGATGTACCTTTTTAAGATTTTTTTTTAGTGTCTTACTTCCTTGAGAAAAGAAAAATATCATTCATACTGAAAAGAGCCTTTTTCTTATTTAATAAATTAATATTTTGGCTGATATTTAATATTCCAAGCATTTTTTTCCCAAAAAATTTTCCCTGAATAGATTTTCCATAAAGAAAGTATGAACACATAACAGTGCAGAAATGAACTTGAAGGCTTGGCTTTTAGGCAAAACTAATATTCATAGAGAAACTGAAGACTACAAAGGAAATAGAAGTTATGATCACTGGTTTAAAGAAGCTTATTGTCTGAGAAAGATAAAACACTAAGCAAAATGCTCTTCAGCTACAGTCAGGGTTTTGTTAATAAGGAATAAGGGGAGATTTCACAATAAGGTAGGCAACATAGAGCCACTGGCAAGACTGCAATGCTGTTAATTTTTTCAAACAGTTCAGTTCAGTTCAGTCGCTCAATAATGTCCGACTCTTTGCAACCCCGTGGACTGCAGCACACCAGGCCTCCGTGTCCATCACCAACTCCTGGAGTTTACCCAAACTCATATCCATTGAGTTGGTGATGCCATCCAACAATCTCATCCTCTGTCATCACCTTCTCCTCCCACCTTCAATCTTTCCCAGCATCAGGGTCTTTTCATGTGGGTCAGTTCTTCGCATCACGTCGCCAAAGTATTGGAGTTTCAGCTTCAGCATCAGTCCTTCCAATGACTATTCAAGACTGATCTCCTTTAGGATGGACTGGTTGGATCTCCTTGCAGTCCAAAGGACTCTCAAGAGTCTCCTCCAACACCACAGTTCCAAAGCATCAATTCTTCAGTGCTCAGCTTTCTTTATAGTCCAACTCTCACATCCATACATGACTACTGGGAAAACCATAGCCTTGACTAGACAGACCTTTGTTGGCAAAGTAATGTCTCTGCTTTTGAATATGCTGTCTAGGTTGGTCATAACTTTTCTTTCATGGAGCAGGGGTCTTTTAATTTCATGGCTGCAGTCACCATCTGCAGTGATTTTGGAGCCCAAAAATATAAAGTGTGTCACTGTTTCCATTGTTTCGCCATCTATTTGCCATGAAGTGATGGGACCAGATACCATGATGTTAGTTTTCTGAATGGTAAATTTTAAGCCAGCTTTTTCACTCTCCTCTTTCACTTTCATCAAGAGGCTCTTTAGTTCTTCTGTGCTTTCTGCCATGAGGATGGTGGCATCTGCATATCTGAGGTTATTGATATTTCTCCCAGCAATCTTGATTCCAGCTTGTGCTTCATCCAGCCCAACGTTTTCATGACATACTCTTCATATAAGTTAAATAAGCAGGGTGACAATATACATCCTTGACGTACTCTTTTACCAATGTGGAACCAGTCTGTTCTTCCATGTCCAGCTCTATTTGTTGCTTCCTGACCTGCATACAGGTTTCTCAGGAGGCACATCAGGTGGTCTGGTATTCCCATCTCTTGAAGAATTTTCCACAGTTTATTGTGATCCACACAGTCAAAGGCTTTGGCTTAGTCAGTGAAGCAGAAGTAGATGTTTTTCTGGAACTCTCTTGCTTTTTCAATGATCAAACAGGCGTTGGCAATTTGCCTTTTCTAAATCCAGCTTGAACATCTGGAAGTTACTGTTGAAGCCTGGCTTGGAGAATTTTGAGCATTACTTTACTAGCGTGTGAGATCAGTGCAATTGTGTGGTAGTTTGAGCATTCTTTGGCATTGCCTTTCTTTGGGACTGAAATGAAAACTGACCTTTTGCAGTCCTGTAGCCACTGCTGAGTTTTCCAAATTTAATGGCATATTGAGTGCAGAACATCCACAGCATCATCTTTTAGGATTTGAAATAGCTCAACTGGAATTCCATTACCTCCACTAGCTTTGTTTGTAGTGATGCTTCCTAAGGCCCACTTGACTTCGCATTCGCATTCCAGGATGTCTGGCTCTAGGTGAGTGATCACACCATTGTGATTATCTGGGTCCTGAAGATCTTTTTTGCGTAGTTCTTTTGTGTATTCTTGCCACCTCTTCTTAATATCTTCTGCTTCTGTTAGGTCCATACCATTTCTGTCCTTTATTGAGCCCATCTTTGCATGAAATGTTCCCTTGGTATCTCTAACTTTCTTTAAGAGATCTCTAGTCTTTCCCATTCTATTGTTTTCCTCTGTTTCTTTGTACTGATCACTGGGAAGGCTTTCTTATCTCTCCTTGCTATTCTTTGGAACTCTACATTCAAATTGGTATATCTTTCCTTTTCTCCTTTGCCTTTAGCTTCTCTTCTTTTCTCAGCTATTTGTAAGGCCACCTCAACAGCCATTTTGCCTTTTTGCATTTCTTTTTCTTGGGGATGGTCTTGATCCCTGCCTCCTGTACAATGTCACAGACCTCTGTCTGTAGTTCTTCAGGCAATCTATCAGATCTAGTCTCTTGAATCTATTTGTCACTTCCACTGTATATTCATAAGGGATTTGATTTAGGTCATACCTGAATGATCTAGGGGTTTTCCCTACTTTCTTCAACTTAAGTCTGAATTTGGTAATAAGGAGTTCAAAGAGCCACAGTCAGGTCCCAGTCTTGATTTTGCTGACTGTATAGAGCTTCTCCATCTTTGGCTGCAAAAAATATAATCAATCTAATTTCTGTATTGACCATCTGGTGACATGGGTAGAGTCTTCTCTTGTGTTGTTCGAACAGGGTGTTTGCTATGACCAGTGTGTTCTGTTGGCAAAAGTCCATTAGCCTTTGCCCTGCTTCATTCTGTACTCCAAGGCCAAATTTGCCTGTTACTTCTGGTATTTCTTGACTACCTACTTTGTCATTCCAGTGCCCTATAATGAAAAGGACATCTTCTTGGGTGTTAGTTCTAGAAGGTCTTATTGGTCTTCATAGAACTGTTCACCTTCAGCTTCTCTAGCATTACTGGTCAGGGCATAGACTTGGATGACCGTGATATTGAATGGTTTGCCTTGGAAACGAACAGAGATTCTGTCGTTTTGAGATTGCATCCAAGTACTGCATTTCTGACTCGTTTGTTGACTCTGAGGGCTACTCCATTTCTTCTAAGGGATAGCTTCTAAGTAGCTAGATATCCGCAGTAGTAGATATAATGGTCATCTGAGTTAAATTCACCCATTTCAGTCCATTTTAGTTCACTGATTCCTAAAATGTTGATTTTCACTCTTTCTGTCTCCTGTTTGACCACTTCCAGTTTACCTGGATTCATGGACCTAACATTCTAGGTTCCTGTGCAATATTGCTCTTTATAGCATCGGACTTTACTTCCATCACCAGTCACATACACAACTGGGTTTTGTTTTTGCTTTGGCTTCGTCTCTTCATTCTTTCTGGAGTTAGTTCTCCACTGATCTCCAGTAGCATTTTGGGCACCTGCCAACCTAAGGAGTTCATCTTTCAGTGTCCTATTTTTTTGCCTTTTCTTACTGTTCATGGGGTTCTCAAGGCAAGAATACTGAAGTGGTCTGCCATTCCCTTCTCCAGTGGACCATGTTTTGTCAGAACGCTCTGCAATGACCTGTCTGTCTTGCGTGGCCCTACATGACATGGCTCATAGTTTCATTGAGTTAGACAAGGCTGTGATCCATGTGATCAGATTGGTTAGTTTTCTGTGATTGTGGTTTTCAGTCTGTCTGCCCTCTGATGGAGAAGGATAAGGGGCTTATGGAAGCTTCCTGATGGGAGAGACTGACTGAGGGGGAAACTGGGTTTTGTTCTGATGGGCAGGGCCATGCTCAGTTAATCTTTAATCCAATTTTCTGTTGATGGGTGGGGCTGTGTTCCCTCCCTGTTATTTACCTGGGGCCAAACTTTAGTGGAGGTAATGAAGATAATGGTGACCTCCTTCAAAAGGGCCCATGCATACACTGCAGCACTGCCCCCAACCCTGCTGCAGGCCACCTCCGACCCAGTTATTTTTCAAATAAGTAAAGAACAAAAGATTGCGAGTCAACAACCAGGATTCTAATTCAATTCTGCTGTTAACTGTCACACCTAGTGCAACGTAGCTGTGGGCATATATGGACACAGAACATGAGAGATCAGTACCAAAAAACTGAAAGTCTGGAAGTTTATGTCACTAACCTACCAGGTAGGGTTTTTGATGGCTAGGCAAGGGCCTCTACTAGGAAGTGAACTATATGAATCCATGTGTAGAAAGGAGATATTTGACAGTCCTAAGTCTTTGAGGGTAACATACTATGAGTAACTGGAAAGCCTAGTCAGCATTGTTGAAACAATTGTGTCAAACCATATCTTTCTCAACTGATTTTAATGGATGACACTCATTTCCAAGCATAGATAACTGTTCTTACTCTTTAACATCTTTCAAGTGTTATTCAGTATATGATATTAATAAACTTTGTTATTAAGGTTAAGAATCCCTATGCTGTAAAGTTTATGGTATAGAAAGCTCTGACACCATAAAGTAGCTACAAATAGACATAATGCTAAACTGTGAATTAGTTGTAAGTAACTCCAACAAAATTCTAATTTCTCATGAAAATAACTTTAATGTTAAACTAAGAAAAAGGAAGGAATACGTTAACTTTCTTTTGTTGAATAAATTTTGGCTACTCAGTGAATTAAACCTTTAATATAAGCTTCAGATTCCTAACAATCCATTTCTTATTTTCTAAAATCCAGGAATCAGAAGACGTTATATGTAGTCCGATATATGCAGCTCCCCTAGAAAGCACTTACTTTAGAAATGTGAAGGGCAAAAATGTAAATGTCAGTGTCGCTGTATTGTCTGGTAAGCCCGGGTGCCAGCATACTCTGCTTCTTTTTTGACACTAAGCTGAATAATACGTAAGTGTAAAATTGTACCTGGAGAAAATCAGAAAAACAGATCAAACCCTTTAAATCTTGGCTAAAAGTTGATTTTATTATTAATAAGGTACCTTAAAAACTGAATACAGATTCCTCTACAGACTCTTTTATTAGTCTTTGTCTTCTACTTCAAGTGTCACAAATGTCACTTTTATATTTCTCAATTTATGTGATGCTTACTGCCTTGGTGCCTAAGAGCATAATAGAAAAATGAAAACCTGAACTAATCAAAAGCTTCTCATTGTGGTGAACGTCAAAATGGTTTCATGGCTTCCTTCTTAGTGGTTTATGGTATGAAAATGGAGCTAGTACAACTCTTGTTTCTGTTGACTTCATTGAAATCTCAGCAAAAATAAATCCTTGTTTTCCTCAGAATTAATTTGTGAAATTATTTTTACCTGGAAATTACTGAACAGATATTATTTTATACATGGATTATATTCATTAATTTTTTTTCTGACACAGTTCTACTTTGCCATTATCTTGGCTGTGCTTTCATGACTGACTATTGTGTTCAGTCATTTATCAAGTTTAAGAACACCTTGTAATATCAACTAAAAAAGTACATGTGGTAGTTAAGAGCACAGGTTTTAGAGTGAGAGAATTGGGTTCAAATCATAGTTCAGTTCCTTGTTGTCTCCATAGCTTAAGAAATTATTCAGATGGGCTTGAATTCTCTCAGTTATAAAGTAAATACAATAAAATCCACTGTATTAGATAATACTATTGTGAAGATTAAAGAACATAATATAATCGAAATGCCTGGAACTAAGCGCAGTGCTTGGAATGTGGGATGTAACCACCATCCATTATGGTAGCAGAAGTGGTATTCATATTTTTTAGTACCTCTTGAGTTGAAATATTCTTAGAATCCTTTCTCCAAGTTTAAGTATCATGGCATAAAATATAACTCAAGAACTTTTGATTACTTTTGGTTGCAGAATTGCCGACAGTGGTTGAAGCTAAATTCCTAATTTGAAATTCTTTTTAAGAAAATGGCACATTTAAAACATTTTCTCAAACTTTACACTAAAAGAGTTATTTCTTTAAAAGAAATAAGAAATAAATGAATTACTTTAGAAGGATTATTTTAGAAGAATGCCTTTCTAATATCTGAACATATTGATTTGGACTGTAAATAAGGTAAAATAGTGTTGTTTTTTAAGAGAAAAGCAGGTCATCACAAACAATAATATATTTGTTTTGATTGACATACAAAGGATAATGAAAACCAGACTCTGATGGTATCTACACACTGCACAGGATTATTCCTATAATACATTACCATTATGCTGGTAAATGTGTTTCCATCAGCAGGCTTACAGTGAGAAATGTCAAATATACACCATATATTCATCAGCTTTAGAAGTTATCATATAGCCAATATTATTTTGCAGATATACTCACCTACTTCTCCTCTTCCATAATTTGGTGAAGCAATAGTATATATCTTATTTCCTCTATAAAAGTATCAATTCATATCTCTGAAAGATAAGAACCCTTATTATCTACAAGAGTACCGTGGTACCACTATCACACTTTGAAACAATAGTTCCTTGATTTCAAATAGTAGTCACTGTTCAAATACTAAATTGTCCTTTAATTGCCATAATTTTCTGAACAGTTTGTCTATCTGAATCAATATCTAGATAAGGTCTACACATTGGGATTTTTTGGTACATCTTTTTTTTTTTTTTACTTCTTGAAACTTATCTGTTGAAGAAACTGTTGAAGTTTGTAGAATTTCCTACACTGGATTTGCTGTGTAGTTAAACATATACTTCTCACCCTGTTTTTCCTGTGAAGTTATAGTAATTAAGTCTAATATATATTTGATTTTCCTTTGTGAGAGGGCAAGACTAATTTATAGGTGATGAATTGAATCTCCATCAGGAGACTTATGTCTGTCTAGTTGTCTCTCATTTTGGTGGATGGCAACTATTTAAGTTCAATACTTTGATTAATTCATCAAGTATTGCAAAATTCTAATACATTAACCTTAGATTCCTTCTTGGATGTATTAACTGTATTTCTATAAAGAGAGCTTTCATCTGTTATTTGGATAGCTTAATGTTTGGTTTAACTGGTAGTCCATGAGAAAAATCCATAGAGGTATCATCACACAACTAATACTTTAAAATATCTGCCAACTTTATGGTCATTATATTTCAGAAATGGTGATTTTAAATATATATCTATTTATATGTTTCTACATATATATATATATAGAAATCCTTGTATTTAAAGTTGAATTTATTATGAATATAAAAAATGTGCCAAGTCCATGAATAACTCTAAACATAAATTTATTTTAAAAAGTAAAATCCCTAAAGGTTATAATAGCTCTATAAATTTCAAAATATCTGCGAATTTTCTTAGAATTATTTCTGACATGTTGACCACTTGTGTTTATTTTGCTTATAATATATTATTTCTATAAAATGTTAATTAAAAGGGAATGCAGTGGTGTCTTTTGAAAGAAGAGGATGTCATTCCCCGTATCAGGGCAATGGAAGGTCGTAGAGGAAGACCACCAAATCCAGATAGACAGCGAGCAAGAGAGGAATCCAGGATAAGACGTCGGAAAGGTCGGCCTCCAAATGTTGGCAGCACTGAATTTCTAGATAATACAGATGCCAAATTGCTAAGAAAACTGCAAGCTCAGGGTAAGAAACATAATGTATTTGACACTGTAATAATCACATTAAAAAGTATAAATATTTCTTATATTTTTGACTTATGAATGATTGACACTGCTCTCAGTTTCTGAAAAGGAGAATTTGTGTTTAAAACTGAGAAAATAAGAAGTCCCACTGGTAACTGGATTTCTTTGATTAGGTAAGCTCCTTTGAAGAGCCATACTCATAAGCACAACATAGCCTGTGTGTTTCAAATTACAAAGGTGGATCATAAGCTTTTAAGTGCTGTTTGCTTAGTCATCCAGTCATGGCCGACTCTTTGCGACCCCATGGACTGTAGGCTCCTCTGTCCATGGGGATTCTCCAGGCAAGAATACTGGAGTGGGTATCCTACCCTTCTCTAGGTGATCTTCCTGACCCAGGGATCACACTCAGGTCTCCTGCATTGCTGGCGGATTCTTTACCAGCTGAGCTACCAGGGAAGCCCAAACTTTTAAGGCTTGCACTGAAAAAGAATCTACCAGCACTTGGCACATGCCTTAAAGTTGTGCCAACCTTCTGGAAATTCTCATTTTAACAGCTCCCAATTCCTTGAGGTGGTACAAGCGAGTAACTCCAAGATATGTGGATCTATGGAGTAAATTGTCAGTCAGAGAACTCCAATTACTGGTATGTAACCCCAGTCTCTGGGTTCTTCTGTAGTGTGCACATATTACATATATTTTCAGAATGCCCAACTAGTAGTTTTAATTCAAAAATATTTAAGACCACCAGAAAGTATCACTATCAAGCACAAAGTACTCATAATAACCTCAGATGTACTTATGAGTCAAAATTATACATAAATTATTAACATTAAGTTCCCAGGCTATGTCTGACACAGAAAAAGGTGACTAAAAGAAAATAGTCCTGCTATGAGTTTAAGTTACTAGTTACAACTGGGAAGCCTCTTCTTGTGAAGACTATCTGAATGTACATCAGCATACACGTTGGTGTCTTATATTCACAAGCATATATATACACATACATCAATGTAAAATAAAGGTTCGGTAATAAGAACTGACTTAAAAGATATGCAGAATTTTACTTCTTAAGGGTTTTCTCTGGGGGAAAAGTATGACATTTGTTTATTGTAAACAGCAGCATAATATTGACTTCTTTGTAGCTCTTTTGTTTTTATTACAAAATAAATGTCTATGACAAAAACTCATAGAATGGCTTCTGTAAAAAATATTAATGAGTGGAATCGTTATTAACAGTTATTTTCGTAGTCTATCCAGTAATATGTACATACACTCCTATATACATATGTCTTCAAATACTCATGTATGTACATATGCATATAAAATATGTTGTTTTACATATGTTGGGCTTCCCTGGTGGTGTGCAGTAGAGAATCCACCTGTACTGCAGGAGATGCAGGTTCAATCCCAGGGAAGATCCCCTGGAGAACAAAATGACAACCCACTCCAGTACTCTTGCCTCAGAAATCCCGTGGACAGAGGAGCCTGGTGAGCTACAGTCCATGGGGTCACAAAGAGTCAGACATGACTTATTAACGAAACAACAATAATTACATATATTTCCTTTTTGATGTCTAAGATAAAGGGCTTATAGTGTATATACTATTCATCTTGTCTTTTTTCTAATTAATTTATCTTGAACATCTTTCTGTAGCAGCACTTAAAAATCAACCATATTCTTTTAATGGCTGAATAGTAAGTGATACTATGTATGATTCTACCATACTTCATTTAATTAGTCTTCTTCTGATGACTATTGTAGCTCTTTCCTGATCTTTGCTATCACAAACAATGCTGAGTAAGTACATATTACACATATCTTGACATCCTTCTAAAGGTGTGCCTATATATACTATAAAATTCTAGAGATATAATCTCAGAACCAAAATATATGTTCATTTTCACTTTGGGTAAACAGACAAATATTATCTCCAGAAAGATTGCACTAATCCATACTTCTTCCAATGGCATGTAGGTTAACTGCCTGGTATTTAAATTGATGTTGTATAAGTTTTTATCTGCCATGTTATGTTCGTTAAATATTTTTCATATTACTCTGGTTCCTTTTAAGACTTATCTCCACTGAAAAATTGCTAGTGAAGGTTAAAAGGAAAGTTAATATATTAGCTGATAGAGCCATACATGATGAGTTTTTATAATTAGTATTGTCAGTAAACCACTGTCTTTTCTGAAGAATGTGTAACACTGGGGAATGTGCGTTGTTTTTGTGTGTAAAATAAGAAAGCTTGAAATTAACTGATATCCAAAGTGTGGGCTTTTCATGCATGTTTTGCATATCTTATACAAGTAGCATTAATACTTAGTATCTAAAATGGCAACTTTATATTTGTAAAATTAACTAAATTTTTTCAAATTAGAAGTTAATTATTCAACTTTTACTCAGATGTTTTTTCTCCCTCAAGATTTCAAATGGCTTGTATTCTACTACATAGTTTTTCCCTTGTTGTATTATGTTGCATTTTGCAAATTCTTTTATGTTTGACCTTATTGTGTACATATGTTCTTTCTTGCGTGCATATAAATGTTAAATATTTAGCAGTAAATAAATAATTATTAATATATACTCAAGCTGGTTTTAGAATAGGCAGTGGAAACAGAGATCACATTGCCAACATCTGCTTGATCATCAGAAAAGCAAGAGAGTTTCAGAAAAACATCTATTTCTGCTTTGTTGACTAAGCCAAAGCCTTTGACTCTGTGGATAACAATAAACTGTGGAAAATTCTGAAAGAGAATGGGGATACCAGACCACCTGACCTGCCTCTTGAGAAACCTGTGTGCAGGTCAGGAAGCAACAGTTAGAACTGGACATGGAACAACAGACTGGTTCCAAATAGGAAAAGGAGTACGTCAAGGCTGTATATTGTCACTCTGCTTATTTAACTTATGTGCAGAATACATCATGAGAAACGCTGGACTGGATGAAGCACAAGCTGGAATCAAGATTGCTGGGAGAAATATCAATAACCTCAGATATGCAGATGACACCACCCTTATGGCAGAAAGTGAAGAAGAACTAAAGAGCCTCTTGATGAAAGTGAAAGAGGAGAGTGAAAAAGTTGGCTTAAAGCTCAACATTCAGAAAACTAAGATCATGGCACTGGTCCCATCACTTCATGGCAAATAGATGGGGAAACAATGGAAACAGTGGCTGACTTTATTTTGGGGGCTCCAAGATCACTGCAGATGATGATTGCAGCCATGAAATTAAAACACACTTACTCCTTGGAAGGAAAGTCATGACCAACCTAGACAGCATATTAAAAAGCAGAGACATCACTTTGTCAACAAAGGTCCATCTAGTCAAGGCTATGGTTTTTCCAGTGGTCATGTATGGATGTGAGAGTTGGACTATAAAGAAAGCTGAGCACTGAAGAATTGATGCTTTTGAACTGTGGTGTTGAAGACTCTTGAGAGTCCCTTGGATTGCAAGGAGATCCAACCAGTCCATCCTAAAGAAGATCAGTCCTCGGTGTTCATTGGAAGGACTGATGTTGAAGCTGAAGCTCCAATACTTTGGCCACCTGATGTGAAGAGCTGACTCATTGGAAAAGACCCTGATGCTGGGAAAGATTGAGGGCAGGAGGAGAAGAGGATGACAGAGGATGAGATGGTTGGATGGCATCACCGACTCAATGGACATGGGTTTGGGTAGACTCTGGCAGATGGTGATAGATAGGGAGGCCTGGCTTGCTGCAGTTCATGGGGTCTCAGAGTCTGACACGAGTGAGCGACTGAACTGAACTGAAATGTGGTATAATATGCATGCTTTTTCCTTGGGAAGAAAGGAAAATAACAATGAATCACTATCCCCCTTTTATTTCTAAAAGGTTTCTACATCAACACTTTGAGGGGGTTACCTGAAGGGATTCTGTAAGATTCTGTTTCATACAAGCATTCAACTAGGCTAAACAACTGGACTTAATTTGAAGAAAGATTCAAGACAGTAAAAAAAATGCAAACTTTGTACTTTTAAGCATTATGAAATGAGAAGTCTTCTAATTTCTCAGAGAATACATATAGGAATCTGACAAAATCTGAATATTAAAAAAAAAGCTTTCAACCTGTCCAAATAAATCTGCTTCTTAATTGGTCAATGCCATTCATATCTCAAATTTTCTAAAATATCTAATAACATCTGTCCGTTTCATGCATTATGGAATCTGAGATGCCCTAGTCTGTACAAAGTCCTGTTATTTCAGATGTTCCACTTAGAAAGCAAAATGCTGCCAATTTTTAGACACATTGTGATTTTAGACATGTTTAAAAATGCATCTTTGAATCAAAGAAATGTGGTATATGTAGAATAGCCCTAATTCAAAGTGAAAATAAGCTTTATTTCAAAATAAATTTTTTTCTTTGAAATTTACAAATTCTTCATTCATGAAAGATGTTTTTCAAATTAAGTGTTCATTACAATAGATAATATATTCAACAACCATAAACCAAATAAATGAGAAGATATTGGGAGCTGTTTATTCCACAGAGCCTGAGTGAATTTTCTAGGTCTCTAACTCATTCTCCTTCCTCCATAGTGTCCCTAATTAACTTATTTTTTTTCTTTTTTTTATATTCTTTTTTTCATATTTTCTCTGTTCATAATATAAAAGTTAAGCTGCATAAATTTTAAATGATTAATCCAAATTGTATCTTCCTTGCTAAAATGAAAAAATATCGGTTGAGCTTTCTAATGTTTTTAAAAATTACTGTGAATTTGTGTGGACTTTGAAATTGACTGATACATTCATATACAAAAATACACCTATATAGGTGATAAGAATTTCCTTAGTATAAGCCAAACTGCTATTAGAGAGCATCAGTTTAGCTTGGAACAAAGCATCATACTTATGCCACATTTTCTAGAAAATATATTTTTTTAACCACTTGGCTTCCCTGGAGGCTCAGATGGTAAAGAGTCCACCTGCAATGCAGGAGACCCAGGTTCGATCCCTGGATTGGGAAGATCCCCTAGAGAAAGAAATGGCAACCTACTCCAGTATTCTTGCCTGGAAAATCCCATGGACGAAGTCTGGCAGGCTACAATCCATGGACGTAGAGTAGGATACAACTTAGCAACTAACACGCTTTGCAACACACCTTTACAGTTTATGGCAGATTTTGGTCTTTATAGCAGAGTTTAGTGAAAACTTTCAATTCTTAAATGTTAAAAAAAAATGTTTATCTGGATCTATCATAGTTGAAAGCAATGTCCTTAATATGTATTATTATCAAAGTTTGCTAATTCTATAGCCCAATTTATACATATCAATTTCCAAGAGTATTTCATGAACAGGAGACTCCTTTTTATGTGGCTCAGAAATTCTTGATGATGCTCAAAACTACTTAATATTAAAACTTATTCAAAGGTTCGAGGTATATGGTAGCATCAGCTTCTACCCTTCAAGTCTCCTGGATATAATCAAACCCTCTTATATCTTACCTCCTTTTTTAGGTGTTAATGATAGAAAATCAGCCATAGTAAGCAACTTCATCTTAGCTGTTACAAGAACATAGAGTTACATTTCTTTCTAAAATCTCAAGATACTCAAATTTCTTTATAGGTTTTAGAATTAGTAACATACTTCTAAACTTTAGAAGTAGTAACATGGACTATGAAGTCAGAAAGTCCAGGGTATGTATCTAAACTCTGCTCTGTAACTTCTGTGACCCTGAGTTTTATTTTATAAGCTGGGCATAATGTTGACTGTCTCATAGGGTTGTTATGAAGATTAAACAAAATCATGTAAATTTAATACAACAGTTCAATAAGTGGTAGAAGTTATTAGTAGAGCTCAAGTAATAAAGATATTACCTTATCATATTCATTATTGGTGAATATAATATAGAAGTTTCTTAAAATTAATCATGTGAAAGGTTGAAAACAATGTTTTCAACAATGTTTCAACAAGGTTGAAAACAATGTCTAATGTAAAGTGGTATTTTCTAAATGACTTTATGAAAGATATTATGATACACCACTTTTATAGTTAGACATATTCTGATCAAGTTTGCCAGAAGAAGAAAGCAGGACATCACATACCTTCTGTATCAGTTACCTCTTGCAACAGTAATGCTGGGAAAGAACCATCAACAAAACCTCAGTGGCAGACAACACTAAGCATTAATTGTTTGTGCAGATGGAATCAGCCAGTGTCAAGTTAGGCAGTTAGGCATCTCTGCTGATCCTGACTAGACTTTTTTACATTTATGGAATCAACTAGCTCCCAATCTCCAGCAGCCTAGTCCGAATATGTCCTCACAAGAAAGAGCAAGGCATCGGATTAATGATATAGAGTTCAAGTACACTTTCAGACTTATGCTTGCATCACCTTGCTAACATTTTATTGGCCCAAGCAGATCACATGGCTGAACTCAAAATCAAGGGCCAAGAAAATATGTTCCTCACACATCTTGATGAGTGGACCACAAAGCCACATTGCAAATGGCACAGGTAGAGGAAGAGATGAAGAATTGGGACCATTAATTATGTAACTCTATCCCAGTTTCATACATTTGTCCTTAAAAAGTATGAGAACTACGTTATCCTGAGAAATCAACATTCTGTTTTTTTGTTTTTTTTTTTAGGAGGTTTAGTGTTTTTCCTTTACAAGTAAAAGTATCATTAGATTCAGAAGCTTTGCCATTTATATAGCTAATTGAAATGTTTAGTTTGGGAGACTTCAGTCTATATTGGATTCTTTTTCTATATATTATTTTTAAGATTGAAGCTAGATCACTTTTTTACATATAGCAGCTACTTTCCTACTCAGTGATGATTACACGAAATGTGAAAAAAAATGTTTCTATATTAGCCTCTGTGATGAGGATTAAGAGAAGCATCATTCTTATTCTATATATAGGATCATATTTGATGAAAAAATGGCAATTTCTAGGGGAAATAAATATGACATTTCCTGCCATTTTCCTACTGAGTATCTAATGTTATGTTTGGCAGTTTTCTTAAAAATCATGTCCATGACGATATCAGTTTCACAGTTACTGTTTTTAGGAGAGCAGTTATGTAAAGTAATTAATAACATTCCTTAAAATTTTGTGTTTTTCAGAAATAGCCAGGCAAGCAGCACAAATAAAGCTTTTGAGAAAACTGCAAAAGCAGGAACAGGCTCGGGTTGCCAAAGAAGCTAAAAAACAACAAGGTTCGTGATTTAAATGGTAGCATCAACTTGAAGAGTGAGTATTGGGTAACTCACAAGAGGCATCTCTTCTTTGTTCCTTTTCTGATAATATCTGTGCTTTGATTTTTCATCATAGCAATAATTGCTGCTGAGGAAAAACGAAAGCAAAAAGAACAGATAAAGATTATGAAACAACAGGTATGTTTATTGATTGGAACTGATTTTTAAAACACAGGCCTTGTCTTGGAGTCTATATGTATATTTCTGCATGTGTATTGGACTTTCCAGGTGGCTCAGTGGTAAAGAATTCACCTGCCAATGCAGGAGACACAAGTTTGATCCCTGAGTTGGGAAGATCCCCTGGAGAAGGAAATGGCATTATTTCCATTATTCTTGCTTGGAAAAGCCCATGGACAGAGGAGCCTGGTGGGCTATAGTCTATGGGGTCACAAATAAGTCAGACATAATTTAACGACTAAACAACAAATATGTACATTATTTTCATTTTGATTTCTGAAATAACTATATTTCATGGTAATATTATATATGGATATTAGAAAGTTCTCTTTCATGAATTAAAATTCACTTCATTTTAAAACTAAGTCTTCTACTTCCAAGTTTTTAAGAATTGATTACCAAACAGTAAATTGTCTAGATAATTTGAATATCTTGATAGACTTTGAATATAAGTTGACACCATGAATAACTTTGAAACCTTTTAAATTACTGTATCAATAAATGAGGGCTTCCCAGGTAGCTCACTGGTAAAGAATCTGCCTGCCAATGCAGGAGATGCAGGAGATGCAGTTCAATCCGTTGGTTGGGAAGATCCCCTGGAGAAGGAAATGGCAACCCACTGCAGTATTCCTGCCTGGATAATCTCATGGGCAGAGGAGACTGGTGGGCTACTGTCCATGGGTTCCAAAGAATTGGATACGACTAGCAACTGAGCATGCATGCACATCAGTAAATGAAGGATATTGCTTAAGTATTCAGATTTTAATAAGAAAAGCTTATTGTCCTAAAGCATGTAAAAATACTAGTAAAAATTTAACTTCAAATTATATAGAATAAGGTTTGCGTCTATTGCTTGTGATTGCTTTCACAGTCGCTGAAAAATTACTGCAGTTGTCCCTCGGTAACTACAAGTGATGGGTTCCAGGACTCCCAAGGATACCAGAATCCATAGATGCAGGTCCCGTAAAATGGTGTAGGATTTGCGTATAACCTATGCACATCCTCCTGTATACTTTAAATCATCTCCTGATGACTTGTAATACTTATAATGTGAAGGCTACATAATAGTTGCCAGTTTGAGGCAAATTCAAGTTTTACTTTTGAGAACTTCCTGGAAACTTTTTTTTTTTTTTCTGAGTATGTTTGATCTATGGTTAGTAGAATCTATGGATGTAGTTATGCAGAGCCACCTACAATGCAACAAAATGAAAAAACCATCATTTCAGCAGCATTCTGTTGTATATCAATAATACTGCTCCTGTGTGTAGTTTTCAAAATTAACTATAGGTAAATGAAGTAACTTTAACATTTTTATAGGTAAAGTGTTACATGACAAGATATTCAACTTTATTTAAGATAGGAATATGTAAACTTCTTTCCCATCTCCATATATTCACTATAATTATGAAAGTAGAAAGGAATTGGGGATAAGTGGTATTCTTTTAAAAAACCATGAAATGAAGTCATTTTTGTTATTATATAAATAGCTGAAAAATAAAATGGCTTGGGTTGGATTTGATATGGCTCTCTCTAAGGTTCTTTCCAGTATTGATTAAAGCAGTATGATTAGAAAGGGTTGGTACAGAACTGAGTTTCAGAATTTAGTTTGTAGTCAGGCAGCCTAGTGTTGAATTAGGGCCTCTGCTACTGAAGAAATTTGTAACCTTAGATAAATTACTTAACCTCTAAGTCTCTATTTCCTCCACTGTAACAGAAAATAACTGCATCCTCTGAAAATTAAGTGAGGTAATGAATGTGAAGTTCCTGCAACAGTGCCTGGCACTGACAAAGCAAATGCTCACTTTTTAAAAGATGACAAAGATAAACTCATTTACTGTAATGTGAAGTACTCAGGAGTAAACTTGAATTCCTTCCTTAGTTTCCTAATTGTCACAACTAAGACTGATTTATAAATATATATATATATATATATCTACTATATATAAATAAATGCCTTTATTAAAAAACAAATGTTTACTATATGTTACATACAGGTAAAAATAAGTTTATATCTTATTTAAAAGTGAAATACAGTTGTTTCTATTATACTTTTTTATCAGTCAGTTCAGTTCAGTCGCTCAGTCGTGTCTGACTCTTTGCAACCCCATGAACTGCACCACGCCAGGCTTCTGTGTCCATCACCAACTCCCAGAGCATGCTCAAACTCAAGTCCATCGAGTCAGTGGTGCCATCCAACCATCTCATCCTCTGTTGTCCCCTTCTCCTCCTGCCTTCAATCTTTCCCAGCATCGTGGTCTTTTCATATGAGTCAGTTCTTCACATCAGGTGGCCAAAGTATTGGAGCTTCAGCTTCAGCATCAGGCCTTCCAATGAATATTCAGGGTTAATTTCGTTTAGGATTGATTGGTTGGATCTTCTTGCAGTCCAAGGGACTCTCAAGAGTCTTTTCCAACACCACAGTTCAAAAGCATCAATTCTTCGGTGCTCAGCTTTCTTTATGGTCCAGCTCTCACGTTCATACGTGACTACTGGCAAAACCATAACTTTGACCAGATGGACTTTTGTCGGCAAAATAATGGCTCTGCTTTGTAATATCCTGTCTAAGTTGGTCAGAGCTTTTCTTCCAAGGACAAAGCATCATTTAATTTCATGGCTACAGTCACCATTGGCAGTGATCTAGGAACCCAAGAAGATAAAGTCTGTCACTGTTTGCATTGTTTCCCCGTCTATTAGCCATGAAGTGACGGGACCAGAAACCATGATCTTAATTTTTTGAATGTTGAGTTTTAAGACATCTTTTTCACTCTCTTTCACTTTCGTCAAGAGGCTCCTCAGTTCCTTTTCGCTTTCTGCCATAAAGATGGTGTCATCTGCATATCTGAGGTTATTGATATTTCTCCCGGCAATCTTGATTCCAGCTTGTGCTTCATCCAGCCTGGCATTTCACATGACGTATTCTGCATATAAGTTAAATAAGCAGGGTGACAGTATACAGCCTTGATGTACTCCTTTCCCAATGTGGAACCAGTCTGTTGTTCCATGTCCAGTTCTAACTGTTGCTTCTTGACCTGCATACAGATTTCTTAGGAGGCAGGGCAGGTGGTCTGGTATTCCCATCTCTTTCAGAATTTTCCAGTTTGTTGTGATCCACACAGTCAGTAAAGGAGAAGTAGATGTTTTTCTGGAACTCTTGCTTTTTCTATGAACCAACAGATGTTGGCAACTTGGTCTCTGGTTCCTCTGCCTTTGCTAAATCCAGCTTGAACATCTGGAAGTTCTCGGTTCATGTACTGTTGAAGCCTGGCTTGGAGAATTTTGAGCATTACTTTGCTAGCGTGTGAGATGAGTGCAATTGTGTGGTAGTTTGAACATTCTTTGGCATTGCCTTTCTTTGGGATTGGAATGAAAACTGACCTTTTCCAGTCCTGTGCCCACTGCTGAGTTTTCCAAATTTGCTGGCATATCGAGTGCAGCACTTTCACAGCATCATCTTTCAGGATTTGAAATAGCTCAACTGGAATTCCATCACCTCCACTAGCTTTGTTCTTAGTGATGCTTCTTAAGGCCGACTTGACTTCACATTCCAGGATGTCTGTCTGTAGGTGAGTGATCACACCACTGGGGTTATGTGGGTCATTAAAATCTTTTTTGTATGGTTCTTCTGTGTATTCTTGCCACCTCTTCTTAATATCTTCTGCTTCTGTTAGGGCCATACCATTTCTGTCCTTTATTGTGCCAATCTTTGCATGAAATGTTCCCTTGGTATATCTCATTTTCTTTAAGAGATCGCTAGTCTTTCCCATTCTATTGTTTTCCTCTATTTCTTTGTACTGATCACTGAGGAAGGCTCTTATCTCCCCTTGCTTTTTTTGGGAACTTTGCGTTCAAATGGGCATATCTTTCCTTTCCTCCTTTGCCTTTAGCTTCTCTTCTTTTCTCAGCTATTTTAAGACCTCCTCAGACAACCATTTTTCCTTTTTGCATTTCTATTTCTGGGGATGGTCTTGATCCCTGCCTCCTCTACAATGTCGTGAACCTCTGTCCATAGTTCTTCAGGCACTCTGCCTATCAGATCTAATCCCTTGAATCTATTTGTCACTTCCACTGGATAATCATAAGGGATTTTATTTAGACCATACCTGAATGGTCTAGTGATTTCCCCTACTTTCTTCAATTGAAGTCTGAATTTGACAATAAGGAGTTCATGATCTGAGCCACAGTCAGGTGCCAGTCTTGTGTTTGCTGACTGTATAGAGCTTCTCCATCTTTGGCTGCAAAGAATATAATCAATCTGATTTCGGTATTGACCATCTGGTGATGTCCATGTGTAGAGTCATCTCTTGTATTGTTGGAAAAGGGTGTTTATTATGACCAGTGCATTTTCTTGGCAAAACTCCATTAGCTTTTGCCCTGCTTCATTTTGTACTCCAAGGCCAACCTTCCCTGTTACTCCAGCTATCTCATGATTTCTTACTGTTGCATTCTAGTCCCCTATGATGAAAAGGACTTTTTTTTTTGGTGTTATTTCTAGAAGGTCTTGTAGGTCATCATAGAACCGTTCAGCCTTTTCAGCATTAGTGGTTGGTGCATAGACTTAGATTACTGTGATATTAAATGGTTTGCCTTAGAAACGAACAGATCATTCTGTCAGTTGTTAGATTGCACCCAAGTACTGCATTTCAGACTCTTTTGTTAGTATAAGGGCTACTGCATTTCTTCTAAGGGATTCTTGCACCAGTAGTATATATAATGGTCATCTCAATTAAATTTGCCCATTCCAGTCCATTTTAGTTCGTTGATTCCTAAAATGTTGATGTTCACTCTTGCCATCTCCTGTTTGAACACTTCCAATTTTACCTTGATTCATGGATCTAATATTCCAGATTCCTATGCAGTATTGTTCTTTACTATTTTATAGCTTATCCTATTTCCTGATGGCTAGAGATCCTTCAAATCTTATCAGCACTTTAAATTCAGCTTTGTGATCCTAAACTCTTAAGGTGGCTACAACCTAAATATACATAGTTTTTAACTTCTCATCAAAGAAGCATCGTAGTTCCAATGTCCCAACAACATTAATACCAATGAGTTTTCATCAAGCTATTTACCTGAGGGTAGTTTCAGAATGCCATCTAACTTATTCCTTATTGCCGACAAAATTAATCAAAGTAGAGCTTAGGTCTACTCACATAGTCAGTTACATAATGCCTATTTTAAAGTCAGCATAAGTTCTAGAATAAAATAGTAGCATGTGCTTCTGGGTCATTTATTCAACCTAGTAAGCCAATATCACCAGAGAGTTTCAAGGAAATATTCTGGAAGCTTGCAAAAGTATTATTATGAAACAGAAGGAACAAAGGCATTGAAATATAAAATACAGAGCTCTGTAGTTTCCATTTGATTTAAGGCAAAATATTTACTTTCTACGAGATTTTGTTTTCTTTTAGTAAAATTTTATTTATTAGAAAATTTTATTTTTGCCACACCATGTGGCATGCAGGATCTTAGTTCCCCAACTAGGGATCAAACTCATGCACCCTGCACTGGGGGCACAGACTCTTAACTACTGGACTGCCAGGGAAGTCCTAGTTTTCTATTAGGTAGAAAGAAGAAAAGTTCAACTCTTTTTATGATAAAAAAGATATTTTATATAAAGAGCTCAGTTCAGGGATTGGATACCCAATATTATAAGGTAAACCTGTATTAAAGAAATTTATAAAAAATGTTTATCTCTGCTAATGCTAATGACACCACTACCAATATATATATATACACACACACATATATATATTTTATATATATATATGTCATATATGTGCATGACATATATATATCTCAACTTCAGGATAAAGCTTTAGACTGAGTGTACATAAGATGAGGATTCAAAAAAAAAAGATGAAGATTCCATACCTATCTATGTATGTAAGAGAACACTGAATGACTTTTGATGACTTGAGAACATACCACATTATAGGATTGACAAAAGCGGAAAAATTAAATAAAGAACATGCTTTATTTAGGTCTCAGGTTCCAATCTAAATAAATACTTCAGATATGGATCAAGTACAGCTTTCTCTTGGAAATGAAACAAAAGATACATTAGGGCTTTTATTTTTTGCAAGCTACATTTAGTATTCAAAACTAAGATAGGATCACCAATAGAAAAATCTTAGACTGTGAACAGTCTTCTAAAATCAGAACAGTAATTCCAGAAATCTCATTACCCTGCAATAGACTCCTGTAGGGGATCAGTAACATCAGTGTGCAAAAAAAAAAGAAATGTTTAAAAACACATTGACCTGTAGCTTGAAAAGATACAACTAGCACCTGGAAATTGAAGCAGGTAATATAATTTTTCATCAGTATAAGATGTGTTGGCTGTGGAAATAGTACAACAAATGCAATTTTCTAGTAGGAAAATTTGGGTATTTGGGGAAAACTGTGTATTATTATCATGAGTGCCAATTTGGGACTTTCAAAGGGGTTTATGAACATGAAATTGTTAACATTGTGCTTATAGCATATGAGATAATGTTTAAATCAAAATGTAAAGCTCTATTAAACTTTAGGTTGTCCTAAATTATAAAACAATAACTAATACATTAAATTAAGACAATGTGAACAACAATTTTGTCATGTGAATAATTTTCTACAACGTTGCATTGTAATTAATCCTTTTAAAATTATACTGCAGATTATTTCTGAATCTGTCTTATTATAGTAGTTAAAAGCAGTGTATCAATAATATGTTATTTACCATGTGAAGTAAGAAATTATAGTATGGAAATTGTTAATAATAATCTATTATGGTTTTGTGGCACTACACACTTTTTTAAGCATTTTTAATTTATTCATGTCATAGTGAGAAAGGACAAGTACCTATCCCTGGTTTATGCAAGAGTAGTTATTCTGTGCTCAAGATTATCCAGTGAATGACAGTAACTCCGGATTAGCCTTATGTTTTCTCACTCCTGTTTCTTATTACTGTTTCTCTCTTATTCTGTCCTATATTTATTTCAAAATAGTTATAATTGCAAATATTTATAAAAATCCACAGGCTAAATGAGTTTAATGTTAGTGGTTTACCTAGTTTCTGTATACTTATGTAACATTTGTATTTTACAAATGGTTTTAAGAAACTCGATAAAATCACATTAATTTGACATGAACATACATATATGATATTAAATTAAACAGGTAAATTTTATATCCACCATGGGAAACTTTAGTAATTCTGTACTAATATCTTAAATTATTTGATTCTACTTAAATATTTTCCACCTGGATATTTAGTTTATTATCTCAAATTGTTATAATTTATTCAACAGGAAAAAATTAAGAGAATACAACAAATCAGAATGGAAAAGGAGCTTCGAGCCCAGCAAATTCTAGAGGTAGAATTCTTAAATGTGATATGATTAAAGTACATATAGTCATATATTTTAAAGTCTGCAAAATTGAAAATCTTACCTGTGTAGTCTCTCACTCTTACAGTATGTCCATCAGAAATTCTTTTCAAGCATAATGCATAGAGTAAGACCTTATTTAGAAAACTTATCTTATCCTAATAACCCGGGAAATAAGACAAAAGGAGAAACTTCTGAATAACCAATATAGGTGTCATAAAGTTCATGGCTCAAAGTCATGTTCTTTACGTCTAGAAAAGTCATTAGGACTAATAGATATTTACTTTTAATTTAGAAATAAACCATTGCAAAAGTGAAAGTAAATTTTAAATGTAGGAATAGTTTAATCAGCTGGTTTTTCTGGTTTCCAATACACCTTGCTTCCCTGGAAGCTGATGGAATAGAACTAGAGGACATATGTTGGAATCAGTAAGGTAATAGGCACAAGATAGCAGAGAAAAATACAGAAAAACTCCAACCAGCATATATAGGAATTCAAAAGCCTAGCAAGATTGTCTGTAATCTTTTAGTTGACTAGCAAGCAGTCTTCAACGCTTTATTATTAATAACTGAAAGGAATTACTCTATTGAACTGTACAGTATAATAACTGATGTTCAGAATAATTGCCCCAAGTCATCAAGAAAAAGCCATATTATATTTAGTACACTGTGTCTAAATAGTATGTATCTTAAAAATATTTCCATCCAAAATCATGAAAATAAACATTCACTGTTTAACATTGGTGTAGCCTCCCAGCTGGGCTTCCCTTTTGGCTTATCCGCATGCAGTGCAGGAGACCTGGGTTCGATCTTTCGGTTGGGAAGATATCCTGGAGGAGTGCATGGCAACCCACTCAAGTGTTCTTGCCTGGAGAATCCTCATGGACAGAGGAGCCTGGTGGGCTACAGTCCATGGGGTCACAAAGAGTCAGACACAGCTGAGCGACTGAGCACAGCACAACCTCCCAGTATTCAGGAAACTATTGCTATATAGATGATTTATTCCCTGAGGGTGTCAAATAGCTGGTTTTCTTTTGTATGATTTTTCCTTCTAGAAATATATACATATTTCCTAACCAATTTTAAATAAACTTTAAAAATCCAAATCAAAAGTACTAAAATCTTAAAGTAAATTAATAGCTACTGAATAATTATGAAACTACTAGATAGTTAATGACTTTAAGATTATGAAGCTCAAATTTGGTGTCATGATCTTGATATTCAAAATGTACTTCAAGAAAGATTATAAAATTCCATTCTGTCTTTCTTGAAAACCTTGAATTTAATCACAATAAACATTTAGAGAAAAATAGCTTAAATTTACTGTTTAAAATCTACCCCATCTTCTTAATTTTTTACAGTGATCATGTTTTACTTTTAAAAATCAGAAAAAGTAAAAATAATATAAAAAAACTTTTTCTGTGATTGTTTTAATGTAAAATAAACAATTACTCCAGACTTTTAATAGAATTGAAAACATCAAGAAAAGCTGACATATTCTTAGAAATTTTAAGAATTTTTTACATCTCAATGCTAATCTTTACATTAGAAATGAAAATTAGTTTGTAAATATAATATTAACTGTGAGAAAATCTGTAATTGTCTACATATATGTCACGTGTTGTTTTCTATCTTGTGAGTCATGTAGCTCCATGTTCAAGTCATAGATTATTTTCAGGTTGCAGTGGTACTGTTATATGACTTTGAGACCTGTTTTCCATGTACAGGCAAAAAAGAAAAAGAAGGAAGAAGCAGCAAATGCCAAATTATTGGAGGCCGAGAAACGAATAAAGGTTAGTTTAGATGAGAATCTGTTTTCATTTTATAAGAATAAAAATTATATGGTATTATATTAGTATCAATTATCACTGACTCAATGGACATGAGTTTGGGTAAACTCTGGGAGTTGGTGATGGACAGAGTGGTCTGACGTGCTGTGGTTCATGGGGTTGCAAAGAGTCAGACACGACTGAGCGACTGAACTGAACTGATACTAGTATCAATTATATTAAAAATAGCCCTCCTCCAAATGATTTGCTGAAAAAATGTTGATCACAGATAAAACATGTCTATAATGTGTGTTTTTAGTGTATGTATATTGTATATATTTTTTTATATTTTATTATACAGGTTCTGTGTGATACTTTGAGCTCTTTAAATAGCAGACATTAAATCAGAAATATAAACTATCACATAATACCTGTATATAGTTTTAATGGATAAGATCTCTCCAGAGCTATTTATGTTCCAAATCCAGTTCCCTCCTTAGATTATAGTGTTTTCTTTGTGAATGTCTAGCAACTGTTTTTAACTATTAAAAAGCGAAAAGCCTTCCAAAACCAAAACCTAGCTTTATCAGCTATCACTTACCAATACTAAAATTACCCATCGCTGTTTACTGTAACTTCATATGTTGTTTGGAGATGTTTTGGTTTTGATTTTCTGGCATGAAGCATGAGAGAGTTGGACCCTCATGCCCCTTCTGACCACTGCCCCCTGCCCCTACACACACACATTCCATCTTTTATCTTCCACTTTTTATGATATTTGTTTACTGAAACTGAACAGCTAGGTGGGCCTAACAGTTTAAGAAATAGCCACTACTATTGCATCTTATTACACAATGGTGTGATCACTCACCTAGAGCCAAACATCCTGGAATGTGAAGTCAAGTGAGCCTTAGGAAGTATCACTACGAACAAAGCTAGTGGAAGTGATGGGAATCCAGTTAGCTATTTCAAATCCTAAAAGTTGATGCTATAAAAGTGCTGCACTCAATATGTCAGCAAATTTGGAAAACTCAGCTGTGGCCACAGGACTGGAAAAGGTCAGTTTTCACTCCAATCCCTAAGAAAGGCAATGCCAAAGAATGCTCAAACTACCACACAATTGCATTCATCTCACACGCTAGTAAAGTAATGCTCAAAAATCTCCAAGCAAGGCTTCAACAATATGTGAACCGTGAACTTCCAGATTTGTAAGCTGGTTTTACAAAAGGCAGAGGAACCAGAGATCAAATTGCCAACATCTGCTGGATCATCAAAACAGCAAGAGAGTTCCAGAAAAACATCTACTTAAGCTTTATTGACAATGCCAAAGCCTTTGACTGTGTGGATCACAATAAACTGTGTAAAATTCTGAAAGAGATGGAAATACCAGACCACTTGACCTGCCTCTTGAGAAACCTGTATGCAGGTCAGGAAGCACCAGTTAGAACTGGACATGGAACAACAGACTGGTTCCAAACAGGAAAGGAGTACGTCATGGCTGTATATTGTCACCCTGGTTATTTAACTTATATGCAGAGTATATCATGCGAAACACTGAGCTGAATGAAGCACAAGCTAGAATCACGATTGCTGGGAGAAATATCAATAACCTCAGACATGCAAATGATACCACTCTTATGGCAGAAAGCGAAAAAGAACTTAAGAGCCTCTTGATGAAAGTGAGAGAGGAGAATGAAAAAGTTGGCTTAAAGCTCAACATTAAGAAAACTAAGATCATAGCATCTGGTCCCATCACTTCATGGCAGATAGTTGGGGAAACAATGGAAACAGTGTCAGACTTTATTTTCTTGGGCTCCAAAATCACTGCAGACGGTGACTACAGCCATGAAATTAAAAGACACTTACTCCTTGGAAGGAAGGTTATGACTAACCTAGACAGCATATTAAAAAGCAGAGACATTGCTTTGCCAACAAAGGTCTGTCTAGTCAAGGCTATGGTTTTTCCAGTGGTCATGTATGGATATGAGAGTTGGACTATAAAGAAAGCTGAGTGCCGAAGGATTGATGCTTTTGAACTGTGGTGTTGGAGAAGACTCTTGACAGTCCCTTGGACTGCAAGGAGATCCAACCAGTCCATCCTAAAGGAGATCAGTCCTGGGTGTTCATTGGAAGGACTGATGCTGAAGCTGAAGCTCCAATACTTTGGCCACCTGATGCGAAGAGCTGACTCATTTGAAAAGACCTTGATGCTGGGCAAGAGTCAAGGCAGGAGGAGAAGGGGACCGCAGAGGATGAGATGGTTGGATGGCATCACTGACTCAATGGACATGAGTTTGGGTAAACTCCAGGACTTGGTGGACAGGGAGCCCTGGCGTGCTGCAGTTGATGGGGTCACAAAGAGTCGGACACGACTGAGCGACTGAACTGAACTGAACTGATTACATCTTATAAAGCTAGGGAACTGTTTGTCACCTTTTCTACATAGACTCTCTTACTTTGTTCTTTAGATTTCTACTCCTTTTCATGACTGCCCTTTATATTAATTTCATTCATATTTCAGCTTTATGAAATACTCATGTGGTGAGATTCACAGAATTATGTGCATTAAGCCCCACCCTTTTGAAATAATGCCCTCAATTGTAGGTGGACATAAAAATCTCAGATTTATCCCTTTGTCTCTTGTCACTCTCATTCCTGTACAGTGTGTAGAAATGACATAGATCCTGTTAATCATAGAAATTTTAGGAATTTATATTCAGAGTGGAGAGAGTTTTAATGAGCTAGACATGAGGGTTGCTTTGTTATGTGTGTTTTTTTAAGTGCCATTTGTATCTGATATGCTCTGTCCATCTAGCTAGTCAGTTCTGTGAACATGCCATTGAAGTGTGCTGTTAAGTCAGATGCTTGCTCTTATCATACAGTTTTTATATATTAGGTAACCATATGAAGTTGCCACTTTATAAGTAAAAAAAAATTGGATATTTGAAATTTCGTGTGGTTCAACCTAATAGAAGAGTATAGAATCTCAGAAAAGGAGCTTTTAATACTTGTAGCATGTTCTAAATTTTTCCTAAAAATCATATATTAAAAGCTTCTTATTTTTAAGGAAAAAGAAATGAGAAGACAGCAAGCTGTTCTTCTAAAGCATCAGGTCTGTATACATACAGTTATACAAATTTTGAAATGTACATTTTATAGTTTTTCTTAAATCTGTTTTTTGAAAAATCTTCAAAATATTTTCTTAAAAATTTCCAATGTAATTCCTGCTTAAATTCCTTGCTTTGGTATTGGTGTCTTTTGGGGGGTTAAAAATTGGTTTCATGACTCTGTGATTTCTGTTTCATAATGTTGTGCCAACTCTTTCTACCAGGAGTTGGAGAGGCATAGACTAGATATGGTATGGGTATGTTTATTTTTGTACATCTAACACCGCATTGTGATTTGGTTGTGAAATGGTTGTCATAGCAATGCATAAAGTGTAGCACTGGCTGCTGTCATATTACATACTGCTGCATGGCTTTACAGCACAGTGCATTGCATACATCTGCTTGACTATCTATAAAAGAAATACGGTATATATCCAAGATTTGTAATTGAATCATGCAAGCCTTAAATAGGCTGCTGTCTAAAAGTTTACATTACTGATGTCACAGTGAAAGTTGGATCACTATACAATTAGATACAATTTTGACCCATATTCTCCCATCATTCTAGATGCAAAACTGCCATTGGATACAATGGGAATTTTGGGTTAGTTTGATGAGAGAATATGAAATATGTTCTGGTTTTATGGACAAATTTTAGAAATTTTTAGAAATATCCCTTTGGGCGAACCACATATATTTAAACAAAAAGAACTGATTCAACATTATAGCTATGTGATTTTTTTTTTTTAATAAAAGGAGACTATCAAAGTAAGCTAGTGCTTACTTTATTTTCATACTATGCCTTTTAGATTTAACTTGTGAGCCCATGGTGCAGCTTTAGTGGCTTTCAATACTGCATCAAGGGGCAGACATCAGTAAACAGGAATATCTCATTTCTGTGATGGTGTTATATGAACCATGACTAGTTTAAATTGGTATAAAAGCTTTAAAAAAAAAACTTTCTAATTTGTCGGTGGATTATTGGATTTACAAAATAATAGTGTATTTGAAATAAAAGTAATTCTAAAACCCTGAAGTAAAAGTGATTTTAAAGCAATTTCTGCCTGATCTAAATAAAAATTTAAGAACACAACCTTTAGTTTAATTGGCTATAGTACATATTTGTGGTTTTTCTAATAGCAGATGTAAGGTAACTGACCTGTTCCAGCCAACCATTATGCTTTTTGTTCTGCCAGCTTTTGAAGGAGCATCACAACTGACCATAAGTAAATCTTGTATGCTTCTGTTTACACTGTCTCCATGTTCATTGCTTTACCTTTTTGCTTTTGATTGTTCTTGTATTTGCTTTCTAAACCTGAACTAAAACATGCACAGACTGGCCATTCTTGTCTTATATTTAGTATTTACTGTGACTTGTCTATAAATGCTAAACATGCTATACAGAGTTTTTTGTTTTGTTTTGTTTTTCCATTTGAAGATCAAGCTATTAACTATGATTAAGTCATATTCCTAATTTTATCTGGGTTAATAGGAACGAGAGAGAAGGCGACAACATATGATGCTTATGAAAGCTATGGAAGCTCGTAAAAAGGCAGAAGTAAGTGTATATTTCTAGAAAAATATTATCCTGCCATAAATTAATATTTTTCTTAAACGTTGACTCTTCTAAATATAATTGTTTTGGAGTATGGGTTTATCATGGTTTACTGATTTTCATAAGCAAACCAAAGGTTAGAGATAGTAACTAAGTGTTAGAACCTAAAAGAATGTAGGAAGGATTCCAATGTATGAGTTAATTTTCTTGGCTGAGATTTTAATTACCTGTTTTAGATACAGTGAATGGCATTCATTTGGACCAAAGTAGCTTATTTCTCAGAGAAGGAAATGGCTACCCACTCCAGTATTCTTGCCTGGAAAATCCCATGGACAGAGGAGCCTGGTGGGCTGCTGTCCATGTGGTCGCACAGGGTTGGACATGACTGAAGTGACTTAGCATACATGCATGCATTGGAGAAGGAAATGGCAACCCACTCCAGTATTCTTGCCTGGAAAATCCCAGGGACAGAGGAGCCTGGTGGGCTGCCATCTATGGGGTCACGCAGAATCAGACATGACTGAAGCGACTTAGCAGCAGCAGCTATTTCTTACTGTGACCAGAGTTTCACAAAATTTATGTTACAGCATGCCTAGACAAGTTCTATATGTCCTCATTCAAACATCAGTCAGTCATGGACTTTTGCCCTCAAAATTATTCTTTAACATTCTATGTGTAGAATTAGGTCTGTGTACTATCCTTGAAATAAGAATTTTACCATATAATTCAAACAATAAAATTATTGAAATGTCAAAATGAGCTTATATGGATTTTCATAGAAATCAGTTAAAGGTTAAAACATGTTACAAAGGAATGCATTATAACAGTTGAATAGAGGTATGGCCGTAATAACCGGGCTTCCCAGTTGGCTCAGCGGTAAAGAATCCACCTGCAGGAAAGGCAGGTTCAATCCCTGGGTCAGGAAGATCCCCTGGAGAAGGAAATGGCAACCCAGTGCAGTATTCTTACCTGGAACATCCCATTGCAGAGGAGCCTAGTGGGCTACAGTCCATGAAGTAGCAAAAGAGTTAGACACAACTTAGCGACTAAACGACAATGTTATAACCAGGGCTTTGAAGTAACAGAGACTCGGATACCCATGCTAACTCTAAATCAGCTTGCTTTAGCTCTTCACATTCTTTCTTTTTTAAAATTGATATAATGATGCTTGTATCTCCTGTGATTATAAGATTATCAACTGGGATAAGCATTTAATAAATAATAATTTAAAAAATCAGACAGTTTGCTCTAGAAGTTGAGAGCCCTATATTTCAGATTTTGGATCTCAGCTCTGGCTTAAACTATATATTTCTGATATAAAGACACAGTATATATATTGTTTAGGAACTTGGACATTGTAACTAATGATCAGGATTTGAATTCTTGTACATTCCAGCTATTTGACCTTGGGCAAGTTATTTAACCTCTCTGTGATTCAATTTTTTTTTTTTGTCTATAAAATGGAGATGACACTGCTTCCTATTTCATCAGGTTTGTAGTTATGATTAAATGGGTATGTGTTAGATGAGTGTAAGTGTAAAGTTCTTGGAACAGTGCCTGGTACTACATAGTGCCTACTTATTACAATAAGTTACTTATTATTATATAGGTGGTTGTTTCCTTACATGTTAATTATCCAGGACCACTGACACCCTCTACATCTAACATCATAACATGGATTTGTAACTATAATCTCTGAGAAATGACAGGCAGTGAAAGAGAGAGGTAATGGATCCCAGGAACGGGCATGGCTGTGAACCCTGTTGCCTTCTGAACTCAATGGTGTGAAGAGTAGGGAAGGGGATTAATTAAAATCCTGAGAGCTCAACCTAATTTTCTCCTATCTGAAGAGATGGGAACTGAGGGAGTAACTCAGGGAAAAGGCCTGGAAAATTCCTCAAGAGACAAGTTCTTCCTTGGCAAGTATTCTTTTTACCAGAAGGACTAAGAAAAATTAGGGCTTGTCATTCTGATTTTTCCTGTTGGAGAAGAAAGGTTAAGGAAAGGCAGAGCATTATCTCCAGATATATGGGATTTAGTACAAGGGGACATCCAAGAGACTAGTAAAGATAAGATCATCCAAGTGGGAAAAAAAAAGTCATCCGAGGGAAACAATGCTCAGGTTAAGAGACACCCAGAAGAACCAAAAGTCGTGACCTCTTCCATTGGTTTCCCATATTTGCTTCTGTGCCTGGGAAGAGAGTAAAGAAAGCTGCTGAAGAGAGGTGAATAAGAGCTGCATTGAGTAGAAGGTAGCAGCCACAGGATCAGTGAAGATAGTTAAGATGAAATCTTCTCAGAATCCCTCAAGAACCAAGAGCGCTTTTCATGGGAAAAGAATATTCCCTTGACTAGATAGAGTGAAATCAGGTACAGTGCTTCCAATAAAACTTGGAAGGGGATATGAAGAACCAGGTACAGCTCTCCCTCTTCTAGCTACCTTCATTCTCAGAAAAAATAAATATTCATAGCATACAAAATGACTCACTCTTCAATTTAAAGTACTTACGAATATAAAAACAATTATCAGATAAAGTGAGAAGAAACTAAAAAAGATTAAACCACCTGTATTGGAGCAATACAAGTTCTTGATAGGGCTGTCCCTATCAAGAATGAGTAACTGGAAAAGAAATGTCAAGAAAACCATGCCAAAATGTTAAACCAAAAACTATATGTGTGCGTGTACATGTACATATATACATAAAGTAATAGCTTAAAGCATAATAACCTAAAGGAACTTACTTTCTCTGCTTTCATTCTTGCTTTTCTCAGTCCTCGTTATGCATTCTCCACAGAGCAGCCTAAGTGATCTTTTCAGAATATAAAACAGATTATATCTTAACACTATCCAGTGGCTTCTTATTATGGCTGTAATAAAGTCCACCATGCAATTTGTACCTGATATAGTATATTCCAGCCAGTTTTGCCTTTTTATTATTCCTAAACAAAGAATCTTTCCTATTTGATGTTCTTCCAGCAAATATTCAAGTGATTCTTATTTATTCTTCAGTCATAGATCAAATTTTAACTTATCAGAGAGGCCTTCCCAGAATACTTAATTTTGCTTTTTCTTACACCTAACCTCTAGAACTCCATCCCATTATTTTATTTATTTTATACTTGTTTATAGTTCATCTTCTCCAAGAATCTAAGATCTATGAGGACAGGAATCTTGTGTATCATTGTATCATAAGTGTTGTGATTAGAGCCAGCTATATAGTGGTGCTTAGAAAATTGTTGAATAAATGAATGAGTTGAAATGAAAGTGACAGTTAAAGTACTAAGAAAACAAGTTGAGGATAAAACAAAATCATTAAAGAAAGTGTATTATATGTTTCTGTCTATATAATTTTCTTTATATAATAAAAATTATTTTATTCTTGATGATTTTTTAAGAGTATACACTTAAGGAATTATTATTTAAAATAATATAATAACATATGTCATAAATAATCCTGTATCAGGATGTTTGAGAGAATCCCACGAGTAAAACTTCTCAAGATGTTACTATTCTCTGATAACTATGAACATGTGAACAGGATGAGGTAATTTTACCATTTTACCAGTTATTCAGATTTTTTTGGCCACACCATGCGGCATTCAGTATCCTTGTTCCCGGACTTGGAATTGAATCCTCAGCCCCTGCATTGGGAGCACAGAGTTTTAACCACTGGACTACCATGGAAGTCCTCAGTTATTCAGATTTTAAATTGTATTCCTCTACTGAATGATACTATAGATTTTAGTAATCAACTAAGTATTTTTAAAAATTTCTTAAAATGCTATTATGTACACAGCATTAAATTCAATGCTGCAGGAAAAGCAAAAAATGTTAAGGATACTTTTTATCATATCAGAGAGATAAAATTTTACACTATAAGCGGTGACTAGGTGTATATTTTTACTGATAATCTAAACTTTCACCGTATCTTTTATATGAACTTAGCCCTTGGTGAATATTAACAAATTATTACTAAATATACTTATTCCTTTCTTCATTATTGCTTAACATTCCCAAGGTGTGACTGGTATCATGCCAATAATGGGCATATCTTGGCTTCATATTCTGCATCTTATTTCCTCCTAATAGCTCAGTTGCATTTTTTTTCTTTTGCTAACTGTTAGAAGAACAAATTTTACTGTAAGTTAAAGCCATGTAATACTTAGGCAGGATCAACTCAAAATTCTGAAATTACCTAGTGTAACCTTTAATTCTAAACTTTAATACTTTTAGAATTTAATTATTAAGTTGTAAAGAAAAATTAAGATGTTATAGGTAATCTTTAAAAAATTGAGGTTAAAAAACTAATTGCTTTCACCTTGTTAATCAGAAATCTCTAACATCTGAATTTATTCCAAGTAACTCCTCATAGTCATCAAAGTAAAAAGGTAACACAAACACCATTTTCATGTTTCTTTGTGTACACTACACTGATCTTACTTTTTGATTTAGTATTAATATATTTTTCACTAAAAATATCCCAAATTTATATAAGTCCCCTAACTTAGAAATGTAATTTCTATAGTTTTTCCTTTAATCTATAATTAATAAGAATATTCAGACATATAAATTACCTTACTTGTTTTTCTTACATTAATTTTAATATAGTATCATAGTTCATAAATATTTTTATAACATAATATAAGAGAATAATTTTTAGCCTTGTGAAGGTTTATATGCTAATGTAACTCAAGTCTTATGCAATATATGTGCTTTAATTATTACTAATCATTGGAAACTTAAGTTGGTTTCAACAGTGTGACAAAGTAGCTCAAAATCTACTGTTTTCATGTAGAAAAACTTCAAACTATGTCAATCACAAATTTATGAACACTTTACTCATATTATCTGAAAAATCACCAGAGCAATCTTAAGAGTCTTTTGTATATCTCCCCAAGGATCAATAAACACAAAAGGTTGTTAAACATGCATCTATTACAGAATAACTATGTTAGCACTTTAGGCAACAAAACCATAAAACAGAAGGGAGTAGTTCATGTTTCAGAAGTCATCTAATAATTTGAATGCAGAAAAAATGTATAACCCCTCAAGTCATGAGAATATTTTGATAATCCTATACTTATACTAATCATTACTTAGTGAAAAATAAAGTAGAATTGCCTATTTGCATACTTTTGTTTAAGCAAACCCATTTTTCTGTTGAACATGTGTGTACTTATATGACATACTTCGGTATTGTACTTTATATAATCTACTTAATTTCAATTTTAAAATTAAGTTACCTTTATTATTTTTTTCAGCAGAACAAAATTTATTTCTCTTATAACCAAATTCTTATAGAACCACGTAAGACAGTTCATACACAGATCATGATTTAGGAAGGTCTTCCTCATCTGAATCTTTAGATCAGCAGAGACTAAAATATAGGCTTTCAAGACCATATCACTCTGTCATAGGCAATAGGGTCTGTCCTGTTAGATTTGATTATACTTTTTCTTTTTTTCAGGTCCATCTTTTTTTTTTTAATTTATTTATTTTGCTGCATCGGGTGTTAGTTGTGACACGTGGGATCTTGCTTGTGTCATGTGGAATCTTTCCTTGTGGCACTTGGTCTCTCTAGTTGTGTGGCATAGGCTCAGTAGCTGTGGCACACAGGCTTATTTGCTCCCTGGCATGTGGGATTTTAGTTCCTGGACCAGGGATCAAACCCACATCCTCTGCATTGCAAGGCAGATTCTTTACCACTAGACCACCAGGAAAGTCCCCTCAGATACATCTTAAATTTCAAAAATTTAGAAACTATTATCCTTCAGCATTGGTTTTTGTCTCTTTCCACACAGTCAAAGGTGTTGGCATAGTCAATAAAGCAGAAGTAGATGTTTTTCTGAAACTTTCTTGCTTTTTCGATAATCCAGCAGATGTTGGCAATTTGAACTCTGGTTCCTCTGCCTTTTCTAAAACCAGCTTGAACATCATGAAGTTCACAGTTCACGTATTGCTGAAGCCTGGCTTGGAGAATTTTGAGCATTACTTTACTGGTGTGTGAGATGAATGTAATTGTGCAGTAGTATGAGCATTCTTTGGCATTGCCTTTCTTTGGGATTGGAAGCCTTTGACTGTGTGGATCACAATGAACTGTGGATAATTCTGAAGGAGATGGGAATACCAGACCACCTGACCTGCCTCTTGAGAAACCTGTATGCAGGTCAGGAAACACCAGTTAGAACTGGACATGGAACAACAGACTGGTTGGTTCCAAATAGTAAAAGGAGTACGTCAAGACTGTATATTGTCACCCTGCTTATTTAATTTATGTGCAGAGTATGTCATGAGAAACGCTGGGCTGGAAGAAGCACAAGCTAGAATCAAGATTGCCAGGAGAAATATCAATAACCTCAGATATGCAGATGATACCACCCTTATGGCAGACAGTGAAGAGGAACTAAAGAGCCTCTTGATGAAAGTGAAAGAGGAGAGTGAAAGAGTTGGCTTAAAGCTCAACATTCAGAAAACTAAGATCATGTTATCTGGTCCCATTACTTCATGGAAAATAGATGGGGAAACAGTGGAAACAGTGGCAGACTTTTTTTGGGCTCCAAAATCACTGCAGATGGTGACTGCAGCCATGAAATTAAGACACTTACTCCTTGGAAGGAAAGTCATGACCAACCTAGACAGCATATTAAAAAGCAGAGACATTACTTTGCCAACAAAGGTCCATCTAGTCAAGACTATGGTTTTTCCAATAGTCATGTATGGATGTGAGAGTTGGACTACAAAGAAAGCTGAGCGCTGGAGAATTGATCCTTTTTAACTGTGGTGTTGGAGATGACTGTTGAGAGTCCCTTGGACTGCAAGGAGATCCAACCAGTCCATCCTAAAGGAGATCAGTCCTGGCTGTTCATTGGAAGGACTGATGTTGAAGCTGAAACTCCAATACTTTGGCCACCTGATACGAAGAGCTGACTCATTTGAAAAGACCCTGATGCTGGGCAGGATTGAGGGCAGGAGGAGAAGGGGGCGACAGAAGATGAGATGGTTGGATGGCATCACCGACTCAGTGGACATGGGTTTGGGTAGATTCCGGCAGTTGGTGATGGATAGGGAGGCCTGGCGTGCTGTGGTTCATGGGGTCGCAAAGAGTCAGACACTACTGAACAACTGAACTGAACTGAACTGATTTTTCTTGCACCTTGGGAATACCAAGAAAAGAACTATAAACTGTGATAACATTTCCTGTAAGAGATCATAATATGACAGCCTCATGGTTACTTTGGAATGTTACCTAGAAGTCAAAAAACAAAGTTTCTTTCAATATACCCATTTCTTAAGTTTGCCTAAAAGTCTGTGATTTATTTATTTATTTTTTAAAATTTTAATTGAAGGCTAATTACTTTACAATATTGTGGTGGTTTTTGCCATACATTCACATGAATCAGCCATGGGTATACATGTGTTCCCCATCCTAACCCTCCCTCCCACCTGCTTCCCCATCCCATCTCTCAGGGTCATCCCAGTGCACCAGCCCTGAGCACCCTGCCTCATGCATTGAACCTGGACTGGCGATCTATTTCACATATGATAATATATATGTTTCAATGCTATTCTCTCAAATCATCCCGCCCTCGCCTTCTCCCACAGAGTCCAACAGCCTGTTCTTTACTTCTGTATATCTTTTGCTGTCTCACATATAGGGTCATCGTTACCATCTTTCTAAATTCCATATATATGTGTTAATATACTGTATTAGTGTTTTTCTTTCTGACTTACTTCACTTTATATAACAGGCCCCAGTTTCATCCACCTCATTAGAACTGATTCAAGAGCATTATTTTTAATAGCTGAGTAATATTCCATTGTGTATATGCACCACAGCTTTCTTATCCATTTGTCTGCCGATGGACATCTAGGTTGCTTCCATGTCCTGGCTATTGTAAACAGTACTGCGATGAACATTGCCTCTTTCAATTCTGGTTTCCTCGGTGAGTATGCCCAACAGTGGGATTGCTGAGTCATATGACAGTTCTATTTCCAGCTTTTTAAGGAATCTGCACACTGTTCTCCATAGTGGCTGTACTAGTTTGCATTCCCACCAACAGTGTAAGAGTGGTCCTTTTTCTCTCCACCCTTCCCTTTCTCTGCACCCTCTCCAGCATTTATTGTTTGTAGACTTTTGGATAGCAGCCATTCTGACCAGTGTGAGATGGTACCTCATTATGGTTATGATTTGCATTTCTCTGATAATGAGTGATGTTGAGCATCTTTTCATGTGTTTGTTAACCATTTGTATGTCTTCTTTGGAGAAGTGTTTATTTAGTTTGGTGGCCCATTTTTTTATTGGGCCACTTATTATTCTGAAATTGAGCTGCAGGAGCTGCTTGTATATTTTTGAGATTAATTCTTTGTCAGTTGCTTCATTTGCTATTGTTTTCTCCCATTCTGAGGGCTGTCTTTTCACCTTATAGTTTCCTTCGTGTGCAGAAGTTTATAAGTTTAATTAGGCCCCATTTGTTTATTTTTGCTTTTATTTCCAGTGTTCTGGGAGGTGGGTCATAGAGGATCCTGCTGTGATTAATGTCAGAGAGTGTTTTGCCTATGTTTTCCTCTAGGAGTTTTATGGTTTCTGATCTTACATTTAGGTCTTCAATCCATTTTGAGTTTTCTTTTTTTTTTTTTTTTAATAAATTTATTTATTTTAGTTAGGGGCTAATTACTTCACAATATTGTTGTAGTTTTTGCCATATATTAACATGAATCAGCCATGGGTTTACATGTGTTCCCCATCCTGAACACCCCTCCTACCTCCCTCCCCATCCCATCCCTCTGGGTCATCCCTTTGCCCCAGCCCTGAGCATTTGTCTCATGCATCGAACATGGAATGGTGTTCTGTTTCACATATGATAATATACATGTTTCAATGCTATTGTCCCAGAACGTCCCACCCTCACCTTCTCCCTCAGAGTCCCTAAGACTGTTCTATGCATCTGTGTCTCTTATTCTGTCTCGCATATAGGGTTATCGTTACCATCTTTCAAATTCCATGTATATGCATTAGTATACTGTATTGGTGTTTTTCTTTCTGGCTTACTTCACTCTGTATAATGGGCTCCAGTTTCATCCATCTCAATAGAACCGATTCAAATGTATTTTTTTTAATGGCTGAGTAATATTCCATTGTGTATATGTACCACAGCTTCCTTATCCATTCGTCTGCTGATGGACATCTAGGTTGCTTCCATGTCCTGGCTAATGTAAACAGTGCTGTGATGAACATTGGGGTACACGCGTCTCTTTCAATTCTGGTTTCCTCAGTGTGTATGCCCAGCAGTGGGATTGCTGGGTCATATGGCAGTTCTATTTCCAGTTTTTTAAGGAATCTTCACACTGTTCTCCATAGTGGCTGTACTAGTTTGCATTCCCACCAACAGTGTAAGGGGGTTCCCTTTTCTCCACACCCTCTCCAGCATTTATTGCTTGTAGACTTTTGGATAGCAGCCATTCTGACTGGTGTGAAATGGTACCTCATTGTGGTTTTGATTTGCATTTCCATTTTGAGTTTATTTTGTGTATGGTGTTAGAAAGTGTTCTAGTTTCATTCTTTCACAAGTGGCTAACCAGTTTTCCCAGCACCACTTGTTAAAGAGATTGTCTTTTCTCCATTGTATATTCTTGCCTCCTTTGTCAAAGATAAGGTTGGCCATAGGTGTGTGGATTTATCTCTGGGCTTTCTACTTTGTTCCATTGTTCTGTTTTTCTGTCTTTCTGCCAGTACCATACTGTCTTGATGCCTATTGCTTTGTAGTGTAGCCTGAAGTCAGGCAGGTTGAATCCTCCAGTTCCATTCTTCTTTCTCAAGATTGCTTTGGCTATTCGAGGTTCTTTGTAATTCCAAACAAATTGTGAAATTATTTGTTCTAATTCTCTGAAAAATACTGTTGGTAACTTGATAGGGATTGCATTGAATCTGTGGATTGCTTTGGGTAGTATACTCAATTTCACTATATTGATTCTTCCAATCCATGAACACGGTATAGTTCTCCATCTGTTTGTGTCATCTTTGATTTCTTTCATCTGTGTTTTAGAGTTTTCTATATATAGCTCTTTTGTTTCTTTAGGTAGGTTTATTCCTAAGTATTTTATTCTTTTCATTGCAATGGTGAATGGAATTGTTTCCTTAATTTCTCTTTCTGTTTTCTCATTGTTAGGAATGCAAGGGACTTCTGTGTGTTAATTATGTATCTGGCAACTTTACTGTATTCATTGATTAGCTCTAGTAATTTTCTGTTGGACTCTTTAGGGTTTTCTATGTAGAGGATCATGTCATCTGCAAACAGTGACAGTTTTACTTCTTCTTTTCCAATCTGGATTCCTTTTATTTCTTTTTCTGCTCTGATTGCTGTGGCCAAAACTTCCAAAACTATGTTGAATAGCAGTGGTGAGAGTGGGCATCCTTGTCTTGTTCCTGACTTTAGGTGAAATGCTTTCAATTTTTCACCATTGAGGATAATGTTTGCTGTGGGTTTATCTTATATGGCTTTTATTATGTTGAGGTATGTTCCTTCTATGCCTGCTTTCTGGAGGGTTTTTATCATAAATGGATGTTGAATTTTGTCAAAGGCTTTCTCTGCATCTATTGACATAATCATATGGTTTTTATCTTTCAATTTGTTAATATTGTGTATCACATTGATTGATTTGTGAGTATTAAAGAATCCTTGCATCCCTGCGATAAAGCCCACTTGGTCATGATGTATGATCTTTTTATTATGTTATTGGATTCTGTTTGCTAGGATTTTGTTAAGGATTTTTGCATCTATGTTCATCAGTGATATTGGCCTGTAGTTTTCTTTTTTTGTGGCATCTTTGTTTGGTTTTGGTATTAGGGTGATGGTGGCCTCATAGAATGAGTTTGGAAGTTTACCTTCCTCTGCAATTTTCTGGAAGAGTTTGAGTAGCATAGTGTTAGCTCTTCTCTAAATTTTTGGTAGAATTCATCTGTGAAGCCATCTGGTCCTGGGCTTTTGTTTGTTGGAAGATTTCTGAGTACGGTTTTGGTTTCTGTGCTTGTGATGGGTCTGTTAAGATTTTCTATTTCTTCCTGGTTTAGTTTTGGAAAGTTATACTTTTCTAAGAATTTGTCCATTTCTTTCAAGTTGTCCATTTTATTGGCATATAGCTGTTGATAGTAGTCTCTTATGATCCTTTGTATTTCTGTGTTGTCTGTTGTGATTTCTCCATTTTCATTTCGAATTTCGTTGATTTGATTCTTCTCCCTTTGTTTCTTGATGAGTCTGGCTGTTTGTCTATTTTATTTATCTTCTTGAAGAACCAGCTTTTAGCTTTGTTGATTTTTACTATGGTCTCTTTTGTTTCTTTTGCATTTATTTCTGTCCTAATTTTTGTGATTTCTTTCCTTCTACTAACCCTGTGGTTCTTCATTTCTTCCTTTTCTAGTTGCTTTAGGCGTAGAGTTGTGTAATTTATTTGATTTCTCTGCTGTTTCTTGAGGTAGGCTTGTATTGCTATGAACCTTCCCCTTAGCCCTGCTTTTACCGAATCCCATAGGTTTTGGGTTGTTGTGTTTTCATTTTCATTCGTTTCTATGCATATTTTGATTTCTTTTTTGATTTCTTCTATGATTTGTTGGTTATTCAGAAGTGTGTTGTTTAGCCTCCATGTGTTTGTATTTTTCATAGTTTTTTTCCTGTAGTTGACATCTAATCTTAACTGCATTGTTATCAGAAAAGATGCTTGAGATGATTTAATTTTTTTTTAATTTACCAAGGCTAGATTTATGGCCCAGGATGTGATCTATCCTGGAGAAGGTTCCGTGTGCACTTGAGAAAAAGGAGAAATTCATTGTTTTAGGGTGAAATGTCCTATAGGTATCAATTAGGTCTAACTGGTCCATGGTATCTTTTAAAGTTCTTTGTTAATTTTCTGTTTAGTTGATCTATCCATAGGTGTGAGTGGGGTGTTAAAGTTTCCCACTATTATTGTGTTACTGTTAATTTCCCATTTCATATTTATTAGCATTTGCCTTACATGTTGCAGTTCTCCTATGTTGGGTGCATATATATTTATAATTGTTATATCTTCTTCTTGGATTGATCCTTTGATCATTATGTAGTGACATTCTTTGTCTTTTTTACCGGCCTTTATTTCAAAGGCTATTTTATCTGATATGAGTTTGTTATGCACTACTCCTGCTTTCTTTTGGTCTCCATTTGCATGAAATATCTTTTTCCAGCCGTTCACTTTCAGTCTGGATATATCCCTAGGTTTGAGGTGGGTCTCTTGTGGACAGCATATATAGGGATCTTGTTTTTGTATCCATTCAGCCAGTCTTTGTCTTTTGGTTGGGTCATTCAACCCATTTATATTTAAGGTAGTTATTGATAAGTATGATCCCGTTGCCATTTACTTTGTTGTTTTGGGTTCAAGTTTATAAACCTTTACTGTGTTTCCTGTCTAGAGAAGATCCTTTAGCATTTGTTGGAGAGCTGGTTTGGTGGTGCTGAATTCTCTGAGCTTTTGCTTGTCCGTAAAGCTTTTGATTTCTCCTTCATATTTGAATGAGATCCTTACTGGGTACAGTAATCTGGCTTGTAGGTTTTACTCTTTTATCACTTTAAGTATGTCCTGCTATTCCCTTCTGGCTTGAAGAGTTTCTATTGAAAGATCAGCTGTTATCTTTATGGGGATCCCTTTGTGGGTTATTTGTTGCTTTTCCCTTGCTGCTTTTAATATTTGTTCTTTGTGTTTGATCTTCATTAATTTGTTTAATATGTGTCTTGGGGTGTTTCGTCTTGGGTTTATCCTGTTTGGGACTCTCTGGGTTTCTTGGACTTGGGTGGCTAATTCCTTCCCCATTTTAGGGAAGTTTTCAACTATTATCTCCTCGGGTATTTTCTCATGGCCTTTCTTTTTGTCTTCTTCTTCTGGGACTCCTATGATTTGAATGTTGGGGCATTTGACATTGTCCCAGAGGTCTCTGAGGTTGTCCTCATTTCTTTTAATTCTTTTTCATTTTTTCCTCTCTGCTTCATTTATTTGCACCATTCTATCTTCCACCTCACTTATCCTATCTTCTGCCTCAGTTATTCTACTGTTGATTCCCTCCAGAGTGTTTTTGATCTCAGTTATTGCATTATTCATTATTGATTGACTCTTTTTTATTTCTTCTAGGTCCTTGTTAAACTTTTCTTGCATCTTCTCAATCCTTGTCTCCAGACTATTTATCTGTAACTCCATTTTGTTTTCAAGATTTTGGATCATTTTTACTATCATTATTCTGAATTCTTTTTCAGTTAGACTCCCTATCTCTTTCTCTTTTGTTTGATTTGATGGGCTTTTATCATGTTCCTTTACCTGCTGAACATTTCTCTGCCTTTTCATCTGGTTTAGGTTGCTGTGATTGGGGTGGCCTTTCGGTATGCTGGAAGTTTGTGGTTCCTCTTTATTGTGGAGGTTCCTCTTTGTGGGTGGGGTTGGATGAATGGCTTGTCAAGGTTTCCTGGTAGTGCAGCTTGCATCAGTGTTCTGTTGGGCAGAGCTGGGTCTCTTCTCTCTGGAGTGCAGTGAAGTGTCCAGTAGTGAGTTTTGAGTTGTCTGTGGGTTTGGTGTGACTTTGGCTGCCTGTATTTTTGTCCTCAGGTTTATGTTACTGTGTTGTTGGAGAATTAGCTTGGTATGTCTTGCTCTGAAACTTGTTGGCTCTTGGGTGGAGCTTGGTTTCAGTGTAGGTATGGAGGCTTTTGGATGAGCTTTTGTCGATTAATGGTCCCTGGAGTCAGGAGATTTCTGGTGATCTCAAGTTTTGGATTTAGGCCTCCTGCCTCTGGCTTTCAGTCTTATTCTTATAGTAGCCTCAAGACTTCTCCATCCATACAGCACTGATGATAAAACATCTAGGTTAGTGGTGAAAAGATTCTCCACAGTGAGGGACACCCAGAGAGGTTCAGAGTTACATGAAGAAGAGAAGAGGGAGGAGGAGATAGAGGTGACCAGGAAGAGTAGAGGGAGAATCAAAAGGGGAAAGAGCAGTCTAGCCAGTAATCAATTCCCTATTTGCTCTCCAAGTCTGGAACACTTAGAGAGGTTCACCGAGTTCCATAGAAAAGAGAAAAGGGAGGAAGGAGACAGAAGTGACCAGGAGGAGAGGAGGGGGAGTCAAAAGGAGAGAGATCAATCTAGCCTGTGATCAGTTCCCTAAGTTTTCTCCACAGCCCAGAACTCCCAAAGAGATTCACAGAGTTAAGTAGAGAAGAGAAGCGGGAGGTGACCTGGGGGAGAAAAAGGAGAGTCAAAAGGGGAGAGAGCAATCAAGCCAGTAATCACACTCCTAAGTAAAAACGGGTACTGAAGATTGGATTCTTAAAGGTACAAAATTGATAACAAATACCAAAAATCAAAGATTAAATATCTTAGAGTAGAGGTTAGACTCTCAAAAATACAGTATTTAAAAAACAAAACAAAATTGCAAAAATGATATAAAAAATATGAAATTTGCTTTAAAAATAGGGTCTTTTTTTTTCAAGGTAATAGTAGGTTTTAAAAATGAAAATTAAAGGATTAATAAAGAACTTAAAAATAAAAAAATTAAAAAGAAATTAAAAAATGATAATAGCAAAATATATCTAGAAATTTCTCTGAAGCTGTTGTGGGTAGTGTGTGATCAGTTCAGTTTCAGATAGTTACTTGTTCCACTTTATACTTCTTCTCAGGGTCTATAGGTCCCTTCCAATGGAGCTAGCGCTAACTACATGGTTTTAATCTGTTGTACCTGTCACTTCCAGAGCAGTTCCCTATTCTTTGTTTATTTTGGCTTCCTGTTTGCAAGTCTCTTCAGTATCTTAACTTCCGCCCTGACACAAGGGGGTGAAGGTGGTCATTTATTTAGGCTCACTTGTTCAATTGTGCTGTGGGGAGGGAGGAACACTGCAAACAAATATCACTGGCATGTGTGGGGAGTGCTCGCAGTGTCTAGGTCACACTGGGTTTGCCCCCGCTCACAGCATGTGTACTTTCCCAGTCTACACTGCATAGGCTCCAGGTTGCTCTGCCGGGGAACGGTCTAAGGCAGGCCCTCGGTTGCATGCACTTCCCAGATCTATGCTGCTCAGGTTCAAGTTCTCAAGTACTCCACAAAGGCACAGACTCAGTTGAGCCTGCTTTTTGTGCCCTTCCCAGGTCCAAGCAGCTCAGGCGACTAGGTGCTTGGCGAGCACACACTCCCCAGGTGTGATGCTGTCCCAGCCTCTCGGTTTCCTGGGTGTGCAGCGGCATCTCAGGTGTGCTGTGTGTCTCTTCTGGGGAGCTGATCTCTGCCTGCGACCCTCCTGATGGATGTCAACCATTCAGGATCCCAGGAAGACTTGTTTAGCGACTGAGAGCCTGTTTGCAGTTTGGTAGGGGATGCCATCTCTGGGGCTGAGTTTGCCTCTTTTCTTCCAGCTCTGGCTGGCACCCACCTGCCTCCCTGCCTCTGGCGGGGGATGGGCCGGTCCGCAGCCACCTAGCTCTCTTCTGGTATTTGCTCAGTCCTTGGTTCTGTGAGCGGGCCAGCAGTGCCTTAGGTTAGAGCTTTTCATGGGAAAGTTCTCTCTTTCTGTCTCACTTCCCTCTATTTTTTTTTTTCCTCTCTGGCTATCCCAGGGTTTGGGTTGCTATCTCAGGTTAGCTCTCTCAGATTGCCCTCAGGGCATTCAGGCCCAATCCTGACCCTGAGTAATGCAGCCTGTGCCTCCCAGTTCAGCCCCCGCTTGCTGGCGGCAGATGCGAGTGTCTGTGCTACTTCTCTGCTGGGAGTTGTAGTTAGACCCATAATCTATGGGTTTTATTTATTTATTTTTTCCTCCCGGTTATGTTGCCCTCTGAGATTCCAAAACTCCCCACAGACCCGCCGGTGGGAGGGTCTCCTGGTGTTTGGAATCTTCTCTTTTAAGACTCCCTCCCTGGGACAGGTCTCTGTCCCTAACTCTTTTGTCTCTTGTATCTTTTTATATTTTGTCCTACCTCCTTTTGAAGACAATGGGCTGCCTTTCTGGGTGCCTGATGTCCTCCACCAGCGTTCAAAAGTTGTTTTGTGGTATTTGCTCAGCGTTCAAATGATCTTTCGATGAATTTGTGGGGGAAAAAGTGGTCTCCCCGTCCTAGTCCTCTGCCATCTTAGGACCGCCCCCCCCCGCCCAGTTACCTTTAAAAACATGTAAAATGATTTCATTTTAACTACTCAGAAAAATATTAAATGTCATACACATTTAAAAGATACATGCACAGTTTTGGAAAGAATTCTTTTCCATGTAATTTAGATGTATTAAAATCTCTATCTGACAAGAATTATAAGCAATTTTTATTTTAATTTAGAAGACATCTGTTTAATAATAGCTGGCTTCCCTCATAGCTCCTTTGGTAAAGAATCCACCTGCAACGCAAGAGACCCAGGTTCGATTCCTGGGTCGGGAAGAGCTGTTGGAGAAGGGATAGGCTACCCACTCCAGTATTCTTGGGCTTCCCTTGTGGCTCAGCTGGTGAAGAATCTGTCTACAATGTGGGGGACCTGGGTTCAATCCCTGGGTTGGGAAGATCCCCTGGAGAAGGGAAAGGCTATGCACGCCAGTATTCTGGCCTGGAGAATTCCATGAACTGTACAATCCATGGGGTTGTAAAGAGTTGGACACGACTTGCACTTTCACTTTCACTTTTCATTCTAAAAATATTTAATGATACTTAATCTAAAATAAGGGCTTCCCTGGTAGCTCAGTGGTGAAAGAATCTACCTGTAATGGAGGAGAGATGGGGTTGATCCCTCGGTCAGGAAGATCCCTGGAGACGGAAATGGCAACCCAGTCCAGTATTCTTGCCTGGAAAATCCCATGGACAGAGGAGCCTGGTGGGCTACAATGGTTGGGGTCACAGAGCAGTCAGACACGACTTAGCAACTAAACATTAACAATCTAAAGTGCTGACTTTTGTATAATACTTTGGTGGATTTTATGAAAATGTGATACCTGGAAATTTTATTTTTAAATAATATTTTGTACCTGTAAAATACAAGGATATGTAATACAAATAAGGTATAATTTTATTAAAATTTGAAATATAAGGATTTCTATCATGGATTCATAATTTTTCATTGGTTTAAACTTTAGTTTTTTATATTTTAAAGGTAAAAATAGGCCCTTAAAAGTTATCCTGATTTTTCTACTCATACCCAATATATGATATAAAAGAGCACCAGTTTTACCCTTTATATCTGTCTTCTATAAATTGCTTGTGTTACTAATCTTATTTACACTTTTATTCCTCTTGTGCCCTGAGGTAAATCTGTGTCTCTTAAATAATATTTATATCTTTGAAAGTTAAATACAAGTTGCTGTCAAAAGAAATGTATTCTCCTAATTATACCCAGAGCAAATACCTAAGAGACCCAGTAGAATCATAAAATACAAAAAACATCGGCACCTTTGCAGCATGGCCTCTTAAAACTGGCCTGTTTTGCAATCTAATAAGTTGTAAAACTTTATAATAGCAGATCCTCCTGCCACACTCATTGTTTGGTTTTTAAACTTCTGTTATTTTAAAATAGAATACATGAATTTCATACCTTTGTTATTTTGCCTTGGATTTCTTGAAGTACTTTCATTTATGCTTTTAGAGTCCCTCAAATAATCTTTTTATGTGAGTAAAAAACTGCCTTTTAAATTGTCACCCTATGTATCTTAGGCTCTTTAGTATAATCTAAATTTAACGCATTTGATATTGAAAGGTGTTTCAATTTTGAGATTAAATTTAACTGATTTCTTAACTAAGATATTAGTAATATTTTAATACAGAAAATTTCTTTACTATAACTAAGATGATAAGATGTTTTATTTTAAATTAGATATATCCCAGAGATCTATATTTATTTCATAAATCTCCACATCTAGAAAACTGAGCGAGGACAGGAATAGCTGAGAATAAAAGCCAAAAGAATTAGCAGGAGATATTCTAATTTGCTTGTAATTATTTATAGTCAATCTAAAATATAGTCCAATACTTTGGCCACTTGATGCGAAGAGCTGACTCATTGGAAAAGACCCTGATGCTGGGAAAGATTCAGGGCAGGAGAAGAAGGGGACGACAGAGGATGAGATGGTTGGATGGCATCACCGACTCAATGGACATTGGTTTGGGTGGACTCTGGGAGTTGGTGATGGACAGGGAGGCCTGGCATGCTGCGGTTCATGGGGTTGCAAAGAGTCAGACATGACTGAGCAACTGAACGGAACTGAACTGAAAATATAGTCAGGAGCTATATATCATAGTCATTTGTAGACAATTAAGTTATTGCCTTGAAATTTAAATAATGTGGCATTTGTAGATTTATTCATTCAGCAAGTTAATCAATGCTTAAATCATTTTTATATGCTAAAGCACATTGTATATGTCATTAGAGACATATGATAACTATTATAGTTGGAAATAAAAATAATATTTAGACCAGTGGGAGAGGAAAATTGAACTGATACAGACTTGAGTGTCAAAGACAAAGAATATCATTAAAAACTCTCCTGAATGTTTTTGGCAAATTATAGTGCTTAGAATCAGTAGGTCCGTAAAGAGGTGAATAAGTTTGTTCGTCTGACCTCTAGAAGCTCACACTACAGTGGAAGAGATCAACTTTAAACAAATAGTTGTCACTCAGTGCAGTGAATACTATAGTAAGTTATGTGGAAGCTCAAAAAAGGAAATATTGAAACTCCTAAACTAGTTGTGGGAAAAATAAAAACATGGGCTTTAGTTTTGTGTAAAGAAAGAAGGGCTATGCATCACAGGCAGAGGAACTGACAGGTGCATAGGTACAATGTATTAAGTAAAACAGACCTCCGGGTTCTAGGGGGAGGAAGGTGGAAAGAGAGGGTTAGTGGATTTTAACTCTGTGTATATACTGCTCTCTGGAGAAGGAAATGGCAACCCACTCCAGTATTCTTACCTGGAAAGTCCCATGAACAGAGGAGCCTGGCAGGCTACAGTCCATGGGGTCACAAGAGTCAGACACGACTTAGTGACTACACCACCAACACCACCATATAGCTCTCTTGACTTTGTTGCTTCTCTTCCTCTTCTTCCCTTTCTCCTTCACCTCTCCTCCTCTTCCTTCTTCACCTTCTTATTCCTCCTCCTCATGATCATATCGTTGTCATCCAAGCAATGCCTCAAACTGGATACACATCTCTTCAACACAGGTGTATCACACAGTGAGCCTAGAGTGTGGGAAATACACTGAGAATCATGAGATGTGAGACCAGAACTTGTGTGAGGCTGGATTGTGACTGTCTTTATTTTAAATATTAGTTGATCGTTGAGGGGATCCTAGAAGCTCTGGTTCCTTGAGAGTCATTTTGTAGCAGAACTATAGTATTTGTATCAGTCCTATACAGTCTAATGAAAGTCACTAAATAAATTGATGAACAAATTAATTTAATTTAGAGACTCCATGTTTCCTTTAAGTATTCCATTGAGGGAGTGGATGCTTGTCTTTAATAAAGGTCCTGTAAATTTCTAAGATTTCTTGCAAATCTCCATTTTTATCCTAAAATGTAGATGTCATTTTTACATGCCATATTATGCATTTCTTTTTTAATTTGAAAAATCCTGCATATCACTAGGTAAAAATGATATTCAAGAATACCTTTATCTCATGGCATTAAGTGTACTCTAACTCACTCTCTACATATCGCTGAAGGGTGTTCATACCCTCATATTACCACTGCTGTGAAGTTGGTGTAGTGAAAAGAGCATTAGTGTCACACAGTTCTTTTCTTTCTTTTTGAAAACAAATTACAACCATTTTCAACAGTTCTTAGTGAATAGTAGAGAAGTCTCAATTATTTATGATTACTATTAAAACATCATTAAGAATTCTGGGTTAGTCCTACATAATAGAAAAATTTACACCAGCTACTTTGAAATTTATGAGACATTTAATGTCTTTTCCCTATTAGTGGTTATAATTCATTATTCTGGTAAGTGACCACAGAGTTGTCTTCTCTTCAGAAAAGTACTTAGAGCAACATCTCATGCATTTAAAAATTGGAAATCTAATTCTGGGAAACAAAATTGTTCTACCGATGATAATTTGATTTGAAAATCTGAATTGCTTTGTGGGATTGTTACACATTAATTGTGTATATTTTAAAGCTTTTTTATCATTTCTTTCTCAAATGTCTGCATGAATCAGTAATCCAAAAATTTAGAAGTGGTATAAAAATGAGCAGTAATCTGAGCATATCTTATAAAAAAGTCCTCATGACCTGACCTCCATGTGTCACAGTTCTCAGCAACTATTCACCATGCAACCTACAGTCCAGTCATGCTCTCTCAGCTCTTGGCTGGGAGTTTACTTCTCCATTCCTCTGTTTCCCCCTTGGCGTGCCCTGCCACAGAAATCAGGGTGCTGTCTTACCAGTGGTAATTGAAATGGAGATGGTTAAGTTACGGGCAAAAATGCTAGCATACTACAAGAAGCAATAATGCTAGGTTAAAATTATAGGTAAGAGCTATAATTAGGTATGAGAAATTGGTAATAGGAAGAAGGTGGTGTTTTTTAATTAGAATTTTGATATGCAAGATGAGATCAATGACCTCTGTGGTTGGAGTCACCAATATAAGGAGATGAGGAAACAATATATGTTCATCAGGAATAGCAAGTAGTTTGAATAAATTTACATAGAATATAAAAGTGGGAGATAAGTTTGGAAAAAAGAGAGTCCAGATTCAAAAGTAAGTATTTAGACTTTATTTTGTTAAAAATAAAACTGAAAGGTGAATAACAAGTTAGAATTGTCATTATTATTATTTCTCCTCTAATATGTAAGAATATTTATTGATTGGGCCAAGGACAATAAGATACAGCCTTACACCTGTCAAAATGCAATTTGTCAAAAAGATAAGTAATGGCTCCTGGCAAGGATGTGGGAAAAGGGAATGCTTGTGCACTTTTGGTGGGAATATAAACTCATGCAGCCACTGTAGATAACAATATGGAGGTTTCTCAAAAAATTAAAAATAAAACTACCATATGATTCACCAAATCCACTTCTGGATATTTACCCAAAGAAAATGAAACATGAATTCAGAAAGATACATGCACGCCCATGTTCACTGCAGAATTATTTACGATAGCCAAGACATGGCAGCAGCACAAGTGTCCATCAGTGAATGAAGGGATGCAGAATACGAGGTATATATGTGAATGGAATGTTATTTGGCCATCAAAAGAATGAAATATTACCATTTGTTACAGTGTGGGTGGACCTAGAGTATACTGTGTAAAGTAAAATAAGTCTGCAAAGACAAATGCCATATGATTTCACTTGTATGTAGAACCTAAAAAGCAAAACAAGCAAACATAAAACAGAAACAGACAAACTCATAGATACAGAAAACAGGCTAGCATTTCACAGAGCGGAGGAGAGGTTGTGGGAAATGGTTGAAATAAGTCCAGTTATAAAATAAGTAAGTCATGGGGATATAATGTAAAGCATAAGGAGCAGTCAGTAATATTGTAATAACTTTGGAGACATGGTAACCCGATTTGTTTATGGTGGTTATTTCATAATGTGTAAAAATATCAGGTCACTGTATTGTACACCTAAAACCAACATAGTATTGTAAGTCAGTTATACTTCAATTTAAAAAGAGAATTGTATTTGAGATATGACAATAAAATAATGACACCAGTATTATGGAAAATCACTTATTTCAAAAGAATGCCATCCTCTACAAGAAGGGAAACAAGATTATTTCCATATTGTTGCCATTACCCCAAATATTTTTAATGCTGTTGGAATTGCATTCAGAACCTATTTGATATTCTTTTAAGTGTTGTTTAGAGTGGTAAATAATATTTTTATTTCATCATAGATGCACATGTTCGGACTAGCTAATGCACTTTTGAATTATTTTTTTATGAAAATTCAAATGTGTTTCTGTTTTCATGCTGTAAATCTTATTTCCTGGAGCTACACAAAAATTTTTGCTAATACTAGGTAACTTTTTAAAATAAATATTTACTTGCCCATGTTCATTTTATATACGTGCTTTCATTAATATTTTATTCTCATATTATAATCTGGGAAAAGATTGAATAAATTTTGAATAATGAAATAATCAGGGTTGAAACTAATACTGGTATTTTGTATTAGTATGTGTATATATATATATACATACAGTCATAAGGTTATTTTCAAACTCAAAGGGTGAAAATATGGAAAAGCAAAATGTCAATATTTCTTTGTAATTTCAGGTCTATTCCTAATCATTCCAAGAGAAATTTTGTTCATGGATGTAATACTTTGATTACCTTTTAAATTTCAACTGGAAGTTTTTTAAACATACACAGTGATTAAAGTGAATATGTGGACATGGTTTTCTTTTTAAGGAAAAAGAACGATTGAAGCAAGAAAAACGTGATGAGAAAAGATTAAATAAAGAACGTAAACTAGAGCAACGAAGATTAGAATTAGAAATGGCAAAGGAACTAAAGAAGCCTAACGAAGACATGTGCTTAGCAGACCAAAAGGTAATTTACCCCGTAAACCATTTCATTAATAAATGTAAATTTTTCTGTGTTCTCGTCTAATTCCTTTGCCAGAGCTGCCATTATGAAAGCCTTGTGTTTTTAGCTAGAGCAGTGGATTTCCAAGTCTGAGTCATCTGTCTCTCCTGGATGGCTACAAGTAAACCTCTCTAGAGCTCTGTGCTGGTAATGGCAGTTCTTAATATATAAATGGAGCACCACAAAACTTTTTAATATAAATAATATACTGCAGAAATCTATAAAAATGAATTATAGAAATGGGATTTCTGTGTTTCATTTGGTCTTTTCGAGGCATTTAGGAACAGAAAGCTCTAACTCCTCCCTCAGGCCTCCATAGATATTTAAGTAAATTAGGATTTGCAATATAAACTCTTTCAGTGCTTTAGTGATGGTAGCTAACTATTGAGTATGTTTAGTTCATGCCAGGCACTATGCTAAGTGCTTTAAATGAATTTTCTCATTTTGTCCTCACCTCAATCCTGTGGAACTGGTACTTTTGCCCATTTATAGATGCAAAAACTTGAAAAACAGAGAGTTTAAGGAACTTGCCTGAGATTATACAACTTATAAGTAGCAAGTTGGATTCAGGCTTCATTTTGTTAAACTCCAGAGCCCATACTCTTTATGACCCTGAAAGCCAAGAAGTGTGTCCTGTCAAAGTACCTCAGGTGTATTTTCTCTTCCATCATGCTTCACAGATTTGTAATATTGCTAAAATACATAAAAGTAGAATCTTGGAAAGAGCAGAAGCATAGTAACAGCTGGTATGATTTCACATACTAATGAGTAGAAGTCAATTATGTTTGGCTATATTTAAGATACTATTCCTGGAAAATTGTGTCAATGCATATCGTGTCTATAATAGTGTCTCAATGATATAATAGTTATACTTGGTCAGTAGCATCTATATTTACTCATATGCTCTATGACATACAGATAATGATTATCTTTTGTTCTTGCAAGCTCTTTTATAAACTGCTTATAGCAAACTTCTAGTGTTGCTGTTTATTTGCTGTGTTTGACTCTTTTGTGACGCCATGGACTGTAGCCAGCCAGGTTCCTCTGTCCATGGTATTTCCTAGGCAAGAATACTGGAGTGGGTTGCCATTTCCTTCTGCAGAGGATCTTTCTGACCCAGGTATCAAACCCATGTTTTCTGCATTGGCAGGCAGATTCTTTACTGCTGACGCAACAGGGAAACCCAAACTTCTAGTACCCAAGTGGAAAATTAAATTTATTAATAGTATATATACTTACCTAGTGTAAATGTTTTTAAATAAAGGTGAAAGTATGCACCTGTTGGTAAGTCGCTTCAGACTCTTTGCAACCCTAGAAAGTATAGCCTGCCAGGCTCCTCTGTTCATGGGATTGTCCAGGCAAGAATACTGGAATGGGTTGCCATGCCCTTCTTAAGGGGATCTTCTTGACCCAGGGATTGAATCTGGGTCTCCTGCATTGCAGGCAGATTCTTTACAGTCTGAGTCACCAGGGAAGCCTGTATATAATCTAGTTTTAGTCAACTGATGTTTAAAATTTCCTAAGCACAGAATAGGTATAGTGGTTAGTTAGCATTTAGTAAGCTCATACTGAGGAATTTTTTTGAATCCTAATAAACTTTATTTTCTTGCTAATCGTAAATGATCTTTTTTAATCCTAAATTATCGTAAATAACCTTTTATTTTCATTTAAGTCCATACGCACCATATAAAATATTTGTAAGCCCATTTTAAGACTTGGGCTTCCCTGATAGCTCAGTTGGTAAAGAATCCACCTGCAATTCAGGAGACCCCAGTTTGATTCTAGGGTCAGGAAGATCCACTGGAGAAGGGATAGGCTACCCATTCCATTATTCTTGGGCTTCCCTTGTGGCTCAGCTGATAAAGAATCCGCCTGCAATGCGGGAGACCTGGGTCAGGAAGATCCCTTGGAGAAAGGAAAGGCTACCCACTCCAGTATCCTGGCCTGGAGAATTCGATGGACTGTATAGTCCATGGAGTCACAAAGAGTTGAACATGACTGAGCAACTTGCACTTTTACTTCACTTTGCACTTTAAGACTTACTTTTGTTGGTTTTGCTTTATAAATTTTTAGAATCATATGGAATGATGTATGTCTGATATGATTCAGGAAAAAAAGAATTAAATGGTTTTCATATGTAACAGAAGATTTGTATTGCGTCAGCAGTAATCCATAGTTTGTGTTTCTACACACTATTAGTGGAAAAAGTCTTTAGTTCGCTATTACACCAAGTGCAGAGTTCAGTTCAGTTCAGTTCAGTCGCTCAGTCGTGTCCGACTCTTTGCGACCCCAAGAATCACAGCACGCCAGGCCTCCCTGTCCATCACCAACTCCCGGAGTTTACCCAAACCCATGTTCATTACGTCGGTGATGCCATCCAACCATCTCATCCTCTGTCATCCCCTTCTCCTCCTGCCCCCAATCCTTCCCAGCATTAGGGTCTTTTCCAATGAGTCAACTCTTCACATCAGGTGGCCAAAGTATTGGAGTTTCAGCTTCAACATCAGTCCTTCCAATGAACACCCAGGACTGATCTCCTTTAGGATGGACTGGTTGGATCTTCTGACTCTCAAGAGTCTTCTCCAACACCACAGTTCAAAAGCATCAATTCTTCGGCGCTCTGCTTTCTTTATAATCCAACTCTCACATCCATACATGACCACTGGAAAAACCATAGCCTTGACTAGACAGACCTTTGTTGGCAAAGTAATGTCTCTGCTTTTAAATATGCTATCTAGATTGGTCATAACCTTCCTTCCAAGGAGTAAGCGTCTTTTAATTGCATGGCTGCAATCACCAGCAGCAGTGATTTTGGAGCCAAAAAAAATAAAGTCAGCTACTGTTTCCACTGTTTCCCCATCTATTTGCCATGAAGTGATGGGACCAGATGCCATGATCTTAGTTTTCTGAATGTTGAGCTTTAAGCCAACTTTTTCACTCTCCTCTTTCACTTTCATCAAGAGGCTCTTTAGTTCTTCGCTTTCTGCCATAAGGATGGTGTCATCCGCATACCTGAGGTTACTGATATTTCTCCCGGAAATCTTGATTCTAGCTTGTGCTTCCTCCAGCCCAGCATTTCTCATGATGTACTCTGCATAGAAGTTAAATAAGCAGGGTGACAATATACAGCCTTGAAGTACTCCTTTTCCTATTTGGAACCAGTCTGTTGTTCCATGTCCAGTTCTAACTGTTGCTTCCTGACCTGCATACAGGTTTCTCAAGAGACAGGTCAGATGGTCTGGTATTCCCATCTCTTTCAGAATTTTGCACAGTTTATTGTGAGTGCAGAGTGGAGGACACGTTTTTTAGCAGGGTCCAATTCAGATAAGTAGAAATGTTTATAAGTCACATTTTTCCCAATCAAAATTGAGAGTATATTTTTTGAATCGTATTCATGGATGAAAATGTTTTTAGATTACTTACTTATTTAATTTTTAAAATGTCCATGAAAGCTGACAATATAATTTAGTCATTAAAATGTCAATATGTGAGCATATTTGAGAAATAGCAGAAGAAACAACTCTCTTATTTTGATACTAAATCAGTGTTTCACTATATACAGGAAACCTCAAGACTGACAGTTGCACTCTGACTGGCTTCTTGACAGGGTCATAGGTTCTTGTCCTGTGAACCTAGTAATTTATCTACATTCATTAGTCAAAGATAGTACCTCTCTCTCCAACCATACAAGCCACAGATGTGTACACGGTTAGTTTCTGAGCTCCCCAAAACTGTGAATTATAAATCAGTCTACATTATTAGAAGAAAGTGTTGGCACGTGCCCTACTGAGTTGGTCCATGGTAAAGTAATTATGAGATACTTATTTCTGATGTTATCTAATTCTTCCTCCAGTTATGTAACCTGTATTTTGTCAATATGTAAGTTAAAATTAGTGTTCTCTTTTGTAGAGATCTAAGGTCATGTTGATTTCAACCAAAGTTTATTAATGGTTACTTGTGTTCAGGATTTTATGATTAGGTAAATAATCTACCTGCAGTGCGGGAAATAACAACTTACCTTACTTCAGAAGATATAAAATCATGGCTTTTAAAATTATTTTTTCTTTCTTTTCTTTTATTTTCAGCCTTTGCCAGAGTTGCCTCGTATTCCAGGACTTGTTCTCTCTGGAAGTACATTTTCAGACTGTCTCATGGTGGTGCAGTTCTTACGAAACTTTGGTAAAGTTTTGGGCTTTGATGTGAATATTGATGTTCCAAACCTGAGTGTTCTTCAAGAGGGATTGCTAAATATAGGGGACAGCATGGGTGAAGTACAAGACTTGCTTGTGAGGCTCCTCTCAGCTGCTGTATGTGATCCAGGTCTAATTACAGGATACAAGGTAAAAAAACAAAATACATCTTTTTAATTTGTACTATCAGTGCATTAATTGCTGGCTTTAGCATGTTAGCAGAAGATTGTATAGACTTACTCAATTTTTTCTTCATAGCTTCTCACAAAGTTAAAGGTAGATTTGCTTCAGTTACAGTTGGTACAAACTTAGAAAAACTTGGTTCATAAAGCCTAAGGAATGTAAATCATTCCCAAATTACTTTTATTTTCCTTTAGCTTTTGGCAAAAACCAAACTTATTTAAGGAATTCCCAAGTAATATTCAGCAAAACAGAAAATTCTTAATTTCTAAAGAAGTTAGAACTTACGTGTGTCCTCTGAAAGTATACTGTGTTCTCTTTGAAATCACTGTGAATAACTGAGGCTAATCAAGGCAGGCCCCTGTAGAACAGCATTTTAAGACTCTATATTGCTACATGGATACTCAGTAAGTTCAAGTTTATCTTAATTCCAATTAAGATACACAGTTTAGTCAGTTTTACTCTAGATAATATTGCAGAGAGAAGTTTCCAGATACACCTGTTACTTTTTCCTCCATCTCACTATTCATTCAGCATAACCAGGCAATAAAATCCATGACACTGTAGAACTAGAAAACACAATAATAGTACTCTGAAACCACTCTCCCACCACTACTGATGGATATAGCCTGTGAAACCTTCAGATAGTTTCTATAGTCAAAGAAGGTATGATTTTTTTAACCACAAATTTACATACTCTTCTCCACACCTAACTTTTAGCCAAGTTTGAAGAAGGAATAAAAAAATTACAAGTACTTGAAAGCTTGTCTGATCATCCATTGACTGTTTTTATCTCCATTTTATCAAAAATGTGAATAAAGCCCTCGTCAGTAATATCTAAATCATATAATACCAATATTTAAAAGTTTTACTGTTTATATTTTATGAGTCAGTATCAGTCCTTATACTGATAAAAATGCCAAACTTTTATAGGCCAAAACAGCTCTTGGAGAACATTTGCTGAATGTTGGTGTGAATCGAGACAATGTTTCCGAGATTTTGCAGATTTTTATGGAAGCACACTGTGGACAGACTGAACTTACTGAAAGCCTGAAGACTAAAGCTTTTCAGGCTCACACTCCAGCACAGAAAGCCTCAGTTCTGGCTTTCCTGATCAATGAACTGGCATGCAGCAAGAGTGTGGTGAGGTAAGCACATGTCCGGAATTTTCTGGTGATTATTTTCTGTTTTAAATTTGTCTAGTCACAAAGTAATACAAATTGCTTATAGAAAATTTTAAAGTAACAGACTACCACAAAAAAAAAATTAAAGTTACACTAATCTCACCATTCAGAGATGACAAATGGTATCTTAATGTATTTCTTTTCAGCCTGTTAAAAAGAAATTTTGAATCATACTGTGTATAGTCCTTGTAACGCTTTTTGTTTATTTGGTAATTTTGTTATTTATCTGTATACTGAAATGTGAACAGTTTTTTGTTGCTATGACTCTAGAATCCAGTACTGTTGTAAGAACTCAGAATTTTTCTTTTATCTTTGGTGGCAGATGACTACCTCATTTTTTGCTAGAAGCCATTTGTAGAATTATCGACCTACTTTTTATCATGTGCTGATACAATCTTAATATTATTTATTTATTGCATGTTAGTTTGCACTTTTTAAAAAAGTACTTAATCTCATTTAAGAGTCAAAGTAAGTTCTCCACTATAATATTTGAAGATTTGGTGAACAAATTCCTCATTCATCTTGTTCTTGCTATTCATTATTTTACAGAGTTTAATTATGTTACTTTTATTCTTTTACCTTTCTAGGGAAAGAATCAATCCAAATATTTCAGAGCCATGCGTTTCTACCATTGCTGGACGTTTTAAGTTTTCTGTACATCTCTTAGCTATGTATTAGTATAATTTTTCATTTGTTTTTGCTATTCATTGGCAATCATCATTTGTACTTACCAAAAATCTGCATCATTTATTTACCAAATTAATGTATTGCATTATGTATTAATTTATGTCTTCTAATAAACTTTTGCATTGGCAGTGAAATCGACAAGAACATTGATTATATGTCAAACTTAAGGAGAGATAAATGGGTGGTAGAAGGTAAACTCCGCAAGTAAGTCCTATTTTATTAAAACTAATACACTGTTTTCCTTCCTCGCAAATTTCTGAATAAAGCGTACTAAGTGCAAAGATGGAATTTAAATTTTATTTTGTCTAAAAATGAGAAAAGGTAAAGTTTAATTAAGCTGAGATATAAAATTAATAAAACTCAGAGGCAGAGTTTTCAGTGGACAAAAGATATAATGAGATTCATTGAACTCACATGCTTCAAACTTAAAAGAAAGTCAATTTATCTTTCTTTCAAAGAAGTCAAGCAATCACATATTCAAAGATTGTTGTTTCTATCAGGTTACTTTTGTCATAAATAGAATCTGTTTGGAGCTACCACATTTTTCCTTAATTGCTTTATAATTAAAGTTTGCTTTTACAGAGAGTCTAACATATCCAAATATATTCAGCATTAAAACTCAATTAGCTTCCTGCCAGGAAATATAATGCTAAAATTATTCAACTTCTATGTTAAGAGGATAGTTTTTGCAGTGACTTGAATTGAAATTTACTCAGTCGGATAGTATAGGATCAAGATCTATCACTTGGCCGTTCCTGAGTTAATCTGTTTTCTGTGTTTTTAAAAAATGTATTCTAATTCCAAAGAGATAGACAGTATAATTCTTAAAAGTTAACATATTTTATAATTTCTGTGAATGTATTTCTTCTAATTTTTATTGTCATTGACATATTGGTTACTTGGAGAGAAAATACCACATACTTAAAACTCATAGTATGATATTTAAAAAGTACAGAGGGAAGCCTTTTCTTCCATATCATCGTTTTTTTCATATTTAAAGGCTCAGAATCATTCATGCTAAGAAAACAGGCAAAAGAGACACTTCAGGTGGCATTGATCTTGGAGAAGAACAGCATCCATTGGGCACACCCACTCCAGGACGCAAAAGGAGGAGGAAGGGAGGAGACAGTGACTATGATGATGATGATGACGATGATAGTGATGACCAAGCTGATGAAGATGATGAAGATGAAGAAGATAAAGAAGACAAAAAAGGAAAGAAGACCGAGATCTGTGAAGATGAGGTAATCAAATTTAGACTGATTTTAATACTTGACTAATACTGTATGAAATATTGAAAATAATACAGAATTTGAAGTCAAATGGATTTGGGTTTGAATTCCATTGTGACACTCAACACAGTTTATTCATCTGAAAACTGAATATTATCATATTCACCTCAAGGTTTTTTGTGATGCTTAGGTAAATATTGAATAGAACCTCTACGCATAGAAGGTACTTATGTTGGACAAAAGAAGTTAAATTTTTCTGTTGGTATAATAACTTCAGAGTTCTCCAAAGAACTATTCATATTAATTTTAGGTATTTTTTAATTCTATTTACGTGCTATCTTATGTTTATTTTGTACCATACTTAATGCCTTCAAAGTGTTGTCAGGTGTAGTGAAACTGATATATTTCTCAGATCCTAGTTTATTGAGTACATGGCTCTAGGCACTTTTTTTAACTTTTACTTTTATTGCAGTATAGTTGATCTACAATGTTGTGTTAGTTTTAAGTGTACAGCAAAATGAATCAGTTATACATATACATATATCCACACATTTTTAAGATTCTTTTTCTATGTAGGCCATTATAGAGTATTGAGTAGAGTTCCCTATGCTATTCAGCAGGTTCTTATTAGTCATCTGTTTTACACATTGTAGTGTGTATATGTCAATCCCTGTCTCCCAACTTATCTCTCCTTCTTCCTCTTATCCCCTAGTAACCATACATTTGTTTTCTGCGTCAACTCTACTTATTTTTTTTAAGATTCTTTTCTGCGTGTAGACCATAATCAAAGATAAACAAAGCACTGAAACTCTCCTTTCAATTTACAGTTTCACAGAGAAAGACTTAACAATAAGAAAAAATAATGTGTTAAATGTTAACTGCTTTGCTAGCAGTATTTACAATGTATTAGGTGGGTACAAAAGAAGGACATTGAATCTTTCTGAGTAATAAATTATCATAAGGGCTTTCTGAACTCTTTAGCTGAGGCTACAAGCTGGGCTGAATGTTAACCTAGAGAGAATGCAGGAATCCATGGAAAAATCTTCCAAGCAGAGAGAATAGCATGAGTAAGGACTTAGAAGGCTTGAAACCATAATGTGCTTTACAGGCCCTATAAGTGCTTCAGTAATACTAGACAGCCTCATATACAACAACTGTGAACTAGGATATTATAGTTTTATGGTGATAGGAAGCCACTGAAGGGTTATAAGTAATGGAAGGACCTGGTCAGACTTGATTTTTCAGTGGCTCACTATGTCAGCTCTGTGGAAAATAGAAATAGATTTGGCTAGAGCAAGATCAGTCAGGAGAGACTGCCCTGGTTTAGGTGAATTGTGATGGGTCTGAAAATAGACCAATGGAAGGAAAAGACTCAATAAATATTGAGGAGGCAAAATGAATAGTCTTTGAAGATGGATTGTGTAGGTTGATGGAGAGAGAGATAGGATTGATTCCAGCTTCCTGGTAGAGGACTACCTGCTTTTGTTGCCACTACCTAATCTAAAGAATTCAGGAGGGACTTCCCTGGTGGCACAGTGAATGAGAATCCATGTGCAAATGCAGGGGACATGGGTTCCATCCCTGGTCGAGGAAGATTCCACATGTTGCAGAGCAACTAAGCCCATGTGCCACAACTACTGAGCCCATGTGCTGCAATTACCGAAGCCCGTGTGCCTAGATCTTGTGCTGTGCATCAAGAGAAACCACTACAATGAGAAGCCTGTGCACCACAATGAAAAGTAACCCCCACTCCCTGCTACTAGAGGAAGCCCACACAAAGCAATGAAGACCCAGTACAGCCAAAAATAAATAAAGAAAGAAAGAATGCTTTAAGAAAAACAAAACAAAAGATTGCATCGGCCATTAAAAAAAAGAAGAAGAATCCAGAAGGAGCAGAGTAAATAGATGACAGCCGAGTAGGGGAATATAGAACAATATCTGAAGTTAGGAAATGATGCTAGGTTTTATTTTGAGCATGTTGAATTTGAGATGCCTGAGCAGTTTAGCAGTCAGTTGGATTTAAACACCCAAAGCCTGGAGAAGCGTTCAGTCTTGAAAATGTAGATCTGGAGGTTATTAGTATATGGACAATAGTTTAAATAATGAGTTGGATTAGTTTGCACAGGAGGATTGATTTATTAGTGAGAGTAGTAAACTGAGATTGGAACCTCAGGGAATGTCAGTGTTTAAGAAGAGCCTTCAGGACTTCCTGTTGAAGAATGAACAAAGGTGGAAAATTTCTGTAGTGAGTCAGGGATTGCCAAGACCAAGACCGCCTCCAAAGTCAGTGACTCACTAGGATGACTCACAGAACTCAGCTTTTGGTCATGCTATGGCTACAAGTTATTGCAGCAAAAGGAAAAACAAAGCAAAACCATTAAAGAGAAATGGCATATGGGTCAATATTCAGAGGAAATCAGTCCCAGCTTTCAAGAGTCTTTTCCCAGTAGAGTCACAAAGGATGGGCTTAATTCTCCTAGCAGTGTGTTGTGACATTTAAATTGTGTTGCAACTGAAATGTTGTATTCTAAGAAAGTTCAATAGAGACTGTGACCAGAGTTTTATGCAGGGATGGCCACATAGGCACCCTCTGCATAGAAGGTGCCAAAACTCCAGCCGCCCCCCTCCAAAAAAAAGTAAGTGTTTGGTATAAACCATATTGTTAATGCAGTTCAGGTCCAGCAAGCTATTCTTATTTATCACTCTGGGTTGGAGAACCCTCCAAAATTCAGGTTCCCAGATGCTAGCCAAAGGTTGGCTTTGTAAGCCAGCCTTTCAAAGACCTACAATGTTAACTCTTTTCCACCCATGTAATAATAATAAGAATCAAGAAAATTAAACATTTTTAAAAAGAGGGAGTAATAAACAGTGTTACGGGGAGGGCTTCCCTGATGGCTCAGTGGTAAAGAATCTGTGTACCAATGCAGGAGACAGGGGTTCAATCCCTGATCTGGGAAGATTCCACATGCTGCAGAGCAACTATGCCTGTGCACCACAGCTACTGAGCCTGTGCTCTAGAGCCTACGAGCCACAACTCCTGAGCCCATTTGCTCTTGAGCTCATGCTCCGCAACAAGAGAAGCCACCGCAATGAGAATTCTGCACGCTACAACTAGAGTAACTCCCGCTCGCCGCAACTATAGAGAGCCCATGCAGCAACAAAGACCCAGGACAGCCAAAAATAAATAAATAAATCCAATTTTTTTTTTTTTAATGTTAAAGAAAACATTTAAAGCAGGCGTGTAATGTGAGGAGGACTGAATGTGTTTGTTGTATTCGCCATCACAGAGGTGTTTGGTAACCAATGCCAGCACCATTTCTTTAGAGGGGTGAGAGCCAAAGCAAGGCTAGAATTTTTTGAAAACAATGAAAAGTGAGAAAGTGAACATGATTGTCTCAAGCATTACACCTCAAAAGAAAGGGTAGTTCCTAGAGGAGGACAAAGACCAGGGATTTTTCAGATGCAGAAGATTTGAGACTATTTTTGGTTGAAGGGAAGGTCAGTAAAATGAGAGATAGGTGTGGAAGATTAAAGAGATATAAAGGAGAATAATTAATAGTATAAGGTCCCTAGAGATATTGGAGGGATTCAGTTAGGGTAAAGATGGGTGGGGCTAGCTTTGAAGAGTATGCTAACGGGAAGAAGACAGGTAATGGAGGAGTGTGTGTGTGTGTTTTTAAGGAAAGCTACCATAAGCCATGGAAATGGACATGTATGAAAAGGAGATAAAGGTTGATGTTTACCTTTTACAAGAAAAGAATGCTAGAAATATTGATAGGGTTGAAGAAATGACATTCAAACAGCAAACCATTCTGCCTTCAATGCCAGGATTATTTAGTGAAGGAAGTCTAGAAAAAACTCTTTTCCTTTCTTGTATCAACTCCATATTGCTGGAGAAAGAAAGCTTAGAAAGATGGATTATTGATATATTATGTGAAAATAATATCTGATCAAGACCAATGATGTTACTAAATCAAATTTTTACTTAATTTGGATAATAGTGTAATTTATAAAATCATGTGCTATACAATTCTCAAGTAAAAAATAGCGTAAATGCAAAATGTTTTCATAAATTACATATTTTAAACCAGAATGATTTGCTAGAATGAGCTTTACTTATTTTAAGAGTAGCCGGCTGAAATGGAGACTACTGTGAGATTCCTTGCAGGAATTACTTCATAATGTTGTACTTCTGAAATCACTTGATCAAATACTCTCATGCTGTGACAAAAGGGTATATAATTTGGGTATCAGAACTGTAATTACCCAAAGATACTATTTATAACCAGTCTGCTTCCTTTGGCAAGTGGAGCTGTTTAGCAGAAATTAAACTTTTTGATCAATATTAATCACCTTTTAAACAAACAGAATTAGCATACCTTTTCAGCACTTAATATTATAATTTTTTTTTAAGTGTTAACTCTCATAAATATGACAACTTTGTGTTCGGATATCAGTGTATGTATTCTAGTGGGTAGTCACCCCATTAAACTAGAATTTATTTACAGAAATTGTGTTTCACTTGGCATTTTCACATGGAGAATTAACAAACTTCAAGTTGTTTTCTTTAAGGGAGATAAAAGAACTATTAAAAATCAGTGTTAATGACTTAAAAATCATTATTGACATTTTAAGACTGGATGTGTCGTTTTAAAGTAGTATTTTATTTTTATGAATGTTGAATTATAGAGTTAATTAGATTGATCAAAATCCTGGCAAATGTGTATCTTGTTATTAATGTGAGAAAACAGTTTAAAAGTGTTTGAAAATAAGGAATATTTTAGGATCTAAGAGACCAAAGTAACATTTCTTTTACATGATTTCAAAGTTTTTCTTTATAATGAAGAATTTGTAGCCACTTACCAATTTCCTAATAAAATTAAAAGTTAACTTTTTAAAGAACCTGATTGATTGATTTTCCTCCAAAAGTAGGTTTGGCTTCTTGATTAAGTATAGGTGGTGTCAGTTGTTATAACACATAAAGGACTGGTTGCAGGAGCCTTTCCAGTGAGACCCATGTGATCCCTTTCAATTAGAACAGGGGTCTGGGATCTAATGCTTGATGATCTGAGGTGGAGCTGATTTAATAATAATAGAAATAAAGTGCACAATGAATGTAATAAGCTTGAATCATCCCAAAATCATCCCCCTTCCAAGTCAGTGGAAAAATTGTCTTCCACGTAACCGGTCCCTGGTGCCCAAAAGGTTGGGGACCACTGAATTAGAAGATACTGCCCTTTAAGTCACAGCCCTTTGTCTTAAGGGTGATTCCCTCCTTTCTTCACTCTTCATTCCTTCAACATATGAACTGTCCCTAATCCTTAGGTTTGTGTTGAGATCTTTGTGAACTTTAACCTCACAAGGTGGTGTGTAGGAGGTTATGTGGACAATTAAACTTTGACATATAGGGACATATAACAGCCTTCTCTTTTGATTGGGAAAGCATTGCAGGGCATAGATTCTGTATTCTTAATTTTGTTGTTATTGCCTTTCTCTCTGGCTTTTCAGATTCTTCATATCTCTTAAAATTATGAGAACTGTTAACCAAAACTCCTTTAAATAAAACTTTTCTTTGTTTGGTAAGAAAAGTCTTAAAAATGGTAGTTAGTTAATTTGAATAATACATAGTTCCTTTGATGTCTTATTTCAAATATTTGTTGATTGAATTATTTTCTATATAAGCAAATTATCAAACATTTATCCTGCTGGTCAAAAGATCACTACATAGTCATACAGCTATTAAGTATCTGTTTAATTAAAGAGTCAAGACTTAAGGATCATTTAGGCCTATTTTCTTTTAAATAGAAATGATGTTATTATTACCATAAATAATATGCCTAAATGCCTTTGGAAATTGGGTCTCATAAATTTGGGTAAAGCATAGAGAGCTAATGTTAAAACTATTGAAGTTTTCCTTTCCTTTCCTTTTATTGGAGAGATAACTCTACTGGTTTAGAAATGCCTGTTTGTGAGAATGGTTGGTGGCATTATGACTTTTAAAACAGACTTACTAAAAGTAAACACCAAAAACAAGTGCTTATATTTTTTAAACCTGAGATTAACATGCAGTTTCTCATTAAAGTACATCTTTCAGAAAGAAAGAAAATAACCTTATTTATATGTTATGTACCAGAAAATCTGCTAGTTGCTTTCAGATCTGTTCTTTGTTGTTGTTGTTGTTGTTGTTGACCCCTTGGGCTGTAGCCTGCAGATTAGGAGAAAGTTTTGGGAGAGTTAAATGATTTGCCTATATATGTAGCCTATGCTGCAGCTGAGGTCCAATGAAGTACATAAGGACTTCCTGGTGGCTCAGATGGTAAAACGTCTGCCTACAATGCTGGAGACCCTGGTTCAATCCCTGGGTCGGGAAAATCTCCTGGAAGAGGAAATGGCAACCCATTCCAGTATTCTTGCCTGGAAAATCCCATGGACGGAGGAGCCTGGTAGGATATAGTCCATGGGGTCGCAAAGAGTTGGACATGACTGAGCGACTTTTCTTTCACTTTCACTTGAAGTACATATACCTTATATTAATTTATGCTTTCCCTCTAAAACATATACTTTGGGTATTGCTTTCCCATATTCATTTTTTAGAATGAAAAATTTTATATAATTGCAAAATTTCTATTTATGAAATCAGTACCATTTATAGAAGAGATTATTCTTCTAAAAGTTCAGTGTGTTCAGAGTACAACTTACTCTTTTTTGCTGTAAAAAGACTCTTTCAGTTAGTAGTACCAGTATTTTTGTAGTCTCCCAGATTTAAAACCTTAATATCATAGTTTACTCCTTCCTACATCTCCTTCACCCCTCTCTGCCTCACACGCATGAGTTGCCAGAATTTAACAGTTCTAACTATGTAATATCTCTTACATCCATTTCCTTTTCTCCTTTTCTATTCCTTTTATCCTAGTAAGACCCACTTCCTCTTTTCCTCTTGAATTACTGTAACTATCTACTAACTAGATTTGCCAATTGTAGTCCTTTCCCTGCTCCAGGCCATCTTACAACTATTACCATACTAATCTTTGTAAAGCATAGTTCTGATATTTAGTCTCCCTCAAAGGATCATATTGTCCATTGCCAAGCATTTATAACTCTAGACAGTGTAGCCCCAAAGTCATCTTTGCCTCATCTTCCTGCTTATCTCTTCACGTCAAACTCTCCATGTCCTCTTTTCTCTGATGAATCAGTGCCTAACAAGGCTAAAACACAACTTCTTCCATATAGCCTTCCTTGGTATAGGTTCCCACTAGAAGTAATCTCACCCTTCCCTGAGCTCCATGACTCTTAATCGCTACCTCTCTTGAGGTTCATAGAGCTTTCTGCTGTTTGGCAGTTTTTATTTATTAGTGTAATGTTTTATCTGTCTCCCTACCAGATTAATGCTTTATCAAGAGCAAGAACTGAGTCTTTTTCATTTCCGTTGTGCCTGTCCTTGTACTTTGCATATAGGAGGCTTTCACTAAATATTTGCTGATTGACTAAATAAATCTTAAAAATGTAAATGATACTGTATTTTGTTATGTATAGGATGAAGGTGACCAAGCAGCAAGTGTGGAAGAGCTAGAAAAACAGATTGAAAAACTGAGTAAAGTAAGCATTTTTCAGACTTTTTTTTTTTTTGGCAGCACTTCAAAAATCCACCTTGTATGGAATTAGTTTTTCTGGCTGCTAAATAAACATAAGCTTTTTGTAACTAATTAAACTGAGATTTAAAAACATTCTTACAGTTATACCTTAAAAAGTTAATGCCAAGGTTAAAAACCTGTCTCTTAAGACATGGTACTAAACTTAACCAGGGCCTATATTCTTTAGCTCTTCTTTTAAATACAAAATACCAACAATTACATGGTTTTATATCTTGGAATTAATTTCTTCTAAAATTCAGTCGAACTTTATAGTAATAGTTTCTGCATCTTATGTTTTATTTTATATTAGTATGTTTGTAGATTTTATTTGCATTGGATTTATACACTATACATATTTATGAATTTCTCATTAAAAATTGAATTTCAGTAGCATTAGTAAAGTTTTAGATGAACTTTCTGTTAAAAAATGAGTTTTAAAAATATTATGAGACTGATATTATGATATATCTGTATATTATATCCATGGGGATATATATTACAAATTTATCCCCAAATTTAGTCATACGTTACCTAGGTTCATAGCATGAATATAAAAATAGGCAAATATAGGTCTGGTCAATTATTATATGAATATAATTTGTTATATATTGTAATAAATGGAATTAAGCCAAAGTTCAGTGAAATACTTGATCACATTGCATTGTTCACTATCAAGTGTAAGACATGCTTTACTGTATGAACGGCACTTGATAAAATAAAACTTATCTTTTTAATCCATGACAAAAAAAATATTCCTCTTACCCTCTAAGTGATTTCTGTCATCATAAGTGTTACTGAAATTGAAGTCAGAAATGTAATATTTAATTCTTTTTGCTCTCTTTACTCACTAGTGAAATTTATCTGCTTTTATTTAATTTATCTGCCTTTATTAAAGGCATAAGAGTGTAAAGTCACATACATATTGATTTTTACAGCACTTAACACTCAGAGCTTAATTTTATGCATCATTTTTTAACAGCAACAGAGTCAGTACAGAAGGAAGCTCTTTGACGCTTCTCACTCTTTACGTTCGATGATGTTTGGCCAGGATCGTTACAGACGCCGGTACTGGATTCTTCCCCAGTGTGGGGGGATTTTTGTAGAAGGCATGGAGAGTGGTGAAGGTAGGAACTATTAATCTGTTACCAAGTAATACCAGGAACCATATTTTTTAAAACCCTGTTACTCCTCCAATGTGTTTTGTGCTTCCAGAATCAAATTTCCTTTATGGATAAACATTGTAAAACCTTGATTCCCATTCCTTTTGAATTCATAATGCCCCTTGCTCTGATAAATATTCCTTCTCTCTCCATGATTTTTTTTCTGCCACTCTCTGACATCAAACATAAACTATTCTTTTTCTTATTTAGTGAGCAAAGATCTTCTGCTATATTATACTTTATAACTGCTGCTTCACTTCTCTTCCTTTCCATTGTCAAGTTTCCAACATGTGGTTTATTCTTTAACTTATGCAGAAAGTATCCATCCTGACAGTATACCTGAAGGTAACTTGCTTCAATCTAAGACCCTTATTCATCGTCACTCATCTTAAAATCTTGTTCATATTTGAAATCTGTGGTCATCTCCTCCTCCATGAAGCTTCCTTACTTGAGTTTCGTATTACCACACAATCCTACAGTCTACCTTTGGACTATATTTTTTGCTGGCTCCATTCCTGTTTCATTAACTAGCATATAATAGAATGTATATATTTTCTCAATAAACCATCTGAATTGAACTATTCAGGACTTTGTATCTGGATGGTTCCAAATGTTTAAATTCTGATGGGGCCAAAAGTGTTACGTCAGTGTTTATAGGTTCTAGGATGTAGCTGTTGCCCCGTGGTGGCACATGGAGGCAAAAAACTTCTTTCAACACAGTTTTAAAAAAATTCCTAGTATATGCCAGGCATTGCTAGGTACTGCAGGAGGTTGAAAGATATATAAAACATAATCCATACCACATAGAAATTTAACAATCCTTTAAAGAGAGGGGACTGATTAATCACATAGACATCTAGATCTAGAACACAAATCATATAAAGCAGTTCTTTTTAACTTTTTGTTTTTAGCAATGAAACTACACTTTTTTTAAAAGGGTGGGAATGCAAGTTGACACAGCCACTATGGAGAATAGTATGGAGGTTTGGAGATTCCTTTAAAAACTTGGAATAAAACTACCGTATGACCCAACAGTTGCACTCCTGGGCATATCAGAGGAAACCAAAATTGAAAAATACACATGTACCCAAATGTTCATCATAGATAGCTAGGACATGAAAGCAATCTAGATGTCCATTAACAGATGAATGGATAAGGAAGTTGTGGTACATATACACAGTGGAATATTAATCATGAAAAGGAATGTGTTCAACTCAGTTCTAATGAGGGGGGGCGGATGAACCTAGAACCTATTATACAGGGTGAAGTAAGTCAGAAAGAGCAAGACAAATACCATATATTAATGCATATATATGGAATCTAGAAAGATGGTAATTATGAACCTACTGCAGGGCAGCAATAGAGACGTGGAGCTTCCCTGGTAGCTCAGCTGGTAAAGAATCTGCCTGCAATGCAGGAGACCCCATTTCAATTCCTGGGTTGGGAAGATCCCCTGGAGAAGTGATAGGCTACCCACTCCAGTATTCTTGGGCTTCCCTGGTGGCTCAGACAGTAAAGAATCCACCTGTAATGCAGGAGACCTGGGTTCCCTCCCTAGGTTGGAAAGATTCCCTGGAGGAGGGCTTGGAGACCCACCCCAGTATTATTGCCTGGAGAACCCCAGAGGAGCCTATTGGGCTGCAGTCCATGGGGTTGCAAAGAGTTGGACATGATTGGGCAACTAAGCACAGCACAGCACAATGGAGATGCAATCATAGAGAACAGACTTGCAGACAAGGGGGGTGGGGGGAGGAGTGGGGTACAAATGGAGAGAGTAGCATTAAAACATATATATTACTAAAAAATACATATATGTTACTACATGTCAAAATTTGGGGGCTCCAAAATCACTGCAGATGGTGACTGCATCCACAAAGTTAAAAGGTGCTTGCTCCTTGAAAGAAAAGTTATGACCAACCTAGACAACATATTAAAAAGCAGAGACGTTACTTTGCCAACAAAGGTCTATCTAGTCAAAGCTATGGTTTTTCCAGTAGTCATGTATGGATGTGAGAGTTGGACGGTGAAGAAAGCTGAGCACTGAAGAATTGATGCTTTTGAACTGTGGTGTTGGAGAAGACTCTTGAGAGTCCCTTGGACTGCAAGGAGATCCAACCAGTCCATCCTAAAGATCAGTCCTGGGTGTGCATTGGAAGGACTGATATTGAAGCTGAAACTCCAGTATTTTGGTCACTTGATATGAAGAGCTGACTCATTTGAAAAGACCCTGATACTGGGAAAGATTGAAGGCAGGAGGAGAAGGGGACGACAGAGGATGAGATGGTTGCATGGCATCACCAACTCAATGGACATGAGTTTGAGTAAACTCCGGGAGTTGGTGATGGACAGGGAGACCTGGCGTGCTGCAGTCCATGGGGTCGCAAAGAATCGGACACGACTGAGTGACTGAACTGAACTGAACTGATATGTCAAATTAGATTGCCAGTGAAAATTTGCTGTACAACAGAGGGAGCTCAAATCCAGTGTTCTGTGACAACCTAGAGGAGTGTGTGGGGTAGGAGGTGGGAGGGAGGTTCCAGAGGTAGGGGGCATACATATACTATATGACTGATTCATGTTGATATATGGCAGAAATCAACACAATATTGTACAGCAATTATCCTCCAATTAAAAATAAATAAATTTAAAAAACAATAAAAATTTCACAAGGTAAAACAAAACAAAAAATATTGTGGGGACAAGGAGGTTCATGAAATGTGCATTTAATGTGCTTAGAATAGTGGCTGGCATGTAAGCATTGTTGGCATATAGTAAACAGTATTGTTATTGGTTTGCATAATAATATATTTCTTATGAATGTAAATTGTGTGAATTAAGAATACAAAATCATGTGTTGGAATAATGTGTATAAGTCATGCTCTGCTTCTCTCAGGGCAGAAGTAGCTACCAAATGGAGTCAGGGAGGGGTATAAGAAGGCTTCAATTGTACTTTATTTCTTTTTCAAAATTGATGTCAATGTTAACTTAATAGGGTAGTGTGGTGGTTCTTATTTTAATTGTTTGCTTAAAATATTTAAAAATAAGCATGTAAAATTAATTAAAATAGTAAGTTAATATAACCAACAGAAAATAAATAAGTGGGACTAATCATATTAAAATACTTCTGTATAACAAAGGAAATCTTCAATGAAAGGCAAGCTGCTGAATGAGGATAAATATCTGCAAATTATATATCTCATAAGGGACTACCATCCAAAATGTATAAAGAACTTATACAATTCAACAGCAGAAAAACAATCTGATTTTAAAATGGGCAGAGTTTCTAAATAGACATTCTTCCGAAGAGGACACACAGATTGTACATGATAAGATGCTCAACATCATTAATCAAAAATCAATCAAATCAAAATCATCATGAAATATCACCTCTTACCTGTCAGAATGGCTGTTATCAAAAAGACAAGAAATAACAAGTGCTGGTGAGGGAGAATGTAGAGAAAAAAGGAACCTCTGTACACTGTTGGTGGGAATGTAAATTGGTGCAGGCACAATGGAAAACAATATGTAAATGGATACACCCATTATGGAAGAGAGTATAGAGATTCCTTAAAAAATTAGAAATAAAACCACCACACAACCTAGCAATACTACTTCTAGGCATATACTCTGGGAAAACCAAAACTGAAAAAGACACATGTATTCCAGTGTTCATTGCAGCACTGCATATAATAGCTAGGACATGGAAGCAACCTAGGTGTCCATCAACAGGATAAATGGATAAAGAAGCTGTGGTGCATATACACAATGGAATACTACTCAGCCGTAAAAAGGAACACATTGAGTCAGTTCTAATGAGGTAGATGAACCTAGAGCGTATTAAACAGAGTGAAATAAGTCAGAAGGAGAAAAACAAATACTGTGTATTAATGCATGTATGTGGAATCTGGAAAGACGGAACTGATGAACCTATTTGCAGGGCAGCAACGGAGATGCAGACATAGAGAACAAACTTATGGACACGGGCAGGCAAGAAGGAGAGGAGAGGTTAAGATGAATGGAGAGAGTAGCATGGAAGCATACACACTAACATATGTAAAATAGATAGGCAATGGAAATCTGCTCAGGACTCTGTAACAATCTAGAGGGATGGGAAAGGGTGGGAGGAGGAGGGAGGTTCAAGAGGAAGGGGACAAATGTACACCTGTGGCTAATTCATGTTGATGTATGGCAGAAATGAAACCAATATTGTAAAGCAATAATCAATCAATTAAAAATAAACATAAGTAAACAGATTTAAGAAAAACAACATGGAGACTCCTCAAAAATTGAAACTAGAACTACCATATAATCAATAGAATCTAATTTAAAATGACAAAATTGTAAGTCATTTGAAGGTCCAAAGCAAATAAAGAAATATCCCAGAATGGTTTTCCCTTATCTGTAATAAGAATCATCTAACAAGCTAAAAAAAAAAAATGAGGGATTTCCATAGTGGTCTGGTGGTTAAGATTCTGTGCTTCCAATGCAGGGCTCACAGGTTCGATCCCTGGTTGGGGGACTAGGAGCCCACATGCTGTGTGGTGCAGCCAAAAAATAAAAATTAAAAAATAAAATAATCTTTAAAAAATAAATAAAAAAATAAGAACAAAAATGAGCACTGCCCCAGGCCGATTAAATATCCCTCCTTTTATTTTATCATTCAAGAAATATTTATTGAGCTTCTATTTTATAGCAGCCACCATGTTAGGCATTTGGGATACAATAACAAGCAAGATAGACTTTGCTCTGGTTTTAAGTAAAGCTCGTTAATTTAAATTCTGGTGTGTGGGTAGAGGTGGAGAAAATAAACAGGTTATTGTTTATAATGATAAATTCTGTGAAGGAAATATATAGAATGATAACCTAAAGTGAATGGGTAAAATAAGATACAATGGTATAATGCACAACCCAGGGAATATAGCCAATATTTTTAAATAACTATAAAGGGAATACAACCTTTAAAAATTATGAATCACTACATTATATACCTGTGACTTATATAATATTGTACATCAGCTCTCTGTCAGTAAAATAAATAAAGTGAATGGGCTAGGGATTCTACTCTAGATAAAGTGAAAACCTTTATCAGATCAGAGAAACCTTTCTTGATCAGAGAAAACCTCTGTGAGGAAATGACTTAATCTGAGACATGAAGGATAAGGAGCCAGGTCAACAAAACAGTATCCCAGACAGAGGAAGCAGCAAGTGCAAAGTGCCCCAGAAAGCAAAGAACTGGGCATGTTTGAGAAGCTAAAGAAAGGGGAGAAAAGGGCAAGCTTTAGCAAGTACAAGAATGGTCAGAGGTTGTAGAAATTCTCAGGAACCAGACCATACAGCATTGTAGGCCTTGCTTAGAAGTTTAGATTTTATTTCAGGTTGCAGAAGAGTGAATAGTAGTGTCTCATTTATGTAATAGTGCAAAAAAAATAGTCATATTGATATATATGCATGTAAGATTTCTAGAAGGATACATAGATATGATTGATTAACCACAGTTACCTTTGAAGAATAGAAATAGGGATTGAGGGAGTAAAGCAGAAGTGGTTTCATTTATACCTGTCATTACTGAATATTTTACCTTGGACATACATTACTTTTCAAATTGAATAAAGTACTGAATTTATATTTTTAAAATGATTCTTACAAATTATTTTTGAAACACTGTTCAAAAATATGAACCAGAAGTTCACAAAGGAGAAATGCCAATAAACCCATGAAAAGATATTCTGCCTTACTGGCAATCAGGAAAATAAAAAAGGTGGTTTTGATTTTTGTCTCCCAGATATTGGCAAAAACAAAAAACATTGATAATATTTAGTTTCCTTGAGGGTGTAGGCAAACAGATGCTCTTATTTCTGGTATGAGTGTGTATTGATCTCAACTTTTGGTTTGACAATGTACTTCAAAAACTCTGAAAAGTATGTATCTTAGTACTCAGTGAGTATCCTAAGGAAGTAATTTTTTAAAAAAAATATCAGACCAAACATACAGATGCACATCATCATTTATAGCATTATTTATAATAGCAAATAACTGGGCCCTATTAATAGCCATTAGTAGAAGATGGATTATTTAAATTGATGATGTATTCCACTGAGTATAGCCATTAAAATTTATGATGTAGTTGTGTATTTATTGACATATCAGGATGTTTACAGAGCAAAACATATAGGTTAGAATATTATGTATATAATAAGATTTACTTTTTTTAATTTATAGGTTTAAGTGTATATGTATGTGCATATAGAATGCCTGCAAGTGTTATTCAAAAATATTAATAGTAATTTTTGCTGTATATTAGGGCTTTTAAAATTTTTTAATTTTAGTGTTTTCTAATTATTAGTTACAAAATTATATTAATTTTCCAGTGAGCAAAAAATCTAATCTATAAAAAAGGGGAAAATGGAGAGTATTATGTAATCTATAAAGGTTTCCTAAAAATATTTATGCATGTAACTTGATAAGTAGTAAAAGAATATAATTATATAGTATTGGTTTCATGTGGAGTAATGAAGTTTTATAATGCTTTTCAATTTTTTAGGACTAGAAGAAATTGCAAAAGAAAGAGAAAAACTAAAAAAGGCAAAAAGTATCCAAATCAAAGAAGAAATATTTGAGACTTCTGAGGACACTTTAAATTGTTCAAATCCAGATCACTGTGAGCAAAAGGAAGATACTAAAGAAAAAGATAACACAAATCTGTTTCTTCAGAAACCTGGCTCTTTTTCAAAATTAAGCAAGCTTTTAGAAGTAGCTAAGATGCCTCCTGAGTCAGATGTAATGACCCCGAAACCAAATATTAGTGCAAATGGGTGCACATTGTCATATCAAAACAGTGGAAAACATTCATTGGGCAGCATTCAATCAACAGCAACACAAAGCAACATGGAAAAGATAGACTCTAATAATCTGTTCAATACCAGTTCAAGTGGTCCAGGGAAGTTCTATAGTCCTCTCCCCAATGACCAGTTGTTAAAGACATTGACTGAAAAGAATAGACAGTGGTTTAGCCTTTTGCCAAGGACACCTTGTGATGACACATCACTTACCCATGCCGGTATGTCACCTGCTTCGTTAGTGACCCCTCAGTCTCAGCCACTATCTAAGTCACCTTCACCCTCCCCAGCTCCTCTTCTTGGATCATCTGCTCAGAATCCTGGTGGCCTAAATCCATTTACTTTAACACCTCTTCAGGTTAGTGCTGTTAATTGTAACTCATGTTTATGTTGCTTTGTCTAATCTTTGATCCCATAAATGTTTTCTCTTAAGGGAAATAAGTTGAATGTTTGTAATATTATCCCTGCCATGGCTTGAAAACTGAAGAGCCAAAATTGTTATCACCAACCTTCATCAGAACTACTTATGTCTAAGTTAAAGACTTCTCTAACTACTTTTTAGCTTATTATTATTACATTATCTAAAAAGAAATTACTTTGAGGAGCAAACAAAACATGAAATTTAACATTGTTACTGATGTATTTAGTTTGCCTCTAATTGTGGTATGTGGTATGAAAAAATATTTTTCAGAATTTTAAAAACAATTTCTGGTTCTAAACACTTTTCCTAACTCCTTAGATTGTCCTACTTCTAAAATGTTTTGTTTCTTGCAGGTGAAAAGTGGAATGTCTATGATGGGACTGCAGTTTTGTGGGTGGCCTGCTGGTGTGCTTACTTCCAATATTCCATTTACATCACCGTTACCTAATCTGGGATCAGGGTTGGGATTGTCAGAAGGAAATAGTAATACATTCTTGACTCCTAATGCTGCACCAAGTAAAAGTGAATCTCCAGTACCACAGAATGAAAAAGTCTCTTCAACTCAACCTGCAGCTGTTGAAGTAGCAAAACCAGTAGATTTTCCTAGTCCAAAACCCATTCCAGAAGGTATGGTTTATAGTCACTTACTTACTTTATTTCATTGTTATAGATTCCACATAACTGAATCTTTGACTATTTTATATTTAGTTATAAATCTTTCAATTTGCATTGTGCCATTAATTCATATTCAAGATATTTATAAAAAGATCTACATATTTATTTTAACTTAGAAATGCAGTTTGGTTGGTGGAGAATTATTGACCCAGAGGACCTAAAAGCTTTGCTGAAAGTGCTCCATCTCAGAGGAATAAGAGAAAAGGCATTACAAAAACAAATTCAGAAACACTTGGATTATATTACTCAAGCTTGCATTAAGAATAAGGATGGTATGTATTTAGGAGAGATTTCTATTCTCTTGCTTAGTTATGATAATCCTTTAATCTTAAAACATTTTAGTATATCATAATGCTTAATTTATTACTAGTAAGCATTTGCTCAACAAACAGTACCTCTTTAAATAGCTGTTACTTTCTTATAATTTGTCACAACCTATAGACTTATTGTTTTGTTTCTTAGAAAAGGATGTTCCTACTTTTAAGAGTAATCTGCTGGAAATTTCCTGGCAGTCCAGTGGTTAGGACTCTGTGCTCTCACTGCCAGGGCCCTGGTTTGATCAGTCCCTGGTTGAAGAACTAAAAATTCCCACAAGCCACATGGCACAGATTAAAAAAAAATAAAGAATAATCTGCCTATGTATACACAAGTACATTTTTGTGTTTTAAGTTATACGTATATGTTATCCCTGGAATCTTATTCACTTTCTAGAAGAAATTATTACAGAATAAAGTAGCTATTAAAATTAATTTCTTTTCAACTATAGTTGTCATTATTGAATTAAATGAAAATGAAGAAAACCAGGTAACTCGAGACATTGTGGAGAACTGGTCAATAGAAGAACAAGCAATGGAAATGGATTTGAATATTCTTCAACAGGTAGAAGATCTAGAAAGGAGAGTTGCATCAGCAAGTTTGCAAGTGAAGGTAAAATTGACTTGGAATGAAATCTGTTTTTAGGATGATGGAAGGTAACTATTATTTGTTATATGCCTGATATATGCCAGTTACTCTGCTAAATGTTTTCACTTTATCTCATTTAATTCTCAAAATGATCCTGAATTAATTTTCCCCATCTTACAGGTAAGGAACAAGACTCAAAGTAAGTAACCCGCCAGTGGTCATATAGTAAGTGGCTAAATGTGAATTCAAATCAAGTCTGTCTGACTCCAGAGTCTGGGTTCTTTTTTTACTAAATCTTGCTGCTCCTTAATGATATTCAAAACTGTCATTTCTAGTATGCAGTTTTTTACCACAAGCATTATTTCACCTTTTTACCCATGATACATATAATGCTCTATCAAATCCTACTATACTTTTTCATATAGATGAACTTCCTTGCATCCAAGCCATGTTATATGTCAAAATTTCATTCTATATAATTTAAAATTAGAGAATATATATCCAAACATACATTATACTATGATACACATATTCATGTGTACACCCTACATATATATGTAAATTTTAAATTAATTTATTTATCTACTGGGCATTACCATGTCACAAGTATTTACCATGAACAGAACTGGCTTCCGATGGACAGGCAGGAGGAAGGCTTTATCTTTGTGCAAGAATTTTCAGTTTTGGAAAGGGGTGTTAAGGTTTTTTTCAATTGATAATAAGGTGATGTCTCTGAGAATAAATGGATGGAAGATGGATAAGTATAAAATACCTGGAAAAGTTTAGAAAAATGTAGGCTCTGTGTAATTTGATTTGGTATTTTGTGTTTTATTCAGATGAGAAATTTATGCTATAACATTATCCTGTGGTATTTGGAAATTTTTGAAGCTTTCTAAAAAATGTCTCTTTCCAGTTCTAATATCCCTTCTTGACACAAACATAATTAATTACCAACTTCGGGAGGCAAAAATTTATCATTTGTTGAATCTATTTTGTTAGCAAACTGTATCTTCCTCCTAGTACTATAATATAATATAAAAAATGCCTCATTTATTTGGCATCTTTAACAAATGAGCTCTTCTGCCAAGTTAATTTTCTAGAAAAATGAAAATTATTCCATTTAGTGCCATAATTTTTTTTAACATATTTGTTGTGTTGCTTATGTTATGCATTATACTGCCTTCTTAAATTGAGAATAATGAGTTTGATTTAAATTATCGTGGTGACACAGGATCATGAGTGTGAAGACCAATTATTAGATAATGATTCTCTAAGGAAATGTGAAGAGGTTTGGCCCCTATGTTAAATGATCCTAGTGTGCTTTGCTTTTCGTAAGACCGTGACTGCTTTTCATAGGCTGTTTTTGTCCTCTCTCGTGGTCACTTGCTGCTACTTGCTGGTTTAAATTTGATTGGTTCTACTTGCCCAAATTTCGTCGAACTTCATTCATCTAATTTGCTAGTTCTAATTGACTGTTGGCTGGGAAAGCGTATCTTCATGGTTTTTAATATTAATCAGGGTATGGGCCTGAAATATTTTCCTGGAGACATACTCATATTTTTGTGCATTAACCTTATCACATTGCTAGCTGATTAGACATTCTTGGCTGTGTTCTAAATATATAAGAAAAGTAGAATTTGTTTTTTCAAGTGAAATGTTTTAACATTCTGTTGTTAAGTATTGCTGAAATATTCTGTATTATTCTAATAAAATGAATTATATTCTTGAAGAGTCTAAAAACAAAAATGATGAAAATAACTGCAAAATATTATTTTAATATCTATACAAGATTTAATGATTTTTTTAAGAAACTAGGGTTATATGTTTAACATGGGGAGCTCGTCACTGTGAAGACACATTAAACAGGTGGCCTGTGGGACTACTTAGGTGCCTTCATTTATATTTTTAATATTGCTTATAATTTGGAAATTACTGATTATTTTGTAGAAGAATCTGCAGATCTCTAGTCTTAGTTATGTTGAGAGTTTATAAAACAACTACTCTCCCAGTTCTTCATAAGATAGCTCCTATGTCTCTTTCTTAGTTTTCTCTTTTACAAGCTAATTAATTCCTTCAACAAGAAATAGGTTCCATGTACAAAAACGCCAGTGTCAATATTCTTCTTAAAATGTTGTATCCATAGCTGTACATAGCACTGTCTGAATGTGTGCGTGGGACTGTTACTTTCCTTAATCTGGCACTATTCTTCATTTAATGCTGTTTGAATTTGTACTAACTTTTTAGCATCCACATCATACTCTTGCTTTGCCAAGTATGCACGATGAAAAAGCAAAGCAAAAAACAAACAAACAAACCCTAGGCCTCTTTCCAAAGAGCTTTTAAGGGAGTTCTGGCACATGCAGTATTTCTGTTATTAGTTGCTTAAACTTCAGATCTAAAATTTACATTTATCATTTTTTTTAATAAATTTCATTTGGGTTATTTTTCAGCATTTGGAACTATTTTTATCTTGGTCCTGCCATATGGAATATTAAACTTTCTTCCTAATTTTAAATCATCTGCAGATTTAATAGCAATCAACAGAGTTACTCCTAGTGTATTAACAGGACAAACCAAATGCAGAGCCTTTGACCATTAGCCCTGGGGACCTTTTCTGAGGTGATCCAAGTTCTGACAATCACCATTCTTTGGAAACAGTTTTCAACCCTCTAGACTTCTTTAGTCTTCATTTTTTTGTCTTGTCAACTGCTTTGCAGAGATCCAGATATACTATGTTTACAGGGTTCCCTTGATCTGGCAAATTTAGTACCCCTTTCAAAATCTGGGAATGAGGTTTACTTGACATGACTTCTACCTAATGCACTTATGTTCACTGTTCATAATTCTCTCGTTACTTCACGAATACAAATGTTCTACTGAGTAAAGAGGAGGACTTGATTGTAATATATAAGATAAAATCATTATCTCTGAAAAGGTGTAATAAAAAGTATAATGCTTATTCTGTTTTGCATTTGATATGCATTTACTAAGTACCTAGTCCACATAGACAATAGGCACCACAAAATTGGGAAAAATAGGGTTTCTGCCCTCAGAAAACTTGTCACCTAATAGAGAGATAAGACATGTATACATCTCTGCAGAATCTGTTAAACTGATCATAGAGAAGTACAGAGTCACACATGAATTTAGAAAAAGAACACACAACTTCTGGTAGAGACATGGAAGAGATGAGGGAACATTCATGTAGAAGTTGAGATAGAGCTTGAGAAAGTGAGTCAGCTTTTGACAAGGAATGCCGTACTAGAAAGAGTAAACAGCCTGAGCAAAGCATGAGCATCCGGAAGATTAGGACATGTTTTCTGAAGTTGTAAATTGTGGAATTTGACTACAGTGTGGGATTTGTGACGAGAACACTAGAGGAAGAGGTAGACTGAGGTACATGAATGTCATAGTAAAAATGTGGACTTTGCTGAACAGTAGTGAAATTTTGAAGGATTTTGAAGTAGAAGGTCAATATAAGCAAGCTGAGTTATAAGATCATCCATTAATTCAATCAACATGTAAATATTGAGTGCCTACTATTTACCTTCACTGTGCTGGAGATAATATGAAAGCAGACATGGCCCCTATCCTCATGGAATTTAGAGGTAGAAAGATTAATAATCACAGTAGTATAAAATTGCAAGTACCACAAGTCTTGCTGTTGTTCAGTTGCTCAGTCATGGCCAACTCTTTGCAACACTATGATCTGCAGCGTGCCGGGCTTCTCTGTCCTTAATCATCTCCCAGAGATTGCTCAAACTCATATCCATTGAGTCAGTGATGTCATCTAACCATCTTGTCCTCTGTCATCTCCTTCTCATCCTTTGTCATCTCCTCCTCCCGCCTTCAATCTTTCCCATCATCAGGGTCTTTACTGAAGAGTCAGCTCTTCGCATTAGGTGGCCAAAAGTGTTGGAGTTTCAGCTTCAGCATCAGTCCTTTCAGTGAATATTCAGGACTGATTTCCTTTGGGATGCACTGGTTGTATCTCCTTGCAGTCCAAGGGATTCTCAAGAGTCTTCTCCAACACCACAGTTCAAAAGCATCAATTCATCGGTGCTCAGCCTTCTTTATGGTCCAATTCTCATATCCATACATGACTAATGGAAAAATCATAGTTTTGACTAGACAGACCTTTGTTGGCAAAGTAACATCTCTGCTTTTTAATATGCTGTCTAGGTTTGTCATAGCTTTTCCTCAAAGTAGCGTTTTTTAATTTCATGTCTGCGGTCAACGTGATTTTGGAGTCCAAGAAAATAAAATCTGTCACTGTTTCCATTGTTTCCCCATCTATTTGCCGTGAAGTGTTGAGACCCGATGCAATGATCTTTGTTTTTTGAATGTTGAGTTTTAAGACAACTTTTTAACTCTCCTCTTTCACCTTCATCAAGAGGCTCTTTAGTTCCTCTTTGCTTTCTTCCGTAAGAGTGGTGTTATCTGCATATCTGAGGTTATTGATATTTCTCCCTTAAATCTTGATTCCAGCTTGTGCTTCATCCAGCCCGGCATTTTGCATGATGTACTCTGCATATAAGTTAAATAAGCAGGCTGACAATATACAGCCTTGACATACTCCTTTTCCAATTTGGAACCAGTCCATTGTTCCATGTCTGCTTCTAACTGTTGCTTCTTGACCTGCATACAAGTTTCTCAGGAGGCAGGTGAGATGCTCTGGTATTCCCATCTCTTGAAGAATTTTCCACAGTTTGTTGTGATCCACACAAACACTTTAGTGTAGTCAGTGAAGCAGAAATAGATGTTTTTCTGGAACTCTCATGCTTTTTCTATGATCCAACAGATGTTGGCAGTTTGATCTCTGGTTCCTCTGCCTTTTCTAAATCCAGCTTGAACATCTGAAAGTTCTCGGTTCACGTACTGTTGAAACCTGGCTTGGAGAATTTTGAGCATTACTTTACTAACATGTGAGATGAGTGCAATTGTGCAATAGTTTGAACATTCTTTGGCACTACCTTTCTTTGGGATTGGAATGAAAACTGACCTTTTCCAGTCCTGTGGCCACTGCTGAGTTTTCCAAATTTGCTGGCATAGTGAGTGCAGCACTTTCGCAGCATCATCTTTTAGGATTTGAAATAGCTCAACTGGAATTCCGACACCTCCACTAGCTTTGTTCCTAATGATGCTTCCTAAGGCTCACTTGACTTCACATTCCAGGATGTCTGGCTCTAGGCGAGTGATCACACCATCATAGTTTTCAAAGTCATTAAGGTCTTTTTTGTATAGTTCTTCTGTGTATTCTTGCCACCTCTTCTTAATATCTTCTGCTTCTGTTAGGTCTATACTGTTTCTGTCCTTTATTGTACCCATTGTTGCATGAAATGTTCCCTTGGTATCTCTAATTTTCTTGAAGAGATCCTTTGTGAGCTTGTAATATGGAGACTTAACCTCTTAAAGTAGGTCATGAAAGGATTCCCTGAGGATGTTTAACATGAGAGCCGCAGGATGAGTGGAGTTAACTATGTTAAGAACAACAGATAAAGGCTATACACAGACAAATATAATACCTCGTGTAAACTCCTGCTGCTGAAAGAAAAATGGTGAGTACAAAGACCTATACAGAAGAGTAGTAGAAGGAAAGGAAATGGAAAGGAAGAACTAAGTTCAGACACCACTGAGAGATTTCCACTGAAGTGGTTCCATGAAATGAATAAGCATTTAGTCTAAAGTTGCTTAGAATACTTTGCTGATTTTCATTTTACCTTTCATAACATCAAAAGTTCTTAAATTTTCTTCTTCAAACTTCTCTCACAATTGTTTCTTTTAATTTTTTTGTTGTTGTTGTTCTTATTTCTATCTAGCATTAGGAAACACAAGGTAAAAACTTTTAGTAAAGATCGTTGAGATCTACTGGTGTCTGCTGCTATATTTTAAGTAAAGGTAATTCACCCATCAGGCATTTCAAGAGGAAACCATAGTAACATTATTCTTTTGATACATAGGGTTGGATGTGTCCAGAACCTGCATCAGAAAGGGAGGACTTGGTATATTTTGAACATAAGTCATTTTCTAAATTGTGCAAGGAGCATGATGGAGAATTTACTGGCGAAGAAGAAAGCAGTGCACACGCACTGGAACGGAAGAGTGACAACCCCCTAGATATAGCTGTAACCAGGCTGGCTGATTTGGAGCGGAACATTGAAAGAAGGTATCTGAAGAGCCCCTTAAGTACCACCATTCAGATCAAAGTGGATAATGTGGGCACAGTTACTGTCCCTGCTCCTGCACCATCCATTAGTGGTGATGGTGACGGGTAGGTTATTGAGATTAACTTGAAAAATTATTGTGCTTCTTTGCTAATTGGAGCCTATTTTCTATTGCCTGTTATCTATGTATCTTCTTGTATGTCTGTGATCCATATGGATCATGCTACTTGCATGGTGCTTTGTAAAAACATTTTTTTTTTGTTATGTGCGTTGATAATCCTGCAAAGTGATCTTACATTTACCTGGTTGTGACTAAGCTTTGAGGCACGTAGCCACAGTCTGTGCACTACATCAAATTTAGTTGCTTAAACCTTATACTTATTGGCTGTTACATGTTTTTGTCATTGCTTGGCTTTCAGTGTGATGATTGTTTCACATTCAGTAACCATAAATGTGGACATGACCTACTTAATTTTTCTATATTTCAATGCAGAATTGAAGAGGATATTGCTCCAGGGCTCAGGGTATGGAGAAGGGCATTATCAGAAGCTCGCAGTGCTGCACAGGTAGCTCTGTGCATTCAGCAGTTACAGAAATCAATAGCATGGGAAAAATCAATTATGAAAGTTGTAAGTGTTTTTATTTAAGAAATACTATAACTAATTTACTTTGTCCTGTTTTTTTCCAATCTTCAGATATTTCTTAGTTATACTTTATTGTCAAAATAATGTATGCTGTACTTGAGAATTTGCTTAATTTTTAAATACTGTATAATTTGATACTTTCCTCCTTATTTTGAGCTTTTTGAAGGAATCTATCAAATGTTATCTTTTGTTTTTAAGATCTTCTTTTTCTCTCCTTTGAATATTGTTTGTAGCTCCAACTGAAGTTGTCTTCTGCATTTTGTCAACATAATAATTGTTAAGCTAAATGTTTTGAAGTCTCTTTCAATCTTGTAAACATTCCAGTTGCTAACATTACCTGCTATATACATTCACTGCATTCCTGAAATGTCTTTATATTTGTACCAATTTTATTTTTTTAATGCTAAAAATACTTAGATAAGTAAACGAAATAAACAGAGACCTCTTCCTTTATGCACTTTTGATAAAGTGTTTGATATTGCTGGAATTAAGGATAGATATTTTAGTCTTTCCTCTAACAGTTACAACTATTTCTTTACCTTCTTTGTTCAAGCCCAGTTAGTTATCACATGGTGGCCTCTACTTTGTACTAGACAACAAATGCTATGTGTTCAAAATAAAAGCTATATTTCTTACATTTCCCAGAGATATATTTATTTTAAATCATATATGTGTCCCTTTTCCTTTTATTTATTATAGAAATATCTTTTATATGTTGACTTTTTTGAATTATTTTAACAGTTGCTTTTGAATTGCTGATTAGCTTTAAAATTCAAACACTCTTGAGTTTTGTTTTCATGAATAAGGGTAAAATTCCTTTATTTAAATAGTTGTTCCCCAAAGAAAAGAAGTGCTCCTTAAATAATTAGCATTCTCTCCTTCCTTTTTACCTCTATGCCTAGACTACTCAAGACTATTCATTGTATACAAATAAATTTGATTTCTTCTATGGTTTTTCACTTCTTTCTAAAATGTCCATAGAATAATGAATCTACAATTTATGTATAACCTATACACAGAAACCCAAAACTTGTACCAAAATCTGCCTTTATATTAGTATAGTTACTTTCTGCCATCTTAAGTTTTATTTCAGTTTTTGGCAAATTCCTTTTCCATTGTTATTAATAAATTAATATGCATCCATCATTATTTAACTCCATCTCTCAATTTTCATTTCTTTTTTAATGTTTAATAATACTATATTTGCTAAAAAAAAACACTTCTTTATAAAGAAGGCAGAGTTTTTTATTCAAAGATTAATGAGCTCTTTGTAACCTTTAATTAGAAATATAACAGGACCTATAAGAATCCTCATAAGCTGTATCAGAAAGTTAAAGTGCTCAATGTCTTTAGAAATAGCCTCTTTGCTAGGAACCAAGCTTACTAGGAAAGAAAGAGCTGCCATAATTTGCCTTTAGGTACTTCTCAGTCCACTATCTACTTTCTGTTGTTATTAATGTTAAGCAGTCAGCAACATCCACTGTGGCATTCACTGTTTTGTTTTTATTGTGGCAGTAAAGTAGTTAAAACCAAAATCCTCTAACACATTGTGAGCTATTACTGTGATTTTCCAAAAATGTTATAAGTTCAATATATGTTACCCTTTCTTAATAAGTGTCAGAAAATAATTTTAAAATCATAAATGTGAGATGTAAGATGGATTTTTTAGTATTTTTACCTATCGTAGAAGATCGTGAGAATTTACTTAATGTTCATGAACCTGATTTTTAAATTTTGTCATTATACGGATTTAAATATAACCTTCAAAATGTTATTCTCAATGAATATTCTTATAATAGAAGTTTTAAAGAAATAACTCAGATATGGAGAAATAGCACCATATTAAAGTATTTAGTGATATGGTTATTAGGAAAGGTCATAAAATAAATACTTACTGTCAAATATTAAACTCTACTGCTTTCTCTTCTACTACCCGTGCCAATTTTAGTTTTACATGTATATTACATATATTTGATAGCTATTTATTAAGGTGAATAGCATGTATCAGCTGTTTTGGTAAGATTCTTAAGCTATCATTGGTGTACATGTTGAGTTATGAAAGACTATTTTAGACCTTCCCAGATTAAGATTTAATGTTTTCTTGAAACTGAACAAATTAAATTTGAACAATTAAGCTTTTTTGGTTTTAAGAGTATTTAAATACATAACTTAAAATTAGTATAAATGATTTATAATTTAAATGTTTTAATTATTTTAAATTGAAATATAGTTGATGTACAAAATTATAATAGTAATGTTTTTAGTTTTTGAATATTGATTACAGGACATTTTCTACTGCTACTGGAAATAAAAATTAAATGTCAAAATATAATGTTAGTACTTACTGTTTTTTAAAGCCATCTTTGAAGTTTTTACTTGTCTAATCTTCCTTCTTTGCTTTGTGAAACTTGTTATACAGAATATGTGTGCATGAGAAAAAAAATCTTCTCTCTATAGATTTTAAAGTTCTTAATGGTATTAGAAGTTTTTCCACAGAGAAGAAATTATTTTTACTTCTAGAAAGTAAATAATGACCTCTAAATTCTTTAATTTATGGTAACAGTTTTTTTCCCTTAGAAATCATTTTGTAGGATCCATTTTCTACATTTGTGACACATGTTTGATTTGGGTTGATTTTTGAAGTTTCCTGGTTTAGACATAGTCAAAACATAAGGACGTCTTATTATTATTATTTATGATGCTGATACTAATACAAGTTTCCTCATTCTGACCTTAAAAATTACTCTAACTCTTACTTATTTCTTTCTCAGGATATCATGAGGATGATTTGGGTTGATTTTCGAAGTTTCCTGGTTTAGACATAGTCAAAATATAGGGACATCTTATTATTATTATTTATGATTCTGATACTAATTTAATACAAGTTTCCTAATTTTGATCTTAAAAATTACTCTAACTCTTACTTATTTCTTTCTCAGGATATCATGAGGATGCTAAGATAAGCAAACAATGAAATATATTAAAAAATTAAATGCCATGTATTAAAGCTATTCATTGCTTTATGTGCTCTAATGTCATGTTAATTATTTCATATGTTAATGTGTACATGCTTCTGAAGTGTGTGCAGGCATTCAACCTCTAGCTTTGTTCTTTGCAGTGTACTTGAAATGTGCATTTACCCCAATTGAACTGCTCACCCCGTCATGTGGTCCATATCTGTGTAACGAGAGATACATAGATGTGTATGGCTACTGTTTATTTGTTAGCAAGCGGAATGTTCATTACTAATATGAATTAGGAATTATGGTGTGTTTAATATCCCAATAACTATCATTCATAGCAGAGTCTTAATTTTAAATGATTTTTCATGTATTATAGTACTGCCAGATCTGTCGAAAGGGAGATAATGAAGAACTACTCCTCCTTTGCGATGGCTGTGACAAAGGCTGTCATACATACTGCCATAGACCCAAGATTACAACTATACCAGATGGGGATTGGTTTTGTCCAGCTTGCATTGCTAAGGTAAGACTGATCTTAAACTTATTTTTTTTATTATACAGCAAAGTGATTCAGTTACATATATATATTTTTCAAGTTACTTTCCATTATAGGTTATTAGGAGATTTTGAATATACTTCCTTTGCTAAATAGTATATCCTATTGCTTATCTATTTTATGTATAGTAGTTTGTATCTGTTAATCCTGTACCCCTAATTTATCACCTCTATCTTTCCTCTTTGGTAACCATAAGTTTGTTTTCTATGCCTGTAAGTCTGTTTCTTGTTTATATAATGATTCATTTGTACTATTTTTTAGATTCCACATATAAGTGATAAAATATTTGTCTGACTTCACTTAGTATAATAATTTCTAGGTTCATCCATGTTGCTGCAAATGGCAACATTTCATTCTCTTTTATGGCTGAGTAACAGTCTGATATGTATGTTTACCATATCTTCTCAAACCAGTTGTCTGTTTGATGTGCACTTGAATTGTTTCCATGTCTTGGCTATTGTAAATACTGCTGCTATGAACATTAGGGTGCATGTATCTTTTTGAACTAAGAGTTTTCATCTTTTCCAGGTTTATGCCCAGGAGTAGGATATCTGGATCATATGCAGCTCTATTTTTATTTTTTTTAAGGAAGCTTCATACTCTTTTCCATAGTAGCTATACCAATTTACATTCTCATCAACAGAGTAAGAGGGTTCCCTTTTCTCCACACCCTCTCCAGCACTTATTATGTATAGACTTTTTGATGATAGCCATTCTAACTGGTGTGAGGTAGTACTAATTGTGGTTTTGATGTATTTTTTTCTAATAAAGATCTTTTTTGTACAGTTCTTCTGGGTATTATTGCCAACTCTTCTTAATATCTTCTGCTTCTGTTAGGTCCCTACCATTTCTGTCCTTTAGGAGCCCATCTTTGCATGAAATGTTCCCTTGGTATCTCTGATTTTCTTGAAGAGATCTCTAGTCTTTCCCATTCTATTGTTTTCCTCTATTTTTTTGCGTTGATAACTGAGGAAGGCTTTCTTATCTCTCTTTGCTATTCTTTGGAACTCTGCACTCAAATGGGAATATCTTTCCTTTTCTCCTTTGCTTTTCACTTCTCTTCTTTTCACAGCTATTTGTAAGGCCTCCTCAGACACCCATTTTGCTTTTTTGCATTTCTTTTTCTTGGGGATGGTCTTGATTCCTGTCTCCTGTACAATGTCACGAACCTCCATCCATAGTTCATCAGGCACTCTGTCTACCAGATCTAGTCCCCTAAATCTATTTCTCACTTCCACTGTATAGTCACAAGGAATTTGATTTAGGTCATACCTGAATGGTCTACTGGTTTTCCCCACTTTCTTCAATTTCAGTCTGAATTTGGCAATAAGGAAATTAGAGATACTAAGGGACCATTTCATGCAAAGATGGACACAATAAAGGACAGAAATGGTATGGACCTAACAGAAGCAGAGGATATTAAGAAGAGGTGGCAAGAATACATGAAGAACTGTACAAAATAGATCTTCATGACCCAGATAATCACGATGGTGTGATCACTCACCTAGAGCCAGTCATGCTGGAATGTGAAGTCAAGTGGGCCTTAGGAAGCATCACTACAAACAAAGATAGTGGAGGTGATGGAATTCCACTTGAGCTATTTCAAATCCTGAAGGATGATGCTGTGAAAGTGCTGCACGCAATATGTCAGCAAATTTGGAAAACTAAACAGTGGCCACAGGACTGGAAAAGGTCAGTTTTCATTCCAATCCCAAAGAAAGGCAATGCCAAAGAATGCCCAAACTACCACACAATTGCACTCATCTCACATGCTAGTAAAGTAATGCTCAAAATTCTCCAAGCCAGGCTTCAGCAATACGTGAACTGTGAACTTCCAGATGTTCAAGCTGGTTTTACAAAAGGCAGAGGAACCAGAGATCAAATTGCCAACATCTGCTGGATTATCGAAAAAGCAAGAGAGTTCCAGAAAAACATCTATTTCTGCTTTATTGACTATGCCAAAGCCTTTGACTGTGTGGATCACAATGAACTGTGGAAATTCTGAAAGAGATGGGAATACCAGACCACCTGACCTGCCTCTTGAGAAACCTGCATGCAGATCAGGAAGCAACAGTTAGAACTGGACATGGAACAACAGACTGGTTCCAAATAGGAAAAGGGGTACATCAAGGCTGTATATTGTCACCCTGCTTATTTAACCTATATGCAGAGTACATCATGAGAAACACTGGGCTGGAAGAAACACAAGCTGGAATCAAGATTGTCGGGAGAAATAACAATAACCTCAGATATGCAGATGACACCTCCCTTATGGCAGAAAGTGAAGAAGAACTAAAGAACCTCTTGATGAAAGTGAAAGAGGAGAGTGAAAAAGTTGGCTTAAAGCTCAACATTCAGAAAACTAAGATAATGGCATCTGGTCCCATCACTTCATGGCAAATAGATGGGGAAACAGTAGAAACATAGCTGACTTTATTTTTCTGGGCTCCAAAATCACTGCAGATGGTGACTGAAGCCATGAAATTAAAAGACACTTACTCCTTGGGAGGAAAGTTATGACTAACCTAGATAGCATATTTAAAAGCAGAGACATTACTTTGTCAACAAAGGTCCATCTAGTCAAAGCTATGGTTTTTCCAGTGGTCATGTATGGATGTGAGAGTTGGACTATAAAGAAAGCTGAGCAATGAAGAATTGGTGCTTTTGAACTGTGGTGTTGGAGAAGACTCTTGAGAGTCCCTTGGACTGCAAAGAGATCCAACCAGTCCATCCTAAAGGAGATCAGTCCTTAGTGTTCATTTGAAGGACTGATGTTGAACCTGAAACTCCAATACTTTGGCCACCAGATGCAAAGAGCTAACTCATTTGAAAAGACCCTGATGCTTGGAAGGATTGAGGGCAGGAGGAGAAGGGGACAACAGAAGAAGAGATGGTTGGATGGCATCACCGACTCAATGGACATGGGTTTGGATGGACTCCGGGAATTGATGATGGACAGGGAGGCCTGGCGTGCTGCGGTTCATGGGTTCGCAAAGAGTCAGACACGACTGAGTGACTGAACTGAACTGACCATCTTTTCACATGCCTGTCAGTTATCTATGTATGTTTTATTTGGAAAATATCTGTTTAGGTCTTCTGCCCATTTTTTGACTGGGTTATTTGTGGTTTTGATATTGAGTTGTATGAGCTGTTTGTGTACTTTGGTTATTAACCCCTTGTCAGTTAATATTGTTTGCAAATATTTTCTCCCAGTCTGGTAGGTCTTTTTGTTTTGTTGTTGTTTTCCTTTGCTGTGGAAAAGCTTTTAAGTTTGGTTAAGTCGCATTTATTTTTGCTTTTAGGGCTTCCCTGGTGGCTCATATGGTAAAAAGTCTGCCTGCAATGAGGGAGAGTGGGGTTTGATCCTTGGGTTAGGAACATCCCCTGGAGAAGGAAATGGCAACCCACTCCAGTGTTATTGCTTGGAGAATTCCATGGACAGAGGAGCCTGGCAAGCTACCGTCCACGGGATCGCAAAGAGTCAGACACAACTGAGCGACTAAGAGTGACACTGACTGATTTTTGCTTGTTTTCTTTTGCCTTGGAAAACTGGACTAAGAAAATATTGCTATGATTTATGTTCAAGAATATTTTGTGTATGTTCTCTTCTAGTTTTATGTGTCATGTCTTATATTTAGGTCTTAAACTATTTTGAGTTTATTTTTATATATGGTGTGAGGGAGTGTTCTGATTTCATTGATTACTTGTAGCTGTCCAGCTTTTTCAACACCAATTACTGAAGAAACTGTTCTTTCTCCATTGTATATTCTTGCCTCCTTTGTTTAGATTAATTGACTATAGGTGTATGGGTTTATTTCTAGGCTCTCTGTTCTGTTCCATTGATCTATATATCTTTGTGCTAATACCACAATTTTGATTACTGTAGCTTTGTAGTAGATTGGTGCAAAAGTAATTACCGTTTTGACTGTGAATTTTAAATCATAACTAGGTTCAAACACATCTTTATTCATCAAAATAGGAATCATTACAATCAACACATTTTGTCAACGAGAAATAAGTTGGTTTATTCCTGTAGTGTAAAAATCTGTGCTTCGGGATTTGACAAACTCTTGGAAAGCATTTTCTGCCTCCTGCTGGTTGTGGAAGCGTTTTCCCTGCAAAAAGTTGTCAAGAGATGCTTGAAGAAGTAGTAGTCGGTTGTTAAGAGATGAGGTGAAAATAGAAGATGAGGCAAAACTTTGTAGCCCAATTCATTCAACTTTTGAAGTGTTGGTTGTGTGATGTGTGGTTGGGGGTTGTCATGGAGAAGAATGGACCCTTTCTGTTGACTGATGCCAGCTGCAAGTGTTACAGTTTCGATGCATCTCACTGATTTGCTGAGCATACTTCTCAGATGTAATGGTTTAGCCAGGATTCAGAAACCTGTAGTGAATCAGACACCACCAAACAGTGACCACGACCTTTTTTTGTTGCAAGTTTGACTTTGGGACTTGCTTCGGAGCTTCTTTGGTGAACTCGTCGTCACTGGTTGTCCTGTAAAATCCACTTTCTGTCACATGTCACAATCTGATTGAGAAATGGTTTGTTGTTGTTGCATAGAATAAGAGAAGATGACACTTTAAATTTTTTTGATTTTTCAGTCAGCTCATGAGGCACCCACTTATCGAGCTTTTTTCACCTTTCCAATTTGCTTCAAATGTGGAATGACCATAGAATGGTAGATGTTGAGCAAACTTCTTGTGTAGTTGTAAGCAGATCAGCTATGATGATGCTCTGAATTGGTCATTGTCAACGTCCAATGGCTGGCCATTACACCCCTCATTTTCAAGGCTTTTGTCTTTTTGCAAAACTTCCTGCACTGCCAATGCACTGTATGTTCATTAGCAGTTCCTGGGCTGAATGTGTTGCTGATGTTGCAAGTTATCTCCACTGCTTTATAACCCATTTTGAACTCAAATAAGAAAATAGCTAAAATTTTCTTTTTGTCTAGCATCATTTAAATAGTACAAAATAAATATAAAATAAACAGCAAGTAATAAGTCATTAGCAAAAAAAAAAAAGCAAGAAATGCACATTAAAATGATATATAACATAACCACATTAATTAAGAATGTACTCCACTATCAAACAGCAAATTTCAACAATGCCAAAACCACAGTTGCCTCTGCACCAACCTAATAGTATTTTCTGAAGGCTGGAAAGGTTATACCTCCAGCTTTCTTCTTTTTTCCTCAGGATTGCTTTGGTAATTCTGGGCCTTTTGTGATTCCATATAAATTTTAGTATTTTTTAATAGTATTAATATTTAAAAGTTTTAAACTGCCAGTCAAAATGAAGCATTTTATATGGATTTTTGAGATACAATTCATACACGGTAAAATTCACTTTAAAGTGTGCAATTCAGTGATGTATAATATATTCACAAAATTGTACAATCATCACCACTATCAAATTCCAGAACATCTTCATGACCTCCCTAAAGAATCCTAATACCCCTTAGCATTCACTTCCAATTCCCCTTCTCTTCTCAGCCTTTGGCAACCAATCTACTTCCTATCTCTATGAATTTGCCAATTCTGGTCATTACAGATATAGTAAATCATATAATATGTGGCCTTTTTCTTTCACTTAGCATAATATTTTCAAGGTTCATCTATGTTTCAGCACTTCATTTTAAAGTCAGATGATATTTCGTTATATGGATAGACTACATTTTGTTTACCTGTTTAGTTGATAGACTTTTGCGTTGTTTCTACATTTTGACTTTTATGAGTAATGCTGCTATAAATAGTCATATACAAGTTTTTGTATGAAATGTTTTCACTCTTTTTGGTTATATACCTAAGAGTATAAATGCTTGGTCATATGGTATTAAGCATATGTATTTTAAGTCACTTTCCATGTGTGTGCTAAGTTGCTTCAATCATGTCCAACTCTGTGCGACCCTGTGGACTGTAGTCCACCAGTCTCCTCTGTCCATAGGATTCTCCAGGCAAGAATACCTGAGTGGGTTGCCATGCTCTCCTCCAGGGGATCTTTCCGACCCAGGAATTGAACCCATGTCTCTTATGTCTCCTGCATTGGCAGGCATTCTTTACCACTAGCACCATCTGGGAAGTCACTTTCCAGTCATATAAATTGGAAACCTATGAACTCTCATACTAATTGATTAAGGAAAAGGAATAAGATAAAGTAGAAAGAGATGAATTTTAGAGTTACAATGTAAGTGTCAAAGGGTTAGAATGTATTGAGGCCCAGACTCACTCTTAGGTTTTCTTTGTCTCACTCTCTTCCATGTTTACTCTCTTGACTTAATTATTACCAGTAACTGCCACCTCTTCATAAACTCAGTTTCAAATGTCCATCTATCCACTGCCTCCTTTCTTTCCATTCACTCTCTCTAGCACTCCTACTCCAGTAATTCTTTGATCTCATCAGGACCTTCAGTTCATTTATCTTAAGACCTTCTCACTGTCCCTCTCCACCTTCATGTCTTCTTTTTGTTCCTATAGTCACAGCATCTACCCTTAGCTTCTGCTCCTCTCTCTCACTTGGTAAAACCATCATTCTGGTTATTCCAATTCTCTGACTTCTCTAGTAACTTAATATTCAGATACAAAGGTGTCTTGAATGTGACTGAAGAAAACACCCAGCCTTTTAAATTTAAGGCTAAGAGGACCTTTAATAGTGCCTGATAATTTACTGTCTCCACTATTCTCAGTCTCAGCTGATGATGTTACTCTCATTTCACTATGAAAATGGGAGCCATCAGAAGAAAATATCACAAGAATCCATCACACCTACCATACTTTCTATATCTGGGCTAGCGTCCTCTACCTTCCCTCGTGTTGTCACGAACTGCTTGTGCCACTAACCAAGCCAATTACCCAACTTGTGCTTCAGATCCCTCCCCATCTCACCTCCTTAGGAGAATGAGGAACACCTCCAGCAGTTCTGTCTTCTCCTGCATTATTAATTTCTACTTCTGTACTGGGTTCTTTCTTATCAGACTACTAACATGATACGATTTCTCCCATCTTACAAAAGCTAAACAAAAACTCTCTTTTAGCCTCACTTCTCCCTTGATCCACTTCCCCAATTTCTCCCCTTCCCTTTGCTGAAAAGTTTTCTGTTATGGTTCTCTCCAATTTCTCTCCTCCGATTTACTCTTAAACTCATTCCAGTCATATTTTTACCTCCACTACTTCTCCAAAATTGCTCTTACAGTGCCCACAAATGATTTCCACGTTGCTCAGTCCAGTGACTACTGCACAGATCATCTAGCTTAATATTTACATTTGATAAAGTGGAACTTTCCCTCCTCCTTGAAATCCTGTCTTCACTTGTCTTCTAGGATACCATACTCATCTGGTATTCTTCCTGCCTTTGCTCCTTTTCAGTCTCCTTTGCTGGTTTTTCTCACTTCCCAGATCTATAAGTATTGGAGTACTTTTCTTAACTTCAAAGTTATGTCTGTAAAATGGAATAGTATCTGCTTTGTGAGGATTTTTGAGAATCAGATATGCTTGTGTGTTTGAAGGTTTTTATAACTTCAAAAAATTCTGTGATATATTTATATTCATACTTTATTATATTTTATATTTATATATTATATTTATATTTACAAAATAGCAGAAGTCTCACATGGCATGATATTCACTAATAATTGCTTTTTTATTTCTCATTGCTTGATCATTTTGTCATAGAGTTAAATGTAGTTTAATAATAATCTTCATTGGTTGTACATAAATTATCTTTTAGTTTCAAACTGTCAAGTTAAAGAAAGTTTCCCTACCACTTGGTGAATTACTAACAAATCAGTGTTTTCAGGCCTTGGGGTACCATCTGTAGGCTATAAGATGTTTTGTTTTCTGTCAGTTTGCTTAAATTAGCATTCTGGTGTCTGTCATTTCAGTACCAGACTAGAGGTCTGTAATCCTATCCAAGCACTTCTGTGTAAATGCAGCTTTCTAAGTCTCTGCCCTGTTTTGTTTTGGGTTTTTTTGTTTGTTTGTTTGTTTGTTTGTGTCTTGGCCATGCTGTGAGGCCTGTGGAATCTTAGTTCCCCAGCCAAGGATTGCACCCAGGCCCACAGCAGAGAAAGCACAGAGTCCAGTCTTCCACTGGACCACCAGGGAATTCCCTTTCTATTTTTTTTTTAAAATGATGTATTATATGTTAGTCACCCAGTCATGTCCAACTCTTTGCAACCCCGCCAGGCTCCTCTGTCCATGGAACTCTCCAGGCAAGGGTACTGGAGTGAGTAGCCATTCCCTTCTCCATGGGATCTTCCTGACCCAGGGATTGAACCCAGGTCTCCTGCATTCCAGGCAGATTCTTTACCATCTGATCCACCGGGAAGCCCATGCTTCTTATAGCAATAGAAATACTATAACCATTTAATTTTGATATATATAGATTTTTAAAGTTAAGGTTTTAAAAATCTTTCCAGTAATTCAGTTATTTTCAAATATTTATACTATACAATTTGCTCTCAAATGGCTATTTCTGCATACATCATTGTGACTAAGTGTTTTTAGTCTGTATATATGTGTGTTTTTTTTTTTTTTTTTTTTTTACAGTCCAAGTCTTTATTTTTACACCTATCAGGCCATGAATTCATAGGGAATGGGCTCCAACAGTTCGGGTTCCTTTCCATTGGTTCTCACGAAGTATGCTTCTCTGGGTGGAGCAGGCTGGCGCTTTAGCTGAACCCAAGTCCCTTTCTCTTTGGCTTCCTTCTTTTTCTGATCATTTTCCTTCACACGTTTCAGGAAGCTATCTCGGCTCTTAGAGTGCTTAATATGCTCGATACGCACATTAATTCTCTTGGCAAGAATCTTGCCCTTTTCTTGTTTATTTACAATGATGCCAACAGCATGCTGGGTAACATTGTAGACTCTCCCAGTTTTTCCATGGTAACATTTGTGGGGCATTCCTTTTTGAACAGTACCCATTCCCTTGATATCTACAATATCACCCTTCTTGTAGGTTCTCATGTATGTGGCCAAAGGAACAACTCCATGTTTTCTAAAAGGCCTAGAGAACATGTAGCGGGTGCCCCTCCTCTTTCCCTTTGTGTTGGTCATTTTGGTGAATTACTGGAAGATGGCGGTTCCGGCCAAAAGATATGTGTGTTTTCATACCAATGTGTGTATATATATATATACACACACACACACACGTACATACACTATATTAAAGATATATATATATATTCTCTGTCACAGAATTAAAGACTTGTGTGTGTATGTATACGTATTTATACACAATCATATACACACATAAGAAATTCTAAATTCCAGCACCTAAAAAGCCAAATAACACGAAAGCGTTGGGCGGGACTGTAGCAAATAGGAAAGTCAAGTCATGCCCCTATTTTTATGTAACAGTCATCACTCAACTCTGGCAAATTGTCATCATGGAGACATGTGGGCCCAGTGTTCCAGGATCGACTAGTATTTCAAGATTATGGATTTTATGCATATTCTCGCAAATGTTAAATATTGGCAACAAATTCAGAATTTATATAAGCATTATGAGCCAAACCACAACACATTCTGTGGGCTGTTTATAGTCTGTGAACCACCAGTTCACAACTTCTGATATATAATTACACAAATGTAACAGAAACGGGCCCTTGTATGTGTGTAATCTGATAGATTCTGCTTAAGACTTACTAAAGTTTCTCTTTGGATTTGGACTCTAATAAGATAGAAAGGGTGGGGAAGGTGGGGAGTCTGTGCAAGAACACAGACATCTGGTAATAGAGGCTCTGTATAAAAGCTGCTTGTAAAAGTATATGTGTATGTGTAATCCAATGAGGTAAGCCTGATAAACATCATTTATCAAAGAAATAGAGAGGCTCCATTGTCTTTTTAAAACATCACAAGTTTCTTATTTCTGTGGATTTAAATTTCATGTTTTCTTACTATGAGTATTAATTTGTTAGAATATGATCCCAGTTAATATTTAAGTTTACATAGGAACTAGAAATTTTGCCCCATTATTCCTGAGCTTTTTCTCTTTTTAAGTAACACAGTTATTCAGTCTAACTTAATCTTCATTAAACAGACCTTTTCCTCATGAATTAAGCTTTTTTTTTCTGTTTTTCTAGTGCTGAAAATTTCCAAGGCATAATATTAAAACTCAAAATAAGCAGATTTTAGTGAATAAAAATTAATAAACTAAATGCAGAAGAGACTTAGTAAAACATTTTAATTTTATTCCGGTTTCAAGAGGTAGTGATTCTTTGATATGGTATAGGGAAGGTGTTAGATTTATGGTTTGTCTTATTATTTTAGCCAATTAAAATATCTCTTTAACTATACTTTTACCTTACCAATAGAGAACCAAATACTTTTAATTGCTTGATTAAAAGCTATTTTTTCAAAATAATGGTAGAAGAGGTCCTGAAATCCTCAAAGAAATTGATATGAAATACTCCAAAAAAATGTTTTTCAGCCAAATTCATTCCAAGAATACATCTAGCTTTAAACTATCGCTAGATTGACATCTGACTCTAAGTTTTAAGTCTACGATTTCTTAATTATCTGGTTAAGAGAGGAGATCGTTTTCTAAAAGAGGACAAACTATCCTGGAAAATTAAAACAAAAGCCATACATTACCAGTATCTTTGCACTGATATTCATCAGTGATCTATTATATTTATTGTAACATTTAAGTCTGAAAATAGATTTATTTCCCTATTTCTAAATTGAGGCATAGGAAGGAGCTTAATCATTGTATCAGTGTGCTGCCTGCAAATTGTACTGAGACTGCATAAGGTCATGTTGAGCTTTTTGTTGGTTTTTTTTCATACAATTTTAGAGCTAGAATGGCTACCAATTGTGTGGCATGTCTCTTTTATTTTACAAGTGAGATAATGGGGACTAACAGATATTTTTGTACAAAGTTCCATGGCTACTAACTGACAGAGCCATAGCTATAATTCATGTTCTTTGATTCCAAATATAATCTCTTTTATGCTATTTCTTTATTGTTGTCCTCAAATATCGACATTTTTTCTCTTCTTTCGCCTCTGCTTTGTTCACACCTGGTAACCACAACTTTGTGGAACTCTATCCTTGTAGAAAATGCCTTTTTTCTTTATCTATTAGTAGAAAGAAGTATCAATTTCCAGTACATTTGATTGCTTACAAAGGACTTCTCTGTTTAACACTTCATGAGCTATTTTCCTTGTTTTGGTATAGCTTTTTAAATTATCTCTTCAACTTGCTTATTAATAAGATCTGTATTTTTTTTTATATTCATCTTTGTTCTTAATTATATTGTGCTCCAAAAAGTGGTACTTTGTATCTTTAAAGTCATGCTGTTAGTGGCCTAGACTAAGAAACAGTGCTGCTAAGTTCTGTAGTACCAAAGATTGACTACCATGTGATCAACATCATCAGATTTTAAGAACTCCTAAAATAAATTGTTCATGCTTTATTAGATTTTTTGCCTCATATTATAGAGAAAAAAATTCATAGATTTCTCTTGAAATTATCAACCTTCTAGATCAGAGATAATATTCTTTATGTTTGCCCTGTCAGACTTTCATAACATGAGATAATAAAAGGCCTCTCGACAGTTATTTTGCTTACACCTCATTTCCTTTTTTTTTAAATTAAAGGCAAGTGGTCAAACCCTAAAAATCAAAAAACTTCATGTCAAAGGAAAAAAGAGTGAGTCAAAAAAAGGCAAGAAAATGACTTTAACAGGGGATACTGAAGATGAAGACTCTGCATCAACAAGCAGTTCACTGAAAAGAGGAGTCAAAGACCTGAAAAAAAGAAAAATGGAGGAAAACAATTCTATTAACTTATCAAAGCAAGAAAGTTTTACTTCTGTTAAGAAACCTAAAAGAGATGACTCCAAGGACCTAGCTCTTTGCAGGTATTATTTCAGTTCTCATGTACTATATATTTACAGCTTCCCATTTTATTTGCTTAGAAATCACCTACCATAGTAAGACAACTTTTTGACAGTTTGTATCAATAGGAAATGAAAGTCTATAGTATATCTTTTTAAAGAAATTAATTTGCATTTTTTACTTCAAAGATTGGAAAGCTAAATTTTTAATAAAAATAGATGTTTCTAAAGCATAGATACTGACTTCAGACATTATTTTCTTTAGTATGATCCTTACTGAAATGGAAACTCATGAGGATGCATGGCCTTTTCTACTTCCTGTAAACTTGAAACTTGTTCCTGGTTATAAGAAAGTTATTAAGAAGCCTATGGATTTTTCCACAATTAGAGAGAAATTAAGTAGTGGACAGTAAGTAAATCATTTCAGTTCAATATCCATTGAATGCTTGGTATATGCTGGGTACTTTTCTAGTGAGCCAAAAATATGTTAATTAACAACAAAGGCATAGGCTCTGCCTTTGGAGGGGTGTGTGTGTGTGTGTGTGTGTGTGTGTGTGTGTGTGTATGTTTGGTCAGGGTAGCAGAGTATGTAAGACAAATCAATTAAAATTATTTAAATATTTTAAAAGCTGTGCAATAAAGCTTTCTGACATTGGAAGGGCACTAAACCCAGCCTGGAAGGTAAGGAAAAGTATCAAGAAAACCTCCAAAGTAAATAACATGTAACCTAGAGCTTGTATTGTATATCAGTGGAACATTGACACTATCTCGTGTGGCTTTAATGAAAATTGACCCTGTAATAATTTTCAGATTATTACAGTGGAGAGATAGAAGATCACTGGAAATATTAAATATTAAAAGCCTTATTGTGGGTTGTTGGAGAATACTGAAAATGATTTATTAAATGTGGAAGAATATTATTATCTGCTCTACTCTACCCTATTATCTTTGTGATCCTATCCAAAGAGCAAAATGACTTCTGGCCACAGTTAATGATCTTTGCTAGATTGCCTCAGACTTCTGCCAGAGTAGCAGCTGTTAGATAGTGGCATTTAGTTGGTTCTGGACATTGGACACTAGTTCTAGACATTTTGGAGCCATAAGAATAAGGCTGTTCACTTACAAAACAAGCCCCCACAAAAGCACCCTTCATGTCAATGGCCAGGAGCTGTGCGTCTACATTCTCCATGCTGCCTGCTCCCTTTAATCCTCCATACCAGTTTAGCTTAGTATATAGGCTATGCCCATCACTTCAAGCAAAGTCATTAAAAAATATGGAGAAAGAAGGAAATGTTTATTTAAAAAAACTATAAAATATATTTAATTGCATTATCGTATTCTTCCTGGATATTCTTTTGGTTAAAATCTCTGTAGCCTATAATCTACACTCAATTTAGAAGAGTTGCATAGAACTTAACTCATAAAGATCAGTGACTGTCTCATATGTATCAAATTATTTACAAGATTGACCAAATGACTAGTTTATTTCTCTGGAGGGTGAACTGTCAGTTTTTTAAAGAATTATATCCATTTCACTTTATTATTTTTTAATTTCTTAAGGGACCGGTATTCTAATACAATCCAAATAGCGGAAACTTCTGTCTATATATGAACTAGTTCTTTTGCTTTTTCTATCAAAATACTCAGACTTTAAGGAGGGTAGCATGGACTTTATAGTCATCATGACCAGGACAGAAACTTATGCAGGAAAACCTTCCCAGTGTTTAATTCCTGACTTTAACTTCCATAATTCTCCAGTTCCTGGATAGAGGATGAACCTAAACCTCAAAATAAACAGGCTTATACATTAACACTGAATTACCAGAAGATCTACAAAATCAGAGCTCCCTTTTGAGAATGGGTCCTGGTGAATGCAGGAGGTCAAAGCAGAGGCAAGCAGAGAGAAGCAGTTCTTTATAATCTTGTTTGTGATGTCAGCCACATGGGAGGCAAAATTCAGAGAATGCAGGCTCTTCCAACTTCGAGTAGTTTTATTAAACCCAAATTAATGAGTGGGGACTCAAACCCATATAATATTTCAATTTTAAAACTAAAAAAACTTAGAGAACAGAGGGGAGGAAGTGCCTTACTGTAATGAATCTTTCTGGGTTCCATAGGCTGCCCCTTTCATAAAAGAAGAGCCCAGATGTGGGAATTGCACTTACTTCACTAGAGTCTCACCTAGAATTCTCTGCTGGATTTGTCTCCCTAGCATTAATCGTTAACCTTTTCTTGTAGTAAGAAACAGTATCAAGAGAGAAATATTTCTCAAGGTAACTTTAAAATATTTTATAAAAATTATTCCCACACATGTTACCTGATTGCATTTATGTAAAATATCCAGAATAGGTAAATGTATAGAGGCAGAAGGAAGGGTTGATTGTTGCCAGGGGCTAGGGATAGGAAGGAATAGAGTATATACTTAATGGATTAAGAGGTTCCTTTTGGGGTGATGACAATGTTCTAGAACCTAGGTAGTACAGTGTTTTGAGTGTGCTAAATACCTTAATTATCTACTTTAAATGGTTAATTTGATGTTATGTGAATTTCAACTCAATTTGAAAAATAATAATTCCTAGAAGAACTGGAAAATAGATGAGGTTACATAGGGCTGACAGCTCTGTGAACCCATTACAGATAAAGGAGTTTTTCTCTTTCATTGTTGTACTTATTAGAAGATAGAAGTGAAAAGACTGTACAAGGTATTTCATCAAATAAATAATTCCACTTTTACCAGGTCTCAGAGCTTCAGTGTGTGCTCCATATGTATTTCTAATGGGTAAATTATTTTAGTATCCAATTAGTATACTATTGCTTTGGCTTGAGTTGGCTTGAAAGGCACTACTCCTTCTTTACTAATAAGTTTAGGCATATTCATGCACTTTTCAGTTCTCTTCTCTGGGTTCTTACAAGGAAAGAGAACTGGGATTATCCTACCAAAGAAAGCACTGAGTGCTTTTCATTGAAAGGCAGTTCCTAATGTTATCTCCAGTAAAGAGATAGCACGTGCTTTTTTTGCTTGTTTTGGATCATCATACTCCAGTGTTTGAGCAAGAGTGTGTCTGAAGAGAAGAAAAATGGGAAAGGAGCAAGGCTTAAACAGAGGGACCAACCCTGGGATGTATGTAAAAGCTACAGGGCAGATGTCATGTTCGTAGTGCATATATACTATTTTTACTGCAGCTAAATATTTTTGAATGTGAATAATAGGGCACTACAAGTAATACAGTTGGTCAGAGCTAATAAACAAATCAATTGGAATGAATCCAGTAACAGAATTGTGATACAGGTTGAACAAGAATTTGGATGTAAGAAAAATGCTAGTTTGTTGAAATATATCGTGATCCTCAAGAGAAGTCTGTTCTGCATTTAATCTGCCTTTAAATTCTGTACGTTCAGAACACATGCAGTTTTTTAAATGTCCCATTTATAAGATGGTATAATATGTTTTATATCAATTTAAAAGCAGGTGCCCTATTTTTTTCGTTTTGCTTTCAGTTTTACATTTTATCTTTTATAACCTCTTTCTTTGTCTGCAGAATGAAACCAGCCTACAAAAGCAATCTCTAATCGTGTGTTTTCTTCCAGGTATCCAAACCTTGAAACTTTTGCTCTAGATGTCAGGCTTGTTTTTGACAACTGTGAAACATTTAATGAAGATGATTCTGATATAGGCAGAGCTGGCCACAGTATGAGAAAGTATTTTGAAAAAAAGTGGACAGATACTTTCAAAGTGAGCTGAAGTTATAATAATCTTTTCTTTTATTTTTCCTTTTAAATAAGGACGAATGAGACCAGCAATGTGAACTGTATTTACACACATGTGCAAGGCACATATATAATGACTTTTTTTCCCTTAAAATAAGTATCACAAAAAAAAAAGTATCAGAAGAATGATACCATTTTTAAAGGCTTCACTCCTACAACAACCAAGGCCCTTGGTTATGGGTTTGTGTGATTTATCAGCTAATTTAGGTAGAACAGGGAAGCACACCCAAAGAATTTTCAAAGGAAAGGGTGTTATAGTGCAATAGCAATTAAAATATATCAAATCGCACTGAATATTCAACACCAGAGCTCTAACATGGGAAATGGTTCTTTCCCTCTCAATAAATATCTATTTTTCATTTTTTTACTTTGTAGTTTATTTTTTAGTGAATGTATTTAATTTTATGAATTATTTATGATTAAACCACATCCAGAATCTTCGTTTTCTGTGAAAAGGAAGAACTAGAAAAATTGCTTTAAATCTTGAAAATACAACAAGGAATGTTTTAAAATATAAAACAAAGCCAAGTTAAACTGTTTACACTGATGTGCTATAAAAGCACCAAAAATAAACTTTACTGTAGAGTTACAAGTACATTTCTATATGTACACATATATATATATACATGTTGCTGCATCACTTGTGTAGTTAAATTGTATTTCAAAACAGTGAAGAAAAATTGACATGTATATACTGTTCATTATTGTTTATATTAAGTCTTGTTTTAAATATGTATTATGTGTATATATTGTTTGCAGACATTATTGTTTATGCCTTAGAAGGATTGTAGCATTTTATTTTAGTCTGAAGGTAATTATAGCTATACAGCTTGTACAGTAATTATCCTCTACCAACACTGTGGCGTCTCCTTGATCTTGGTAGTGCCTGCCTTTGAAACAGGGTGTAGGGGATATTAGTTTTCCATTTTTTCTATTTTGTTATATAATTTTAAGCCACCAGGGCCTAAATTAAAGTATAATCATTTGTATCCATGTGGAATAAAATTGTGACAATTTCCTACGCACACAGTATTTTTTCATAGAAACATTTCCCTCCCATTTGCCTTGCCTCAGAAATAAATTTACAAGACATTTGTAACCACTGTGTTTTATCTACTGTGTGTTGTGGTGGCCTGTTGGAGGCAAATAGATCAGAATTTTTTGTACCTATGTAAGAGTACTTGAAGTTTTATTTAAAATAAAATGTTGTGGAAAAGGTAGCATTCTTTTTTTTAGGAGTGTTATTTTTCACTACTATGTGTGGCACGGATACAATAAAAACTTTTACAAACTAGTTTTTTAGTTTTTCTTAATGAACTTGGAAATATTAAAAAAAAAAAAACTAGTTAATTTAAATTTGCTTTTTACAGAATCATAAAGGAGGAGCAGCAGAACACTGGGTGGGGTGGAGGAAGGTGGTCTTATGTAATGTGACTTTCATTAGTCTCTGAACCTCTCTGGACCACGTTTTATTGTTTATTTCACACGTTCCATATGAAAAGGTTAGAATATTTTTTAAGGTCTTGTTCTGATAGATGAAATGTCTCTATTGTAAACATACAACCGAGTTGTCAAGAAAAATTGATCATATAAATTCATATAATAAGTCATGAGGTACAAGTTCAAGTGTTTATGAAATATGATTTGATGCCTTACTGGGATCTTAGGAATCATCAATGAACAAGATAGGCATAGGCCCTGCTTTTATGGAGCTTACAGTCTAGTGGAGAAGTGATCCTTAGATAATGTCCTCAGTACAGGGCCTTTAATAAGTAGTGCAGGGAGAATAGAAGAGTTTTAAAGAAATACTAAACTTTAAAATGCTTCATAGCCACAGAGTATTTTCTAAAATTCCTAGATTGTTTGTGAAGGCTTATATGAAAATCAGCTGTTATTATGTAAATATGTCAGTTACTGTTAACCAAATATTACAATGATGCCTTAAGGAGCTGGTGCTCAATCAAAAATACCATGTGGAGCAGAGAACAAGGTAGGGCTGTAAATTAAGTGTGTGGTTTTTGTGTTTATAGAATTGGCTGCCAGATGCTCCATGGGGAGTTGTCTTCATGGGAGTATTTTGCCTAAGGGATCATACATGCTTAAAGATCATACGTGCTTATATTACTTTATATTAGATGGCATATAAGGGCTTGATATTAACATGTCTGATGTCCGAGGGACAAATGAGAAATAAAATACACTCACACAAAGAACAATTTTTCCAGAGTGATAATATTCTTTTAAAAATAAGATACCCCTAAAAAATAAAGCTTGGTGAATATTGTCTACTTTGGACTGGTAGCTTCTGTTGTTACTCAGAAGAAACAGCTGTTCTGTAATAGCAGAAGTAGTGGCTGTGGTTCCCAAAGGGCCACAATTGATCTCTGGAAAAATTGTTATACTACACCCGTCTTTCACTAAGATAAATTAGGCTTTAACCTGAACCTTCTCCATTTTAGTCCTGATTGCTCTATAAATGATAAAAAACTGACCTGCCCTCAAGTTTAGATTTTGATTTATCCTAAGGATAAACCAATCAATCCACTACTACTAAACCCCAAAAGTAGTCATAGATTTGAAACAACACCTAGAGAGTAAATTAATATATTTAATTAGTTGTTAACCATGGTGAAAATTAAACAAAATAGAAAATTTATTTATCGGTATACCTTGAACTAAAAATAAACTATATTACCATAAATGTAAGGTGATCTCTCTTTCTTACTTCAATCCTAAAATGAACTTTGTTAAAAGCACTAGTTTTAATCAAAATCATGAGGGATTTGATCTGTCATCAGTACTTAAATGCACCCTCTGTGCTCCTTCTCTTTTCTGTCTCTCCACTTCGGTACCTTTTCAAGAAATTTAAAATCCTGTTCATTTAGCCTCCCATGAGACACATCCTTAACAAGGAAATCTGATGTCAATGACTTACTCTTTTGTATAAATTGTATTTATAGGCTATCTCTCAAGGTTATTTGCATTTGAGAAATGAAAGAAGTTTGTGTTCTGTTAAGAGAATTGCATTCCAGAAACTGCTCTGGTGGTCCAAGTGGTTAAGACTTTGATCCCTGGTCGAGGAACTAAGATCCTAAATGCTGCACAGCAAGGCCAACAAAAGAAAAGGGGAAAAAAACAGAATTTCATTCAAACAAGGAGATAAGAGAGGTATTTTAAGAGAATTGAAATTTTTCTTCCACAGGAATATGACATTAAAAATACAACACAAGGAAACTAGTAGAACATTACCTATTAGGAATTTTGCCTCAATTAGGTCTCTTAGGCCCACTTGGACCACGTTACAACTCTACCTTAACAAAATTTTTTTAAAACCTCAACAACATAAAATTGAAGTAATTCCTCGCCTCAATTCATGAGACACTGTTCACATTTTTCTTGCAAAGCTCCCTCTTTTCTTTGATTTTCTTACTTATTCTTTCAGCTCCTCTTCAATTTCCTTCTCTCCTATATGCAACCACATATGTCTTTCCAGTCAGCCTTTTTTATATATATTTAGCGACACATACATCTTTAAAAATATATAATGTGGAAAGAAATAAGTATATACAGTGTTTTTTAAACTTGTATCAGTTGCATTATGCTATACATCTCATTCTTTTGTCTAATTTTGTTTCTTTTGAGTTGAAAAAAGACATAAATCTAGTTCATTACATTTGATTGCTACAAGGTATTCCATCACAAGGCATATACCACATTTTACTTTCAGATTTCTCTCAGAATGAAAACACAAGTTGCCTGCAGTTCTTGTCATTGCAAATAATACTACAGTGAGTGTTGTCATACATGCCTTTTGTGGACCCATGTGTGCGAGCCTGTTAACTAGACAGTCCTGAATGATTCATGCCCTTGTGTAATCCCTTCCCACTCTGTATCAGGTTTCACCTGTGTGACCAACATAATATGGCAGAGTGATATGTGAATTCCCAGACTAGGTCATAAATACACTGCTGTTTCCACCTTGTTCTCTCGGATCACTTCTGGTAAAGCCATCTACTGTATTGTGAGGACACCGTAGCAGCCCTTTGGGACAGCGAACAGCTAATGCCGACGTGAAACCCATTTGACAGCAGTTTCTTAGAAGGATCCTTCAGCTCCAGTTAAACAACATGACAGGAGCCCCAGCCAGCATTTGGACTGCAGCTGCACAAGAAACCCTGATACCCTCCAGGAATTCAGGAGACAGACTGTGAGAGTTTCTCTAGGATCTGTACGTAGGAGAGAATGCCCGAGTTGTTAAGTAGGTGCACACTCACTTTCCATGCTATTGTCATACCACTCTCCAGATGACTGTACCAGTTTACTCTCCTAGCAGCGGAAAAGAATTCTTCCCACACTTCTCACTCAGTATTCAGTATTTGTTTGGATGATTTTTCACTAAAAATTTATTACAGATTTTGAATCTGAATACCATATTTTGAGTATGGAGCAGTTTCTCTAATCTGATTAGCAGCTTGAACTTTGACTTGACTTTTTGTAGTTTTTGTTTTATGTAGATGCCATATCTAACTCTGTCAGCTTTTTAGGGACTATAAAACTGCCCCACATTTTATTTTCAGCCAGTGATATTCAGGAGACAGAACATTCAGGAGATGAGCAGGCAAAAGCTCACCTAAATGGAGGTGAGTAGAAAATATCAAGAGTTCTCAGGTATTTGGAGATTTTCTTTATTACTTTGAACATTATCCGAGTGCATTTTTCCCACCAAAATATTCTAAAACTAATTTGAACATTGGCAGCATTATGGAATAATATCAAGATGAGAGATTAATGCATTCTAGTTTATTAGAAATAGTTTCATTGCTTTGGAATCAATTACAAAGAATATTAAACACTAACTTCCCTTCTGTACATGAGGAAGGAACTGAAATTAGCTTCCTGCAGTAAGCAATCAGACAACAAAATATATGAAACAAATGATTTTAAACATTAGAATACAACAAGATTCTAATTCCTGAAATAGGAGTTAGAAAGGAAACTGGCCTTACAGTTACCCTGGCTGAAGATTTAGTATCTAGACATGCAGTCTTAATTTTATCTTATCCATTATTTTTATTTATTCAGGACTTGATAGCATGTGATGCAGTATCCTCCACAGGTAGAAGATTTTCATTGCAGTTCTTTCCTTTGGTGTTGATGTTTTTCAATATGAAGCTGGTGCTATGATTGCATAAAATATGTCTAAATCCTTAAGGTAAGTTAAGAGTCCTACTATATGAAAGATAAGTGGAAAAGAATTTTTTTTACAATGTGGAGTAACCCAGCTTTGACTACAAGAGATCAATGCCTTATGTGAACTGGGAATAAAAGTTGTATTCCTTACTTATCTTCATATAGACTCCAGGATTACGTCTGTAGTGGTTCCCAATCTTTTCACTATTAAGTATACCTATTGTTGTTGTAATTTCTGTGTTGCCATGCTTGAAGAGCTTTATTTACAAAGCAATGGCATTTTAAAAAATAGTACCTTATGCATCACAATTACCGGCACACATACTATTCACTTGAGACTATTTGGATCATTAAAATAGCATTAACTCCTTAGTTATAAGTCTTTTAGAAGTTGGAAAACCTCAGGCTTACTTATCATCAGTGATTCCAGTATCATTAAATATACACTATATCTTTCTTTTGACCTCAAACTCTTATCTTAGGACATGACACAGATCACACAAAATCAACTCATCTACAATTGATCTCATTGTCATCCTACTTTTCACACGTGCTCTTTCTCCTGTATTCCATACCGTGGTTAACACAAACAACATACATCTAGCTGCCAAATGTAGGAAACTTCAGAATTCCTTTGGACTTCTCACTTTACCCATCCCTCCATGACATCCTGAAGAATCTTCCTCTAAAATTCCTATGATATACATTTATTTCCAATCTTTCATCCCCACTGCCACTAGATTGGTTTAGGCCTCATCATTTGCTAAGTATCAGTATCTCATTTTTCCTAGCCATTCTCCTTAAAAAAAAAAAAAAAATTGTGGTTAACTAGACATCATCTTAATCATTTTCAAGTGTACAGTTCAATGGTATTCAGTACATCCATGTTGTTGCACATCCATCACCACTCCAGAACTTATCCACATCTACTCCAGAACTCATCTTGCAAAAGTCTATATCCATTACACAATATCCCATCTTGAAACTATATCCATTAAACAATATCTCCTCATTCCCTCCTTCTCCCAGCCCCTGGCAACCATCACTCTATTAATAATTTCCATCTTTATAAATTTGACTACTTTATGTACCTTATGTAAATGGTGTCTTACAGTATTTGTCTTTTTGCACCTGGCTTATTTCACCTAACCTGTCTTTCAAGATTCATCCATGTGGTACCATGCATCAGAATTTCCTTCCTTTTAAAGTCTGGATAATATCATTGTATATGTATAGACCACATTTTATTTATCTATTTTTCTACTGATGGACATTTGGGTTGCTATTGTGGATGATGCTGCCATGAATGTGGGTGTACAAATATCTCTTTGAGACCCTGCTTTCAATTATTTTGGATATATACCTAGAAGTGGAATTTCTGAATCATATGGTAATTCTGTTTTTAATTTTTTAAGGAACCACCATGATATTTTGTAGTACCTACACCACTTTACATTCCCTCCAATAGTATACAAGGTTCCAATTCCTCCACGTCTTTGCCAGCACTTGTTTTGTTTTGTTTTTTTGTTTTTTGATAATAGCATCGTAACAAGTGTGATGTGGTATCTCACTGAGGTTTTGATTTGCATTTCCCTGATGATTAGTGATGTTAGGTATCTTTTCATGTGCTTGTTGGCCTGCTACACATCTTCTTTGGAGAAATATCAAGTCTTTTGACCATTTTAAAGTCAAATTGTTTTGCTGTTGAGTTACAAGAATTTTTTGTATATTCTAAATATCAATAACCCTTATAAGATACAAACTGATCTACAAACAGTTTCTTCCATTCCATGGAGTGCCTTTTCACTCTGTTAATTATATTCTTTGAGGCACAGAGATTTATACTTTTGTAATAGTCCAATTTATCTATTTTTTCTTTTGTCTATGTTTTTGTTGTCCTATGCAAGAAATCATTGCAAATCCAATGTCATAATCATTCTCTGTTTTCTTCTAATAGTTTTAGCTCTTATATTTAGGTCTTTGATCTATTTTTACCTAATTTTTGTACATGGAATTTGGTATATGTCCACCTTCATTATCTTGAACGTGGACATCCAGTTTTTACTTTAATATTTGTTGAAAAAATGTCTTTCCCCATTTAATAGTCTTGACAACCTTGTTGAAGATCATTTGACTATAATATATATGGCCAGGTTTGTTTTGGGGCTCTCTCTCCTTCCCCATTGCTGTAGCAAGTTTTGAAATCAGTCTAGTCATCCCCCTTTTGTCCACCACTCTGCCATCTTGAACTGAAATCTGATTTTGTTAATCCCTTACTAAAAATGTATTTATGTAGCATTAAAGGCTCTGCAGAGCTAGACTCAACCTATTCTTAGTCTTTCTTCCTATCATAAACCCATTCTCTCTTCCCTACATTGTCTACTTGTCCCACAGAATTACTCCAGGACATAATATTTACCTACACAACATCTGCTAAATTCTATCTGCACCTTCCTGTATTCTCTTTCCCACCCTCCACCCACACATGGCAGTTACTTTTTACTCCATAGAATTTTGTTACTATCAGAGTCATTACCACATCGTATCATAACAAATTATATATGCATACCTGCTCCTGCCCAGTAAAAGCTGAGCTTCTTGATGGCCCTTCAAAGAAGAATTTCTTTGTGCTTGCCTTGCCCAGAGATATCACCCCTATTGCAACTGCACAGAGAAAGTGGTGTTAACATGTATATAACATAAGGCTAGATATTGCATGTGCATTTCATTAATCTTCAGAACAGTCCTATGAGACATGTGACATATGATGAAACCAAGGCTTAGAAATGTGTGGTTACACAGCTAATTTGTTGTCAGAACTAGGATTCAAACTCATAGTCATCTGGCCGTGAGCCATGCTGTGATCACTAAGCTGTGAAGACACTGAAGAAAGATGGGGGGTTAGTGAAATATAATAGGGTATGGTGATTAACCTACTTTCTTTTAGGTCTGACCATGATTTTATCACAACCTCCAAAGTTGATCAGACACAGGGCTGCCCATGTAAGTAAGGCCTAAACCAGAATATCTCACTGAGTAAAGCATAAACCAGAGTATCAACTAAATTATAATGGGAGAAATTCCTTTCTATCAGTACTAACCAAAGTACCACATCCAGGTTTCCAGTGTCATGATACCTAAGAAAAAGACTGAATTATCTGACGTATACTAGATGAGCATATACAGTCAACCCAATGAGAATGAGATGTTTAGTTGGGAGTGTTTTATCCAGGCTTGGCAAGGGCAGGCAAATCAGCCTTTCTTCACAACACAGCAAACCACAATGGAATCTCCCTCTGACAACTTCTGGGTTCTTTCCCTGACAATATATACTAAACCACATATTTTACCCCTCAAACTCCCCTTTTACCCTTTTCCATCATGCTTATCTCTATTTTTTGTTCTGGAGAAACTGAAATATCTCAGCTTTTTTAATTATCACTTTTTCTAGTTCTGCCTATTTCAAATTATTTCTAGCCATCTGATTAGAATTCTGCACATTTCATGAATCATGTGTCTACTAACATGCTCTTATTAGATGAACAGATAATTGTCCATCATGTATGGACCTAACTGGCTCTCTTTTTCACTAATTATCTGGCTGTGCTGGGTCTTACTTACAGCATGTGGGATCTCTAGTTGTGGCATATAAACTCTTAGTAGTGGCCTATGGGATCTAGTTCCCCAAGCAGAGATTGAACCCAGGTCCCCTGCATTAGGAGGAGCATGGAGTCTTAGCCATGGACCACCAGGGAAATCCCTTAATTGGTTTTCTTACGCCTCCACTCAAAATTCCTGTGAGCAGCTAGAATTCAAATCTTCAATTACTAAGGGTATCGCTGTTATGGACTGGGTATCTCCCACTCTCACCTGAAACAGTTCCTCAAGAGATTGTGTCTTACACATTTTTAAACACTCAGTGTCTAGTATAATGCCTGACATATTAAAGTAACCAATAAGACTTTGTCAGTGAAGCCTTCCCATTAAGGAAGATATTCAAAGGAATGAGCCACACTGTCTGAAAACAATGCCAAAATCCAGTTCTAAGTATATTTTAGGTAGCAGCTATGCTGGAAAAAATGTTGGAATTTCCACAATGATTCCTTTGAAAAGGATAGCTCTTATTGCCTGTATATGTTGGATTATATTTCCTGAAATATATGGTTATATTACTTTATAATTCGATCTTGAAGCCTAGTTATGTTTGGATAGAGTACAGCTGCTTCCTGGGATGTGTTAAAGAGGCTCAGGCCTATAATAAAAGGCCTTAGAGGTCCCAGGTGAACTAAAGAGGTCAAAAAGAATGGATTATCTGACACAAAGTGAAATTCTTTGTAATTCTCCAGATTGCTTTCCTGTGGTATCTAGCTTTGATCTCCTTCCCTTTCAAGGGGACTCTGACATTGATCTCATTTCCTTTCTAAGGGGACAGCATATACCATCTGGTATAGTCTTTAAAACCATAAAATCAAAGACTTCTAGCTTTCCATCTTCCTAGGCACACGATAGAATTGTATTTCCTATACCCCTTGTGGTTAAGTGAGACCATTTGACAAGCTAGTTCTGGCCAAGGAGAGCTGAATTTAAGGATCATGTACATATTGTTGGCTAAGTATTTAATGTGTCTGTTTTCACTCTGGCATAGCTACTAATTAACACTCAAAATGTTTCATGTTCTGTTAGCCCAGGCCCCTGAGTAACTTCGTTGAACATAATTCCCTACCAATTCACAGTGAACACAACATAAGCAAGAAATAATCCTTGCTTGTTTTAAGTCACTGAAATGTTGGGGTTCATTGTAGTTGCCCCATATCCTAGGCTATCCCGATACTCACAGACCTGGCTACTTAACCATTGGATTAGAAGGAAAAATACAGGCCCAGTAGGGCTTAATATCTTACCTCTCTATACCCCATCACTTACGAAGGGGTCCTGGAAAAGAGCGAAAATGCACAATTGAAAGTGCGGTAAGAGAGTCGGAGGGTCTTGGGAAAGTAAGTAGACTGAGCTGTAGTAATCTGTCATGGTCAGGAAAGACTGTTCAAGTATTTTACCTTAGGTTCAAAGGGAAGACATTGCTTTGGGCAAACCTCATGATGAAAAACACAAGAATAAGAAAATGGAGGGAATGGAGTACACTTTGACCCAAAGAAATTTTGAATTGCTCTGGATTTATGTAGACCATGCTTTATGCTGTTATGGAGATCCAAAATATGATCTACCTAAAGCAGACTGGTAGATTTTATTAATACAAAGAATTACAGGGCTTTAACCAAAGCAGTGATTAGAGGGATATTTATAGTTGTAAATACTATATGTAGAAAAAATCATAAATCAATAACCTAAACTTTCAATAGAAAAAGAACAAACTAAACCTTAAGCAAGTAGGAGGAAGGAACTAATGATTACAGAGTGGAAATTAATGAAAAATAGAGAAAATTAAAAATTGGTTCTTTGAAAAGATTGACACAACTTTTGCAGAATCAACTGAGAAAAAAGAAAACTGAAATTATTAAAGTCAGGAATGAAAGAGGGGACATTGCTACTGACTTTACAGAAATAAAAAGGGATTTTAAATGAATACTGTGAACAAGTGAATGCTAACCATATGGATAACTTGGGTGATAGTGGACAAATTCCTATAAGATACAAACTACTGCAACTGTATCAAGAAGAAATAGAATGTCTAAATAGACCTATGATAAAGAAATTGAATAATAATTCTGTAAGTTGGGCTATTGTTAAGTGAATTTGATTGTACAGTGTCTATCATATGTTATAAAAAAGCCATGAATCAAACTAAAAATGTGGGTTTCTTTTTTAAAAACACATTTTAAATCTTGAGTTCTCTTCTGGAGCATTAGTAATAAGATAGTAAAAAATAAAGAATTTGACAAGATGAGACAATAAATATTTTTTAATTATAGGAAGTTGAAATTTAAAAATCCATAAACAAGAAAAATGTTTCTCATACAAAAGAGGAAGAAAAGAGAATAGATGGAACTGCAAAATTTCTTTAGCATGTACAGATGCGAAGGGTCATCACATTTCTTTCTGGTCTTATTTCCAGCTCCATGCACATTTTCTAACATCAGGCAATTTTCTAACATCAGGAAAGCCCAATATGAGCTTTCCTCATCCTCTTCATTTGGCAGCTCCTGGTTCTTTCTTTTATCTGTATGGAACAGCAACTCAAAGAACTCTATTCAACTTTTATTACTTGGTTGGCACCCAGGGCTAAGGGATTCCCTGGTGCCTCAGAGGGTAAAGCGTCTGCCTGCAATGCGGGAGACCTAGGTTCGATCCCTGGGTCAGGAAGATCCCCTGGAGAAGGAAATGGCAACCCACTCCAGTACTCTTGCCTGGAAAATCCCATGGACGGAGAAGCCTGGTGGGCTACAGTCCATGGGGTTGCAAAGAGTCAGACACGACTGAGCAACTTCACTTCACCCAGGACTATGGGTGGATTAATGAAAACGTTGCCAGCTAGAGGCTGTAAAGTTTATATAATGGCAAAGGATAAGGGGAACTCAGAGACTATTCCATAATGCAGAAGGTAACATAGCTTGCTCCCAGTTATAACTTCTCAGATTATCAAAGTTCTCTACTATGGGTGATACCAGGTGTCGGAAGTAAATGATTGCATTTGTATGAGAGACTCCCTGGCCTGTTCTCATAGGTATTTTAAACATTTTTTTTTAAGTTTAATGAAAGTGAAAGAGGAGAGTGAAAAAGTTGGCTAGCTCAACATTCAGAAAACTAATATCATGGCATCCGGTCCCATCACTTCATGGCAAATAGATGGGGAAACAGTGAGAGACTTTATTCTTTTGGGCTCCAAAAATCACTGCAGATTTTGACTGCAGCCATGAAATAAAAAGATGCTTACTCCTTGGAAGGAAAGTTATGAACAACCTAGACAGCATATTAAAAAGCAGAAACATTACCTTGTCAACAAAGGTCCATCTAGTCAAGGCTATGGTTTTTCCAGTAGTCATGTATGGATGTGAGAGTTGGACTATAAAGAAAGCTGAGCGCCAAAGAATTGATGCTTTTGAACTGTGGTGTTGGAGAAGACTCTTCAGAGTCCCTTGTACTGCAAAGGGATCCAACCAGTCCATCCTAAAGGAAATCAGTCCTGAATATTCATAGGAAGGTGTGATGTTGATGCTGAAACTCCAATACTTTGGCCACCTCATGTGAAGAGCTGATTCATTTGAAAAGACCCTGATGTTGGGAAAGATTGAAGGCAGGAGGAGAAGAGGACGACAGAGAATGAGATGGTTAGATGGCATCACCGACTCAATGGACATGAGTTTGGGTAAACTCCGGGAGTTGGTGATGGACAGGGTAGCTTGGCGTGCTGCAGTTCATGGGGTTGCAAAGAGTCGGACACGATTGAGTGACTGAACTGAACTGAACTGAACTGGTCTCAGTTTTCCTGCAAAGCAGAACAACAAATACATTCCTGAATATTTACTGTGAAATGGGTATTTCCCAAGCTTATCCCTCAGCTGGCCAACATTTCAAGCCTGTTTAGGACCCATTCCTCCAACCACCTTTTCTAATTACTTCAGTTCCTATCATCTCTCTCTCTCCTTTGAATTCTTGGTTATTCTCAACTAAACATTTGAATAATCCTGACTCACTAACTGATGCACACCTGTTCTTTTCCCACTGGATCGTATTTTGATAGCATGTATTGCTTATTATTTAGTTGGAAAGTTAACTTTCCTTTAAATGTATCATTTAAAATTGTTTACTGTATTCCCGAAATAGCATTATTATTACAAGGAATAAACTAGAAATTAATAATAAAATAGGATTAATTATTGACCACAGTTACATATTAATAATTGGAGCAAAAAATATATCAAATATTCAAATCTTTAATATTCCAAGTCAAAGTTCCAACTATTAGTCCTACGAGGTAAGATAACCAATTCACTCGTGATCAAAGATCTCTGTAAATTCTTACAATGTTTTTTTAGTATATTGCCAAGATATGTTAATTAAAATCTCCCGAACTGTAAGCTTGTGGACTAGAGACCAGCCACAATAAAGCTTCCCTCTTTGAAATTCTTTTTTCTTTCAGACCATATTGGGCTTAAGGTCTCCATGCTAAGTTACTGGCCTGTGTATCAGAGGTTTCTTTTATATATTTTACTTGAAGAATGTTATAATCAATCTTACCCATCAAATTAGTGAAAACTTTAAAAAAATTAATCTCTCAAGGATGTGGAGAGACAGGGGCCATCATATGTTTCCGAGAGTTAAAACCACACAACCTCTCTGAAAAGCAAGATGGCAACTATTTACACCTTGATGCCGAGTAATTCCATTTCTATCAATTTACTCAGCAAATGTCACTGAAGTAATTATGTACAAAGTCATTGAATCCAGTATTATTTACAATAAGCACAAAAATATTGAAACAACTGGGAAAATGTTAAATTATGTTTCTGGGGCTGTGGACCATGAGGCAGAAAAAAATGATTACACTACTAAGATATTTTAGACATGGAAAATGCTCAGGATACAAGTCTAAATTGAAAAAGGTAGTTTACAGATCTTTTTGTAAAATTATTGGTATTATTCATGAAAGACTGAGTGGCTGATTTTTGAGTGGTGCGATTATTAGTTATTTTCATTATTTATAGTTTTTATGTTTCCTACAGAGAGCTCTATTATTTATACAATGAAAAAGTTATTTTCAGAAAAATACTGTTTTGGCAGTACTTTGACATGTAATCAGGTTTCAAAGTCTCGATCATAACGCATTCGTTAAAAATCACAAGAGTGTCTCAAAATCATGAATTTTTATTTCTCCTTTTCTTTGTCTATTTTATTACAAATCTTTTCCAGCAATCTCAGTTTTATGTTTAAATTTGAGTATTTTGTGTATGCTTAGTCGCCTCCGACTCTGTGCAATCGCATGGACTGCAGCCCGCCAGGCTTCTCTGTCCACGGAATTTTCCAGGCAAGAATACAGGAATGGGTTGCCATTTCCCACTCCAGGGGATCTTCCTGACCCAGGGATAAAACTTCTACTCCTGTGTCTCCAGCATTGACAGGCGTAATTTTTTTTTCCCACCACTGAGCCACTTGGGAAGCCCTTTGTTACTTGTCAAATACAACTAGTTTCCTCGCTGAAGAAAACGTTACACTTTTTATTTTAATCTGAACATGGTCCTATACTGTGACATGTACTTAGTATTACTACGCCTAGGAGCTTTTTTCTGGTCAATTTTTTAATCTCAAAAGAGGTTGGCAAGACCACTTTGTAATCAATTACACGTGGAAACCACGGAGTAAGCTCCATGTGAGTTTAGGAGACGCTCGGAAACGCTAGAAAATATGCATATTGGGTTCACGTGATACCAGGATAGCCTGGATATCCTTTTCAGCATTCTGCCTTGGAAAGACATATTTGACCACAAAGGCGATGGCAGGAGTCATGGACTGCTGAGGTCAGAGCTGGCTTAAACAGAAAAGACCAATCAGGGAGATCAGAGAACAGACCGAGCAAGATAAATACAGCAAAGTAAGGAGAGTGGCTCAGTCAGTAAAGAGTCTGCCTGCAATGCGGGAGACCTGGGTTAGATCCCAGGGTTGGGAAGATCCCCTGGAGAAGGAAATGGCCACCCACTCCAGTACTCTTGCTTGGAAAATCCTATGGACGGAGGAGCCTGGTAGGCTACAGTCCATGGGGTCTCAAAGAGTCGGACAGGACTGACGTCACTTTCTTTTTCAAAGGTTCTTTCCCAGTATGCTGCTGCTGCTAAGTCGCTTCAGTCTTGTCCGATTCTGTGAAACCCCACGGACTGCAACCCACCAGGCTCCACCGTCCCTGGGATTCTCCAGGCAAGAATTCTGGAGTGGGTTGCCATTTCCTTCTCCAGAGCATGAAAGGGAAAAGTGAAAGTGAAGTCGCTCAGTCGTGTCCGACTCTTAGCGACCCCATGGACTGCAGCCTACCAGGCTCCTCCGTCCATGGGATTTTCCAGGCAAGCGTACTGGAGTGGGGTGCATTGCCTTCTCCGTTTCCCAGTATGGACTTATTTTAATCCTAGAGCCAGAATTCAGAGACCGCCTCATCACAGGGCGGAAGGGCGCGCGTGCGCCGCGGCGCGGACCGCCCCCCGGTGGGCGGGGTCTGTCCTTTTGCCTCTGGGCGTCCGCAGGCGCCAACCACGCCCGCCTCACCTGCGCATCACGTGTCCTTCGGCGCTCTTAGCGCACCTGAGGGCGGATCCCTGGCGTCTTGAGTCTTCGAAGTGAAAGGATCAGTGCCTACGGGCCAGTTAAGCAACGGCGGTGGCAGGTACGGGAGCGCGGCTCGGGTCAACCCGCCGGGGTGTCTAAACCCTTGGTTTCTCGGCGTCTGGTTCTAAGCGCGCTACCGAGACCGTCTGGGATCTTGATCAGAGCGCGACACTGCTGTGCGGCCTCCGCCCGGGAGCCAGGGGCGCCTCACGGCGTGAAGTGGAAGTCCCAGTTCCCTCAATCCCTTGCGCCGGTGTCCGCTGCCCAGAAGGCCGCGCTCCCCGCCGGCCGCGTTCCTGCTGCGGGTCGCTCGGTCCAGTGAGGCCCAGCTGGCTCTCGGAGGGGAGCAAAATCCTCGGTCCCCGAGTAGGCGTGGGGGAGTAGGTCGCTGGCTTTAGGTAGGAGGATTCTTGGCACATTTCGGGTTGGCTTTGCGAAAGACAGGGACGCGAGTGATCCCACTGGCGAGTTCATCCAGTTTGCCGGGAGATTGGCGCGCCGGCTGAGGTCTAAGTGGACTCCCACACCCCAAACCAAACAAACTTCAGCTGATTGCGTCCCTGCTCTTCAGATTCTGGGACCTTGAACTTCAGAGAGAGCTGAGTGGCAAAGGGTGAGGAAGCAAAAGTTTGGGGAATTATCTTTGTGCACTTGCCTAGTTGAGATTTGGGACTTCTCCAGAAGACCACCTGATTGGGTTCGTTTTCACTGCCAATACCAGGGGTTTTGATGGTTTGTTTGTTTTTTAGACTTCTTTGGAGTTTGTTTGAAAGAGAGGCCGACTTTTGACATCAGAAATGTTGGGAAAGGCTTGTTTCAACTATTTGTTAAGATTTCTGTAAATAATATTAGAATAAGAGATTAATTTTACAATTCAAGGTTACACCTGTCCCTCAGGGCTGATTATTACCTCGTTTTACATAATTTTTCCACTTTTTTTTTTAAGTGTTAGTACCTTTATTTTTATTAACAGTTCTCTGATTTTCGTATTATATTCATATATAATGTTGAAAGGCGGCTAGAACTCAACTAGATTTGGGGGAAAATGTTAATTCAACAAATATTTAACGATATTAGGTGCAAACACTTTTACATACTGTGGATACAGAAATGAGAAACAGCTTTGGTGCTTACGTTTTAGTAGGGGGAGACACATGAATAGTGTCAGCTGGTGGCAGTCGCTACACTGATGATTAAAATAGGGTGATGTGCTAGCCTATAGAGGGGCTACTTTAGATTAGGAAAGTCACTAAAAAAGGACACTGAAATTGAAATTTACATGAGAAATTATTGCCCAGAAGCAGAGCCATGAGAATTTAAGCATAGGAAAATCACTTTGTGAAGCTCTTAGATGTTACCATTTTGACTAGGGAAGCTGGAAAGAGGGGAGGGAGAAGAAAAGGGGAAGGAGTTGGGATCTGAGAAGTAGATAGGCAAGAGTCAGATCATACAGGGTTTGGTAAGTCTTGGTAAGGAGTTTGGATTTTATTCTAAATTTATAAATTTGGTCTTAGGTGTAGACCGGCTAAGTCCACTTTTTTTTGGGGGGGGGGGGGGGCACTCTTTTCTTTGGGTTTCCTTAATTTATTAGATTAATTCTTCACCTCAAATCTTTTATATCTTTTTATTCTTTGTCATACAAGATGACAAACCATGACATGATAGCTTTCAACACTGCCACTTAAATTGACAAGGAAACCTTTTGTTTGTTTTTATGAGTTAACTGTAATAGTTCTACATCTTAAAGGTGAGCAGTACTTTTGGCTCCATCCTATGGAAGGAGCAGCGAGAGTTTGTTAAAGTAGTGAAAAGTCTTTTTGAAATTAGTAAGTCTGGAATGAGGCAGTGTTGAGTAGCAGTTCATAAAGGGAAAGTCTTCAAAGGTGAAATAAATACAGTTTTGAATGTACAATGTCAAATCAGTTTGAAGTTACTTGACCAGGTTCTTTTTCAGGAGTTATTGATATGGCGCTTTATTGGAACTTTATTTATTTGGAGCTTATTTATAGGAACTTTATTGGTATGGCACTGGTGATTGTGTTTGTCATCAGCGATTATAGTCTTAACATGTTTTATTTCTCTCCAAATTATTCTTAGCCCAGGTATAATTTATTGTCTTTAAAAGATGTGAATATAGAAGCTTTTGTTGAGCAAGTTTTTGAATTGATTTTGGCTCTTCTATATTGACTTAAGTTGTATTTATTTGATTCCTAGGATGAAGTAACCTTTATCTAAAAACTGCAGGATATTTCCCAGTAAAGAACATGGTGAAACTAATTCACACGTTAGCAGATCATGATGATGATATCAACTGCTGTGCCTTCTCCTCTTCCCTCTTGGCTACTTGCTCCTTGGACAAAACAATTCACCTATACTCCCTGAGTGACTTTACTGAAGTACCATACTCTCCACTGAAGTTTCACACCTATGCTGTCCACTGCTGCTGTTTCTCCCCTTCAGGACATATTTTGGCTTCATGTTCAACAGATGGTACCACTGTCCTATGGGATACTCAAAACGGACAGATTTTGGCAGTGATGGAACAGCCCAGTGGTAGCCCTGTGAGAGTTTGCAGATTTTCCCCAGACTCCACTTGTTTGGTATCAGGGGCATCTGATGGAACTGTTGTTTTGTGGAATGTGCAGTCATACAAGTTACATAGGTAAGAATGTTTAAACCCTTTCCGTTTTTAATCCTATTACCAGGTTTACAAAAAATTTTTTTGATGACTTGAAGAAATAGATAATTCACACATCTCAAGGAAAAATACTTTGATCTGTCTCTTGAAGGTCATAAAACAGATATTTAATATGATTCTTGAAGTAGATTTGCTTGGCTCTGAGTGTTTTAAATTTCCAATTTTTCTTTTGTAAAATAAGGGTTAATCTTATTAGAACTTTATGGATTTTTTTTTTTTATAAGAGTTAGGCAAAAAAAAAAACCCACCACAGTCTTTTGAATAAAACAGTAATTTTGGCTTTTTGGTCACACATGGCTCAGGTGTGCTCAGTAATAAAGTAATTGTAGATGAATTTTACCTGTAGGTGAATCTTTCCTGACTGGGATTACTGACCAAGCCCAGAAGAGGGAACCTCGTGATTAGTGTGGTGTTGTGTGTTACCATTTCTTTAAAAACGTCACCTGAAAAACTGCTTTTGAATAAAAATACATCAATTAATTTACACTGGTAATGTTGCGTTGCAACTCCCTAGTATTAAAACCATGTATTTGTAAACTTATAGTATGCTTAAACATATATAATATTTTAACAAATTTAAAGTGTACAGTTCAGTGACATTAATCACATTAAAAACGGTAAACTTTTAAATGTCACCAATTAAAATAGCTTAATGTGCCTTCCCCCCTCCCTACCTCTCAGCAACACTCTGAGCACAGATGGTAGCTGGTAAACAGCTGTTGCTCATTTAGAGTTTTGGTCTTTGGGTTGAAGAAAGTATGTTTTAAGTGGCGTTAATAAACAGTTTAAAGTGAAAGCACAGAGAGAATGGAATGCCTTTAAGTTGTTTTGTGTGAATGAAATTTAACTGTCAGCCAAGGAATGGTTTTCAGTTAACCAATTGGTAAATTGTCTCCCTAACGTTATTTCTGTAATATATATAATTAATGATGTGAAAAGGATACACTGCAGTGATTTAAGCACTGGATAGGATACTGCATGGGTTGTTGGATTTTTAACAGGTTATTTTTCCTAACTGATAAAATAATGAATTATTGTTAGCCTAGGGTTTCCTAATCTTCCCTAGATAATTTTAAGTTGTTCACAGCATTTTCTTTACATAAAGAATTTATAACTGCAGGTGAGATGAAAGTCCTTACTGTTGTTTCTAGGTGATTTTAATACAAATGTTGGAAGTGTTTTTCACCCCCAATAACATGCTTTTCACTAAATAGTTGTATCTTTTAAAAAGTTTGGACTATAATTGGTATTGTTGGTTGTTGTTGCTATTTTTGTTAAACTTTGTATATTTTAATGAAAGAGTATGAAGATACATAGACTTTGATTTGGTTAGGATAATGTTTAAATTCCCTTACTTTTAGCAAGCTTATCTCAGTTTAGAGCATATAAAGGATAGTTTATTTCTGTAGGCATCTACTGCCCTTTCTCTCTAGTTCTAGCCATTTATCCTTTTCTTTTACTATATCAAGCTGCTATTAGAGACTGTAATTTAAAGTAAAAGATGCCCTAAAATGAAAATTCCCTTTTCGTTTGCTTTTATTTCAGATGTGCTAGTGTTAAGGATGGCTCCTTAGTGGCCTGTGCGTTTTCTCCTCCTGGAAACCTCTTTGTCACTGGCTCCTCATGTGGAGATTTAACAGTGTGGGATGATAAAATGAGGTGTCTGCACAGTGAAAAAGCACATGATCTTGGAATTACCTGCTGTGACTTTTCTTCACAACCAGTTCCTGGTTAGTTATTTTACTCTTGTAAGCACTAGTAATTCCTACTCGCAGTTTGTATGTGACTTTTTGTTCATTACTCATTTTCACTTCATCATTAGTAAAACAACAAGATCTTTTAATTTATTCCCTTCAAGGAGTCATCCTTCTGCTTTATGTTTTTGATCAAAATGAAATCACAAATATTTTTTGGGAAAACCAGATTCTTTCGGAAAATACATAGGGGCTAACACAACTTGATGCAGTAGATCTGGATTCCTTGAGTATGGTAATGTAGAGGCCTTAAACCTATTGGTTTCACTGTGATTTTTGAAATATGTATGTTTATTCAAATAGAAATGTGAAATATAAAAATTGGAAACAAGTGTCATTTTTCATTTACTATTTAATCTTTCAAAAGATAACTTTATAAAAGCATTTGTTAGTAGATTAGTTTTTAGAAAAAGAAGAGAACAACTCTTGACTGTAGACTCTTGGTTTTAAATAAATACAGTGAATTGGGAATTTGCCTTCTTTTATTTTCATCTTCTGTGTTAGGATGGACGTTCTACTTTTGGCTACTTCAATCTTAATTCCAGACCAGTGCTATCCTATAGTGATACAATGTGAGCTACATGTGTAAATTTTAAAGTTTCTAGTAGTAGATGAAATTAATTTCAGTAATGTATTTTACTTTACCCAATATACCTAAAATATTTCAAAATCCTAAAATTATTAATAAGATATTTTACTGTGTTTGGGTATGAAGTCTTTGAAGTCTGGTGTGCATATTATGTCACATCACAGTTTGTGCTAGCTGTGCTTCAACTGTTCAGTCATCGTATGTAGCAAGTTATTAGTACTACCTTGTGACAGCTCAGGCTTTGGTATTGCCCTATTTCAAAACCATCAGTGGCATGTTAAAATATGATTAAGGTAAAATAAAATACCAAGTTTCAAACACACAGCCTTTAAGTACCTTACATATTGTGTTTCCCTGCCTCATTACAAGTCACACTTGGCCTCATGCATTCACTTGCCACACCGGCCTCCTTTCATTTCTTGAATGTCTATAAGATGTTTCTGAGGGTTTTACATGTGGACCCTTTACCTGGTTCACTCTTAAAAAAAAATCACTTCAGAAGAGCTTCCCCTGCTCTTCACCTCATGTACTCAGTCTGAAGTATTTTGATATAGTCTTTTAGTTACATGCTTTATTTTTCTTTTATAGGACTTAGTGAAGTATCACAAGTTTTATTAAATAGTTATCTCTATGGATTATGTTTAATGCTGTTTTTCCTATGAGATTGTAAGCTCCATAGGGTAGGCCTGGATGTATTTTATTTACAGTGCCTGGAATGTAATAGGCTTTGAAAAGCAGACTTTTAAAAATTGGAATGTAGTTGCTTTACAATGTAGTGTTCATTTCTACTATACAGCAAAGTGAATCAGCTGTATACCCCTCTCTTTTGGAATTCCTTCTCATTTAGGTCATAGCTGAGCAATGAGTAGGGTTCATCAACTCATACTGTATGAGTTATCTGTTTTATCCTTAGCATCAGTAGTGTATATATGTCAATCCCAATCTCCCAATTCATCCCACCCTTCTCTTAACCCCGTTCCCTCCTTGGTGTCCATATGTTTCATTTCTGTGTGTGTCTCTTTCTGCTTTGCAAATAAGAATATCTATACAGTTGCACTCATCTCACATGCTAGTAAAGTAATGCTCAAAATTCTCCAAGCCAGGCTTCAGCAATACGTGAACCGTGAACTTCCAGATGTTCAAGCTGGTTTTAGAAAAGGCCGAGGAACCAGAGATCAAATTGCCAATATCGGCTGGATCATCAAAAAAGCAAGAGAGTTCCAGAAAAACATCTATTTCTGCTTTATTGACTATGCCAAAGCCTTTGACTGTGTGGATCACAGTAAACTGTGGAAAATTCTGAAAGAGATGGGAATACCAGACCATCTAACCTGTCTCTTGAGAAACCTGTATGCAGGTCAGGAAGCAACAGTTAGAACTGGACATGGAACAACCGACTGGTTCCAAATAGGAAAAGGAGTACGTCAAGGCTGTATTTGTCACCCTGCTTATTTAACTTATATGCAGAGTACATCATGAGGAACGCTGGGCTGGAAGAAACACAAGCTGGAATCAAGATTTCTGGGAGAAATATCAATAACCTCAGATAAGCGGATGACACCACCCTTATGGCAGAAAGTGAAGAGGAACTAAAGAGCCTCTTGATGAAGGTGAAAGAGGAGAGTGAAAAAGTTGGCTTAAAGCTCAACGTTCAGAAAGCTAAGATCATGGCATCTGGTCCCATCACTTCATGGGAAACAGATGGAGAAACAGTGGAAACAGTGTCAGACTTTATTTTTTTTTGCTCCAGAATCACTGCAGATGGTGATTGCAGCCATGAAATTAAAAGACGCTTACTCCTTGGAAGGAAGGTTATGGCCAACCTAGATAGCATATTTAAAAGCAGAGACATTACTTTGCCAACAAAAGTCCGTCTAGTCAAGGCTATGGTTTTTTCAGTGGTCATGTATGGATGTGAGAGTTGGACGGTGAAGAAGGCTGAGCGCCGAAGAATTGATGCTTTTGAACTGTGGTGTTGGAGAAGACTCTTGAGAGTCCCTTGGACTGCAAGGAGATCCAATCAATCCATCCTAAAAGAGATCAATCCCGGGTGTTCATTGGAAGGTCTGATGTTGAAGCTGAAACTCCAATACTTTGGCCACCTCATGCGAAGAGTTGACTCATTGGAAAAGACCCTAATGTTGGGTAGGATTGGGGGCAGGAGGGGAAGGGGACGACAGAGGATGAGATGGTTGGAAGGCATCACCGACTCGATGGACATGGGTTTGGGTGGACTCCGGGAGTTGGTGATGGACAGAGAGGCCTGGCGTGCTGCAGTTCATGGGGTCGCAAAGAGTCGGACACGACTGAGCGACTGAACTGAACTGATACCATTTTTCTAGACTCCACCTATTTGCATTAATATGATACTTGTTTTTCTGACTTCACTCTGTATGATAGTCTCTAAGTCCATCCACGTCTCTACAAATGATCCAGTTTCATTCCTTTTTTATGACTGAGTAATATTCCATTGCGTGCATGTGTGCGTGTGTGTGTGCACGCTTCATCTTCTTTATCCATCCTCTGTTGATGGGCATGGAGGTTGCTGCTGTGTCCTGCTATTGTTACTAGTGCTGCAGTGAGCATTGGGGTACATGTGTCTTTTTGAATTATAGCTTTCTCAGGGTCTATGCCCAGTAGTGGGATGGTCGAGTCATATGTTAGTTCTGTTTTTAGTTTTTTAAGGAATCTCCATACTGTTCTCCATAGTGGCTGTACAAATTTACATTCCTACCAACAATATAGGGGTGTTCCCTTTTCTGCACATCCTCTTTAGCATTTATTGTTTGTAGATTTTTTTAATGATGGCCATTCTGACTGGTGTGAGGTGGTACCTCATGGTACTTTTAACTTGCATATCTCTAATAATTAGTGATGTTGAGCATATTTCCAAGTCTTTATTGGCTAGCTGTATGTCTTCTTTGGATAACGTCTGTTTAGGTCTTCTGCCCATTTTTTGATTGGCTTGTGCTTTTGTTTTTGTTTAATTGAGCTACATGAGCTATTTGTATGTTTTGTTTTTTAAAACATTTATCTGGCCAAGCAGGGTCTTAGTCGCGGCCCACGGGAGCTTCGATCTCTGAGTTGTGCCAGGCGGGACCTGTTACTTGTGCCATGTGGAGTCTGGTCCCCTGACCAGGGATTAACCTGTGCTCCCTGCACTGAGGGCGTGGAGTCTTAGCCGCTGGACCACCAGGAAAGGCCCCTGTTTGTATATTTTCAGATGAATCCTTTATCAGTTGCTTCATTTGCAAGTATTTTCTCCCATTTTGAGGGCTGTCTTTTCATCTTATTTTATGGGTTCCTTTTGCTGTGCAAAAGACTTAAAGTTTAATTAGGTCCCATTTGTTAAGTTTTGTATTTATTTTCATTACTCTTAAGAGGTGGGTCAAAAATGATCCTGTTCTGCCTGTGTTTTCCTCTAAGAGTTTTATATTTTATAGTGTCTGGCCTTTAGGTCTTTAATCCATTTTGAGTTTATTTTTGCATATGGTGCTAGGAAATGTTCTAATTTCATTCTTTACATGTAGCTGTCCATTTCTTCCAGCACTACTTATTGAAGAGGCTGTCTTTTCTCCTTTGTATATTCTTGCCTTCTTTGTCATAAATTTAGGTGATTGAAATGCAGGCTGAGTAAGATTCCTTTTATTGATTTGTTGAAATTTCTTGTTTCTGTTTCCTTAACTTTTTAATATCATATGGCAGATTAACAGTTTTCTTTTCATGAATCCATTCTTCTACTGAACTCCCTACCTAATTTAATAGTGATGATTTATTTTTTAATATATTGTTTTATGAAGTTTTATTCTAAGAAGATCAGCTTGTAACAGGCAAGAACCGTTTCTTCAATTCTGTGACCCCTTCTCCAAAATCTTATAGGCATTCATTGAATCTTTGGATTATATCAACATCAGGAGATTTAGGTTTCCTTTTTGATTCTAAGTTATCTGAAAAGATTTTTCATTAAAATGCAGTTTTTGTAATACTATTAACATTAAGGACATCCTTCTTCTGTCTTCAGAGGGATTGCAGCTGATAGGTTCTGGAAAGGTTCACTACACTAGGCTGAAAATTCTCAGTGAGATTTTTAAAGTAAGTAAGTATATTACCCACATCCCTACTGTGCCTTTAGAGTATATTTCAAAGTATATTTCTCAATATAGTTCTGAAATGTCCCTTCCGTAGTTTCTTTGGTTTAACTTCTGTTAATAATAGATATTAACCTATGTATAAATTCCCTGAAACAGATTGACGTATGCTTTAAAGTGACTATTAGAGGAATTTGTGGAAACTACTATATTTTCTTAAAAGACAGAAGATGTAATTTTTAACTTATTATTGCTTAATTTGATATCTGTTAATATCTGTAAATACTTAATGACAAATTGAGTCTTCTGCCTTTGTGACATTTTGCTCAAATATGGAAAAATAATACTGTTTGTGTACTAGAGGTAAATATTCAGTTCTCTCCAGTTTTTAAGTGGTAGAGTTTGGGTTAGATTATTATTACAGTTTAAATATTTTTCCTGAAGAAAAGTCCATTTTTACATATTTAGATCTTGAGCACAGGCATATTTTAAACTTTATAATTTCACATTATCCTAGCTGAATTCTCACTATTGAAAGACACTTCAGCATCAGCATCAAAGGATTTTATTTTGTCTAGAAACAATGGGGAAAGTTTTCTTAATTGGGTCTAGCACATAAATATTTTACTCAGTGATTTTGGGGTACTTTTTTTTTTGCCTTAAAAACATTAATGATGTAGAGAATTACTTATATCCATCAAGATCTCTGAGAAAGAATGCCCTTTGGCTGAACCTGTGCTACAAAAACAAAAATGCTATTGAAATGTGGAAAACTCTCTTACAGTTAGAAAAACTTTCGGTGAAAAAGGAATTTTAATTTGTTGTATCTTAAAGTATATGTGCTTCCAACAAAACAGGGAGTCCATAGGTAAAGTTTAGTTTACATACCTAGGTGTATAAACTAAATACCACATAGTAAATATTTGTGAAACGAGAGTGCAATCTTAAGATAGGTATTCAGGTTTCTTAATTGAGTTTTACTGTATATGAGTGTTAAAACTTCCTTTGACTTGTAATATTAGGTGGAATTCATATAAAATTGAGTTGGTGAACTGGATGACCAGGGAAGTCCCAAATCTGATCTATTTGCCTTTCCCCAGTTCCTGTCCTTGGAGCCCCTTATCTTCCCTGACTGATTATAAACTCATATTTCCTCTGCTAGAGGCATGGTCTTTGGGCCCTTCTTCAGCAAGTGTCTGCTCTCCAGGGGACTGTAACTAGGGCAAGGCGCTCACTGCAAAAGAAGCCAATTTCAACTATTCAACCTTTGCTCAGGTCAAAATCACCAGCTACCAATTAGACCAGTGCCTGGAACATAGTGGCCCTCAAGATATATGTTTAATGTATCAGTGAAGGGCGTAGGGGACCACATGCCACATAGATAAGATTGTCAGTTTCACCCTTTTTCTGCTGTGTGACCTCAGGTACATGGCTTTTCCTCTCTGGGCCTTAGGTCTCAACTATGACCTTGGGATGATCATGCTTGCTGCCTTGTAGAACTAAATGTAAAGAGTTAGAGGTCATATCTGTCAAATGCTTAACAGAAATACGCAAACAGGTGCTTAATAAACTGTTGATAGTATTGTTGATGCTTTTGAACTGTGGTGTTGGAGAAGACTCTTGAGAGTCCCTTGGACCTCAGGGAGATCCAACCAGTCCATCCTAAAGGAGATCAATCCTGGGTGTTCATTGGAAGGACTGATGTTGAAGCTGAAACTCCAATACTTTGGCCACCTCATGTGAAGAGTTGACTCATTGGAAAAGACCCTAATGCTGGGTAGGATTGGGGGCAGGAGGAGAAGGGGACGACAGGATGAGATGGTTGGATGGCATCACTGACTCGATGGACATGGGTTTGGGTAGACGCCGGGAGTTGGTGATGGACAGAGAGGCCTGGTGTGCTGCAATTCATGGGGTCGCAAATAGTCGGACACGACTGAGCAACTGAACTGAGTATTGTTGAAAAATTTAAGTAGGTGATATCAATATTTACATCACCCACAAGTATTTAGGAACTTATCTAGTGGGTAGATAGTGATACTCTGTCTAGGATAACAACTAGTGGGGTTTTTTTTTTGGTAACACCAAATTTAACTGATTACTTTGCCTAAGTTGTGTAATTGTTGTTTTTGTTTACTCCCTAAAGTGTGTCCAATGTCCAACTCTTGTGACCTCCTGAACTGTACCCTGCCAGGCTTCTCTGTTCATGGGATTTCCTAGGCAAGAATACTGGAGTGGGTTGCTATTTCCTTTTCCAGGGGTTCTTCCCAACCCAGGGATTGAAGCCACCTCTCCTGCATTGTAGGTAGATTCTTTACCACTGAACTTGATTCTTTTCCATTGGAAGGACCTACTTGTGTAATCAGTTCAGTTCAGTTGCTAAGTCATATCCGACTCTGTGACCCAATGGACTGCAGCACGCCAGGCTTCCCTGTCCATCACCAACTCCTGTAGCTTGCTCAAACTCATGTCCATCGAGTCGGTGATGCCATCCAGCCATCTCATCCTCTGTCGTTCCCTTCTCCTGCTTTCAGTCTTTCCCAGGATCAGGTTCTTTTCCAATGAGTCGGCTCTTCGCATCAGGTGGCCATAGTATTGGAGCTTCAGCTTCAACATCGGTCCTTCCAATGAACACCCAGGACTGATCTCCTTTAGGGTGGACTGGTTGGATCTCCTTGCAGTCCAAGGGACTCTCAAGAGTCTTCTCCAACACCACAGTTCAAAAGCATCAATTCTTCGGCGCTCAGCCTTCTTCACCGTCCAACTCTCACATCCATACATGACCACTGCAAAAACCATAGCCTTGACTAGACGGACCTTTGTTTACAAAGTAATGTCTCTGCTTTTAAATATGCTGTCTAGGTTGGTCATAACTTTCCTTCCAAGGAGTAAGCGTCTTTAATCTCATGGCTGCAGTCACCATCTGCAGTGATTCTGGAGCCCCCCAAAATAAAGTCAGCCACTGTTTCCACTGTTTCCCCATCTATTTGCCATGAAGTGATGGGACCAGATGCCATGATCTTAGTTTTCTGAATGTTCAGTTTAAGCCAACTTTCCCACTCTCTTTCACTTTCATCAGAGGGCTCTTTAGTTCTTCACTTTTTCCCATAAGGGTGGTGTCATCTGCATATCTGAGGGTATTGATATTTCTCCCGGCAATCTTGATTCCAGCTTGTGCTTCATCCAGTCCAGTGTTTCTCATAATGTACTCTGCATTTAAGTTAAGCAGGGTGATAATGTACAGCCTTGACGTACTCCTTTTCCTATTTGGAACCAGTCTGTTGTTCCATGTCCAGTTCTAACTGTTGCTTCCTGACCTTCATACAGGTTTCTCAAGAGACAGGTCAGATGGTCTGGTATTCCCATCTCTTTCAGAATTTTCCACAGTTTATTGTGATCCACACAGTCAAAGGCTTTGGCATAGTCAATAAAGCAGAAATAGATGTTTTTCTGGAACTCTTTTGCTTTTTCGATGATCCAGCAGATGTTGGGAATTTGATCTCTGGTTCCTCGGCCTTTTCTAAAACCAGCTTGAACATCTGGAAGTTCACGGTTCACGTATTGCTGAAGCCTGGCTTGGAGAATTTTGAGTATTACTTTACTGGCACGTGAGATGAGGGCAATTGTACGGTAGTTTGAGCATTCTTTGCCATTGCCGTTCTTTGGGATTGGAATGAAAACTGACTTTTCCAGTCCTGTGGCCACTGCTGAGTTTTCCAAATTTGCTGACATATTGAGTGCAGCACTTTTACAGCAGCATCTTTTAGAATCTGAAATAGCTCAACTGGAATTCCATCACTTCCAGTAGCTTTGTTAATATCTTTAGTGGAAGGTAAAGAAAGAGATGTTTTGGTGTCAGAACTTCAGGGGCTACAGTCATAATCTTTTGAAGAACCTTGTTTAAAAGAAATTCTTTGACATTTTAGTTTATGGTATAAATTAATTAATATATTTAATATTGCTTGTGAATATGGTTAAATGAATATATTAACAGATCTCAGTATAAAGTTGAAAATTTTTGGTTTAAATGTTTTATCAATTCTTGTACATTTATTTTAACAAATTTACATTTTTAGGTGGAGAACAAGGTCTTCAGTTCTTTCAGTTGGCATCGTGTGGTCAAGATTGCCAGATCAAAATTTGGGTTATTTCTTTTATCCATATCTTAGGTATGTATTCACCTAGTAGTTCTCTAGACTGATTTTTTTGTGATGCAGGTAAAGTTTCTGTTTTAATTAATCTTTTAACTTAAGGTACCCTAGATATCAAAATGGGATTATAAAAATATATTTTAAGACCTTTTAATTAAAGTAATACATACACATGATTTAGAAATTGTATGCACACTACTGATAATGACCTTGTCACTACCACTACACACATTTCCTGCTTAACCAGAAGAAATTCCACTTTGTACTTGTTCTGTTTTTAATTCTTTTGGTGGTTTTTTTTTTTTGATGTTTTTCCATGTCCATAAATATTTTTTATACTACATTTTCAATTTACGCAGTGTAGTTAGTTTTTGGAACTTGTGTGGGTGTTTCCACCATGCACTGTACCTTTTTTTTTTAATTGAAGGTATTACTTTACAGACTTGTTGTTTTCTGTCAAACATCAACATGAATTGCATTGTACTTTTATTTCAGGTGATTCTTCCATCAGAATGCTCATATCTTTCATTTTTGGTAGTTCTTTATGCTAATTTGGTATTTATGCTAATTCTTCAATTTCTTCTCCACTTCTCTTTTTATATTCTCGTTAGTTGAGTGGTGGGCTCCTGACTTTATTTCCTATGTCTCCCCGCCCCTAACATTTATCTCTGTCTTTTTCCTATCATAGGAGAAAATTCCTTAGCTTTATCTTTTAACCTTTTTTGAAAAATTTAATCCCATCAATAATATTTTCAGTTTCCAACAACTTACCTTTTTTGTTTCTTTTCCTTAGTGTCTTCCATTTACTTTACAAATGCAGAATCCTCTCTAAATTCTCAGGATACCAATTAGAGGCTTTTTGTTTTGATTTTAATTTCTCTTTTGTTTCCTGATCAACTTTGTTTTCTCTTGGGCCCTTTTTTGTTTACCCTTCTCTCTTTCATGTGGTTACCTTCTTCAACTGCTTGATGTTCCTTAGTATTCCAGCTACTTTCAAGAACTAAACAATAAGAAATTTAGAGCCTCTGTGCACATGGTCATGTTCTGTAATTGCTGGTTTCCCTTTAGGTTAAAGAGGTGGACTGTTGGCCCTTATTGGCAAAGGGTTGGGGGATTGGAGGATGTGGGTGTCTGTGTTGCCCTGGAGGTACCAGGGAGCTCCCCAGTCATTGTTTTCCTTCTTCCTGGGGAGAGCCATCTGGCTTTCATGCAGTATACTATGGGTGGGGTGGTCAGAGAGGGATGGGAGATAGTTAATTTTTCATAAACAGACCTTCAGTAAATTTTTTCTGTTTTCATGTCTGTATCATTCTGACTTTCCTTTTCCTTGACTGTTAATAAGTCCTAAGTCTTTTGGGGTTTTCTGTAAATAATTGTAAGCCTTTTGGGGTTTTCTAGAGAAAGCCAGCTTTCTTCTTGACTATAGCCCTCTCATTTTGCACTCTAAGGTGTTACTTCTCTATACTTCCTCATTGATTAATTTGCATCTGCCTTCCCAAAATTGGTTTCGGCTTCTCATTTCCTGATAACATTTCCCCCCCTTCTTTTCTTCATTGATGCAAGTTTATGTTTTTATTAATTCCTTCATTATCTTTTTATGGGAACTCTGAAATTATATGATCAATTGACCATCTTGCTTCAGATGCCTAAAAATATTGTCACCTAATAAAGTGAAAGTGAAGTTGCTCAGTCGTGTCCGACTCTTTGCGACCCCATGGATTCTACCTACCAGGTTCCTCCATCTGGGGGATTTTCCAGGCAAGAATACTGGAGTGGGTTGCCATTTCCTTCCCCAGGAGATCTTCCCGACCCAGGGATTGAACCCGGGTCTCCTGCATTGTTGGCAGACGCTTTACCATCTGAGCCACCAGGGAAGCTCGTCACCTAATAAGTGGCAGCTAAATCATGCATTGTATTTCATTGTTTATAAAGTCACTGTCAGAGATCAAGTTGAACACTAGTTAAAGTGGTGGGACAGATTTTAATCAGTAATGTACTATTGCAGTAGGGAGAAAAGTCCAGCATGAACTGAACTCAACTTCAGTTTATACAGAGGTGACTGTATTTTAAAGAGGGAATAAAGAGCAGGTAAATGGGACCTGTGTAGCATCTAGCAAATGACAAAATTACAAAAAGCAGGAATCTGGGAATTGGTCCATGTGAACCTCGTCTGGATTTGCTGATGGGCGCTTATGGAAGTTAGGCTCCTCCCCTCTCACAGAAGCAGGGAGACAGAAGCTTTATCTTCCAGGATTGGCTGGAATAAACAGTAAATTCTTTTGGCAGCCTTGAATTTTCCTAGTCCCCAACTTTAAGGGGACTAGGATCATGCTAGGAATGCAACCTTAAACTGTTAGAGACCATGTTAGTTTAAGTCTTTGTTGGCCCAGGTCAGGGCCTGATCCAGGAGGCCACTCAGAAGAGCCTGGGTAGTTTGGTCGAGAGAAGCTTTGTCATTTTGCTTGCGTATAGAGAAGGGTCTGATACCAGGAAATACATTTCTTTTTGTGGAAATTAGTTACTTTATTGCCTATTAGGTTATATGCAGTAATTCTTTTAATGTTTTCAGTGACAGCTGCTAAGAAGAGTTCTGTTATTTCTCTGGTCTATCCTACCTCTTTTATTATCAAAGTAAAAATTCTCTATAAAGAACCATAAATACAGTCATGTATGTGGATGTTCTCAGTACAGCCTATCTTTAGTAATTGTTCAGAAGTAAAGCTTTTCCTACATTGTCTGGAAAATGTTTTTACACTGACTATAAAAAACATAACAGTTTATAAACGTGCAGTTAGAGCCTTTTAATAAAGCATTTAACATTATTTGCACCTAATCTTAGTTGCTTATTTGTAGGGAGGAGTAGATAAGACAAATGGGTCTTATTCTTGAGAATGTGACCAATTCGTAGGATCTTATTGCAAATTTATTTTATTAAATCTTCAGTTGTTTTACAGTTTGTTAGCATTTTTGCTTTTTTGATTGATTGTGTCTTCACTAATCTGTATGTGCCTAATTATTGATCAGTGCCTTGAATGCCTACATCTGTTCTCCTGTGTAAAAACATACTCTACTATTTTGAATAGAAATAAAATATATATTTAATAATAAGGTGAGATAAACATTTTTTGTTGATGCTTTTACCTCCACTGTGACATTTTTGTTTAGTTAAATGCTGTCTATCCAAGAGCCATTAACACTTCAAAGTTCTTATTAGGTCTGAGAAAATTACAGGTTTCACTTAATTCCTTGTATCCCCAGATCAACTTCTTAGTGATTATTTTTCTATATTGTTACAAAAATACATTGAATTCCCTTGGCTTATCTTTGAAAGAGTTGTGATATTCCTTTTCAGTAATTATAGAAAGCATAAAAAGCATTTTTACTGCTACCATACTTTGTTGGGGTTTTATAGGATATATTGGAGTTTTAAGATATATAATACTATCTTTAATTTATGAAGTCAGACGGTATCTTAATCCAGATATTTAAAACTGCAGGCTTTTGATTTCTTTTTAGGCATTTGGACAATTGATGTGTGGTGTGTGTGTGTTTAAGATACCAAGATTGAAGTATCGTTTAAAATTTTGATTTGTTTAAAATTTTATATACTTTATAGAGTTTAGAATTTTTTAATTTAAAAATAATTTGATTTTAATCACCTCTGTCTAGTGTTTGCTGACCCCACCATTTTCTTTACCTGTTACTGAACTTTTGAAACCACTTAATCACAGTGCATTCTGATACTTGAGTTGTGTGAGGATTTTTTTTCCCCCATCTTTGTGTCCTTTAAGCATTCCAAGATTTTATTGAACAAAGAAAATAGTTTTTACTTAAAAATAAATTCTAAGCACAATCAGCTTGCTAATTTTTCTCACCTTGTTATTTGCAGGTTTTGAATTAAAATATAAAAGTACACTGACTGGACACTGTGCTCCTGTTCTGGCTTGTGCTTTTTCTCATGATGGAAAGATGCTAGTTTCAGGGTAAGGTGTTTAATTCCCTTAAACCATTTAGGTATGAAATACAATAGACTTACAGAAAAGTACATAAAACTTAAGAGAACAGCTTGATAAATCACTGTACTGCAATTTTGCAGCTGCTTACTCAGGTCAAGGAATAGAACATCGCTGGTTTCCCTCGAATTCCTCTTGTTCCAAGTCTGCTTTCTGGTGACAGTGCCTTAGATCATGTGCAGCATTGCCTTTTCCTTTTAAATTGATCTAAAACCAATCACACAATATGAATTATTTTGTGTCTGGCTTCCTTTACTCAATATTATGTTTGTTTTCCAAGTGGTTGAGTGAATCTGATGTGTATGGTATGTGAAGTGGTTGTGCTCAGTTGCTTCAGTCATGTCTGACTTTGTGATCCTGTGGACAGCAGCCTGCCAGGCTCCTCTGTCCATGGGATTCTCCAGGTAAGAACACTGGAGTGGGTTGCCGTTTCCTCCTCCAGTGGTATGTGATAGGAATCCAATTTCATTTCTTTCCATATGGGTATCCAGTTGTCCCAGTACAAAGTGAAAAGATAATCTTTTCTTCACCATTTTAATATGCCACCTTGTCAGAAACCAGTGATCATATATGTGTGGGTCTTCTTCGCAGCCTATTATTCTGTTCTGTTTGTCCTTGCTCTAATATCATTCTGTATTTCTGAGGCTTTATAACTCGGCTTTTCCTGACATTTGACACTTTCATGTGAGCTTTAGAGTTAGCTTGTCATACTGTCTCTCCAGTTCCTTCCTCTACACAAAAAAAACCTGTTTGGAGTTTGACTGGAATTGTATTGAGTCTGATAAATTTGGGGAGAATTGATGTCTTTTATGGTATTGAGTCTCCAACCCATGAATGTGGCATATTTTTTCACTTACTTGTCTTTTGATTTCTCTCAATAATATCTCTCAATAGAAGATAATGTATTTGTCGTCCTCTATAGAGATCCTCCTCATCTTTTGTTAAATTTATTCCAAGCTCTTTTTTGTTGCTGTTATAAAAGATGTGGCTAATATAGGGAAATACATATGGAAAGACAATTGAGTTTTCTGTGAAGATTCTAATTTTGAATTTTTTATATCTAAAATCATATACTATGTTAATGATGTTTTTTGTCTCTTCCTTTTTGATTTTGCCTTCCCTTGTGGCTCAGCTGGTAAAGAATCTACCTGCAATGCAGGAGACCTGGGTTTGATCCCTGGGCTAGGAAGATCCCCTAGAGAAGGGAAAGGCTACCCACTCCAGTTCTCTGGCCTAGAGAATTTCATGGACTGTATAGTCCATGGGATTGCAAAGAATCAGATGTGACTGAACGACTTTGACTTCACTTCACTTTGCTGAACTGGCTAAAACTGCCAGAATAATGAAAATGGTGATATAGCCAACCTTGTCTGACTTGTTTTGCAGAGGGAAAGCTTTCATTAAGTGTGATCACTGTAGGTTTTAGGAGATAAGCTTTATTAGCTTTTCTGTTTCTTCTAGTTTGTAAGATTTTTTTTTTGATTAATAGGTATTACAGTTCATCAGATGATTTTTCATGCATCTTTTGAGATCATACGATTTTTCTTCTTTATCCTATTAGTGTTATAAATTATGTTGATTTTTATAAATCTAGTTTATACATGTTAAACCAGTCTTGCTTTGTTGGAATAACAACTTAGGACATACTGTTTATGTTTATTGCTATAGAGAAGTCAGTTTTATTCTAACTGTAGCTTTTTGGATGTAATTCATTTTTTTTTTTCACTGGCTGCTCACACATTTTATATTGTAGTTTTCTGCACATTTACTTTGTATCTAGATTTGGGTTTCTTTTTGCTTAGTTTGCTTAGAATTTAATGAACTTCTTAAATTTGTAGACTATTTTATCACTTTGGGGAGAAATTCTTATTATCTCTTCCAATATTGCCTCTGTCCTTTTCTTTCTCTCTAATTCTGGGACTCTAAATGCACATATATAACCTTCTCACTGTAAATTTGTCTCTTGTTCTCTCTCCTGTATTTTTTATTCTTGAGCTTTGTTCTGAATGGTTTCATTTTTATTGATTGACTCCTTAGTTTTATCTAATGTGCTATTAAAGTGGTCCATTGAAGAATTCTTGATTTTTGGTTATTTTTTGATTCTAGAATTTTTATTTGGTTATTTTTCAGGTATGCTATGTCAGTTATGATTTCTAGGTCTCTGCTGAAAATTCTCATCTTGGCTTTTATTTTTCAAAGCTTTAAATTGTGAAGCTGTTGGTTTAGTACACAGTATAGCATTATTCAGATCTTTCCAGTCTGATCCCACAGGCCATAGCTTTCAAACCCTCATTCATGGCTCTTTGCAGCAGTTTTGGCTCCAGCCAAGATATTTAAGCTTCTAACCTGTACGTGAAGTGTTCTGGACCAAGCCTGATAGTTCTTTCCTCCATATGTTCCAATCCTTGACAAATAATCAGCCACCTAATTAGCTACATTGCCATTAATTTACATGTGAAAAACTCTTGAAAATATTGATAGTTCATCATCAAAAAGTATTTTTAAAAATTCTCCTTTAGCCTAGGATTGAAATTACTGCAAAGTTGGATTTCCTCTTACTGCTTTGGAAGATACATTATGCATTCTGTCTTAAGAAGTTAATAACAAATTGGTTATGTATGAAATTAAAGTGTTTATGGCTTACTTATATGCCCAGTTCTCTGCCAGTTGCAATAGAGCATATAAAAGGAAGTATAAGACAATGTTTGTGCTTTTGAAGTTGTTTTACTTCTCTATTCTGATAGTTGATATTCATAGTGATAGCAAGATCCTAATGTGCCCTTACCCTCTTGAATTACAGAAGTGTCAAGGGATGCTCAATAATGTTTCTGTGTTAAGTTCATCTTATAGCATTCCTATTTCTTATTAACTTGTGTACATATATGAATCCTTAAAAAATTTGTTTTTAATTTTTGGCTGTGCTTCATTGCTGCGTGTAGGCTTTATCTAATTTTGGCGAGTGGGAGCTACTGTCTAGTTACGGTGCACGGGGCTTCTCATAGCAGTGGCTTCTCTTGTTTCAAAACACAGTCTCTAGGATGTGAGGGCTTCAGTAGTTGCAGCAAACAGGCTTAGTTGCTCCACAGCATGTGGGATCTTTCCGATCCAGGGATCAAACCGGTGTCCCCTGCTTTACAAGGTGAATTCCTAACCACTGGATCACCTGCGAAGCCCTATATATGTGAATTTTAATTAACCCATTATATCAACTAGAATAATGTACCTTTCCCAAGTCATTCTGGATAAGTGGAGTTTTATATTATTAAGTGCTTTTGGAATGTGATGCTGTTCTAGGCCACATTCAAATATTCTTCTGGATGTTTTTAGTTTAGTTTATTTGGATAAATATATAAGCAGGCAAATGGGTTGGAAATGTAAATTAGTGAAGTATAAACATTTAGTTTTTAGGATAATTGAGAGATGCTTAAATCATACTTGATTAATGGATAGATAACCAGTTAGCTGGTCAATGATAGAGAGATTCCTTTTGTGACTGGAACTATTTGGTAAGATAGAATGGATACATATGATAAAGAGGGAGTCAGTAGGAAAAAGCGATTCAGGTAAAAATACATGTGAATATAAGTGACTAGACAAGAAAAAAACTAGTGAACAGAATAGGATTGTAGGACAGAAAGTGTACTAAGGAAGTTGTATAGGGTATAGATTTGGGATGACCATGAAAAAGCAATATAGAATTTGTATATACAGATATTAGAGAATTGGGAAACAGAAAAGACTTTGCAAAAGGCAGGAAATTTTTGAGTAGATGAAAATGTATGATAAAGAGGAGTAAGGGAAAATGAGGCTAGAAAAATAGGTTGTAGATATGATAGTGAAAGTCTCTCAGTCGTGTCTGACTCTTTGCAACCCCATGGACTATACAGTCCATGGAATTCTTCAGGCCAGAATACTGGTGTGGGTAGCCTTTCCCTTCTCCAGGGGATCTTCCCAATCCAGGGATTGAACCCAGGTCTCCCTCATTGCAGGCAGATTCTTTACCAGCTCAGTCACCAGGGAAGAGATGATAGAGGATATCATTATAATTTCATGTAGTAGATTTAGGAGAACTATTGAAACTTTTAAAGCATGTCTAACACACGTTTCTTGGCTGTGGAAAATGGGTGAAGTAAAGACATTGAATCATCGTTTAGGACAGTAGTTCTCATTGCTTTTTGGTCTTAGGATTCCTTGACACTCCTAAGTTATTGAGGACTCCTTCAAAGAGCTTTTGCTCAACATGTAAGGGTTACATATATTGCTATTTACAGACAATAAAGCTAAGGAGATTCTAAAACATTTTTAATTTATTTAAAAACAACAATAATAAACTCATTGCATATTAACAGATCATTTTCCTTAGGAGAAATAAAACCAAACATAGAAAAGTGGCATTCTTTTACATTTACGAATATCTCTTCGATATCGGATTAGTGGAAAGTACATAGATTCTCATATCTGTTTCACACATTTCATTAGCTCTCAGGGCTATGATGGAATTATATGTCATCAAGCAAAATATGTAGGAACTTTTTCTCTCCATCTTCCTCCACATCTCTCTTCTGTTAATTTTCCTCTAGCCCCTTAGCAGAATTTGTATTTTGTTTCCTGCTTACTTCTCTTGATCCAGCCAGATAAAATTAATATTTTATGAATTAGCTTCTATTCCAGCAGGAAGAGACTGTCTTTGTAATCCAAATAGAGGCTGCCTCTTTCCAAAAATTCTCTGTTCTAGTAGTTAGGATTCTTTGGAAATCAGTTTGAGAATGGCCATCATTGTTGAAAGTTGAGTTCAAAAATAACACCCTTTTTTCTTCTTGAGTTGAAAACTAATAAGAGAGAAATACTGGGTAGACACACTTTCTGGTGGCTTCCCTGGTGGCTCAGATGGTGAAGTGTCTGCCTGCAGTGCAGGAGACCCGGGTTCAATCCCTGGGTTGGAAAGATCCCCTGGAGAAGGAAATGGCAATCCACTCCAGTTCCCTTGCCTGGAAAATCCCATGGACCAAGGAGCCTAGTAGGCTACAGTCCATGGGGTCGCAAAGAGTTGGACACGATTGAGTGACTTCACTTTCACTTTTTCTTCTTGAGTTGAAAACTAGTAAGAAACACTGGGTAGACACACAAGGTAACAGGACTAGTAACTGCAGTCAACTTGCTTACTTGCTCTTGGGTGGCATGTACCACCTCAGACTTGCCCTGCAAGGGCAAATCGGAAAAAAAGAAAATCCAGGAGAGGCTGAGCCCCATGGCCCAGTGTCTTCCCCAGACTTTACAGTCACATGTCGTTCCTTTTCTGCTAAGCAAAGAAGGGAGAATACAGACCAGGAATCTTATTCCTGAAAGAGTGGCAAGTAAATGTTCCCCTCTTCTCAGCAAGATGCTTATTTATGTTTTTTTCTTTTATACATGTAGACAACAGAGCTTTATTGTTATAAATTAGTAGCAGCTTAACAACCACCCTCTCTCACTCAGCAATGACTATGGTGAGAAGGCTTAAGGTCACCTTTCCAAAACTCAAATTGTCATTTATTTCTCTGTACTCTCTACAACATTGTTAACAAAACTGTTGAACAAGTTAGTTAGCTAGACAGAGTCCATGTTAGAGTTTGTTTATCATGAGGGTTATCAGATATTACATGACTTGAAAAGCAGATGTCTTATGAAAACTGTAGTGAAATCTGAATAACCATGCCATCTATTTTATAAGTTTTTAGGCTAAAACTGTCAAGGTGTGTACTCAATATGGATCAATTTTAATTTTAATACATTCATAGGAGATGATCTAGGAAGTGTAAAATCCAGAAACATGGGTACTGAGTTTTAATCCCAGTCCTGCCATGTACTAGCAGTGCAACCTTGAACAAGTTTAATTCCATATCTTCTCTCAGCTTTGTTTTTCTAAATTATAAAATGGGGAAAATCAGAATACTTTCCTCTTAAGATTGTTATGAAGCTTAACTAAGAAAATGGAGGCAAAGCATTTATTACTTATGTTTGGGGCATAATAATTGCTCAGTCTAGGGATATTAAATATATGTTCCAATGATATTGTTGTTGTTCAGTCTCTAAGTCATGTCTGACTCTTTGTGACCCCATGGAATGCAGCTCGCCAGGCTTCCCTGTCCTTCACTATCTCCTGGAGCTTGCTCAAATTCATGTCCATTGTGTCAGTGATGCCATCCAACCATCTCATCCTCTGTTGCCCCCTTCTCCTCCTGCCTTTAGTCTTTCCCAGCATCAAGGACTTATCCAGCAAGTTGGCTCTTCACATCAGGTGGCCACAGTGTTGGAGCTTCAGCTTCGGTATCAGTCCTTCCAATGATCAAGGTTGATCTCCTTTCTGTCCAAGGGACTCTCAAGAGTCTTCTCCAGCACCACAGTTTGAAAGCATCAATTCTTTGGTGCTCAGCCTTCTTTATTGTCCAACTGTTAAATCTGTACATGACTACTGGAAAAACCATAGCTTTGACTGTATGGAACTTTGTTGGCCAAGTGATGTCTCTGTTTTTTTAATATGCTGTCTAGTTTGTCATAACTTTCCTTCCAAGGTGCAAGCATCTTTTAATTTCATGGCTGCAGTCACTGTTTGCAGTGACATTGGAGCCCAAGAAAATAAAATCTGTCACTATTTCCATTTGTTTCCCCATCTATTTGCCATGGAATGATGGGACTGGATGCCATGACTTTATAGTTTTTTGAATGTTGAGTTTTAAGCCAACTCTTTCACTTTCATCAAGAGGCTGTTTAGTTTCTCTTTGCTTTTTGCCATTAGAGTGGTATTATTTGCATATCTGAGGTTTTTGATATTTCTCCCTGCAATCTTGATCCCAGGATGTGATTTATCCAGGCTGTCATTTTGCATGATGCACTCTGCATGTAAGTTAAATAAGCAGGCTGACAATATACATCCTCTTTTCCCAATTATTTTTATGTATTACTTTTTGTAATCCAGAGTATTGGGCATGTGTATAACACATAACATTAGTTTACCCCCTGATTTTCTGACTTATGTTTTTTCTGGGTTAAGTTTTAGCTGTTGATCTATATTGAGGAGCATTATGAAACAGCTGTTTGAAACCTAACCATGTTCATTCAGGATGAGTTTTTTGGGATTATGTTTCATGGAATCATCTCTGTAAAGACCTTGAGGGAAATAATTCCTATAGATGTCAGTCTAAACAACTGATGTCCCTCTCCCAAGCATTGGGTTTGTGTTTCTATCTTAAATTGTGTAACAGATGGTGTTTCCTTTTTTGAATTGCTATTGAAGAAGCTCAGAAACAGATTTGCAGCCCTCTAATAACAAAGTGGACTCTATGTTGTGACATATATTTTGAATACTAACCTTTTTTTTAAATATGTATATTTTATTGAAGTATAGTTGACTTACAATGTTTCAGGTTCACAGCAAGGTGATTCAGTTATACAAAACACATATATTAGTTTTGAAATTATTTTCCATCATAGATTACTACAAGATATTGACTATAGTTCCCTATACTATACAGTAAATTTTTGTTGCATATCTATTTTTAATTAGAAATCTGCCATTCTGTTCACACTAAGACAAGTGGAATCAAAATAGCATAATATTTTTAGTTAGGCAAAAATTCGTAAGTTTTCTAAAATATTTATATTATACATATTTATATATGTTTACAAAAGCTTTTCTGCTACACTTGAAGGCTTGAGAAAGAACATGAAAAAAAAAGATGGAGAAATTGAGAGCGTAAACTAAATTAAATGAGAGCACTGAACGTGAAATAGAAAAAGTGAAACAAACTAGATAAAAGATTATCATATAGTCCAGTTGTTTTTAAACATGACTGCTCATTAGAAACATCTGAAGCTTTGGAGAAAAAAAAGCAATACCTGAGCATTTGTATTTTTTAAAATATTTCAAGATAATTCTAATATGCATCTGGATTTTAAAAAGTGATTACAAGTTTTACTATTAGATCCTAGCTTTGGTGAGATAGAGGTCTATTATTTTTCTGTTGACCAATAATGCTACAGTGGTATTCAGTGAGTAATAGTTACATAATCACAATAGTAAAAGATGTTTATCAGTTTTCACAAATCAATAGCCAGATAAAAGTTAAAAGTACAATTGCAAGCCATAATGGGAACATGATTAACCTAACTATATAAAATAATTACATACAATTCAGGGGGTCAGTGGTAAGTGGTAAGTGTACATATATACACATGTTTTTGTACATATTTACACATGTTTTCATCCACCCAACCAGTCTGTGTCTTTTGGTGCATTTAATCCATTTAAATTTTAGATAATTATTGACATGTATGATCCTGTTACCATTTTCTTAATTGTTTGGGTTTACTTTCTGTAGGTCTTTTCCTTCTCTTGTGTTTCCTGTCTAGAAAAGGTCCTTTATCATTTGTTGTAAAGCTAATTTGGTGGTGCTGAATTCTCTTAACTTTTGCTTGTCTGGAAAGCTTTTGATTTCTCCATCAAATCTGAAGAAGAGTCTTGCTGGGTAGAGTATTCTTGGTTGTAGGTTCTTCCCTTTCATCACTTTAAATATATCATGCCATTCCCTTCTGGGTTGTTGAGTTTCTGTCGAGAAATCTGCTGATAGCTTGATGGGAGTTCCCTTGTATGTTGTCATTTTTTCCCTTGTTGCTTTTAATATTTTCTCTCTTTAATTTTTGTCACTTTTATTACTATGTATCTCGGTGTATTCCTCCTTGGGTTTATCCTTCTGGGACTCTGTCCTTCCTGGACTTCGTTGACTACTTCCTTTCCCATGTTCAGGAAGTTTTCAGCTATTACCTCTTCAAATAATTCCTCACGTCCTTTCTTTCTCTCTTCTCCTTCTGGGACCCCTATAATGCAAATGTTGGTGCATTTAGTGTTGTCCCAGAGGTCTCTTAGGCTGTCTTCATTTCTTTTCCTTCTTTTTTCGATGTTCTGTGACAATGATTTCCACCATTATGTCCTCTAGATTATTTATCCTTTCTTCTGTCTCAGTTATTCTGCTGTTGATTCCTTTTAGTGATTCATATCTGTTTGTTTGTTCTTTAGTTTCTCTGGTACTCTTCTGTAAGCAGAGTTGAAGTTTTAGAGTGCCATAAAATGGTGGGAAAGGAGTAACAAAAGACTTGGCAACTAATGCATCCTTTATAAGGGAGAAAGTGGGGTCAAGGTGAGAGGGCAGATTGTGGTGGCATGTGAGTACTGAGAGAGTTTTATGTAGCAAAGGGGAAGAGTTGAATATAGCAGGCAAGATATGTATAAACTGGGGCACCAAATATATAGAGCATTTATTTGATATTGGTGCAGGTTCTATTCAGGGAATACTTTGAGGTTTTATATTTAGTAATTTCAAGTTATTTTGTGTCTGTTTGTAGTGGTTATAATTATTTTCTTTGTCTTTGAAACCCAAATCTCAAAAACTGAAAACTATTTATTTTTCCCTAATAGTAATTTCCTTCCCTCCAAATCTAATCAGTTATCAAATTTCATTACCCCTCTTTTGAATAGGAGGTGAGTTTAAAATCCTTTTAGTCTCTAGGGGTCTACAGGTCTCTGCCCATAATCTCTATTCTTCTTGTTCATATTCCGTAGACTCAGAGAGTTCTTCATGCTTGACCTTTTGCTTCTCAGATTCATTTTTATACCTCATCAGCAAGTGAACCTGTTTGATTTTTATCATGTCTGTCTGTCTGTTGCCTACAGGATCGTTTACTGATGATCTAGCTTCTTAAGTGACATATATCATTGGGATGAGTTAGTTTTAATTGCACTAGTAGTAATCTCAGAAAATAGAATTTCCTTCCTGTTTAAGGATGGTAAGAAGTAATAAAGTTTTCCCTAAGAATTTTAGATATTCCAGTGATAATACCTTATACAGCGAAGAAGTTAGAACTAAATAAAGAGTGTCTGTGGGGCTTCCCAGGTGGTGCTAGTGGTAAAGAACCTGCCTGCCAGTGCAGGAAATATAAGAGACATAGGTTTGATCCCTGGCTCTGGAAGATCCCATGGAGAAGGAAATGGCAACCCACTACAGTATTCTTGCTGGAGAAGCCCATGGACAGAGGAGACTGACAGGCTATGGTCCATAGAGTCTCAAAGAGTTGGACGCAACTAAAGTGTCTTAGCTCACATGCACACAAGAGTGTCTGTAAATCATGTCTGGCTATGCATATTAGTTGCTAAGATTTTCAGTGTTTTTTGGCTGTTTTTTGATTTAGCATTTAATGCTCTAATTCTTTTTTTTTTTTTTTTTACCATCCAGAATGCATCTATATGCTTCTCACTTGTGTTTCATTTTATGTTTGAACAAAGTCTAATTTCTATTTTGAACTTATGACAAAGATTCTCTTGTCAAAATCCGTTATCAATGCTGTAGAGACTACTAAATAAGGAATTTTCAAAGAAATTTTAAGCCTTATAATAGGTGTGACTCCTGTGGTCAGACTATAATCAGCTACTTTTAATAATAATAAAAGTACTGTTAAAATTGTACAGAGAGCAGTAACACTTGTTATGTTTTCTCACTTTGCAACATGTGGTGGCATAACAACTGTATCCAAAGAGGGGAAAATATCACATACAAACACGCTTATCTGTTGTTTTTGATTATGTAATTTGTTAGGGTATTGCATTTTTCTTTGTATGATAATTTTTTTCACCACTGAAATAATCCCAGATAGTTGTTTTAATTTTTATAGCATTGAAAGAAATCGTGTAGGGTCTAAATAAAGTTTAGAATTACAGTTTTAAAAAATGAGTCACATACATATTGACTAGTAATTAAGACACAGCCCTATCAGTAATAAAGAACAATGCTATCCAGAATAAAAATCGAGTAGCAAATGATAGGCTTCCCTTGTAGTGGTTTTTCCCTTTGAGTTATTAACGTCATAGGAAATTGTGTCTTATTTATTCACTATAAATGCTTACTCTGTTTAGGACTATATAGTATAAATAACATGTGCTGGTGTTTAATAAAGTTTATAATTTTCTGATAAATTTGGTATATCGTATATAGTTTTTTGAAATAAGTTTATACAATGAATGAAAATAGACTGCATTCTGAATGTGTGCATATCAAAATTTCAGCCTTTTCTTACAAAGTTATTAAAATGATTTAAATATACAAATACTGTACTTTGTTTTTATAGAACTTTTCACCCATGATCTTTTTTTTTTTTCCTTAAAGATCAGTGGATAAGTCAGTTATAGTGTATGATACTGTAAGTACTTCACATCTTGTGTGATCTTTGTAAATTATGTTTGCTTATTAGGCTGCTGAACTTCAAGTTGAGTTAGGCAGGATAAGGAAAATGTATAGATATTTTTTTGTTTAGGATGCCTCAAAAGATAATATATGTATTTTAGAAATGCTGAAGTAGTTATGTAAGTAAGGTATTGGTTCTGGGTCAAGCCCTGAAATATTCCAATAATGGTTTTAAGATAGACAGATATTTAATCTGATAAAAGAAAATACCAATTAAAGAGAACCAGTAGCCAAAAAAATCACTTTAAATCAATTATTCTTAAACTCTTACACCAGGTTTTCATAACAACAAAGGATTATTTACTGGAGGGTAAGACTATACTTTTAGGTATCATTTCTAATAGTTCAATACTATTTATTGGAGGGTTTTGGTAGGGCATAGCTGAAAGCTGAAAGTGACTCACTGCTTTAGAGTTGCAGCTGGGTTTAGAGACAAGTATAAGGAAGAGTAGGTTATAATGGATTTGGAGAAATGCGACTTTTTGGTATATGCATGTGACTAAAGACCGGGTGGAAGAAAATGAATGTTTAATACACTGTGGAAATGTTCTCTGAGAGAAATCAGTGTTGAGTGGACCCTTACAGTGGTCGAATTTAGGTTGTAGCTATGCCAGTAAATGAAATAGAGATGTAAATCGTCAAAATGAGTGTGTGGCAAGTAAGGAAGCTAATAAGCTAGTCCTGCTCATGGAAATTCCAATCACTGAGAGTTCTGGCAGGAAATGGGAAAGAGTACTCAAACGAGGTGAAGTAGATCCTTACTATTTCTCAGAAAGTTTTCATGAAAAGTTTCACAGAAACAGCTAAAACATTAAATTTCCTCCATAAAATATGTATTTGAGTCTCAGTTAAATACATCTAGTTACTGGATGGCCAGCTAAGTCCACTCAGAATTGAAGTGATTAATTTCTATTCACTGGTCTACAGTGGGTACAAGTCAAATGCCATAACAAAAATACAAATTATTTCATGGTTACTATTAGTTAAGACAAATCAGACAGGACTATATTAATCTAAAAATTTTAGCAGACAGCAGTAGTAATAATTGAGAAAGAATAAAATAAGTACTTGATGATATTATTCGTTATAAATGCTATTCTCTATCTCATTGGATAAGTTTCAGCTTATATTAATCACTCAATAATATTGGAATACATAGAGTATATAAATCATTCAGGTCAAGCAAGTCTTTGTTAGTAACTTTACTCTTGTCTGAGTAAATATACAGCTGTTTGTTCTGTTATTTTTTTCAGAATACTGAGAATATACTTCACACCCTGACTCAGCACACCAGGTCTGAACTTAACCTTGCTTTGTATTAATGGAATTAAAAAATTGGTCTAAGGATGTATAATAGTTTTTTTTATTAACTAGGTATGTCACAACTTGTGCCTTTGCACCCAATATCCTTTTACTTGCTACTGGTTCAATGGACAAAACAGTGAACATCTGGCAATTTGACACGGAAACACTTTGCCAAGGTTAGTAAGGATATCATGTTTAACAACAACACCACCGTTCACCATTAAAATCAGAAATTCAGTAATTTTTTGACAAATTATTCATGTTTCTTTTTTCAATATAAAGCATACATCCAAAGTTAATATAACTTAAAAGTAATTTTAGAGAACCCAGTGTTAAAGTTAACCCAGTTGTCTATGTTAAAACTGTTGGTAAATGCTTTTGGGTGCATGCTCAGTTATATCATACCTCCCATAGTTTTGTAAGCTCTTTATTTATACTCTGTACTGACTTTTCAGATATTAATAAATATAGCCTAGGGAAAAATAGAAATGATTGTTTTATCCTAGTGGTTTCATTTTTAGTTTCATTAAGCAGTATTGACACAGTTTAAAAGTTTTATTTTTATCACTGTCAAAATTAGCTAACTAGTGGTGCTGATATGCAGATGACAGATCAAATATAATACTTCTGCTGATGCCAGTTTTATATAATGATAAACTTTTTCTGGAGTGAAAAAAGCTCCAAAAGATTAGCATTTAATTAAATAATGCTTTAATTATATGTAGTATTTGATTTAAAAAAATTTTTTTTAAAGATGTTAAAGTAGAAAACACAGATTTAAGAACATTTTGTTTACTTTTTAGTACAAAGTGAGAATCTTTATATTGGGCTTCCCAGGTGGTGCTGGGATAAAGAACCCACCTGCCAATGCAGGAGACTTACAGAGATGTGGCTTAACTCCCTGGGTCTGGAAGGTCCCCTGGAGGAGCACATGGCAACGCACTCCAGTATTCTTGCCCAGAGAGTCCCTTGGACAGAGGATCCTGGAGGACTGCAATCCATAGGGTTGCAAAGAGTTAGACACGACTGAAGCTATTTAGCACACACAGAGAAGAATCTTCGGAGAAGGCAATGGCAACCCACTCCAGTACTCTTGCCTGGAAAATCCCATGGACGGAGGAGCCTGGTAGGCTGCAGTCCATGGGGTCGCTAGGAGTCAGACACGACTGAGTGACTTCCCTTTCACTTTTCACTTTCATGCATTGGAGAAGGAAATGGCAACCCACTCCAGTGTTCTTGCCTGGAGGATCCCAGGGACAGGGGAGCCTGGTGGGCTGCCGTCTATGGGGTCACACCGAGTCGGACACGACTGAAGCGCCTTAGCAGCAGCAGCAGCAGGAGAATCTTTATAAAGGATATACTTTTGCTTATTATTTCACTTACCTTTTTGTTTATGAGTGTTCTTTTATTTGTTTTTTAAGCAAAGATCCCAGATCAACCAAAGCAATTTACTGAAAATTGGTCCGAGGATGATGTCTCAAACTGGCTTTGTGCCGAAGGTTTAGAAGACCTCGTTGATATTTTTAAAATGAATAACATTGATGGAAGAGAATTGTTGAATCTTACAAAAGAAAGTCTAGCTGATGATTTGAAAATAGGTAAGATTAGTGAGAGAAAGTCTTAAAAACAACTTTTAATAATTTACTATGAGATTGGTTTTAATTGCATTAATGGTTTCCTCTTAGTATTCTAGCACATTAGTTATTCTGGAATATGCTTTTGTATAAAGGAGAGTATGTTTTTAGTAGATTATGGGAAAGAAATGTTAGATACTATTTTTTGGGTAATTAAAGCCACCATGTAAGTAATTTTTAAAATATACGTGGTTTTTAAGTTGCAATATAGTTCACCCTTTTACAAGTGTACAGTAGTATAATAAGTGACTCTTAGTATACTAGTCGCAGGTTTGTACAACCATCGCAACTGTCTAATTCCAGAACAGTTTTACCACTTCAGAAAGAAGCCCCATGCCCATTAGCAGTCATTGCTATTTCCTTTCTCTCTAGCTCCTGGCAACCACTAGTCTACTTTCTGTCTCTAAGAATTTGCCTATTCTTGACATTTCATGTAATGTCAAGGCCTTCTGTGTCTGGCCTTTTTGCTTAGCATGTTCTCAAAGATTCATAAATGTTGTATATATTAGTACTTCATTTTTTATAGCTGAATAATATTATATGAGTTATCACCTTTTACTCATCCATTCATCAGTTGATTGAATTTAGATTGTTCTCATTTTTAAGATGTTTTTTAAGTTATGCTACTTTGAACATTCATGTACAAGTTTTATGTGGGCATCTATTTTCAGTTTTCTTGCATGTTCCTGATTTATATCCATAGAACTTAACCAGAAGAAGACATAGTCTTTTGTGATTGGGGGCTGGGAATGAGTGTTCTTAAATTTCATTGCTTAGAAAGAAAAGACCCTTACCAGCTAAACCCTCAGTGTGTATAATGGGCAATATTTGACTATATTTGCTTTAACTCTGAAAAAGCATCTGACTCTTACAATGACAAATTAAATAGGCCATCAGCTCCTGTACTCTCTTCTCTGTCCCTCCCTCAGTCCTGGAAATGTTGTGTATTTGAGACTTGATGGAGTCTGGATACAAATAGCATCAAAAATACAAAACTTGTTCAGGTGGAATTGGTGGGTCTTATGGTAGCTTTACGCTTGCATTTGAAGAACTGCCAAGATTGTTTTCTAAAGCAACTGTGCCTTTTTTTTTTTTAAGTAATCTCTTTTTTTAAAAAAAATTATTTTGGGCGGTATTAGGTCTTTGTTGGCTGCACACAGGCTTCCTAGTTGCACTGAGCAGAGACTACTCTCTAGTGGCAGTGCATGGGCTTCTCGTCGCAGTGGCTTCTCCTGTTGCAGAGGATGGGTTCTAGGGTACTCAGTTTTCAGTAGTTGTGGGACATGGGCTTAGTTGCCTTGTGGCATGTGGGATCTTCCCAGACCAGCAGTCAAGCTGTGTCCCCTGCATTGGTAGGCAGATTCTTAACTACTGGACCACAAGGAAGCCCCTCATTGTGGTTTTGATATGCATTTTTCTAATGTCTAGTGATGTTGAACAGTTTTCCATATGCTTGTTACCCATTTATATATCAAATTGGAGATTATTGTCATGTTAAACAGTATTAATTCTTCTAATCCATAAGCAGGATATTTTTCTGTTTATTCAAATCTTAATTTATTTCAAAAGTGCTTTGTAATTTTCAATGTACAAGTCATTTTTTTAACTGGGTAATTTTTTGGTTTTTCATATACTCATAGAATTGTATAACAGCCACTATATAATTTGAGAACATTTTTGTCTTCCCCAAAGAACCCCATTCGTTTCTCATTCTACCTTTTTGGCAACTACTAATCTATCTCTTGTAGAAATAAGATTTATCTATTTTGGACATTTTTTGTAAGTGAAACCAAACAACATGTGGCCTTTTGTATCTGGTTTCTTTTATTTAACCTCGGGGTTTTTGTATGTACAAGTACTTTATTCCTGTTTATGGCTGAATAATATTCCATTGTATGGCTGAAACACATTTTGTTTATTCATGCATCAATTGATGGACATTTGGGATGTTTCTATTTTTTGGCTGTTATCACTAATGTTGCTATGAATATGTATGTATGAGTTTTTGTGTGACTATCTTTTCATTTGCCTTGGGTATATGATTAAAAGAATTTTTTTTACTATTTACTATTTTGAGGAACTGCCAGACTGTTTTCCAAAGCAGCTATACTATTTTACATTCCCACAAGCAACGTGTGAGGTTTCCAATTTCTTCACCTCTTTGTCAACACTGTTTTCTAGCTATCTTCTTGATTATAGGTGTTCAATAGATGTGAAGTGGTATTTCATTGTGGTTTTGATTTGCATTTATCTAATGATATGGAGCATAGTTTCAAGTGCTTATTGGTTGTTTATCTTCTTTGAACTTTCCCCCTTTAAAATTGGTTTGTCTGCTTATTGTTGAATTGTAAGAGTTGTTCATGTGTTTTGAATACTACGTCCTTATCAAAAACAGTTTGAAGTCTTAGTGTTGTGCTCTAATAGTGTCCCCAGACATTATTATCAGTATGCAATAGTAAAATCTTAAATTAATAAGTAAGCATAGGAAATAGGATGTCCATAGGGAATTTATTGTTAATGAAGAGTCAAATAACAAAAAAGTGTTGTTATAGAAAACCATTTTAAAGTATAGGTGTATACGTTCATTACACAGTAATTATAGTATGTGTACCTATTTAAATGTCTTGGAAGCTTATGATCTTTTAAAAAGTTAACAGAATGATGACTTTGTGAAAATACTTAGAATCAGATGGTTTTGTACTCAGACTATACTGTGAAAGTTGTTTTTGTATCTCTAGTAACGTATTTCCTTTATAATTTGTAATTTACTCTTTCTTCCTGAAAGTTCTGGTGAATTTAGAATCTTCATTAGTTAACTTCTCATTCCTTTCTCACAGTAAAATTTAACAATACGTTATCACAGAGAAGCACATGACAATATAAAATAATAATTTTAGATTTCAACAAAGAATGTTTCAAAACATAAGAGAGCATAGTAAAAACAATTAATAGGAATAGAATTCTGTTCTGTGATAGATAAATAAAGTTTAAGAAATTCTTACAGGGTTCAGTCAATGGCCTGAAATAGTTTTTGAAAAGGTGAGTCTTGGGCTTAGTAGTTATGATAATTTTGAAGTTCAATTAAATAAGTTTTGTAACTATCAGGCTCAAGCTAAAATTGAAATATAATTTAATTTTTGTGGTCTAAAAGCTGAATTAGGCAGACTATTATTGTAAATAGAAACAAATGTTGCATACTCTCTAGTAAGTAAGGAATTGGCTTTGTGTTTGTGTTTAAGATTTGGAAAGTTAGTGAATTCAACAAATTACAGAATAAGTAACTAAATAGATTAAATTTTTTCTGCATCATTCTAAAATATTTTAGCTTTTGCAAAATTATAAAGGTTCAAGAGGCTAACATTAATCTACAAGTGCTACTTTAAGCTCCAGTGAATTTCTGTTAGTCTTGAGCTTTAAGAAAAAAGCAGACTCTTCATCAAAACAGTTAATTGGAGTAATAGAGAATTGAAATTGAGACTAGAAAAAAGTGTTTTAAGAGGCAAATTGAGTATGCGATAATGAATTTTACTCTTGTGATGCATAACTATTTTACTTGCATTTACTTTTGTGGTACAACTGTTAAAGCGGTTCCTACTTGAATGTGAGTAAATATGAATTTGTTCAACATTCATCATACAAAGAAAGTTAATTTTGCAGTGAAGTGTATTGATTGGAGTGTTAGGAAACAAAGTGATATTATTATGTCTGCCACTTAAAAATTATTTTTAAGGAGTCAAGCAGTCTATCACATCTTTTTTCAGTGAACCTTTTGTAAATGTACAGTAAAGGAACTTTCTGTAGATTTGAGCATCTGTTGGAATCTATTGCTTTTAACCTAGAGTAATAGTTCTTTTCTGGGATTGTGTTAATGAAACTAGAGACAGTTTTAGGTGGGAAATATTCCCTATATGTATTACTATATTTACATCAAGATGTCCAGAAAGGGATTACTGGTATAAGAGATCCTTGATACTGAAAGAGATATGTCTTAAGACATTTGTGAATCCGTGAATTTGTGAACTCTACTAAAGCCTTTAATATTGCAACCAAAAGGCATAAAGTATGAAAGATGAAGAGCAAGAAAGTCTGAGATGGGATACTAGGCAAGCAGTAAGTCCATTGACTAGCCACGTGACTTTCACTGCAGTGTGGCCTCTATTTATACCTAGGCCTCCGGAATATTGTAAATTGCTACCTATCTTGGAGTGTGGAATTTCTGTAGATGATATAATGGTAAAAGCATGGAATGACAGATGACAAGGAACTGTTGTATATAGTGTCAGTTCTTACCCTTATATTCAACTAATTATCAATCATAGATTCTTAGTTGGGAATAAGGTTTTTCCAAGAGGTACCTCTTCCTTTTGCTCTTGTCTTTCCAAGAACCCATGAAAGCACATGAGACATTTTTATCATGTTTGATTTAAAAATTATAATATCAAATTATTATGTCAAATGCTTTTTAAAACTTTATGCACCAGCTGTCTTAACATCCTCAGATTTTGGAAGTTTCATGTTTCAATTCTTTGTAATACTTCCTTATGTAGATTTTCTCTCGTTGCCTAACTGCATATGCTATTAAGTAATAAAACATTTACCATTTTTTCTGTATATACAACTTCCGTGAAATTGACCTTTTAAATGTGTGGGCCTGTGCACTCACAGGCTTTTGGAGTGGACATACCCTTCTAGGTCAGCAACTGCTCTTAAATTGACCTCCCTACTTTGCAGTGAGTACTTGTGGGGCATTTTGAGGTCTCCTTTTTTCAAGCCTATCAGATGTCCTGTTGCTTCCACAGTGATATCAATCACAGATCTTATGGATGTTGGTGGTTTATCTTCTCCCACTCATTAATATGTTGTGGGGCTCATGAAGATACCTTGCTACCTTGTTTTGTTGTAAATGCCCACGGAATTTGATTTTGCTATCTAGTCACATTGCTTTTCTTTTCAGAGAAATGTAAAAATTACATTGCTCCTATCATCATCTTTTCCAGATCCTTTAAAAAATCTTTTTGTGTTCCTTTTTATGTCTCGTTTTCTCTTGATCATTCTAGTCAGAATTTGTTTAATAAAATTTATTTTTAAATAATGAAGAATTCAATGTTTTTTTCCTCCAAGAGACCAGCTTTTGATCCTGTTCTGTCTCAGGGCAGTACAGAGGTGAGTCCATGACCAGCCTCATGGTCTGTGATGGTTAGCTCTAGGCAGTAGCGCTTTCCTGTTGTTCTGCCTCCAGCTGGTGCTGGCGTTGCTGCTTTGGCAATGATATTTACAGGACAAAGTTGAGGGGAGAGAGGGCTACTAGTAGAAAGGTATTTCTTCCATTTGTGTACACAAATCTCTGCTTTAAACTCTGTCCCATCCATCCGTTACTCTGGAACCCAGTTACTTCTGTTTTCTTGAGGGTTTTTGGAATTTTGTATCTTTAATGATTATTTGTGTCTTGGCGCCATCAATTCAATTATGTGGCATTTCCAGCATTGGGAAGGGGTGGGGAAGGGGGACAGAGTTGATGGCCTATTTAATTTGTTGTCTGCTAAGAACCAGATACCTTTTCAGAGTTACAGCAAATATAGCAAAATATCGCCCATTAACTCATGCTGAGTGTTTGCTAGCCCTCACCTGGTAAGGGTCTTTTCTTTCTGAGCAATTAAGTTTAATAACACTGACTTCCAACCCCCAATCACAAAAGGAAGTGTTTTCCTCTGGCTAAGTTCTGTGGATATGATTTGGTAACTGCTGGTAAATGAGGGCATTTTTAAACATTAAAATTGGGCTGGATAACACACAATTTACCCTTTTATTTTATAGTACATTTTGAAATAGGGTTTCTACACACTCTATTAGGATTCCCCGATAGTTCAGGTGGTAAAGAATCTGCCTGCAATGCAGGAGACCCCAGGTCGATTCCTGGTTGGGGAAGATTTGCTGGAGAAAGTGATAGGCTACCTGCTCCAGTATTCTTGGGCTTCCCTTATGGCTCAGCTGGTAAAGAATCCACTTGCAGTGCGGGAGACCTGGGTTTGATTCCTGGGTTGGGAAGATCCCCTGGAGAAGAGAAAGGCTACCCACTCCATTATTCTGGAGAATTCTGGACTGTATAGTCCATGGGGTCACAAAGAGTCGGACATGACTGAGCAACTTTGACTTCACTTCACATCCTCTATTAATAAGCATTCTAAATATTAGCATGCATGTATATTATTTTTGACAGGAAAATATGTGTATTTTTTAGAATATTAAATACCTCTATATTCTTATTACATGTAATATATTATCCCTTTAAATGAGATGATCACTCTCTAATTATAAATGTGTTGTGATGTTTTTTAAAACAAAATTGTTTTAAAAATCTTCAATTTGGTTTCAGTGAATTCCACAGGAAGGATGTCCCTTAAGATGCAGGCAGTTGCTGGGTTGACTTCCCACACTTTCATAGATACAGTCAGTGAATCCAAATAGATGTAAACAGTTTATTACTCATGGGACAGCAAGCAGCATGAGCTTCATGCTCAGGTTGGTTCCCCTCTGCACCTAAGTCTTGTGCAGGCAATTTGTGATAGTGTCATAGCTGAGGAACCCTGAATTTATGATCCCCCCCAATATGATAAGGAGATTGCTAGCTAAGTAGTCCGAGAGGAAGACGTTATCTTTGTAGGTCTGAGAACACAAACCTGCCCTTTGACTAGGAGGGAGATATTAGCTTCCAATGAAGTTTGCAGACATCCTTGAAAAGATTGCCAGATAAAAGATGTTGTAAAAGTGTGTTTAAACACTAGATGAAGAATTACCTTCCAATCAGAAAGAAAGTTGATATGGCTTTTTATGGAAACTATGAGGCATTCTGAAATGTAGTTCTTTTTTTCTACCCATTTACCCACCACCCCCACCCAGAAAAAACCTCTACCTAAAATAGGACTGTCAGCTGATAAAAATACAAACAGCTAAATAACACTACTCTTCCTAAACTTAATTATATTTATCTTCCTGAAACTAAAAATTAATTTTTGAAATGAGATAAAAGTAAAACTACAGATGAATGAAGCTTACGTGTACAGTTTTGGACAAACAGATGAGTTTTATTTGATACTGTGCTTTGTATCAGTTCAGTTCAGTCCCTCAGTTGTGTCAGACTCTATGCGACCCCATGGACTGCAGCACGCCAGGTCTTCCTGTCCATCAGCAACTCCTGGAGTTTACTCAAACTTACGTTTATCAAGTCAGTGATGCCATCCAACCATCTCATCTTCTGTCCCCTTCTTCTCCTGCCTTCAATCTTTCCCAGCATCAGGGTCTTGATTTCAAATGAGTCAGTTCTTCGCATCAGGTAGCCAGAGTTATGGAGTTTCAGCTTCAGCATCAGTCCTTCCAATGAATATTCAGGACTGATTTCCTTTAGGATGGACTGGTTGGATCTCCTTGCTGTCCAAGGGACTCTCAAGAGTCTTCTCCAACACCACAGTTCAAAAGCATCAATCCTTCGATGCTCAGTTTTCTTTATAGTCCAACTCTCACATCCATACATGACTACTGGAAAAACCATAGCTTTGAGTAGACGGACCTTTGTTGGCAAAGTAATGTCTCTGCTTTTTAATATGCTGTCTAGGTTGGTCATAACTTTTCTTCCAAGGAGCAAGCGTCTTTTCATTTCATGGCTGCAGTCACCATCTGCAGTGATTTTGGAGCCCAGAAAAATAAAGTCTGTCACTGTTTCTATTGTTTCCCCATCTATTGCCATGAAGTGATGGGACCAGATGCCATGATCTTAGTTTTCCGAATATTGAGTTTTAAGCCAACTTTTTCACTCACCTCTTTCACTTTCATCAAGAGGCTCTTTAGTTCTTTTTTGCTTTCTGCCATAAGGGTGGTGTCATCTGTATATCTGAGGTTATTGATATTTCTCCTGGCAATCTTGATTCCAGCTTATTGTTCATCCAGCCCAGCGTTTCTCATGGTGTACTCTGCATGTAAGTTAAATAAGCAGGGTGACAATATACAGCCTTGACATACTCCTTTTCCTATTTGGAACCAGTCTGTTGTTCCGTGTCCAGTTCTAACTGTTGCTTCCTGACCTGCATACAGATTTCTCAAGAGGCAGGTCAGGTGGTATGGTATTCCCATTGTATAAGAACCAGCAAATAATAAACCAAGTTTCATAATGTTTAAAAATATAAGATGGAATTTTTATATTAAACTGAACATTTTCATAAATGATTTTTAGGGAACTTTGTTCTCTAAGTTAACATATAATAGGCTTTTCTAATTTTGTGTAGTATATTAGTGTTTGGGCAATCTGAAATTCTTGAGGAGCTTTCAGAATCTAAAGTTACTTAGAATAATCTTTCTATTGCTGAGTTGTTTTAATCACACAGTATTCTGTACTACAAAGATTCATTAAAGAATTTGTAAAGAAAAGATTCCATGTGGTAAAACAGTATTTCTGAAGATTTTTGGTTATAGTAGATAAAATTTTACTCTGCTGAAGACTTACATAAAGCTTATAGATAGCTCTCCGGCCCTAACAGAATAATTTCTTTTCAGAATCTCTAGGGCTGCGTAGTAAAGTTCTCAGGAAAATTGAAGAACTGAGGACAAAGATGAAAACCCTTTCTTCTGAAATTCCTGATGAATTTATATGTCCAATAACTAGGGAGCTTATGAAAGATCCTGTCATCGCATCAGGTATGTATGATGCTATTCTAAGTTTCAGGGTGTATTATAAATTAAGTGAGTAAATAGTGTGGACCACAGAAGTTTGTTTAAATGTGGAAAATTTTCAAAATTATCATTACATTTCTCACAAGTAGTGAGACAGGTAACTGTTTTATTTAATAAAACAAGTAGTTTTATTCTTTTTAAAAATTCCTTAGATCTGAGGTGAACTGTTGAACACTGTATTTTTTTTTTTTAAACTGGAGTGTAATTGCTTTACAATGTTGTGTTAGTTTCTGCTGTGCAACAAAGTGAATCAGCTATATGTATACATATTACATATATCCCCTCCCTCTTGAACCTCCTTTCACCACTCTTCAGTCCTACCCCTCTAGGTCATCACAGGTACCAAGTTGAGCTCCCTGTGCTCTACAGCAGCTTCCCGCTAGTGTACATATGTGTGTGTGTGTGTGTGTGAATCCTGATCTCTCAGTTCATCCCGCTGTCTCCTTCCTCCCACTGTGTCCACATGTCCATTTTCTTCATCTGTGTCTCTTTTCCTGCCCTGTAAGTAGTTCATCTATAGCATTTTGTTCTGGATTCCACATATAAACGTTAATATACGATACTTGTTTTTCTCTTTCTCAGTTACTTCACTCTGTACAACAGACTCTAGGTCCATCTGCTTCTCTGCAAATGACCCAATTTCATTCCTTTTTCTGGCTGAGTAATATTCCTGTGTGTGTGTGTGTGTGTGTGTGTGTGTGTGTGTGTGTGTGTGTGTGTGTGTGTGTGTGTGTGTGTGTGTGTGTGTGTGTACATACACATACCATAACTTCTTTATCCATTCATATATCATTGGACATTCAGGTTGCTTCCACATCCTGGATGTTGTAAATAGTGGTGTAGTTAACATTGAGGTACATGTGGGTTTTTTTTTTTTTTAACTTTTTTTTTTAATAAAAAGTCACCTAACATAAAATTTACAATCTTAATCATATTTAAGGTACAATTCAATAGTGTTAAGTATATTCACATTACTGTGAAACAAACAGATTGCCAGAACTTTTCATCTTATAAAACTGAAACTCTATGCCCATTTAAACAACTCCTCTTTTCCCTCTCTCTCCAGCCTGTAGTAACTACCATTCTGCTTTCTGATTCTATGAATTTGACTACTTTAGAGAACTCAGATGAAGTTGAATCATACATTTATCTTTTTGTGACTGGCTTAACATAATAACCTCAAAATTTATCCATGTTGTGGGATTTCCTTTTTGAAGACTAAATAATATTCGTGGTGTGTGTATACCACATTTTGTTTATTCATTTATCCACTGATGGAGATTAGGGTTGTTTTCACTTCCTGGCTATGTAAATAGTGCTGTTTTGAATGTGAGTGTGCATATGTCTTTTTGAGACCCTGCATTCAGTTCTTTTGGATATATACCAAGAAGTGAGATGGCTATATATCATATAGTAGTTCTGTTTGTGATTATTTTGAGGAACCTCCATAATGTTTTCCATACCAGTTACACCATTTTACAATTTTACAATCTCACCATACTTTCCACAAGAGTTCAGATTTCTCCACATCCTTATCAACAGTTGTTATTTTCTGTTTTGATTGTGAATATTCATATTCACAGTGTCTCCTTGTGGTTTTTTATTTTAATTTCTTAAATGATTAAATATGTTAAGTATCTTGTCACATGTTTAATGGCATTGGTATATCATTTTTGGAGAAATGGCTTTTCATTTCCTTTGGACATTTTTAAAATGGATTATTTGATTTTTTTTATTGTTGACGTGTAGCAGTTCTTTGCATATTCTGCATATTAATCCCTTATCAGGTATATGATTTATAGAAGTTTACTTCTGTTTCATATGTTGTCTTTTTTTTTTTTCAGTTTATTTTATTGGAGTATAATTGCTTTACAATGTTGTGTTCCTTTCTGCTGCACAACAAAGTGAGTCAGCTATATGTTTACATATATCAACTCCCTTCCGAACCTCCCACCCACCCCATCCTGTCTCTCTAGGTCATCTTTCCCTGTGCTCCCTATAACTTCTCACTAGCTATCTGTTTTACACATGGTAGTGTACATGTGTCAACGCTGCTTTCCCAGTTTGTCTCACCCTCTGCTTCCCTCCATGTCGACATATCCATTGTCTCCATGTAGGTCTCTGTTCGTGTCCTGCAAATAGGTTCATCTATGTACACTTTTCCTAGATTTTGTATATATGCATTAATATATTTTCCTTTCTGACTTACTTCACTCTGTATGGCATACTCTAGGTCCATCCGTATCTCTACAAATGACCCAATTTCATTCCTTTTTATAGCTGAGTAATATTCATTGTGTGTGTGTGTGTGTGTGTATGTATATATCACATATTTATCAATTCACGTGTCAATGAACATTTAGATTGCCTCTGTCTCCTTGTTATCGTAAATAGTCCTGCAGTGAACATTGGGGTACATATGTCTTTTTGAATTATGATTTTCTCAGGGTATATGTGCAGTAGTGGGGTTATTGAGTCATATGGTAGTTATATTTTCAGTTTTTTAAGAAGCCTCCAAACTGTTCTCCATAGTGGCTGTATCAATTTACATTTCCACCAACAGTGCAAGAGGGTTCCCTTTTATCCACATCTTCTTCAGCATTTATTGCTTGTAGATTTTATGATGATGGCCATTCTGACCAGTGATAAATCATTGTAGTTTTGATTTGCATTTCTCTAATAACCAGTGATGCTGAGCATCTTTTCCTGGGTTTGTTGGCCATCTGTCTTTGATTTCTCCATCAAATCTGAATGAGAGTATTGCTGGATAGAATATCATTGGTTGTAAGTTCTTCCCTTTCGTAACTTTAAATATATCATGCCATTTCCTTCTGGTTTGTAGAGTTTTTGTTGAGCAATCAGCTGATAGCCGGTTGGGAGTTCCCTTGTATGTTACTTGTCATTTTTCTCCCTTGTTGCTTTTAATATTTTATCTTTGTCTTTAATTTTGTCAGTTTGATTAGTATGTGTCTTGGTGTGTTACTCCTTGGGTTTTTTTCTGCCTGGGATTCTCTGTGCTTCTGGACTTGGTTGACTATTTCCTTTCCATTATTCGGGAATTTTTCAGCTCTCTCATCAAATATTATCTCAGGCCCTTTCTCTCTTTCTCCTCCTTCTGCCTCAGTTGCTCTGTTACTGGTTCCTTCTAGTGTATTATTCATCTCTGTTTGTTTGTTCTTTAGTTCTTCTAGGTTTTGGTAAACATTTCTTGTATCTTCTGCATTGTTTTCCTGAGATCCTGGATCATCTTCACTATCATTATTCAAAATTCTTTTTCTGGAAGGTTACCTGTCTCTACTTCATTTAATTGTGTGTGGTCTGAAGCCAGGAAGGTTGATTCCTCCAACTCCATTTTTCTTTCTCAAGATTTGGCTAATTGGCATCTTTTTGTTTCATACAAATTATAAAAATTTTTGTACTGATTCTGGGAAAAATGTCCTTGGTAATATGATGGGGACTGCATTAAATCTGCAGATTGTTTAGGGTAGTCTAGTCATTTTTACAATATTGATTCTTTCAGTCCAAGAATATATTATATCTCTCTGTGTTATCTTTGATTTCTTTCATCAGTGTCTTCCAGTTTTCTGCATACAGGCTTTTGTCTCCATAGGTAGGTTTACTCCTAGGTATCTTATTCTTTTTGTTGCAGTGGTAAGTGGGATTGTTTCCTTAATTTCTGTTTCTTATTTTTTTGTTGTTAGTTTATAGGAATTGAAGGGATTTCTGTGTATTGATTTTGTATCCTGTGACTTTACTAAATTCACTGAATAGTAATTTTCATATGTTATCTTTAGGGTTTTCTATATATAGTATCATGTTGTCTGCAGACAGTGACAGTTTTAATTCTTTTCCAATCTGGATTCCTTTCATTTCTTTTTCTTCTCTGATTGCTATGGCTAGGACTTCCAAACTACATTGAATAATAGTGGTGAGAATGCACACCCTTGTCTTATTAGACCTTAGAGGAAGTACTTTCAGTTTTTCACCATTGAGAATAATATTTGTTGTGGGTTTGTTTCATATGGCTTTTAAAATGTGTTAAGGTAGGTTCCTTCCATACCAATTTTCTGAAGAGTTTTTTTTCATAAATAAATGATGAAGTCTTTCAAAAGCTTCTTCTGCATTTATTGAGATTATCATATGATTTTTATCTTTCAATTTGGTAATGTGGTGTATCACATTGATTTGTGTATATTGAAGAATCCTTGCATCCTTGGGATAAACTTAACTTGATCATAGTGTATGATCCTTTTTATGTGTTATTGGATTCTGTTTGCTAGTATTATTTGAGGATTTTTGTGTCTGTGTTCATCAATGTTACTGGTCTGTAATTTTCTTTTTGATATCTTTGTTTAATTTTGGTATCGGGGGATGGTGGCCTCATAGAACAAGTTTGGGAGTATTCCTCCCTCTGAAATTTTTTGGACATGTTTGAGAAGGATAGGTGCTAACTGGTCTCTAAGAGTTTGATAGAATTCACCTGTGACGCCATCTGGTCCTGGACTTTTGTTTGTTGGAGGATTTTTAATTATGGTTTCAATGTTATTACTTGTGATTAGTCCATTGATATTTTCTGTTTCTTCATGGTTCAGTCTTGGTGGGTTATACCTTTCTAAGAATTTGTCCATTTCTTCTGGGTTGTCCATATTATTTGCATGCAGTTGCTTGTAGTAGTCTCTTAATGATCCTTTGTATTTCTATAGTGTCAGTTGTAACTTCTCCTTTTTCATATTTGATATTATTGATTTGAATCTTCTTCCTTTTTTTTTTGATGAGTTTGGCTAAAGATTTATCAATTTAATCTTCTTAAAAAATCAGCTTTAGGTTTTTTGATCTTTGCTGTTGTTTCTTCGTTTCTGTTTCATTTATTTCTTCTCTGATCTAACTGTGGAGTTTTTCAGGTCTTTCTCTAGTTGTTTTATGTGTAAGATTGGATTGTTTATTGTAGATTTTTCTTGTTTCTTGAGGTGATAGTGAATTGCTATAAACTTCCCTCTTCGAAATGCTCATGCTGTGTCCCATAGGTTTTAGATGGTTGTCTTTATGTTGTCATTTGCTGCTAACTATTTTTTTTAATTTTCTCTTTGATTTTTTCTCCGATTTTTTGAGTATTTAGTGCTAAACAAACGTGTTTGTGTTTTTTGTAGTTTTCTTTTTTATTTTTCCTGTAATTGATTTCCAATCTCATAGTGTTGTGATTTAAAAAGATGCTTGATATAATTCCAATTTTCTTAAGTTTACTGAGGCTTCATTTGTGACCCAAGATGTGCTCTATCCTGGAGAATGTTCCATGTGCACTTGAGAAGAAAGTGCATTCTGCTGGTTTTGGATGAAATGTCCTATAAATATCAATTATGTCCATCTGATCTAATGTTTCATTTAAGGCTTGTTTTTCCTTATTAATTTTCTGTCTGGATGATCTGTCCATTGGTGAAAGAGGAGTGTTAAAATACCCCACTATTACTGGGTTACTGTTAATTTCCCCTTTTATGGCTGTTAACATTTGCCTTTTGTTTTAAGCTGCTCCTGTGTTGGGTGCATAATATTTAAAATTGTTATATTTTCTTCTTGGATTGATCCTTCTTTTAGTAGTCTTTAAAGTCTGTTTTTTCTGATATGAGTATTGCTACTCCAGCTTTATTTTGATTTCCATTTACATGTAATATCTGTTTCCATCACCTTACTTCCAATATGTATGTGTCCCTAAATCTGAAGTGGGTCTCTTGTAGACAGCATATATAAGGGTCTTGTTTTTGCATCCATTCAACCATTTTGTATCTTTTGGTTGGAGCATGTAATCCAGTTCCATTTAAGGTAATGAATTGATATGTATGTTCCTATTGCCATTTTCTTAATTGTTTTGGGTTTATTTTTGTAGGTCTTTTTCTTGTTTTGCACATAGAGAAGTTTGTTTGGCATTTGTTTTAAAGCTGGTTGATGGTGCTGAATTCTCTTAGCTTTTGTTTGTCTGTAAAACTTTTGATTTCTCTGTTCCGTTCTGGGCAGAGTATTCTTGATTGTTAGTCTTCCCTTTCATCACTTTACATTTACCCTCACAGAGTATGCCGACCTGCAGAGTTTCTGGTGAAAAATCAGCTGATAACCTTTTGGGGATTTCCTTGTATGTTGTTTGTTGCTTTTCCCTTGCTGCTTTTAATATTTTTTCTTTGAATGTAATTTTTGTTAGTTTGATTACTGTGTCTCCATGTGTTTCTCCTTGGGTTTATCCTGTGTGGGATACTCTGTGCTTCCTGCACTTGAGTGACTATTTCCTTTCCCATGTTAGCTAAGTTTTTGACTATAATCCTTCAGATATTTTCTCAGACCCTTTATCTTTCTCTTTTTCTTCTGAGACCCGTATGAAACAAATGTTAGTGCATTTAATGTTGTCCCAGAGGCCTCTGAGACTGTCCTCATTTCATTCTTTTTATTCTGCTCCTCAGTAGTTATTACAGTCATTCTATCTTCAGGTTCACTCATTTGTTCTTCTGCTTCAGTTATTCTGTTGATTTGTTCTGACATATTTTTCATTTCAGTTATTGTGTTGTTCATTACTGTCTCTCTGTCCTTTAGTTCTTTTAGGTCCTTGTTAAACATTTCTTCCTCCAGTACTCTTGCCTGAAAAATCCCATGGACGGAGGGGCCTGGTGGGCTGCAGTCCAGGGGGTCACTAAGAGTCAGACACGATTGAGTGACTTCACTTTCACTTTTCACTTGCATGCACTGGAGAAGGAAATGGCAACCCACTCCAGTGTTCTTGCCCGGAGAATCCCAGGGACGGGGGAGCCTGGTGGGCTGCCGTCTATGGGGTCGCACAGAGTCGGACACGACTGAAGCGACTTAGCAGCAGCAGCAGCAGCAGCAGCAGCAAACATTTCTTCTGTTTTCTTGATCCATGCCCCCATTCTATTTCTGAGATTTGGGATCATCTTTACTATCAGTACTCGGAATTCCTTTTCAGGTAGGTTGCCTATTTCCTCTTCATTCATTTGGTCTTTTAGGTTAATACCTTGCTCCTTCATCTGTACCATATTTTTGGATGTCTCTCTCTTTTTTTTTTTTTTGATGGGGGTTTGGTCTGTATTTCTGTCTTGCACATTGTTTGGCCTAAGGCATCCACCACTGGAGTTCGCAGGCAGTTGGGTGGAACCAGGTCTTGGTACCAAGATGAGGACCTCTGGGGGATCTCTTGCTGATTAATATTCTCTGGGGTCTGAAGTTCTCTGTTAGTACAGTGGTTTGGATTTGGTGCTCCTGCCACAGGAGCTCAGGCCCAACCCTGGCCTGAGAGCCAAGACCCTGGTTACTCAGGGATTCTGCCTATCTCCTTAGGTGTTCAAAGTCCCCCACCAGCACCTTGCAGGTGCCCTAGTTATGATGAGATGCAAACTCTGCATCCTCCTACTCTGGCATCTTGAAGGAAGTACCTGTTTGAACCTTTGGGGTGAGGTGCCATTACTCTGTGACCCTGACTAGAGGGGATTCATGAGTCCCTAGAGCATTAGAGATTGCATTATAGGTGTTCTGAGCCAAGTCCTTAAGACAAGTCTGAAGGGAGAAACCTTTGCACTGGGGCACCTGGGTGTCTCATCCCAGGGCTCCTCGCAAACATTATATGTTTCTTAATAAAACTGGATAGAGCAGGTTTGGATAAGATTAGACAAAAAAATACATTTTACAAACTTAACTGAAACTTGTGAAATATGTATTTTGTTACTGGAATGTAACATCAAAAAACTGTTTTCTGAGAGAGGTTCTTGAGATCTGTTATTTGTCTGTCATGAATTTAAAAACCTTTACAGAAATAAGAATTTAGAGATCATAAAGTTACATCTTTCTGTAATTATAATCAGCGGATCTGTATTAAGTTGTGCTTTTCATTTTTGTTTGACTATTCTGAACATCGATTTAGTCTACATAATTTTCATTGTTAATAACTTTATTCCCTTATGGCTTAGTGCTACAATTTAACTCTTCTGCTACTTGTTGTATGTATATGTTTGAGAAGCTTTGTATTGTGAATAGCCATGCACTGCTCGGGCTTCCCAGGTGGCTCAGATGATAAAGAATCCTCCTGCAGCGTGGGAGACCTGGGTTCGATCCCTGGGTTGGGAAGAACCTCTGGAGAAGGGGATGGCAACCTACTCCAGTATTGCCTGGTGAATGGCCATGGACAGAGGAGCCTGGCGGGCTACAGTCAGTGGGGTCACAAAGAGTCCAACACAAATGAATGACTAAGTACAGCACAGCTGTCTTGGTGGTCTTTTCATTGTGTTACCATTATTCAGTGGTGTTTTCATGGCGTGTATGCCCCAGAGCAGAGTTAACCTATCAGAGAATATCTTATAATCATTAAAAAGAACAGTTTTGATAGTTCTTGTCAGATTTGTTATTAGATTGTTTCCTAGAAAACAAATTTTAGAGCGCTACCAGAAATGTATTTAAGTGTACCTGTTTTTCCAGTTTTGTGATCATTGAGTTTTAGAACTCATTTATTTTTGTGAATTTAATAGTTGTTTGAAACCATACTCTTATTGCTAGGGAGGCAATACGTTTTTCTACATGACAGGTTACCATTTAAATATGACTTGGTAAACAATATAAATTACCTAAGGGACTTAAATATTGCCCTTATATTTTTTGTCTGCATTATTAGTGAAACTAATCACATGGAATCTTATTTTGTTAGTATCGTTTTAATATATTTGATGGCTTCTACTTGCTCTGAACTTTTGTAGGCAGAAGCATTTTATTTATACAAGTACAAACATTTTCTTCTAGTTTTTTAAAAAATGCTTAGTTCTCTTGCATTTGGGATTTTATATTTGCTCTGAGGTATGATTTAACCAGAGCATTTCTTTCTATTTTCTGCAGATATTCTCTTTTAATTGTAAAATATCCTCATTGGGTTAAAATTTTTTAAATACAGGTATATGTATATAAAGTGAGTCATCTCATCCATCTGGTCTGATGTCCCAGGTACGAAAGACAAGAACTAACACCAGTTCAGCATATAATTCTAGATATTTTTTCTGTGTATTTTTAAATTTAATTTTAAATACCAGTATAAACAATATATTTTTACACAGCTGGGCTTATACACTTTATACTATTCTGTATCACGCCTTTTTTCTTTTGTTGCTGAAATGTTCATGAAGATTTGCCTATTTCTCAGTATGTAGTCATCCCTAATGGAGAAGGCACTGGCAACCCACTCCAGTACTCTTGCCTGGAGAATCCCATGGACAGAGGAGCCTGCAGTCTGTGGAGTCGCGCAGTCGGACATGACTGAGAGACTTCACTTTCACTTTTCACTCATGCATTGGAGAAGGAAATGGCAACCCACTCCAGTGTTCTTGCCTGGAGAGTCCGAGGGACCGCGGAACCTGGTGGGCTGCCATCTATGGGGTCACACAGAGTCGGACACAACTGAAGCGACTTAGCAGCAGCAGTATTCAGGTGTATTAGTGTCCTCTGTTTCATTCCCTGTTGATTCTTTGTTACTATAAACTGTGTTAGGGAACATCATTATTTAAATTTATCTTTTCCTCTTAGTCTTAATGTGAATGTTTCTGTTGAAATAAATTACCTAAAACTTCAATTACTGGAGAAGGATACTGACAAATTATCCTCTCAACATCATATGAGGTCCCTACTTCCCATATCTTTGCTTATACTGAGTATTAGCAATCTTTTAAACTTTCTCATTCTAATAAGTGAAAAGTAATCTCAGTTTGTATTTGTTTGTATTATACCGAGCTTGAACATTTTAAATGTTTTTAGTCATTTATAATTTCTTATGTGACTCTTTTTCATGAGCATTTAATTCAAATTTAGTTCCATTATTTTTAGTTTTTATTATTTATTTATTATTTAATGAGAAATATTCTTACGGGAGGCAGTGTGATCTAATAGTTAAGCACATGCACTGAAGATCCAGACTGCCTGGATCTGAATTTATTTCATTACTATACTAGCTGAGTTACCTCATGGAGGACTATATATTTTCCTTATGTACAAAATAGGATTCTAGCACTCAATCTCATGAATTCTTATAAGCATTAAATGAGTTAATGCATGTTAAGTACTTTATAAGACCAGCACTCAATCAACGTCAGTAAGTTTGAGCAAAACTCGAGGCAACGGTGAAGGATAGGAAGTCGGACTCGCTGTGGTCCATGGGGTCGCAAAGAGTCGGACACAAATGAGCAACTGAACAACAAGAGTGAAATTTTCTATGAGCATAGTAATGGTTGTATTTTTTTGGCTTTAGTATATCAGAACCTTTATTTGCAATTGAAAGAAACTCAATTTGAATTAGGTTAAGCAGAAATGGTAATTAATTTATTAAAAAGGTCTTGTAAGTGTGTCTCATGAAATACTTGCACCAGAGACTTGAATGTAGTCATGGTACTGTTTCTTATCTATTCAGAGGCTTCTGAATATTCACCTTCTGTGATACTCAGTATGCCTTTTTCGTGTGGTAGAAAAACAAGAACACAAGTAAGTCCCAAATTTTAGGTTTTACAATTTCAGCAACCAGAGAGAGACCATTCTGACATTTCTTTCTAGTGTCAACTCCAGAAATCCCTGAGGCTTCAAATCTGAGCAGGGAGCCTATCCCAGTGGTAGTCTCTTCAGGAATGAGGTGTAGAACTGAGATTTACCTAACTATGGAGAGTAAGATGTTATATCAGTGGGGGCATATCATATGGAGGATAGTGGTGGAGGGACAGTTTCCAAAAAAGGGGTACAAACCAAATAATAAATATTCCTAGTTACTTAATTTTTGATGAAGATTTTAAAAAAATTTTTTATTGAGGCATAGTTGCTTTTTCTACTGTAGAGCGAAATCAATCAGCTATACATATAAGATAGCCACTCCCTTTTGGACTTTCTTCTGATTCAGGTCATCACAGAGCCTTAAGTATGAGTTCCCTCTGTTATACAGTATGCTCTCATTAGTATGGCTGAGTTTCTTTGTTGTTATTTATAGAATCAATAGTGTATATGTGTCAATCCCAATCTCCAGTTCTTCCCACCAACCCTTTGCCCCTTGGTATCCTTTTGTTCTCTACATCTGTGTCTATTTCTGCCTTGCAAGTAAGATCATCTGTACCATTTTTCTAGACTCCATGTATGTGTTAATTTATGATATTTGTTTTTCTCTTTCTGACTTCACTCTATGTGATATTCTTTAGGTCCCTCCATGTTTCTACAAATGACTCAATTTTGTTGCTTTTTATGGCTGAGTAATATTCCATTGTATATATGTACCACATCTTACTTATCCATTCCTCTGTTCATGGACATTTAGGTTACTTCCATGTCGTGGCTGTTGTAAACAGTGCTGATGTGAACACTGGGGTGCATATATTGTTTTGAATTATGATTTTCTCTGAGTATATGCCCAGTAGTGAGATGCCTGGGTCATATGGGAGTTCTTTTTTTAGTTTTTAAGAAAACTTGGCACTGTTTTCCATAGTGGCGGTATCAGTTTACACTCCCACCAGTGCATGAGGGTTCCCTTTTCTTTATACTCTCTCCAGTGTTTATTGTGTGTAGATTTTTTTTTTTAACAATGATTTGTTTATTCATTCAGTTTGGTCCATGCTGGGTCTTTGTTGCTATTCAGGCTTTTCTCTAATTGCAATGAGTCGGGGGAAGGGACTACTCTAGTTTTGCAGCATGGGCTTCTCATTATGGCAGATTCTCTTGTTGCAGAGCACAGGCTCTAGGATGTGCAGGCCTCCGTAGTTGCAGGGAGTGGGCTCAGTAGTTGTGGCTCCTGGGCTCTAGAGCACAGGTTCAATCAATAACTGTGGTACATGGACTTAGTTGCCCAGTGGCATGTGGGATTTTCTAGGATAGGGATTGAACCCTTGTCTCCTGCATTGTCAGGCAGATTTGTTACCACTGACACACCAGGGAAGCCCAGTAGATTTATTTTTGATGCTGGTCACTCTGACTAGTGTGAGGTGATAACTGATAGTAGTTTTAATTTGCATTTCTCTAATAATGAGTGGTGGTGAACATATTTGCATGTGGTTGGTGGTCTTGTGTATGTCTTCTTTGGAGAAATGTTTGTTTTGGTGTCTTATGCCCATTTTTTGATTAGATGGTTTATTAATTTGATACTGAGTTGTATGAGCTGCTTGTGTATCTTGTGGAGAGTAATCCTTTGACAGTTGCTTCATTTGCTATTATTTTGTCCCATTCAGAGGGTTGTCTTTTTGTCGTCTTTATGGTTTCCATTGCTACATTTAATTAGGTCCAATTGTTTGTTTTTGTTTTTATTTCCATTACACTAGGAGGTGGACCAAAGAGGATCATGCTTTGATTTATGTCAAAGAGTATTCTTCCTATGTTTTCCTCTGAGAGTTTTAGTGTCTGGCCTTGCATTCAGATCTTTAATCCATTTTGAATTTATTTTGTGTACATTGTTAGAGAGTGGTCTAATTTCATTCTTTTACATGTAGCTGCCTAGTTTTCCCAACACTATTTATTGACAAGGCTGTCTTTTCTCCATTGTATATTTGACTCCTTTATCATAGATTAGGGGACCATAGGGGTGTGGGTTCATCTCTGGGCTTTCTATCCATTGATCTATAGGTCTGTTTTTGTGACGGTACCATACTGTCTTGATTACTGTAGCTTTGTAGTATAGTCTGAGGTCAGGAAGCCTGATTCCTCCAACACCATTTTTCTTTCTCAAGATTGCTATGGTTATTTCAGGTCTTTCCTGTTTCCATACAGATTGTAAAATTTTTTGTTTTAGTCTTGTGAAAAATACACTTGGTAATGTGATAGGGATTACATTCCATCTGTACATTGCTTTGGGTAGTATAGTCATTTCCACAATATTGATTCTTCCAATTGAAGATCATAGTATATCTCTCCATCTGTTTGTGTCTTTGATTTCTCTCATCTGTGTCTTATAGTTTTCTGTAGACAGGTCTTTTCACTCTTTTGGTAGGCTTATTCCTAGGTATTTTTTAATATTATTATTTTTTAATTGGAACATAATTGCCTTACAATGTTGTGTTAGTTTATGCTGTACAGCAATGTGACTCAGCTGTAAGTATACCTATATCTGCTCCCTCTTGAGCCTCTATCTTACCCTCACCATCCCACCCTACTAGATCATCACAGAGCACGCTGATGAGCTCCTAGTGTAATATAGCAGCTTCCCACTAGCTATTTATTTTATGAATGGTAGTATATATATGTCAGTGCTTCTCTCTCAGTTCATCCCTTCCCCTGCTGTGTCCACAAGTCCATTCTTTATGTCTGCATCACTATTCTTGCCCTGCAGATAGGTTCATTAGTACCATTTTTCTAGAATACACAGATAAGTGTTAATATGCACTATTTGTTTTTCTGGCCTGACTTTACTCTATGACTGATTCTAGATTCATGCACATCACTACAAATGACCCAGTTTCTTTCCTTTTTATGGCCACAGAGTGATATTCCATGGTATATATGTACCAAAATTTCTTTATCCATTCATCTGTCAGTGGACATCTAGTTTGCTTCCATGTCCTGGCTGTTGTAAATAGTGCTACAGTGAACATTAGGTACATACAGTGGGATAGCTGGGTCCATATAATAGTTTTTTTTTTTTTTTTTTAAAGAAAAGTCCATACTGTTCTCCTTAGTGGCTGTATCAGTTTACATTCCCACCAACAGTGCAAGAGGTTTCCCTTTTCTCCAAATCCTCTCCAGCATTTCTTTTTTGTAGATTTGACGATGGCCATTCCTATCAGTGTGAGGTGATAGTTCAATGTAGTTTTGATATGTATTTCTCTAATAATGAGCAGTGTTGAGCATCTTTTCATGTGTTTGGTGGTCTTATGTATGTCTTCTTTGGAGAAATGTCTGTTTAGGTCTTCTGCCCATTTTTTGATTGGGTTGTTTGTTTATCTGGTATTGAGCTGTATAAGCTTCTTGCATATTTTGGAGATTAATCCTTTGTCAGTTGCTTCATTTGCAAATATTTTCTCCCATTTTGAGGGTTGTCTTTTTATCTTGCTAACTTGTCTTTTTATCTTGATTACTTTTGGTGTGCAAAAAGCTTTTAAGTTTAATTAGGTCCCATTTGTTTATTTTTGTATTTATTTCCATTACTCTAGGAAGTGGGTCAAAGAAGATCTTGCTGCAATTTATTTCAGAGTGTTCTGCCTAGGTTTTCCTCTAGGCATTTTATAATTTCTGGTCTTATATTTAGGTCTTTAATCCATCTTGTGTTTATCTTTGTGTATGGTGTTAGGAAGTGTTCTAATTTCATTCTTTTACATATGGCTGTTCAGCTTTCCCAACACCACTGACTGAAAAGGATTTCTTTTCTCCATTGTATGTTTTTTCCTCCTTTGTCAAATTTAAGATGCCCATAGGTGCGTGAGTTTTGTCTCTGGGCTTTCCGTCTTGTTCTATTGATCATGTTTCTGTTTTTGTGCCAGAACCATACTGTGTTGATAACTGTTGTTTTGTAGTATAGTCTGAAGTCAGGAAGGTTGATTCCTCCAGCTCCATTTTTCCTTCTCAAGGTTGCTTTAGGTATTCAGGGTCTTTTTGTTTCCATACAAATTGTAAAAATTTTTGTTCTAATTTTGTGAAAAATGCCCTTGGTTATTCAATAAGTGTTGCATTCAGTCTGCAGATTGCTTAGGGTAGTCATTTTCACAGTACTGATTCTTTCAATCCAAGAACATAGTATACTCTCCGTTTGTGTCATCTTTGATTTCTCTTATCAGTGTCTTATTTTCTACATACATGTCTTTTGTCTCCATACATGTCTTTTGTCTCCATGGGTAGATTTATTCCCAGATATTTTATTCTTTTTGTTGCAGTGGTGAGTGGGATTGTTTCCTTAATTTCTCTTTCCGATTTTTTGTTGTTCGTGTATCAGAATGCAAGGGATTTCTATATAATTAGTTTTGTACCCTGCAACTTTACTGAATTTTCTGTGTACAGTATTGGGCTTCCCTGGTGGCTCAGACAGTAAAAAATAATAATAATCTTCCTGCAACACAGGTGACCCGAGTTTGACCCCTGTGTTGGGAAGATCCCCTGGAGACGGGAATGGCAGCCCACTCCAGTATGCTTGCCTGGAGAATCCCATGGACAGAGAGAACGGGCAGGCATAGTATACTGTCATCTGCAAACAGTCAAGAATTTTAGTTCTTTTCCAATCTGGATTCCTGTTATGTTTCTTCTCTGCTTGCCTGACTAGGACTTCCAACACTATGTTTAATAATAGTGGCAAGAGCGGGCACCCTTTCTTGTTCCTGATCTTAGAGGAAATGGTTTCAGTTTTCACCATTGAGTGGCCTTTATTATGTTGAGTTAGGTTTCTTCTGTGCCTAATTTCTGGTGAGTTTTTATCATACATGGTTGTTGAATTTTGATGAAAGCTTTTCCTGCATCTATTGAGATTACCATATAGTTTTTATCTTTCAGTTTCTTACTTTGTGTCTCACATTGATTGATTTGTGTGTATTGAAGAATTCTTGCATGCTCAGGATATATCCCACTTGATCATAGTATGTGATCCTTCTTGATGAAATTTTAAATGGTATTGTTTTCGTACTTTTTCTGATAGCTTGTTAATAACATATAGAAAGGCAACAGATATTTCTGTATCCTGTAAGTTTACTCATTTTATTCTAATCTTTTGGTGGAGACTTTAAGGTTATTCTATATATAGTATCCTGTCGTCTGCAAATGTGGGTTTTCCTTCTTCCCTGGCAGTTTGGTTGCCTTTTCTTTTCTTGTCAGATTGCTGTGGCTAGGACTTTTAATAGTGTGTTAAATAGATGTGGCAAGAGTGTGGACATCCTTGTGTCTGATTTTAGAGGAAAGGCTTTCAGCTTTTATCCACTGTGTATAATGTTAACTGTGAGTTTTTCATAAATGGATTTTGTTATGTTGAGATGTGCCCTCTATACACAACTTTTATATCTTGAGTTTGTATCCTGCAACTTTGTTAAATTTGTGTGTGTCGGGGGGGAGGGTGATGGCTGGGAATCTGAATTACCCCTTTTACATATTGCTAGATTTGAATTTTTTATCATCTTAAAATATTCTTATTGGAATCACTTAATGTATTTTGTCTCGAATTTTGTCTCATTCATTTCAATCTTGGCTCTCTTGTTTTCTTAATAGCTCCATGGTATACTTCTTTCATTTTATGTATTTAAAATAAACATAAGTGTACATCTTGAATTTTCACATAATGAAAAGTCAAGAAGGGTAGTCTATGAAGTGTAGTTGATTTACTGTGTTAATTTCTACCATACAGCAAAGTGATTCTTACAACTACATAAACTTTTTCATATTCTTTTCCATTATGGTTTATCACAGGCTATTGAATATAGATAGTTCCTTATACTATATAGTAGGATCTTGTTGTTTATCCATCCTATATATAACAGTTTGCATCTGCTAATCCCAAACTCCCCATCATTCCCTCCCTCTTGACAACCACAAGTGTATGTAAGTCTATTTTTGTTTGTAGACATGTTCATTTATGTATTATTCCAGATTCCACAGGTAAGAGATACTATATTTCTTTTTGACTTAGTATGATCTCTAGATCCATACATGCTGCTATAAACGACATTGCATTTTGGGGGGTAACAGTTCATTGTATATATGTACCTTATCTTCTTTGTCCATTCATATGTCAGTGGACATTTAGGTTGTTTCCATGTCTTGACTATTGTAAATACTGTTGCTATTAACATGGGGTGTATATATCTTTTTGAATTATAGTTTTATCTGGATATGTGCCCAGGAGTAGGATTGCTGGCTTATATATAGTAGTTCTGTTTTTAGTTTGAGGAACCTCACTATTGCTTTCTGTATAGTATCTGCACCAGTTCACATTCCCACCAACAGTGTAGAAGGGTTCCCATTTCTCTACACTCCATCCAGCATTATTTGTAGACTTTTTGATGATGGCCATTCTGACTGGTGTGAGGAGATACTTCATTGTCATTTTTATTTGCATTTCTTTAATAATTAGTGATGTTGATCGTCTTTTCAGATGCCTGTTGGCTATCTGTATGTCTTCTGCCCATTTTTTGATTGGATTTTAAGTTATTGAGGTGTGTGAGCTGTTTGTATATCTTAGAACGTAAGCCCTTGTCAGTCACATTATTTGCAAATATTTTCTCCTAGTCTATAAATATTTTCATTTTGTTTATAGTTTTCTTTGCTTGAGAAGCACATTTTTATCTAAATCCATTGAGAAAGTATGTCTCTTTGGGGTCTAGCTTCTTCAAGTATCACGTTGTGTCATCATGTTGTTGCACAAAGCAGTAATCTGTTCATTCTCATGTGTGAATATACAGTTTATTTGTTCATTCTACTGCTGGTAGACATTGTTGGCTGTTACACAAGTGCTGCCATGAACCTTTCATCATTTTTTGAGTGAATATACATGTGCATTTCTATTGGGTATATTCCTAGGAATGGATATATAGTTATCAAGAGTGGTTGAATTAGTTTACACTTCTACTAGCAGTATGAGGATTCCAGTTGCTCCACAGCTTTCCATAGATTTAGTATTGCCTTTGTTTTACATTTTAACCGTTGTGGTACCATTTATTTTTAAACTTTACTATTTTTATTGACACACTTGTAGATTAACATTCCTTTCCTTAAGAAATATCTTGCACTTTTCCCAGTTCCTTCACTGGCAGCATTTTGCAGATGATACTATAATATTACAACGAGGGTATTAACACTGATGCAATCCACAATTCTTAGTTTTCCCCAGATGTGTATTAAGTTGTATACAGTTTTGCCCCCTTCGGAGGTTTTGAATATCAACCACCAAGTCAAGACAAAACAGTCCCAAACCCACAAGGACCCTTCTTAATACCTTTTTATAACTACATACATCACCTGACTTGCGCTCTTCTCACCTCCACCTCAGTCTGTCCTGTTTCTAAAATTTTGTCATTTTATATTGTTGGATGGACTTACACAGTAAATAACCTTTGGGGATTATTTTTTTCCTGAATAACATAATTCCCAGCAAGTCACCATCAGTTTATTTTTAGCTTTTCTGTGTTACTTTGTTTTAGAAGTGTTCCTTGTGGAAAAGATTAGGACTGAATTTTTAAAATTAATTCAACGGTATCTTTAATGAAAGTGAAGTAAAAAGTCACTCAGTCATGTCCAACTCTTTGCAACCCCATGGACTATACAGCCCATGGAATTCTCCAGGCAAGAATACTGGAGTGAGTAGCCTTTCCCTTTTTCAGGGGATCTTCCCAACTCACGAATTGAACCCCAGTTTCCTGCATTGCAGGTAGATTCTTTACAAGCTGAGCCACAAGGGAAGCCCAAGAATATCTTTAATAGAACCGAACATTTTTTTTTCTCCTAGTTCACCTTTCACTATTCTTTCCTGGATTGATCATGTGTCCTTCCCACCCGCCCTCCCCCCAACCATGGTATTTTGGAAGACCTGTACCTTACATCTGTTGAATTAACTGTCTTAGAAAAAAAAATTAAGACCTGTTTCTGCCTATATTTCAGCATTCTTACAGTATTTTTTCATCTGTCCTTTTAAATTATGCGTGCAGCATGTGCTTGATGAAAAACACTTAAGCAGCATATATGTTTTTAAAATGTGGGGCCTCTTCCATACTCTAGTATATCCTTCCAGATATTTTACTGTTCATTTATAATTTCGTTGTATAACACATGGGATGATAAATTTACTTTATCAGATAGTATTCCCGTGTTAGTATATTCAGAAATACTTCATTCTCAACTGCAGGACAGTATCTTATGGTATGAATGTCGCATAAATTAACTTACTCTGATAAGACAGTTCTCCATTCATTCTCTAGAGAAACAGCCACAGGCATATTGGTTATATATGTTTGTTTAAATATTTCTGTTGGATTCATTCTTCATACTTACAGGCACTGCCATATTTAAGTAAGTTTTTTTAGTTTTAATTATGCTTACCTTTATTTTTAAATATTGTCCGATTTTTGTCCATTTTGACCTCCAGATAAATTTTAGAATTACTTTGTTGTGCCTCAAAAGACAATCTCATTGACATTTTTATTAGAATTACAGAAACTTGAAAAACTTAATTTGGGGATGGAATGAGTAGGAATAACAGCTTTGCACTAGTCAGGGTTTCTGTCTACTCTGAACATTTAAATATGTTGATTTTTAGTAAAAACCTAATAAATGTTAAGCACTTTGTGACATATCTAGAGAAAAATCAGCATTTTATCTCAGTTATCTATAGATGGTACATTCTTTGGCATCTGTTAAGTATAAGCATAATGTCAGTTTGATTTTTTCGTTTTAGACAGGTGTGTATTTTTATTTCTCTTGTTCATGGTCCACTACTTCTTGAATGAATTCTGTGCCTTTTATCAATTCTGGGAAACTTTGCTCTTCTCATTGTATAGAGCTTCTCCTACCTGCTTAGCAGTCATCGATTCTGCGTTCTCTCAGTGCTGTAACCTTTTCATAAGAGGTTTTCTTTTTTTTTTTCTTCAAAATAGAAGAAATAGAGCAAAATTCAACAGAGCAAAATTTATTTGTCATTCTGGAAATTTGATTTAGCGTGTAGAGTAAGAGGCATAGATTCTTGACCCAAACTGCTTGGGTTTAAATCGCACCTCTGTCTGTCTGTATTTATGTGACCTTGTAAAGTTATTCAGGCCTTGTGTGAGTTACTTCTTAAAATTGTACAGATTAAATAATACAAGTAACAGTGCCCTGGAACAGTCTGCGTGCATGCATGGTAAGTCAACTTCAGTCATGTCCGACTCTTTGCCACTCTGTGGACCGCAGCCTGCCAGGGTCTCCTCTTGGAACACTCTAATGATACACAATTAGCTGTATGAGTATTAAATAATCATTTTCATAGTACATTGTTTCTTCAGTTCATCCCCATTTTAGGAATACTCACTGGTTGTATCTATTTTGTTTCTGAAGTTTGTGCAATCCTAGTATTCCTTTTGTTTCTGCGTGCTCATCTTCAGGCAGGTATTACCTGTGGGAGTACAGAAATAGGGCATATAGCTCCAAAGCAGTGTTGGGTTTGCATTGTCAGTTTCTCAGAACGAAGGTGGGCTGCAATGGGCTAAGAACTTGGACAGCAGATGTATTAAAATTTCAGAGCCCAGGCCTGTGAGCTAGTATTCTTCAATAGAGCAAAAAGTCATTTGAACCTGTAAGTCAACTGCCCATATCGAAATATGCTTCTTTTAGTCACTGTTTCTAAATGGAAGAAATTTGGGGGTTCACTTAATCTTTGTTACTAGAAGTGTATAAAATGAATAAACCAAGTATGATTACTTTATCTTACCAGAACTTAACCATCTGAGTATATTAAATAATTATGAAGTAAAACTTTGTGAATAGAGCATATTTATTATTATTTACTTCCTAGGACTATCTGGTATTTATAGCTTTTGTCAGCTCAGTATCTGGGTTTATAGTGAGAGTCAGATGATACTTCCTGGGTGAAAATAATTTTAAAATTATTAAAAACTAAAATCCTTAGGTCAGTTTTAAAATATAATGAAAACAAGCAAAAAGTTAGTTAATACTGAATGTAAATGTGCACTTTGTATTTCATTTTAAAAATTGTTTTTTCCTCTAGTGATGTTTGATTTCAAATAAGCTAACTCTAGTTGCTTTTAAAGTTATACATGACAGGCTATGTCTGTGGGGGTAAGGAAGTGGTACTTGCTTTGTAGCTCTGATAATCCTTTTTACTGCTTTGAGATGAACCTTGGTAGGACAGTTTGAAAGCTAATATAATTAGTGATGCTGCAGATCCACTCAGAATTCCTGCTTCCTCTGTTAAACAGATTTTTCAGGGAATATATTTATTACCAGTAGGGAACTGTTGATTATTCCAAAGAATCACTATCTATAATATCACAGAAAGTTTACATTAAACTTTAGGGTAAACTGTGACCAGTGTAACTGACTTCCTTACAGCAGGAAGTGTGTACCTCCATATATTCACTGCTACCACCCAAGAAACTGAAAACTCATAAGCAGCAAGGAAAAATCATTCATTTAAAAACAGAGCTGAATTAAAAGTAATAAAGTACTATTATGACAATATGCTCTAAAAATGTAGATATCATACAACTATTAAACAGAGGAGAGAGTATGAAAAGTTGAAGCAGCTCACTGATGATTTGAAATTTAGAAAATGAGGAGGAGAAAAAGCCTACTACCTAATTTGAATATTACAGTAAGGAATTAATAAGATACTGATAATACTCTTGGTCTTATCTTTTTAAAAGATACTAGTGTAAAAGGAAACTAGTAGATGAAAAGTACACACCTCCCTAAGCATCAAAATGGAAGAAAACAGGTCCTATAGTGAAAGAATTTATATAAGTGATCTATGAAAATATAAAAAAAGAATGATAGAACTATTACCGATGATACCAGTTTGGCTTAAGTCATCCCTGAAGAGATTCAAGATTTGAGGTTAGTTCACAAAGCACAATTCAACCTAAAACAAGGATTCAGAGAGGTTAGAAATAAAAGGATAGACAGAGGTGAGAGAGTTGCAACTAAAAACAAAGGGGTTATATAGTTGCCTGTGAAAGAGTTCAGACCCCCCAAAGTTAAAATGACACAGGACAATATAGAACACTGGAGACCATGATTTTCCATGAGGATAACCACCATTAGCTATGCAGCCCCAAACACAGCAACAGTTTTCACAGAGCAGAAACTACAAACAAGGTAACTACAAACAAGGTAAGGAGAAATATAGCATGGTAAGAGACCTGATCATACCTCTCAGTCCAAAATAGGAAGTATACTTTCTTTTTTTGAATATATCACCAGAAATAACAAAAACAGCATTGTGTCACCACAATGGAATGTAAGAAATTAATAACAAAATTAGGCCCCTTTCACCTGGAGGGTTAAAAACATGATATTATCATATGTACCTAGCCCGGTGGCAAATGAATTGGCTGTAGCTCAAGTCACCAGTATTTCAAAGTAATACTAACAAGCACATCATTTATCAATGATAGACCAGTGTGATACATAAGTTTGTATATCAGCTTTTGATAAATAAAAATTGAGTATATTTTCCTACGTAGTTTTTACAACTCAATAGTAAGACATCCCAACTGATAAAAAACAGGCAAAGGATTGAATAGATCTTTTCCCATAGAAGATATACAAATGGCCAACAGCCACTGGAAAAAGTGCTCAGCACCATTAAGGAAGTGAACACCAAAACCACAATGAGATACCACCTTCATATCCACTAGGATGATTAAAATAAAAAAAGATGGAAGATGGCAAGGATGTGCCAGATAACAAATGCCACATTATGATTCTTTTTATAAGAAATGTCCAGAATAGGCAAATCCATAGAGGCAGAAAATAATCAGTAGTCACTGAGGGAGAAGAGTGACTGCTAATATGGTTCAGAGGTCCATGACTCCATAAAGAGGGAAGGTTCTTTCTGGAGTGATGAAAATGTGAAATTAGATAGTGGTGATGGTTGCATAACTGTGAATTACACTAAGAACCCCTGAATTGTATATACTTAAAAGGGTGGATTTTAGGGTATGTGGATTATATCTCAAAAACAAAAGGTGGTAACAGTATCTGCAGAAAGCATCTATGTCCTCTTGGACTCAGGAAACAGGGAATAAGTTGAGGTTATTAAAACCTCATACTGTCTCTCAAAACTCTGGCTTCTAAGGAGGAGGAACTACCCATCTGGTGCCCTTGTCTCTAAAGGGAAGAAGGCAAGACCGATTTGAGCAGTACCTACAATGAAGCAAAGAAAAAAATTTGGAGAGTATAACTAATTACCCCTATCAGATTAAGGTCCACAACTAGGCACAACACTGATAGGAGCCTTCACCCTTTTTTTGTCTCCTTCTAGAGGAATCTTATAGAATTTAACAAGGAGCCAATGGGGGTAATCAGCATTTAGTAAGTTAAATCAGCAAGGACTCAATAATACAGCCTTCATGTGGTGTGTGCGCCCGTGTGTGTAAACAAAAAGCAGTTAAAAGGTAGGTATGATGGAAGGCTTAATTTACAAAAACAAAACCAAAACATTGGATATAAGAAATAGGCATAATTTACCAAACCAGCATGAAGAAAACCATAAAACATCCCTGTGATGGAAAGCTACACTGGAAAACATGGAAGCTTATTAGCATACCAATGTAGGAAGATTCATTGTCAGCCAGATGTCACTATTAGGCTTTTTCCAAGAAATATATAGCAGGTGACTAGTAGGGTCCAGTGCAAATACATAACAATGAGCCCTACCAGATATTAGAACATGTTATAAAGTCTCTGTAAAGAACACAGTGTGGTATCAGCACATGAATAGACTAATGGAAAAGAATTTTCTAAAATCCAGAAGTTTAGTGAATGATAACAATGAAATTTTAAATCAGTGGGAAAAATAAAGAACTTAAACAAGTGGTATTCTGACAGCTAGTCATATGGAAAGGATAAAACTAGCTCAATCTGTCACACTACACATTAAATTAATTCCAAATGAATCAGACATACATAAAAAAAAAAATGAAACCGCTACAGGTCCTTTTACATTTACAGAAGAAAATGAAGGTAAACTCCTTGATAACCTGAAAATAGGAATACTTCCTAACCTGGATTCAAAAGCCAAAAGAAGTATAAAAATTTAAATCTTTATTTCATCCACAGAATATGAACACTTCAAGAAAAATATCAATCCCTGTCAAACTCATCCAAACAACAGAAGAGAGAACACTTACCAACTCATTTTATGAGCCAGCATTACCCTGATAACAAAATCAGATGAGAACACACAAGAAAAGGAAATTTCAGGTCAATATCCTTGATAACCATAGATGCAAAAATCCTCAACAAAATATCAGCAAGCCGAATTCAACAATACATTAAAAGAATCATATACCATGATCAAGTGGATTTATTCTAGGGATGCAAGAATTATCATCTGTAAATCAATGTGATGCATCACATTAAGAAAATGAAGGATAAAAATCATATGAACATCTCAATAGATGCAGAAGAGTATCTCAGAATTTAATATCCATTTATGATAAAAACTTTCAATAAAGTAGGCATAGAGAGCCATTACCTTAAAATCATAAAGGTTATATATGACAAGCCCATAGCTCACCTCATACTCTATGGTAAAAAGCTGAAATGGCTTCCTTTAAAGATGTGGGATGGGGATGCAGACTCTCACCACTTCTATTCAACACAGTATTGGAAGTCCTTGCCAGTGCATTTAGGCAAGAAATAGAAAAGGCATCCAAATTGGAAAAGGAAAACTTGAAGATGACATACATAGAAAACCTTAAAGAATTCACAAAAAAACTATTATAACTAATCAACCAACTCAATAAAGTTAGTTTACAGTCACTATGTAGAAATCAGTTGTTTCTCCGTATACTAGTAACAAGCAATTAGAGAAATTAAGAAAACAATCCTATTTGCAATTGCATCAAAAAGAATGAAATACCTAAGAATTTAACTCAGGAGGTAAGAGATCTATACACTGAAAACTACAAGATTAAGGTAATTGAAGACACAAATAAATGGAAAGATACTCAGTGCTCATGGGTAATACCATTAAACTGTCCATACTACCTAAGCAATCTACAGATTCGGTACAATCTCTAACAAAATTGCAATGGCATTTTTCACAGAAATATAAATTTTTAAGCATGTATGAAACAACAACTCCAAATAACCAAAGCAATGTTGAGAAACAAGAACACAAATAATTATTATGTTGCATACCTGAAACTCATGTCAGTTATATCTCAAAAATAAATCCGAAATTAAGAAAGAGAAACCTAATAGAAAAATTAGTGAAAAATGTGGTCAGTTCACAGGAAAAAGAAAAGCAAATGGTTCTTAAACAGATGAAAAAATGTTCTAGCTCCCTTAAAATGCTCATGAGAAACTGGTAAAAACTCAGTCTGACAACATAGTCTCTTGGCTGGGCTCTGAGGAAAAGTCAGGCACTCTAATCTGTGTTGCTAGCGGGGAAAAAATGGTAGTGGTAGAATTCCTATGAAAGTACGAGCATTGCTAGCAAAATTATATAAATTTGCTCTTCAATGCAGCAAATCCTACTGCTAGAATTCCCTCCCAAATGATAAGACTGTTCATTGCAGCACTATTGGTAAAAGGTACTGGAAATTAACCCAGATGTTCATTAATACATCCATACAGGGATGTGGGGGAATAAAAAAGCAAGATATCATTAAGTAAAAAAGCCAATCGGGTATAGAATAGTATGGAGCATACTAACTTTTATGTAAGAATATAGAGGAGTAAGAAGAATATGTGTAAGAATATATGTATGTGTGTGTACACATACATTTGCTTATATTTTCAAAAGGAAAAGGTAAACAATAACTTACCTGGTTACCTGCATGGGAAGAGAGGGTACATGGGTTGGACAGATACAGACTCTTCTTGCTGTGACTTGTTCTTACAGTTTTACTTTGAAGACACTTAAATGTTAAAAATACATCATGAAAAGCAAACCAGTCTCTAATAATTGGGAGGATAAAAAGGGAAGTAAATGGACCACATTCTGTGTCCAGTAACATAAACAGAAAAAAATTTTCTCAAGTGATTCTCAAATACAATTTCAGTTTGACAGCCCTAGTGGATCAATTGGGGGTTCCCTTGTGGCTAAGTGGTAAAGAATTGACCTGTCAGTGCAGGAGACCCGGGTTTGATTCCTGATCCAGGAAGATCCCCTGGAGAAGGGATAGGCTACCCACTCCAGTATTCTTACCTGGAGAATCCCATGGACTGAGGAGTCTCGGGGCGCGGCGGGGGTGGGGTACAGTCCATGGGGTTACAGAGAGAGTCGGACACGACTTAGTGACTAAACAAATCAATCTGTCATGGTGATAGAGCCAGAAAGAAATCTTCAAAATCTTTACCAGTCTTTGTTAGTAACACATTGGCATTGTTAGTTTGCAACAGTTGTATGCATTGCAGATTAAAACAAATAGGTTACTGTGTAAATGTAATTAGGAACTAAGATTTTCAGTTTGAAAGAGCTACAAGTATAAAAATAGTGAAGCAAAACCTCCAACCTTTACATGTACAAATAAGTTTGTAGGAACATGGTATTAAAATCCTTAGCCAGTGGATCTTTTGGCAGTGTAAATGCCCAAGTCCATAGTAGGGTGCACTCTGTAATCTCTTGGTGTCTTGTTTCCCTGACTTTTCAGTGTGTTGGAAAGTTAGGCTGAGTCTTCCCTAGAACTCTTTGCTCCCATCTGTTGCCACATTAACTGATACACAGAGCTGGCAGCAACAGCCAGACCTTGTAGCTTTACCACCACTCTCCTCTCTTCTACCTGACTCCTTTCCTTTCTTCCTTAGTGCTATATCTGAATTTTTAACAGAAGCCTCCTTTTCCAGGTTTTTTTTTTTGGACACTGTTCAAGGGAATTTGTGCAATCTTAATGTATCTTACATGGTAGAATTTAGGATGTCATTGCAGAAATATTTTGGGAGCAGTGGTGCAAGACAAGAATACCACTTAAATAATAGTAAAGGCCTTGGCAGTGGAATTTTTATAACCATTTTAGTGATCCTAATTTCCCTTTCCTACACTGCAACTAATTTGTGTATGTGGCTTTTTTTTTTTAGATGGCTACTCATATGAAAAGGAAGCAATGGAAAATTGGATCAGCAAAAAGAAACGCAGCAGTCCCATGACAAATCTTGTTCTTTCTTCAGTGATACTTACACCAAATAGGACTCTGAAAATGGCCATCGATCGATGGCTAAATGAGACACATCAAAAATAAAACTCTCTGTATTGTGTTATTTATATTTTCTGTGATCTCACTTGAGTGATTTAAAGGTAAACTTTGCAAATTTAGTTACCTATTAAAAAGCCTTTTCATATACTAGTGAATAGTCTTAACCTATAGAGAAAGTTTTACTTTGACTTCAAATTGCAGTGCTCAAGTTTATTCTTGTTATAGATCATATTCTATTATAACCAAAGATCAGAATAATCTAGACTAGAACATAATTAAATCCTAGTTAATAAGATTTCATAACTCTCTGGAATCCTTCTAAAGAGATTTTTAGCAAAATAATTGTAGATTTGTTTATGAATAAATTGAGAAAATCACTTTGATATATTTACTGAGCAGTTTTTTTAGCTTCTAAGTTTGCAAGGTAGTAATGATTTCTTTCCCCCATTGTCCAAACCTATGTACAAGTTAGATCACATAAATTATCACAGATATATTAGGTTGACTTTGCTGAAACATACAGTGGCAGACTAGCCTCCTTTTAGAATACAGAGTTCTTAAAAAGTTCTCACATCATAGTGTAAGCTAAGGTGACTATACATTTGTACACAATAGGCTGATAGCTAACACAAGCACCCTGATGAACATTTACGCAGAAGACTTCAGGTTCCGTAAGTGGAGGTTGTACTGTCTCTCCCTCCCTCTCACAAGTTGTTCACCAAAATGGAAGCCATTAGTGCAAAGCTTGCTAAAACTAAACTCTAAGGGCAGGGAGGGACCAGGACTCTGTACTTACCCCCAAACCCTCATTGTAATTGTTCTGAAATTTGAAAACACAAAAAAGCAATGTAAGTATATATTCCATCAAAAGACTTGTTAAAACTGGTAGTGCTGTCACCATTGGACCAGATAGCTTGTGTTTTGATAAAATAATACTTATTTTTCAAAAGGGCTAGCTGGTTTTCACATAAAAATTACTAGAAATCATTGAAGTCACTGACAGAAAACACAATAAAAGATGATGTGTTATTTTTTAAATGTTTTAAAGAAGGTGATTTTCTTTTCTTATGTTTCACTAGGCTAGTTTCTAGTTAAGTGGCTGAAAACTAAGATGCCAATTTACCAAAGTGAAGTGTTTTGTTTTTCTATACAAACAAAGCAAAGCTAACTACTTCTCCCCACAAAGCACAAACAAGAAAATCCAAAACCATCCATGGGAAAGGACACCACATGGCCCCTCTGCACTAGGGGGGGCCACTGTCCCTGCAGGACTAGGCAGGAGCAGCCCCACCCACCCCTGCTGCTTGGTCCTCAGCTCTGACCAACAGCTTCCCCAGGAGATAGCAGTTCCTGGAATTATTGGACCAAATACATTTACTCAAAATCCATCAAAATCATAATGTATAGTAAATTCTAATAGTCACACTGGCAGCATCACAGGAAAAGGCATCCAATAAGAATTTATCTGTTCCTAGATTTTCCCCTCCTACCCAGTTTTGTTTTTTCACCTTGAGTTTAAATATATGACTTTAAATAAGGACTGAAAATACTTTAAGCCTTGCTAATAATAGCAGTAACCATATAATAACCTGAAGTTGTTCAGGCTTAAGACTCCAAGTACAGGATATTTTAACACAACAGTTTAATGTTCACGCTCACTCATACAACTTTGAAACTGAAATATGTGGATATAAACACTTTTAACTCAGATTAATACACATGTGAAGAACAAAATTTCACATTAGCACAGTGTTCAGTGTATCGCCAAAGTGAGAGCTAAAAACTGAAGATACCGTGTTGCCAATAAAAACAGACGCCAGGATTTCTGGAACAGAAGTTTAGAAGGCTCCTCATGCACGCTCCTCATTTCAGGCAAAAAGGGTAATTTTGACCTTGAAATATTTTGGGATTTCTAGATGCCATTATCCTTGTTCTAAAATGAAATAAAAGTAAATATGCATTTGTAGTAGTACTGAAAATCAGGCTTTCCCCCTTTTTTAGGGACACGATCGCCCATGATTAAAGTGAGGCAGATAGCTGACGTCAGGATCTCCTCTACTTAGCCACTGTTTCATTTAATGCAAAACAAACTATTGTCTTTATTCCAGACAGACAAGTACAGTAGTTGTGCAGAAACAAACCTACATAACGAAAGAGTAAGACTTCCACAACATTAAAGAAAACAATAAACAATAAATAAGCCATAGTAGTTATAGCAGAACCTCATGAAAAGCCTCTTAAAAAAACAATAAAACTATACCAAGTACACTGTACACAGGAACTAATATTGAAGAATGACACCAGAAGATTCCTGTTCGTACAAAACCATAATGATGCTCACAGGAACATTACAACTCTTCATTTTTAAAACATTCTGTAAATATAGAACTTCCTTCTCTCCAATTCTAGAAAATAATTTCACATCCCAACATATAAAACACACACTCCCACCTCTCTGAAAACTAGCATTTTAATATCCTCCAATAGCATATCATTTTCATATAAAAATACCTTTAACTCAAGGATCATTCCTGTACCTTATCTTTACAAATGAATAATACATCAGTTTGGACTTAAGTAGCACCTCAGAGGTGTTCATATAAATGAGATAAAGTGCCGTTACTTGGATACTGTTAACATGCCCTATATATCGCTCAGTGCAATAAACAGCATGGATGAAGCTTAAAAAGCACATGCAAATATATGACTTCCAGATTAACTACTTGAAATAGTTATATTTACAAGTCTAAATACAACTTGAGCTATTTCATATATACAACATATAGCTCTAAAGTAATGACTGTATAATAAAAGCAATAGCCAACCACACCTTAAGTATCCAAATTAAATACTGTCCTTAGAGGACCTGGGAAGGCTTGTTCCAGGAGTGCTGTCATTGGTAAAAGCAGTTTGGGAATCAGTTGAGAGCTAATTTACATGTCACCTAGAATGCTGTATAAGAATAGAGAATACAACTACTAAAACTTAGTGTTTTAGCCCAAATTCAACTTAACTACCAATCATGATGCCAAATGGTTTATATCATTTTCAAATATTAAAAATACATTGAAGCAGGAATGTAGTTCCAAAAAAAGGTGCTATAAAAATATTTTAATGAGAACTGTAACACAAATAAAAGTTGATCTTTTTAAGGGAACTGCTATGGAGAGAACATTACCTGGATGTTCTTGTATTTTGCTTAAAAAACAAACCAGCTGTATAATATGTAAAGTCACATTTATATTCAGATAGAAATTACTCAGGTCTTTTATATACATACATACACACACACACACACACACACACACACACACACACTGACCCTTGAACAACAGGGGTTTGAACTGTGCAGGTCCACTTTTTTTTTCAATCAGTACATACTATAGTACTACATGACCCATGGATGGTTGAATACAAGGATGCGGAACCCTCCAGAGGACCAACTATAAAGTTATACATGGATTTTTGACTGTATAGAGGTTGGCACCCCTAACTCCTGCATTGTTCAAGGGTCAACCGTATGTATACATACATATATATATATATAAAGATTTGACTTATTGGAACTGTAACTTGAAAATTTCCTCTTTTCCAGAACATATCACCTGGATATTATGTCATGAGTTCAACTATTACTAGATATTTACATCATCTAAGAAATAATGTGATCTTAACTACATAGCAAATGCTAGGGAAAAAGTGATAAAAAACCAAACAATTTCGTAAGAGAAAAGCATGAGTTAATGTCTTCCTGGCTGCCTTAAATTTTTAACTTAATAGGCATAGCTAGTTACACTTTTCCAATTCTGGTTAGCATTCTTATTTCTGGTGACTTCTATTTACTAAAGAAATTTAATCTGACACTTTCAGTATATCAATGGCATCTGATCCACTCCAGAGGGGAAAAAAATATATGGCTAAAAAGTAATTTTTCTCATGTACAACCATTTAATTATTACCAGGCACCAACACACTGTCTTCCAAATACTACAATGGGTCTCTCTTAAGGCTCACACATTTGATTCTATGAATGATCGCTTTGGTTTTGCTGAAGGGAGGTGACTCCTGTGGGCTTCATTGCTGATATGAGACTGCTGTTTAGACATACTTTCCTGATACAGATGTGAAATGGTCTTAGTTACCCTGCTGTCCTGACAGTGGACTGGCATTTGGCACTTCTTTTCTTCTAGCTCCTTCACTTGGGCCCCGTTGTGGACACCTCCACCCAGGGTAGACCCAGGGCAGGCTTTGGCCTGCTTGAGAGAGGGCTTCTCCGAGTTCGAGGCCTGCAGGCCAGCTGCAGAAGGTGTGCTTGTCAGCAGCCCCTCTGGCGCTGCGCAGTGCCAGGTGCGGCCAGGAGGATGGTTCTGCTGCTGGAACCTCGCGGTCTTATCCATGATGCCCATGAATGGAGTATTGCGAGGTCTGTGCTCAGCTGTGCCACTCGGAACCTGGATACCAACCTTGTCTTTAATTCGAGCATCTGGTCCTTGAACTTTGAAGCCATCCGAGAAACTGCTGCTTGAAGCCAAACTACTGGTGGAGCTTGACATCTTGATGCTGCTCGATGGAGAACCGGAAGAGCCTGAGCTACTGAGGGAAGCCGGGTGTCGGGTGTCGCCGCAGCTCACTGGCCCCCCTGGGTTTAGAGGGACCACGTCCACAGCCACAGCAGCATGAGACAGAAGCCTCTCCGCAGTTTTTATCTTGCTTGGTAAAGGATACGCAGCGTCGCCCTCACTGTGCTGCAGGTGGACTGCGGGGCTGGGCCCCAGCCGATCGCCGAAGGGGCCAGAGGCTGCTCCCTCCAGATGCAGGCTTCTGCTACCAGCGGGGGCAGCGGGCAGTCTTCCGGGCATGGGGCTCTGGGGAGGATTCAGCGTAGAGACCTGCGTCTTCGAGCTGCCATTTCTCACGCCCGCGGGTCCAGAGCCCAGGTGCTGGCTGGTCTTCACGATCTGCGCCTGCTTGGTGGGCTGCACCGTCAGCCCCGGCTGGGCCACCGCCTCCCTCAGGGCCTTGCCGGCCCCCGGCCGACTCTGCAGCGGCGACACGGGCCTTATCTTGGGCTGGAGCCCTTCCTGAAGGTTTCGGATGTAGGGGGAGGGCGCGGACGAGGATGGCGGGGGCCTGGGAGCGAGGGAGACGGCTTCTTCTGGTGGCGACGTCTTCTCCTCGTCAGCATCCTCAAGGTGAAATTGGTCGTTCAGGCCGGGCGTCGGGGCGTCTTCCTCGTTGTCCGAGTCGGTGGGTGGGGCAGGCGGGGGCGCCTGATGCTTCTGCTGCTGGCTCCTTTGCAGCTGCTTACACTCCTCCTCCACGCGGGCCAGGAGCCGCCTGATCTCCTGGTTGGCGGGACAGAGCTTCACTGCTTCCCGCAAGTCAGCCAGGGCAGCCACGAACTGCCTTTATTCGAAAAGATACAAGTCACGTAAGAACTCTGAATGCAACTGTTCATAAAGCAGCTCTGCTTTAAAAGAAAAGGTAGCTGAGTGAGTTCTGTGTGGGTTTTGTGTGGATGGGACCCATGGAACTAACTAGCTTAGACTCACTCAGCTAAGTGGGAGCGCCAGATTCTAACCCAGAACCATGCAGTTCCAGGGCCCCAGCGTCTCTACAAAGACCAGATGGTGGGGGTGAGCTCAGCATAAAGCAGGGGGGTTAGAATCCTCTTCACATCACCTCCCTCGCCCCACGCCAAACAACTCAAGTCCTATTGACTCCGCCCCCTCCCCCACTGCCTCCTCTCTGGTTGGCTGTCTCACTGCTAACAGGGACTAAGCTAGGAACTTGATGTTGCAGTACAGGTCAACTGGTGGAGGGGAGGTTCAGTTAAGAGATGTCTAGAGAAAGTAAAAGTTTAGCCATTGCTAATGATTTCCACTGCTGTGCCTTCTGGAAGCTACCTACTCAGTATCAAAAAGGAGGAGAGGCACTGAGTGGTGCTCATGGATCAGAAGCCCCCAAAGTTTTGAGGCCAGAGCAAGACAAGAAGGCTTCACTAGTCTCGCATCTACCCCAGACGGTACCTGCTACTTCTCTTGGCTCTCGCCCTGGCATAAAAGGCTTCGTAGGACTTTGGTTTCAACTCAAGGGCCTTGGACGCAAACTCTTCTGCCATGCCGAAGTCCTGGTATCAATATTTAAACACACAAGTCAGAAGCAGCACTGAAACATGATGACAGCCAACTTTTTAATAGGAGTTTTGCTCTAGAGGTTGACAGAGAATTGGGACACAATCAGAGCAAGGTGAAGGGGAAGGCAAGTTAGGTTTTTTGTTGTAGAGTTGGGTGACAGTTAAAGCGTATTAATGTTCTTATGGGAAGAATCCAACAGAGGAGCAAAAATTGTTGAACTCTGGAGAGAGAACAGTGTTGGAAGCAGTGCAGCAAAGTGAAGGCCGACAGGAGCCGGCACCCAGGGGTCGGTGTTGGGGGGGCAGCCTCAGGGAGCACAGATGCCTCAGGAAGGCGGGAAGAGTACATGGGCGCAGAAACAGGAAGGTCACAGGCTTGTTGGAGGCAGGATGCAGTTAAAAAGAAAGTGGTACTGAAACAAATCTAGTTATAAGTTAACTGAGTTAACTACGGTTAATTAATTATGAACTAACCAGTTCCTGGCTTACCTTTTAAGCAAACATAATAAACACTAGGCAGATTGTATGTAACGCACTTGTGTTGAATTTTACAACGATGCCCTTTCCTTCTGAACCTGGGGACAGACCACTCATGACAGCTCTGGCCACATGCAGCTGGGCAGAGGTGGAGGAGTGGTTTGCATGTGCTCATCATCACTGAGACACAGAAACCATACCGACGTGCACTCCTCTCAACACCGTGGGGGGTGGGTGGGCACTGTGATCTAATGCCAGTCAGCCCAGGCAAGCAGTTCCCCGTGTACCAAGCTCACAGAAAAGTGCAAACACAAGATGGGCAGTCTCATGACTAGGGCGTGGAAGGGCAGGCCTCCTCCACCATGAGAACAGTCTACGGCTGAAAGACTGGAATAACGGGCTTACATTTGTTTTTCTTCGGCAGCGAGACAGATTGAGATAGAGGGAAACTCTTAGCTCATTGAATGGTCTCATGTCCTCTCCGAATCCTTCTCGAGGAAACTTCCTTAAGGCGTACTGGTACCTCTGGGCTGCCTCTTTCATCTTCCCTTTCTAGGAATAAAAAACCAGAGAAATTTATCTTTTTCAGAGGCTGCAAGATGAATAAGGACCCTGATGAGGACGGGCTGTAGCCAGAACCAGTCCACAAACTGGCAGGTTCTCATGGCCTCACTGCCCACACAGGTGTCTGTGACCAGAACCGGGTTAGAGGGAGAGATCTGTAAATTGCCAAACCCATAGCTATCAGTCTTAAAACATTGGACTATCTTCCCCATTATATATTTTTGACAAACATTTCAGGAATGATCTCTCATGTAAAGACACTTTCATGCAAAGCATAACAGAAATCAGATGGAAAAATGATGGTGTACTCAAGGCAAGTAGAGTCTTGCGGATAAACCTAGAGCTTACTGTAGAATAATAATTTTTCTTTTAAGAAATACTAAAACATGGGCTTTAAAACCCCACGCAGCACTGCACGTCATTTTCAAGGCTAAAGAAATCCATTTGCTCTGTCGGGTCTGTCTCGCAGCAGGTATGAAGTCTGTTGAAAATGGCTTCATATTTCTAACATAATTGCCTACCAAAATTCATATTAAAACCACTTCAAAGCCACAACAATACAAACTCTGAACTCAATTTCAAACTGATTCCAAGCCAGGAACCCTGCTGGGTCATGCTATACGCCTATTTATTTGTTATTATTTAAAAAAAAAAAGGAAAACACAGCAAGTGCAGCTGCTTCATGGAAAAAAGGATTAAAATGGTCATGACGTATTGATAGTTTTTTTGTTTTCATAATCTTTTAATTCTGTCTAATCAGAGACCTGGAAAGAATGATGATCTATGGAAATGGCCTATCTCTCTAAACTCAAGGTTGGCAAACTATGGTTTCTGGGCCAAACCTGGCCTGCTACCTATTTCTGCAAACACAGTTTGGAACCTGGCCTGGCTGCTCTGTGTCCATCTTGGCTGAGTCTGTGCCACAGGAGCACAGTTCAGGGCGGGGGTGGGAGGGTGTGTGTGGTGTGTGTGACAAGGACCAAAGCCTAACATAGTTACTCCCCTCCTCCCTCCAGGCAAAGTGTACTGACCTCTGATCTAAACTGGATGTCTTAGTTTGAAATTTGTTCAAGTCAAAATCACTACTCTTTAAATTGTCTTTACATTTCTAGGGGAAAATGAGAAAAAAATTAATTTGCCTCCTGAGTGAGTATTATATATAATTGACTATTTTATGTAAAAATCTCTCCAGAAACAGTTTCAAATTCCAGAGGCTTATAGATACTAAAATGAAGATAATAAAGGCTTGCAGGATTGCATGATTCTTACGAAAATGTCTCCTGAGTGTTCCTTTCCCATGTCTCATGATTCCAGGCGCCAAAGAATTTCCTATAGGACGTGCCTGTTAAACCAGAAGCTACTCTGCCTCCATAGCAAGGCTTCAGGCCGTAAATCATAGTTACAGCCGCAGGGATTTGTTCAGAAATAATGGTTTCCAGACACAAAGAGGAGTGCATTCCACCTGGAAGATTCCGCTGTTAAGATATCAAAGCCCAGGCTTGAGGCCAGGATGGCACCTCCCGGAACGCCTACTCGCTGAGCTTACATGCATCCTGTGTAGTAGCACAGCTATATCCATTACACCCCCAACTAACAGGCTGCTTGCAGGCTGTCACGGCATCCCAGAAAAGGGCGATACCACTTACTTTGTACATCACGTTTCCTTCCTCCATCAATTTCTGTAAAAGTATAATCAAAATATCAGGTTTGGAAGTAGCCATCGCCCAGGCAGCATTTCCTGCAAAACAAACATGTGTTCAGAGGCACTCGGGCGGGCTTGGAGGCAAGGAGTTCAATACTTTAATACACCACAGCTAAGCCTGCACACAGCAGAGCAGCCAGCCTCAGAGCACCCTGCAGCATGTTCTGCAGACCCTGGACAACAATACAACGAAGAGAAGAGAGTGCTTAGCAGGAGCTGCATCCCGTACACACCGTCACTGTGGTGGAAAACAGTACTGGGACACGAAGGCATCAGTGGGGCCTCGAGCCACCCTCCCTCCTGTGGAGATCTGCTTCCAAATCATCTCCTTAGCTCCCTGCAGTGCTGTCAGGACCACAGACAGGTGAAGGCAGGCCCGCATTCACAGAATCTCTCACATTCACAACCAAGTCCGCTCTGAGACGCGAGCTCTGGCCCTGCTGCCCTCGGCCTCCCTGCCTCCGCCTGTGTCTGCTTCTCTCCCGCAGCGGCCAGCGCGGCCACAAGCTCTGTCTAAGCCTCTTCCCAACACACACAGGGAGCAGCGCTTAAGGGGAGACTCAGGAGTCAGACTCAGGTTCACAGTGACCTGCCGCTCACCATGACCTCAGGGGAGCTATTCACCACCTTCAGCTGGGTTCCTCCTCTGTGACGTGATGCTATTCTCATCCCCCTCTCACAGGGTAGGTGACGATGAAATAAGGTAAAACATGGAACTGCTCACAATAGTTCCTGATACCATCAGCTACTTAATGATATCATCACCTTCATCGCAGTCCCCTCCCCAGAACTGCTGGCAGACAAAGGTCTGACATGAAACCAGGTAAAACCAGTGCTGTCTGGGTGCCCTTCCCCACACTCTGAACTGTGTGCCATGGTCCTACCTCTCAGAGCTCTCACCCTTGATATCCTCAAGTCACCCATCTTGTCTCCATAAGTCCTCAGGACTTTTCTCCCAGAACGTGTGCTGGGGTTGCCACTGCCCTTCCTAGCAGACTAGACGCTGCCTCCCAAACAGTGGTCCTCACACTCGCCTGCTCATGACAACCACCTGCCAGCTCTTGCCCACCCACCCTTAGCCCCTCCTCACGGAGCCTCCCAGAACCGCTCCCACTGTGGCTCTCACGCATCCCTGACACCCCCAGTGCTGGGCTATCCCTCAACACTGGCCTCTGCTTTCTCCTCTTTTAAACACTCTGAATGACTGATTAACTGAGTCTTAGAGAGGGACCAAAAAAAAAAAAAAAAACCCCTCCATACACCTGACCTCTTACTCCTTAACCTGGGAGCAGGTGAATACAGTCCCTCACATACTCTAACATCTGAAGCTACCCTTTCTCTTGTTGCTGCACTGAGGTGTTCACTGACCTAATTTGGCTCCTTTTCTCAGCAGCGTAACCACTACAGATGTGTTCCGACACCCAATGGCTCTGTCCAAGGGCCGCATACCACTGTGGTCCACGTGCTCAATCACAGCCCCCTTGTCCACCAGATACAGCACCTGCAAAGAGAGAGCACAGGCCCTGAGGGCACAGGCAGAGGAGCCCTCGCCTCACTTGATGCTGCAGCTGGTGTAGAAGCTGGCGATCTTAGTTTTACTCTGATCTCGGATGCCTCTGGCCTAATGGGATCCTAGAATGGAAATAAAGTTGACATAGAACAAAGCAGAGAAATTGCAAACCACAGCTCAAACCTGCTCTGCTAAAGTGATTTTGATGTTGGCAATGAGGAAGACAGAAGACAGGTAGGCGCTCCGGAAGGGGGTGGGAAGTGTGTCCGTGCACCCAGACCACAGACAGGTACATGCACGCCTTCACCTGTCTTTCTCACCCTACTTCCCAGGCCACAGAGATGAGATACAGTCACTTTTTCATCTCCAATTACTTATTAGGAGGCAGGCTTCTGCCATAGCTCCAACGTGCTACCAGGTTACGGCAACGGGCACTCCAGAAACACTCAGATCCACACAGCCTGGATACAGAACTTGAAAAGGTTGGGATCTGCCAGAACCAATTATAATTCACTTTTAAGGCATAGGAAAGAGATTTGAATATAGGGACTGTAAAGATGGAAAGCTTAAGACCATGCTACCAAGACTGACTTGATGTGACAAAGCAGTTGTCACTTGGGCTAAACAGAAAACAACAGGGAAAACCACACTGTGGTTTGATGGAAACAGAAATTGCCAGTAAAATTGCTCTACTCACTGGAAAAAAATCTGAAGATTGCTTAGACTTTCATGTGGATCTGATACATCTTATCAGTATACCAGCTGTTCACAAAATAACACTAGAGGGATTAATATCCAGGATATGTAAAGAACTCCTACAACTCAACAACAAAAGCCTCAAATAACCCAATTTAAAAATAGGAAAGCTGTGATAAGCCATAATGGAAAGAATATTAAAAAGTGTATATATATATATGTATAACAGAGTCATTCTGCACAGAAATTAGCACACTATAAATCAACTATACTTCAATAAAAATGAAAAAATAGGCAAAGTATCTGAACAGACATTTTTCCAAAGATGACATACAAATGGCCAATAAACATGTGAGAAAATGTTTATCACTAGGGAACTGCAAATCAAAGACACAAAACAAGTTATTAATTATTAGGATGGCTACTGTTAAAAAAAACAGAATGAAACAGAAAATAAGTGTTAGAGAGGCTATGGAGAAACAGGTACCCATGCACATTGCTGATAGGATATAACCACTATGGACACAGTATGAAGGTTCCTCAAGAAATCAAGAATAGTATTACCACTTGATTCAGCAATCTTAGTTCTGGGTATCTATTCAAGAGAATGGATAGATCTCCAAGAATTTGCAAGATCTAAATGAAATATTTGCATACCCATGGATGTGTGTTGCATCCATGTACGTGCGTGCAGTTTGTCATCATGGAATTTCAAGCTTTTAAGAATCTATCAAAATCTTTACTCCAGTTCTGAAACAGACCACATGCCACAGAACTAGCAGAAAACGAAAGCCACCCCACCGCACATGCGTCCACCCCGGCCACACTGGGCCAGCATCACACACACTTGGGGATGGCTCAGATCCCGGATCAGTAGGTGGCCTGGCCCACCTGGCGCGGGTGGGGAGTGTGGCCACCGCGGTACCTACGGTCTCCGCGTCGCCGTAGAAGGCGGCCAGGTCCAGGGGGCTGCGGCCGTTCTTGTCCATCTGGTCGATCTCAGCTCCCTCCTCCACTAGGAACTGGACAACAGCCCTGTGGCCTTTCAGACATGCCCAGCTTAATGCCGACAGACCCTCCTTGTCCAGAGAAGAAAGGGTGGCACCTGAAAGAGAAGCCCATTCAATAAATGTGACTTCGGAAAGGCCAGACCTGAGCAAACCCTTCCGCATCTGTAGGGGCCTGGTTTGCAGAATGTGGCCACCAGGCTGGTGAAATCTGAAGCTGACGGGTGAAACAATCATCCCTGCTGTAGCTGAGCAATGGGTACATGGGACACACCCCTAAACCCTCTACTTGTGTGCAAGGCAGAAAACGTCCATAACAAAAAGACTTAATAAAGAGATTTTTTAGAAAAAACTGAATCAGAAAGTACTAAATGGGTCTGCCAAAGCTCTCTTCCTTGTCTACCCAAGAGAAGCCCTCACAGGGGGACAGTGCCACTACCTTTTGAAAGGAGAAATTCCACGGTGCTCAGGTGCCCTTCGCAAGCAGCCACCATGAGGGGCGTCCGGCCCTGCTTGTCACTTAGGTTCACGTCACAGCCGTGGTCCAACAGCAACCTAACAATCTGAAAGAAACACTCGGGATCACACACTTGCCACTGCACCTGCAATCACATGCTGTCTGCCCGGGCTGGTTGTTCCACCTCTAAGAGGAGTGAAAGGACTCTCTTCTTTTCAAAAACCCCTCTAAGCTATATGATCCATGGGGCTTGTAAAATCTTTACATTTTATTTCTTTGAACAGACTGTTCTTTCAAATATATGCTCTTTGTAACATGCCCAATTCATTACTCTATCTATAAAATAGGCACACACAAGGCAGCAATTTGAAGGAGAGGGGGATCCTGAGCACAGTCAGACAATGATGGGAAAGCCACTATGGAGCAGCTGAGCAGAACTAAATGGAGTGAGCCAGGGCCCCACAGGGTGCTGATGCCGTGTTCCTGATGGGGAAACACCTACCCTCTCCCCTCAGCTGTCTGCTTCCAGGGACAGCTGGACCTTCACACCAGGGGGATTTTACCAAAGCTTCCTGGACAAGAGTCTCTGCCTCCAAGTTATGCCTTTAAACAGTACATGGTGAAAGGGGGGCAAAAAAAAAAAAAACAGACAAGCATCTCCTACAATGAGCCTCCTAGCGGGAACTGCTCTGTCTAGGGGGCAGTGGTCCAGCTTCTCTCCCTCCAGGACCACATTTGTTTTAATGCCACCACACAGAAGGGGGCGTAGTCCCACTGCTTTCTCACTCTGGACACACTAACAAATGCTTCCACAAACTTTCTCACCACTTAGGGGACACTAGGACCAAGAGAGAAGAGAAGATTAGCTAGGACATCACAGGGAGCTGTGAGAGTAACAGGGAACAGACGGTACAAACCAAGCTTTTAGAACCAGAAAGGAGAAAAGCCAAAACCTTGGTGGGGTGCCCTCAAGGCTCCTACTGACAGAGCTGGCAGGAGTCAGAAGGGTCGCGACTCCATGATGTTAACTTGGGTCTAGAAAGTTCTTCCTATAAAGGATGTGGTGAGAGCCATTTGTTTTTATGCAGCTGTGTGTAACCTGGTGCCAGGCATGGGGTAGATACATGGTCAGTGTTTACAAAATGAAGGAATGCAAGACTAAACTGCTGCTCTCAGGGATCCCTTAATAAAGAGCAGCAGCACATCACCCCCAGTAAAAGAAAGCAGCCTGAATCACAGGGCAGGACCAGAGGGAGACACTTCCTTTCCCAAAGAGCACCGCAGGACCACTCCTCTCCCAAGTACGCTGGACAAATGGGTCATACTGTTATGACAACAACTCTGTTACAGCCAATCTCCTGATGACATGATGGGCTTCACCAGCTCTACTCCGTTCCTTAGTTAAAAGGAAGTGGCTATGGGTCTCTGACCTGGTCACTCTTGCCTGGAAAATCCCATGGACGGAGGAGCCTGGTAGGCTGCAGTCCATGGGGTCGCGAAGAGTCAGACATGACTGAGCGACTTCACTTTCCCTTTTCCCTTTCATGCATTGGAGAAGGAAATGGCAACCCACTCCAGTGTTCTTGCCTGGAGAATCCCAGGGACGGGGGAGCCTGGTGGGCTGCCATCTATGGGGTCACATAGAGTCGGACACGACTGAAGCGACTTATCAGCAGCAGCAGCAGCATGGGTTTCTGACCTGGTTAGCAGCCCACATGGCTGACTACACTAGCCGGTCAGATGTCTTCCCTGATGTTGCAGGACTCTCAGTACAAGTAGAAGCCAAGAATGCGAGACAGATAGGGTCCAGCAGGGGCGATGGGCACTTTTCCCAACCACTGTTGCTGAAGCCTCCGGGGTCCTCTGGGTACCTGCCAATGCCCCTGGCGTGCTGCACAGAACAATGGAGGGACCCCTCTCCTGTTAGTCCGAGACACGGCAGCTCCACGCTCCAACAGCAGCTCACAGACCTCCAGCTTGCCTCGTCCAGCAGCGGCCGTCAGGGCTACAGGGAGGAGGAGACTGTTAGCATGATGGCCACATGGTAGTAGCCAAAGGAGGCCACAGATTCTCTGACACCCTTCCCACTGAGAAGAAGGGGACCACGCACTCTACCCCCATTGAATCTGGGTGGGCTCTGTGACACCTTTGACCAACAGAATACAGCAGAAATGATGCTGCACCAATGTGTGGGCCCGGGGCCACTGGGGGCAGCTTCTGATTCCTCGGAACAGGCCTTGGAACCAGACACCATGCTATGAGGAAGCCCAAGCAGCCTTGAGATGAGACCACTGGGAGAAGCTGTGTGTGGCTGACATCCCAGCAGAGAGCCAGCAACCCTGGCTACCACGCGCACATGCCATCCTGGAAATGCAGCCCCAGACCCCACCAAGCCACTCTATCATGGCAGCTTCATCTATCAGAGCCATCTCTACAAGCCCAGCCCAAATGCAGATTCAGGAGCCACAAAGCATGTGTTTTACTGTCATCTTTTTTCACAGTAAGAGACAACAATAACATGGGGCAACACAAACACAGAGGTTGGGATTACTGTCCAGCCCCTCTTCTTCCCCTAAAGTCATACATTTCGATCCACAAGAACTAATAAATACTGAGACAGTGACAGTGTATCATATCATCCCTGCCTTCATGGAGCTTAGAATCTCCGTTAACTAGTCCAGATCCTGGACTAAGAATGTCGAGAAAGCAAAAAAAAAAAACAAAAAACGATGAGCAGACTGTGGAGGGACTTGTGTGCCCAGGCGAACAGCGCAGTTTGGCCCTGAGGCAGGCAGCTGCCACTGGCAGGGGACGCTCTGCAGGGAGGCAGCCAAGGACAAAGCAGGAACTATGTGAAGGGAAAGAATACAGGGCAGGAATCCTCAGGACCACTTCATGGCAGCTGCTGCACCTCTCCGCTCCCAAGTCATGATACATAATGTGGGGGGTATGAGTAGAAGAGGGGTTCAGTTACAAGAGGAGACTTCTGCTGTGGCACGTGAACCACTGTCTAGAGGGAAGGACAATGGCAGGTTGTGGGGGACAACCCCGGCCAGGATGACGCTCTTCGGCAGAGGACAGGAAGGCATGAGGGTGGGAGAGAGACACGGCAGGAAAGGTGTCTACGGTGCAGAGAAGAAGGAGAAGCTTGAGCCTGACGCTGCAGCTCTAGTCCTGGGGCAATTCTTCTTTAAATACAGTCTCACCCCTACAAACTCCTGGCATTCCTACAAATCAGTCAGATGCCTCAGTATGAAAACTGGGAAAACACAGAAATAGGCCGTTCACAAAAGGTGAAGACAAAGGCCAATAACTCGTGAAAAGTGCCCAACCTCACTAGTAGGCCAAGTAACTGCAAAAATGAGACCCACTGCTGGTTGGAGACATTCACATCCTTCCACCCAGCAACCCAGGCGCAGACGTGCGCCCAGAGGTGCCCCTGGAGCACAGGATGTTTAGCTTGGAGGTGCCCCTGGAGTGGAGGTGCCTACGGAGCACAGAGAGATGTGTACTCGTCACAGCCCTGGGCTGGAGCAGCCCAGCTGGTGTGGACCACCAACCCCATCAACAGATCATGGTACGAACACTATACAGCAATCACAATAAATGCTACACAGCTAAATGCGGTGCAATGGGTCAGTCTCCCAAATTTAACACTGATCCCAAGGAACAAAACAAAAGAACATACAGGGTAACAGTCTGGAGCTGAGCACTACTGGGCAGTTGCAGGACAGGCCCCCAGCCGCCCCCTTTCCAAGACGGCGGGGCCCAGCTCCCCTGTGAACCCAGGGGTCTCCCAGCACCCAGACGGCTGAAGTGGGGAACTGGGGGCTCAGCAACGCAGGGTCCTTGTGTCCTCTCCAGACACCCCTCCGGACAGACAGCATTCCTACTCCAACTGTCTCCACCTGGTCATGGCTTAACTCCCAGGACCACACACAGCAAAGGACATAAACGTGACACAGGGACCCCATCTCCCTTGGAGGGACAAAGAAATCCTGTCTGCTTCACCAGTTTTCTGAAGATGGGGCAAACCAGAACAAACCACAGATGGATGGAGTGGAAGCTCCCATGGGTCTTGACCCCAGGTGCCATTCCTACTTGTGGTACACCAACAGGCTCATCACCACCCGTCACATGTCTAAGTCTGTAAATAAATCACATATAAATACTGTAAACAGACTAGTATTTATACTGGTTTAGGTACTGATGCCTTGGGCTGGAGGTGAGAGTCCCCATACCCCAAACGTTTGCTAACCAGTGGCCAAGGTGATCCTGTCTGACGAGCGGCTACACCAGATGGCCCTAGTCCTGTCACCAGACAAGACCATCTCGGTCCGTTCCTGCCCTGGTGCGAAGGTTAATGATTCTGACATAACACAGGCCTGGTGGCACTCTTACGTACGTACACTGTCTAGATGGATCTGAACACCCGGGGCTGGTTTGTGACATGGAGAATGTGAGCTACTACCTGGGCCTGCGGCTCCTCGGAGACCTTCCTGCAGTTAGGGAGCCCCTCCTCCTCATGGAGTGACTGTGGCACAGAGCAGGCACATGCGCTGCACGTGGCCAGATGTGGGCAGGACGGCATGGAAAGAACAAGCTGAAGGCTCTTCCATTTGATGAGCGGCTGATCCACCGTGACATTCTAGTCTCTTTTATTTGGTAAACAAGTTCCATCTGCATTATAAATGGGGCCTTTAAACCAAGATTTCTTTTGCAGCTGCCACTGACTTTTTTTTTTTTTTTGGCAACAACAGCACATCAAAAATGACAGCCCAGCACTAAAAATAGGACCCTGTGTTTGAAGAAGGCGCCAGAAGAGCCATAAGTTAGAGCAGCTGAAGTCGGAGAAGAGTGCCACCCCAAGATGGATTCCCTGGTCTTTCCTTCCAGCCCGGCTGGCTGCACTTCCGGTGATCAGCCTGCCTTTGAGATGGTAAAATGCTTCTCAGCACAGGCTGGAGTCCCACACAGTTGGCCTAACAGGGATCACAAATTCTTAACCTGGCTCTCTCTTTCAAATGATTCCCCAAACAGTGGGACCTGTGTTTCCCCTTTTCAACTCAGATTGAATCTTTGGTGTCATCACTCAGGACCCCTGAGGCTGGTGGGGAGGGTGGGCGGGCATCTCAAGTTCCACCAGCCACAAGGATTTAAGGAGACCATATTCGGAAACAAGGGAGCCTGAAGATGAGTGAACCACATGCTTAAACAAACAAAACCACAGCAGAATTCTGCCCAGGAATTCCAGCTATTCTGCTGAAAAAACGCTGTCCTCCAGGCTGACCACCAGCCTCTGACAAGGGTCAGCGCACTCGGCCTGGCCAGAGAAGAAGAGGGAGGCAGCAGGACAGGAGAAGGCATCTGACACTGTGGCAAGGCCTTGGCTTCTGGCCAAGGGAATTTAATGAGGAAGGAGGAAGAAAAAGGACTTGGTATGAAAAGGTGGCGGGCTCTAAATATCAGTGTGAGCTCACAGCACTTCTCAAGACCCACACTGAACATAGTTTCTGCTACTAGCAAAATCCTCAACAAGATGGCATTTTTGTAGCTAAATTCCCATGAAGGCATATATCATTTTCTGACTAAATTTTTTCCTCGGCAATACTGTCTTCTGTCTTCAGAGCACGAGGAGGTTTGTCGTGGCAGATGTTCATTTTAAGAAAACCCGATTCACACTCGGCAATACGAAACCCTCACTGAAAACATCAGGGAGAGATGGTCCTTGCTTAAATGGATCATTTGCAGGAATCTTTTATGAACTAAAGTTCTCTGGGCAAAGACGTGATTTACAAAAACTCAACTGTCAACTCGCCTGGAATGCAGTCATTCCATAAACAGGGCTCTTTATGCCATTTTATGCCAGGTCTGTCTCTCTCTCTCACACACACACAGGGATGTGTGGCTTAACAGGCCTGGGGGTTTCAACAACGGACTATCGCCCCCGGCCCCGGCATGCTTCTGTCCTTAGAAGGGTGACAGGTCGGAGCACACACAGGCAGTTCCCTGCTTCTGGACAGTGACCTTCTCACACACTGATGAGGCCCGAGCTGAGCGCGGGAGCCGGCTGCAGCCGCAGAAGCACTTCCTGCTGGCTGAGACGGCCGCGAGAGTGACGGATGGGGGCCAAGGGGCTCAGCTTGGCTTCTGTGCTTGTGCTTACTGGTGCACCTTATTTCCTAACATACTGGTTCTTTCCATCTCTCAGAAAAATGGATGGAAAATGAACTGCAGTAAGCAGCAGGGTTCGCATAAATGTCAACGAGTTGCGACCAAGATGGAGACCATTAGATGTGACAAAGGCAGTGAAGATGGAACCTCGGCTGGAGGAGGACAAAGGTGAGAGGGATCATGGAATGCTGGGAATCTCTCAGTTCTCTATCTAAACGATGACGCTTAGAAAAGTAATTAGGGATTTCGCAGTTTTTTAAACCTCTCTGGGACTGGCAGCCCCTTCCCCTGCACTTTCTAATAACTGGCCTCTGGAGAAGTTGTTACTCCAGAGGTTACTCAGCCTGTGTTTCTCTTTGCTGCCCCTGTGGGTCTGGGCAAGACTGCCACTCAGACAGGCTGGTCCCAAAGGCCTCTGACTGAATGGAAGGAGCACCCTGACCCCTCCCAGAAGGCCAGGGGACACCCCCTCCTCCACCTTCCATGGACTGCATTTATAAAAAACCCAAGCTCACAGCCTCGTTTTGTGAGGCATTTCCTTCCTGGCTGAGGGAGGAGGAGGCTTCCATGAAAAGAATAAACTTCCCAACAGCTATAAATTCTTCATCTCCACAAAGATCTGAACCCTCAACAATGCAAAGGATAAGACGACACACAATAAAGACTGCTCTGACTGGAAAATGCCATTGCTCTGGGAGATGAACTCCCAGGAGCCTCCGGCACCCCTAGCCTTGGCAGACGCCTGTGCTGGAGGGGTGACCTTATGAATGGGAAGCCAGTATTGCCCAGACACTCCCTGAAGCACATGAGTGGCTGTCTGGAACACCTTCCTCATTGTTCTGACCCTTCCTTATCATTCAGCATTTGGCACAAGTCTCCCAGGAGGGCCTGCAACTGCAGGCCTCGGTGAGGTCAAGGAGAGGGAACCTCTGTTACAAGGCAACAGGCAGAAACTAAGCAGCACATGAAAATGTTGCCTCCCCCACTGTATCAGCCCATTTCCCAGTGAACTATTTATAAAGCAAGGCAGGAGCCAGATGTGAGGAACCAAGACACTCCTGATGTGCAACCAGTTCTCGAGTGAAAACACACTGTCAGTCTCTGTACACAGATTAAACATGAACCTCAAGTTGCCAAGGAATTGTTTTAAGGAAATAAAACGTGCAACTGCCACGGGACTTTACGTGTGACCAAACTTCTTTGTCCCTTATAGTCTCTTTTGATGACGCTCTTTTTGATTCTAAGGAACTTAGGTTTTTAGATCTTTTAAAGAAGGATAAGAAAATAGTGCAATGTGAGATTACCAGACAAGATGGCAGAGTTAGAAGCACCTTGAGCTCATCTCCTCTCAGGAGGAAAATAAGAAGATTCTGACATTTTAATAATATACTCTGATATTTATAACTGTGGTGTTGGAGAAGACTCGTGAGAGTCCCTTGGACTGCAAGGAGATCCAATCAATCCATCCTAAAGGAGATCAATCCTGGGTGTTCACTGGAAGGTCTGATGTTGAAGCTGAAACTCCAATACTTTGGCCACCTCATGCGAAGGGTTGACTCATTGGAAAAGACCCTAATGCTGGGTAGGATTGGGGGCAGGAGGAGAAGGGGACGACAGAGGATGAGATGGTTGGATGGCATCACCGACTCAATGGACATGGGTTTGGGTAGACTCCGGGAGTTGGTGATGGACAGGGAGGCCTGGCGTGCTGCAATTCATGGGGTCGCAAAGAGTCGGACACGACTGAGCGACTGAACTGAACTGAACTGAACTGATATTTATAAAGTGCTTCCTACAGGACCCTTGATGGTCCTTCAAATTCACAAATTTATTTAATACACAACTAACTTCTATGAGGCAAGTACCACTCATCCTGGTTTTACTGATGAGGAAAATATGGCCCAGAGAAGTTAAAACAACTCATCTAAGGTCACACAGCTAGTAGGAGGCACGAAAGCATCTGAAGCCAGGGAGTCCAGTTGGAGTCTGAGTTCTTAACTCTCACACTTTGGCCCCTAAAGAATCTCCTTTTAAAAAATATTCAGCTAATCAGACTAAGAATGTTGTTCTAGAACAACGGTACCAGAAAATACTTTTCTTCTCTTGAAGAATTGTTAAGACAGTAACAATAATCTGTAATGAGTATGTTCCGTTCTCACTCTGGTCACACGGCATCCTAAAGCCGAAACAGTAGCTCAACCTGGCAAACCCGCGGGACATTACGGCAGGAATATCCATGATGTTCCTCGTGTCCTGTTTCTGACTTTTTTCTCCTTTTCTTACGTACTTTATTTCAAAGAAGCCTCTTCAAGTCCTTTGAAGGATAATGTGTGCTATAAATAACGTAAATTCAATTTAAAAACAATTTCCTAAAATATGGGATGACATAAATCACGTTCCATACAGACTTTGTGCCAAAAATCTATCAGAGATTGTAGCTCTGACCAGCTGTCACTTCTAAAGTGTGCTGAGAATGCTCACATTTTGGGTAGATCCTCTTACACACCGCATTATTTAAAGCATGTACATTGCGCTGTTCCCTCCTCTCCTCAAAGGGATACACGTGAGCCAAAGAGAGCAGAGTTAAATGCAGGACCCCATATGAGGGATCAATGCAAAAGGGGGACCTTCTGACAAAACCATACTACACAAGTGAGTGCGTGCTCAGTCAAATCCGACTCTTTGAGACCCCATGGTCTGTAGCCCATTAGGCTCCTCTGTCCATGGGATTTCCCAGGCATAAATACTGGAGTGGGTTGCCATTTCCTTGTCTTCTTCCAGACCCAGGGATCAAAACTGTGTCTCTTGCATCTCCTGCACTGGCAGGCAGATTCTTTACCACTAGTGCCCAGGCTCAAAAACAGAAAGAATCCAAATATATTTCAACATGAATTTTAAACAATCAAGATGACTTTTTGACAGGACAGCAGGTGAATCTCCTCTAGGAGGGAATGTCCGAAAGAACAAGCAGCCATGTTTGTGGGTAAAGATGCTCTAAACTACCAAAATGCATAGGAGTGCATGTTTTTATGTTGGAAGCCCAGGTTTTGTTTTTTAATCAAAAGGAAGGAACTCACTAGAACAAAGGTCTCTGTGTACAGCAAAAGCAGCACAATGGAGGTGGGGCACAGGGTCCTAGTAAGCGGTCAAGCCACTAGTCCATATGCACCTGAGATGCCTCTGCGGGCTTCCACGGGCTCCCTCCTTGCCCCTCACCTGCCCTGCAGGACTGAGACACACAGTCAGTTGATTCCTGCTGTCCTCTCAGCAGAAGACAGGTCCCCATGTCAGAGGCAAACCCTGGGTGTCTTCTAGGGCAGCAAGGGGACAGGGTGTGGACTCACCCAGTCCCTCTCCTTCTCACCCCAATCCCCTCTATAGTTAGAGTGACCCCATGCCCATCTTCAGCTCCTTCCAGAGCCTGAGTTACCTTCTCCTCCAGTGCCTACATTACCCCACTTTGTCCCTCCCCTCTCACAGTCCTGGGTTACCGCCCACCCCCATTTCCCTCCCTTTAGGGTCCTGAGTTACCCCCTCCCATCCTCTCCAGGGTTCTGGGTTACCCACCTTCCCCTCCCTTCCTAGGGCCTGGGTTGCCCCCTCCATCCAGAATGCTGGATCACCGCCCTTCTAGGTTATCCCCTCCCTCACACTCTCTAAGGTCATGGGTTACCCACTTTTTCATGCTTTTATGCTTAGGACAGCCAAAACTTCTACCTTGTTCAGAATGGACAGAAATCTGGATTTCCACCCATCTTACTGCTCTTTTCTAAAGCAAACCCCAGCAGAGGATGGAATGCCCGAACAAGGATTTCCCAGCAGTACTGATGAGATCTCCCCAGGACCTCCAAAAACTGTACAACAGAAGTCACTTGCTTGCCTTTACAAAGCAAATTCCTTCATGTAAATTCTCCACATGTCCCAACAAGCAAGAGATCAGTTCTTTTCTTTCTAGTCTCTCACCTGAATTCTGCCTTGAGATGCACCTAACCTGTGTGAAGGCCAAATTCAATCCAGGGGTCTCAAATTTCCTTTAAATTCTTAACAAATAAGAGCCCTACTCTCTCCAAAAAAAACCTAAGGTAAAATCTGAAAGAATAGAGGGTTCTTTTTAAATCAACCACAAGGCATCCCGTTGCCTGATGTGCACGTACAGAGTTCTGGGGCGGCTTTGGGTGTGACAAGCTCAGCTGTCCATGGTCCCTGCGGTGAGGGCTGAAGGACACCTCACCCCCCCAGGAGGAAAGGCAGAGTCCCAGAGTGGAAACTGAAGCAGTTGAATGGAGACAAGAGAGAAACTTTTAAAACAGCAAAGATGAAATACAACTCATATTCTGGCTTCCTGGTCCCATAAGGAAACAGGTGTGAGGACCCTTCCCCCAAACTGGTCTGGAAACGTCCCATATCCAGCTAAGGGGCTGGGCTGAGACTCAAGTCCCATCTAGAATTCCACGCAGAATTAGAGAAGAGTGACCCATGACTGGCATATATGCTGGACTAAACTGCCTCCACAAACAATGATAATGAAGGTTATGCAGCTAAAAAACCCATTTGATTTACTGGGGAGAAAATTCAACCCTTCTTGGAAATTGAGGGAAATACAGTGTTCTTAACAGCTTGAGCAATAAAAACAATATTTACAATGATTAAATTTCTTTGGAAAGTATTTACCAACTAAAAAGCATGAACAACATAAAAGAATACTTGACCTGAAACATTTCGGTGAGCCATCTAACTACCTCTGACGGGGCATCTCAGTTCAGAACTTAGGGAAGGGCAGTCCTTGGGAGCAGTTGGCTGACGGGTGGGATGGCGCCCTACCCATGTGCGAAGCCAGGGCTCCAAGCCTGCTGCAACCAACTAGAAAGCAGTGAGAAGGATTTCCAAGGGACAACAGGGTGCAGCACATCAGGGGTTGGCAGTCGGGCTGGCGGTGTGGGAAGGGAGATGTTATGCACACAAAGTTGGGGCTGGCATGGGCCATCTTGGCCTGTCGGTCATGTCGATGCCATGGGTAGCTGCTAATAGCTAGGTGTTTCAAAAGATGCAGTACAGCACCCAGCCACATAGATGACTGGGTCGAGGGCATCTAAGCCAGCCTGGAGTCCAGCAGCACATGACCTGCCCTATGACAGACAAGAAGACACAGAGGACAGGGTCCCAATGAGCAATGGGCTCCTGACCTCTTCCCTCCAACAACACAATTTCTCCCAAATTATTCTGCAAGGTGAGTGTTACCTACCCTAAAAGTTACATAACTTTGTTTTCTTTAAACCCACCTGTCCACTCAGTCAACAGCTATGTACCAAGCACCAGACAAGACCAGTGGCTAGTGGCTACCAGCTGGATGTACAGATAGCAAGCATTTCCAATCATCACGGAAAATTCTACAGGACAACACGAGACCAGACACAGTGATTACAGAAAGAAGAGCACAGGAGACTTGGAGAGTTCTACCCTCTCCCATAATGTTGGCACAATAAGCCTTCAACAGATAAGCAACATCAACAATCAAATTTATAAGTAGTAAGTACTAAGCAGGGAACTGCAACGTGACCCCAAGGAGTCAAGGCTGGGAACACTTTGCTTACAAAACAGGCATATTCGCTGAAATAGAAGAGTTTCTATTCCCCTAAAGAGCAAGAGGTTCTGACTAGAGACAGACAGCAGGCTCACAGACTTGAGAGATGCCTGGAGTTTGGAAACACAGTTCCTCTGACAATTCACAGCAGCATGAGGTCACCAGTTAAGCATTTCTGATCATTTTATCAGGCTGATTCCCATCCAACACTGACAAGGGAACAGTAACTCAGTTAGGTCAAGACTTTGTGGGAGCCAGCACTTGTTTGTCATGACTATGGAATGCCTTGAAGCAGATAATTTGAGCATCTGATGGGTTCTTGTCATGGTTCAGGCTGCCCAGAAACCACAGGATCAAGGCTGCTTGACCAAATGTGTGAATGTCATGGGCAGGGGGCCTAGGCAGCCTCACGGGCAGAGCTTCCAGGTGGAGACGTACCCCAAGCCCACTCCTTGGGAGCTCCGAGCTTTTTTCTCACTCTTCTTCCACTGGAGTGAGTGTCACACTCCTTTATTTGTGTGAGAACAAGGGAAAGTGCTGAAGAGCCACAGGACTCTGTGGATTTTGAAGGGCTGGATCTAAAAACCAAACAGACATAAAAAGCAAATGGCTCCAGAGTTTGGTGGAAAGGGAAACTTACATAAATTAGGCTCTCTGCTCTCCAAAACCAGGAGAGATACAGGTTGCTGAGTTCTAAACACGGCAGCGTAGCGCTGCATGGACACCATCAAAGCTGGGCAGGTGAGCCAAGAACAGACCACGGAGACCCTGCAGGAACCCCATCAGCTGGTATTTTAAATCCAAGTTGTTCATAGCTAATCTGCACTGCAGAGACTTGAATGAACTCTTGGGATCCTACCCTCAAGCTGCGGCCAGAGACAGACAAGTTCCATTCTAGAGTGTTTCAGGCACAAAGCACCATTGACTACACCCAGGAATGAGGATCAAATGAGGAAGGAAAGCAACTGCTTTCATTCTGAGAGTCTTTAGCAATTAGAAACAGCGCACAGAGAGTGCAACCCACACAGGCTGGGGAACCACCAGGTGGCTGCTTGCCGAGAACAAGGACTATGAGCTGCCCCATTGACTCAGGCTGTCATCATTGCGGCCGTCTCTTCCAGAAGGCATTTGGGGTCAGGTAATGTGGACCCTGTGTGGCTGAATCCCAAACACAGTCCTCACAATCTGGGCAATGCAGTACACATCTGTGCAAAGCCCCATATATGCAGATGTTCCCTCATCTAAAACTCCCCCTGCAATATTTTGAAGTGTTCTTCTGACAACCACTGACAACCTGATTTCCTCTGGAAATCAGGACGGTCTGTAGTAGCAGACATGGGTGGACATTTCTGAAAGAACAGAGGAGAAAAACATCAGACAGAAAAATGCAGAGCAGGCAAGACTGGTTTTACTGACATGCAGCCACAGAGTACAGCTGGGGCTTCTAAGCCTGAGAAATAGTGCTTAGCTGTCTCTTGGTTTAAATTTTTTCAAAAGTCTCTCACACTCTCGGCTGAGGAAATTCAATTCAGGTTTACTGCCTGCAGAGGAAAGCTATGACCTGCTTCTCAGGCTGCAGAGTGGTCTGAAAGTTATATACGAGGCTTTGCAAGGGAGAAGCTGAACCACTATTCATCATTGCACTGAGGTTGATAGGAGCCTGTAGTTTCTCTTATATGCTTCTTTAGTCTACGACCTAGCAGATTCTCAAAGGGGAAGGAAGGAAGGTGCTTACTGAAACTCAGGACTGGTCATCTCGAAAAAAAAACAGACCACACAAACAGAGCCTTCAAATGAAAGCCTTCTCTGCTTCTCTGGATTTTTTTTTTTTTTTTTTGCACAGAAAGAAAATACCCCTCTAATATTAAAGATCAGAGATTCTTATTGAGCTAAGTGAGGGGTGTTACAGGTACTGGCACTGACCCCCACTGTCATCACAGCTCCTCTCATTAGTGTCCCTGTGAGGCCGGTACTTAGCTGCTCACAGTGATTCTCTATTTGTCCCGAGGCCACAGAGCCCCTGAAACCACCTGGGTGGACATTTAGGAAAGGAGTATCCTGTCCTTCCCAGGTGGCGCAGTGGTAAAGAATCTGCCTGCCAATGCAGGAGATGCAAGAGACTCGGGTTTGATCCCCGGACCAGAAAGATCCCCTGGAGGAGGGCATGGCTACCCACTCCAGTATTCTTGCCTGGAGAATCCCTTGGACAGAGGAGCCTGGCGGGCTACAGTCCATGGGATCGCAAAGAGTCATACATAATTGTTGGACTGAGACTGAGCACATACCTGTGTGTGTGTGTGTGTGTGTGTGTGTGTGTGTGGACTGAGACTGAGCACATACCTCTGTGTGTGTGTGTGTGTGTGTGTGTGTGTGTGTGTTAAGTCACACACACCTAATGAATCAGAATTTCTAGGCTCAACTGCCCCAGGGGTTCTGACCATTGGGAACATCTGGCCAAGACTGTCACACCTCATTCAGTCTTCACTGATCCTAGAAAGCAGGATTATTCACCTCATTTGACAAAGAGGCAAAGACCCTGCCTCCAGACCACAGAGGGCTGGGATCTGGCCTTCCGGAGAGGCACAAAGAAAGCCATGCACTGGCCTATGGGCTACCTTGAGGCCCACAGCACAATAGGAAATGGTGGAAACTTTCACCAAATATGGACCCATACTATTGAAATGACTGGGGAAAGACTCCATAAGGAATTAAGACCAATATTTACATCTACACATGTGGACCCCAAGCATAATCCAAACCAGTCTGTGAGTCCTGCACTCTCCCTGAACCTAGGGGACATGCCACCTCTCTTGCCCCTTAACATCACCCCATGCTGCCAGCCAACCATCCACATCACCACAACTAGCATTATAAGCCCCATGCATGCGCCTGGCAGCATCTACAGTGGAGATGGGTGGGGGATTTGAAGGGGAGGAGGGGCAGTGGGGAGGGAGTTGGGGGGCTGAGCACCTGTGCTACCCATCAAGAAACTCTTTGAGGCTTTTCCTAAGTATAGTTAGCTGAGGGAATCTCCACACCACCGTTTGGTTTGTTAGGAAATAATTGAGAAGCAGCTGGAAATAAATCTGTGCAGGAGACATTGAAGTCATACACAGGACACGGCCTGGAAATGCATATTAAACATCTTTGGTTACATTTGGTAAAGAGCAACTGATAAAGTCTCACACTTCTAAGACCAATTCAGTCACATGGCAAATTTCAAAGCCGTGTTATTTATATTAATATTAACCTGACAAGTAGCCAACTCAGATCTTCCTGAAGATTTACTCAGCCACACTACAGTTCAAAACACACACCCCGCACCAAAGGAAATGGACTCGGTAACTGGTATTCAGTCTGTTACGCAGGCTCCATGAGGACTGAGTCCTGCTCTGGAGAAGGCAGGTCAGAGCCTTCCTTGCTGAGCACCTTGGATTCACCTGAACACGGGGCTGAAGTTCTGCCCTGCCCGTGGTGCACAGTCACAGGACGACCAGGTTGCTCAGGACACGAAAACACTCAGCAAGGTGGAAAGCACTGCCTTATTTGGGTATTTCCAGCTGACATTCATCAGAGGCACAGGAACTGCTGGTCTAGTTCAAAATGATTCAAATTGCACTTGCTTCTAGAAAAGTTTTACTCATCATTTGGGAAGTTTCAAAAGCTCTTAACTTCAAATGCTTTGTGATAACAATAGGCCCAGATGCATCCCATGTCATCCTTAAGACAAGTAGGCCAAAATGGCGGCTAGGACATCAAGGAGCTACTTGGCCCCAACTACAAGCAGTGGAACCATAATTACCTGTTTCTCCCCACAGCGTGTCGGTGCCATTGACATCTATTTCATGTTCCTTTTCCAGTCCCAGCAAGCACTGGAGCACCTGTCAGAAGTGGCAAGGTGATTTAATGAGTTTTCAAAGCCATATGCGCTTATTATATCCTGTGTATCAAAGGAGAGAACGTGTTGTTTTTTAACCATGATTATCTCATGCTGCACAAGGAGAGAGAATATAATGAAAATGGTTTTCCAGCATAATTCGTATGCTATTCACACTTTCACTTCGAGAAGAAGAAGAAAAAAAAAAAGTGAATTTCGGCAACACTGTTCAGGATTACTAGGTACTCAGAATTCTAATGAATTCCAACATGACCCAAATATGCCAGCCTCATCAACAAAGGATAGGGGAGATCACACAGAGTGCAGCTTCTGCATAAATCGCCAGAAGATGGTGAATCTCTTTTTCCACAAGGAAGGAAAACAAGGTGATGTATATACCTTTTCAATAAAATAATGCTGCTTCAAATGCTTTTTCCATTCACATTATTCTTTTCCCTCTGTCAAACAGCAGGGTGCATCACAGGGGTGGGGGCAGGGAGCCAGAAGTATCTGAGCCCTTAACCAGAGTCAGATCCACCCTGCTCACCAGCAGCTACAGGAGAGCAGGACACCAGCCATCTTCCAGCTTCCCGATCCTCTCACAATAAGGGCCCCACATCCTAGTCGGAAAACCCATGAATGTCACCTTATGTGGGAAGAGGGGTTTGTAGATGTGACTGCAAATCTTGAAATGGGATGATTATCCTGAATTATCATGGTGTATATTGTATAGATACTTGATACGATCACAGCCGTTTATAAGAGGAACAGGAGGAACCAGGGTCAAGGGAAGGATGAGGTAAGATGATAGGAAACACATTCTGAAGACAGAGGCAGGGCCACAAGCTAAGGAGTAAAGTGGTTTCTAGAAGCTAGAGAGAAAAAAAAAAAAGAGAGAAACACTCTTCTCTGAAGTCTCCAAAAGAAACACTGGCTTCCTGACCCAACTTAATTTCAGCCTTCTGACCTCCAGAACAGGCTGCTTCAAGCCACTGAAGTCTGTGGTCACTTACTACAACAGCATGCGGAAACTAAAACACCTCTCAAGTCTTTTGGTGAACGAGCCCTGTCCTTTGCCGTGAAGCAGTGGCTGGCTATGCAGCTGCTTTTCCACAGCTCCTCACAGCCAGTTTCACAACAGCCTGAGACCAAGGTTATATCCAACGTGGCTTCGCTGTCCTTCCTAAGATGATTTTTCACCTTCTGGATCCATGCAGATTTAGGGAACAGTTTAAAAAGGAAAAACATCCACATTCAAATATGTCGATTTAACATGTTCTCTCTGTATCTACGTAAACAGGTCTTTAAAAATATTTATTTGTATTTTTAATATAAAAAATAAACCATAAACTATATGGTAACGTTTAACACATTTTTATGAAGTGTGCACTTTTTTCATTTTTTATGAAAAAGAGTATTTTTCTCCAAAACTAAAACATAGTTAACTTAACTAGCATTGTTTTACATTTCTATAAATTTCCTTTATGTCTGTCCTAAGAGAAGATAGCTTCTTTTTCTTATATGCTTCTGTATTCAACTTGCTGCAATATATTGTGTTGGTTGAAGCAGTATATATGTGTATTTTTGACATTTTAAATGCCAACAATAAGCCAGCTAGCTGCGTGTATATGTATATCTGCTCCAGTGTTTTAAATGGTAAAAGTCAGCCAGCCAGCTTTGTACTCAAATTTACTTTGGTACATTTACATTTGGCACATTTACTTTGGTACAAAGTCATTGTGGGGGAGAATCTTAGACACATTGGCAACTCTAACTGCCTGAAGACAATACAGAGTGAGAAAAACATGGAAGAAAAAGGGAAAAATATTATTAACTTCACAGACACACGGGTCAGGCGACGACAACAAAATCTTCAAATCGAGGAATACTGACACCTGCCAGAAGTAAGTGCTTGATGCAACTACTGCATGAAGTTTTCCTTCAGTGTAGGAACCATAAATGACAAGCATTCTTACATGCTACCACAGCATGTTCTATTTTAAACAATGCTATTTTTAAAAATCCTTGGAATACTCAAGAACAAGTTTAGAATTAGGATTCCATGTGATTATTGTTAAAAGACCACAAGGACAAAAGGATGAATCAAAGTGGGAAAAGGAGAGAAGAGCAGGACTAGAGGGTAAAAACAGAACAAGGAAGGAAGACAGGAAAAAACAAGGCTGGGCAGAGAGTATGCACCCTGGAGGGGCTCCGTGTGGGAGCACCCCACCCCCCTGCCCACTTCCACTCACAGGAAGGGTGTGAAAACAACAGAACATCTTGACACGTGGTGAAACCAACTGCTCTTTTTGGAAACCCTCATTTCCTTTCACTCCTTCAGTGCATCACAAGCCAGCAACTTGGAAGAAGGTGAGTGCAAAGTGCCCAACCCACTGGGCTCCCGTTTTCCCAGGAAGTGCCCTGGGAAAGGCCCCACTCACCAAGCTGTGGCCCATGCTGGCGGCCGCCGTCAGCGCCTGCTGCAAGGCTTGGCTCTTCCTCACTGCGCCCGGCTGGGGTGGGCCCAACGACCACTCGCAGGTCAGCAGGTAGCGGAGAACGTCGCCGTGGCCCCTCAGTGCACTGTGGACCAGCGCGCACTGGCCTTTCTTATCCAGGTGGTCCACCTGGGTGGGGACAGGGGCAGGAGCAGGGGAAGGTCACAGTTGAGCATCACTTTGTCACAGTGACCCACATGTGCTGTGGACAAACCCCATCCCACTGCAGATGTACGGTGTTCGTGTCCCAGTGTGCCTCTCTGGAGAGTCTCTGCCTGAATTACTGCAATTGATGCACTGTTCCAGGCCTCGAGTTCCCTCTGTAGAACTAGTGATCACAAGGCATCCTCCTCGTTCCCTTTGTCTCTCTAGGAAGTGAATTGGAGCTTCGAGTTCTCTGGGGAGCAGGTATGAGGGCAGACAAAACCTGTTCTTCCCAACCCTGGTCACTTGGGTGGAGTATCCTTAATCTTCTGTGGCAAACTATGATTTGGGGGGCAGAACAGTTCTTTAGTCACTGAAACAGGAAAGCCAGCAAAAGGGAGGGATCTGGAAAACCCAGCTCTGAACAAGGAAGGGCAGGAAGGGACTCCAAGTGGCATTTTACTGGGGAAGGCAGGTGACCCAGGTCATGCCAGCATGCCAAGTATGGCCACGAAGGCAGGAAGGCTGGTCAGCCACGAAGGGGCAGTGACCAAGGGCTGCGTATCTGTAATGGTCCAAGAGGCAGCATATAACGTCATTCCCTGTGTAAGCCTGGGAATCCTGGGCTGGGAGAGGACTCAGGGTCCAGCCTCACTTGCAAATTCTGAAGATGCTCTGCACCTCAACCCAGAGGTCTGCCTACATAAGCTACCTATATGATTCCATCCCCTGCTACAGAGCTCTCAGCTAGCCTCTGAATAAAGCCAAGCCATGGTCTGGAAGTGGAGATGGAGGGGCAGTGTGAGCAGTAATGAATCCACTGGAAAGGTTTAACAGAAGCATTTCCCTTCTTTCATGAACTACGGATGACCCATCCCAAATGCTGTATTTTCGAGAGAAAAGAGCAAAAAGACTCCCATAGTTACTATAAGTCTAATGTCTTTTGTTGAACTTCAAAGAGCCTAACTATAAAGAAAAACAAATATCAGCAATTTATTTCTATTGCTGTTCAAAAGTACATTCTCCCTTCCCCAATAAAGTGCTTAAAATAAACAGAGTTTACTGTGAACTTGGCACTGTTCTCATTCAACCTATTAACGCTGACAGTCCTTGAGCAACTTGTTAATAATACAGTTACTTTGCATTGTTTTAATATATGGATTTACTTATGTTCACACAATAGCCCTGTGGTAGATCCTGTTGTTATGCCCATTTTATGGATGAGAACATTGAGCACACTGGCTTAACCTGCCCAGTGTCCCAGATGGCAGCTGGAGAAATGAGGATTCGGGGCCTTCTAGTACCTGCTGCTATATGCTTAAGCACATGACTTCCAAGACCCACATAGCTCATTTTATTATTATTATTATTTTTAAAAAAGACATAACATGAAATAAAAAGAAAGGAGAAAAAAAAAATCACATTTAAATCTTCAACTCATCCAGTGCAGAGTTAAATTCTGTGACAAGTTCCAGGGCGACACTTGCAGGCTTTTTAAAGGATGGCCTTACTTGGGCCTCTAATGACCAGCAGCCTCCCCTCGGGCAGGATTAAGCAGAAGAGCTTTGAACAAAACACACGGCCCCCTCCCCCTCTCACAGGCAATACACGTCTATCACACACATACCCAGAGCAGGCCACATCACACACTGTCTGTAGCTCCACCCTTTCTGTTTCTGTTCATTGCAACTTGACAAAGTAGAGGCAGAAGGGAGCCTGGCCCACCCAGTGAGAATTCTACCAACAATGGAAGACACGTCCCACCTTTGTGGCCCCCTTCACCCCTCTGCAGGGAAGGCTGTCGCTTACCCTCGCCCCCTTCTTGGCCAGCAGACACACCAGCTTCATGTGGCCTGCAGCGGCCGCGTAGCAGAGGGCAGTCATGCCATTCTCCGACACGCCATCCAGGCAGGCGCCGAATTCCAGAAGCAGAGTGACCACTTCCTCGTGGCCAAGGTGAGACTGTACGCACAGTATCGGGGCGTTATTCAACACTTCGGTCCTGTAGTTCACGTTGGCCCCTCCTAAAATCAGGAGACGGCTCACCTGTTGGAGAATGTCCCCCAACAGGATTAATTTCTCATGAAGTTGTCGATCATGACAATGTTTGTGGAGAAGGGTGGTATCCTTTAGTCCAGTGGTTCTCAAACGTGAGTGTGCACCGGTATGCCCTACACATGCACGTTCTTGCTGCTGAGAATGCAAAATGGCACAGCTGCCTCGGGAAACTGTGGAGGTTTCTCAGCATCAAGCAACCCCATTCTGGGTACACGTCCAGAGGAAATGAGATACCAGCACTGCCGTGTTATGGAAGCACTATTCACAATAGCTAAGAGTTGCAGGCAAACTAAAAGGTCAACAGACGAATGGACAAACAAAACTGGTATGTACATACATTGGAATATCACTCAGCTTTCAAAAGGAAGGAAATCCTGCCGCATGTAACAACACAGATGAACCCTGACAACACTGCTCACTCAATCACGTCTGACTCTTTGTGACTCCATGGACTATAGCCCACCAGGCTCCTATGTCCGTGGAATTTCCCAGGCAAGAATATTGGAGTGGGTTGCCATCTCCTGCTCCAGGGGATCTTCCAGACCCAGAGATCAAACCTGCATCTCCTGCACTGGCAGGCAGATTCCTTACCACTGAGCCACCAGGGAAGCTGTTGAGAACATTAGGTCAAGAGAAATAAGCCAACCATAAAGGGACAAATGCTGTATGACTTCATTAATATAAGGGACATCGAGTAGTCAAATTCACAAAGACAGAAAGTAGAATGGTGGCTTCCAGGGGCTGGGAGAAGGCGGGGGAAACAAGACCTGTTTAATAGGTGTGGAGATTTAAGTTTTATTGTGGAGTTTTATTACTGCACAATAATATGAATATATTTAACACTACTGATTTCAACCTTTAAAAATAGTTAAGATGATACATTTTATGATATGTTTTTTTCATCACAATTAAAAAACAAAAATTTAGAAATGTCTATTCTCTGGACTCAGACCTCTGGATCCAGTAGGTCTGGCGGGGGTGGGTGTATGCCTAAGAATGTGCCTGTTTACTGAATTCCCCCCAGGTGACACAGATGCTGTTGGTCTGGGGATCACATTTTGAAAACCACTGTCTGATCCAAATAAAAAAACACAAAGTTCATTTTGGGGGACAATGAAATACTCATTACAGGATTAAATAGTTAACAGTGAGATAATAAAGCCAAAAATAAAAGCATACATTTTTTTTCTTTACAAGGAATTGTACCTGCAAGAAAGAGCAGAACACGTAAAAATGCTCATCTGCTTGGGACCGTCAGCAGCACAAAACTCCTAGAAAAGCATCTGCTTTTCTGACTAATTGCTACACATCCACCACCCACTGAACGCCTTGGATCCAGATATAAAAGGAAATTCGTTATCTATAGGTTTTAAAATAAAATCACTGGATACTTTATGTGAATTATAGCTATACTAATATTTTCTTCAAATCTCCAGATCATTGGAAAAATGACATTAACACCTATTACGATGCCCACTGCGTTTCCTCAAACAGTCCCCTTCAACGGTCCTGATTGCATCAATCACCCCCTAACAGACTCTGGCCGCCTCTGGCTGCCTATTAGGTACAAAAACCACAGAGACTGTGTCTCTTATCTGACCAGAGACACATGGGATCATTAGAGGATACAGAAAGATGACAAGGAATATAAACTCTGAGGCATTTCAATGATACGGTGCCCACAGAGTAGCTAACAGAATATTTACAAAATGATAAATTATTATTCTGGTGGTGACACCACACCTCAGAATAGTGATACCATACAGACTGGTTAGAACCCAGAGCGTAAAACCTGCAGACTCACTGGTTGCCGCTGAAGCTTGAGCCCTGGGGGACCCAGCCCTTCAGCTGCTTCTCTGACCTCCTCTACCAGCACTCTTCCCCTCACTTACCCACCACCCCGCAAAGGCGACCACACTGGGTCTAATGCTTGTCCCGTAACAAGGGCAGGCAGGCAGGTCCCCACCTCCGGGTCTCCCCCTCTCTCCCGTATAGTTCCCTCTGCCAGGAATAAATACCCTTTCCATAGATACACATGACAAAGCATCACTTCCACGGAGTGCCTGCTTCAGTGCCAGGACACCAGGGAGAAGTCCCCCCACTCTATACAGGATGCTCCCAGGCCTCCCCTATGCACACACCCCCACATCATCCACACACAGCAACCCCGAGCACCACCATCTACTCCACACGCTCCATTTCCCCTCTGGCCTACGGCACAAGACACGGGTTCTAAGACACAGAAGTTCACAGGTAAGAGAGGTAAACAAAGCCCCTCTATGGGTGAGGATGGCCCACAAGTCAGTTCCTTCCCACTATTAGGACCATCACTTGTAATTAAGGAAGGACCTCTTAAAATGGGGAGGGGGGGGAGATACATTAGGAATCTGGGGTTGGCAGATATACATAACCATATATAAAATATATCAACCACAGGACCTGTACTGCACAGCACAGGGAACTACACTCAATATTTCGTAACAACCTGTAAGGGAGAAGAATCTAAAAAAGAATGTGTGTGTGTGTGTGTGTGTGTGTGTGTGTGTGTAAACTGAACCACTGCTGTGCATCTGAAACTAACACAACAGTGTAAACCAACAATACTTCCAAAAAAAAGGAAGCACACTTGTGCCCAAGTGACTAGACCCACCTCATCATTCACAGAGTCACAGGGGAACCATCTTCCAACCTCACCAGGTCAACACCAACCCAGCCCCCAGCTGCCAACCAGCACATGTGGACGGAAGGGCAGAAAATACAGAGAGGAGAAATCAGGAGAGGTGTCCCTGTCCCCACAGTGACACAGGACACAACCTCGGGCAAACCCATCCCCACCAAGACTGCTCTACAGCCCTAAATCGATGTGCTCCTAAAAACAGCACCAGACTCAAGCAGGACTTTAAAGCATTTTAAAAGGGTGAGTGCCCAACCAAAGTCAGGGTTTTTGAGAAAATGACTTCCCTCTGAGTAACTGCCAACAGTGTGGCAGGAATAGGACAATGCTGCTGGCACAGTAGGGGTTTTATCGAGGCTCAAGAAATGAGTTCTTGGGGCGAGAGGAATACAGAGCAGAACCTGAAAAGCTTTTCAAAATTATCAAAACACACACACCAGGGACTTCCCTGGTGGTCTAATGGTTCAGAATCCGTGTTCCAACGCGGGTTGGGGGCAGGGGGGTTGCGGGGTGGTGGAATTAAGCCCGCCTGCAACTTCTGAGCCCATGCATCACAACTAGAGACAAGCCTGCACACCATAACGAAGAGCCATACACTGCTGCAACTAAGATCTGAAGCAGCCAAAATAAATAAACAAGTAAATATTAAAAAAGATTAAAGAGGGGGCATCATTTACCAACATTACAGAAATAAAAAAGATTAAAAAAAACACACAAACATAATATCACCAATGGGCACAATGGACTCTGGTCACCAAAAGACAGGCAGAAACTGCTTGTAAATTCACAGGGTGACTTTGATCTCCAGTTACCCTCTCTCTCCCCTCTCCCATCAATCCCATCCCCTCTTGAGATTCATGAGCCTAAAAGAAAAAGATGATGGATTAAACAGTCTGGGTTCTCAATCAGCTTCTTAACTAACTTGCTGTGTGATTTTCAGAAAATTACTCAATCTCTCTGTGATTCAGGTGCTGTCAAAGGAAATGACAGTACACCACCCCATTCTACTGGACAGAAACTCTCTTCTAAGAACGTTGGAAGGTGTTGCTTTAGTAATGTCTTGCATAATACTATATAAGAAAAGTCTATGGAAGGTCTGTGCACAGAAGCAGAACTTTCCTAAAGGCATTTGTTATCAATTCTCTATTTGCTTCTTGGGAAAAATATTTCCTTTGTTGGTGCGATGCTGTGGGTATTTTTACCACTTACACCCCCCTAAGCAGTCTGTGATCTTCTCCAAACCCACGCTTCTTAACCCCGCTGCTTGGTGAAACCACCAGGGAGCTTCAAGTTTCCAAAACACCTGCCCCAACCTTGGAGATTCTGACTAGGCTGGGGCCCGAGGCTCCCAGGTGGTTCCAGCTGGCAGCCACGGCTGTAAACACACCAGGTGAGGACCGCACCTGTGGAGGGAGCGTGGGCTTGCTCTGTGCCAGGCATTCTTCCCGCCGTGGGATCTGGGCACCTATCACTACTCTCACCCAAAAGGTGTAAATAAAAACAGCTTCACTTCCTTGGGTTGTTGTGAAGATTAAAAATGAACATGCCACACACACAAAGCACTCAGCACAGCCCTGAGCGTCCTGTAAGTGCTAGATAACTATTACTTGCTATTGTTACAATCATCTTTGGGGAAAAAAAGAGTGAAAGTGTTAGTCTCTTAGTCGTGTCTGACTCTGAGACCCTGTGGACTGTAGCCCGCCAGGTTCCTCTGTCCCTAGGATTCTCCAGGCAAGAATACTGGAGTAGGTTGCCATTTCCTGCTCCAGGGGATCTTCCCAACCCAGGGATCGAACACAGGTATCCTATAGTGTAGGCAGATTCTTTACCATCTGAGCCACCAGGGAAGATTAATGGATCTTTAAAAGAGACAAGAGCCCCAGTCTCTGACCCTCAGAAGGCACAGGAGGGCACTCTGCCCCAGCAACCGGGTGACCCAGAGGGCTTGCCCCCCTGCCCCCACTGCGCCAGGGCTCCTCATCAGCACAGGGCAGCAAGGAGCCCTCACGCTTCTCTGAGGGCAGGTGTGGACCCATCACAGCCTGTGGGCAGCTCCCCTTCACCACCACTGTCAGACACATTCACAAGTTCTCAAGTGCTTACAGGAGGATCTCAGTGTCCAGAAAGAAGGTGAAAAACGACTAAAAATAACTCACTTGACCATATAATAAATGCCAAGTCTTCTCCCAAGAGCTTCAACATCTCAGTGAGGTGTCCCCTCACTCCTCAGGTTCTTTAGTGACCTTCACTTCACAGGTGAGAAAACTGAGGCTCAGAGCAGGTAAGGCAGAGATTATCCCTGGACGTAACATTAACTACTATCGTATCACAGTCCAGCAGTTGAAGCACCAGCTCTGGCTAAGATGACTCGGCATTCGGGGAAGGGGAAAAATGGTTCTTCCTGTATATTTTTTCCCAACTACATGGAAATCTTCTGGTCACCACCACCATGAAGCTCTCCCTTTAACAACTGGAAATGGAAATATTACCTATATACACCTCTGGATTGGATGAATGCAAGAAAATGAGAAAGGAGATAAGGTGGTAGGTAAAATGATGTGATCATGAAGAACAGAAGAGGTACTGTCCAGCATGGAGTAAAGTGGGAGGCTCAGTTTTCTCATTGGAGGTTTTCATCAGTACAACCGGTGTAAATGCGTGCTTCCTAATAATTACGCAGAACACAAATGCATCCTTTCAGCCAGGGAAGTTAGGCCAAGGTCCACACCTAACTCCTGTCTCCTCCCCTCCCTGCCTCCAGCTGTGAGAAGAATCACAATCTTAATTCCCTTGAGCCCACAGCCTTAGGAAGCCTGTGGCTGGCAGCCAGTCCAATGGGACTATGTGAGCAAAACAACCAACTGGACCGAAGCCTGGGGGCCCTGGTGGCAAGGACCCCAGAGGGCCAGCCAGAGCCCAGGCTGGCATGAGCCTGGCCTGGCTATTGTAGATCACATTGTTAGAAATCACGGGCATGCCACCAAAATTAAAATTCAACTACCAAGTAATTACTCCAGAGCAAGTAGCTTTAATTTACCAAAGTGGCAAACTGCAATTATTGCTCAAAATGACATCCTTTCCTGTATGACAACACTTAATACTCTCTAAAAAAAAATTCCTTAATTGCATGCATAATTTTAAACTACTGTAATTTGTTAAAGATTCTGTGAAAAATCACCCCCCCCTTTTTGAAAGACAAAAGAAACAGAAGGATAATAGAGAGTCTTAAAATTCTGTGACTAAGTTATACAATTTGGGGGGATAATGTTAGATGTAGGCGACACTGGAATTCCATAAAACAAAGTAAAGATGAATAACTTTTAAAATTGCAAATATGTTAAAGAGGAAAGTTTATAATCCCAGGTGGGTCAAGCTCATTACACTATTACAATGTACTTTTTAATTTATTGTCTTAAAAACTCATATTCAACAGAGTATGACGTTTCCCATTTACTCCACATTAAAATAACTTTTGTGCCCATAATTCATTAAAACAGTGAAAACAGATACTTCCATTTTAATTTTTCTTTCTTTGTTCCTTGATATCATTACAGAATTTTATTAATTATGGAGAAGCCAAAAGATATACTTTCAGCTGAAATGAGAGATGAAACTATTACAGTAAACTCAATTCCAGTTTCTATAACAAGTAAAACAAAAACTTGAAACGCGATTTCTTCATCACGTGAAATATGTCCTTGGCATGTTCTCTTTTTTCAGAGTAACTCTATCTAGAAAGGAAGTGCTCCCTTTGACCAGAAGCAGCAGCTTAGAGCTAGTGCTCCTTAATTACAAAAGCGGCTTCCCTGTCTTCACCCCATGAAACTTGCATGTGGCTTCAGTAAGGACACAACCCTCAAGCCTAGCCCTCTGCAGAGCACAGGTTGGACACTGGGGTTCCCGGGAGCGGTTCTCCAGGGCTGCTCTGCTTCCAGGCGCCCTGTCCAGGGGTGAGCCCAGCCGAAATCCAATGAGCCCTCTGCCTCTCCAGACTGGAACCCTAACAGCACTGAGTCCACCTGCATCTCTGTATCTGCAAAGACCTTGTCTGAATCCACCAGGGGGGTGGTGGCCTTTCTCTAACCAACACCCAAGCTCTGTACTGGGCGGTAGGGCTGCGGGTGAGCCGGCCCAGGGTCAGAGCCCTGCTGAGTCCTTCTGTCAGCACTGTTACACTCTTCACTTCTAAAAACCAGCGGGGGGGGGGGGGGGGGGTGTAATGTACCCCACGGGACCAAAACCAGCAAGGGGGGGTGTAATGTACCCCGTGGAACTAAAACCAGCAAGGGGGGGTGTGGTGTACCCCACGGGACCAAAACCAGCAAGGGGGGGTGTAATGTACCCCGCAGGACCAAAACCCGCAAGGGGGGGTGTAATGTACCCCGCGGGACCAAAACCAGCGAGGGGGGATGTAATGTACCCCGCGGGAGCAAAACCAGTGAGGGGGGATGTAACGTATCCCGCGGGACCAAAACCAGCAAGGGGGGGTGTAATGTACCCTGCGGGACCAAAGCCAGCAAGGCTGTACTGTACCCTGCGGGACCAAAGCCAATAATAATTCAGTATATTTCAAAGTTTCTAACACAGCAGATCTTAAGTTTTCACTGTAAGAAAAAAATTTATAACTACATGTGGTGATATTTGTTAACGAGACCTTTTGTGCTATAAAAACAAGTATCACATCATTAGGTTGTTCATTTAAAACCTGCATCAACTATACTTCCATTGAAAAAAGAGAGAAAAAAAATAAGGAAATACAGCCTGCTCTCTGTATTAGTAGGCTCTGTATCTGTGGATTTAACCAACCACAGATTAAAACTATTTGAAAATAAAACTTTCCATAAAGTTCCAAAAAGCAAAACTTGAATTTTCTGTGTGCAACTCTTTACATAGTCTTTGTATTATATTAGCTATTAGAAGCACTCTAGAAATGATCTAAAGTATAGGGGAGGATATGCATAAGTTATGTTCAAATACTGTGCCCTTATATATGAGACTTGAGCATCCTTGGATTTAGGTATCTGTGGAAGGACCTGGAACGAATCCAGGGGACCACTCTACACCAGGAAAGCAGGGAAAGGGGAAGCGGGGGCAGTGCTGCAAGGCCTCGATCCCCAGACACAGGTCCAAGGTGCAGGTGCTAAGGGTGGGACATGTTGACAGTAGGGGAGAAGGGGCACAGAGGCTCCCCCGGGGCTGGAGGGGGTGTGGGGACAAGACTCTTCCATGGCACCATCTCTGGTGCAGGTGGGTTTGATGAACCAAAGTGAGGAGAAGAAAAAGATTCTTGGGAATTTCTAGGGCTTCACTTGACCACCTGGTGACAATGTTAGGGCATCCTTGGGCTACTAACAAGAGAACAGGTATGACTTCCCACGGAGGTGACTGAAGGGGAGAACCTGGCTATCTGGGAAATGATGTCAGAGCTTTTGAAGACAGCCAACACATCAGGGCCTGGGGCTGAAAGGCCTGGAGTCTAGCAGCTACGTCAAGCAGGTGAGAAATCTAAATGCGAAGACAATTACGATCTCATCTTCCTTTGCACTGGCAAAGATGTTTATAAACAGCTACAATGTTAAGTCAGTAGTTCCCACACTCCATTGGAGTTAACCCCTCTTTGCTGCCTTAAGCAGATACTTGGCCTCTGTGTGCTTTAGATTCTTAGACTGCATTAACCGAGGAGGGAAAATCCACTCTGAAAAGCTCAGCAAAATACTGTGAAATGATAGCCACTGATGGGGAGTGAGGAAGCCCTTGGCTCAGCAGCAGGCAGACCCTGACACACTTTCTGTGGTCCTAAATACATGTGTGTACAAAACCTTTAGTAAAGCTTCCCTCTGTGTGACCATCCCTTTGTCACTCATCAGGGCTTAATTTCCTATGAATTATAAAGAGATAGTCCGGATTGGAAGCTAGGATGCCTTAAAAGTCCATTTTCCCTGGAAATCCCCCTCTGACCTTTGGTTTCCTTTGTGAATTGTTTCCCTTATCTCATCCACTCTGAAACAGTCACCATGAGCTCACATAGCAGCCCCTGACCACCCACGTCTTGCTGCCTCAGTGAAAGCCAGACTTGTGGAAGAGAACAGCAACACAGCAGTCACGTCTGTGTGCCTCACACCAGGAAAACCACATTTTTAGAAGTGTCCCAGCCTCCTTTGCCCACCACCCAGGGCACGGGAGAGCAGGACCGTTGATGCAACAGTGGTCAGGCGGGGGGCGGGGGGGTAGGGGGGTGGGTCTGGCTCCCTTGGCAGAGGGTGGCTCACCTTCACATTGGGAGTGTAGAGATTCCTGAGAGAGGCCAGGGCAGCGGACAGCCCCTCAGTGCTGTACCCGATCCACAGGGCCTGGAGGTGGCTTGAAGAGATTCCCGTCTTCTTGCTGAGGCCCTGGGAAAAAACAGCAGCAAATCAGCTTCAGCATCTCCTCTGCCACATGCAGCATGGGTCTGAAGCGGGTGAAGGTCCACGCTGAACACGAGGCAAAGGCTGCGTGCACAGAAAAGACTTGGACCTGTAAGCATTCCTGCCCTAAAACCAAGGGTCAAGGAACCAGTCTGCCTTTGCTACATTAACTGTCCGCCTGGTGGAAAGGATGGCAGTTGAGGGGAAAAGTTTCCCTTTATAGAGGTGCTCTAATCAATTAAAGGAAGAATAAATGTTAGGATATCACCATTTATAGTCCCTAACGAAGGAAGACACCAGTCATGGCTGATGGCCTCCCACCAAGCACACTATGTGTCCTGACCCCAGAAACCTCATACAGACTTACAGAGCATTTTAACTCTAACGGGCAGACCTCGAAGATATTGCAGGTTTGGTTCCAGACCACAGCAACGATGTGAGTTGTGCAATTTTTCTGGTTTCCTGGTGCACCTGAAAGCTTTATGTTTACACTATACTGCAGTCTATTCAGTGTGCAATAGCATTGTCTAAAAAATATATTAATACGTACCTTAATTTAAAAATATTTTATTGCTAAAAAATGCCAACCATCATCTGAGAGGTCAATAAGTTGTACTAGTAACATCAAAGACTGCTGATCACAGAACACCATAAGAAGTAACAATGAAGAAGTCTGAAATATCGGAAGAATTTTCCAAAATATGACACAGAGACATGAAGTAAGCAAATGTTATTGGAAAAGTGGTGCCAAAAGTCTAGTTCAATGCAGGGATGGCACAAACCTTCAATTTGTAAGAAAAAATATAATTATTTGTAAAGCACAATAAAGCAAAAGTGCAGTATGACAAGGTTTACCTGTATAAAGTAATTATGATATTCGGCGGGGGGGGGGGGGGGGAGGTAAGGGAGGAATCAAGCCTGAACCTGATTAAACTGCTCAAAATAACTACCAAAGAATAAAAAATCCAGAGGAAAAAGGAACAAGTTAAACTAGGCCACAAGAAACAAGGACACAATCAGAAAATCCAGGTGGTAAGAAACTACAGAGGTCACATAATTAAGCCTCATCTACAACTATTTAACAAGGAAACAAAGGGGAATGAATGAAGTGGAAACTTTAAGAGATTTAGAGGGTGGAAAAGTGAGAACAATGGTTACTTTTAGGCAGGGGCGATGTTTGGAACGAGGCTCACAAAGTTGTCTCCAGAACCAAAACCTCAATGCAGTACCAATGAAACCGTCCCTCCAGCGGTGTGGGGCTCACCTTGAAAATGTGTGCCTTCAGGATGTGATGGCCAAGCTCCATGGTCTGCTGGCGGTTCAGCTTGCCCTCCTGTCGTGAGAACATGAATGCCAGCAGAGCATGCCCATTCCTAGGATGAGAAACACAAAAGCTGGTAACCAAAGACCCCAGTGCACCTCCCTGCAGGCCCTTGGGGTGAACATCACCAAACAACCCCTGAACTCTCCTCCTGGTGTCTCAGCATCACCATATGAGATGGGTGGAAAGCTGCTTCTTCACAGAGGATGCCAATGCTGTTTACTCCTTAAGTCATTTTCTCGGGACTCCCCTATCTCTGTGGAGTGACTCAGAGAGAAGCCCCAGGACAGGGTAAGTCTTTGTCTGTGGAACCACCCACTCTGTGTTCATCAGCCATCACTCTCTCATAATTTAAGTCTTTCACAAAAACACAAACTCCATGAGACTAGGGGTCTTGTCTAAGTCACAGCTATGGTCACAATACCTGGCAAATGCCCAAGACTCAGTAAGAACCCAAATATGCATTTCTTGGATGGATGGACAGATGAAGGACAGATATGTGCGAATGGACAGATGGAGCAGAACCATATTGGACCTGACCCTAGGCCTCCTGCCAGTACAATCACCACTGAGGGTAGACCTGGGCCAAAGGACAAGACCTTACCATGGGAGAGAAAGAAAAACCAGGCTGCATGCAGAAATAGCTCATGATCAGAGAACAACTAGCATTTTAGGCTCGAAAGGAACACAGCTCCTTGTAGGGGTAAGAAAGCTAAGCTGTATGCATACATTTGCTATGTCTGGGCACAGGGCGGACATTCGACTGACATCACCAATTAATCCCCCTACTAGTCCTCTCTTGAAGGAGCCACCATACCCATTTCCCCTCCATGTCTGCAGAACTTATTTTGCCTCCCATGGACTCCATGCCTTCATCTAGGCCAGTTTGTTTGGGAAACATGCTAAGGGCTGCTTACACCAACAGCAGCAACTGCTGTGCGAGGTGAATCATTTTCATTTCTATTAACCTGACACCTGTGAAACTTTGTTCTGCTAAGAAAAAGCAGCTAGTTGTAGAGAAAAAGACAAACACTGTGAAAAAGAAAAGCATTCTTCTAAATGTGTTTTCTAAATGTGTAGTCATTGCTGATCTAGAGGATTAAAAGCATGCATTATTTAAATTATATTTATCTATCCAGATGTTTGCCTGTTTCTCAATTATACATCATGTTACAGATGAGGAAATCAGGGCAGGTGGAAACCACAAGATTGTTTTTCATCCTACAGGAGAAGATGTGACAATTAAGGCCACACTGCCACTGAGCCTTCCACTTAATGTCTTGTAAGGGTCTAGAGCACATACCCTGTGCTCCCTTGCACACACTATCTCCCAGACCTCAAGCTTTGGTTCCTCTTCTCACATGAGAACCTCCCCTGCTCCCATGGAAACCACTCTCTACTGTCTTCCAGTGCTCCATACCCTCCCTGGTCCACACCAATGGGCTAGTCCCACATGACTCTAATCAAGGCCAGTCTCCCACCCATGGGCTCAGCCACCCTCAGTCTCCCAGTCTACTAGCTCTGTGGCCATGCCAGCTGCGACCACCACAAAACCTGAGTACTGTGGTTGGCCGGCCCTAGTAGGTGATGACCACCCACCCTTCAGTGGTTGGGCCAAAGGTGTCCGGTGCTCTCAGCCAAGCACATGGCTTCCCACCTCTCTGAGGAAACAATTCACCACACAGTCATTGGGTACCCGAGCTCCTCTATGCTGAATATACCTTTACATCCTTCCTTCCCGGTCCTAAGATCACATGCCTCCTTCTAAGTCTACCCACACTTACTGTCCATTTTCCAAAGCTCACACATACCCAGCTTTTTACCATATGCCAGATGCAGAAAGAGTAACTAAGTTATTTTATTAACCTGTTTGACCCTGTGAATCATGGAGTATCATGATTCCAAATTGGTTTGCTTGGGGGAAACGGAGGCCTGTACAGGTAAATGTGCACCCAAATAGGTGATAACGACCGAGTAGAGTGTGACCACAGTCTATCAACAGGAGCCCCTGTGCTCTTCCTCAGCATAACCTGACTTATCCAATCATTTGTGCCTTAACATCCCCCTAGAACCAGCACCTTGTTTGATACTGGGGATCTCATGGGGAACAATGTGAGGACCTTGCCCTGAGGAGCTCTCAGCAACTGGACCGGAGACACGTAAACAAGACAAAATCAAGCTAGAATGGTGCCGTGAATGGATGCTGTGGAGGCAAAGAGAAGACTCGCTGACCCCATTCCCTCGAGTTTCCAATTTCTCCCCCTTCACGGGTTGTGTTTCCATGAACATGCTGTCTCAAGGATGCTTCCAACGACATCCCAACCCCTTGTGTTGTTTAAAACATAAACCAAAACTCTTCCCCACCCTCAACCCCAAACCTCTCCACCCTTTTACTTTCCATGCCAGGATGCTGTCTCTCCTCTTTCACTCCTCACAACCCAATGGAAGGAATCTCCTGGAGATCTAGGACCCTCCTCCCACAACGAAAAGCCAATGGCTTCCTCTGAATCCTCACCTTCCTTCACTTCTCAGCAGCGCCTACTTCCTTCACCTCCTTCCCGGAAATCCTTCTCCGTGTCCCAGAAGTCCAGCATTCCCTCTTCTCCAACTGCACTTCCTCACCATGTCCCACCATTGCCTCTCCATCAATGATGCCAGATCTTTAACTCCAACCTCTCTTCCAATTGTTAGACCCCACCTGCCTTGGAACCCCACCACCAACCCCATGAGCTCACACTGCTAAAATCCAAAGCAGCTCCTGCCTAGCAAAGTCAGCCCTGTGCCTCTGCCTTTCTGACCTGCTCTAAGAGCAATGCCATCCCTAGTTTCTGAAGCTTAACACCTCAATGTCATCCATATACAGCACCTCTTCTGCTCGACTCTGTCCACAGGCCAAGCCAGGCCCATCTACCTCATGTTAGCGAGGCTGCTCTCCACTTCACTATCTTCCTGTAAAATGGTCTGACTTGGCTAAATATATCATAGAACATCTGTCACCTAGTTTTTACTGACTGGCTAAATAACCTGAGAGATAGTTTATTGTCCCAAAGCAGTTTCAAAAGACAATAAACTCTTAGCCCAGTGTCTCCTAAGAAAACACTCTATTTACAACATAAAAGAACAGCTAGACCAAGAGAGTCAATGGTAAGTCAATGTTCATGGAAGAAACATATACGTTACCATATGTAAAATAAATAACCAGTGGGAATCTACTGTGTGACACAGGGAGCTCAAATCAGGTGCTCTGGGACAACCTAGAGGGGTGGGGTGGGGTGAGAGGTGGGAGGGAGGTTCAAGAGGGAAGGGACATATGTATACCTAGGGCTGATTCATGTTGATGTATGGCAGAAATAAATACAATATTGTAAAGCAATTATCCTCCCTTTAAAAATCAATAAATTAAACAAATATTCATGGGAGAAAGGGAGTATGTGGCTCACAAGTGCTTATTCATTTCATTTCTGTGCCTTAGCATCAGATTAAGTGGCCAGGGCAGACAGAAAGAGACAGCTGAGAAGCTTGTCAGACCTCTTACACAGGGCTGGGAGCAATTCTGAATCAGAGAAGGCAGGAGCAATGATGCTGGATGTGAACCCACCGTTATCTAAGAGCATTTGTGTTTCAAATTCCTTAGTCTCTCACCCTGACTAACACCACGCTGCAGGGTGGGCAGGCTTCCCGCCTACCTCCTCCCCTGGACAATGGGGAGAGCTGTGTCCTGGCCCAGCTCTGCTGCAAAGCCTCAGTGGACCTCTGACTCCTCAGATGCAGCTGCCCCACCGCAAATGAGGCACCTGAACTCTGAACCTGCTTCCTCCCAACCCCAAATCCCAATCTGCTATCCTTGCAGGACACAAGTACAAAATGAGGTGGCTGGAAGTGATGGCTGCTTTCCCTCTGGGGCCACAGATGCATCAGATCCCTGGGATGAGACGCCACAAGCTCAAGAGGTGGCAGAACGGCATTGAGAGACAGTCTGCAGATTCTCACCCCTGCAAAGGAACAGAGCCGTGAACAGGCTTGAGGGAAGCCAGCTGTTCCCTGCAGCTGGTCCCACACTCTCCTGCACATGCCCTGAGAGAGGGGATGGGGACCTAGAAGAGAATTACAAAGAAACACCGCCTGGACACCACCCAGCTTCTCCTTCATTCACATATACTGAGGAGTCCTACAATACCAGCAGTTAAAGGAAGAAAGCTTTCACGTGGAACTCTACCCAATGTGATGTGGCAGCCTGAATGGGAGGGAGGTTTGGGGAGAATGGATACATGCATATTTACGGCTGGGTCCTTCCACTGTTCACCTGAAATGACCACAACACTGTTAATTGGTTATGTGCTCAGTCGTGTTTGACTCTTTATGACCCCATGGACTGTATCCCGCCAGGCTCCTCTGTCCATGGAATTCTCCAGGCAAGAATACTGGAGTGAGTTAATGCTCTTTTCCAGGGGATCTTCCCAACCTAGGGATCGAACCCATGTCTCCTGCATTGGCAGGCAGATTCTTTACCAATAGCAGCACCTGAGAAGCTGGTTAATTGACTATGCTGCTGCTGCTGCTGGTAAGTCGCTTCAGCCCTCCGCCACCCCTGGGATTCTCCAGGCAAGAATACTGGAGTGGGTTGCCATTTCCTTCTCCAGTGCGTGAAAGGGAAAAGTGAAACTGAAGTTGCTCAGTTGTGTCCGACTCTTAGAGACCCCATGGACTGTAGCCTACCAGGCTCCTCTGTCCACTCCAATACAAAATAAAAACTTTAAAAAAAAAAGGAAGGAAGTTTTTGTTTGAGGGCTTCCCTGGTGGTTCAGGCGGTAAAGAATCTGCCTACAAACTCAGGAGACCCAGGTTCAATCCCTGGGTTGGGAAGATCCCCTTGAGAAGGAGATTGGCAATCCACTCCAGTATTCTTGCCTGGAGAATCCCATGGAGAGAGAAGCCTGGCAGGCTACAGTCCATATGGTAACAAAGAGCTGGACAGGACTGAACGACTTTCACTGCATCATTCATGCTGTGTTGTCTTTCTGCAAAAGAACATGAATTGTGTTTGTGATCCCTTTGCCAGCCAGGCATCAGGCTTCCTGCACAGAGCTACTGGGTAAGCAGCCCATCATACCTGGGCTCACACAGGAAGGCTGTGTTCTCGCCATCTGCTCTCCACACGAGCCACTCTCTGAAGGATGGGTGGCAGAACATGCGGGTTTTGTCTCGCCGCTTGATGAGGAAGCAGGAGAGGGCATCCATCCTCTGCTGGAAGTCCTCCCAGCCCTGCTCCCCTTGGACATGGCCAGCGTTGATCGCCTGGAAGATCTGCTCATCCGTCATGGGGTGGAGGGATGCCAGGGCCACGTTTAAAATGGGAAGAGCTCTCTCGAAAGCAGACTGGGTCATGAACTTCATGTTGCACTGCAGCAGGTAGAGCTCAGACAGAGACACAGGCACCACCTTGTAGCTGGCGCTCTTGATGACCAAGTGTCCCCTCTGGAAGAGGTCCAAGGTGAGCTTGAGGTACAGGTAGGAGCCGAGGCTCCGCAGAACCAGGTGACTGCTCACTTTGCCGATGAGGGCGGCATCGGCCTTGCCGTTCAGCGAGATGTTGCTGAGGATGTCCTGGCTGCTGTGGACCCTGTGCTGGACGTAGGCGTGCAGGTCGCTGTGGATGTCCTTATTGTCCGGAAAGTCATCCAAGGACAGCTTGACAAATGGTAGCTCGCTGACGATTTCCTGCAAAGGAACAGGACCCCACAGTGTCACTCCACGGAGATTTCTTTTTCATGTCAGCTGCACTTCAAACCAGATCCCTAAGTTTTCTTTCAAGGAGGATTTTCATGGATTACAGGGACTCATTGTTTTATCTTAAAACATGTAATAGGATAAATTGAAGATAAAAAGCTTATGTGAAAGAAATGCCTGATGTAAGATTAAATCAGAAAAGGCTTTCCTGAGGCCCTTATCTGAGGATGTGGAGCCAAGTGAGATGGAAGAGCCTTGAGCTGACAGTGACAGCCTGGCTGCACTAGCAATGGGGCACTGAGACCCCCAGGTGATCTGATACCCATAACCTTTACACTGTGCAACTGGTGATACAACAAGGACAGACACAAACCAACACTGTACATCTAAGACCATGGCCAGACACTGAGATCAGAGGCATTCTTCGCTGTGTGTCAAGATACCCAACCAGGTCATCTGAAACTGCCCCCAGGCTGGGCCCTGGGGACTGCTATAATGAAGCTGTCAGACTTTCATATAGCCCACTATTTTTGTTGTTGTTGTTAGGTTTTTTTGGTAAACTTTTAAGTTGAATTGTAACATACAGAGGTGCACAAACCCTAACTGCATGGTGTCATTCACTTTCTCAAAGTCAAATATACCTGTGGGACCAGCAGGCAGACACAGAACATTACCAGCTCCAGACACCCTGTCCCTTCACAATCCCACAGGTAAGCACCTGCGGGATGACACTTAACAGTAGAGGTGAATTTTTTCTTTTTTTTTTTGTTTAAACATCCCACTATCATTTCTGTAACATGTCCTCACTGAACGTGACAGCTGTAAGAGGCAGGCTGAGGACAATCACTCCACTGTACATGGAAGCCAACCAAGCCTCTGAAAACTCAACAGAGCTCGAATGCAGGACACAGGATTCCTGCTCCCGTGCTGCTGACTGCCAAACTCCCACTGTGTGAAGTGTGACTGAAAAGTGTATGAATCAAATGTCTACAAAAACAAACACCAAGTGCATATGAGGCCCAATTCTACTTTTAAAGAGGAAAAGAAGAACCCAAATGCTATTTTAAAATAAATATCATCCTAAAGGGGGAAAAAAAAAATCCATGTTTTGTATCTTTACTAAAAATGGATAGGGGTAGACGAAAGGAGTCAATGGTTGTTAAGATATAATTACAGAGTTCAAAGGAGGGGACAGATGAGGAATAGAATTTTTAAAAATCACATACACTCTTCATTTTGCTGCAAGTGTTATCTTGTGTTTAAGTTTTATGAAAAACTGGACCTTTTTTCAGAATTGGCCTTAAAAATCTTCCTCCTTTCTCCTTCCCTTATCTCTTCATTGAAAAAAAAAATTCACTGCAAACTCATATAAATAACTACTGGCAAGAATAACTTGAAACCCTTAGTAGACTTATTGGCCAGGCACCTAAAACGGCCCCCCAAACAGAGTTCCGATGAACTGGGGCAAGACACTTCCATTTTGGAAGCACCAGTATAGCTTAATGAAATTAGGGAACTTATCTGACACCTTGATAAATGTGCCTTGGGGGTAAAAAGGTTAGAGCTCTGCCTGTTTAGGGCTCTGTACACTAATATTTCAAAGTTCCAATACAGTTTTCAATTCAGCAGCAAAATGATTTACAACAGTTTAAGTTGTTAATGTTAACCTAAAATTATAATTGTAAAAATTGCAAAATTGAGGCATAGGGTCTTGGAAAGATATTTGAGAATTCTTTTTTTACCTGGAAATTTGCTCTTACAGTCACAATCAACTTCAACCAAGTAGGGAATTTAGAAATAATCTTGGTAATAAATGAAGAAAGCGTATCTCCATAATCAGGTTTATGAAACTCAGCTTCATTTAAGCCATCTATCAAAATAATGTATTCTTCTTCAGGAATTTTCTGCTCTAAAAAATAAAATGATTTTTTTTAATTAAGAAATTATACATTTCTATAAGATAGCACCACCCAGTGTATTTTAATGCACAATTTAAAGTGTTAGGGAAAACTAAAAAGGTTTACATATGGCAGAATAGGTGGTTTTCACAGAAGTGTATTTTCTATTAAATTTGTAATGAAAACCAGAGTGCAGAGCCAAAAGAAGATCAATTCCCACCAAACAGTTTTCAGAAACATACTGCATCACACACATTAGCAAGATCTCACCAACAGGTATGATTACAGTTAGCTCTTCAAAAACTCCTGTCACTGGGGTGAGTGACAGCAAAGATAACCAGCACACACTGAGATGAAACCTGCAAAAGACTCCAGGTCCTGTCCCCCCACCCCGCCCCACAGAGCTCCCTTGATGGATTCTGGGAAGGCAAGAGGACCCTGGAAGGTCAGAGCATCCCACCGAAGGCACACAGCCAGTGGAGGCGAGAACTCTGCTACACGGAAACCTCCAAGCCTGAACCTAGCTTTCTGTTCATTGGTGCCAGCTTCCTGCCCGGCGATGAGGAGCAGTGATGGCCTATCTGTTTCACTCCCCTCTCCCTGGCACCAAATGGCAGACATGCTATGGAAGCAGGTAGACTAGCTCAAAAGGTAAGGAACAAGGGGCAGGAAAGATGAATAGACAAAGGCCCAGAATATCACTAATGTCCCTACTGAGACAGTCAAGGGCAAAAAACCCAAATGGCCACTTCAAGAAATGATTTTAGCTTCAACTGAACAGTCAAAGTGTGTCCATTCAGTTACGTCCAACTCTCTGCGACCCTATGGACTGTAGCCTGCCAGGCTCCTCTGTCCATGGGACTCTTCAGCCAAGAGTACTTGAGTGGGTTGCCATTCCCTTTTCCAGGGGATCTTCCCAACCCAGGGATCGAACCCAGGTCTCCTGCATTGCAAGCAGATTTAGTGTCTGAGCCACCAGGGAACAGAGGCCCCTGGAAAAACATCCTGGCAAGTTCCCCAAACAATCAACGTACTCCCTCGCTACTGAGGAGTGCAAAATACAGAGGCAGCAGTTTCTAGGGAGCAAGTCATCTAAATAACCTCTTGTTACAAATTAGCTACTTTGGAAATGTTCAACTGGGGAGTTAATTCTTACTGGAGGTATTCCATTTATACGGACACTATTTGGAGGGGGACAAGGTGGGGCCCTGGACCGAGGATTCTGAGGAAGGGGAGGAGGCATGCACCCCCACATCCTCCCTGTGCCCACTTCGCTCCCTCCCCCAGGGCCGAGCAGACCCCCACCCCCATTCTGAGGACCATCCTGGGGAGAGGGAGGACATGGCTGGCCGCAGGGAGGTACCGTTTCTCAGGCTTGTGAGCGGCTCCAGCACGCCCCTCTTGAAGGCGGCCACTGGGTCCTGCACACAGGACCTGAGGCTCAGCATGCTCTGGAGCTGGGGCTCCCTTATCAGCAGGTCCCGGTAGGCGGCCAGCTGGTGGGACCGGCAGAGCAGGGCCGCAATGCTGTGCACGAACTCGGGCACCAGGCACGTGTAGGTGTTGTCGGCCTGGCAGTAGTGGTAGGCCACGACCTGCGGGGAAGCAGAGCCATCAGCATCGCCTCATCCTCTCCGCAAAGCTCCTTCCACGCTCTCCAATGGGATGCAGTCCTCCCATTCTCTAAAAAGACACGTTCCTTCTATTCCCCAGGACTGAGTCATCATTTAGCTTAATGGATTCAGTAATTCCTCCACTTTGGAAGGAATGCTAAAGTTTGCTGAATTCTAGGCCGACTTTAAGTTGTAGTCACAAATCTGTCTTGACTGCCCCTAATATCACCACAAGTTACTCCTGTGTTGAATATAAATGAATAAAAGTTATTCAGGAAGTGTAAAGTCTACCCTGGCTTAAAACAATTTCGAGCCATCTGGATATTCTTGATATCCACTAGTACCATAGTCACTACATGCCTGTTTTCAAAAAGAGCAGCATCTCCTTGGGAAACTCATTTCCAGCATCCAAAAAGCAGATACAATTGGTGGCAATGAAAGCCAGGCTGTCAAGTCACTGCTGCTTCCTCTTGCTGGCAAGAGGGCAAGGCAGCCTGGCTCAGGCTCTCGGCCTCCTCCCACACTTCCAGCAACACCATGGAGAAGCTCAACAGCAGACACTCCCAAAATCCTGCCTATCATGTGAAGGGACACGTAGGAGAAGGGAGGCTCCTGCCCAAGCACTGAGAGGATCCTTTTTGTTGGGATGGATTTGAAGTGTCAGCAAGCTATTCATCAGAGAGACCCCCAAGGAAAGTGCCAGATGTGGCTCTGTCTTGAGAGTGGGAGGCATACTGCAGACAAATGAAAAATATGCAGCTTTCCCAATGAGGATGAATGGAGGAATGTTAAGTACAAGCTGGTGGTGGCGGCTGTTGTTTAGTCACCAAGTTGTGTCTTACTCTCTTGTGACCCCATGGATGGTAGCCCACCAGGCTCCTCTATCCATGAGACTTCCCAGGCAAGAATCCTGAAGCGGATTGCCATTTCCTTCCTCCAGGGGATGTTTCTGACCCAGGGATCGAACCTGTGTCTCCTGCATTGGCAGGAGGATTCTTTACCACTGAGCCACCAGGGAAGCCCCAAGTACAAGGTAAGGAAGGTGAAGAAGGTCAAAACACATTCATGTAAAGTGCTTTATGTTTTTCAGAGGGGTCTGTGTCACTGCTGTCCCACTCAGCCCTACAAGCCCTGCAGAAGCAGGACAAGAACCACTGGCTATGGATCAGAGATGAGGGCAGCAAACACTCAGGTTAATGCCCTGCCAGGGTGACCGACAGTCAATGGAAGATCTAGGGTCTGATTTCCAGGTCTACACACTGTTACAAAGCAGGTGGCAAGATAGGTGTGGCCAATTTGGAACCCATGTGACTTCTGTTTTTGACTACATCAATCATGGACACTGGAGAAGGAAATAGCAACCCACTCTAGGATTCTTGTTTGGAGAATCCACAGACAGAGGAGCCTGGCGGGCTACAGTCCATGGGGTCGTAAAGAGTCAGACACAACTGAAGTGACTGAACACGTATCATGGACACTCACAGGGAAGAGGACTGCTCTTCCCTTCTCAACTGGACAGAGCTTAACAGCAGCGCAATGGGACCTGTGAGTTTGTACAAACTACCAGTGAGCCAGCACCACTTAGCATGGTGTTTGATAATAGGAAGTCTAGCAATCCAAGAGTGGGGCATGAAATCAATTTGAAGCCATAAAACCTTTTTTAATTTAATACAGTGAACTTTATAGATGTAAGAATAAGTATGTAATGTTTTTGCTTCAGTTGTGTGTGTGATGATGTGTGTGAACACCAAGTGTTTAGTATAACATGTATTTCTTATTGTGGGTCCCAAACTGGTTTTAAAAACCACTGTCACAGGTGGCTGTGAAGTCTGCACCATATCCCTCATCCCAGATCACCTGTTCATGGCCAGAGGACTGCCCCAAATCAGTGGTCAGGGCATTGGGACTGCCCAGGCTGGGTGAGGAATAGCCTTCCTCAGGAAAGCAGAAGCAAAGAGCAGGGATCTGGGGCTGGGGAACATTCGTTTCAGTTCCCCTGCACCAACCTCACCAGAGGGGGTTCCTCACAGATGCTTCTCACCACTGTCCACTTACGGTGGTTCTCCAGCATCACCAGCTCACGCCCCTTCTGCCCTGGGGGACCCAAGTGGCTCCCGAGGAATGACAGTGGTAACTGCTGCCGTGCAGGAGGGCAGCTTATGAACCTGTGCTGGATGTTGAGCAGATTGAAAATTTCAGAAGGACCTTGATGATCAGGTCCTAGGAAGGGAAAGTCAGCCAAGTCTCTTTACAACATCACAAGAAACCTCTGACAGAAAGACACTTGTAACCAAGGGCCCTAGCAACAGAGTGTGGATGGGGGAGGAGGGCTGGGGCATGGTAGAGGCTCCCAATCTCCTGCTTTTATACCAAATGAAAAATGAAGGAGGGCACGTGCTTACAAGGACGGATTTGTGGTGAGTGCAATGATATCTATGGTGGCTTTGGGGAACTCTTTCAATTCATCATTTAAGATGAATAAATAGTCCACTGCCAGTGTCCTAAGATATTAATTTTCATGAGTATCTTTTATTTGAAGTACTCTATCACAATTTTATCGAAAGCTATATTTTTGAATTAAGCAACTCTTGTCTCCGTTTTAAGATCCCTTTTTAAATTCATTTCTCAACAGCCACACTAGCAAATCTCTCTCTCTGGAAGGCTCCCATAAAGCAGGAGCAGGTTACCTTAGAAGCCAGGTATTTCACTGCATCCTCTCGTGGTCTCTGGTTCTCAGAAGCATCAGACCCAGACACTGGGGGGTATTTAGCCGCACCAGTACCACTTGTAGAAGAACTTGGTGAAAGCAGTGGAGTGAAAGGAACATCCTGGGAGGAATCTGAAACTGCAGTGAAGAGACCAGTTTCATTATGTACAAGGATAGTGTGGAATGCTGAACATACTCCTCGGTTGGACCCAGAGAGTATTTTAACAGCTAATAAGTGAACATGGTACCAAATGCAAAGGCCCAAATGGGAATACAGACTCCCTCTCAGCCCTGTCTCCCATTACCCAGGTGCCCTCCCAGTAGAACCGCTGTTCCTGGCTTCCTTTATTATTTTTGGTTAAAAAAAAAAAAAAAAAAAAAAAACCCTTCCTGGCTCCCTGTTCCTATTCACCCTGTTAGAAACACTTCGTTTTATTACACATAAAATAAGCTACAGGTTGTCAAACTTGCCACTCCTTCCCATTTGAAGTTAGTTTTTATAATTTTGGTAAGTCCAGCATAGAAGACAAAGGCTGTGAAAAACGGATGCAAAAGAATTCTGCACAGACTCCTTCCGGCTTGTTCTGCCAGAAGACTAATCCCGAATTTTAGGATCCTGCATTCCTCAGAGCACTTGATCAGGCCTCACTGCCCCCATCAGGAGGGTGACAGGCCTGAGAGCTGGGAGAACACGAGGGAAGGCTGGCCTCACCCCAGGTCATACCTACAGAAGACTGTGAAAGACAGAGAACTCTCCAGCACGTGATCACAAACCTGACACAGCAGCTGGAACATGAGGAAAACAGGGAATTTATGCCTATCCAGACAGCAATTCCCTCCACCTTTCTTATATTCATGCAATAAACTGGACCAGCAGTTAAACACAGACATACTTTTCGGTGATGAGCTGGGGCTGTTGGAAGCGATCTGCCTCATGCGGCTTCCATGGCAGCTCAGTGCCACCAACTTAGAAATGATGGCCGTCTTCCCAAAGCCCACGTTTCCAACAACCACCGCGCCTCTGTTTTCTGTCAGTTCTGTGTTCCTCAAGTTTTCTTCTATCTGGTGAAAGAGCCAATCCCTTCCCACAAACACAGAGTCTGTGGTTATGCTCGGTACTTCAAACAATAATGGTTTCAACAAAATGTCTTGTGGCTTGTAGGGAGCAAATCGTGCTTAGGAAAAAAAAAAAGATCATTATTTTAGAAGAATGTCAATATTTTATACACAAAAAAACTCAGTTTATCATTGCTTGGATGGTTTTACAATACAAGGGGATCTGCAAGTATTTCCAGCATGGTTCTTATAATAATTCCTAATACCTCATTTATCATACCTTATTGGTCTTACAAAGGGTCCTATTAAAATGACTCTAACCCTTTCATGCTTCTGAGTTATTCATGTGACTCAAGATAGATAGAGAGGATTAGAGAAAGTGATGAAGGGGCCAAATCATGTCTCATCAGTTTATCTGAAATAGTACTTAAGACCTGTTTCTTCCACTTCTATAGGAAAAAACAAAAACGCATTTCCCCTAAAGACAGTGTCCCAGCTCTTATCGGGGTGTGGTGGTGCTTTGACTCTTATTGTGAGATTTTTGGCCACTCAATTGTGCACTTCAGCCAGAAGCAGGAGGTGGCCCACAGAGCCTAAGAAACTGTAACAAAGCTGATTCTTTGTTGGTGACCAAAAAATCTAGTGAGTGTTAAACAACCCCTCACTTCAAAACAACATACTGCAGAATAATTTTTCAACTCCAGAAGCAAGTTCATTACATAACATAAGGAAGAGGCTCCAAAACTATTAAGGATCGTTTCCTAGCACACCTTAGAGACACAGACTTCTTGCACACATACACTTCATATCATGTTTTAAAAACAGCTGGCTTGAATGCTGGTTACCACAGACTTTCCATGTTTAGTGAATGAGCTTATCACAGCCATAATCACAGCAGATGCAAAGATAAATACCTTTAACTTCCTGTGCCCTACCTCCAGCCGTATTGTGCCACGGTAACCTAATTGATGTCCGAAGGGGAGCATTTCTCTGTCCATCCAAATAACTCAGGTCTTCCAATTTGGTTGAGCTCGTTGCTGTAATATTAAACCAAAGTTTAGTCTCTTCAAAGTTGAGTTTAATATCATACCCAAACTACAAAAAATTATAAATTACAAAGCCATTCATTTCAGGCTTTCAACAAAATTTACTTCAGAGTGACTTTGGTTTTGTTTGCCTGCCCCCATTAACATTTCTGTCAGTGCTGTTAACTGAGAAGTGGACAAAACCAAGAGCTCCTCATTCTTGAGCCAAAGTCATGTTGATACGGTTGCCAGAATCTCCATTACTCCAGGAAAGAGACAGACCTCACCAAAAATTTTTATGAAGAAATCTGAATCAAGTGAAACTCAGTAAAGCTTCAGTACTGACTACAAACACACAGCACAGTGACTTTTCATCTCTGCAGCTCGAGAGAGTCTTCCGCTGTCACTAGATTCCAGCTTTGCTAACTAGGTGAGCAAATTCTACATGGACAATTCCTCAGGGCTCAGAACCCTAAAAGTCAGCTCTTGGCAGTAAAAGTAACCAAGTGGACTTTATCAGAAAGCTTCAAATTTTTATGGATACATTTTAGATTATATATTATACTACATTATGTTTATGTATTTTTTTAATTCTAAAAACAAGTAATCACATTTTCCTCTGATCAAATAACTAAGAGTCATGGCACATAGTTACCTGTTAAAAAGTTTTAAGGATCTATTCAAACACACATAAGGTGAATTATAAAAATAGTTGGTATAAAATAATTTTGTTGTCTTAGCAAATTTTTAAAGCAAATACACAGTTCATGTTTTCATCTTAAAATAGGAACCTTCTCCTATTTATATATATATATATTCTAGGTCATAATGAGAAAAATATAAATAAAATCAAACCCAATCTGGTTTAGGGGTTAAGGAGTTCATTATAAAAATAATGACAATCCTAGACATATGATTATCTTACAGGGATATAGACATCACTTGAGGGGGAATGACAGGGGAGAGGGAGTTCCTATTTCCAGGGATAAAGCTTCTAAGACTGGTGAAATCACCAGTGTGACAGAATTTCGAAGGACAGAAGTCAAGCTGGGCCATCTGCTTGCTGAAAACCCTCTGGCTACCCCATGGGCTCGGATGCAGCAGCCGACCACCAACCAGCACCATCTGCCTGATCTGGGCCCTTCCTACTTCCCCTCCTAAGGCCTCGGTCCTTTTCTTCCTCACTTTTGGCACCACCTCCTCTCACTCCTCCATTCAGCAGGCACGTGGGTGGCTCATGGCCTGGCTCTGTGACAGGGCATCCACTCTGCTGCACTCTCCAGAGGCCAACTGACCGTGTGCCCTGCTCAAAGTCCCAGGCCACGGAGAAACACCAGACAGGCTCAACTCTACGGCAGCACACACTGACGCTTCTTCAGTGCATATCCACAGGCTGTTCACACATGCTGCACACAGTACGTCAATACTCCACATCAACCTTTCCTCTTAGAAAGATACAGCTATTTCCCTATGCAGGACTTCCAAGTGAGCCTAAGGTATGGGAATCCAAGGCAATATCTAGCTTCTCTCCAGGTCCTTCACAACCAGGGCATGGGAAACTTTCTAGATGGTCAGCAGGACCACACCCATCACCCTGACTCCGTAGAGTAATACTGCTTAGAACGTATTTCCAGGCTCCCACCTGGGACCTCGGACTCTGACTCGGGGCTCTGCAAATGACCGCTCTTCAGCACACTTCCTTATGAACACACCTACATGTTGAAGGCTGAGACAGAAGGAGTAACCCCAGCTACATTCTGGCCACAAGCTGGTTCGGTTCAGAGCTGGAAAAGCCCAGACTGTCTGACCTGCTGCCTCAGCCCCAGAGGGCACAGAGACACCTGTAGCCTCCAAAGGCTTCCCACTTACATTCTTATCCTGACCCCTTAAAACATGACATTCAGTTCAGAAATTTTTGACAACTGAAGGTTTAAGAAGAAGAGACTATAAAGAGCACTTCAAAGAAAGGATTGCAAAAAAGCCCAAGTCTGACACAGAGGCAGGAGATAGGAGGTTTCAAATACCTCTTTGCAGATATTCAGTGACCACAGTTTCAGTTGCAAAGTAGGGAACAGAGCAGCCCAGCAACTCCAGAGGTCTATGCTAAAATGAACACCTTGCTTCGAAATGGACCACTGCTCATCAGGGCTACAAGCCAACAGCTGCTGGCTCCTTCCACTCTACAAAGTGTCATCACAGTCACTGAGAGTGATGGAAGGGGAGCAGCAGTGACGCTCAGCTGTTCAGTCCCACACCCAGGTGACACCCTAGGATGACAACATGCTATCCATTCACACACTCCCAGGAATTCTCAGATGCTACAAAAATTAGCTCACTTCTGGTATTTAAATAATAAATGCTTTCAAAAGCCTCAACACTATTCAGAGCCCAAAAAAATCAGAAGGAAAGCAATAATTTCATGCTGTAAGAAATCTACTGCTAATACCTCTACAATTAAATTAATTATACACTCATGGCATACACACATTGTGTCTAATATCTGGGTGAGAAGTACATTTTAAGATGCTGCAGGAAAGAGGGTTTTTTGGTGGGGAAAGGAGGTAGGGGTGGAATGGGTAGATGGAGAAGCAGAGGGAGACTTGTCTAAACTGAGCAAAGGGAACATCTATTAAAACACCATGGATTAACCTATCAAAGGTAAGTGCATTAAGTCCAAGGCAATTACCAGTCAGAGTCTCAAGAAAACTGGCTGGTGATTCTGCCTGTTGGTTTCCTAAACTAAACAGTGTTCTGTGATTCACTTAGAAAGTATTTCAAAAGACAAAAAAACAAACAAACAGTAGTCCAAAAGGGTAGAGCTCAATTATCCAACTTCTGGATTATCCAAGATACCATTTTAAAGGCTTCTCATTCTGCTTTTTAATGAAGGAATAAAGTGTCTGTGTTATGTATTTTGATGTGGCATATACAAAAATAATCAGACTACAGCTTTCTAAATCAATGCCACTTCAACAAATGCTTTGCCAAAGAAAATCTCTGTATAGCAAAACAATCACCAAACCCAGCCAACTTACTTTCATAACCTTTGACCAAAAAATTCCACTGTACGAGACAGTTAAGAATGAAGCAACAGCTCCAGTTCTCTGTAACAAGCTTAGTGACAGTAAAGGTAGGCAGCCTTTGGAACTTGTTTCCATATCCTCACCCCCAGGGTAACTATGTCCCTTGGGGAAGCTGGCATCACCTTTCTTTCCCCTGCTTAGTCCTTATTCTGTTTCACATACCAAAACACCTTCCCTATCAAACGGCAGTTTCTCTGTGTTTACATGGATCTTGACATGCAAACACTTTCAAGAGATTTCAGTATACAGTCCTTCCCATCTTTCTTCAGTCCACCACTGAGTGTTGCCGACTGCTCTGTTTGTAGCAACCTGCCTTCGAATCCCTAGATAAACAGGACTGCATATAGTCTACAACATGAGTCTTTTATTCAATGATACTTGAAAAATCTTGCCATTCCCTCTTTTAAAAAAATTTTATTTATTTGGCTGCACCGAATGTTAAGTTGCAGCATGAGGGATCTTTTTGGCATGAGAACTCTTAGTTGTAGTTTGTGGGATCTAGTTTCCTGACCAGGGATGGAACCCAGCCCCTCTGCACTGGAAGTGAAGAGTCTTAGCCACCAGACCACCAGGGGAGTTCCACCATTCCCACCTAACTGCAGTTCAGCTTCAGGGGTAAAAGGGTAGGCAATGAAGAATCCACCAGACTCCTAGCTTGTTAGCAGATACTATAATGTAAGGCACTTTCCTATCTCCTTCCAAAATATGCTTTCAGTTTATAAAATATGCAACATGGGAGAAATGAGCAAATCCATTAGGCTAAGCAGTCACTGCTCAAGCCCAGAGGCAAAACCCTCCCAATTCCACAGGAGGTCTGGTTCAAGGGCATCCGTAGAAGCTAATGAATGAGCACAGCAGAAATCAGAAAGCCCTGTTCTATAATCGCTGCAGTCTCCTGGAAATGCTCAGCTCACACCCACTGTCACTTCACGTGGCAGGAAACCACATAAAAGAACATCAAGCAGAAAACATAACCCGAAAGGGGTCCTTTTAACACTGTTAAATTAATTTATTAATGTGTTTCCTAATTTTAAAATAGCTCCATTCAATTGAATGCAAGTCTGACATTTTGTTGAAGTCAATATAGCTATGAAGTCCTGGGATAATACAAATGAACCTTTCATCATATCCAAGTAAAAAGGGTCTAAAATGCCATGGGTGCAACATATTATGCCGTAGATGGTGGGATGGTGGTGGGAGGACACACTACCTTCTGGAAGAACCATCATTCAATACATTCAATACACATAAAGCTCTCAGTACTTCCTTCTGGCAGGCACACCAAATCCCTCTTCTGGAACAAGGCCATTTTACTTCTTTTGAAAGTGAATTAAGAGTTGTGTCTCAGAATTCTTCCATTAGGACCGTATATTTATCAGCCACTTTGGAGTTCCACTGTAAAACACACCCAAGGACAGCCAGAGTGGCCTGGCCCATCCCAAAGGAGCAGTACCGAGTCACAAAGAAACCCTTTGATGCAGGAAGAGAGATCCTGGGCCCAGGCCTTGGCAGAGGAGAAATCGTAAGCATCTCATTGGTAACAAACAATGATCAAAACAAGCTCCTCTTCTAAATTCAACAGAAGAGCACCGAGCTTAGAAATTTGGGACCTTGAAGCAGGCACAGCAGCTCAGATTTAGGGTTCCCTTCCCCGCCCACTGTGAACTAGCACCTACTGACCAGTCAGCCAGCACCAGTCACCACTTTCACATTCTCTTCTCAGCTCCAGCTGCCCCATCTTGCTGAGACATGACTGTCTGGCCTGTTTCCATTTCCTTGATGGAGAACTTGCTTTTCTGCTGCTCATGTTTTAAACCGTGAGCTCCCTTATAACTGAATTATACAAAACTGGATCTCCCGTCTATATGATCAACCTCAACTATAGAAAATCAGTTTGAAAGCTGGATTAGAAATTCTTTTGAGGGGTGGGTGGAAGGGAGGTTCAAGAGGGAGGGGATATACACATACATATGGCTGATTCACATTGTACGGTAGAAACCAACACAACATTGCAAAGTAATTATCCTTCAATTAAAAATTAAAAGTAAATTGCAATGAAAATTCAGGGAATGGAACAAAAAAAGAAATTCCTTGAGCTGATATTAACAAACTCATTCTAAACAATGATTTCCCTTGATTAAGCTGTAAATCCTGCATTAACTCAGGCTTAAAATAATCTGACAGAAAACAACAAACTTCTGTAAAGTATTATCCTTCAATTAAAAAAACAAAAACAAGGACAGAGTTTTTCGTCCTTTCTTCCCTCATATACAAAGAGCCATACAGTCTAAGTATTAGATTTAAAGAATTCTAGAGGGGAAAGGTCACTTAATGACCATTAAATGCAGCTTTATGTTTACATATGGGTTTACGCTCATGCTTACAGATGGGTACAGTAAGGCCTGCAAAAGTTAAGTGCCTGACCCATTATCACAAGGGTGGCTTGTGTCTGGATTAGATTCCCACATAAAGAAAGTGAGCAGTGGGCGCCTCAGACCCAGCGAGGTCACCCTTCCAGGGAGAGGCGTGGCCTTACCTGCAACTGAGTTGGGCCGTGGCATTATTAGCGAGCTGGAGCTCTGAGAATAAGGGACCGGACCATCTCCAACTGAGGCTTCGGCTTTGGGCAGCACGCTCTCCGCTGGCCCAGGGGGCTCCTCTTCTGCCACTGGGGAGCAATTATCTGCCCTGCGGTCATGGAGCACTCCCTTCTGTACCCCTAACCTTAGGCTTCCGTCCTTATTCCACTCCAAACTGGAGCCACTCCGGTCATCATTTTCCGATGAACTTGTAATTGTGGCTGAAATGAGAGACCAAAATACTTTGAAGGAAGCCAGGAATAGCTGGGGCTCTTGAGAGTTCACACACAGACACACAGACACACACACACCATCCCCACGAGCAATGGTTTTCTGGTCTCTGCAGATTGTTATCAAACCATGTTTCATACAGTGTATTTTGGTAAGTTATAAGAATGTTGCTTATCAGAGGAAATAAACTGCTAAATCATTCTACAGGGGAGGGAAAAGAAAACTCTGATAAGAAGATAATGAAAAAACTGTCTAAAAGTATCTGAGAGCTAATAGTAAATCTATGTAATTTGGAAATGATATACCCTGCCTTTTAACAAAGATGAATTGCTCACAAAAGAATTCAAATCTCATTAAATTCCTTTGAACCTTTAAGTATTTTTCCCAAATTAATAACATTTGTGCACAGAGAGAAGGGGCAGCACAGTACAATGGTTAATGCAGGAAAGACGTAGGAGGAAAACTATAAAACATAATCCAATGATAAAGTCAGACAGAAATTTAATCCTTAGAATTAAAACATTATAGCATCTGTTCAAGACATCTGGAGAGGCCGACTTGACTTTAATCCTCTAGCAGCCTAGGATGGAAACCTTGAGGAAACCAGGGACAGGAATACATAAGCACGGGAAGGGATACTTGACGGCAGAATTAATATTTAACCTCTTCCAAGAAAACCAGGCTGGAAAAGCATCTTGGCAAAAAAGGAGAAATAGGGCAACATTCACTCTATAACTCTACAAACAGCCACTTCCGACTTAAAGATACTGAGCCATGTGTGATCCATTTGCAAACACAGGTCCCGCCATGGGTCCAACACTGGCTTGTGTCCTTGAGAACAGAGGCCAGGTCCTCTGATCTCCACTGGGATCCAAGTGGCCCAGGCTGTTAACTGCAAGACTTCAGTGGGAGCACACGGGGTCACAGTATATTCAGGACCCAGACGCCTGGATTAAGCTACTTCATCAACATACACACTTTATCAGCAGGCTGGTGAGTTAGCTCCAACAGAGTCTGTTATGTGGGATCAAACAGTCTGAAGCAGTTTTATTTTTACAATGTTCTTTATGGTTTAGAAGCAAAGACTAAACAATTTCCTGCTGTGATGTGACTGCAGGGTATCCTATCACAATTTTAAAACTGTCTTTGCTCCTGGACTTATCATCCACTGCTCCCTCCTTGCTTAAAAATCCCTCCTATGCGCTGAAGCCTCCTGAGAGGATTTACCATTAGCTGATCTCTTCCTTTTCTGAATTACACAGGGCCTGGCCCATATTCAGTGCTCAGTAAATGTCTGCTTATTCAATGGTTGAGCTCAAACTACAGAGACAGGACATTTACTCTCACTGTTGCTGGTTCAGGATTGCTGGCATTTAGTCTCTAACCAAAGTGTAAGCTGATTTGGGATGGGACCATCACACCTTTAGGGAACTCCTAGAATTTCCAAGTATTCTAGCAGGAGGACTACTACTACTATTTCCGTCTATTTGGAATCAATCAGTCTTCATTGTGTGTGTTTTTTAAATGGGCCATTCATATGAGCATCCGTTTATTAAGTATGACTCTTTCCAACCTAAAAATGCAGGTGGTGCTAGTAATAACAGTAGCTAGTATCTACTGAAGGTTACTGTACATCAGGGATTGTGCTAAGGGTTTCATCTAAGTCTAAGTCGCTTCAGTTGTGTCCGACTCTGTGTGACCCTAGACGGCAGCCCACCAGGCTCCGCCGTCCCTGGGATTCTCCAGGCAAGAACACTGGAGTGGGTTGCCATTTCCTTCTCCAGTACATGAGAGGGAAAAGTGAAAGTGAAGTCGCTCAGTCGTGTCTGACTCTTTGCAACCCCATGGACCGTAGCCTACCAGGGTCCTCCGTCCATGGGATTTTCCAGGCAAGAGTACTGGAGTGGGGTGCCATTGCCTTCTCCCAAGGGTTTCATAGGATTACCTTATTAATGAGATTATTGCCTCAATCATCATTAGTTACTAATGATAATCTCTTAATAAGCTATGATTGTGTCACAAACTTTCATTTAGAAGTCCAATGTTCAGGACTCAAAATGCTTTTCCTGCAGGCATGTTGTAATTAGCTAGGTTCCAAGACCACCCCAACATCTAAGTTACAGTTCCAGAGTGGGGTGACTGATCTGGTTTTTAGGTTGTGGTTGTTTTATTTGAGGGATCATATTCTTAAGGTGAAAAACAAGGTCCAAGTGATGTTCCTCTTCATTTGCTCTCCCTGAGTGCCATGCACTTCTGAATCAAACCTCTATCTCAGACCTCAAGCAGTGGGAAGAGGGACTCCTTACTTCATGTTACAAATGACAGCACTGGAAGCAGGACTGCAGAGGCCCCAGCAGCAGCCAGGCAGGGACAGTCTGGTCAGGGCTCGTGGACTGCAGGGACAGGCTGAAGACCCAGTCAGCTGGGCCACAAGTGCCCAGGCCCTGACAAGTGGCATCATTCAGGTCAGGGAGAGGGAGGGAAGGGCGGCGGGGGAGGAGGAGAAAGGTCCCCAGCTGCAGGAACAGCAGCTGGGAAGAGAGGTCCTAGATGGGGCCACAATTTCAAAAGGAGAATATTATATCAATTTATGTTTGTAAGTAGGAGACTCTACCACCGCCCTTATGAAGTTCACCTAAGAGATGCATTTCAGCATCCACCTTCACCCCTGGTGAAAGACAGGCAGGTGAGACGCTCTGAAGCCAGGCTGCTCCCACAAAGACACTTCACTAAGACTGCTCCACTTCACAACCTTCTTCCCTGGGATCCCAGGTCAGGCTGCCAGCTGGAAGCCCAGGCAGCGAACTTTCATCTCGGTTCATATATGATGAAGCACTGAAGTATCCAGGGGGGCCAGATAAAGGCCCCAGTTTCCCCATCCAACCTAAGAAGCACAACAAATAGGACAATTCCACAGCCTCCAAGAAAGGGAAAGCAGTTCTTAAAACAAATGACCTGCTACTCAAAAAATACCTATTCTTCCAGGAATATACTAACAGGAAATTTCTAACAGGAATATACTCCTGATTACGTTAACACAGTAACCTTCAAGCTCCCCACACAAGGCAACATCTTCAATATGATGATTAAAATAAAAGACTCTGAAAAATAACGGCTATTTGACATTTTCCAGGGCCTGGATAATCTTGAAAAGTCCCTTAACAACTGAAAAATTCTATCATCTTATTCCTTCAACTAGTATAGATGCCAAGAAAGTGAAAGTGTTAGTCACTCAGTTGAGTCCAACTCTTTGCGACCCCATGGTTGCCAGGCTCCTCTGTCCGTGGAACTCTCCAGGCAAGAATACTGGAGTGGGTTGCCATGTTCTTCTCCAGGGGATCTTCCTGACCCAGGGATCGAATCCAGGTTCTCCTGTATTGCAGGCGGATTCTTTACCATCTGAACCACCAGCGAAGCCCAGTACAGATGCCAGTGTTCGTCAATTAAGTCTTGCCACTTTCATTTCACTTTCATCATCACTCAGGCTGGGTCTCAGTCACTCTGCAAATAGGCAGGATTCTGTAAAACGAGTGACTTATTAGGCATTATGTTTTATCAAGCTACGAGGTTAGGCTGTGCCTTGTAAGTCAGTATTAAACTAGGTTTGCTCTTTTACTCGCGTGTGATACTACTTCTAACTCTCCATGTAACCTGAAAACTCCCTTTAGGCAGGAAAAGTGGGTCATCTTCCTCAGAAGTAACAGCACATTTACCCAGACCTACTCATGCACAGGGCTGTACCACCTCCAAAGCACTTTCAAATCATGTTAAGACACATACATGATCACTACAGTATGTGAGAAGACGTGGAAAGGCTGAGAACCATCAACACTACTTTACAGATATGGAAACACACTGGGGAAAAAACTAACCAAACTCACACATACACAAGTTAGTGGTATTTCCATTACCTTCTGACCGCACATGCAGTGTGCATTAAAACTCCCTTTGCCTTGCACAGTTCTCATCATGTAAAAGGAGTTCTGTAAAAGTATCTGTGGCTATATTATAAAGTAATTAGCCTCCAATTAAATAAATTAATTAAAAAAAAGAAGTATCTGTGGCTAAAAAGTATTTTGCAGTTCATGAAACCTGCCTTGTTAAAAATAGCCCCCGGGCAGCAGCTAGTGGAGAAAGGCCAGTCATGAGGGAGCCAGGAGGGAGAGTCAGGGCTGCCTGGGAAGTGGAGGAAGCAGAGACAGGGACCCACTCGGTCATTAAACATTGTGTTCTATATGGCACTGCAATAAAGCAATTCCTTCCTTCTCCTTCCCAGCCTTCCCCTCATCCCTTCTTTGCCTATTGAAGGTCCTTTCTATGTTAATGTTCACTTAAAATAGAATTTAAAAAATAAACAGTAAAGTGCAAGGTCCAAAAAGTAGTTTGGTGGGATCTAAATCAAGTTGTAGGTTTAAAAGAACACTAGGAAATAATCTGACTGTGGCATCAGTCCAGAATTGTTTAGGAAATAAGGGCCATTGGTATCAAATGTATACACAGGCAGAGTCGAATTCTTCACTCTCTGAGCTCTGGAAAAGACAAGAGGTGAAAAATGCAAGGGGCATGGGTTCAAACTCTGGCTTCTCAACTTTTTAAGGACCCACAAGAGGCTATCTCTCTGGGTCCACTACTAGGAATGGGCACATTTTTGTCTTTACCTTCCAGACATAATCTTGTATGTTTGCATTTCTCTCTTTACACTGGCTACACGTCCTGAGTAAAACTTTCTGCCCACTTTAAAGCAAAATTAGTAAAATCTTATCAACCTGACTCCTGACTCCACCTTTTCTCTCATTTTCCCCAACTCATGTTGCGGTCGCTAAACTGTGTCCAATTCTTTGCAACCCCATGGACTGTAGCCCGCCAGGCTCCTCTGCCCATGGGATTTTCCAGGCAAGACTACTGGAGCGGGTTGCCATTTCCTCCTCCAGGGGATCTTCCCAACACAGGGATTGAAATCTGCATCTCTTGCCTTAGCAAGAAAATTGTTTACTGCTGAGTCACCGAGGAAGCCCTCCTCCACCCATACCTTCTTTGAAAAAGAAGAATCTCAATTTAGTAAATGCCTATGAGCATTTCAAACCCACTAGGAAGGAACAGAATATAAATAAATAAGCATCCCTAGGAAATAAGGACAACAATAGTGGCTAACGTGAATATTATAATAGTGCTTCCGGTACACAGGCCCTATTCTAAACCTCCGTAATATCTCACTCAGAACCTCTAACAGTCCCATGGGCAAGAAAGCCCTGGAACACCTGAAGCCTTGCTGGGCTCCAGAATGATGCTCTGCACTGTTCCAATCACAGGATTAGAAAAACTTGTGCACACATCCCACATACATGTATTTATAAATTATGTTCACGGACTATACTATTTTATTATAATATGAAATATACACAAAAACATACATTTTGAAAAGATTTTTAAACACTCCCAAATTGAAAAGAAATTTTTAAGCATCCCATAGATTGTCCTGCATTCTGCATTTTCAAAGCCAGGGATCTATGAAGAGAGCCCTTTGTCACTCCATAGGTGGTAGAGAAAAATCAGATAGAAGGGCACATGTCAGGTGCCTCCTATATCATGAGAATGCTGCCTTCCCCAATCAACTGAATAAAAATAAAATACCACTAACAAAACCCAGACAAACATCTTTCAACTTCTACATCCAGTTTAATGGTTGAGAGGAAGAGTTTAAAAGTTAAAATAAGGGACCAGTGAATTAAAGATCAAACAAAAAAGAAAGTGATTGGTTGCTTATGAAAGTCAGAGAAAAGAAGAAGTGAATAAAAAAGGAAAATCCAGCTAGTGCAGACACCGCCTTCTTGGACCCAATCGGATGTCACTAGCAACTCTGGGAGGGGAACACCATCTAACCGAGATCAAGACCAGGGAAAGATCAAGGTGATAGGTCCAAGAAGCCACAAGCCCACTACCTGGCGTTCTGGACCCAGCAGCAGCTTGCCCTCCTTTGCTGTGTACTCACACCTCACACGCTCAGGCTGCCAGGCCACACACTGCATTTCCCCAGGAGACACCGGGGAAGACTGCAAGGATGAACCCAGTCTGCAGGAAACCTCCCAGAAATGCCAGCCAGTGCCTCTCCCTCCGCCCCGCCCACACACCAACAAACCACAGGAACAAAGTCTGAGGCTCATCTGCCTGGGTGACGGTCTCACCTCCCGCAGCCTGGCAGGCACAGCTTCCAGTGAAGGCACTCGGGCTGATGCATGCTCACCTGGCAGGATGCAGGGAGGGGACCCTGAATTACCTCTGGCTCCACGGGGCTTTCTGACTTCTCCTCCCACCACTCTGCCTGGACAGCAGCATGAGGCTCCTCTGGACAGCCCTGTGGAACCGCCGAGGGTCCTGTGACAGGCAGATCTCTGCTCCAAATCTCCGGCTCAGCGCCCACCACGTTGCGCAAGGCGCTCTGCTGTGCTGGGCGGCTAGGCCGGGACTCGAGTCACAGCCGTGTGGTCACAGCAGTGCTCAGCCGGCCTCTGAGACAGAGACACCTGAAGGGGCAGCTGGGGCAGGGCACAGGGGAGGGCGGGCAGGCCACACCGGCCAGCCTCAGCCTCGCCCCACTGGCTCCAGACTCTGTCTGAAAGGGCGGGTAGCAGCCTCCAGAAAGAAGCCTGCAGACTCGAACAACATGAAGTTTTTTAGCAATAGCACATGTCACTGTGTCCTAGTACAGCTACACAGATTCTCAGCACTGAAGGCCTAGACAACGGAACTTCTGATTTAGTCCATTGACTCTACAGAGTTCCAGACTCTTCCAGGAAAGAGCATAAGGCACTCACCATTAGTGGTTGGTATATCCATGGGAAACACCTTCCCTTGGAGGGCACTGCCATGTCTTACACCCTTTTCAGCAGTTGACAACTTGCCCAAGTCTCCAACGGTAGAAGACCATTCTTTCATTCCACAGGGAGACAAGTTTTAAAGCAGACACTGTAACTATCTCTATCATCCCAGCACTCAACAAATGTGCTCCTGGTATGCAGTTGGTGCCCATAAATGCTTCAGACAAAACAGCCTGGAAACTCCAGCCGTGGTCTGAATACAAGTACAGCGGGTGTTTTGCTGATTCACATCACCACCAAGGACTTCTTTCCCATTAAGTGCCTTACTGAATAATATATGTAAAGGCAAATTCTCCTCCTTCACCCAAGAGATTAAAAAGCTTCTATAATTACGGATGATTTTTTAAATTGCAGGCAGTGTAGCAAAATGAATATTAACGCAGATTTGAAACACTCTAAATAGTTATTACCAAATCAATTTCAAAGCATTTCAATTTAGTAGCAAGCAGGGCAATACAGGTGTCAACAAAGCAGTATTAGCATAAAATCAAAAGGGCAGGATTTACAACAAGTTAAAAATGAAAATAAAGTACAATTAATTCCTCTTTGTATGCCTCTTTCTGCATCTGATCACCTCCCCTGGGACACAAAGTTCAGGAAATGAAAGGTCTAACGCTTCCTCTGGCACTACTTTCATTTTATAAGCCTAGGAGAGGAGAGAAGAGAGATGCAGGAAGATAAAAGTCAGCCCACAGTCACTTTTCTTTATGTCCTAAGCAACTGGACAGAAAAACAAATATTATCAAACTCTGGCAAGGATCAGCAGGACCGTAATCAAGTGTCGGTATTTCACCACAAGCCACTTGTGCAGAAGCAATGCTTCTGTGAAGATATTCCCCTGCCTAAATGTATACCTGCCTCCCCGCTTCAAAGTGAGCAGGAGGGGAACCAGTGTAAGCTCCCTCCCCCAGCCCCTAGAGAAAGGGGAAAGGCAGAGTCTGAGTTCTTGCTTCACCCTTTTCAAATTCTGAGCACTTAATCATCCTGAAAGCTATCTGGCCTGGTGGAATGTGGTGGCTCAGTTGTCGGGGAGCAGTGCAGGAGGAGGTGGAGAAATGGTGGGGTGAGAGGTGAGATGCGAAGTGAGGCCATCTTCCACGTGGGATGTCCTCCGCTCCCCTCCATTCATGGGGCTGTTCTAACACTGGCTCTCAACAAATCCAACATGCCCCCAAAGCCATCTGGAGATTGTAAGTGTCAGCAGGTAGAAGCAGATGGCAGAGAAGGCAAATGGAAGGAATGGTTAACTTCTAAAGGCCTCTCTCTCTGCCAGAATGTTTTCAACTGCTACTGGAAGTCCTTCTCCTGGGCACCTCTATCATTAATGGATAGGAAGGGTTTACTAACATTTTAAATCTTGATAGGAAAACTGAGTTTTGTGTCTTTCTCTTCATCCAATATCCATCCTCTTTCTTTTGAAATAAACCACCCATTTCTTTGAAATAAATACACACAAACATAAAATACTGATCTGTGGGAACATTCATAAAAATCAAACAATATCTTTAAAGCAAATAGTGCTTTAAGTCATTATTTCCAGTGACTTTTTAAAATCAGATTGGTTTTTATACAGATTCGAATGAATACACATACAGGCATATTATGCTTTATTGTACTTTGCAATAAACTGGTGTTTTTTGAATTGAAGCTGTGTGGTAACCCTGCATCGAGTAAATTCAAGCGTGCCATTTTTCCAACAGCATGTGCTCACTTCATATCTCTGGGTCACATTTTGGTAACTCTCAAAATATTTCAAACCCTCTACCAGCAAAAAAGATAACAACTCGCTGAAGGCACAGGTGATGATGGTCAGCACTTTTTAATAAGGTATCTTTTAATAAAAGTATGTACCTTAAGTATAATGCTATTGCACACTTAACAGACTACAGTACAGTGTAAACAACTTTTACACTAATTACGAAACCAAAAAGAGTTCTGTGACTTGTTTTATTGCAACATTCACTCTACTATGGCAGATTGGAATCAAGCCTGCAATATTCCCAAGGTCAGTCCGTACCTCACTTTTTTCTAAGCTGGGGTTTCTAGTCTATGACTTTCCATTTGTAACAGTTGGAAGACAGTTATATTCAAGAGAGTGTCACTAAGAAAAAATGTTCTTACAGTCATGGAGGAAATACCTTTAAAAGCAACTTCTTTATAAAGTCTTCCTTTTCAAAGCAAGTAACTGAAAAGCTGCTTCAAGTGAATGAGTACAGCTGGTTTCCCATTTAGAGGTTTTCACATTGCAGATTTGAAAATGAGACACTAACTTCTAGGTAGTGTCAATAATTTTAATATGTTAAGAATAAGGAATTTTACCTTAGGGACAAAAAAAAAGATATTGTAGGGAATTCAGTTAATCTCATCTAGCTTAGACAGTATTTCTACATGACAGAATTATTAAGCTTCTAAAGAAGTTTATGTTGGGAGAACTTGGAGCTCCTGAAATAGAATAAAGCTGAAACTGCACAACACAATGAAGGTAGAGCAGGAGCTGGGGAGGGTTCTGCTAAGCCTTGGCCTGCACAGTTTGCTGCTGTTTAGTTGCTAAGTCATGTCCGACTCTTTTGCAAACATGGACTACAGCCTGCCAGGCTCCTCTGTCCATGGGATTTCCCAGGCAAGAATACTGGAGTGGGTTGCCATTTCCTCCTCTAGGGGATCTAAGAGACCGGAGATGTTGTTGTTGTTAAGCCACTAAGTTGTGTCTGACTCTTTGCGAGCCCACTGGACTGCAACATGCCAGGCTTCCCTGTTCTTCACCAACAATCTCCTTGAGTTGGCTCAAGCTCATGTCCACTGAGTTGGTGATGCCATCCAACCATCTCACCCTCTGTCATCCCCTTCTCCTCCTGCCCTCAATCTTTCCCAGCATCAGGGTCTCTTCCAAGAGACGGGAAGGGGTCCAATAAACTCCTCTACTGGTCATTAGCTTGCCCTTTCTCCTACTAAGCAGTTCCAAAAAGAAATTCTCTTCATCTGCAATATATCAAAACCAGTAGAAACAGAACCCAGGCCGGGCACCCTGTGGCGGCCTGAGAAGGCTGTCTGGGCATGTGGGAACACAAGCTTCCCTTCACAGCATCTGTTGGTCAAAAATATTTAGACTGAATAGTATCAGCATGACTGAAGTTGGCTTAAATAAGGGGGAGTCTAAGGGGGAGGTTGGGGAATTTTCAAGGATGGCTTAGCACTGTTAGAAGTTTCCTCTAAATAAACTGTGCTAATACTACACATGGAACTCGGGTCTGAGCCCTGGATGGGCGCCTACAACTTCCGCAAAGCTTGTAATGCCATGACAGCTGTGCACTCTTTACGCCAGCCCACCCCCAAGCCTTTGCTATTCTAGCCTGAGCTCCATAGGTTGACGAGTCTTAAACAACTTCAAATGGAAGATTAAGTGGAAAGCCTCTTCCGCCCTTCTCCAGGCCCTTTGTAACTTGGAACATGAATCTTAACCAGCCTGTTTGACAAGCAGCTGCCGGGCCTCCCAAAGCAGGAAGCCAAGGTATCTCGCCTTCATCTCTGCCCACTAGGATCGCTGTGTTCTTGAATATTTCACTCTGTTGAACAGTTAAGATGCCCAAAAGGTTGTCATTCCCAGGCTACACCTTATAAAGACAGACATGTTCTTCACGCTCCACCACCAGCAATCACCAAACCACAACTGAGTCACAGATGTCTGTTCCCCAGAGAGGCGACAGAACCTGCATACCCTGTTATCAATTCAGGAGGAGGCTCTTTCCTTCTCTGGCCCAACCACGCCCACCTTTTCAAAGAGCTGTGGCTAAGTCTGCTGGAGAGGAAAGGCTTTTTTTCCCTTCTCCTCCCTATCACACCTCCAATGTGTCCCTTGGCAACAGGTTCTAATCCTGCAGGTCTGAAGGAGAGAGAACAGAGGAACATTGTCAACAGCACAGTGTCTCTCCCTATCAGCCACCTACGGTCCTAGCTTCCTAAAGGAGCTCAGGGAACCAGGCAGGAAGCACAAACTCCCGGAGCAGGGGGTCTTTGCTGAAAGAAGGACTTAGGCACCACCTCCCACTTCCATCTCAATTGTCACCATTTTTCATGTTCAGCTGAGTTAAGAGAAGATGTTGACTTGAGTCAGGTAATGAAAGACATCCTCAATGATATGAAATGAGTTGCTTAATGACAAGACACAACTTACAGTACAGATGGCATGAAAAGACTTGACGATGCCAACTTGGAATGGGAATCCCACACAGCTTCTTTAGAAACCAACTAAACCATTCCCTCCTTCCATGAAACTTGATAGTAGCCATAATTCTCTTTCCTTAATTTCTCATTCCCAACACCATGCTAGGAGCCCAGCAGATATTGGGAATAAGATAGATGAGACACCCTAACCATGTGGAAAGTGAAAGTCACTCAGTCGTATCCGACTCTTTGTGACCCCCATGGACTGTATGGTCCATGGAACTCTCTAGGCCAGAATAATGGAGATAACAGTAAATAACAAAACAAGAATAAGTAAACTGAAAATACTGAGATACTATGGACAGCACATTATAAGGGTACTAACCATTCTGGGTTCAGCGGGGACTATATTAAATCAAGTACTAATTGAGAGCCTTGATATTCCTGCAATTCATTTAATGATAATACAAAAAACAAACCAGCAACTTTCCCCTCTTTAGGACACCTTTAAAATTGCAGCAGTATCTCTTAATGAGAAAGAGAAAGAGGCAGAGAATGAACGTGGGTAGTTTTCTGTCAAAACAAGAAACTGGCTTGGTTATAATCAGAGGCTGCAATGTCAATGCCACAATACAGAATGAAGAGAAAAAAGCTATTAAAAAAATAAAAATAAAAAACTAGGACTTCTCTGGTGGTGCAGTGGATAAGAATCTGCCTGCCAATGCAGAGAAAACAGGTTCAATCTCTGGTCTGGGAAGATTCCACATGCTCTGAAGCAACTAAACCCATGCACCACAACTATTGAACCTGTGCTTTAGAACCTGCAAGCCCCAACTACCGAGCCTGTGTGCTGCAACTATTAAAGCCTGTGAGCCCAGAGCCTATGCTCTGCAACAAGAGAAACCAGTACAATGAGCAGCCTGCACACCACAATGCAGAGCAGCCCCCAATTGCTGCAACTAGAGAAAGCCCATGTGTAGCAATGAAGACCCAGCGCAGTCAAAAATAATTTTTTAAAAGATCTGTAGCACTGGCCAATTTCCTGAAAGAAGACAAACTCTGAGGAGGAAAGGGTATTGCAGAAGAGCCAAGAACACTGTAAAGAAAGTCATCTGGCTATCACAGAATCAATACCAGAGATCCATCAATGGTGGACACTTCATGGGACATGAAAACAGAAGTAACACTGGGAGAAATGTGTTAGACAAAATAGCAGGTGGGGAAGCAGAGTTAAAAGAGAAAAGGGAATTGGAAGAATATGCTCACTGGAAGGGCTTGAAGTGGAGTGAAGAGAATTCAGACCTGCTACAAAAATCAGTCACAAGCAACTTCCAGAATGAGCTAGTCTGCAGAGACAGAAAGTAGATTACCCAGTGAGTAGGTCTGGTGTATGCAGGGAAATGAGGTGTGACTTCTAAGGGTACAGAGTTTCTTTTTGAAGTGGTAAAAATATTCCAAAATCAGATTGTGGTGATGGTTGCACAATTCTAAATAAACACAAGCCACTCAAAGGTTTAAAGGGATGAATACTGTGGCATGGAAACTATATCTCAATGAGACAATTAAAAATGAAACAAAAACCCACTGAAAATCCTGATCCAAGAGAAAACTGAGGGAAAAGGCTTTCCTTCCTCTTGCTGCGGGGCCCCTCACAAGAGCTGTTAAGGGGGTGACACCAAGAACTCCACAACCCAGTCCAGGTATCTCACATATCTTCTGAGGCAATCTCCAAAATACAAACTGGATGAACCTGCAGTTTGGTTTTTCAAATTACACATGAAAGAAATTACAGGTGACTGAAGAAAACAAAGAGCTCAAATGTCACTGCATTTGGTTACATATTAACGTGGAAGGAAGCAGGGTTCATTCCAATAATAAAGCATAAAATATCCCTCAAAAACACATGGCATCACTTAGCAGCAGGGAAAGGGCAGAGCTGCAGGAGGGCACCAGTGTCAGACAGCAGCATGGCCTGAGAGCATAGGAAGCCGGAATAGCCCACCCTCAAGGCACCAGGCTGTAGACCAGGACACACAGCCACCCAGGCCCACCTGTAGAAATGCAAACGCATTCCTTCTGGGACGGGAGGTAAAAACAAGGGCTCTTAAATTCCCTGGTTGATTCTATTGTGCACCTGGGACTAAGAAACTACTGAACTCATCAGAAGCCTTATGATTTCCTCAAAAGAAGTATGCAAAGAACTCAATTAAACATTCACGTCACCTAGCCAACCAGCCTAAGAGTCACGACTACACTCTGCATCCCCAGACAATCAGCTCAGCATATCCACACTTTGCAGGCATGGGTGTGGGTGTGTTGGGGGGGCAGACTTAGAACCACCAGGCCTCCAGAGAGTAGTCAGATGCCATTAGAAGAAACGAAAGAACAAATACCTAGACAAGTGGGGAGATCAGTGATCTTGAGATCTGGCTGGGAAGATTTCTCAACATGCAGGGACTTCATTGTCCTGTGGTGTGTCCTATACAGACCCAATACCCATCAAGTGGATTAGTGATGAGGGAAGATTTTTATAATATCATACACAGGCCAGACCTGATGTGGAAAATTTTTTACATGAGTCCAGGGTTATCAAATAAACACCAAGGAATATAAAAGCCAACGCTTCAACCGCTCAGCTGTCCGTGGAACCAGTGCTATCTGCAAAGGACAGGGCAGTCTGGGCAAGCTGACCTTCACAGACTGCACACGCTAAAACCCTCTTAAGAGCCTGGTGAATGCTCTGGCTGAAATGCATGGAGCCATCACATGAGCGAGCAGTGAGTGTCTTACCTATAATTCCACTGTCCTTGCTTTCCAGGGTGGAACTAGGGCTGCTAATGGTCTCACAGGGACTTTTGTTGGCTGCCGTCTTGCTGACACAGCTATTCAAGGTTGAGCAGGGGCTATCGGTGCTAGGAGAGGCGGTGCTGCTTGTAAGAGTGGAGCAAGGGCTGATGCCTTGGCTCAGAGCTGTGCACTGCAAGATGAACGGAAGGAGGAGTTAGCATGTCTATACACCTCTTTGTAGCTTCATGGTTTTAGCATCAAAAACAAACAGGAAAATGGAAAACAGGTTTTCTTTTTTACAATCCAGGGACCTTAATATATATGGTCTTCCAAAATTTAAAATAGAAATCTTCCTAATTCTGTTCGCCTCCCTGTGATCTTTTTTAAGAGGGCAGTCTTGGAAATAATTTAGTGGCAATGCACATTTGTAAAGCAGAAACAGCAAACAGGCAGACTTCCTTTCATTTAAACTCTGCAGAAGACAAATGGGTTCTTTGACCTCTGTGTGGAAAATCTGGGAACTCTGTTTTTGTAATGTTTCACGAGCCCGGCAACCTGATTCAATTTTTGGAAGATTTATGGGCTCTGAAATCCAGGGAAGGAGACTGGTGGCCACTGCAATCTCAATCAACGCCTGACACCCTCACGGAGACCCTTGAAGGGGCAGAGGCTCCGGCCCCTCATTGCTATTCAGAGGTACACTTCTCATCTTGGATGTGGCCGGCTGCCGTTCCCTAGGAGTGGGAGTGCTCTTCCGAAGATGAACCTTTTGATCTTATTTTATTTTGTCTCCATTCATCTCCTATAAATCTTTTCCTCACCCCACTGACCCTCCAAAGTCTCAACCAATAAAAAGAAAAGCACAGGAAAGTGCATACCAAAGCAGCCGGATGAAAAGAATGGTGCTATAAAGATAAAAGTGGTATCATTCCTAAGGAATTCTCTCGGCCACTTCAATTCATTTAGCTACTCTTCTTTGGGTGGTGACCAGATGGTTAATGTGGACATTTTTGTAAGGCCTGCATCCTCTGCTTCTCCCCACCCCCTACTACAAAGGATCACAAACAAACTCTTGAAATGAATTTCAATACACAATGGCCCAGACTCATCTGGTCTGAACAACAACTTCCCCACTCAGGGAGGAGGCAAGACGATTATGCCGTCATTCATCCTCTGAGCAGACATGACATGCAGTGTCTTCCTCGGGCATTACCATGGTTTCATTTTTTTCTTCAATGGTTATGTGTGTGGCACTTGGGATCCCTTCTCCCAGTAAAAATCCCAGCCTTGTCAACAGTTCTTGAGCTGCCGGCGAACAGCTCGGTTCTTTATTGGCCTTTGCTTCTGGAACAAAGAAAGAAGACAATGAAGACACCCCTCTCGGGAATTTCAATATCGCATCTGGAGGACTTGGCATTACAGCTGCTTGTCTGGTGCTTTTGTGTATTTTTACAAAGTGCACAAAGTTTGACAGTGCTGCCTGTCCCCTAGCAATACATTCTAATTAAGAGACTGTGACAGGTTAAGAAAACAGTAAAAGGGAAAAACCAAATGCACAGGGTGAAATTGTTGACCTGAATCCAAAGGTACAGTATCATTATCTGATAGCAAGTCCTATTTCCATGTCATGAGAAATGGGCACCTGAGACACCAAAGGTAGAAAAAGGCCTACTCTTCATCTTATTCTTGAAGGGCACCATGTGTCCAATGCCCATAGAAGGCTGAAATAAACTAAAACCCAAGTGGCATGCTGGCAGAGTCACTTGGATGCTGGGGGAAAACTGAAATGCAAGCTCTCATTAAACAAGGCAAGGGCACAACCACGTCAGTGGAAACTTCCTATGCATACTCCGTAGGAGTGAAAGTCAAAACCAGGATTCAAACCCAAGGGTCAGTCATCAGGGAACCATGCTGAAACAAAGATCTTAAGTCCCAGTAAACTGTGTCCCAAGAGACAGGACCCAGTAGTACACCCTGCTGTCCATGAGGAGATGTAGAAAAACTGGATGTGCTTTCAGCACACTCCATAGAAAAGCTGGAAGCGTGTTCCACCTGACAGGGCATGTTTGCAAGCCATGCCTTCCTCTGGTCTCCTTAAGGTTGGTCATTGTGCTTTGTGCCAAGAGAATTTTACTGCTGGATTTGACTTAAGTGTTGAGCTGTAGGTTAATCTTGTATCCAGACTCTAAGGGAACTTAATTACGGTTGACAAAATGATATTCACTTCATTCTAACACCTCTCCTACAGTTTTAAGCCAGCTCAGCTTCCATCAGGGAACGAAATAATGTATAAAGCACCTGGGCTTACACAGTTAGAACTTAAGAACAACAAGTAACCTGTGACAGTCATTCATCTTCACATTTTGTTGTTTTTCGTTAATTGTCTAGTTACCTAGATCCATACATTCATGAACCAGTGTTCCCTGGATGTGGAAATCTGCAGATTATAGGTAATAGGTTATAGAAACATAAAATGAGGAAAAGTCAAATTGGAGATATTACCTTTGACATACAGTATCATCACCAAAGTTCAATGCTAACTCTGCCTTTTGTAAGAAAATACAAAAGACAATATAAGCAGAGCTGAGAAAGACCATCTTTAGTATCCTCACCCACATTATCAGTTTTGCTAAGTCATGCTTGCAGGATGGCAGCTACAAGGGAAGTTAAATCAGTTGTATCCTCAAGGAAGGAAAAGTACCCCCGCCCTTGCCTGCTCTCAAAAGCTCCTAATGTTTAGGGTGAGAACAGCTGTTTCCCAGCCTGGATGTTTTTCAGTTGCTCTAGCATACTGCAGGGGTAAAATTAACCAAGACTTGATTGTTGTGGGTTGAAAGAGCCCTGATGTTTCTGGATCATTTGAGATAAACTCTTAACATGAAAGAGCAGTGGCCCCAAGCCAATGACAGGGGTAAGGGAGCCACCCCAGGGCGGGCCAACCACACCCTCAAAGCCACCCTACAGAAGGTTCCTTCCCACCACAGATCTCCAACCACATTTTGACTCTTAAGATACATGGGCACTGGTGAAAGGAAAGCAGGAACCCAACCAAATCAGCATAGTCCAGGCACACCCAAGGGCTGGACCACTTCAGAACAGGATCGGGGCCGCCCTCCTTGCCCTTAGGCTCTAGCAGGGCAGCTACTTTATCCTAGGCGGCAGCTGGACTGGAGGGAGAACAGGATGCAGCTGGAAAGGCGAAGAAGTGGGTGAGGGGCCAGAACTCAGCCATTTCCCTACTCCACACCCCCCTTTCTTTTCGAAACAATCTCTACACTGTGACCCAATTGTGACTTGCCCCAGAATGTCTAGCTTCTGGTTCAACTTGAAACACTCTGAGGAAAGAGCCAGAAATAACTCCCAGTTGGCAGCTGCTGTCACAAAATTCACTGTGTTGACAAACAGGGCCACAATGGTCAACTCTTGAGACCAGCATCCTATGTAGGTCCTACAGCAGGGTGAGTTAGGATAGCAGATTCACACCAGACTGTCAAGGTTTTCAGTTTAAGTGTGTGTGTGCGCGCGCGTGCACACACAAATTCAAAGACAACTAGCCATCCAAACTATCTCCCTTCAGGCAAGTTGGGGAGCAGTGGCCATCCCAGTCACCCAGATACATAAAGGACATCCAAATTCATCATTAACTTATTCTCTTAACTGTTCAACCTGAACTTTACTGTTACCAAAGCTCCAAAACTCTCCCCAGGTTTGGGATGAATGACTGTACTGTACTTTTGGCATCCATTAAGCCACTGCAATTTTCTTTCTTCCAAAAGCTTTCCCACTGTCTTTTCATCTTACTCTTTCACTAAAATGTCATCCTAGCGACCTTCTGCTCAGAAGTCCCCTTCAGTCTGAATTCCTTAATCCACATCAAGCTGTCTTCATCTTTCCTTCCCTAATGCACAGGGCCCTCTCTTGTTGAACTTTTCATTCTGGCAGGAGGACTCCTGGGTGAAGTATGACAGTGCCATTTTGGGGAAGATGAGCTGCCTGGGAACACACACTGATACACATGACTATGAAATGGAAATGAATTTCTCCTTTCACAGTCAGTCACCAAATACTGAGATCTGAACAGTCAGAAAGAATTTTCTTTAGATTCCAAAATGACTTCCACACCAAAATCCAAATGGGATACTCTAGATAGTCTATTTCCATTCACGTGGCTGATACTAAATCACTCATCAATTATGAGTTACCTTACCCAATACAAGTGGGCTGAGGATTGGAGAGAAAGACTTCATCTCTTAGCAATGCTCTGCTATCTCATACATTTATTGGGTTGGCCAAAAAATTTGTTCAGGTTTTTTTGTAGCATCTTATGAAAAATCCAAACAAACGTTTTGGTCAACCCAATAAATATCCAACGCATTGATGATGGCTGTATCTGAAGCTGAGAGAGCAATCAGCCTCACGCTCCCTAGGATCCCACAGGTAACCGGAGAGTGATTGTCCTCCCAATAATGTTCTCTGGCAATCCTTGCTTTCAAACCATTGTGGAAGAATCATGCGGAGAAAAGCAAAGGGGATTTCTTCAATCACTCCCTGCTTGGCTCCTTCTAACTATTCACACTTATTGGATCACATGTAGGGCACCAACATCCAGGTACAGTCCACAAAGTGACTGTCTCCCCAGTTACCGCCATCCTAACTTCAAACCTGTGTGTGCCCCTTATAACCATCCCCTCATCCTTTCCCCCACAGGCTCAGACGAAAGGACTCCACGCTAAAGCTATTCTGGACTCCTCACTGGGTGAGCCTCTCCAAACCTCAATTTCCTCATCATGGAAGTGGCCATCATCCACTTCTTGATTGTGAAGTTCAAAACAAATATGAGAAACACCTAATAAACCAAATATCTTTGAAATAAGACACTGTATCAAAGGTGATCATTATTTCTACCAAATTTAACACCAAGATCCCACTTTCTCACTATTATGACTTCACTTTCTGTTTTCATGTGCTGTGCTTAGTTGACTGCTCATTCGTGTCTGACTCTTTGCAACCCCATGGACTGCAGCCTGTCAGGCTCCTCTGTCTATGGGATTCTCCAGGCAAGAATACTGGAGTGGGTTGCCATGCCCTCCTCCAGGGATCTCCCTACCCAGGGATCAAACCCAGATCTCCCGCATTGCAGGCAAAGACTTTACCATAGGAGCCACCAGGGAAGCCCATGGCTCCCTATTTATATTTAATGTGCATATGTTTCTCTTACATAAAAATACTTTTCTATTTAGAATTTTCCTGCCTTAATTTAACTGTTTGTGAACTCACTATCCCTTCAAAACAACAAATTCCCTCCTTCGGCTGAGTATCAAACTGTTCCAACTTGGCCCACATCTACTGCTCATTTCCTATCTAATAGTTCCCTCTTCTCAAAGCTGGACTCTACTAGAACTGCAGAGGTCCTTCAGGATTACCAATGATCATGCCACCAAGAGAAGCCATTTCTCCCCTCTCCTCCTCCTCAAACTCAACAGAGCCCTAAGTGTTGTTGATAATGTCTGGCCATTCACTAGCATGTAGCCTTGAACCACCTACTTAACATCAGCTTCCAAGACAGTACTTCTGATCAAGTCTGTTAAGTGCCACACAGCCTTGACTGATGTTAAATCCCTCCCTCTCTGCCTCTAACTGTCCAGGACCTGCTTTGTGCTAAACCTGTTGCTGTCCCTGCCTTCTCCACAAATCTTTGCCAGTTTCTTTCTGGTTGTTCCCTCTCCTAAGCCATCACCATTCCCTCCTCCTTGAATTTCCAAAAATATTATTTATAGAGGAGCATCTATCTAGGCACCTGATCTGGTTCTGTTAATAATGGGTTTCTAGTCTGCAATAGGAAAACACAGTCATCATATTGTTGTTCAGTTGCTCAGTTCAGTTGTTCTTTTTGACCTCATGGACTGTAGCACGTCAGGCTTCCCTGTCCTTCACCACCTCCCAGTGCTTGCTCAAACTCATGTCCATCGAGTTAGTGATGCCATCCAACCATTTCATCCTCTGTCGCCCCCTTCTCCTCCTGCCCTCAATCTTTCCCAGCATCAGGATCTTTTCTAATGAGTCGGTTCTTCACATCAGGTGGTCACAGTACTGGAGATTCAGCTTCAGCATCAGGCCTTCCAATGAATATTCAGGACTGATTTCCTTTAGGATGGACAGGTTGGATCTCCTTGCAGTCCAAGGGACTCTCAAGAGTCTTCTCAAGCACCACTGTTCAAAAGCATCAACTTTTCAGCACTCAGCCTTCTTTATGATACAACTCTCACATCCATACATGACTAGTGGAAAAACCATAGTTTTGACTAGACAGACCTTTGTTGGCAAAGTAATGTCTCTGCTTTATTTAATACATGTCTAGATTTGTCATAGCTTTTCTTCAAAGGAACAAGTGTCTTTCAATTTTATGGCTGCAGTCACCATCCACAGTGATTTTGGAGCCCAAGAAAATAAAGCCTGTCACTGTTTCCATTGTTTCCCCATCTATTTGCCATGAAGTGATGGAACCGGATGTCATGATCTTAAGTTTTTTGAATGTTGAGTTTTGAATCACTGTGCATTCTTTCACTCTCCTCTTTTACCTTCATCAAGGGTCCCTTTACTTCCTCTTCACTTTCTGCCATAAGAGTGGTATCATCTGCATATCTGAGGTTATTGATATTTCTCCCAGCAATCTTGACTCCAGCTTGTGCTTCATCCAGCCCAGCATTTCACATGACGTACTCAGCATATAAGTTAAATAAGCAGGGTGACAATATACAGCCTTGATGTACTCCTTTCCCAATTTTGAACCAGTCCATTGTTCTAGGTCCAGTCCTAACTGTTGCTTCCTGACCTGCATACAGATTTCTCAGGAGGCAGGTAAGGTGGTCTGGTATTCCCATCTCTTTAAGAATTTTCCAGTTTGTTGTGATCCACATAGTCAAAGGCATTAGCATAGTCAATGAAGCAGTAGTAGATGTTTTTCTGGAATTCTCTGGCTTTTTCTATGATCCAACAGATGTTGGTGATTTGATCTCTGGTTCCTTTGCCTTTTCTAAATCCAGCTTGAACATCTGGAAGTTCTCAGTTCACGAACTGTTGAAGCCTGGCTTTGTTTTGAGCATGACCTTGCTAGCATGTGAGATGAGTGCAACTACGGGACAGTTTAAACGTTCTTTGGCATTGCCCTTTCTTTGGGACTGGAATGAAAACTGACCTTTTCCAGTCCTGTGGCCACTGTTGAGTTTTCCAAGTCTGCTGGCATATTGAGTATAGCACTTGAACAGCATCATCTTTTAGGACTTGAAATAGATCAGCTGGAATTCCATCACTTCCACTAGCTTTGTTCGTAGTGATACATCATAAGGCCCACTTGACTTTGCACTCCAGCATGTCGGGCTCTAGGTGAATGATCACACTATTGTGGTTATCCGGATCATTAAGATCATTTTTTGTACAGTTCTTCTGTATATTTTTGCTACCTCTTCTTAATAACTTCTGCTTCTGTTAATATTCGGATCATTAAGATCTTTTTTGTACAGTTCTTCTGTGTATTTTCGCCACCTCTTCTTAATATCTTCTGCTTCTAGATCCATACCATTTCTGTCCTTTATTGTGTCCATCTTTTACATGAAATATTTTCTTGGTATCTCTAATTTTCCTGAAGAGATATTATCATATAAGTTATCTTTAAGTTTTTCATCTCATGCATCCCATACTGAAACTGTCACCAAATCTTACCATTTCTTCTTTCAAAATGTTTCCTGAATTAGCCTTTTTCTCTCTGGTCCTCATCCTCTTCAGTCTAGATAACAATTAGACTCTGAATCAATTTTCTCATCTATTTTTACTTTCTCCTTTTCTAAGCTGGCGGTTCTCAAATTTCTGGTGTCAGAGCTTACCTTTAAAAATGAAGGACTCCAAAGAGTTTAAGCTTATGTGGATTATGTCTATTGATATTCATCATGTTAGAAATTAAAACTAGGAATTTAAAAATCTATGTTAATACATTTTAAGTTAAAAATTACATTGACAAATATCACTTTTAGTAATAACAACCATATTTTCAATTTAAAAAGTTACTTAAGAATGGCATTGTTTTAAATTTTTGCTAATTCTTTTTAACATCTGATTTAGTAGAAGACAGTTGGATTCTAATGTCTACTTCTGCATTCAGTCTGTTGCAATAGGTTCTTTGGGTTGAAGCATGTGAAGAACTGTGGCTTCAGAGGGCTTTGTCTTTCAGAAAGGGAGGAACCTCTCCAGTTAATTACAGATATTCTTCTTTGATACCGCCCCAAAACTTGACAAGTAGCAATTTCTTAAAGGTTAGTTCCAGTGTTGACTCTGAATCTGAATCAATGAACTTTCTGTACTCTGTTACAAGAAAATCCAATGGTCTGTTTTATGCTTCAAATGGATTTTACCCGTGCAAGATTTTGTAACACCATGTATTGGGTCATCTGGAAAATACTGGTTTTGCAGCTCTTGCAAGTGTTGACACATTTTATTATACAACACCAAAATATCACATTCATTAACATCACCACAGACCTCAATATAAAAATCCTGAGAAGCCATCACGCTCACTGTGACAGGTGCAAATTCCCCCAAACCTAATTTTCACTCAAAAGGTCAATTTTTATCATTGGCAACTAAACCCTGTCAGGTGGGTTTTTTTTTTTTGGTTTTTTTCATAGAAGTGACATGCTCATTTTGTTCCTTTTCGGGAAAATATATGCAAAATACCCAATTTGGAGTAACTGATTTGTCAGGAGTACTTTGAAATAAAAATGATGTTCCCCCTCCTTTTTTTTGAATGGCTAGTTCAGCTTGCAATTCAATCACACATGTGCTTTTCCTTCAGACAGCCATCACACTTCAGCACACAGTAGACACACTTTCTGCAGACTTCCAATTTCATCTTACCAGATATTTAAAAGGTGGGTATTCAAGGGTCAGGACTTAAAATTCATTATTTTGGGGGCTTCATCAAGGACATTTTTCAGTGAACTGTTATTTCTGATGCAAGTGGGTGGTGGTTAAAAAAAAAAAAAAACCCACATGCAGCCCTAGAATAATAGCAGGTGCCCCTACTTTGACATGTGCTAAGGCATTGGAATTTTTACCAACAATTGCTCTTGCACCATCACAAATGTCAACGTAAAAGAAATGGAAATATCAAGTGTTATTATGAAAAGAGCTGTGACTTCACAGACACCTGCAAGGGTCTTGGGGATGCCTAGAAGTCCATGTACCACACTTGCAGAGTCTATAAATGTTCAGTTGTACTAAATTCTCTTTCTTTAAAATAACCAATAAAATCATAATTGCACATACCCTCATCCTACTAACTCCTCTCTCATCTTCCATTACTTGCTCAACTCCTTGGGGGTAAAAGAGATGTTGTTTACCCTCACTGATTCTATTTCTTTATCACTACCCACAACTTAAACTCATTCACTTGCCCAAGGCTCCTGAGATGGCCATATTAGGCACAGTAACTTTTTTTAATGGTCCGTTTCCTTTGTCGACTTCCCTGTGTATGTGTGTGTACATATATATTTTTTAATTGAAGTATAGTTGACTTACAATGTTTCAGGTGTGCAACAAGGTGATTCAGTTATACAAATACACATATATTATTTTTGAAATTATTTTCCATTATAGGTTATTACAAGATATTGACTATAGTTCCCTATGCTATACAGTAAACCTTTGTTGCTTGTTGCATATCTATTTTTTAATCAGAAATCTAGCATTCTACTCATACTAAGTCAAACAAGTGGAATCAAAATGTCATAATTTTTTAGTTTAGGCAAAAATTCGTAAGTTTTCTAAGATATACATATTATACATATTTATAAATATACATATACAAAAGTTTTTCTACTACATTTGATAAAGGCTTGAGAAAGAACATTAAAAAAAGAGATGGAAAAATTGAGAACATAAACTAAATGAAATGGTAGCACTGAATATGAAATAGAAAAAGTGAAACTAGATAAAAGATCATCATATAGTCCAGATGTTTTTAAACATGACTGCTCACTAGAAACATATCTGGAGCTCTGGAGGAAAAAAGCAATACCTGAGCATTTGTATTTTTCAAAAAATTTCAAGATAATTGTGATACACATCTGGATCTTTAAACGTGATTACACGTTTTTCTATTAGATCCTAACTTTGGTGAGATAGAGGTCCATTATTTTTCTGTTGACCAATCATGATACAACGGTATTAAGTGAGTAATAGTTATATCATCACAACAGTAAAAAAAATGCTTATCAGTTTTCACAATCAATAGCCAGGCAAAAAATAAAAGATAATTACTATTTCAAGCCGTAACGGGAATATGACTAAGTTAACAATATAAAATAATTACATACAATTTGGGGGGTGTCAAGTAGAGTGATGTAAGTGGAAGTGCATATATGCCTTTTGGTTGGTGCATTTAATCCATTTACATTTAAGGAATTATCAATATGTATGATCCTATTACAGTTTTCTTAATTATTCTGGGTTTACTTTCTGTAGGTCTTTTCCTTCTCTTGTGCTTTCTAGAGAAGGTCCTTTAGCATTTGTTGTAAAGCTGATTTGGTGGTACCGAATTCTCTTAACTTTTGCTTGTCTGGAAAGCTTTTGATTTCTCCATCAAATCTGAAGGCGAGTCTTGCTGGGTAGAGTATTCTTGGTTGTAGGTTCTTCCCTTTCATCACTTTACATATATGACGCCACTCCCTCTGGCTCCTAGAGTTTCTGTTGAGAAATCAGCTGATAGCCTTAAGAGGGTTCTCTTGTATGTTACTTGTCATTTTCCCTTGTTGTTTTAATATTCTATCTGACTTTAATTTTTGTCAGTTTGATTACTATGTGTCTCTGTATGTTCCTCCTTGGGTTTATCCTTCTTGGGACTCTCTGTGTTTCCTGAACTCGGTTGAATATTTCCTTTCCCATGTTCAAAAATTTTTCAGCTATTATCTCTTCAAATATTTCCTCAGGTCCTTTCTCTCTCTCTTCTCCTTCTGGGACCCCTATAATATGAATGTTGGTGCGTTTAATGCTGTCCCAGAGGTCTCTTAAGCTGTTCATTTCTTTCCATTCTTTTTTCTATATTCTGTTCTGTGGCAGTGATTTCCACCATTCTGTTCTCCAGGTCCTTTATCTGTTCTTCTGCCTCAGTTATTCTCCTACTGATGCCTTCTAGTTTATTATCCATCTCTGTTTGTTCCTTAGTTCTTCTGGGCCTTTGGTAAACATTTCTTGCATCTTCTCAATCTTTGCCTCCATTCTTTCCGCAAGATCCTGGATCATCGTCACTATCATTATTCTGAATTCTTTTTCTAGAGAGTTGCCTATCCTTACTATCCTTACTTCATTTAGTTGTCTCTCTGGGATTTTATCTTGTCTTTTCATCTGGGACATAACTTTCTTCTTTTTCATCATGACCAACTTTCTGTAATATGGTTTTTGTTTTGGCTGCTGTGAGACTGTGCTTCTTGCTGCTTCTGTCTGCCCTCTGATGGAGGAGGCTAAGAGGCTTGTGTAAGCTTCTTGATGGGAGGCACTGGAGATGGGAAAAACTGGGCCTTGCTCTGGTGGGCAGGGCCTTGCTCAGTAAAGCTTTAATCCAATTATCTGCTGATGGGTGGGGATGGGCTCCCTCCCTCGTAGTTGTTTGGACTGAGTTTGACCCCAGCCCTGGGGTCTATAGGCTCTATGGTAGGGTTAATGGCTAACTCCAACAGGGTATACACCAAGGGGGACCTTCCAGTGCCCCTGTCTGACCCACGCCTCCACAGGAGGCCCTCCAACATTAGCAGGTAGTTTTGGTTCAGTCTCCTGGGGGGTCACTGCTTCCCTCCTCTGGGTCTTAGAGCATGCAAAATTTTGTCTGTGCTCTCCAAGAGTGGCATCTCTGTTTCCCTCAGTCCTCTGGAAGGCTTATTATCAAATCCTGCTGGTCCTTAAGGTCATATTCCCTGGGGACTGCCAGTCCCTTTTTAGGATCCTCAGGCTGGGAAGCCTGATGTTGGGTTCAGAACCTTCACAATAGTGTGAGAACTTCTTTGGTATTATTCTTCTCCAGTCTGTGTGTCACCCACCCAGCTGATACGGGATTTGATTTTATCATGATTACACCCTTCCTACCATCTTGCTACAGCTTCTTCTTTGTCTTTGGACATGGGGTTATCATTTTTGGTGGGTTCCAGTGTCTGTCCTTCTACTCCACCATCTTGAACCGGAAGCCTCCTATATATTTTTGACCTTGGCACATATTCTGTCCTCCAAGGAAAGAAGTGACAACTTTCACATCAGATAGAAGGGAAACCCATGGATATCGTGTGGTCTTGTTGGTTTTTCTACCCTTTGGCTGTGCTTCTTCCACGTTATTCACAGCTCAAGAATAAAATATCAAAGGGTTTTAAGTCTCTTCTTTCAATGACCTTTTTCCTAGTGTTCAGTTCGGTCGCTCAGTTTGTGTCCAACTCTTTGCGACCCCATGGACTGAAGCACTCCAGGTTTCCCTGTCCATCACTAACTCCCGGAGCTTACTCAAACTCATATCCATCGAGTCGGTGATGCCATCCAACCATCTCATCCTCTGTCGTATCCCTATCTCCTCCCACCTTCAATCTTTCCCAGTATCAGGGTCTTTTCTAATGAGTCAGTTCTTCGCATCAGGTAGCCAAAGTATTGGAGTTTCAGCTTCAGCCTCAGTCCTTCCAATGAACATTCAGGACTGATTTCCCTAGTGTAATATACCCTATCTCATCACATCCACTCTAGGCAAAAGGCTACCCAGGTTTCCTCCTGAATTCTTAAGCCCCAGTTTGATTTTTCCAGCTATTCAGAGGACATCTTTGCGTGGATGTTTCCAAACCTCAAACTTAACATGCCTGAAACTGAACTCAAACCAAATGGACAGGTACCTCTCTTCCAGTGTCCATTTAACGTAGTCTCAAAACTCTGAAGTCATCATCTTTGTCTCTTACAACTTCCATGTCCTTGCAATCTCTCGGGAATCTTCCTACCCCTCACTTCTTTCCTGATCGTGTTCTACAGATAATTTGAGATCTTAGTCTCTCACGTAACATTGAAATCATTTTCTAACCATTCTCCATGACTGCAGTCCCCTTCCTGCCCCCACTCCATCCTAAACTTTGCTGACAGGTGAATCTTGATGCACAGGACTCCAAGCAAGTCTTTCCTGGCACAGCATCTCCATCTGCACTGGATTTGTCACACAGCTTAGATTAGTCAACACTACTCCCCCGCCCCCATACTATAGTTACTCTGTATATATGTCTTTAATCCCTGCCCAGACTCCAAGGCTCCAAGAGAAAAGGATCTATGCTTGAAAAGCTGTCTCAAATAGCATCCAACACAATTCTTTTTTTACAGCACAAGAATTTTTTATTCAAGGAAATGGAACGAATGGCTATTCTACTCTAGTCTCTGTTCCACTGCACACATACCAGGGATGTTTCCCCTTCTATACTTCTATCAAGCTAAAACCTTATTCAGCCATTGGTCAAGTGGTGCAACACCATTCTAAGAAGCTGGAAATTAAATTAGCAGGAGCAAAGTTACCTCTTGGGAAAGCAAGAGCAATGTGATCAGGAGGAAAAAAAGTCATGTTTTCTTTCTTAAACTGAGTAGTGGGTAGACAGGTATCACATTATTTATACCTTTTTCACTCTCTACATCTTTCTGAATGTCTAAAATAGTCATCAAAAACATAAGGTATCAATATTTACTGAAACATATCTAAAAAAAGATTCACTCCTCCCAGTAAGATAGTTCTGCATTTAATTATTCATCTGTTTCATATGTTAGTTCTACTTGCTAACCAGATGGCTAGAAAAAAAAGTTTCATCATATTTTGGATTGATCTTCATCAAACAATGACTCATAAGACTAAAACTTTCTCACCCTTTCCCATCAAAGCTTGCTCAAGTAGCAAGGATAGATCGAAGCAAACCTAAACAGATTATGGCTCCCCCAAATTCAAGAAAAACATAGCTGTGAATCCTATTACAGTTAAACAATCCTCCCTAATTTATCTGTTTTTTTATTTTCCCTTAAGGCAGAGGTATTGTTCTGTGGGTGGCATTTTCCCCATAAACAATATGTTGGCCTAGTAATAGGAAGCTTATTTGTGAAGAATTTACTCTACATGTAAGCTTACTAGGATCATTTGACAGGAAAAAGGGGACTGTATTTTGTTTGAGGACTAAGAAAAAAATGCTGTTTTTCCAATACATTTAAAAATACTGCATAAAGTAGAATTTTTCCATGAAAAGGTTTGCAGGTTAGTGTAAACTTTAATAAACAGGTTCTTTGCTTGTAACAAAAATGTTCATCTGCCATATTATATATCCCACTTCCCAGATGGCTAAAATATGCAGATTACAAATACAACTGTTTATAAATTAATGACTAAATTCCAAGTGCTCACTGGTTTTGTTTTGCTTTAAATTTCAGACAGCTAAGAATCAAGGATTTATGGAGCCACACAACCATAAAGAAGGCAGTTTAGTCTGAGAAGGGTATTTCAAACATCTAGGAATAACCTGTTATTTCACAAATCCATGAAAAATTATTTCACAACAGGCCGTTTTCAATAGTTCGTCAGTCTGGTGAATATCAAAATGCTGTTACTGACAGCATCCAGAAGAGTGTCTTAGAGACTTTTGTTTTTAAATGCCCAAAGGAAGTATATAAAGTATAAGCTCAAGTTTTAAATTAAAACTTAAGTGATACTACTGCTATGAAAGCCTAGAAATTAGGATTTAGCTCATCATGCATCTGTACATGTTTGGAAGAATACTCAGACTCAATTAGTTTCAGTTTGCTCCAGCTTTGCCTTTAGATTCAATGAACTGGACATAAAATTTATACTTTAATATGGCAAACTTCATTAACCCCACAGAAATGTAAAGGATTCTATGGGGAATTACAAAACATGCCATCTTTTACTAATGATCAAGCTAAATTTTGTTAGGCAACTGCCTCTTCATCAACCAACAGATAACCCTGATGGGGCTCCCACCAGCATCATGACAACCCATAAAAGACCACATGCCCACAAGCATGAACTACATTCCTTTCCCAGACACTTAAAAAAGGGGAAATGTACCCTGCCTCTTAATTCTAGGCAAAACTTCTGGAAATCCCTGGTGTGTATTCACAGCCCAGGTATGTCACAATGTCAGTTCCCATTGAGAAGGATGAGCCTAAATGCAAGAGCAAGAGTCTCAGGAGTAAGCGTGTCGGCAGACTGCTGGCTACACCAGCAACATCAATCACTGTGCTTGAATTTAGCTCAGCTGGCAGCCAAGCATAAGAACACCTTCTCCCCTAAGAAAGTCAATTCTGCCTTGAACAAGGAGAGAAGAGTTGACAGTGGGAACTACTTATAACTTCATTTCTTTGCCCAACAAAATTCCTAAATTTGTCCTCATTCTTACCCCAGGGGGAGTCCTAAATGCTAGGCAGGACCTCAAGAGGACTCCCGCCCATGGAAGAAGGGGTCATATCATGGAGTCTACACCAGTCAAATGCCAGGGGCGTAACCAACCAGGACTCCACAGGCAAATGGGGACAAGGGCAAGGGTTGGGAGGCTTAGTCTGAAATGGGCAGACAGCTCAGTACATTCATATTATTGATATTCACTTCAGAGGAACAGGTTTTCCTTTTCTTTTTGATACCCAGAATAGAAATGAGAGAACAGATCAGCCCACAGACACCCGGCACACGTGAATTCACAACCAGGAGGATCCTCATGTTTGCAGGTTCTCTGGCTGTTCTAACCAGACAGCACCATGGATCCTCCCCTCACCAGACCACACACCTGGCGCCCTGCCCCTCCCCAGCACAAATCCTGGTGTGAATCTCTCACATAAACCAAATGACTGGGTGCCTGGACAGAAGGAAAAACGGTGGGGCTGCGCATCCCACCTCGGCCCCCAGCCGCCCCGAACACCTCTTTCTGATTTTCATTTTCCGCCCACCCCTCACTCAGCTTATTTTTAACTTTCTTGTCACCACCACCACCCCACTCCATGTTCCTATCACATTTTACACTTCATACCCACTCCCCACCATGCCTTGGCCGACACATGAAATGCACACACAGTGACAGAAAATAGAAGGAGAGCTGTACTCTTCTCCACCCACAATCAGAGAGACAAGGATGCCATTTCTTCTAAGGTTGGAAATATGGGTGATTTTTCTCTTTCATCATTACTACATAAACTTGTGTCCATACTGGAGGTACAACAGGCTTCTCCACATTCCTCAGAATTCTTAACCATGTGTTTCTGCAGCAAAATACGATATAAATTCAAAACACACAAAGACCGTAGAGTTGCGAATTGATGAAACATCCCCACTGACAGAAAGGAATAAACAGGTCCATTCTTAAATCAATTAAAAAAAAAATAAAGTGCTATTAATATATCTATGAAATGCTAGAGTTTTTGTCTGTTACATGTATTTCCAGATAGAAGGAAAAAAGCAAAATATAAAGTGTCTTCATGAAAAGGTGTCAATCAATTTGGAGGGTTTTTTGGTCTCTACTTCAACATTCTCTAAAGAAAAACTTTTGAGGTTAAAAAAAAATAGGCAGCTTTCAAAAGCCACCAAGTGCTTTTACGAAAGCTAGGTATTATAAGCTTTGTCCAGCTACAGTTTCAGCTTTTCAGCCAAAGCCTGTTGTTAAAATATTTTAAAACGATGGAGAACTATAAAAAAATAAAAAATCTTGGAAGCAGTCTGCTGGCTGGCTTTTTATATCCCCCCATAAAATTGACGGGAAATAAGTCTCAATCCTTAAACAATGCATATGCACCACTATTCCTACACTGTATATAATCTGAAGAATTCACATTAGCTAAACAGATCTCTCTAACTGCCCAAGGAAAACCACTTCCCAAATATATTCAGTTTAGCGAAGGATTCCTACAAGAGGCACTCAAGTTTCCCTCAGAAGTAGAGTGTCTTGGTGTAAAATCTTTAGGGGGGAAAATCATTGCAAACATATCCTTACCATTCTCACTGGGCTCTGCTGGCTTGGGCACGTCTCGGAACGGGATTATGACTGCATCTCCAGGCACTCTGGGGCTTTCCACATACTTGGGCTTCCTGACAGGACCTGTAGCAGGCAAAGATCTGAGTGTGTCTAATTTTTTCCAGCTGCAAACAACGCTTCAGAATGTACAGTGTGTGTCCTCACCAGAACCCAGAGATGCCTAAAGAGCCAGCCCCTTCCCCTCCCGTGAATACACACACACGGTCATTTCAGTACAAACACGGCAATGTCCAGACTGGGCTGCCAAAGAGATGGGTGGAAGCTCAGCTCGCAGAATGTAAACTCTGACAAAAACAAAAGAAGCTCTTCTGCTATGCAGCCTCTACAGCTGTCTTTGGTATATGTCACGGAAGTGATTTTGACATGTTCAGACCTGGGCGGCTCGTGGTAAAGGATTTTTTAACTCGGAATTTGTCTCTAACTGGGACCAAGACGATCAGGTTTCTGGTATCTCCCCCAAAGTTAGGAGGCAAGGATCACAAACCGCCAGGCTGTAACATCAACATGCTCTGCGCAGCCATGAAACGCAGGCATCTGATCAGCCTGGTGACACATGGCAACTGTGCTGGGCAGGAGAGACGACTGCTTTCTTGGTGGCTGACACAGAGGAGGGAAGGCAGAGCAGCCAGTCCGGCAGATTTGGGGACATAGGGAGCCTGTCAATCCTCTCTCTCACCACCCCTCCAACCCCAACTTATCATCTGATAATCTGGAATTCTGAATTAGGCTACATGAAACCCTCACACATTGCTGGAGGTAATGCACACGTGCAGTCACTTTGGAAAATAGCTTGGCAGTTCCCAAGAAGGTTACACATATGGCCCGATAAATCCACTTCTGTGTAAATATATATTCAGACAAAAATCTGTACTTGAATGCTCTTAGTAACATTACTCATTAACAGCCAAATGCCCATCAACTGATGACAACAAAATGTGATATACTTATCAATGGGCAATAAAAAGGAAGTACTGCTTCATGCTAAACCTGGGCAAAGCCTGAAAATATTTTGCTCAGTAAAAGAAGCCAGTCCCCAAAGACCACATAATATATGATTCCATTCAAATGGAATGTCCAGAAGAGGCAAATTTACAGAAACAGAGTATGAATGGTTACCAGGGCCTGGGGGATGTGCAGGCTTGTGGGGTGATGGCTAGGGAGTCTGCAGTGATAAAAATAATCTAAAATTAGGTTGTGGTGATGGTACAAAACCTTGTGAATATACTAAAAACTGCTGCAGTGTACACTTCAAATGAGTGGATTGTATGGTATGTGAATTATATCTAAATAAAGCTGCTTTAAAAAAAAAACAAAAAACACTGTCTATTCTGCCAGTCCTTTCAAACATCCCACTACACTTTGGTCCAGAATCATCCACTTGGCTCTTGTTTTCCTTGGTTGCCTTATACTCAAAGTGTGCTTTTAATAAGGTTACAGAGATAGGAAGCATCTCACATCACTAAGAGAAGGTGGAGGATGAGTCGCAGACAGGGGTCTACAGTTCTCTCTCCTGTTCAGCCTTCAGACACAGCCCAGCCCCTCCCAGGACCTCAGCTTCAGCACTGCACACTGACAGGGGAAGTCAGGCAGATTCTGAAATCCTCTTGTGTCAAACGTCTCATGCATCTGACAAATTCTATTCAGAATGTGGTTTATAGTAAGACATGCTGCCACCTAAAGGTTTACTGCAAAAGTGTCTACACTACTATAAAAATAATCTAATTCCCAGCCAGTTATAATGTACCACAACCAAAAATAGGCTACAAGATCAAAGAAGCTTATAGAGATTGACAAATAGGATATTATTTCAGACTTTAGAAATCATGATTCTAAAATGACTAATGTAGTAGTTAACCATATGGCTGTTTTCATAATTGATTTAACCTTGTTAGAAAGGGAGGTTTTTTTTTTAATTAATTAATTTATTTGGCTGCACTGGGTCTCAGTGGAGGCCTGTGGGATCTTTCCTGTGGTATGCGGGCTTAGCTGCCCTGGGGCATGTGGGATCTTAGTTCCCCGACCAGGGATGGAACCTGCATTCCCTTGCATTGGAAGGCAGATTCTTAACCACTTAGACCGGCAGGGAAGTCCCAGAAAAGGACTGTTTTTAAAGGTTGAAATGGAATGGTTACTGGGGATGGGCAGAAGGAAAGTAGGTGGAAAATGTCAGCTATACAATGGTACACAAAATACAATTCAGATTTTATTAAGAATACACATTTATCCATATATAAATATGCATGGAGGGAAAGACTGAGGAGGAGAGGGGAAACAAAGATATTTGCTGTGAAGGAGACAGCAACTAGGAAGAACCTGAACAGGGCAGACAGAAACAGACCCAGGACAAATGCAAGAAACTTTCTACACTCTGGGTTCCCAAAATACTCCTTGTAGTAAAAGAGATCAAGAGCACCTTTCTCTCTTCATCCACTCTTCTCCATTTACAGAACTCAAGGGAGCTAAAGCCTTTTATTATTATTGTCCAATGATTCAAATTACCCCAAACAGCAACCAGGCTCTACTCATGAAGTACCTGTAAGTTTCTGTTCACCTTAACTCCTCACGGAATAGTAATAACCAACTTACAGAGACCTACTTCCCAGCAATCCACCTATCCCACACACCCTTCCAAAATGTTCTCCTGTGGAGAGTGTTTACCATTTCACATGGATGAACAACGACTGTTAGGAATGGTTGGAATATGAACCTCAACATCACCCAGAGTCTTTGGAAAGCATCTATGCCCATCCGTTTGCCTGTAACTGTTGATCCCTCACTGTAAGAGATATTCAACACTAAGGAGATGGTCGATCCCTCACTGTAAGAGATATACAACACTAAGGAGATGGTGTTATGAGTAGAGCCTCTGCATGGTTCAAAGCCTCTGAATTGATTCACTGTGCTATCCAGAAGAAACGAACATAAAATTGTAAATCAACTATACTCTAATAAAAATTAGTTTCTTTTAAAAAAAAGAGCAGAGCCTTTAGAGCTGGGCAGACCTAGGTTTAAATATTGTCTCCGTCCCTCTCCAACTCAAACTTCAGTACATCCCAGAGCTAAAAGAATGAGGAAGGCTTCAGCTCTTAGGGGAAAATCGTGAGAGCAGAGGTCAAGTGTCTCTGGCTCCCAGGCTTGGCACAGTGCCTGCCACAGTGAACAGTGAGGCTGGAAAGGAAAGGAGACCTAGAATGTAACAAAGTCAATAAAACTACAGTCAGTGGCCACACAAGGGTAAGGACTTACATACATTAATTCATCCAGTCCTAATAACTTTGGAGGAAAAACACTATTTCCCCCTTTTTTAGGTCAGGAAGCTGAGGCTCAAATCAGTGAAACAATTTGCTCAAGGCCAACATATGGTAAAGAAGGAACTCAAACAGTTTCGAGGTGCGTGCAGGTTTGAAGCCCATGTACTAAATCACCATTCAGCACTTATAAAAACTAGGAAATCTAGATTAAATAGGCAATCCTAGAAAAGGCCAGGGAAGTAGGGCCTTCCACCACCCAACCCTCGGTCTTGGCTATACATTCAGTAAATCTTTTATTCATACTCCCTTGTTTCTGGTCTCCTCTTTTACTAGGAGTTGAAATATTATGAAGTGAATATAAACCATGGCTCTCCAACATGATCCTTTTATTTAAATTGCTTTTCACAAACAGCTGAACCTCAAATGCTATAAAACCGGATAAATTTATAACTCAGAGGTTTTCTTCTTTCCCCCCTCAATTGCTCGTTAGAGACTCTTTGGGCACTTTCCATTAAACACAGCAGATGAACACTCGTTTGCCCTCACTCCCTTTCAAAACACCATTAAAGCTGCAGTAAAGGGATTTAAGAGAGACCAATGGGGAAGGAAGACAACCACAGGCAAAAAACCAAACTTCTGAAAGTGGAAACAGACTGCCAAGGAGCATGGACGGAGCACAGCAGGAAAGGTCAGGATTCGGGGAGGGGAGAGGGCGTGCGGGGGAGGGAGGGCTCAGCCTCACAGACAGCAGACCCCTCTGAAGGCAGGGGCATGGCAGGGTTGGACGCTGAAGTGTGGGTTGGAAATCTACTGAAAGGAAATTAAGACCTCTCCAGAACCCATTCCCAAACCAGGAAGCATTCCCTCCTTCATCCTGGGTGCAGAATTCTTCCCTGGAAAGGCTGAATTCCACGACCGTGGAGATTCAAGAGCTCAACTCTTGAGTGCTACACTAAATCAGGGATCAAGAAAAATTCTCTGTGTGGATTGGTGGGCCCCATCCAGATGCATCTCTCCACACTCTCTACCCCAGCTGTCTGCTACGAAAATGCTGACAGCAAGCTTGTACACCAAGAAGCAACCTTTTTTGGTACCGGGGACAGGTTTCGTGGATGACAAAAATTTTTCCATGGACCAAGGTTGGGGGGGGATGGGGTTGTGAGAGATGGTCTGGGGATGATTCAAGTGCTATTACATTTATTGTGCACCTTCTTTTTACTATTATTGCATCAGCTCCACCTCAGAACATCTGGCATTAGATCCTACAGGTTGGGGATCCCTGGATTCCTCCCTGGGAGGAGAAAAGACCTCCACATAATCACAGTTGGAGCCAAGCCCCCAAAGAAATGGTGGGTACCTGACCCATCACTCTACCACAAAGCCTTCCCTACACACACACACACACACACACACCTCTCTACCATTTAGTCAGCTTTTTAGTACCTTGTACTTACAAACTAAAATCATCAGACACTCAAGGAAAGATCCTACCCTAACAGAAAACGCCAATAACAGGCTGAAGAAGGAACCTTGAGGAATCAGAGTTAATAGGAGGTACACACCCTCCAGAAAGATAAGAGCTACTATTTCCATTACACACGGTGTTCTGTGACAAGGGGCATTCAGGGTCTGTGATGTGGGCAGCTGACCAGACTGACCACAGGATGGGACAACCAGAGGCCACGCCAGTTAGGAGCCATTGAAATCACTGCTCTTACACTAAACTGACATCTATTAAGCCACAGTGACATTGAGTTCTATGCCAGTGAAATGGAAAACTTCTAAAGGAAGTGGCCAAATTCATCATCAACAGAGATCAAAACCAAAAAACACATTTCCCTAACACCTGACCCTTACTCAAGGGAAGCGACTGCCCAGCACCTTTCTACCCGCAGCTTTTTGTTTACAGTGACATATTCAACATTCCCAAGTCCACCAGCAATGCAGGAAACACAGAAGATGTGGGTACAATCCCTGGGTTGGGAACATCCCCTGGAGAAAGGATTGGCAACCCACCCCAGTATTCTTTCCTGGAGAAACCCATGGACAAAGGAGCCTAGCGGGCTACAGTCCAAAGGGTTGCAAAGAGTCAGACATGACTAAGTGGACACCCCCGCCAACACACACACACAAACAAGCATAAACTACCTAAAAAAGTCAAGTAACTTCACCCTTCATGTAAAACAAGCACTATCAAGTTAATCCCCCCAAATAAACCAGAATCTAATATTATAACAATTATGCACAAAGCACAGTTTGCTGGCTCCTGTTTAAGATAAGAGGCTCTTAAAAACAAGACTGGCAGGTATTAGCTTAAAAATAGGCTCATCCAGAAGCTAGTGTGCTTCCCTGCTGCAGCAGCCTTCCCTCCCTATCACTCCTGGGCACCCAAGACACTGGTGTAAAGCACTTTTCAAGCTTAACTGGGCATAAGGATACCATGGGGGGCTCTTTAAGATGCAGCTTCTGATGAGGTTACCAGGTATGGTGGGAACCACGGGCCATACTTTGGTATCCAGTATGCAGAGCACAGCCCACCGTGGACGGCACCTCTAAGGAAGACCACTCTTCCGTCAGGGTCTCAGCAGGGTCTACAGCCGTGAGTGGGGCACCAGTCTGCCCAGTTTACAAGGTTTACGATGAACGGGGATTGTTCTCAATCATAAACTATACCGAGTTCATAACAGTTCTGGATCTCTTTTCTCATCTCAATTTCCCTGGCTTCCTCTGCCCCACATCCTCTGCTCTGTGATACAAGGGAAAGGGGGCTCTCCAACATAGAGACAAAGGGCTCTTAGGATGAAGAGAAACAGGAAATGTGCCCCAAAGTGGTTACACAGGCACCCAGTAGGCAGCCTGCACAGGAGAGCTCCTGCCAGCTCCTTACACCGTCCAGGGGCTTGAGTCAGTGGCGGGTGGGGGCATCTCCCTCAGTCACCTCCATCCACAACCTGGAACACAGCCTTCTCCCCATCCCTCTCCTGCCTCTAGGTAAATCTCCAAGTACACTTTTGTCAGCGGCCAGTATTCCTCCTTCTTTTGACATTTTAATCACACAGCTATTTTGCTGCTTAGAAACGACCATATAAGGAATATTTTTTAAAAAGGAATGGCAGAAATAAACCAAACTGGGCTTTATCTCCAGGCAGCGAAAGAGAGACGGGCAGGGGTTACTTTTCATTTCTGAGTGTTTCAGTTGAAAATAATTACATATATATATATATATATATATATATATATATATATATGAAAGTAATATTTGGGACACAGAACACCGGAGGCTACTTACTGCATTTAAGGTAGATCTTACATTTTTTTCACGACATCTGGACACTATGAAAAGTGACTCTCCTGTGTTATCAATCACTTTAGTTTTCTTTTGTTTTTTAGCATCCTGAACTTTCACAGTAAAGGTTCCTGTCAATTTTATCTGATCTGGGTTTTCATCTCAATTGGGAAACGTTCACAACAAGAAGAGAAAAATAAAAAGGATGAGGAAGAGTATTTCTTTGGCAGGGCAGAGAGGGCAGGGGTGAAGGGGGCCTTTATCACTAAAGCAAATGTCATAAAGTCAAGTCTGTAAGAAACGGTAAACTCTGAAATTACAGTCTTGGATTTTTAAAGAGCACAATACCTATACAGAGCTTCCAAAGTCTGGCCCCTCTCTCTCCTGTACCCCCACAAGAAAGCATCATGGGGGAAGAGAAATGCACTTCAGGACTGAGAAAGGGGAAGACTTGGCCCCAGTTGACAGGATGGAGGGAGCCTGGCTTTACCTCCATCTGCTTTACACAGTGTTGAGGCTGAGCAGGTGAACTGGCAGGACTGTCTACAGGGGCTGAGGGTCTCTTGGGGGGATTTCCTTTAAGGAAGGAGCCAGCTGATCAAATGACTGGGTCAGAAAGCCTCGGCCCAAGGGGAGAGCAATTTCAAGCACAGTATGTTGTCCTATCATCGGATTTCTCCAATGAGAAGCAGTGTAGAGCCTATAAATAAAACCCTGAACTGCTACCTGAGAGGATTCAGCTCCAGCGAATGCCACCTGGGTACCAGGGGCTAATGTAGGGCAGGGCTCCAGGAGAGAAGAGCCAGCTACCCCGGCATCCGGAACTTTCCTGGTCAGGAGCACATGCCGTGCCCCTGGGGAACGTCCTAAAACTTCCAGAGACACTTTAACAAGGGCCTGGGGCCTTGTGTAAGGAGAGGTGGGCAACAAGTCAGTGAAATGAGTTATTACTGCTGTAACCTCATCGTACCCAAAGACAAGCGAGGTCTGTGGAAATTCAGACTGTTAATTCTAAGGAAGAAAAAAACAGAAGGCTAGAGGGAAAAAATGGGTAATCTGCTGATGGTGAATGAAATACAACAGTTACCTGACACTCTCTCATTAAGCCTCCGTTGTCTTTCAAATAACTTATTTTTTGTTAAGAGTGACAAGACTTAGGGACTGAACAACAATAACAACGTTGAGATGGGTAGACAGCCTTTATTCATTCACGCAATGCACAGGGGCCATGCAGTGTAAATGTGCACTGCCACTAGGGCACTGAAATCTAGTAGGAAAATAACCAAAACGGAGCCATCCCCCTTTCAATAAAGCATTCTTGAAATAAATGTTGGCAAAGATTTGCAAGTCTCAGCTTGCAGTGTGCATGTTTATAGCATCATGAATACAATACATTCCCGGTTCAACAAAGCACCCTGAGCCATGTTCCCACTTTCTCCCAATTCACTTTGTCTGCCGTACTGTTCCTGTAATGCATCTGACTTTTCATGTATTACAGCATGAAAGTGAAAAGTGCAAGTCTTAATTGCTCAGTCATGTCAGACTCTTGGAGACCCTATGGACTGTACTCCACCAGGTTCCTCAGTCCATGGAATTCTCCAGGCAAGAATACTGCAGTGGGTTGTAATTCTCTTCTCCAGGGGATCTTCCCAACCCAGGGTTCAAACTCAGGTCTCCTGCATCACAGGCAGATTCTTTACCATCTGAGCCACCAGGGAAGCCCTGGTGTATTACAGCATGGAAATGCATTAATTCACCTATTTACTCAACAAGTATCTGTTGCACAACCACTGTGCCAGGCACAGGGTGACAATACGATGTGACAGGACTCCCCCGAAGCCCTCGGTTGAGGGGACAAGAGTCTTTATCACATCATCTGAATTTCATTTCAAAACACTTCAACATAAACAGTGCAATATAAATGTGTGTCCAGTGGCTTTAATCTCCTGCCTGAGGGCAATTATTTGTCTTAATCTATAATACAGACTCCTGGAGTAGTTAACTAGCTTCTAATCAAAGGCCACACACACAATAGCTAAGGCCACCGCAAGTCCCAGTCGGTCAGCTAGCTGTCCTTATCAGCAACCAGCACCATGGTAATTAGCACACTGGAGGTCAGAAATGGACTTTCACACAGCTTAAATCACTGACTTCATTAATTGGTATTATGGTTGTTGGAAATCTCTCTTCAGTGGTGAATTCATGGTATTTGAAGTATGAGGACTGATAAGAACTATCACAGAAACACTGGCCCATGTGTGACCCAGGTAGGTCCACAGATGTGCACTGGCTTGATTGGTAAGTGGTTGGAGGTCCAGCTGCTGATTCCAGGAAATTATTTGGCCCCCGAGTCAAAATGTCATGATAAGAAATTCTGTCTGTGGGAGGCAGAACTCCAAAGATGTCACTCCAAGATTCCTGGGCCTTAATGATTGAATCAAACACAATTCAGGTATTGCTCTGAAGGAGTTCTGCAGGTGGGATTTAGAATTAAGGTTACTAACAAGGACCTACTGTGTAGCAGAGGGAACTCTGCTCAGTGTTACATGGCAGTCTGGTTAGGTGAGTTTGGGAGAGAATGGATACATGTGTATGTATGGCTGAGTCCCTTTGCTATCTGCCTGAAACTGTCACAACATTGTTAGGCTGAGTCTCTTTGCTATTCACCTCAAATTGTCACAACATTGTTAATCAGCTATGCTGTGCTCACTTGCTCAGTCGTGTCTGACTCTTTGCAGCCCCATGGACTGTAGCGTGCCAGGCTCCTGATATTCCAATACAAAATAAAATGTTGTTTTTTGTTTTTAAATAAAGAATTAAGGTTACTAACCAGCTGACCTTAAACCAGACAGATCATTCTGGATTGGTGGATGGGCCCCATGTAATCACATGAACCCTTAAAAGCAGAAGAGGAAGACTGAAACTCAGTCTTCATCTCAAGAACACTTGTGATGTTTCCTGAGGGGGATGTCAGAAACTTGCAGAAACTTTTTACAAGGGCTTGGAGCCTTGTGTAAGGAGAGAAGGGTAGCAAGTCAGTGCAATCTGAGTTAGAGGATGAGGGGAGATAGGGCCAAAGCGGTGGAGATGGTCAGAGAGACTCAGAGCGTGCAAAGGAGTCAACCCTTCTGGACAGGGCATGAGGCTGGTTTTAAAGATGGAGGGAGGGGGCCACAACAAAGGGATGCAGCCAGCCTCAAGATATATAGATGGACCCCCAGCCAAGAGCCAGCAAGCAAAGGAGGACCTCAGTATTACAGCCACATGGCACCGAACTCAGCCAACCTGAATGAGTTCGGGAATACTTCATCTTCTGAGCCCCAGAAAGGAACGCAGGCCCACCAGCACCTTCCACTGAGCCTTGTGAAACTGAGACCAGAGATACAACCGTGCCAGGTGGTGCTGGACTTCTGACCTACAGAACTGTGAGATAATCTGTTTTAAGCTGCTGCGTTTGTAGTAATTTCTAATGGCAATAGTAGAAAACTAACATATTGTCCATAAAATGCTGCCATGCTTGCTACAAGTAAACACTGAATGCAAAGTGCCACCAGAACACTACCCCCTCCCCCCAAAAGGACAGAGCTGGAACTTTATTAGGCATATGAAACAGACTGTATGACTGCATTGTGCCAGCCTGCTAATAAACCTATAAATGGGCAGAATGCCACCTGAGCCTTATTTTCATTCATACCTGAGTGAGTTTATAATGAGGAAATCTGCCACCCTCACCTTTACTTTGGCCACCTGAAGCAAAGAGCTGACTCACTGGAAAAGACCCTGATGCTGGGAAAGATTGAACACAGGAAGAGAAGGGGGCGACAGAGGAATTAGATGGTTGGGTGGCATCACCAACTCAATAGACACGAGTTTGAGCAAACTCCAGAATATAGTGAAGAACAGGGAAGCCTGGCATGCTGCAGTCCATGGGGTCATAAAGAGTCAGACACAACTTAGCGACTGAATACCACCACCACCTCCTATAACTACTGGTTGCAATTATAACTTACCATAAAGAATCTAAACCTAAATCCTGATAAGAATCATTAACCAAACCGTCCCAAATAAATGATTAACCACAAATCTTGGTTTTAAGGTGTCCCTGGAGAAAGATCTGAGTCTTTCCTGGAGTGACAACTTCAACTTCTCTAAGGAACTAGGACATTTCGTGACATTGTACAGGAGGCAGTGATCAAGACCATCCCCAAGAAAAAGAAATGCAAAAAGGCAAAATGGTTGTCTGAGGAGGCCTTACAAATAGCTATGAAAGGTAGAGAAGTGAAAGGCAAAGGAGAAAAGGGAAGATACACCCATTTGAATGCAGATTTCCAAAGAATAGCAAGGAGAGATAAGAAAGCCTTCCTCAGCAATCAATGCAAATAGAGAAAAACAATAGAATGGGAAAGACTAGAGATCTCTTCCAGAGAAGGCAATGGCACCCCACTCCAGTACTCTTGCCTGGAAAATACCATGGAAGGAGGAGCCTGGTAGGCTACAGTCCATGGGGTCGCTAAGAGTTGGACACAACTGAGCAACTTCATTTCACTTTTCCCTTTCATGCACCAGAGAAGGAAATGGCAACCCAATCCAGTATTCTTGCCTGGAGAACCCCAGGGACGGCAGAGCCTGGTGGGCTGCCGTCTAGGGTCGCACAGAGTCGGACACGACTGAAGCAACTTAGCAGCAGCAGCAGCAGAGATCTCTTCAAGAAAATGAGAGATACCAAGGGAACATTTCTTGCAAAGATGGGCTCGGTAAAGGACAGAAATGGTATGGACGTAACAGAAGCAGAAGATATTAAGAAGAGGTGGCAAGAATACATAGAAGAACTGTACAAAAAAGATCTTCACAACCCAGATAATCACAATGGTGTGATCACTCACCTAGAGCCAGACATCCTGGAATGCGAAGTCAAGTGGGCCTTAGGAAGCATCACTATGAACAAAGCTAGTGGAAGTGATGGAATTCCAGTTGAGCTATTTCAAATCCTAAAAGACGATGCAGTGAAAGTGCTGCACTCAATATGCCAGCAAATTTGGAAAACTCAGCAGTGGCCACAGGATGGGAGAAGGTCAGTTTTCATTTTGATTCCAAAGAATGGCAGTGCCAAAGAATGTTCAAACTACCACACAATTGCACTCATCTCACATGCTAGCAATGTGATGCTCAAAATTCTCCAAGCCAGGCTTCAACAGTAGGTGAACCGTGAACTTCCAGATGTTCAAGTTGGATGTAGAAAACCCAGAGGAACCAGAGATCAAACTGCCAACATCTGTTGGATCATCAAAAAAGCAAGAGAGTTCCAGAAAAATATTTACTTTTGCTTTATTGACTATGCCAAAGCCTTTGACTGTGTGGATCACAATAAACTGTGGAGAATTCTTAAAGAGACGGGGATACCAGACCACCTGACCTGTCTCCCGAGAAATCTGTATGCAGGTTAGGAAGCAACAGTTAGGACTGGATATGGAACAACAGACTGGTTCCAAATCAGGAAAGGAGTTACGCCAAGGCTGTATATTGTCACCCTGTTTATTCAACTTACACACAGAGTACAGTATGAGAAATGCTGGACTGGATGAAGCACAAGCTGGACTCAAGATTGCTGGGAGAAGTATCAATAACCTCAGATACGCAGATGACACCACATTTATGGCAGAAAGCGAAGAACTAAAGAACCTCTTGATGAAAGTGAAAGAGGAGAGTGAAAAAGCTGACTTAAAACTCAACGTTCAGAAAACTAAGATCATGGCATCTGGTCCCATCACTTCATGGCAAATAGATGGGGAAACAATGAGAGACTTTATTTGGGGGCTCCAAAATCACTGTAGATGGTGACTGCAGCCATGAAATAAAAAGATGCTTGCTCCTTGGAAAAGTTATGACCAACCTAGACAGCGTATTAAAAAGCAGAGACATTACTTTGCCGACAAAGATCCACCTAGTCAAAGCTATGGTTTTTCCAGTAGCCACGTATGGATGTGAGAGTTGCACTATAAAGAAAGCTGAGTGCCAAAGAGTTGATGTTTTTGAACTGTGGTGTTGGAGAAGACTCTTGAGAGTCCCTTGGACAGCAAGGAGATCCAACCAGTCCATCCTAAAGGAAATCAGCCTGAATGTTCATTGGAAGGACTGATGCTGAAGTTGAAACTTCAACTGATGTGAAGAACTGACACATTTGCAAAGACCCTGATGCTGGGAAAGACTGAATGCAGGAGGAGAAGGGGACGACAGAGGATGACATGGTTAGATGGCATCACTGACTCAACGGACATGAGTTTTGAGTAAACTCCGGGAGTTGGTGATGGACAGGGAGGCCTGGCGTGCTGCAGTCCATGGGGTGGCAGAGTTGGACACAACTGAGCAACCGAACTGAACTGAAGGAACTAGGAGAGGAGCCCATAAGGGGAAGGGGTTCTCCCCATATTCACATTAGCAGGAGACGAGCCCTGGGCTGCATGATAGTATCAAGACTCCAGAAACAAGGAGGCAGGGTCCTCATGAACTTTCTTTCCCTGAGGGTTCAGAGCAGTCGTGTTCAAAGCGTGGTCCCTGGACCAGCAGCAACAGTTATCACCTAGGATCTTGTTAGAAATGCAAATTCTCAGCCTTACCTCAGGTGATCTGATTCTGATGCTTTTGTCTGAAAACCAAATTATACAAGAATTTGAGTTAATTATACAAAAACTTATCCTTGCCTTGAGGCAGCTTCCAATCAAATAAAATTAGGCAGAAAGAGCTGCCCTGGATAAGAAACTTTATGAGTTTAGTTAGACTAGGTTAAAAGATTATCCTTGGATGTTAGTTACAACCTCACTGCTGCTGCCGCCGCTGCTAAGTCACTTCAGTCGGGTCTGACTCTGCGCAGCCCCATAGACGGCAGACCACCAGGCTTCGCCGTCCCTGGGACTCTCCAGGCAAGAACAATGGAGTGAGTTGCCATTTCCTTCTCCAACGCATGAAAGTGAAAAGTGAAAGTGAAGTTGCTCAATCATGTCTGACTCTTCGTGACCCCATGGACTGCAGCCTACCAGGCTCTTAGGTCCATGGGATTTTCCAGGCAAGAGTACTGCAGTGGGGTGCCATTGCCTTCTCCGTACAACCTCACTAGCTTATACTGAAACCATTAAGAGATCAATGAGCTACCAGTACACACCTAGTTGCTGTTATTGTTTAGTTGCTAAGTCATGTCCAAATTGTTATGATCCCATGGACTGGAGCCTGCCAGGTTCCTTCTGTCCATGGGACTTCCCGGGCAAGAATACTAGAGTGGGTTGCCATTTCCTTCTCTCGAGGATATTCCCAGCCAAGAGATTGAACCTCTATCTCCTGCACTGGCAGGCGGTTTCTTTATCACTAAACAACCAGGGACACATCTGGTAGAATGGCTAAAAAAATTTTTTTTAATTTGATGAGTAAGACCTGCTCATGAGGATGCAGGTCAATAGGAACCCTCCTACACTGCTGGTGGGAATGCAAAATGGTACAACCACTTTGGAAAATAGCTGGCATTTTCATATAAAATTAAACATAAGACACTTAACAAGTCATGAAGCAATTCCACAACTAGGTACTGACTCAAGATAAATGAAAACACAAATTTACTCAAAAACCTGTATGCACATATTTATAGCAATTTTACTCATAAACAACAAAAAAAATCCCTGAAAGCTATTCAAATGTCCTTCAGTTGATGAATGGATAAACTATGGTATATTCATGCAGTAAATTAATACTCAGCAATTATTAATTAATTGGATAACTAAGTATTATTAATACCAATTAAAAGTAAAGAGGTAAGACACAAAACTGTAAATCAATTATACTTAAATAAAAATAAATTGAAAAAAGAGGTTTTGATACCCACACTACAACATGGATGAATTTCAGAAGTATTATGCTTAGTGAAAAAGTCAGATTCAAAAGGCTGGATAATGCATGCTTCTATTGTCACCTTGCTTATTTAACATATATGCAGAGTACATTATGAGAAACACTGGGCTGGAAGAAACACAAGCTGGAATCAAGATTGCCGGGAGAAATATCAATAACCTCAGATATGCAGATGACACCACCCTTATGGCAGAAAGTGAAGAAGAACTAAAGAGCCTCTTGATGAAAGCGAAAGAGGAGAGTGAAAAAGTTGGCTTAAAGCTCAACATTCAGAAAACTAAGATCATGGCATCTGGTCCCATCACTTCAAGGGAAATAGATGGGGAAACAGTGTCAGACTTTATTTTGGGGGGCTCCAAAATCACTGCTGATGGTGATTGCAGCCTGAAATTAAAAGACGTTTACTCCTTGGAAGGAAGGTTATGACCAACCTAGATAGCATATTTAAAAGCAGAGACATTACTTTGCCAACAAAGGTCCGTCTAGTCAAGGCTATGGTTTTTCCAGTGGTCATGTATGGATGTCAGAGTTGGACAGTGAAGAAAGCTGAGCGCCGAAGAATTGATGCTTTTGAACTGTGGTGTTGGAGAAGACTCTTGAGAGTCCCTTGGACTGCAAGGAGATCCAACCAGTCCATCCTAAAGGAGATCAGTCCTGGGTGTTCATTGGAAGGACTGATGTTGGAAGCTGAAACTCCAATACTTTGGCCACCTCATGTGAAGAATTGACTCATTGGAAAAGACCCTGATGCTGGGAAGGATTAGGGGCAGGAGGAGAAGGGGACGACAGAGGATGAGATGGTTGGATGGCATCACCGACTCGATGAACATGGGTTTGGGTAAACTCCGGGAGTTGGTGATGGACAGGGAGGCCTGGTGTGCTGTGATTCATGGGGTTGCAAAGAGTCGGACACGACTGAGCGACTGAACTGAACTGAACTGATTGATACGACATTCTGGAAAAGACAAACTATAGGTTTGGAGAACATCAGTGATTCCCAGGCAGTAGGGGTTGACTACAAAGGGGCAGAATGAGGGAGTATTTTGGGATGAGGGAACTGTTCTGTGCTTGATAGTGGTGGTGCTTATACAACTCTATGTATTTGCCAAAGCTCAAAGAGCAAAAATAATTTTATTCTACATAAATAAAAAAATAAGCAAAAAAAAATTAATTAAAATAGAGGGGGCCTGACTGAGGGTGTCATTTTGTGTAGGGGAGTGACTAAAACTGCTTGAAACCTCCACTCTGGGTGAACAGTTCCGACTCACTGAGAGAGAGAATTAGCCAGAGGCCAACCCTAGCATCTGTCATCCCCTTCCACCTTGGTAAGAGAGACTTGATTTTTAACTGGTCACTGTTTTAAAAAGTACCCAATACCTGTAAAAAAACAGAAGAGATCACAGGGGATTGCTCTTCAGCAGGGTGCTGGGGGCTGCTTATCTAGAGCCGACTCTCCAGACTATATCATTGCTCAGGTGTGTACTCGTGATTGACTTCCTCTCATCTGGACTATTTTCCTGCTCTGCAAATTGCAAAAAAAAAAAACTAAGAGCAATGCAAATGAATTTTGTCTTACAGAGATTATAAATCTCTTTAATCCAGATTCTCATTTAAACTGGTCTTAACATCTTGCTTGTTCCTGCCTTAATGAATGAGCTAAATAAAACTGCTGACACAGGACCTTTTTATACTTGCATGTCGTATTTTTGTCTTTTTGAAAATTATACTTGAGCAGCACAGCATATTAGATGAATAAAAGGCTGCATTTTCTAGCCTCTTTGGCAGCCACTGAGAGGAAAGTGAGTGCTGGGTGGGGTTTCAAGAAAGACTGTTTAATGGGAGCTGACCCAGCTGGGAGAAGGCCCCTTTTTGCTCTTCTCTTTCCTCCTCCTGGCAGAAAGGCTGACATGTCTGCTAGTACTCAGCAACCCTACTGGACTTTGAGATGACCTTGTGATAAGAGGGCGTTAACAGCCCCCAAAACTGGTCCAAGCCCCAAATGCTAGAACCTGTACACGTTACTTCATTTGGAAAAATGGTCCGTGTGGCTGTGGTTAATGATTCTGAGAGGAAGGCATCATTCTGTATTACCCCATGTGGGCGGGCCCCAAATGCATTCACAAGTATCTTTACAAAAGAAAGGTGAAGGGGAATCAGACCATCACACAGAGAAGGCCAAGTGAGACAGGGACAGAAGGGAATGATACAGCCAAAATTCAGGAACACTGAAAGTATCAGAAGCTAAAAGAAGCCAGGACAAGATTCTCCCCAGAGCCTCCACAGGGGCTGCAATTCTGCTGATACCTTAATTTCTGACTTTCAGCCTCCAGAAGTGCGGGATAATCAACTGCTGTTGTCCTAAGCCACCAGGCTGGTGGCAACCTGTTACAGCAGCCACACCAAGCTGGGAGACTGGTACCCTGAAGACCATGTGAACTCACCAAGTCCCAGTGCCACATCCCTCTGGACCGTTAACTAGCGAGGGAAATACACTTTTATCTTGTTTAAGCTATTAGGTATTTGATTTTTTTTCTTGAAGTCAAACTTAATCCTAATATACAGTGACATACTGGGATCACAAGTTCATGGCCCCAGCCTCACCTTGCCCCAGTAGGTCCATTATATTGGTTGTCCTGCAATCTGAGTAAGGTTGAGAATTAAATGAAGACTTGAAAAATGCCAAACTCAAAGTATCAGTACAACTGTGTTACTGTTAAGATTAAGTTTGCACCACTGGGCATAATGAGGGAATATGTCTAGTTGAAAATTTTTAATTTTTTTAAAATGTGGCATATCAGAGTATCTGACTAACTTTGTGATTCCTATTTGAAATAGGTAATTTTCAGTTTTAAGCCAAATTTAGTTTTTTAATATATATATTTTTTATTACTTTTTAAATTGGAGTAGAGCTGATTTATAATACCATGCTTGTTTCAGGTGCATAGCATAGTAATTCAGGTTTTTTTGTCAACTGTATTCCATTTTAGGTTATTATGTCCATCTCTTTTGCGACCCCATGGGCCATCCATGGGATTTTCCAGGCAAAAATATTGGAGTGGGTTGCCATTTCCCTCTCTAGAGGATCTTCCCAACCCAGGGATCGAACCCATGTCTTCTGCACCACAGTCAGTCTTTATTGTCTGAGCCACCAGGGATAGAATATAGTTCCTGTGTATACATTAAATCTTTGCTGCTGATCTATTTTTATGTATAGTAGTTTGTGTCCCATAATGTAATTTATCCCTACTTTATCCCTCTTCCTCACTCCTTTCCAGTGCAGTAACCATAAGTTTGTTTTCTATGCCTGGGAGTCTGTTTCTGTCTTGTACATAGATTCATTTGTGTCTTTTAGTAAGTGACATCACACAGTATTTATCTTTCTCTGACATTTCACTAAGCATAATATTCTCTATATCCATCCACATTTCTGCAAATGGTCGTATTTCATTCTTTTTTATGGCTGAGTAATATTCCTGTGTGTGTGTGTGTGACATCTTATTGAGCCAATCATCTCTTGGTAGGTAACTGGGTTGTTTCCATGTCTTGGCTATTGTAAACAGTGCTACTGTGAACATTAGGGTGCATGTACCTTTTCAAATTGAAGTTTTTGCTTTTTCCAGGTATATATGCCCAGGAGTGGAATTACTGGATCATATGGTAGTTCTATTTTTAGTTTTGTAAGGAATTTTCATACTGTTTTCCATAGTGTCTGAAGCAATTTACATTCCCACTAACAATGTATGAAGGTTCCCTTTTCTCCACACCCTCTCCAGTATTTATTATTTGCAGTTTTTGATGACAGCCATTCTGACAGGTGACAATACCACATTGTGATTTTGATTTGCATTTCTCTAATAATTAGTGATGTTGAGCATCTTTTCATGTGCCTGTTGGCCATCTGATATCTTCTTTGGAAAAACATCTTTCCATGTCTTCTGCCCATTTTTTACTAGGTTGATTTTTTTGATATTGAGTTATATAAGCTGTTTGATATGTATGGTTTTAAATTAGATTATAAACATAAGATTTATAAGTTGAATTTAAAGGCTATGAAAAGCCTTGTTTAAAATTATTAACTACAGTATATTGAACAGTAATTTGAAACTTTCATCATCTGTACACAAAGTGCTGTTCTCAGACATCAAAAGGCTCCTTTTAACAATGGGCTCTCCAGTGTATAAAGTCAGTCGCTCACTTTCAAAATGCTCACTGGAAGGAATTCAAGATGGAAGGAAGGAAAGAGGGAGAAAGAGAAAAAAGAATTCCCTTCACTCCAAGTCCACCACAAGCCACCCACAGCTCCCAGCTGGCCAACAAAGCTAGCGATCATTCATTTCTGATTCCCCAGCTGAGTTCTAGAACCTTCCATGTGCCACCACAGTCCTCACTGTCATCGTTGTTGTACTTGTCAGGATCCGCAGGGAACTCTTCCACATTCCTGACACCTGTACAGAGGAGACACTTTGCTCTGAGACCCTATATCTAAGGTCAGGAGAAGGCTGCCATCTTGCTGTGTATGGTCAGAGGCTGGTATGTCAGGCCACACACGAGTGGCCTCTAACAGTCCCGGAGAGCCAGGACAGGCGAGGTTTCTGAGCTTGAGGCAAACGTCCTTCTCTGACCTCTATGCTGAAGAGCTCATACTTGAATGCACGTGGTTCCCATTATCTGAAATACCTCTTGAAAACATCAGGAACCTAAGAGGGCAGCAGCTAAGTGATATTTGGGGGCTCAGCTATTATCTCCTTCTAGTTTGCCCAGGACAAGTTGCACTCACAGATGACATAGGTAACCCATGACATCACTGCCGAGGAGCCAGATGAAGAGTCACAGGCAGAGTTCCTTCCCTCCCGACACAGCTGCCACCCCGGTAAGGTGGAGACAGTCACAGCCCTCTCAGCTCCAACGTTCATCTTCCTACTAGTTAGTGTCTTGGTTTCAGGACACAGCAGAGGGAAGGGCTTCCACATTAACTCAGTTATCCAATTCTTTATGTATTTTCCTTGTCTATCAGCAACCACAATTTCACCTTACTCGCAAAACCTGTTCAACATTAACTTCGGAATTCCTACGACACACTGATTTAATACAAGAAAAAGAGTGACTGTTTGATTTTCTTTAGAAACAACTCTAACAGGCTGTCACACTAACCTCCAGCTTAGCACGCACTAACCGTTACCCAAGTCAACCACAGGTCATACTAAATTATCCTCCTAACCCTCCCTCCGCCCCTATTCCAAAGACGACTTCTGTGGATGTGAACATTCCAGGAGGCAGAGAGCTGCTTGTCCCACCACATTCCCACTCGTCATGGGGTGTACTCTCAGAGTCCCTCGGCCACCTTCCACATAGCCTCAAAATTCTTAAAACATTTGTCCAAAGAAGAATGCAACAAGTCCCTAACCTTCCTCAAGTCAAAGATAAAAGCTTCAAAAGTTCAGTTTCAACCTGTTGCACATTTATACCTCAACATGCAATATGCACATTAACTAACTAATATAAATTAATTTATATTAATTTTGAATAATCGGGGGGGGAGCTTACTTTAAGATACAAATTAAAAGTTAACAGTATGCCCCAAAATAATAATAGCTACTAGAAATTTTAACTTTTAAGTGTTCACTTTTTATGTAAACCCAACCATGTACAAAGGCAAAGTCAGAAAACAGCCTCTTTTTTAAAGCACTTAAAATATTTTAAAGTACTTTGTGTATGTGTGTGCATGCGTGTACTCAAGTCATGTCCAACTCTTTGTGACCCCGGGGACTGTAGCCCTCCAGGCTCCTCTGTCCATGGGATTTCCCAGGCAAGAATACTGGAGTGGGTTGCCAATTCCTACTCCAGGGGATCTTCCCAACCCAGGGATCAAACCGGTGCTTCCTGACTCCTGCACTGGCAGGCAAATTCTTTACCACTAGAGCAACCTGGGAAACCCCTAAAGTACTTTAGCTACTAGGTATCTCGAAAGAAACAGTTGTTTCTGGAACACAGGAATCCTACTGAATTTACCACACGGTGGCGCTACTTCAATGCTAATTTCAGACAAAATCCAGAAGGGTGTTTCTTTACCAGCAAGAAAATAATGCTTGCACCCTTTAGGAGTTAGGAGCTTGAAGTCTGAAAAAAAGTTTTTAAGGTTTCAGGCAACATACATATAGTTAACAGTCTATATGGAGAAAATAAAACCACTCAGGCAGCAACTCTGCCCCTACTTTAGGCTGGACCTAACAGCATTCTGACACTTTCGCTTGGCAAAGACTGATCAGTCTAACAGCCAACCAGGCAACATGTGTGGCAGAAGGTCTGAGTGCCTGAGTTAGATGCCTCACAGCGCAACACTGAATGTCACCTACCCATGAATCTATACTGATATAAATAAGTAAGTGACGAAGAGGACAAGAGCCGCCCAGGCAGAAAAATTCCAAATAATTTACGTTAGTATTCTACTCACAAAGAGGGGAGCCTAACTCCCCACCTTTCATGGAAGGCTCACACAGCAACTTCCTTCCAGAGGGTAGCGGATGGAGAAGGACGTAAGAAAAGTAATTTGACTGCGGAGAAACCTGGCCACCACTGCCTTGGCCAGGTGACCAAAGTAAACGAAAACCCTGCTAAGTCATGTTGAAATGTCAACACAACATGATAAGAAGGGCACTTTACCTCTGTGGTCCTCCTCCCTTAAACCCCGTAACTTCAGTCTAATCATGAGAAGCATCAGACAAATCCCAAAAGAAGGGCATCCTACGAAATATAGGAACCGTAGGCTCAGAACTGCCATGGTCATCAAAACCAAGGAACGTCTGGGAAACTGTCAGAGCCAATGGAGCCTAAAAAGATATGATAAATATCATATGGTATCCTTGAACAAGATCCTGGATATTAGTTATAAACTAAGGAAATATGAAGTCGAGACTTTAGTTAATAATAATGTGTCAGGGACTTCTCTGGTGGTCCAGTGGTTAGGAATCCACCTGCCAAGCAGGGGACATGGGTTCAATCCTTGGTCTGGGAAGATCCCACGTGCTGCAGGGCAACTAAGCCCGCATGCCACAATACTGAGCCCACGTGCCACAGCTACTGAAGCCCAAGCGCCTAGAGCCCATATCCGCAACAAGAGAAGCCACAGCAATGAGAAGCCATCATCACAATCAGAGTAGCCCCCACTCCCGCAACTAGAGGAAGTCCAAGTGCAGCAAGGGAGACCAGCACAGCCCATAAAAAGCCTGTTAACAATGACATATAAGTATGAGAGGTGGATCAAATGGTAAAAAATCTGCCTGCAACACAGGAGGACCTGGGTTCGATCCCTGGGTCAGGAAGATCCCCTGCAGAAGGAAATGGCAACCCACACCAGTATTCTTGCCTGGAGAACTCCATGGACGGAGGAGCCTGGAGGGCTATAGTCCATGGGGTCGCAAAGAGTCAGACACGACTGAATGACACTTTCACGAGATCATTAGCTGTGACAATATATCATACTATTATAATATACTATGCTAATGATAAAAGAAAGTGGCCATGCAGTGGTATACAGGAACTCTGAATTAGCTTTACAACTTTTCTATAAATCAAAAACGATCCCAAATAAATTTTTTTAATAAACTTTTTTTTCCTAAGGCTCAAATGGTAACTAAAGGAAGCCTTCACACACAGGAGAATGCTTTCAGCTTCTGTATTTAGTAACTTAGGCTGTGTTCCCAACAATCCCTTGACATCCACCAAAGAGGAACAGAGTAGTTACAGCCTGAAGGGTGTTCCCCCAAATTTCATATGGTGAATCCCAATGTACTCCAGCATGTGACTGTACTTGGAGAGCGAACCTTGAGAGAGCCAATTAAGGTAAAATGAGGCCACTGAGGTAGACCCTAATTCAACCTGAGTGCTGTCCTTACAAGAGAAAATGTGGACAAAGAGACACCAGTGCTGCACACACGAGAAAGACCATGCGAGGACACAGGGAGAAGCTGGCCATCTGGGAGCCAAGGACAGAAGCTGCAGGAGAAACCAACCCTGCCAGCACTTTGATCTCAGACTTCCAGCCTCCAGACCTACGAGAAAATTAATTTCTGTTGTTTAAGCGACCCACTCTGGAGTACTTTTCATGGCAGCCCTAGCCCCCTAATACAAAGGTGAAGCAGAAAAGCACCTTCCCCGAAGGTCAAGTGAAGGACATAAGTGAGCATACAGAGCTTAGTGGCTTCTGTGCCAAGGGTACTTTTTGAGAGGCATCTAACATAGGTTGCTGGTTCTGGGCAGCAACTAAGTGAAGTGGAGATGACCTGGGTTTTGGACTCAGGTTGACTGAAGTGCAAGCTCCAGCTAGTCATTAAGGAGCTATGCAACCTTCTGGCTAGTTATCTAACCCCTTGGGTCTTTCTATCACCTGTGAGATCGGTGCCTACACTTCAGGGTTAAAAATGTTTACCAAGGGTCGAGTACGTGGTGAGTGCTGAATAAATACTAAGTTTCCATTCTGCCCTTCCTTTCCTCTAAGGCAAAAGTCCGGTTGACAAACTATGGTCTGGGACTAAATCTGACCCATTGCATGCTTTTATAAATAAAATGTTGTTGGAACATGGCCATAACTATTCATGAAGGGACTGTCTATGGCTGAGCTGTGCTATAGCAAGAGGTGAGTGGTTACAATACAGACCATATGGCCCTCAAAGCCTAAAATACTTGCTATCTGGCCTTTAACAGAGCTTGTCGATTCCGCTCTGTTGTCAATTACCCTATTTCCAAAAGCTGACAGACACTTGTCATTCCTTATCATACCTGAACTTCCCAGCATCTGCCACAGATGCCCTGTCTTGAGATCCTTCCTCCTCCCTGGAGGCCAGCAGTCTGAGCTCAGGCTCTGCACTTCCAACTCCCTGGTGCTCCTCACAAGCAAGACTCTTCCTGAAACACACAAGCTTTGAGATATTCCAAGTCACACCCCACTGGCCAGCCTGCTTATGCATTCCACACTGCAGTTAATTACACCAGCACCTATGCCTGTGGCTGCAACAGAAATAGCATGACTAGGAATCTCAGGACTGGGGTTGAAATTCCACCTGTCAGAGCCTTACCTAAAATATGAGAGTAATGACTTCCTTGGAGACCCCATAACAATTAAATATGGAGAAATGTAAATAAAGCCACAAGTGCAACAAGAATTTTTTGACTCTAGATCTATCTTAGCAACTCAAGCAAGCTTCCCAATTGTGGTGAAAAGAATTCGTTACAGGATGTGCTGAAACATGGATCCCCTGGCTCTCTGACTACAGGGCACTTTGGGACAGTACTCCAAGGGACAGTCCATTTACCTCATGGCTGGACAAATATATCCTGTATGTGCCATGATATGAAAAGGGCTCGCAAGTGCTGCCCCTGGACCATTTTGTACTTTTCTTCTCTATAGACTCCTTTTCCTAAAATTTTCTCAAATGGACCTCCACCTCCCTATATCCTCCTCCTCTGTCACTGCCAAGGTTTCAGCCACTACACATCCTTTGAGCCATTAGTCTCCCAACCAGTCTCCTCTACACCAAGATGGCCTGAACAAAATAATTACTCACTATCCCAACCAAAATCTATTATTTAATCCCTCTACTTCATATTTATTTATTGGGTGCACTGGGTCTTCATTGCAGTGTGTGGGCTCTTAGCTGTGGTGTATGGGCTTTCTCTAGCTGCAGCATGAGGGTTTAGTTGCCCCACAGCATGTGGGATCTTAGTTTCCCAACTAAGGATCAAACCAGCATCCCCTGCACTGGAAGGCAGATTCTTAACCACTGGACCACCTGGGAAGTCCCGATCCTTTTACTTTAAAAATGGTCAAATAGTGCATATTAATGCATGCGTATGGAATCTAGAAAGATGATACTGATGAACCTATTTGCAGGGCAGCAATGGAGACGCAGACACAGAGAGCAGACTTGTGGACACTGGGCGGGGGAAAGGAGAGAGAGATGAGCTGAGAGAGTAGCATGGAAACCTATACGTTACTATATGTAAAACAGATAGCCAGTGGGAATTTGCTGTGTGACACAGGGAGCTCAACCCAGAGATCTGTGACAACAGAGAGGGGGTGGGATGGGAAGGGAAATGGAAGGGAGGTTCAGGAGGGAGGGTACATATATATACCTATAGCTGATTCATGCTGATATATGGCAGAAACCAACACAATATTGTAAATTAACCTCCAATTAAAAAAAAGTGAAAAGAATAAGACACCACTGCCAGAAGAATCAAATCCTCCCTGCACCCCTGCCCCACATATCTCCATCCTTGTCTAGAGTGCAACCTGCCCCTCTAAGGCCATGTGAGACCAGCTACTGAGTGTCAGTCCAGATGTCATGCAAGGCTCTTCTTTCCCTAGGGGACAGCCTTCCCACAAACCCAACCCCTGTCTGCCACATAACCCCTAACTCATGTTTGAAGAGCACCCTACAATGTCATCCGTACTTGGAACCTTGCCAGCTCCTCCAAAGAGATTCTTAGTCTCCTCCGTGTGGCCACAGCACTTTGTAAACACCACAGTATGTTAAGGTCATCGTCCCTCTCACTCAACTGGAAGGCCCCCAAAACTTATGGCCCCAAAGCTTACTTACATTTCTATCTACCTCATCTCTAGCACAGAGCCCAACACGTAGCTCACTCAGTAAATCCGTACAAAACCGATGTTCATGGAACCTCATGAAATCACTGAGTAAAGGAAAGATGGAAGTAACTCAGGGTGCCTCTGAGGCCATTTGGAAAAATTAAGCTTAACACCAAAAAAAGTGCCATCCACATCACAGAGTCTTCTTTAGAAGGAAGCCTGGAAAAATCTCTCGCCAACTTGGCTGCGAGCAAGTCCAGGAGACCTGGGGAGAGGGAGCTCAGAAGAGCTCCAATATGTAAAAGAGGGCTGTTTTTAAAGGCTAAAGGGCAAAAAGGCTAAGATTTTTCAGTGTGAAAAGAAGAAACGAGGAATGGTAACCACAAAAAAAATTATGAAAAGGTGCAAATTATGCAAATTAAAACATGATTATTTTAAACAGTCTGCTAGGATGTTCCTTTCTTATTTTAGGGAAAACACATGGGACTCACCCCATCTTTCTTTGTTCCTTTCTGGGTATCATGGAGAAATCTACAAGCAATAGTATGACTCAGTCACAGTGACTGGCAGGTATCAAGCTATGGTTGAATTATTCCTGCCTTAAAAGGACTTGTTATTCCTCAACTGCTTATTTAAACACCACAAACTTAAGAAAAATATGCAGTAAAACCTACTGCTGAGTAAAAATCAAGTTCTCAGAGACTGTTTAACGTGTGCTGCCTTGGCCTGGCCTAAGACATCATTTCTTCCTGACCAGGAGTCTTGTAGAACTCAAGTGGCCATTCTGAAGCATCTTGTTCAGAAGGAAACCGTACCTCAAGACAATATACGGATGCTGGGTGGTGTCCATACTCTCACCCTCAACATCTTTAGCAATGGTTTCTTCCACACTCCTCCAAAACAGAGTCACTTGCATTCTTACAGGTTGATCTTTATCACTTATAAGAGCTACAACAGGACCAGAATAAACAAACAAGGCCCTTGGTCAGGAGGCAACACAGATGCCAGGAGATGAAGACCAGTGAAAGATCTGAGGAGACCCTTCCAGGGAGGCCATGGGTGTGTCCACCTCCTCCAGAAAGCCATACCCAGAGCCGAAGTTCTGAAGTTCAGTCGCTCAGTCGTGTCCGATTCTTTGCGACCCCATGAACCGCAGCACGCCAGGCCTCCTTGTCCATCACCAACTCCCGGAGTTTACCCAAACCCATGTCCATTGAGTCGGTGATGCCATCCAACCATCTCATCCTCTGTCGTCCCCTTCTCCTCCTGCCCCCAATCCTTCCCAGCATTAGGGTCTTTTCCAATGAGTCAACTCTTCACATGAGGTGGCCAAAGTACTGGAGTTTCAGCTTCAACATCAATCCTTCCAATGAACACTCAGGACTGATCTCCTTCAGGATGGATTGATTGGATCTCCTTGCAGTCCAAGGGACTCTTCAAGAGTCTTCTCCAACACCACAGTTCAAAAGCATCAATTCTTCAGCGCTCAGCTTTCTTCACCATCCAACACTCTCATCCATACATGACCACTGGAAAAACCATAGCCTTGACTAGACGGACCTTTGTTGGCAAAGTAATGTCTCTGCTTCTTAATAAGCTATCTAGGTTGGTCATAACTTTCCTTCCAAGGAGTAAGTGTCTTTTAATTTCATTGCTGCAATCACCATCAGCAGTGATTTTGGAGCCCCCCAAAATAAAGTCTGACACTGTTTCCACTGTTTCCCCATCTATTTCCCACGAAGTGATGGGACCAGACGCCATGATCTTAGTTTTCAGAATGTTGAGCTTTAAGCCAACTTTTTCACTCTGCTCTTTCACTTTCATCAGGAGGCTTTTTAGTTCCTCTTCACCTTCTGCCATAAGGGTGGTGTCATCTGCATATCTGAGGCTATTGATATTTCTCCCAGCAATCTTGATTCCAGCTTGTGTTTCTTCCAGCCCAGCGTTTCTCATGATGTACTCTGCATACAAGTTAAATAAACACAGTGACAATATACAGCCTTGATGTACTCCTTTTCCTATTTGGAACCAGTCTGTTGTTCCATGTCCGGTTCTAACTGTTGCTTCCTGACCTGCATACAAGTTTCTCAAGAGGCAGTTCAGGTGGTCTGGTATTTCCATCTCTTTCAGAATTTTCCACAGTTTATTATGATCCACAAAGTCAAAGGCTTTGGCATAGTCAATGAAGCAGAAATAGATGTTTTTCTGGAACTCTCTTGCTTTTTCAGTGATCCAGCAGATGTTGGCAATTTGATCTCCAGTTCCTCTGTCTTTTCTAAAACCAGCTTGAACATCTGGAAGTTCACGTATTGCTGAAGCCTGGCTTGGAGAATTTTGAGCATTACTTTACTAGCGTGTGAGATGAGTACAATTGTGCGGTAGTTTGAACATTCTTTGGCATTGCCTTTCTTTGGGATTGGAATGAAAACTGACCTTTTCCAGTCCTGTGGCCACTGCTGAGTTTTCCATATTTGCTGACATATTGAGGGCAGCACTTTCACAGCATCATCTTTCAGGATTTGAAATAGCTCAACTGGAATTCCATCACCTCCACTAGCTTTGTTCATAGTGATGCTTCCTAAGGCCCACTTGACTTCACATTCCAGGATGTCTGGCTCTAGGTGAGTGATCACACCATCGTGATTATCTGGGTCGTGAAGATCTTTTTTGTACAGTTCTTCTGTGTATTCTTGCCATCACTCCTTAATATCTTCTGCTTCTGTTAGGTCCATACCATTTCTGTCCTTTATCGAGCCCATCTTTGCATGAAATGTTCCCTTGGTATCTCTCATTTTCTTGAAGAGATCTCTAGTCTTTCCCATTCTGTTGTTTTCCTCTATTTCTTTGCATTGACTGCTGAGGAAGGCTTTCTTACCTCTCCTTGCTATTCTTTGGAACTCTGCTTTCAAATGGGAATATCTTTCCTTTTCTCCTTTGCTTTTCACTTCTCTTCTTTTCCCAGCTATTTGTAAGGCCTCCTCAGACAGCTATTTTGCTTTTTTGCATTTCTTTTCCATGGGGATGGTCTTGATCCCTGTCTCCTGTACAATGTCACAAACCTCTGTCCATAGTTCATCAGGCACTCTGTCTATCAGATCTAGTCCCTTAAATCTACTTCTCACTTCCACTGTACAATCATAATGGATTTGATTTAGGTCATACCTGATTGGTCTAGTGGTTTTCTCCACTTTCTTCAATTTAAGTCTGAATTTGGCAATAAGGAGTTCATGGTCTAAGCCACAGTCAGCTCCCAGTCTTGTTTCTGCTGACTGTATAGAGCTTCTCCATCTTCGGCTGCAAAGAATATAATCAATCTGATTTCGGTGCTGACCATCTGGTGATATCCATGTGTAGAGTCTTCTCTTGTGTTGTTGGAAGAGGGTGTTTGCTATGACCAGTGCATTCCCTTGGCAGAACTCTATTAGCCTTTGCCCTGGTTCATTCTGTACTCCAAGGCCAAATTTTCCTGTTACGCCAAGTGTTTCTTGATTTCCTACTTTTGCATTCCAGTTCCCTGCAATGAAAAAGACATCTTTTTTGGGTGTTAGTTCTAGAAGGTCTTGTAGGTCTTCATAGAACCATTCAACCTCACCTTCTTCAGCGTTACTGGTCGGGGCATAGACTTGGATTATCGTGATATTGAATGGTTTGCCTTGGAAACGAACAGAGATCATTCTGTCATTTTTGAGATTGCATCCAAGTACTGCATTTTGGACTCTTTCGTTGATCATGATGGCTACTTCATTTCTTCTAAGGGATTCCTGCCCACAGTAGTAGATATAATGGTCATCTGAGTTAAATTCACCCATTCCAGCCCATCTTAGTTCACTGATCCCTAGAATGTTGGTGTTCACTCTTGTCATCTCCTGTTTGACAACTTCCAATTTGCCTTGATTCATGGACCTAACATTCCAGGTTCCTATGCAATATTGCTCTTTACAGCATCGAACCTGGAGGAGCTACCCCACGTTCAAGGATAGGGGCGGCAGACGAGAGGAGCTACCCCAAGTCCGAGGTCAGGGGCGGCGGCTGGGAGGAGCTACCCCACATCCAAGTTAAGGAGCAGCGGCTGCACTTTGCTGGAGCAGCTGTGAAGAGATACCCCACATCCAAGGTAAGAGAAAACCAAGTAAGATGGCAGGCACTGAGAGAGGGCATCGGAGGGCAGACAGACTGAAACCACAATCACAGACAACTAGCCAATCTGATTACATGGACCACAGCCTTGTCTAACTCAGTGAAACTAAGCCATGCCGTGTGGGGCCACCCACGATGGACGGGTCGTGGTGGAGAGGTCTGACTGAATGTGGTCCACTGGAGAAGGGAATGGCAAACCACTTCAGTATTCTTGCCTTGAGAACCCCATGAACAGTATGAAAAGGCAAAAAGATAAGACATTGAATGATGAACTCCCCAGGTCAGCAGGTGCCCAATATGCTACTGGAGATCAATGGAGAAATAACTACCCAGAGCTAGTGAACACAAATCTGAATACCATCAACCAGACCTCAGAGGTCCCTATGCAAAAGCAGCAGACCCTTCTCTGGTGGGTGGTCCATGCCAGAGAACCAGACTAAAGTCACCAAAGAAGAAGTGGGAGAGGGGGGGCAGATCACCTGCTCTTGGAAGTCAGGAGCAGCAGCAGCATTTCTTGTGGGGATTTCAAGAGCCAGGTACCTGCCAAAGATTCCCTCTATCCTCCCAAAGATCAATACATTAGATAATTTATTCTCATTCCCAGATGAGAGAAGTTGTGAAGTAATTTCCAAGGACACAGAGCTACTGAGAACAGGGACTCAGGACTTGAACCCAGGTCTGTCTGTCTTAGGGCCAGAAATTTCCCACAATACTGCATAGCCTGGGTAGAATTCCTCCATCTAGAAGGCAGTAAGGGAAAATGGGGTGTGTACAAAAGCTTAAACATATCTAATGCAGACAAGACCTGCTTATACCACACAACTTCTAAAACAAGCAAAAAAACCAAACAAACAAATCATGGACTCTGCAAATCTTTCACATGCATACACTCATATTTTAATGTGTGTATATATATGTGTATATGTATAAATACACACACATTCATTCAAATCTTAGGAGCACACACATCTGGCTCTAATAGGAACTTACAGAAATGGGGGGGTAGTAAATTACTTTAGAAAAATAAACTATCTTTAATATAGGAAATCTCTATTGAGTTTTTACTAAAGAGCTCAAAGTTGACAATCATTGTTTGGCTGACACAGCAGGAGATTCATAGCCTGTATGCCTCACCTTAAGACCTCTAATTTCCATAAAATATTAACGCTAGACTCTAGGATGTGTACAACAGGCTTGTATTTTCTTTTGATTACTGAAGACTGCCAACATCCAGAGACCTTGTAAAACATCAAAATACACAAGACAGAAGTGTCCATACACTTCCTTCATTCTCAGATGCCACTCTCCTCCGAGTTAAAGCAGAGTCGTGACCTGGGTACAGTCACCTCACTTGCATTCAACTACATGTGCTCTGCAAGATGAGGGATGGTTCTGGAGGAAAAGAGACATATCTGCTGCTCCCTCAGCCCATATGGGCTTCTCACATAGTGGGATTCTGATGTATAATTCTGGTATATTATACAGAATGTATACCCCCTCTCTGCTCCCTCTCTCCCACTTCCGGATTCTAGGTATTTCTGGTACAATGCAGTCCCAAGTACAAACTTTCTACTTCACCTGGTGCTTATCCCCCAAAAACCCTGTAACAGTCTGCCAATGACAGGAGAAAAATGGTGGTACCATTCAAACATGTTGTGTCTGCATGTGCAATTTATGAGCAATTTAAGGGATGCTTAAGGGCAACCTGATGCAAAGGTTTCTGCCTCACATTATGACTTTTTCATTTACCTGTGTAAGGAGCAACTTTGTAACTCGGTTTTCACACTCAGCTTCAGACAATAACTCATTGTGTGCTCAACTTTCATTGGAGTTTTGTCCTCACTGTCTGGTGAACACACTGAACCATCTGGAGCACTTACTCTCTATCAGCTTCACAAATCACTACTTCTCACTTCCACGAAGAGCTCATAGGAACTTCACAGATTACTGAGGCAGGGCACCACCAGGAATCTGACCTTTTATCTTTATCTATCTTTTCTGTTAAGAACTAATGCTTTCTTAAACCTCTGCACTTTTATCACTAGTTCTAAGAGCCTGCTTCCTTTATAGTGTACTTTTACAGACATAATTTTAATTACTTCACATGAATCATGTGCAAACCAAAAGATGATGAATAACACAAGGAGTTGATGGCAGAGCTGGAACTGGAATCCAGACAGTCAGTCAGTCACTGTGTTATGCTGTTTTCATGTCCTATTCACAGGGAACAAAGCCTGCTGCACATCAAGAAGACATATGCTTGCCAGAAAGCATAGAGACCTGAGGGTGAAATTCCAGTGGAAAGCATATGGCTGAAGATAAGGAATCAAGAGGACCGATACTGTGAGAATCGGCCACTGAGTTAAATGAAGGAAGCTGAAGACGGGCTCTAAGGCAGACAGTCACAGTGAAATAGCAAGCACCGAAGGAGAGCTTGTGTATCAGGCCCTACACTTTACAGCCTACATCGCAATTTCACTAACCCTGTAAGAGAAACACCGTTATTACACCCATTGCCTATGAAGAAACACCTATAATTTAACCAAACACACCAAGTAGGAGATGAACACCGTCTCAACCTGCCCAAGACTGCAGTGGATGGAGACCTGCACCTATCAGGATCATTGACAACTCAGTTAGCTAAAACCAGAGACTCCCAAGTCCCTAACCTGTGGTGGATAACTTATTCTCCCAGGCTCTTCTGAAAGTGAACTCAATCTGAGTAGGCCTGTATCTAGTAAAGAAACTGAATAAACAATTAACATCAAGAACCTTCCAAACTGAAAGCACCAAGACCAGGTAGATTCACTGGTAGATTCTACTACACATGTAAGGAAGAAATTAGACTAATTCTCTTTCAGAAGTCAGAAGCAGAGGGAATACTTCCTAACATATTCTGTGAAGCCAACATGACTCTAATACCAAAATCAAACAAAAACATTACAAGAAGTCTACAGAACAGTATCTCTCATGAGCATAGATGGAAAAATCCTTGACAAAATACTAGCAAACTGAATCTAAGAACGTATAAAAAAAATTATACATCATGAGCGAGTGGGACTTACCCCAGGTCTGCAAGGCTGGTTCAATATTAGGAAATCAATTAATGCAGTCTATCACATTAACTGGCTAAAAAGCAAAATCACATGGTCATATCAATAGATACAGAATACATATATGACAAAGTCTAACACCTATTCTTGATAAAAACTCTCAGAAAACTAGGAATAGTGGGGAACTTTCTCAACTTGTCAAAGAATGTCTGTAGAAACTTTAAAGCTAATGTCACACTTAATGGTGGAAACAAAAAACTTCCCCATCAAGATCAGGAACAAGATAAGAATATCTCTACTCCTTTTCAACACTGTACTAGAAGTCCAAGCAAATGCAATCAGGCAGAAAAAGAAAACAGGTCTACAGATTGGGAAGGAAGAAATAAAACTGTCTTTTTTTGCAAATGACATGACTATCTATGTAGGAAATCGGAAAGAACTGATCAAAACCTCATGGACACAAGGGATTATAGCAAAGTTCTAAGATATAAGATTAACATACATAAGTCAATCAATCTTCTATATATCAGCAATAAACAAGTGGAATTTGAAATTTAAAATAGGATACCATTTGCATTAGCATTCCTTTCAAAATGAAATATTTAGGCATAAATAACAAAATACATACAGGATCTATGTGAAGAAAGCTACAAAAGGCAGAAGAAAGAAATCAAAGAACTAACAAAATGTAGAGATGTTCCATGTTCATGGATGGGAAGACTGAATATTGTCAAGATGTCAGCTCTTCCCAACTTGATCAATAGATTTAATATAATCTCAATCAATGTCCTAGCAAGCTATTCTGTGAATACTGACAAACTGATTCTAAAGTCTATATGGAAAGGCAAAAAATACCCAGACTACTCAATATAACATTGAAAGAGTAGAACAAAGTTATTCTACTGGACTTCAACACTTATTATAAAGCTAAAGTAATCAAGACAGTGTGATATTGGCAAAGAATAGACAAACAGATCAATGGAACATAACAGACAGCCCAGAAATAGATCCATATAAATACAATCAACTGATCTTTAACAAAGGAACAAAGGCAATACAATGGAGCAAAGTCTCTTTTCAACAAATGGTATTGAAATAACTGGACATCCACATGCAAAAAAATGAGTCTAGACACAAACCTTATGCTTTTCACCAAATTTAACTAAAAATGGATCACAGACCTAAAAAAAAACTATAAAACTTCCAGAAGATAAAATAAAAGAAAACTTATATGATCTTGAGTATAGCAAGGACCAGAGAAGGCAGTGGCACTCCACTCCAGTACTCTTGCCTGGGAAACCCCATGGACGGAGGAGCCTGGTAGGCTGCAGTCCATGGGGTCGCGAAGAGTCAGACGCAACTGAGCTACTTCACTTTCACTTTTCATTTTCATTCACTGGAGGAGGAAATGGCAACCCACTCCAGTATTCTTGCCTGGAGAATCCCAGGGACGGAGGAGCCTGGTGGGCTGCAGCCCACGGGGTCGCGAAGAGTCAGACGCGACTGAGCTACTTCACTTTCACTCACTGGAGGAGGAAATGGCAACCCACTCCAGTATTCTTGCCTGGAGAATCCCAGGGACGGAGGAGCCTGGTGGGCTGCCGTCTATGGGGTCGCACAGAGTCGGACACAACTGACGCGACTTAGCAGCAGCATAGCAAGGACATTTCAGATATAATACCAAAGGCACAATTCATGGGAGAAATTACTGACAGGCTAGACTTCATTAAAACTAAAAGCTTCTGCTCTGAGAAAGATAACGTCAAGAGAATGAGAGAATTAGCCACAGACAGTGAGAAAATATTTGCAAAAGATATATCTGATAAAGGGCTATTACCCAGAAGAACTCTCAAGACTCAAAGAACTCTTAAAACTCAGCAATAAGAAAACTCGAGTTTTAAAATGGACCAAATCTTAACAGATAACTCACCAGAAAAGACATACGGATGGCAAATAAACATACAAAAAGATGCTCCACAACGTATGTCATCAAGGAAACGCCAATCAAAACAATAAGACACCACCCAACAACTATTAGAAAGGTCAAAATCCAAAACACTAACACCACCAAATGCTAGCAAGTTGTGGAGCCACAAGAACTCTCATCCATTGCTTGTGGGAATACACAATGAGTACAGCAACTTCAGAAGATAGTTAGTGGGTTTCTTATGAAACAAACATTCTTACCATACAATTCAGCAAGCATGCTCCTTGGTATTACCTCAAGGACTTGAAAACTTATGTCCACACAAAACCCTGCACACAGATGTTTACAGCAGCTTTATTCGTAACAGCCAAAACCTCAAAGCAACTAAGATGTAGATGAATGAATAAATAACCATGGTACAGTACAGACAATGGAGAATTATTCAGCATTAAAAAGCTATCAAAACATGAAAAGACATGAAGGAAACTAAAATGCCAATTTTACTAAATCGCAAAATTACTAAATGAAAAAGTCAATCTGAAAAATCTGGAAAAAAAAAGCTATGACCAACCTACATAGCATATTAAAAAGCAGAAGTAGCTTCCCTCGTGGCTGAGATGGTAAAAGCATCTGCTTGCAATGTGGGAGACCTGGGTTCGATCCCTGGGTGGGGAAGATCCTCTGGAGAAGGAAATGGCAACCCACTCCAGTACTCTTGCCTGGAAAATTCCATGGATGGAGAAGCCTGGTGGGCTACAGTCCATGGGGTCACAAAGAGTTGGATACGATTGAGCAAATTCACTTTCAAACCGTTCCTTAAAAAGCAGAGGTATTACTTTGCCAACAAAGGTCCATCTAGTCAAAGCTATGGTTTTTCCAGGAGTCATGTATGGATGTGAGAGTTGGACTATAAAGAAAGCTGAGTGCCGAAGAATTGATGCTTTTGAACTGTGGTGTTGGAGAAGACTCTTGAGAGTCGCTTGGACAGCAAGGAGATCCAGCCAGTCCATCCTAAAGGAGATCAGTCCTGGGTGTTCATTGGAAGGACTGATGCTGAAGCTGAATCTCCAATACTTTGGCCACCTGATGCGACGAACTGACTCATTGGAAAAGAACCTGCTGCTGGGAAAGACTGAAAGCAGGAGGAAAAGGGGACAACAGAGGATGAGATGGTTGGATGGCATCACCAACTCAATGGACATGAGTTTAAGTAAGCTCCAGAAGTTGCTGATGGACAGGGAAGCCTGGCATGCTGCAGTCCATGGGGTCGCAAAGAGTCAGACACAACTGAGCGACTGAACTGAATCTGAAAAGGCTACACACCATAATTTCAACTATATGACATTCTGGGAAAGGCAAAACTATGGAAATAGTAAAAAGATAAGGGATTTGAGATGGGATGGGGGAGGGAGGGACAACTAGGTAAAAAGCACAGAGGATTCTTAGGGCAGTGAAAATACTCTGTATGATACACAATGATGGATACATGTCATTATACATTTGTCCAAACTAAGAGAATATCTAACACTGTAATGTAAATTTTGGACTTTGGGTGATAAAGATGAGTCAATGCAGAAGCATCAACCTTAACAAATGTACCCTCTAGTAGGTGATATTGACACCAGGGAGGCTATGAACATTTGGGAACAGGGGTAAACGGGAAATCTCTGTACCTTCCATTCAGTTTTGAAGTGAATCTAAAACTCCTCTTATTAAATTCATTTTTTAAAAAAAGGTGGGTTCCTTAACTGCTATTTAGGATCTCTGGCCAATAAAGGAGCCTTTGGTTGGTGACAGAAGTGACAAGAAAATCACATCCCCCTGGAAGAGTTTCCTAAATTTTATTTCTCAGACCCTGTGCTCAGAGAAGGGCTCCATTTGTAACTGTTAGCTAGTGACTCTAGATAACCCCCCAGAGACAAAACTTATTGGTTTCAACGCCCAAATAGTAAAATTTTTCCCAATGGTCCCGGTTTTCCTTTCGTAGGACACTCCAGCTCTTGCTGACTGCTTTTCTAGAGATCACCATCCTGCGTCCACTTTCTCTTCTGAACTCCAGGATTTGTGCACCTTTATGCCTCTGCTTGGAGCCCCACCAGCCACTCCTGCTGACCCCACCACAGGTTTGCTTCACTACAAGTCTGAGGACTCAGGCTGGACTGTCCGTGCTTCCTTCCTGTCAGTTTCAACCTCACAGTAACATTCATTGTTAGATATGGGTGCAAAAGCTTCTGTGATATCTGAGTTCTCTGTGAATCAAAAATGATCAAAAAGAAGCGATTCCCACCACCACTGCCCCTGACTCTATTTTCTTGAGGTAAAAACCCTCATTTCAGAGCATGGCACCGGGTTGGTTCTAGCCGCCGTCTGACACCACCCCAGGGAGCAGCTGACACGGCCATACAGTGTGACTGGATAAAACCCCCAGTCATCATTAACTGGAGGTGGTAGGAAACACACAGCAAAGGAAAAAAAACAAGAGAGTGACAGGAACACAGAAAAGGAGGGATGAGAAGGCTGCTGACAACCCAACTTAGAGCATGCTCCTGATAGCAAAATCCTGAGAGAGGTAGGACCTTAATTATTAGTTCTCTCAGATATGGGGAAAGGTATGTTCCCAGCTTTACAAATGTAAGGTACTATGACATTTAAATTGCTTATGTGTCCATTAGTATTTTCAATCAATCACATGAGCTTATGAAAGTAGACTACTTCAATTCAATTCATTTTAATAGGCACATACTAGCACCCATCACCGGGGTGACTGTTTGAAGGAAGTGATTAGATCCTGTCTCCAAGGCTTCCAAGGGGAAACAAAGACCAGGAGTTCCAAAAATGTCAGGGCGGAGAAATGCCATCAAAGGTGGTGCAGAGAAAGGAAGAAGCACATTGCTACCAGGTTTTTGGAAAGAAGTTTCTTCTTACATAGGGAAAAGGAGAGACAAAGGAAGACTGGATGAAGCAACAAATGTAAGCCACAGCTGGGGTCAACTTGAAAAGAGAAAGTTGTGACCTAGGACACAGGGAAAAGAACAAGCAAAGGGGAAGTGGAACAGAAGGGCTGGTTTGGGCACAACAGTGGCTTGGTCTCAAAATTCATTCAGTGGGAAAAGAATTCACTTGTCAATAAATGGTGCTGGGGCAACTGGATATCCTTCATCATGTGAAAAAATGAAGACAACCACTACCTCACACCATTCACAAAAATTGGACTCAAAAAGGAGCCTAGACCTAAATATAAGAGTTAAAACTATCAACCTCTTAGGAGGAAACATAGGCATGAATCTTTGTGACCTTTGAGTAGGCAATAGTTTCCTGGATACGACATCAAAAGAGTAGTGGCAAAATAATAATTTAACTGGTCTACATTAAAATCTGAAACTTCTGTGCTTAAAACAATAGTATCAAGAGCACAAAATGGAAGAAAATATTTGCATACTGCATAATTTGTATTTAGAACATACAAAGAATTCTTAAAACTTAATAAAACTACAATAAGATACTAATTCACATGTACTACAAAGTTATCTATCTTTTTGATTATAGTCAAGGTAATAGGTAACAGATAGATAATAACAAGAGTTACCAAGGATTTGGAGAAACTGGAAACCTTATACTCTGAAACTAGGAATCCAAAATGGTGCAGTCATGTTGGAAAACAATTTGGCAGTACTTCAAAAGGTTAAACAGAGCTATCATATAATTTCAGCAATTGCACTCCCTGGCAGGTACCCCTGAAAAAAGTGAAAAGACACATCTCCACAAAAAAAGGATACACATGTTCATAGCAACATTATCCATAATAGCCAAAAAGTGGAAATAACTCAAACGTCCATCAACTAAAAAATGGACTAAAACATGCAGCATATGCATGCATATAAAAAACCCAGTCACAAAAGACCATATATTGTATAATTCTATTTATACAAAATCCTTCAAACAGGTAAATCCATAGAGGAAAAAAACAAGAGTGGTGTTTGCTTAGTGCTGTAGGGTGTGGGGCTGGAGGGGACTTGGAGAGGGAGTGATGTGGAGTGATTGCTAACGCAAATGGATTTTTTTAGGGGAGATTAAAATGTTCTAAAATTAGATTGTGGCAATGGTGGCACAACCCTGTGAAAATGCTAAAAAACACTAACTATAAACTTTAGATGGATGAATTATACAATATGCAAAGCATACCAATAAAGTTGTTTTTTTAAAAAATACAATGGAGTAAATTATAATGGAAAAATATGTAAATTTGAATTGAGGAAACAAAAAATTTTGTGAATCATAAAACACCGTAAACCTAATGAAATGGAAAACCATGAAGTGGGAACATTTTTGAATTACATACATGACTGATGGCCTTAAAACAAACACCAAAAAGTTGTGATAACTCAGTAAGAACTGTATTGCCCTAGTAGAACAGAAGACAGATGCCACAAGAATTCTCAAAGATAAAAGCATAAATGACCAATAAGTATATAATAATCCATTCATAACATTAATAAAAAAATTTTCACCTAGTAGTCACACTTTTATAGTCTATCCAATGAAAATATCAGAGATGCCTTTAAACATTAATAAACAAGAATGTTCTTCCACTGTTCTTTATTAGGAAACTGGGACTGCCTTACACATACGAAGCTGGGGGAGTGGGCAAATACATCACTATCGCTTATTTACTACGGAAAACAAGGCAGGAAAGACATTTGACCAATTTTCAGAAGTGGCTGTCTTTCTAGGGGTGGGATGGGAGTACCAAAATTTATTGTATCTTTATATTGTATATTTTTGTAATGAATTTCCCTCCACAACTATTCTTTCCAAAATTCAGAAAATAAACAAGTTACTTCTGTATTTACCTTCTTTGAAAAGGAATTTTATAAGATGATCACGTATTCTTTACCAGTGGTTCTCAAACTTTGCTACATATTAGAACCATCGGGAGAGTGGCACCCCACTCCACTACTCTTGCCTGGAAAATCCCATGGACAGTGGAGCCTGGTAGGCTACAGTCCATGGGGCTGCTAAGAGTCGGACATGACTGAGCGACTTCACTTTCACTTTTCCTTTCATGCACTGGAGAAGGAAATGGCAACCCACTCCAGTGTTCTTGCTTGGAGAATCCCAGGGACGGAGGAGCCTGGTGGGCTGCCGTCTATGGGGTCACACAGAGTCGGACAGGACTGAAGCGACTTAGCAGCAGCAGCAGAACCATCTGGGAAGATATTTTAAAATCCCAATACCTCATAGGCATTAAATCAGCATTTCTGAAAGTAGGACTCAGTCAGCGGTCTTCTTTAAAATCCCTGAGTATGATCGAGTGTTACAGCCAGACTGTGTATGGGTGGACCAGGACTCACGGGCGGGAGAATAAACAACACTCAAAGGTCCTTAAGTTCACAGTGGAACAAACCAAACACACACAGGTCTGTGTGTGAGCACAGAACAAAGTTTGTGTGTGTCCTAGTCATGGTTACGTGCAGCAGTAAGACACAGGCAGCCGCCTGCTCCTTGGAGGAGGTGATCATAGAACGAGCCTGCAGGAGGAAACAGAGAGTGCCATCCAGTTCACTGCAGCAGGAGGAAACATCGTGCTGAAGGTCAGAGCCCTGACTGTGACCTGACCACTCAGAGGTGATGGCAGGGCTTAGACTAGCTAGCTGGTTCTGTCAGCAGACCTGTGCACAGACTGTGTTATTCCCTGTGCCGTCCTCCACCTCCCTGGGAAGGGGCCTCACAGATGCACATGTGCACAACCTCCAGCCTGCCGCCTCCCCCATGCATGCCACCAGAGCACAGAGCCACGTCATCTGCAGCTCATGGGTCAACAAGGCGCAGACAGAACAATGCAGACTGGCACCAGCATGGGAGAATATGCTGGTGTGGGAGCTGGACTGAGGCCAACCTCTACCAACAACTCGCACACTGGGGTAAGTTCTCTACAGAAGAGCCTCTGCATCTGTATCTGCAAAGAGGCCTGACTGGTTGTGCCTTGCCCACCCTCACCTGCCTACCATCCCCCATGATCCACGCACACAACAGAGACCTCGGCCGTCGATAAACCTGGAAGCCAGAAGAGTGTTAGCTCTGACTATGACCTTGATCTGACTCAGCTGTGATAATTCCTCTGTCACAGTTCCACAGAAAGAAAAGAAAATGGAAATTGAGAAGTGCAGACACAAGGGAAGTTCAAAAGAAGAGGGTTATAGAATGACTTCTCTCAGCCTCCTCTTGCTAATTAGTGGTCCACAGCGGGGCCTGACAAAGCAATGACTAGCGCCATCCACTCAAGACTGTTTTCAGAAGATGCTGACTTCAGAAGGAAGCCTCTCAAAGAATGCTAGAGGCAATGTGAAGTCAATGCAGTGTTCTGTAAAGTGACTGGGCAGTATGGACCAAGAATTTTTTAGAATGCAGTCCATTTAGTTCAATACTTTCACTTCTGGGAACCTGTCGCTCTTGAGAAATCAGATGTATATAAAAATTACTTAACAAAAATATTCACATTGGAAATTCTGGAGACTGGATGCACAACACTTGTCAGTGTATGACCAAATTGTACACTTAAAAACGGTTAAGATGGGAACTTGTAATGTGTATTTTATCTCAATTAAAGATCTACAGGCATTTAATAGCAAAAACAAAATAAAACATCTTGACTCAATTTAAAAAAAAAAACTGAAAAATAATATAAATATCTAACAGTAAGAAATGAGTTAAAAATCAATTATAGAATATTGAAACAATGAACATCAAATATCAAGTTCTTCAGGCACACTGGAACGTGCTCATGATATAATAATATTCAGGAAAATGACAGAGCGCATGTGGTACTGGGTTTAGGAAGAATTAATTTAAAAAAAAAACCTGGAAAATCAAAACCCTAAGAATGATCCCGTCTCTCCACTGGGATTTCCAAATTTTCTACAATAAACACTCCAGCGGGGTGAGAGAAGGAGGGCCTTGGTAGACATTAACTCATGGTCCAAGAATCAAAGGGCAGAATGACTTCCACTTTACAGCCCGTCGGCTTTGAGGTTTTTCCTTAAAGAAACAGACAGCCTGAGGGGTTTTCAGAACTGCTACATCAGCTCTGTCAGCTGAGACAGAGTTGGGACTGGAGACAGCAGAGGCGCAAATGCAGCAGAACCCCCATATGCTCCAGGACCCCCAGTGGATGCCTGAAATCACAGAGAGTACTGAACCCTATATATACTGTGTTTTTTCCTATGCACACATATCTATGATAAAGTTTAATTTATAAATGAGGCAAAACACAAGATTAATGACAATAACAAATAGAATGGGGTCTCTCTCAAAGTATTTTATTGTAAAAATTTAATGTATTTCCCCTCTTACCTAAAACACTCATCACATGCTGTGGTTGTAACTTGTGCAGTTTGATGTGTGAGAACAAAACTAGCACAAGTGTTTTTCCTTCTTCACAATCTCACGTATAGAAAATTCGTTCTTAACCGTAGATCTTAGCTACTTCAGCAAATGACTTTTTTTCTTTTCTTATTAAGTCGAGAACCTCTGCACTTAAAGGAAACACTGCACAGCTTCTCTTCAGTGTGTCTGAACAGTCAGCATCACTACTCTTGAGCTTCGGGTCCATTATTAAGTAAAGTAAGGGTTGCTCGAACCCAAGTACTGCAATATCAAAACAGCAGATCTGATGACCAAGGGGACTATGCAGTGACTAATGGGCGGGGCACACAGAACAGAGAGTCAATTCACGTCCCCAGCAGGACAGAGCAAGATTTCATGATGCAACGGCGCACAATTTAAAAATTATGAATTGTTTACTTCTGGAATTTTCCATTTAACATTTTTGGACACCAACTGACCAGAAATAACTGAAACCACAGAAAAAGAAGCCACAAATAAGGGGCAATGACTATAATCAGCACTACCCAGTCTCCCCATATATGTGAGGATTAGAAAAGCAGTATCACCCACTTTTAGCCATCTGCCGTTTCACCCCATTCACAGTAGCTTAAAAGGTCCCTTCCTGCCTCTTTCTGACTGTTTCATAATGGGCCCAAAGTGATCTGGGAAAATGTAATCCAAATATAAAGTCACAAAAGATATTACTAATAAACAATCCACAGGAAACAGGCTTTGCTCTTCTCTGGGAGACAAAAGGATGCATTACAAACATTAATGAATTCTTAATCCAAAAAGGCTTGCAACACCACAGAACTACTTTAATGGATACTGATCCTTGTTTTCATCACCAGAAAATTTACTTCTCATTTAGCAAAAACAAAAACTTTTAAACACTGCTCAGGAAACTGAATCTTCCAACTAGCAGTGAAAAAATATAAAAACTGTAGAGCAACATGAAAGAAGAGTAAATAAAAATAACTGGCAATAGAATTGGGACATAATCTCAACCACATGAAATGCAGGGTCCCACTGCTGCTGCTGCTAAGTCGCTTCAGTCGTGTCCGACTCTGTGCGACCTCACAGACGGCAGCCCACCAGGCTCCACCGTCCCTGGGATTCTCCAGGCAAGAACACTGGAGGGGGTTGCCATTTCCTTCTCCAATGCATGAAAGTGAAAAGTGAAAGTGAAGTCGCTCAGTCGTGTCCGACTCTTCGCGACCCCATGGACTGCAGCCTACCAGGCTCCTCCGTCCATGGGATTTCCCAGGCAAGAGTACTGGAGTGGGGTGCCACTGCCTTCTCTGGCAGGGTCCCATTACTTCAAAGTTAATGACATTTTCTCTGGTCCAGGGTTCTCATGACCTAGGAGCTGATCACCAAATGTACTAGTATACACACCATTATTGATACAGGCTGTGTGGAGTGCCTGTGACAGGAGTTTCTAGTATTTGACTTGCTAGAACAATAGTTACAGTCCAATAGTTTCTTGATTAGCATCAACTAGTGAAGCTTTTCTGTCTAAACAAGTAAAACAGGTTTGGTTTTTGGTTGGGTATTTTTGTTTTGGTTTTGCCTTAAACAGAAGAAAGAGAAGGGCATCTAATCTTATAAATGAGAAGAGAAGTCATGGAGGTAAGTTCAGAGCTGGGTCTGAAAGATTATGTGCTCTTGAAGCACAGCTGGGAAGGGAAAACAGAGGGGTGGGGTAGGTGGGGGGGTGGTTCTCTACCTATGGGCTCTGCTCCCACACTGTATTTACTGTATCATTAGCAACAACAGTGCTAGCTTTTCAAATAGATGGCTATTTTAAAATCCAATGCACATTCACAACCATATGTCAACTATTTTTATAGGCAGGTAGAACATTAGGGCTCTGGATAATTTTCCAACAATATGGTTTAAACAGAATTCTGTGTGTGTTTAACACTGTGGAAAAAAGTTGTTTACTGTCTGACATATCCTGAGTCACCGCCACTTTTAAGCAAGCATCTCTGCCCTTAACTTTCCTTTTTGAATTAAAATTACCAAGATAATGAAACCAAATGACCACTGTGAGACATGAGTTTGCTGTTCATATTTGGGCAATCAACAAACACCGCCCCACCAGAGAAGAATGCGCTTAGTGTATTTAATTATCATTTGAACCAAAAGCATCTACTATGGAGAATATTTCCTTCATTACATTAAAAGGTTGAATTTTGCAGAATTAGTTATTCCCTTCCATTTGTAAGGCCTTGCAGAGAACATATTAGCAGAAATAAATTTATGCGTATAGAGAAAAAACAAACTTTGAGATATTTTCTCAAAAGCCAAAGACAGCTAATTTGGTCAAGACACAGGAGACAAAGTCTTGTCAGGGATTTCTCTGCAGGGATTTCTCTGAGGCCTGTAGCCTCAATGAGACCCTTCTAGGTCTGACCGTTCTTGCCACACTGCCCTAGCTTGTCATGCCATTCACTGGTACCTGATGTCCCATGAAAATGTCACAAGGTAAGTAAACAGTAATTGTGAAGTGATGAATGTGTTCGTTAACCTTACTGTGGTAATCATTTTGTAATATAGATATCAAATCACTACATTCAGTTCAGTTCAGTCGCTCAGTCATGTCCGACTCTTTGCAACCCCGTGAACCACGGCACGCTAGGCCTCCCTGTCCATCACCAGCTCCCAGAGTGCACCTAAACCCATCTCCATAGAGTCGGTGATGCCATCCAACCATCTCATCCTCTGTCGTCCCCTTCTCCTCCTGCCCTCAATCTTTCCCAGCATCAGGGTCTTTTCAAATGACTCAGCTCTTCGCATCAGGTGGCCAAAGTATTGGAGTTTCAGCTTCAGCATCAGTCCTTCCAATGAACACACAGGACTGATCTCCTTTAGGATGGATTGGTTGGATCTCCCTGCAGTCCAAGGGACTCTCAAGAGTCTTCTCCAACACCACAGTTCAAAAGCATCAGTTCTTCGACGCTCAGCTTCCTTTATAGTCCAACTCTCACATCCATACATGACCACTGGAAAAACCACAGCCTTGACTAGATGGACCTTTGTTGACAAAGTGATGTCTCTGCTTTTTAATATTCTGTCTAGGTTGGTCATAACTTTCCTTCCAAGGAGTAAACATCTTTTAATTTCATGGCTACAATCACCATCTGCAGTCATTTAGGAGCCCAGAAAAATAAAGTCAGCCCCTGTTTCCCCATCTATTTGCCATGAAATGATGGGACTGGATGCCATGATCTTAGTTTTCTGAATGTTGAGTTTTAAGCCAACTTTTTCACTCTCTTTCACTTTCATCAAGAGGCTTTTTAGTTCTTCTTCACTTTCTGCCATAAGGGTGGTGTTACCTTAAACTTACAATGTTATGGGTCAATTATATTTCAAAAAAGCTGGGAAAAAAACATTTTAAAGTCCCATTAAAACTAACCTTAATTTTTTATCAATAATAATATTTCTGAAATATAGAATACCCCAGAGTTTCTCAGGTGTTCACCAATCTTAGGGCTCAAGAGGCATCAATTCATTTGCAGCAGCACAGACTACAGGAGGGAAACCTCTAGAACCTGGCTTCTATAGATGAGGTACACTTGGAGAAGACATCATGCCTGCCTTCAATCATCAGACGTAGGAAGTATACATACACTAATTCAAGGAAAAAGGACAAATGATGAAGCTAATAAGAATAAAGGTAAAATGCTGTGCACAGTTTGTAAAAAGCAGTAATTCCAATGGGGTAACTGGCGAAAGGGGCAGTGTGGGAAATGGGATTTGAAACAGAGAAGAAATCTGACAAAGAGATACAGCAGTGGGGGGAGGGCAAAGAGAAGCAAGAAAGGACATTCCAGGAATTTCCCCAAATACTGATAAACAGGTCAAATTCCTTGGCACAGGAAATCACTTCATACCAAAAGGTTTCCAAGTTCCAGCTAATGACTGGATTGTAAACAATGTTGTCCAAAATAAGAAAGTTCTATAACAACAAAAGATTTTTGGACAATCACCAACTCACAGCACCAATGCTAACATTAAGAGCTTAAGGTTCACCTTAATTTTACACCCCACTTCAAACTGCAAATATCTACTACATGATTTAGAAATAATGCATATAACATATTGAGGAAATTAGAAAAACAGATGCCAATTTCACAGTCCCAGGGCATATTTTAGATCAACTCCAAACATGTCTATTGTGTAAATGTAAACAATTCTTACACTGGCATATGATCAATAAGGCCCCAGTTTATCTTGCCCTCAGTAAACAAATACTCAGAAAACCTAAAAGAAGATCAAAGAACTTTTATAACTCCAGGAATCAGCATTTTGGCAAGACTTTCCTCACATTTGATTCAAGTTAAGTAACGTTTGGGTTTTTACTGGTAAAGCAAAATGCAAAAAGTTACTAATAAAAACGGACGCCAAAATACTTCAAATAATCTATAAGTCCCTTGTCCTACCACTTTACAGGTCTGAATTTTCACCAACAGCTAAATTTTATAGCTGTTCAAATGCTGGATGATGTAATCAAGGAAAATACATCAGTATATAATGCTAAGCAGTAATGAACAGACTGTTGTCAGATTACACTTGCCAAAATCCATAACCTTGTAAACATACCACAGCAAGTTCAGATTAGAGCAATTCTTTAATTTGTGAACAAGAAAACAAAACTGTTGGTTAATGTTAATATTGATAATATGAATCTTTGTAAAAGTCTGGTCTGGGCAATAAATATGGTTTACAGATAGGTTGAACTAAAGAAATCAATCTATCCAAATAATCTTTTTTTTTTTTTTTTTTTTAAGATCTCCTTCTTCCAGAAGTTACCATAACAAAGAATAAAGACCTTCTGCTGGAAGATTTCTTGTAGGCACTAGGTTTGCCTAATTCCAACACACTCACTACTTATCTAACCAAGAAGCTAGTTAAGGGACTCGTTTACCTGGGGACTTTTTGGTTGACCTTGACGGCACAGAGTGAGACTGTCGAGGCAGCAGAGGTGATGAAGGCAGAGACATGGAGACGCCTTTCGCCAAGCTCACCCTGTAGGCATCCTCTGCCACTGGAAGGCTGCTCACAGGAAACTCACCGCCATGGCCAGGGGGCAGGACTGGAGGGGAAGACTCTGGACCAAAGTCACCTCCTGGAGTGGACAGAGAAAACCTTAGGTTAAGCCAGATGCAAGTTTAATTCCTAACAGCTACATTCTTAGAATTCCCATATGCCATATGTGTGTGTCGAGTACTTGTTTTTTTTAATGATTTTTTAAAAAAGATCCTCCTCTCAGCCCATCCACTTCACACTCCCCAGGGCAGAGTCCACCGTCCTACAACTCAACCAGCCCAAACCCTTAGTCATGAAACTGGAACCGTGGCTCACTGATGAAGCAGGTTCTCCTCAATATTCAGCCCCTTAATGAACTTGTGGTTGGATGGCATCACCAACTCGATGGACATGGGTTTGGGTAGACTCTGGGAGTTGGTGATGGACAGGGAGGCCTGGCGTGCTGCGATTCATGGGGTCGCAAAGAGTCGGACACGACTGAGCAACTGAACTGAACTGAACTGAATGAACTTAAGGACAGACAAGCTTACTATTAATAAATTAAACATTCTAAAGTACACATTTTAAAAAATGCAGAGGAGGCAATTAAAAAGAGAACATAGGGAAGGGAATATGTTGGCTAGGACCAGAACCTCTGAAAAAAATACAGCCAGTCCTCAAGTACTCGGATGTTATGCTTTCCTCCTCCGACCCCAGGCATATACAAAGAAGCAACTGAAATGGTGCAAGAAGAGATAAATTATTTTCCTGATGATTAAAACAGCATCTTCAAGCTTTGAATTATATGTAGCAAAACTGGAAAGGTACAGAAAGTTTTCCACAAGCTAACTACTTGTCTCTCCGACAAAAGTTATTCAACTGGTCTTTACCATGCCTTCCTGACTCCAAAAACCAAAGCCTGGATTTGAACTTACACCATTTATTTAGCCAGGTGGGAACTCAATTTTTGCAGATCTTTAGATACAACACTCAAAAAGGATGCAATCCTAATTGTCAAGTCCCCAAAGGCATCACTGTACTTGTTTTTCACATTAGGAGGCATGATGAAGTAGAGTGTTACTCCTTCCAGAGACCAGGAGAGGGTAGGGAGGGGAAGAGTTTAAAAAGGGCAAACATGCTCAAGCACTGCTTTCAAAGGCAACTCAAAACCAGCAGAGCTGTGAACAGAAAAGCCACAGGTTCCACAAGGCGTAAGTTGGCACCATCAGAAAGTAATTTCAGTCTCAGTTGGGCTAGCTATGCTTGAAAGGGTTTTAATAAAGTTGGGGAACTAAATATCCAAACAACCTATATTTGAAGATATGACAAGAGTGACCAGGAGACTCTCACCAGAATTTTCAAAAACAAGAACGTTATGCAAACACCTAAGACAAATAACGTTCTTACCCATGAGGAAGGGAAGCATGTGGTCCAGAGTTAATGGAGATCCTTACCTCCTAAGTCCCGGTGAAGGCCAATACCTCCTCCTCTTACAACCCCTGCCCACTCTGCTTCCGGAGTCTGCACTGTAAGATACCACCAGCACCAGTTCCCATGACCCAGGAGCTAGTCTCACACCAACACAGACAAGCATGAAATCTTTCAAAAACCACCTCCTTGACGTCTTAAGCCAGGCCATGAAGCTTCCCAGTTGCCTCCCCTTTAACAGTCTGGTGATGAAACAGATCTTAAGGCAGAACAGGAGATGCACCATAACACCAGCTCCCCCTGGGGCTGAAGGTTCAGCATGCTGAGACTTGAAGGGACAGCTGATTGCTCTGGTCCAATATCAGGCCCTCATGATCAGTCCCCCCACCTCACTGGTCTCATCTTAGGGATGCAAACAGGTGCTGTGCCTTCAAGAATGATACCTGGTCACCTGATCCCTGGTTTGGCCAGAAACCCTGGAAGACAGACAAGAACATGGAAGGCACTGAGGCCACATTGCAGGGAGTTACACACATAGAATGTGGAGGGTCTTGAAGAGGCAACACTGGTTTTCCATGAGGTTTGAGGAGAGCTACCCTGCCCTGGGACTGCTCTTGCACTGCCAAAATCACCAGCCTGGATACTCAAATGGCTCTGGGGTGGCCTGATGGGAGCAGGCACTGTAACGAGGCACTATCTTTTCCTACTCACACACAAGTATCTCTGACCAAAAACAAACAAGCCCCAGATTTCAAGTCACCTCGTCTGGATGAGGACACAAAATGAGGGAGAAATGCATCTATTACAACACCATCAGAAATAAAACCGTAAGCTGATTACCGAGAAAGCATTTATTTTCTTAAATACTTAGAGTTCTTCAATGTGATAAAGAAGAAATTGGAGATTGAGGGGTGAAAGAGAATTAAAGCATTTCCTAATTACAAATTCTGCCCATAAACTTTGTTTATATCAAGCAAAGCAAATATTTTCATTAACTGCAAGTCTGGTGGGGATGGGTTTCCAAAGAAAGCCATAACCATGAGGACCTTCGGCCTTCAGAGCAGCTGTGCTCCAGTACTTAGATTTTATGTGGTCTGCAATAAAACAGGACTTAGAGATGGGGCTGGGGGAGGGAAGGTTTCTATTTCAAGTTTACTTTGACATCTCACCATAACATCAGTCCCAAACATGCTGTTCTGTTGGTTTGTTTTTAAAACACAATTAAAGATCCCTAACTTCCAGCTTCCTTTCATCACAAAGGCACAAAGCAGAGAAAGCAGCTTTATGTATGAACAGGAGGCACAAAGAAGTGGGTGATCCACTGGCTAAGAGGCTGGAGACAGCGCTCCAGAGTCTGGTGCTTTAACTGCATCAGACAAGGGGTTCAGGTCAAAGTCAGTCCAAGAGCATCACAAGGATGCCGACACCAGTGCCAGAAAGAGAAAGTCTCTTAGGGGCATCCACAGGACTATACTATACAATACTGGTTCTAGGCAACATGACACCAGAAATTCTCCAGTTGATTTAACATTCCCCAGCAGATGTTTAAAGAGGTTTAAGAGGAATTAAAAACATTTCACTGCAACAACCAGTATGGCTGGCACATTTCTTTTTAGCCCTGAAAAGATGTTTTTCTTTTAACTGTGACCTATTTTATTCCGTACCTCAATTAAGTGACAGGAAGCACACCTCAATCCCCCTTCCTGTTGCTGAAGCAGGAATGCCCAGGCCAGGTAGTTTGACGCATCCTCTCCAGGGTAGGAAACCCATATTATCAACCACCCGTGACTTACGAGCCCTCCTCCAGTTCCCCTGGCAGGTGTTTCCCATTTATTCACCATGGACACTCACATCCACCCCAACATGCTTTCACTCTCAGAGAGCACCCAATCCAATCACATGAATTCACAGACAAGAAGCCGGGGCGTGAGGGCTAACCATGAAAAGCAAGGTCAAGGCTAGAACTCCCAAAGTCCCCCAAGTGGCTGTCTCATGCTCTAACACACTCACTACTCTACTCTACATATTTAAGAACTTAAACTTTTTAAAAAAGGAAGTACTCAAAACAGACATAGTTTTAAATTAGTTGATTCCATACAGGGTTAGCACATTTTTTGCAATGGAAGTTTAGGCTTTGCGAGTCACATACAGCCTCAGCCATTCACACACACACACACACCTTTTCTTATTTTAAAATCACCAACTCTGAGTTTCAAAAATAAAAGACCAGAAAGGGCATGAGGGTATAAGGTTCTTCCTGTTTGTAACACATATAAGCAAATATACATACATATATATACACACATATATATATGTAGTAAATAAAAGCAAATATACATACATATATTCTTTCACACATGAAAATTAAATCCAAATCATACTTTGCAAGGATAATAGAATTATCAAAGGGGATAAAGTCATCCAATAAGGCTTTCTAAATTGGCAGAAATAGCTTTTGATAATAGTTCTTTAATTTTTTTCCACTATTACAGACTGTGAAAAAGGATTTAAACTGATAATGGAAGAAAATGCAAACCTGGGAGCTGATGAATGTTTAAAGGCGGCTGTGCAGAATGGCCATGTCCAGCACTAGAGATTAAAGTACATGGAGTGCAGGATTAGGGAAGGCTTAAAAAAAAATGAGCGCAACAAAGCCAGGGAGATGAAAGGAAAAGCGCATTTCTGAAAAGAGTAGACCTGAGAAAGGCAAGGGTGAGCTTAGACATTCAGGTAAACAGGTCTGCAGATGCAGGAAATAAGATTTCCATTTATTGTGCCATTGAAGTGGCAAGATGGAGGAGGGGGGAATACAAGCTTAGAATAGAAAAGAGAAAAGATGTTCCGTTTATCCAGTTCCAGAAAACAGGACTAGTGCAATACATTTAACTAGGGCATTAAATGTGTTAGGGTATCTTTTGTGCAGTTCCTGCCCAGGAGTGCACTCATGTTTCTTAACCATTATCTTCCATCATAAGGCTTTGTATCCATGTAACTCATGTATATTTACAGAAACCTAGAAAATTGGAAAAGACTTCCTCCCACAAGATCCAATATCATTTTTGGAACCTTGAGAAGGTTCTCTCTGAAAGCTCTTTAAACCATTTTACACCTTATAGGGTCTCCCAAGTATCGAGCCAGAGCTGACTGTTAATGTGCATTTTCAAAAAAGAAAGGTTAATGTATTCAAGAAAGCAATTTTCCAAAACATTCTTCACACAGTCATGACTAATTCTCAAACAATACCGCTAAAAGCCAACAAAGCCGCTAACCCCAGAGCACAGAAAAATCTGGTCAATAGGACAAGTTTACCCTTTTGTCTTCAAAACTCCAGAGGGTTCTGAAGAGAGCTCAGTGAGGACTATCCTCACAGTTTTATTCTTAATACTCCAGGGTTACAGAACCAAATGTACTTTATCCAGAAACTGATGAGTAACAGACTAGTATTTCCTCTCGAATTGTCAAAGTTTTCCCTTTAAGGCAGGCATGTCACCCTGCAAGGGAGTCTGAACTTTAAGAATATGTATATGACCTCAGAAACACTTCCACTCCCAGGCCCCAGAGGGGTACACTGTAACAGAATAAGTGCTTTTTTAGATGTACTATGTGTTAGGACAAGGTTTCAGGCACTTTGTATCACTGTAACCACCTCAGGATGCAGGTTCAGGCTGCTCAGTGGTAAAGAATCCGCCTGCAATGCAGGAGACCCAGGTTCAATCCTTGGGTCGGAAAGATTCCCTACAGGAGGGCATGGCAACCCAATCCACCATGTTTGCTTGGAAAATCACACGGACAGAGGAGCCTGGCGTGCTACAGTCCATGGGGTTGCGAAAGAGTTGGACACGACTTGGCGCCTAAACCATCTCCAGCAGAAAGGAGTTGCTAGTGTTACGTCCATCCTTCAACAAGGAAACTGAGGCTCATAAAGAATCAAGAATCTCGATCAAGGACACCAGCAAATGGCAGAGTCAGGTCTGAAGCCAGGCAGACCAATCCAGAGTCCATTCTCTTGGTCCTGTTTCCCTAAGAAAAGGCTATTGAGATATGCCTTTCCACCATGTGTTGTTTAGTATACTTAACAGGAAAAGCCAGAAAGAGTCTATGTAGGTCTACACGCAGTGTTGGGCCACGGTAAGAAGAAATCCGTCCCTTCATCTATTTTCACTCTTCGTGCTGGCTGTTTAATTAGCTCCAGCCCTCCTGGAACACTCCATTTGGGAGGCACCCAGGCCCAGGCATCATTAATTTCCTTCCAGTCACACCTTATGCTGTCACCATACAGGCAAAGCGGATCCGAGATAGATGTTTAGTCATCAAGCACCCTAAATAGTTTCTTCTCATTTCACTTCGTACTGTAAATGCATTAAATCTTGCAGCCTTTGGGCCTGCAGTCTCTGTCCAGGATGGAGGCACTGATTGCCATTCCCACCACACAGGACACAGAATCCTGCCACCCTGCCAGGCCGGGTGATGAAGGGGGCAGTGGGGCGGTTGTGGCCAAAAGCAATCAGGGTTCTGGGTTCATCTTAAATCTGCATGGGTTCATTATTCTCCATCTCCAGCATTGCCCATGGGTCCTGTCTAAAACTCCACACTTGGATCCTGAGATTTGCCAGCCCCACTGCACACAACTGGAGCAGCAGTTCCCAGCTCTCCTCACTACCTCACAGAAGGGAGCCCAGCCCCTCCGGAGGAGGCCATGGTGAGTGGTCAAGGGGTACAGTACAGGCACCAGCAAGTGAAAGCTCCCCAGGTGATTCTCAGGTGCACCCAGGAGGGAGACCCGCCGAAGACTGAGAGACCACAAGAATGTAGGCAAAAAGATATGAAAAGTTTGTGCTCCTATTAACAAGACGGTGGGGGGTTGAGAGGAAATGAAAAGGCAAAGAAACTCGAGGGAATATTCCATCATGCAGATGATTAAACAAAGGTTCCCATTATTCACAATGTGTATCCTTCAGTGTGTAGGTTATGAGTTTATGTATATACATGTGCATGCACACTATGTATATTTACATAGATATACACATGTATATAATGTAAACATACATACTTGTACACACATGGAAGGTCTGCAAGAAGGACTCACAGGAACCAAGTGCAGCGGATGCTCTGGGAACAGGAACTGACCAGCTGGGAGCCCGGATGGGAGGTAAATACACTTTTAACTGGTTTATATTTTTTTTCTATGTGCATATGTTCCCTCTGAGTATTTTAAATTTGCATCCTTAGGATCGAGACAGGGTTGGATAGGAAGATCTTAAGTCTAACAGGGCCACACACCACAGCTTAACTTGGCAAGTGGGAGAGATGAAGTTTTGTCCCATCAAGACTGCTCAAAGAGACAGTGTATGTGCTTGACCAGTCAGAGGTGGATGCAGGACAGGGGAGTAAGGAGAGCCCTATGCCCTGCCCCAAAGGAAGTTGGATTCTTGGCAGCTCCCATCATCTAGCACATGTCTCCTCTCTCCTCATCCTCCACCCTGGCTACTCCATGTCCTTGTCATCTCTGCTGCTAGAGGTGGATGTGGGCACACTCGTGGATGCAGCTCACAGGATAATCCAAAGCCTTAGGGAAACATTGGTCTTCCCAGGTGGCTCAGTGGTAAAGAACCTGCCTGCAAATGCAAGAACCGCAGGTTTGATCCCTGGTCCGGGATGATCCCCTGGAAAAGGAAATGGCAATCCACTTCAGTATTCTTGCCTGGAGAATCCCATGAACAGAGGAGCCTGGCGGGCTACAGTCCACAGGGTTGCAACGAGTCAGAAACGACTGAGTGACTAAATAACAACAGGGAAACATGAGGTCTGCCAGGGATAGGGCAGGATGAGGGGAAGGAAAGCTTGGAGGTCTGTTAGATGGGGGGTGGGGAATAAGCAGAGGCTAAAAAAGGAAAGGAATGAGGCAGGACAGGACCAAAGAACACAGAGGTAAAGGAAGAGGGAGCAGCCCACAGCAGAGTTGGGTGGAGGCAAAACACAGGCAGGAAAAGCATGAATTCCTTCTCCAGGGATCTTCCCAACCCAGGGATCAAACCTGGGTCTCCTGCATTGAAGGCAGATACTTTATGACTGAGCCTCCATGGAAGCCCTAATCTAGTATGACCTCAGTTTAACTTGATTGCATCTACAAAGACCCTACTTCCAAATAAGGCCACTTTCACAGCTATCAAGGATTAGGACTTCAACATTTGCTTTTCAAAGGGACACAATTTCAATTCTCTTCTCCAATACCAAGAGCCAAAAGCCAAAATAGCAGTATCTTTTAATCCTGAGGGAGCAAATGGCATGACCAAACCTCATAAAGCCAAACCAAGTTTTCTATTAAGTGTAATATCAACCAAACAAATTCTCAGATACCTGTCAAAGGCTCAGAAAACGCACAGCCCATTTATCCTTTTTGAGGAAGAAGTTAACTTAAAAATCAAAATCAACTACTCAACAGTGGGGACATTATGACTGGAAGGAAAAAAGCAATAAACTATAACTCAAGCCCAGCCTTCAAACACTTCACTCAACTATCCCTCTTCGGCTTCCATTCCCTTTTCATTCAGGAAATGTGTTTCTCGAACCATACCCTTCACCCCATGGTGCAGAAAGAATCTCTTACTTTAACTGGTGACCTCTTAAAACAATAGTGCCTTGTGCCAGAACTGGCTAACAATGGCTAACATTCTTTACATGATTGTGACATTGGGCAGAGAAAGCTCTCTTTACTGCTCCCCACCAACACCCCTACCCCAAACCAGAAGAGTATCACAGAACACCACCATGGCCACTTTCGTTGCCAAGGAACTGAGATTACAAAAAAAGAAAAATATAAGTTTACCATGTGATCATTTTTTCAAACCCCCGGGATAAACATTTAAGCTAGTGTACATGTCATAGTGTACATGACAATTTTGTACATGTCATATGATGACAATAGGAAAATAATATGTACCACCAAAAATGCGAAGGAAATTTAATAGAATGATGTTGATGGTGGTTACTCCTAAGAGAGTGAGAAGTATTGATGTTTTTCTCCCTTCCTTTTACATGTTAAGGTTGATGTATGTTCTGACACTTTTATAATTATAATGTTTTGTAAGATAAAACACTTTTCCAGTAAACATTTATGTAAAACATAAATTTGTATCTATCTCCTTGTACTTACAGAGGTTTCCCATTGAAAAGCCCCTCCACTGGATGGATACCTGTCAAGCCTCTGTCCTCACGAGTTCCTTTCTTCAAGGAGGGCTCACCTTTCCTTTATCCAGCCTCTTCTAACCATGTCCACTGGTTTTACTTAACCCACCAGGCTGACCTGCCCAAACTGCCCACAGTCATCATTCTCCCAGGTTTTACCGATGGGGATGGTCTTCCTTGTTGACGGTTCCCACAGTGAAGTTCTGGTCTGGCTTCCTATAACAGTCCTCATGTTGGCCAAGATCCAGTTCCTGACCCCATACAGTTGACCCTTAAATAACGTTGGTTGAACTGAACGGGTTCACTTACAGATTTTTTTTTCCAGTAGTACAATCTCAGTATTATGCAATCTGTGGTTGGTTGAATGCATGGATGAGAAATTGCATATACAGAGGAACCATGTAGATGGAGGGCTAACTGTAAGCTACATGCAGAATTTCAACATCAAAGAGGGTCATGACAGCCCCTTTCCAGGTTGTTCAGAGGTCAACTGTACACTTTAAAGTAGTCAAAAGGAACCTCAAGGTGCTGGCTCTGTTTATATCTTTCTCTGCTTTTAACTCCCAAGTTCCAACCAATGAATCCTTCCCTTCGCATAAGACGGCAACCTGAATATGCCCTCTTATTTGTAATGACATGGAGAAGTCTGCTTTATATACAGAACTTTCTTGAGGGGGTCGGGGGGCTGTGACTGAAGAATGATGAGAGGGTAAGACCACCACCTCCACATGCCACATCTGTATGACAGCACCCTGGAACTGTGCCATAAGGCCGCCCTGGGGACTGCCCTGGCACACTGGGTAGCAATTCCTAAAGTCATTCTCCACCTCAGTTACACACCTTGTACTGCCGTAATTACTGGAACTCACTTACCCTAAAGCGTCATATTAAGTACCCAGATAACACACCAGTATTTATGATAAGTTTTCTGTTTTAATTCTGTGTCGGTGTTCACTGAATGTATCTACTCTAATAATGAGGATGATTAAGCTAGCCATTATTAAGATCTTACTTGATGTACCAGACCCCCTGCTAAGCATTTTATACCCATTAGCTAATTTATTCAACCTATTCCATCGGACATAAATGCTGTCATTATCCCCCAGTTACAGATGAGGAAACTAAGGCTTAGGGAGGCTAAATAGGTTGTCTGTAAGTGGCAGATCCAGATGTGAACCCAGGCAGACTGAGCACACAAAATCCTCAATCTCAGCATTACCCTGGCCTGCCTCCCACCCCCTGCAGATCCCCTGACCAAGCTGCAGCCTGAGCATGGAGTGTGGTCCGGTGCTTAAGAGATTCTGACTATCATCCACTGACAGTTTAGCGAGTCATGTTCCTCTGAATGATAATCATCAGGAACATTCTGTCAGATTGGACATGCTGACATTTTGGGGGTGGAAAAATAAGTGGAGGGGAAAAGACTTTCAGAACAATACCATAACCAGTACACCACCCCCTCACTGACTACTCAAATCCAAACCCTGGCAGTCCCCTGTCAGCAGAGCTGTCTGCCAACAGCCCTCGTTACAAGAGCAAGGGAGAGTAGAGACAGCAGTACCATGCATCCTGCTTCAACTCCTTACAAGGAAAGTGGGATCTATAAACATTTGGGGGAAAATGCCTCAAAGTTTCCAGGCAGCATTTAAACTTTCTCCCCCACAAACAGATTAAAAATACAATGCACCCAACTCAGTACAAATTCTAGAAAGCAGCAGAATAAATCAACTGCGTATGTGTGGCTATTTATCAAGATCCCTTTCAGGCCTGTATTGGGGCACAGGGAATAGAGGAGAGAATGAGATGACTTTTCACTCTCTGCCTCTGTCATTTTATTTGCTGTCTTCCTGCTGCATCATTAGCACCATCACCAAAACCACGAAAAAAAAGAAAGAGAAAAAAGCGTTGCTCAGTTTTTGAACCAGCAGCCTCAATGACATGTCTGGTAAAATATCTTAGCAACAATGTCAATATTGTCTCACCACAGCTAACCATATTAACATTCCACTCTAATCATGATTTCTCAAATATAAAATGGAATGTGCATTATTCACTTCATTCATTCTCTCAGTATCACTCTGGGGGAAAAAAAACAGTTTTCTAACAATTTTGATAAAAGCTGCATGAAAAATGAACATAACATTGTAAATCAACCATAACAATCAATTCAAATAAATGTCTGTCTATCCTGGGATAAACCATAATGGAAAAGAATATAAAAAAGAATGTATATATATATATTAATATGTACAGCAGAAATTAACACATTATAAATCAACCATACTTCAGCTAAAAATAATTCAACATCAAAATTATATTCAATGCTATTCAGTTTTGTGTATCTAACCTGCAAGTATGAGAATAAGCAAGTGTTGATGAGCAACTGGCATAAACACAAGGACGATACTGACAAATTACTTTGATCAAATCCCATCCCTTGTTATTTCTATAATGGAATCCTTTCACTCATCTGTTTGTATATCTATATTTCAAATTCATTTTTATAGGGCTGCCAGCGACAGTTTACTAGATAATGGAGGAGCTCCTTTTCCTAGGAATTTTCAAAGTCACAAACACATACTTCTGTCATGGCTGGCTGGGGCTGGCTCTGCAGAGACACAAGAACAAATGGCATGCCAGTGGCTCCCAAGCCTGGCTGACTATTCAAAAGCCATTTTAAAAATATTACAGAAGCTTGGGTCCCGCTGCTGGTGAGTGATTGACTAGGTCTGGTGGGAATTTGAATCACAAGTGCCCTCGATGAACTAGCCAGGTTTAGAAATCCCTGCACTAGGGCCTTCACTGCCAAATCTGAGGAGACTACACAATCTCCTAGGTAGAACCCTTCGAGAGCACACAGATTCTCTTTGCAGAATGCTGGTGGCAGATCCTTGCTGTTCAGATCTGCATTCCTCTCCCTTCTCCCTCCTAGCAAACACATGCCATCCCAGACGTTTGCAGCAACTGACCCAGAGCGCTCCACCAGGGCCAGGCCTGCTACACAGCTCTCTCCTCCTGCACCAGATGGAATGGCCAGGGCCATGTCTGCCACACAGATAAGGGAATGGAGAAGACAAAAATAATCTGACATGCCATTGTTTACTAATGCCAAAAGGAGAGAGTCAAGGGGCAGAAACAAAGAAGCCAGAAGTGTATAGAAATTACCATAAATTATAATAAGAGCCACCATTTATAAAATGCTTACAGTGGTCCAGACACTGTTCCAAGTACTTAACTCACCAAATCCTCAGGACGATCAACAACCCTCTGAGGCACATGCTGTAATCATGCCCATTTTACAGATGCAAAAAATGTAAACAGTGAGGTTAAGCAACTTGACCTGGGATCTGAACCTACGCAATGGGCTCCTATACTGCACTGAACATAAAGTTTTGGAGACAGACAAACTGGATTCAAATCCTAGCTCCTTCACTTAGCAACTGTGCAGTCTTAACCTAGCTATTTAATCTCTACTGATAAGCTACTTTTCATAGGAGTTTGTCACACTGTCTAATACACAGTTAAACACTCAAAAAGCAACCTTTATTAGTACTGCCATATTTTACCCCAGGGGGTTCACTTCCTAGTTTTTTTCAATATTGAAGAAGAAAAACATCTCACCACTCCCTCACAACATCTGAGTATCAAAAAAATCACTATCTGTATATTTTATTTCCTTGCTTAATAAGCATTTTCCAAAACCAGAAACAAATGTGAAAGCAAAACAAATGTCCTTCATCATCAACATTATAATGCCTATTTTTAAAAAAATCTTCATTTCATTTGACTTTCATGATTATTCTATGACACTGATAGAGATTGTTACCTTCATTTTATAGGCAAGAAAACTGAGGTTCAGAAAAATGAAGCAATTTGTTCAAAGAGAACTAGCAGGTACATTCAAACTGGAACTCTTCCCTAAGCTTCCTGAAGCCAAACCTGTGCTTATCCATCTTTAAGATGCTGCTTCCATAAATCAGAAGGGATCTGAGGTACTGTTTGGGAGCCCAATAGCCATGGTAACAATTTAATGGATAGAGGGGGCAGGGGTGGAGGTGGGAACCAGAATTTCTAATCTTCAGACTCTTAGAGCTAAGGATATAGGTCTAAGAGATTTAATCAGATTAGCAGCATCAAAACTCGCACATGAAGCAGGGAAAGAAGGCCGACCTCCCTGAAATAATGACTTACAACCTCAGTCAATTTTCAATACTGAACTTACAGAATTAAAACAAAATCCTTCCCTTAATCCTGTCAAAAATGGAGTCTGAGTTAGATGAATCTTTTTAAGTTTTATAATTCAAAATTAAATATGACATGTTTCACTTGCTTAGAACTCTGGCTACTAAACCATCAATAGTTAACATCACTTACCAAAATATTAAAACACCTATTGAACTCAACAGAAAATTAGGTAAATGAACAGGCAGGAAAGAGAAAGAAATGCAAATTTTATTTGTTGTCAAATAGTTATATACTATCTGCCAAGCATGGATTCAAGTAATTTATAAATATTAACTCATGTAATCCTAAGTAACCCATGAGACACAGAAAGTTTAGTTAATTTGCTCAAGTTCACACAGCTGGTAAACTATGGAGCCAGGCTACAAATCCAGGCAATGTGGTTTCAAATGGCTAACAGACATATTTAAATGTGTTTGGATTCATTCGAAAGAACTGCATAATTAAAGCTTACTGGAAAAGATTAAATCGTTCATTTGTTTATTCACATGCTTATCAGCAGAGGTTACAATCATTCTCATACTGAAGGTGGAACTGTTAATTTAATGTCACATTTTTGAAGAGCAATTCGACAAAATTTAGAAAAATTATAACCGAATGAATTTGTTAATCAACAATTTTTCTTACAACTATTTTTATGAAAGGACAGGGAGTTAGGCACAAGGAGATTTATTCTAGCATTGATTGTAATGACAACAACAAAAAAAGATAAAACCATCAACAGGAAAATAATAAAACAAGTTATAGAATATTTGTCCAATGTAATACTGAGCAACTTTTTAAAAGTCTATATATTAGTATGTGCTAATATGAAAATGTGTCTAAAAGTTCATTCAGTCAACATGGTAATTTACAGAATAAAATACACTGTAAAGTCTGTGTAGGTTTTCTTAAAGACGTATATGCACGTACATGTACGTATATGCATACCTACACACGCACATGCATAGAAAATATCTAGAAAGATTTAAAAAACTGTTAACATTCTTTTTGGGAACAAAAAGAGAAGCAGAAAACAACTAGTGGTATCTTTACTTTTAAAACCAGTGTATAGTTTTTTTTTTTAATGATGGCATATTAAATATTACATTCATGATGTTTGAGTGACTTTACCAAAAAAAGGTGAAGTTATAACCATCTCAATGACATTAAGCAGAAATGGACTTTCAGATATATAAAAAGAAAGATATCACAGTGCTATTAAATCTAGATTAAGACCATGTAAGAATCTGAAATAAACCTGGGGAAGGCAGGGGAAACACTTCAAGAAGGGGGAAAAAAAAAATATCCCTGGAGAGAGAAATTATAATTTACTACTGTCCATCCTGAGGATGTGTTTTTCTTTATATTTACTCAGCACCAGAGATAAAAATAAGAGAACTAGCCAGAGACATAGTAGAAACTGAACTAGTCTGGAGTCAAAAACTATACCTGGAGCCCATCTTTGCTTTAACTAGCTATGTGACCTTGGACAGTTGCTCAAAGTTTTCCAACTTATTTCTCAAAAACTGAAGACACTGAATTCAATTTCTAAGATCCCCCTATATTTAAAACCTTTTACTTCATTACCTTGGTTTAAAAAAGAATCTCTGGGGACTTCCCTGGTGGTCCAGTGGCTAAAATTCAGTGTCCCCAGTGCAGGAGGACTGGATTTGATTCCTGGTCAGATCCCATATGCCACAACTCAGAGTTCGCATGCCAGAACTAAAGATCCCGTGTGCCACAACTAAGACCCAGCACAACCAAATAAATAAACAAGAATCCTTGTACATAATAACCCAAGAATACGAGCCATGGACAAAGTCTTATTAAGGAGATGGTCACCTATCTGCAACTATCCCTGCCTGCTTTCAGGAACTCACAGGACTTGGGCTCCCAGCACGTCCAGGGAGCAGGAAGCAGTTAGACATGCTGACTGTGTACACAGGCAGAATGATATCAGGTACCATGGAAAAACCTGATGACTCATTTGTGTTGGTTTTATGTCTTTATTTTGGTTTCTCTATAAATTTCTTAAATATAAGTCAATCAGGCTAGCAGATCTCTAGCCTCAGCACAAACATTAAATTTTTAATAATGGAGGAGACAATTTTATCCATCAAAGACAAGCAATGTGACTTTCAGCAACTTCAAGGAAAATTCCCTTACAAGTAACTTTATAAGGAAACCCCACTACTACACATCATGGGCCACATTTGGAAAAGGAAAGAACCAAACCAAAGAGTCTCTCACATTCCCAACAGAAAACATGCACTGGGAAATAAAAAGCAAATACCTAGTACTAGAAAGAGCCATGCAAGCAGGGACACACACACACTGCTTACACAGGCGGTGAGCAAAACAGTCCTTCTTCCTGAAGAACAATTTGACGAGAGATACCATGAGCCCGTGACACTTACTCCTTGGAAGAAAAGTTATGATCAACCTAGACAGCATATTAAAAAGTAGAGACACTACTTTGCCAACAAAGGTCCGTCTAGTCAAGGCTATGGTTTTTCCAGTAGTCATGTATGGACGTGAGAGTTGGACTATAAAGGAAGCCAAGCACCAAATAATTGATGCTTTTGAACTGTGGTGTTGGAAAAGACTCTTGAGAGTCCCTTGGACTCCAAGGAGATCCAACTAGTCCATCCTAAAGGAGATCAGTCCTGAATGGTCATTGGAAGGACTGATGTTGAAGCTGAAGCTCCAATACTTTGGCCACCTGATGCGAAGAGCTGACTCACTGGAAAAGACCCTGATGCTGGGAAAGAAAGAAGGCAAGAGGAGCAGGCGACAACAGACGGTGAGAGGGCTGGATGGCATCACCGACTCAATGGACATGAGTTTGAGTAAACTCCAGGAGTTGGTGATGAACAGGGAGGCCTGGCGTGCTGTAGTCCATTGGGTAGCAAAGAGTCAGACATGACTGAGCGACTGAACTGAACTGAACCATGAGCCTCTGAAAAGTTCTTTTCTTTTCACTATTAATCCTTGTTTAGAAACATTCTACTAAAATAATCAGAGATTTGTACCAAGATATGCATTATTCCAGAGGGTTTTTTAAATCAATGAAAGAAATATGTAAACAAAATGCACCCGAACAAAACCATGGGATATTGGTTTAATAAAATATTAGACATTTTCCAAGACTGGTGACATTTAAAAGGATAGAGCAAAACATAAGAATAATGAAAAAAAAAACAGGATATTTTTCATCAGTATTTTCCAAATTTTCTACAATGAGCATACGCTATACTGGACACTGATTTAAAGGTCCAAGTTTATTCTCACTTTAACTTTTCCAAAACCAAAATGGATGTAATAGCTGATGGCATCTTAAAATTGCTATTAGCCAGGGAATGGTCATAACGTGGTGGGCCCTGACTGTGCAAACCTATGTTATGACATCTGGTAGAGTGACTGGACAATTATAACCTCCTCCAGGTTTCAGACAGCAGACTGTTTAAAGTCCACTGTGGAAGGAATAAGAGCCCTGGATTTTATCTGAAAGCCTTCCGTTAAAATCTCCTTTTGAGATCATGAAAGAATGAAATCAAACTCGTAGAATGGATGTCTGCAACTGGGAAGAAAGTCCTGGAAAAACACAGTAAAAAAGACTCAAAAAATGCTGCAACATCAATGCTCTTAATAGTGGAGATGATGATGTCATATGGAGAAAAATGAATACTGACAACTAGGTGAAAAAAATGATTTAGAAGAACCAGGTTCTGAATATAAATTTGAAATACCTTAACCAACTTATCTCATTCTCCTTTCATTTTATAAAAAAGATTGAGATATGTAAAGTATCTTTCTAAAGAAAGGAAATCTCAAGTATAACACATTTTAAGTAATAAAGTATGTCAGTTAAATTGATAGCAGTTCTTTCTTCCTTAGTAGTACCCAAAATAATGGTGTGTTTTATAATAAATGAAGTACCGTGTTTACACTGATAATCAGAACAATAAAGACAAGTGCTTTGGGCTGAACAGTTATCCCAAATCCACATGTTGAAGCCCTAACCCCCAGCATTGATGGCATTTAGAGAAAAGCCTTAGCAAGATAATTAGGTTTAAATGAGTGGCATGAGAACCTCATAAACTGTATAAAAGGTATTATGCTATGACTGCCCAAACTATGACAACAAGAAAATTTAACATCATAAGTCAAAGTATTTTTAAAATCTGGTACTTGGAAAGAAGTTTTATACATAACTTTAAAGTTATCGAGAAAGCTTGCTTGGAGAGGGCTGGTGAGGTAGGGGATAAATAAGCCCTCACAAAGCTACATGGCATTAACATACAAATTGCTTGATTTTGAGAAATGAATAAGAGTAAGATCATCAGGAAGTCAGCAGTACACAGGTGGCCCTCCTCCATCCTCAGCCAGAAGTGTGCATCCTCTTGACCTCTGCCTCCAGCCAGTTCCATGGTCTATAAAAACTCTAGACAACTGTCCAAACCGTTATAGGCACCTATGTGCATGTCTATATCTAGAGCCATTATTATTACTGAGTAGTCTGTGCTCTGGGACAGCCTCTGGGCACAAAGAATGCCATCATGTACCAAATGTAGCAGAATGATGCTTCCAAACTCCCTTGTTCTCATTCAGGCATGTCCGACTCTTTGCAACCCCACTGACTGTAGCCCACCAGGCTCCTCTGTTGATTGGATTCTCCAGGCAAAAAGACTGGAGCAGGTTGCCATGGCCTCCTTCAGGGGATCTTCCCAACACAGGGATCAAATCCAGGTCTCCTGCGCTGCAGGAGATTTCTTCACCGTCTGAGCCACCAGGAAAGCCCTCCTAACTCTCTTCAGTTCAGTTCAGTCGCTCAGTCGTGTCCGACTCTTTGCAACCCCATGAATCAATCGCAGCATGCCAGGCCTCCCTGTCCACCAACAATTCCCGCAGTTTACCCAAACTCATGTCTATCAAGTCGGTGATGCCATCCAACCATCTCATCCTCTGTCGTCCCCTTCTCCTCCTGCCCCAAATCCTTCCCAGCATCAGGGTCTTTTCCAATGAGTCAACTCTTCGCATGAGGTGGCCAAAGTATTGGATATACCCATTCAAATGGGTGTATCTTTCCTTTACTCCTCTGCTTTTTGCTTCTCTTCTTTTCACAGCCATTTTGCTTTTTTGCATTTCTTTTCCATGGGGATGGTGTTGATCCCTGTCTCCTGTACAATGTCACGAACCTCCGGTCCATAGTTCATCAGATACTCTGTCTATCAGATCTAGTCCCTTAAATCTATTTCTCACTTCCACTGTATAATCGTTAGGGATTTGATTTAGGTCATACCTGATTGGTCTAGTGGTTTTCTCCACTTTCTTCAATTTAAGTCTGAATTTGGCAATAAGGAGTTCATGGACTGAGCCACAGTCAGCTCCTGGTCTTGTTTTTGCTCATTGTATAGAGCTTCTTCATCTTTGGCAGCAAAGAATATAATCAATCTGATTTCAGTGTTGACCATCTGGTGATGTCCATGTGTAGAGTCTTCTCTTATGTTGTTGGAAGAGGGTGTTTGCTATGACCAGTGCATTCTCTTGGCAGAACTCTATTAGCCTTTGCCCTGGTTCATTCTGTACTCCAAGGCCAAATTTGCCTGTTACTCCAGGTGTTTCCTGACTTCCTACTTTTTCATTCCAGTCCCCTATAATGAAAAGGACATCTTTTTTGGGTGTTAATTCTTGAAGGTCTTGTAGTATTCACAGAACCATTCAACTTCAGCTTCTTCAGCATTACTGGTCGGGGCACAGACTTAGATTATCATGATATTGAATGGTTTGCCTTGGAAATGAACAAAGATCATTCTGTTGTTTTTGAGATTGCATCCAAGTACTGCATTTTGGTCTCTTTTGTTGACTATGATGGCTACTCCATTTCTTCTAAGGGATTCTTGCCTACAGTAATAGATATAACGGTCATTTGAGTTAAATTCACCCATTCCAGTCCATTCTCGTCGCTGACTCCTAAAATGTTGACGTTCACTCTTGCCATTTCCTGTTTGATCACTTCCAATTTGCCTTGATTCATGGACCTAACACTCCAGGTTCCTATGCAATATTGCTGTTTACAGCATCGAACCTTGCTTCCATCACCAGTCACATCCACAAGTGGGTGTGGTTTTTGCTTTGGCTCAGTCTCTTCATTCTTTCTGGAGTCATTTCTCCACTGATCTCCAGTAGCATATTGGGTACCTACCGACCTGGGGAGTTCATCTTTCAGTGTCCTATCTTTTTGCCTTTTCATACTGTTCATGGGGTTCTCAAGGCAGGAATACTGAAGTGGTTTGCCATTCCCTTCTCCAGTGGACCACATTTTGTCAGAACTTTCCACCATGACCAGTCTGTCTTGGGTGGCCCTACAGAGCTCGGCTCATAGTTTCACTGAGTTAGACAAGGCTGTGGTCCGTGTGATTAGACTGGTTAGTTTTCTGTGACTGTGGTTTTCAGTCTGTCTACCCTCTGATGGAGAAGGATAAGAGGCTTATGGAAGCTTCCTGATGGGAGAGACTGACTGAGGGGGATACTGGGTCTTGTTCTGATGGGCAGGGCCATGCTCAGTAAATCTTTAATCCAATTTTCTGTTGATGGGTGGAGCTGTGTTCCCTCCCTTCTATTTACCTGGGGCCAAACTATGGTGGAGGTAATGAAGATAATGGTGACCTCCCTCAAAAGATCCCATGCATGTACTGTTACAATCTGTGCCCCCAACCCTGTTGCAGGCCACCACAGACCCATGCCTTCTCCGGAGACTCCCAGATACCCACAGGCAAGTCCAGGACAGTCTCCTGTGGGGTCACTGTTCCTTTTTCCTGGGTCCTAGTGTACAAGGTTCTGTTGTGGCCTCCAAGAGTCTATTTCCCAGTCCTGTGTAAGTTCTGGCAGCTCTATGGTGTGGTCAATGGCGATCCTTCAAGAGGACTTATGCCATACCCACACCCAACGCCCCTGTCCCTGTGGCAGACAACTGCTGACCTGTACCTCCACAGGAGATGACAAACACAGTTCTGTCTCAGTCTCTGTGGGGTCCCTGGGTCCTGGTGCACACAAGGTTTATTTGAGCCCACTGAGCAGACTAATTTACACTAATTTAGTGTAGATTATCCTTAATGAAATAATGAAGTCAACCTAGGTCAAAATTTTTGGTAACCTATCTTTCCTCTCAGGAATGATGCTTGCCGGTATATAATATAAAATCAAGTTGTTTAACATTTCTGTAAATATTAAAACTATGCAAATAGGTCACATGAAAATTCAAATATGGAGTTTTATGAGAATTAAGAACCTCTACATGAAAAAGTTGTCTGAAAACTTGGTTTTTAGAAACTAAGAGCTTTTTTTTTTTTTTTACAGAAAAGCAGCTTACATGAAAAAAATTATTTGTGAAATGAAATTAGGTTTGACCAAAAAAATGAACCCTTAATGTTTTATTTCTCTAATAGATATCTTATTGCATTTACACATATACATACAAAAATAGACCCAAGTAAATAAGTGCTGTTGTTTGAGGATTTTGCTACATCCTTTATGATGATTTGGGTAGGCTGTGACTTACTAGCAGTCATATTGGCCATAAAAAGTGGAAGATTCAGGCTGAGTTTTGATTTCACCTTCTTCTCAGTCCAGACCTTTCTCTAATTATGCCTCTCACAGGAATCAATTCAGATGAACCAGCTTAGCCCATTATGTACAGTGCCTGATACACATTATAAATGCTCAGTATCTGTGCCCATCCTTCTCTTTCATCCTTTATATTTCCCTAAAACATATAGCTCAGTTCAGTTCAGTGGCTCAGTCGTGTCCGACTCTTTGCAACTCCATGGACCACAGCACACCAGGCCTCCCTGTCCATCACCAACTCCCAGAGTTCACCCAAACTCATGTCCATTGAGTTGGTGATGCCATCCAACCATCTCATCCTTTGTCATCCCCTTCTCCTCCTGCTCTCAATCTCCTTCAACACCACAGTTCAAAAGCATCAATTCTTCGGCGCTCAGCTTTCTTCACCGTCCAACTCTCACATCCATACATGACCACTGGAAAAGCCATAGCCTTGACTAGACAGATCTTTGTTGGCAAAGTAATGTCTCTGCTTTTTAATATGCTGTCTAGGTTGGTCATAACTTTCCTTCCAAGGAGCAAACGTCTTTCAATTTCATGGCTGCAGTCACCATCTGCAGTTATTTTGGAGCCCCCAAAAATAAAGTCAGCCACTGTTTCCACTGTTTCCTCATCTATTTGCCATGAAGCGATGGGATCGGATGCCATGATCTTTGTTTTCTGAATGTTGAGCTTTAAGCCAGCTTTTGCACTCTCCTCTTTCATTTCATTAAATGTGGTGTCATCTGCCTATCTTAGGTTATTGATAACCTTAACTCTAAAACATATAGGGAAGCCACAAAGAGGATGGGCGATGGAGCCTTCCATATATAAGACTTTCACTAATTAAGGATATGCTGAAGTGAAACATCTCAGCAACTTGACAAAAACTGTCCTTTGAAATCTATTCCTGCGACTTGCCTGGCAGTCGAATGGCCAAGACTCTGAGCTCCAATGCAGAGGCTTGGGTTCATCCCTGGTCAAGGAACTAGATCTCACAAGCTACAGCTAAGAGTTCACGTGCCACAACTAAGACCTGGCACAGCCAAATAAATATTTTTAAGAAAAAAAAATTAATCTATTCTTAAAGCTGCCCGCTAACTCCTGAAATTTCTTCAGCAAGGGGGAAAGCCTCTCAGTTTAACTTCACAAAGAAAAAGGGTAAAACGTAAGTGACAAGATGTAGGCTGAAAGGCAGAACGAGTTCTTTCCAAAATATAAATCACCATACCGCAGACAAGTGACTCAGAGAGGCCCTAGGCCTATCATAAGGGGAAGGCTAAAGATGGCAGAAGAGCCTTTAGTATCCAAAGTCAATGGCACAATCAGTGTTTGTAGAGAGGAAGTCATGGAAAGAAGCTTCTAGAACATCATTCTCTTGCCTGAGATCAACCAGGAAGGAACAGGATGTTTTAGAAGGGTTTTGTTTGTTCTTTAAAGTACTACCCAGTTGTCTCTACAAAGAAAAGATGTACTGAACATCTAGCAGAAACCAGATGTCAAGCAAGGCACTTTTGCAGACAGGTTATCTTATTTAACCTGGACAACATGCCTGCAAGTTAACTTAACTAGAAATTCTTAACTAGAAATAACTTAACAAAGAAATGTGTCCAAGGTCAAGTTAACAGGGAAGTAAACAAGCTAGGATTTGAATTTGCATCTTCGGATTCCAAAGTCTGTGCTTTTTCTAGACCCTGTGACAGATGAGGGACAACAAACAGAAAACCTGATGAAGGAACCAATCAAACCAGAGGGAACAGCATCCCACTCCTACTAACAACCAGCCTGTTCCATTCTATGTTTAAGTCCTATCCTAATATTTTTAAACAAATTTATTTAAACACTCTGGTAAACAGAAATACAGTACCTTTAGAACTGAATTATTTCTGCTTATTTTGTTGCTTGGGAAACACTTTTGGAGTCACTTAATAACAAGATACCAAATATCCATAGCTCAGCAAGACAGTCACTGTACTAAATTCCTAAATAATAGTCCACAACCACAAAAAAATGGGCAATGCAGCAGAGAATAATCAAAAGCAGCTTCATATTTTCCGGATAAAACAAAGCATCGTTTGTACTCAGGCATTTTTAGAAGGTACCACTGAAAACCAGACTGCAGCCTGGAATGGCTTAAAATACCACATTTAACAATCACATCAATGACTTTTAAACTTTAGAGGCAAACAGCTTCCTTTTACTACAAATTCCAAGTGAAGGATTAGAGGCAAAGCTCATAGATTCAGCACACATACAAACTTAGGGACTATCCAATGCCTTAATTAACACTATTAATTACAAGTGTATTTAGCTGGGTTTTAATGATGAAGAGGTAAAGGTCAAAATTTTTAAATAAATTATTTCAAACTAAGACCCCCTGCTGAAAAAAAAAACACCAATAATCAAACAGAAAGGAAAAGCCTAGTAAACGATTATTTTGGCATATCAAGCAACTTTTCCTTCATCAGTCTATATTTTAATAGAGGCAGCACTACAGTTAAAAGTTCACCACACTGCTCTTCTGCCTCAACTTGGAACTACTTCCACAAAAATACAGAGAAAGTTGGGAAGCTGGATAGGGCAAGAGACTATGGTTTCAAGTTTGGCAGAGGTCAGAAGAGACAGAGAGAGAGAGGGATTAGCCCTTTCTAGGAGGGCAGGAGGCCTTCCCCATCTAATGCTTCTAGATTGATGCCATTATCTCCAGCGTTAAAAGGCGGGGGGGAGGGGGGGGACCACTATCAACAGTGAGATTAGATTATATTACAGATGTTCATTAAAATTAGGTTTCAGAGGGCTTCCCTGATGGCTCAGTGGTAAAGAATCCACCTGCCAATGCAGCAGACATGGGTTCGATCCCTGATCCGCAAAGATTACACATGCCTTGGAGAAACTAAGCCCACGTACCACAACTATTGAGCTGGTGCTCTAGATCCCAGGAGCCACAACTACAGAGTCCACGTGCCACGACTACTGAAGCCTATGTGTCTTAGAGCCCGTGTTCTGCCACAAGAAGCCACCGTAATGAGAAGCCCACACACAACTAGAGAGTGGTCCCTGCTCACTGCTACTAGAGAAAAGCTTGCACAGCGGTGAAGACCCAAGCACAGCCAAAAATAGATAGATAAGTCATTTTTTAAAAATTAGGTTTCCTAACTTGGAGACCAGTAGAAAAAAAGTCCAAAAAACTAGCCATGCCATGTACTCGCTCTGTGGAAGCAGAAGCTATTATGTTATAGTGAGCTGCACTAGATAGCCATATTAGTTAGCTTTTGAAGTGGAGGGGGCCTGCAAATGTCTGTGACCGAGAATCCTCCCCAACATACATCTTGGTGGAAGGTGAAGTGCACCTTGCCCTAGAGAAGCTAAGAAATCCAAATACACACTTGTGTAGTCTCCCCTACAGCTAGAACACAGGCATGGGAACCAGGTTCAGCCTGTGTCTTTTTTTAGTGACAATCTTTTTCTTGTTCACTGAAAAATACAGGTCTGGAGATAGTCTATTGCATTGTTTTCACACTGTATTTTTTTAAGTTTTTATTTTGTATTGGGATATAGCCAATTAACAACGTTGTGACAGTTTCAGGTGAACAGCGAAGGGACTCAGCCATGCGTTTATTAATATATATATCCATTCTCCCTATCTGCCCCACACTTGCAATTTCTCCTTGACTATTCTCAAGCATTTTCGTGTCTAGATGAGTTTTCAAATCAACGTGTCAAAACCAAAATAATGGTGGGTACATGTTATTATATACTTGCCAAATCCACAGAATGCCTAACACCAAGAGTGACCCCTAATGTAAACTATGGACTTTGGGTAATGAAGACCTATCATCAGAGGTTCATCAGTTATAACAAATGTACCTCCCTAACGGGAGAGCACTGACAATGGGGAGCTAAGAATGAGTGGAGGCATGGGTATACAGAAAATCTCTGTGCCTTCCTCTCAATTTTGCTGTGAACCTAATACTGGCTCTAAAAAAACTTAAGTCTTTAAAAAGAAAATAGATGGGATTGCACTAGAGACTAAATCATACGTATAATTTTGTAAGAGTAAGTCACTTTAAAATAATAAATCTGGGGACTTCTCTGGTGGTCCAGTGGTTTAGACTCTGCTCTTCCAATGCAGGGGGCATGGGTTCAATCCCTGGTCAAGGAACTAAGATCCCACATGCCATGCAGCGCAGCCAAATAATAGCAGCAGTAGCAACATCAGTAATAATAAGAAATCTGCCCATTAGGGAATACAGTATTTCTTGCCATTTATTCAGATCTTCCTTTAAGTCCGCCAACAAAGCTTTAATATTTTCTTCAATATAAAACTTGTACATTTCCTCTTCGGTTGATATTTGAAGTTTCTGTTTCTGTTATAAAATGGGCCTCTTTTCCTATTCATTGTCAGTTCTGCTGTACAGAAAAGGTATTAATTTCCTATCCTGGTCTTGAAAGAAAAAGTGAAAGTGTAGTCACTCAGTCTCTTGTGATCACCAGACTCTTGTGATCCCATGGACTGTACCCCGCCAGGCTCCTCTGTCCATGGAATTTTCCAGGCAAGAATACTGGAGTGAGTTACCATTTCCTTCTCCAGGGGATCTTCCAGACCCAGGGATTGAACTTGGGCCTCCTGTGTTGTTGGCAGACTCTTTATCATCTGAGCCACTAGGGAATCCTGCTCTTATATCCTCTCTAAACTATTAGGTCCAGGTTTGACACCAATACTCTTAAATCTTAAGAGTTCAGTAATTATTCTTAAATTAAGAAACATTAATGATAGTGACATGATAGATTTCTGATAGCAAAGACCACTTAGACATGAGGCGAGAGGCTGCAGACCTATCTCTAGAGAGCTTCAAAGTAAAGATAACACCTCATTTGCTTGTTTTAGATCAAGGTTCTAACGTAAGAGCAGGGAAAGAAAAAACAGATGTCCTCATCTGGCCCTCTCCACATTATGGTTTAATATTGATTTTTGCTCCCATAGGCCTGACTCAAGGTCAAGAGAAACTCAGTGTTCCTTTGCACTGGTGGCCTAGTGGGGACAAGGTAAATGTTCCTTCCCAAAAAGCATTTTAAAGTTTTTAATACTGCATTCTCCAAAGTAATTCTATAGCCTCCAGAAAATACTTTTTGCTCAGCTGTAAGCATTTCCTAGGTTAAAAAAAAAAAATTAAAAAAAGAATTTTGCTATTTTTAGAGTTGACTCAATGACTTTCAATAACTTCATATCTCATATGTAATACTTGAAATATCCTTATATACATATAACTTAAATTTCAACATCTGCCAAAATTTTACCAATAGTTTAAGGACTTTTCAATACTTCTGAAAAAATATTTGTTTTCTTTTGAAGAATATTAAATTTAACTCAGAGATTTTCCAAATTTTCAAAACAGGTTCAACATAAAACTGTAGTTCAAGATTGTCTATTAAAAAAAAACTACAAAGGATATGAAAAGCTGAACTCAACATTTTAGACAAATATTTTCTAAATTTCTGTGACTGTGAGTTCAAGCACATAAAAATGAATTTTATTTTGTGTGTGCAACAAAGACTGGTTTAATTGAAAACAGTAGAGCAAAACTTTTCCATATTGCAGCAGATATTATTTCCCAAATTTCAGAGCAGTCTCAGTAGATTAGCCAGCTTTAATTTACAGGGAAACTTAGCTGTGATTTACTTCTATAATGAGAGTTGGCGCAGAGTTCAACATAGGAATGGTCAAATTCTAAGTATTTTCTCCAATCATCTTGTGACATAACCATCAAGATTTAAAATTCCAACTGCTTTGTTCCCCAATGGAATACAACCAGGTTCTAGCTAGGAGAAAAAAGGCATACACCATACAGATGTTTTATGAGAAAAGTTCCCATTGCTTTTTCAAGTTGGTTTGCATTAGTGAAAAACCAAAATGTGGGAATTATTATGAAGAAATGATTTAGAAAACACAGTAGTTGTTCTTTAAAGACCAAAGGGGAAAATAAACCCCAAATCATATGCTCTACAACTGGAAAAGTTTCAGACGCAAACAATGTTCACTGTCTGGCCCATCTGAAAGGCAGGGTGCCGAAAATCATTAATATACTGTTATTTCACATGAGGCTGGCATGGGTCACAGAGGATGGTATGGCCTGTTGTGAAAGACTCCATTACTTCACAGGGAGTTTTGGCTTGGAGACCCTGGCTCTGAGAAAAATAACCCACTGGTTGGCAGCTCTAGTCCAACAGACAGCTTTAGAATCTAACTTTATCCTGGAAATTACAAAGGCATCTAAAGAAGCAAATAACATAGTTCCTAGGATGAGTGTCAGCTGAGCTGAAACTCGTTAAACATTTTTTGTTTTAGACAGCTTTTGGAAAACTCGAGAGAAGGAGGTTTTGGTCTTGACCCAGCAGAGGATGAAGAACCACCCCCTCCCCCCATAGAAATTATGTGAACTGAAAATTCTCCATAGTAACTATTCTAATTAATTATTCAAAGCTGGAAGTTGATTTTCTAAAGTTAAGAGCTAACTATGGTCTCCTGTTTCCATTATCAAAGACTGGTCTCTTCTTTGCATCTGCTTAGCCAGGCATTAATGAGAAGCTTTTAATGGAATTTTTCAGCAACTGCACAACAAAGTCTCTACTTGGTTAAAGGGAAATTAATAACAGAAAATCCATCTTGGTTCCATATAAACAAAATTTTATAAGTTCACTTATGCTTTTACAGAAACAACATAACAATACTACCAGAAGGCATTACAAGATCTTTCGAATTAGAGTTAACTATAATTCAACGTATTTATATGTTAATAGAAATTAAAACTGAACTGTTATTCAATATACAGTAACTCAGAAAACTAACCATTCTCCAGCTCTAGATTAACATGAGTTTACAGAGTGAAATGGCACATTTCAGGGCAATCGATCCATAGTAACAGATTTTTATTGTGCAACACAGGCAGATAACGTAGTTTTTCTGGTGAGTGGTCGCCAAAATAAACTTAGAGGACTTTACCACACGGAATGCAGTGTAGAGTCATACAATGACCACATACGCACCAGAACTCTAAAAACAGGAGAGAAATCCAAGCCAAATTAAGTAGCTCTCATCATAATGAAAACTAGCAGCCTGGCAATCAGTGGGGCTACACCTGTTAGGGGGAAAATCTGATACTCAAAAGATGAGGACCAGTCAGCCAGCAGTTGGTCAAACATAAAATGCAAGCGTGTGTGGGAAAAGAGAAAGGGCTTTCTAGAAACCAAATTCCTAGACACACCTGCTCTCCCTCAATGTCTGTAACTCTGCCCCTGGATCTGAATGAAATGATAAAATTATGACCCTTACAAGTCTTCAGGGAAAGGATTTGGTTCATAACCCAAACTCAATTTTCAAAGTCCCCTCCCGGAAGAAAGCACAGAAATACATTCAGCTTCTCATGGCCTCCTGGATGCTGTTTGTTCAAACCCGTATCACTTCTCTGATCCATTCCCAAGGCAATAAACAGCCTGGATTAAGCAGGGCCTTTCGGACTCACAACCACCATGCTTGCTCAGCTCAACTCCATCTCAGACACATACCTGTTTCCTTCTTGCTTCCCTTTCCTCCCTCTCGGCTCTTCTTCAGCACAGCCTTTAACATTTTCAACACTCCTTTGCTTCTAAAGAGAAGAGAAGGGGAAGGAAGAGGAATTAAGAATTATAAATTGGAACTGAACTTGCATACTGACACAAAAGGCAACTTGTCTTCAAACAGATCACTTGAATAATATAAAGGTAACTTGAGTTTTACATTAATTTTCTGTGAATAAACTAACATGGGGAACTAAAGGCTAAAGACACAGTGTTTCATAACACCTAATAAAGTGATCAAAAGGTCACTGTCTTTTTATAAAAGTAGAAAAAAAAAAACCCACAATGGTGCGTTCTCAGCATTCCACATCTAATTAAGGTTATGAGGCTAAATCTGGACACGTTACTGTAAGATGTCTGGCATAGGAATGTGGGTCTCCTCCCGTTCATGAAAAGAAAACATTAAGACAGAATCAAAAAGATAACGGTTAAGAAGGAAGCTACATGGTTAAAGGCATGTTTTACAGGTGCTACTGATTATATAACCATAAGGAAAACATTTTGGAAGGCTAATCAGAATAAAACATAACTGAAAAACTTGGAAAATAAATACAGTGGGAACACTTCAACCCTGATGTCAGGGGATCTGATCAAATAGCACACACTGCAATGGGTTTTTACCACATATAGTTAGGCCTTTGGAGGTGGGGGTGGGGAGGTAAGGAGAACAGGCCTGTGGCTGAATCCCTAAATAATGAGCTGTATTTTTTAAGCAGGGTTATATTGAGCACATAAAAACAACACAATGGACCAGGACTAAGATGAAACATAAAACCACCCCTCCAGCAAGAGACCGACAAAAGGACCATTATTTTGTCAGTGAGGCTTCTTTAGCTCTCTTCCCTCCGCTAACTCAGATGAGATGGCCAGACAACCCCAAACAGTAACAAATCTGAATGGGTTGTGTTACCATCACACCCTTGTTAACACGCTAAGGAGAGGCAGGTAGAAAAAGGCAAGCAGCTTGCTGCTGAAGAGAAAGCAGAGAGGGGACAGACAACTCTTCTGCAGAAAAACCTGCCTTGTGAGCACCAATGTTTCCAAAGGCCTCGGTATAACACCCCACACAAGCACACGCCACCCCAGAGTTGATTCGAGGTTTTCCACTGAGAGGGAGGAAGAGTCCCCAAGTGCTGTCATGTACAACAGAAGCACACAGGGTGACCTTTCTTATCATTGGGTCTAGGCCTTATTTATTTTTCCAAGTCTTTTGTTTTCCTGATGAAGAAACAGAGACCCTGGGAGGCCAACTCGCCCAGGAATTAACAGTAGGGCCAGAATCTAAACAGCAGACTCCCAGCAAGCGTCCCCCCTCCTTTCAAGGCGCTGGCCTCTCTGCTCCAAGGAATGAAAGCTTCGGACAACAGCAATCAAACCAGCAAAAAAATTAACAACCAACCAGCCAACCTGAAAGATACTAGGAAGAAAATATCTTAAGTAGAATTTGGAGAAAGCCACAGTGAAACTTACTGAGGGTTAAATCATCTTACAGAAAAAAAGTCTTTACACACAAAAGGGGCATGGCTTAGAGCCTAATTCTTGTATAAAAAGCTACTTGAATGGACCCTTGTGGAAAGACATGGGTTTCACGACACGCAAGCTCTGAATTTGGGAGTGGGCCACAGTGTGCTTCCATAGGGGAACTGTGGAAGCACAGATTTCTCTTGACAGTCATGCTTGAAGGAAACAATGCAAAATGTTGTGGCATTAAAAAAAAAGGGTAGGCAAAATTAGATAATAAATACATGCCTGGTAAGCACACACATTTTCTTTTCCAAATTAAAAAACAAATCGACCAACCTTCAACGTTTGTCATTTAGCAAATACTACGTACTAAAGAAATAAGACAAAGACAATTATCGACGGAGCCTTGCCAGTAGAACTTGGCCAAGGTCCTTATGAAACTTTTCCCTGTGTTTTCCTGGATCACTGAACAGCTCAGGCCCCATCGTGGTGGTGAAGCTGCCCCTGATTAACCACCCAGGGCTCCACCAATCCACAACAGATCTACACACCTCTTGGAATACATGTCCCACGGGCTAAGGACTGGCAGACATGGAGTTGGGCATCTCATCTCAGGTACCTTAGATATCTATTTCAGGGAGCTCAGCTGTTTTCAGGAGAGTCACATCTTCCATATCAGTGGTCTCCAGTGAAGAGGCTATCAGATATCTGCTATAAGTTTTTCTCCCAGTTCTTGCTTCCCCCCTTAAATAGTAACTCAATGGAAAGAGCCTACATTTATATTCTAAACGATATTCAAACTGCAACACGAAGAAATTTTGATTATGTGTGTGTGCATGCTCAGTCGCTCAACAGTGTCCAACTCTTTGCAACCCCATGGACTGTAGCCCGCCACACTCCTCTGTCCATGAAAAATTTCCAAGCAAGAATACTGGAGTGGATTGCCATTTCCTACTCCAGGGGATCTTCCCAACCCAGGGATCGAAACCATGTCTCCTGCATTGGCAAGCAGATTCTTGACCACTGTGCCATCTGGGAAGCCCCCCTTAAATGATTGTATCTGAGTGAAAAATTAAGGACCCCTCCCAGCCCCCATACACACATAAGCTGTAAAGGAAAAAAGGAAGACTACTCCCTGTGGGCTGAATTCTGAAATTAACACAGATCAGAATAGAGCTATGTGAAGTCCCACTTAGTCATGGCCCAAAAGATGTAACTGGAACTTGACATACATCAACAGACCATTTAAACACTGAGCCCATCTGAAGCAAGGTGGTCAGAAACAGCAAGAGCAGTAATAGGCTGGTTGGGCCCACATTAGCAGTATCATCCAGAGAAGATTCTCTGCACACCTGACAGTACCTATGAATTCATAAGTACATACCCCCCACATCCAGAAACAGACCCTCTAGGCTATGGCACCCCGTGCTATTTAACACTGGCATCATAATTACTTTCCCTTCTTCTGATTCTGTTCTCACTGAGCAGGGCCTCATAATCTGATTTTTTAACCTAACAACGGTGGAGGAGAGTGTGCTGGCTCTGGTCAACCCAACACAATTGCCTGGCTTGTTGGCAGATATGACTCTGGGAATAAATTAATAAACCGGTGTTCTGGCTTGAAACAAAAGCTCTCATGAGAAAGAGTTCTGCCAAAGGGAGTCACTTTGCCAAGCACCATCTATTTAAGACATAAAGAATATTAAGTTTCTGATTCCAATTTGAGGACTAAAGAAAAAAAGACGGTGGTAAATTCTCAAATGCAAATGCCACCGTGAAGCAGTCTTATGAGAGCAGCTGCAGGGCTCTTCTTGAATGACACCTTCTGCATCACCTCCCTTCCTGTAGCAACTTCAGCTACTGTCACTGTTTGTCTAAAAAGGGTGAGCACTGCCTGCTACAGAAGTGAATCACATAGAAATTATGCAAACCAGCCTTCCAGGCACAGTAATTCAGATCCAAATGATTAAATAATAAGCCCAACACCCAGAAAAGAAATTGCCAGAAAAAAAAGAAACTGCCAGAAGTTGTCAAGTTCCTGCTAAGTTAAAAGATCATACATGTAAGGATGTACTTAAAAACAAGCATGATAGGATAAAATAAGAAATATTGTCCTTTTTCACTTTACTGTATTATAGATCGAGTCATAGGTATAACAACAATAAATTCAGGCCAAACAGAATCCCTCAATTTCTGCCCCATAAAAACCTTAGCTTCTATCACACAAGTAGTACAAACATATGGTTGGATATAAATATTTAAAAATAAATATTGGAAAAATTGGAGAACTTTAGCCCTCATTTCTTTATATATTTTTGAGGAAGAGAGAAAAGACCAGCCTCTAGGTCACAACAACTGAAATTATCTAACAAGAGAAAATTTCCTATAATGTTCATTTAAAAGAAAATAAAATGAGCATATGACATCTTCAAGATCTGAAATCACCCAGATTTTCTTGTTTTTCTACTATCATTCAACACCTAAGTTTCCCAAATGCCACAGATTCTTCCTTTTAAAACTCAGGAAGTTATATCAACTCTTTAGTTTACTTTTACTTCTCAGATTTCTTCTTTAACACATAAACTCTTTAGAGATAGGCATAATGTCTCCATGTTATATGTTAAATAAGCATTCTGCACAATTACTGAGCCTGTGTTCTAGAGTCCAGGAGCTGCAACTACTGGAGCTTGCACGCCCAGACCCTGTGCTATGCAGCGAGAGAAGCCCCCTCAATGAGAAGTCTGCACACCACAGCTACAGAGTAGCTCCCACTCATGGCAACTAGAGAAAAGCCCATGTAGCAACAAAGACCCAGCCAAAAATAAATAATGACTGTTTAGAAAAAAAAAAAAAAAGATTAATACTTGAGGTTATATTTCTGATTAAGCCTAGGTAGGAAAGTCACCTCCAAGTACGTCTGTTTTTCTTTTCACAAATCTTTTGCTAAACTCATTTGGAACCCATATAATCCAGGTTGTATTTCAATTAAAGTTTAGTATTCTGTATCATCTGGAGAAGGAAATGGCAACCCACTCCAGTACTCTTGCCTGGAGAATCCCAGGGACAGGGGAGCCTGGTGGGCTGCCGTCTATGGGGTCGCACAGAGTCGGACACGACTGAAGCGACTTAGCAGCAGCAGCAGCAGCAGCACAGTGATTACAATGGTATATAATATATAACAAAATTATCCTAGATTAAACAGTGAGATGATTTCAAAACAAGACAAAAACCTATTTCAGTCTGCAATCCCAATGGCAGTATCATAAACATGACCACTTTGTCTGAAATCATAAAGTAACACCAGCCTTCAAACCTTCCTCTTCTGGAGTGCCATACTGCCTACTTACATTATTTCAAGTCGAATCCATGAGCTGAGGGCGGGGACTACGTTTATTCTTTAATAGATACAAACAGAAGCCGGAACCCAGTCTTCGCACCCACTCTGTTCTCAGTATTTGTTGACAGATTTAACTAGGCTGCAATGAACACAGATGAGCTATTTCCTCCAAATCAAGCAATTACCCAACATTTATAGCAGTTTATAAATTACAAAGAAGATTCCTATGTATTTTCATTTGCAAAGAATGCATAAAAGCTCAGTTATATCCATGAGATACTTGGGAAGAAAATGCTGCATTTTACAATACCCTTTCATGTCCACACCTGAGTCAGCCTTAAAATCTCAAGATAATAAAACCTTATCCAGTTATCCTGGACACCTAAACATACGCTCTTTGCTCACTCCATGGAAAGGGACTTCTCGCATCAAACCATCTACCTGACCTCACAGTAAAGCAGTCTCAGAAGGTGACTCCATTCTTCAGTCAAAATAAATAAAGCCAGAGTAGCAATATTTACAAATGAAACACTGGAAAGTAAGACGTGCATGCTCATTAAGAAAAAAATTTTTTTTTAAATTTCAGAGAAGAGAGACATCAAAAATATCAATTTTAGGGACTCAAAAATTTTTCAACCTCACAAGATTTAAGACTCACCTAACACAATAGTCATGACATTTGTAGGACTGCCTTTAGAACTTTTCTTTGCATTGGCAACTTTTACTATTTATCAAAAGAAAGGAAATGGGTGACAGTGGTGATGGGGGTGATGGTGTCTAAAGCAGCCTACAGGATAAATAATACAGAAGAGAGCAAGCTAGAGAAAACAAAGTAAATAGAGACCACAAAAGGAAACAAAGAGCTCTGCAGAGGGGGCGCTGGCTGCTGCTGGAAACTCATGGAAAACTGTATTGTTAATAGAAGCTTCCTGAAAGCAAGAGCCATATCTTGACGACATTCTTTTAGAGTTCCCAGGAGGCTGGGGAGAAAACCAACCCTTGATGAATACTTGAAATTCCAGGCGGTCTCTCTCACATTTTTCCCCACCCTGGCTAGTAGAGAAAACCTAGGAATCAGGAGATCTGACCCTGGCATTGTGACAGGGAACAGGCCACTAAATGTCTCTAGGATGCAGATGCTTCGTCCAGGAAAGTTGCAGGAAAAGAGAAGGGGTTATTGATCAAGAAATCAGAAAGCAATTGTGATTAAGTTAAAATAGTGGCCTTTCATATGGCTTAACATGCAGAGCTGGGGAAAAGGAGATAAAGCACAGCCGAATGATGGCCTAAGACACAACAGACCTAACCATTTGGTCCTCTTTATTTGAAGTCATTCTACAAACTCTACCTCTAATTCTGCTGTTCTTTAAAGTTAGGTTTGTCTTAGGTAAAAAGATGTCAGGTTTGAGTATGAGTGATTAAAAGGAAAGTAAATTTACAGTCACAAGTACTATAAATTTAAAAGAGTTCTGGGGAAAAAAAGAAAAAAAAGAGAGTTCTGGGCATGAAGTTTGAACTCAGATGCTTAAGTTCTGATGCACCAAACTCAGTGGAAATTTCCTATTAGATCGAAGTCATTTTCAACCTCTATTTAAAATATTCTGTAGAAAGATATACAAGTTGTTTTGAGAAACATGTCTTTAAAAATTTGAGTCTCCTAGGCTGGTATTTCATATTGCTAAAAAATTACTACATACAAGTTTGTTTAAAGAAGTTTTCATTTTGATAACACTTGGTAGAAGAGAAATTTTACTTTTGGAAGAAAATATGAAGAAGATACCTGCTTCTGGCTACAAGAGCCATTTTCCTATATTGTGAAGAGATTTGTTTCATTCAACTTTGAATACCATCCCCTTCATATAACCTTCTCAGGCCATGATAGTCAAAAGGTACCTTTAATTCCACACCTCACTTTGTACTATCAATCAAAATCACAGTAAAAAATGTTGAACTCCACAAATCTCCCACGGCACCTAAAAATGTACCTTACATGTAACAAACACCAAGTAAGTCCCCTTAAATGAAAGAATAGCGGGGTTGTTACAGAGGGGAAATCAAAATCAATAGCAATTCTCTCCCACAACAGATTTGGACTAATAACGTAAGAATTCTTCTGTTACCAAGTACTAATTTCCAAGTTTATGGACAAAGTTATTTGACTTACACACGATGAACAGCACATTCCCATGGCAGGATCTGCTGTGTTATCAGGCTTTCAGAAGTACCAGCTGCAGGTAGGTTTTACTTGGGGATTTTAAATATATACACAGAAGGGATAAGTACAACAACAGAGAAGCCAAAACCTGGTATCAGTACATTCTGCCTCAAACCAGGAAAGGCTCAGATAGGGAAATAACCAAGTGCAGAGTTCCTGGCAATTATCATTATGCCTCCCAGGCCAATGGTTCTCATGCAGGATGGAGCACCAGCCTTGCAGAAAGCCACTGCTCATCTAGAAGCTTCCCCTCGGGTGCTCCCCAACCAGGCACCTGCCTCCCAACCTAACAGCATGACACTACCTGATTAGAGAACAAAACAACTGTGACATTATTACCATCACCACCAGCATCCAGACAGCCACAGATATTTAATTTATTAGAGAAAATTTATTTATTATTTATTTCACAAGCCCACTTCAAAAACCTATGTCAAAAGCTTCCTCTTAGAAGCCTTCCTGGTCTTATTTTAATTTCTTGCCCACCCGCCTCCTCCACTAGGCTGTGGGCCTCTGTATGGTCAGACCCTGCCAAGCTTCACCAGCACAGTTTTCTCACTTCAGTATCAACGGATATATCAGAGAGGAACACAGTCTTAATCCATCTCTAATTCTCAAAGGGAAAAACCGTACCTCAAAACACATTGCCAGCCTAATAAATTTAAGTAAATGTAACCACCTTGTTTAAAATGCAAGGCCCTAAGCATCAGAGGAACTTGTCCTGACTCTCCTAAGACAGGGTTACAACCCGATTTTCCAATTACAGAATAAGCACTGGGCTAGGTGTTTCATTCTGCACACATTCCTGAGTCTCCACTCTGTGCCAATCAAAGAGGGGTACAAGGTGTAATATGTTGAAGGAGGAAGACAACATCATCAACAAACATGGGCAGGAAGCCACAAGTCCAGGCCTCCCTTTTCTCTATAAAGTAAAACTGAAGTATGAGAGGAGCAGAGGTGGTTCAGAATAGCCCCTGTAGAGAAGAGGAAGGCAAGCACAAGACTAAAAGGACAGCTCAACAGCTCTGATTGCCCAACCAAGAGCAAGACACAGCACCAAACAATGAAAGTGTGCGATTCCATCCTCCAATTCTCAGCCTCGAGGAAGAACCATCCAGAGGACAAGAGGTTTGATCAGCCATCGGGTGTTGGCAGCGCAGGTGCAACAAGAGTGGTCGGAGTGCCCATACAAGAGTACCCAGAGTGGTGTGCCATGGAAGTGAGGCTGGACAGGAAGCAAGTGGAGCCCTGAGAAGCAAGACAGCCAGAGAGAACAGGGATGGTGTTTCAAAGAGATCAAAGAGCAAATACAGAGGGACGAAGTGAATGAAGAAGCTAAACAGAGGCTGTCTGATCCTCTTAATTTTAAATTCTTGGACATGGAACAATTCCAGACACTGTTAAAGACCACATGACTGCCAACTGCTTGGTTCACTGAAGCGGAACGTCCTCAAGTGAGGGTCGGAAGCAAAGAAGTCAAGGAACTTGATTCTTGGCCTGGGAAGGGGCCATTCAGATGCTCCCTGCAGTAAGGGAAGTAAGGTTAAGGTTATCAACCACCACCCTAACAGCCAGTATTTACCAAAGTCTTTACTATATATTGGGTTTCCCTGGTAGCTTAGCTGGTAAAGAATCTGCCTGCAATGCAGGAGACCTCTGGTTGACTTCTGAGTTGGGAAGATCCCCTGGAGAAGGGAATGGCTACCCACCCCAGTATTCTGGCCTGGAGAATTTCATGGACAGAGTAGCCTGGCAGGCTACAGCCCATGGGGTTGCAAAGAGTCAGATACGACTGAGTGACTTTCACTTTCCTTTCTTTACTGTATATCAGTTAAGTGTAAGAGTTTTATATTCTTCAACAACCTCATTTTTAAAATCTTTAAAAAATCATCTATGGGTCAGTCTCACTGATTCCTTTTTGTAAGTAAGAATGCAAAGGCTTAGAGAGATGAACAACTTGCCCAAGGTTACACAATTCATAAATGTGAAACTGGGACTTGAACCCAGCTCTGACTTGAAAGCTCAGGCTCTGAACCACTACCTCCAAAGTCCTCAATGAACCAGAGAGAGGGGAGCTAAGAAGATGACCAGGAAAACACAGACTACAAGTCTCAAAGACAAAGTGGCTTTTGCATGAGGGTGACAAAGTACAGTTGTTATGGATCCAGCTGAGGAGAGCTGGGGAAAAAGCCAATGCCAGGCCACAGTGGCCATGAGGCCAAAGCCCGTGCAGCACCACCTAGGGTGTGGCTATGAAGCTCAGTCTCTGCATGTGGTCCCACCCTTTCTCACACAGCTCCATGGAGCGTGTGACCAGACTACAGGATGCTGTCTTATGTAAGGTTTACAGCAACTGGAGACCCAGTCCCAATCCTCATAAAGGCCATCAGCTCCTTGACAGCAGCCCTCTGATTACATCTTCTTCCTTTTTACCTTCTCCTTCCTGTGAAGTTTTCTACTTATATCATACAACAGAGTTATGAACCGCAACTCACATGGGCCACCTTCTTGATGTGTGACAATGACAGCACCCTGAGTAAAGGTAGGAGGCATCACGTTATTAACTAAATGACCTTGGGCAAGTTATTTAGCCTTTCACGGGCTCATCTGTCTAACAGGAACACCGCTTCCCTTCCAGTTTGACAGGGTAATATCAAGTCTCTTCCACCTCTAGGTGCTATCATTGCAAAGGGGAAGCTTTATTTCTTGTTCATAGGGCCACTGTAATCACAGCAGCTGATAAACCATCACCACAGATGAAAAAGGAACTCCTCTAAGGAGTCTATGGCATGGGCTGATGATAAGTCTTTAGTATGAAAGGAGAAGAGATCCTGAAGACATGTCAGAAAGTCCATTTTTTTCCAAAAGGTGTTAAAAGGCACTCAATCAATCAGTGCCAGCTGAATGAAGCCTGGTATTATAAATCTAAAGAAATTAAATTTTTTAAATTGCACTGCATCTGGCCTCAAAGTGAAAAAGGTCAGACAACTTCAAAGATGCCCTGTGAAAGGCAGCTATTCATTACACCAAGATCTCTTGCATATGGTGCTGACAGACGGATCTTTCACTTAAAGCTTCAGAATATAAGACATCAAAATCCCCCCTCCGCTTGTCGGTGCTTGCTATGATGCTCTGAACAAGGTTATAACCTCCACAGGACCTAATTTCATTAAGTTGGGCATTCTCAATACCCATGTAGTTTGTTGGGTTTTTTTTTTTTTTCAGACTCCCCCAGGTGATTCTGATGTACAGCCAGCAACACGAATTTAGGACTAATTATATTCCAGGCACTGCTCTAAGCACTTTATATATATAGTCATTTAATCTTCACAACAGCCCTCTACAGAAGGTGCTATTAGTATCTCCATTCTATCAGGGCACAGAAGAGCTGGAACTTGCCCAGAGTTATGAAGCTCACGAGGGCCCATACAGGCAGTTGGGCTCCAGAGCCTGACCATGTAGTCCTATCCCATGCCTCCTTTTAGGATAAAAGTGAGAGAGTAGCTCCCAGGGGCCTGGTGATGAAACAGACAAAACTGTCAAACAGGGGGGACAAATCATCTTTGGACATACACACACCTGCCACCCCCACTGTAGCATCCCATGCCTCAAATCCTTCTTGGAAAAGAAAATCTACCTCTATCTCTTATCTTGAAAAAGACACCTACTGTCCACTCTCAAGTTCTGCTAGGCACCCAATCAGAGTTATTTCAAACTACTGTGTTGTCGATATGTATGATCTGGAAGCATCACACAAGATACATGCAAAAAAATGAGCCCACTCAAGTCATGAGTTCACAGGTGGAAAACACTGGGAGATGGGCCATACTGTTGGTGAAGAAGATACTTTGGGGCAGAGACCTCTATGTCACATAGGCAATGCTTCCCCTATTCCAAACACTTACCCAGAAATAAGAAATTATGCTATTCAAGAGGAACTCAAAAAATATCTCCCCATTCTCACTGAATGAATTGAATGAAGCTTGTTAGAAGGTGATCGGCTGGGGCAAGGAATGGCCTTGTGCCCAAGTTCTCCTCTGGACAGTTTTACACAGCCCAGTTAATGTAACATGGTCTTAACCTTGGACATCAAAGTTCTAAAATAAATTAGGCGACGCCAGTGCTAATTCAATGGAGAGCCAAATCAAATTCACAAGTGTCACACTTGTGCATCATATGAGCTTCCTCTCTTCCCACAGCTAAGGCAAGTATATCAACACGTGGATCATGGGGCTCTTATCTGAAATTTGTAAGGAAACCCATTCTGGGCCATAAACATTTGGTTGCAATTCAGTTCAGTTCAGTTCAGTCACTCGGTCGTGTCCGACTCTTTGCGACACCATGGACTACAGCACGTCAGGCTTCCCTGTCCATCACCAACTCACGGAGACTACTCAAACTCATGTCCATCGCATCAGTGATGCCATCCAACCATCTCATCCTCTGTCGTCCCCTTCTCCTTCTGCCTTCAATCGTTCCCAGCATCAGGGTTTTTTCCAATAAGTCAGTTCTTCACATCAGGTAGCCAAAGTATTGGAGTTGCAGCTTCAGCATCAGTTCTTCCAATGAATATTGGTTGCAGTACATAGTCTCAAGCTGCGACTGCCACAGGGCCTATGAGAAAGGTCACATGGGAATGTGTGCTCAGCCACTTAGTCGTGACTGACTCTTTGTGACCCTATGGACTGTAGCCCATCAGGATCCTCATCCTCTGTCCATGGGATTCTCCAGGCAAGAATACTGGAGTTGCCATGCCCTCCTCCAGGGATCCTCCCAATCCAGGGATCAAACCTGCATTTCTTGCATTGCAGCTGGATTCTTTACCACTGAGCCACCAGGGAAGCCCCACGTGGGAATGGGCATTGGCTTTATTTTTTAATCCTCTCCAACAGCCCCCAAATGGGGGAATACCAGAGTTCCAGATGATAAAATTCAAAGACAACTCATGCTACGAAACAAAAGCCAAACATGTAGAGACCATTTAAAAAAAAAAAAAAATGTTAACAAATCCGGCTCAAAGGAAGATAGGAAAGACACAAGGGTGCCATCCAAGGCAGGACTATGTGACCTTTTAAGTGCCATGGGCTGCCTTAGCAATCTAGACCCTCTAATCAGAATGTTTCTGAGTGATTTTGACACAGAAAATGCAATTACAGAGAAAATCAATTATACTGAAGCAGACATCAAAATATTTAAAAAGCAAATCTGTGATGATAGTAATGTGTGCTTCTTAACGCATAAGTAACATGACACAGCAGCAGGTATAAGAGCTACTGTAGTTTCCTGAGTGGTGATAGGCATAATTGATAGCTTAAACTACCTCCCTCAACATGATACAAAAGTCTATAATTTCTATGTGTCAAGGCTACAGGTGCTACTGTTATTCCATAGTTTATTCTCCTTTTCATGATTGAAGGAAAAACTACATTTTGGCTACAGTATAGCAAAGATTAAAATTTGCATTTTTCTCCACCCATCGAAGTTCAGAGACGCTCTGCAGTGCATCCAATGACCCTAAGAGTTTGGGACCCTTATCCAGAGACTCAGGGTCAGATCCAACAGAACAATTATTCTGACTTGCCAAAAGTTCTGCGAGCCCATTATACAGAATGAAGTAAGCCAGAAAGAAAAACACCAATACAGTATACTAATGCATATATATGGAATTTGAAAGATGGTAATGGTAACCCTATATGCGAGACAGAATAAGAGACACAGATGCATAGAACAGTCTTATGGACTCTGAGGGAGAAGGTGAGGGTGGGACGTTCTGAGAGAATAGCATTGAAACATGTATATTATCATATGTGAAACAGAACACCATTCCAGGTTTGATGCATGAGACAAATGCTCAGGGCTGGGGCATTGGGATGACCCAGAGGGATGGGATGGGGAGGGAGGTGGGAGGGGGGTTCAGGATGGGGAACACATGCAAACCCATGGCTGATTCATGTCAATGTATGGCAAAAACCACTACAATATTGTAAAGTAATTAGCCCCCAACTAAAATAAATAAATTTATTTAAATAAATAAATAAATTAAATAAAATAGACCAAAAAAAAAAAAAAAAGGCTCTGCGAATAGCCCAGGAGTTTCTAGAGAAACAGTAGCTCACTTTTACCCCACTTCTGGAGCCACTGAAATACAGGAAATTAAACAGTAATTTACTGATTGGCACACATTAGCAGGATTGGGAACTTCACATAGACATCACCACTAACAATTATATGCCAAGTTCCATGGTTAGTTTTCAGAGTAGTCTGTAAAAGTTCTATTTAACAAGAAAGTCCATCATCACCAAATTACTAACAACAGCTAGCCTGGCATCACAAGAGAGATACCTATGGAAATTTAGTGTGAGACAATATACAAAAGCGTGAAAGTCAGGGTGAATATTAGGGACAAGTGTGCTTTATATTCGTTTTATTTTCTTGAATTCTCTTCTTATCCTTTTAAAAAGTATTTAAGGTCTAATAACTATAGCCTTCCCATGAATTGGACCAGGCTTCTGCATGAGACTGGTACCCAAGGCTTGGCCTCTTCCGCCCCCACTGCTTCATACAACTAGGCCACTCACCAGATGCATGCCTTTATGGGGGATGCCCTAAGAAGATAAATATCATTCAGAGTCCAAAATACACGGACTCACATTGGGCCATTGCCAGTTTCTCATGGATCCTGGGTAACTGAGACGGTTTTTGTTTTCATGGTTAGGACCTACAAACAACAGCTGCAAAAGTGTAATACTTTTTCTAGACTAATAAAATTACCTAAATCTGGCTCACTGTTTCAGCTGTGGCAGCAGCCAAACTTCCCAGAAAGATGCAAGCCATGTATAGATTTCAGAAGATAGGGATGGGAGCTCTGAGCCAAACCCAAGGCATTCAAACCCAACCCAATAGCAAAAGATACATCAACTAAGTTCTGAATTACAGGATAATTCCTATGTGTGGAGATTACAAACATTATTTTTAGGAGTCAGATGAAACTTTAATCAAACCTATAAAGTTCAAGCACGCTTGAAGTTATGTGACATGCCATATATGAACATCAGATTTTTTTTCTCTAAAACACAGTGAAAGGTTCAATTAAAGCCCTTAACTCTGCAGGGAAGCCTTTGATCATAGATTCTGTCACCACCTCTCAACACATACAAACAGTATGAAACATATCTCAGACCTAAGGAACAAAATCAGTATTGTGAAGTGGCATGGAAACCACACATACATATACACAGAGATCACGGTCCTTTCAAATGGGGGGGCAGGCACAGGGAAATGAGTTGCAAAAACTACAGTTTTCAAACTGAAAAGGTTCCTTAGACACAGTACGTGAACACAGCCACCAAATTATTTTCTAAATGTAAGTGTGTGGTCCCAATGCCTTCTTTAAGGAAAAATAGCCTCATTAGAACCCAGTGGAAAACAGGAACACTTTTCTTGAATGACTCGGAATTAAAGACAGTGGATGGAAAACTCTTTTCCAAACATTATTTGGAAGGAAGATAAAAAGGAAGATGTTGCACAGATGTTATAAGCTGTCATGGTCTTACTAAAACATCTTTCTGCCACAGCCAAATATGAGTCTGCAACAGAGCTGGATATAAAATAAATATCTGTCCCTTGTCTTTATATAATCCAACTTCCCAAGCTGACTCCCTTTTGCCTCCTCAGAAACCTAATAAAGCCCATATTTCAATGTACTGATAATTCACTGAAAACCACAAAGCCATTCATCTCCAACTCAGACTTAGGTTATGACTTTTTTTGCAATTATCTCTTCTTATCAATACTGTAAATCTGTAACAAACAAAAGGCCTTTACTCCACAAATCCAAGAGACAACCATAAAAATAACAGCTGAGGTGGGAACACAAATGCACCCCATAGTAAGCACAGTTATGTTTTTCACTGTGAACAATCTGGTTTAGTCCTCACAACAAGGAGAAGGTAGGAACTATAATTGTGCTCTCTGACAGATAAAGAAATTGAGGGTCAGAGAAACTTCACAGCCTGTCCCAAGCCACACCTTCCCTCTTTTTTAAAAAAATTTTTATTTTTAATTGGAGGATAATTGCTTTACTATATTGTGTTGGTTTCTGCCATATATCATCATGAATCAGCCACAGGTTTACCTATGTCCCCTCCTTCATGAGCCTCCCTCCCACCTCAAGGCCCATCCCACCCCTCCAGGTTGTCACAGAGCACTGGATTTGAGCTCCCTGCGTCACACAACCAATTTCAGCTTATATCTATTTTACATATATTAACGTATATATTTCAATGCTACTCTCTCAATTCATCCCACACTTTCCTTCTCAACATAGCACTCCTTGGAGGAAAGAACACTGCTGCTGCTGCTGCTGCTAAGTCACTTCAGTCGTGTCCGACTCTGTGTGACCCCACAGACAGTAGCCCACCAGGCTCCCCCATCCCCGGGATTCTCCAGGCAAGAACACTGGAGTGGGTTGCCATTTCCTTCTCCAGTGCATGAAAGTGAAGTCGCTCAGTCATGTACAACCCTTAGCGACCCCGTGGACTGCAGCCCACCAGGCTCCTCCGTCCATGGGAGTTTCCAGGCAAGAGTACTGGAGTGGGTTGCCATTGCCTTCTCCGGGAAAGAACACTAGACCCTCACTTTTGGTACCCCAGCCCTGGATCCCAAGATTAAATGATGCATAAAACCAGCCTCTGTTGCACAGCATGTGGCCTAAAGATAGGATATATAAAACTAATAGTTTCTGTGGAATTTAGAAACTGTTCAACTTTCACTAAAGCGGACCCTCCCCTTAGAGAAACTTGTTACCAAAAAGGAGAACTATGATGGAAAACAAAGAGCATTTCCTTCTTGGAACAGGGCAAAAGGAGAGATCTATAGGGAAACAAAATACAGAACTGTCTGTGCCAGGATTGAGGGACTGTTCTGGTACAATACATGTCCAAGTCCATCCTTGCAAGATCAATTTAACAGAGCAATAAACCTCATTAGAACTCTGCTTTAATTCACCTGCCTAGTCTTAAATATGTAGGTTTCACAGATGATATCTTCATCTACTCCAAAACAGTTACATTTAGAACTATTAATAATAGCAAAAATCAGATCTACATATATTATCCTCATTATAACGGTTTTTACTTGGGTCTTTCCTGCCTTTACTACTTTAAGCACATGAATGATTCAATCAACATGATCAGAGGTCCAGAAGAGTTTATATTTTCACATGTTGTTATTTATAACCTAAAAGAGAGAGGCTCATCTGAGCTAGCCAGTTATCGACTTCCATAACTTCTTCAATTCTTCCAAACAGCATTTCTTAAAAGTGCCACTGAATTTTAAAGCACCTTCCCATAAAAGCCCTTCGAGGGTAAGCAGCATGACCCCACCGTCCTAAGCTCAGGCTACCTAGCCAGTATGCAGCTAATAAAAAAAATCAGGGGTTGAACCCAGATAAAGCCACAGAAGACACAGACCATGGTTTTTCCATTTAAGAGTCTTGTCTTTATCACCTACTATGTAAAAAAATAAAATACACACACATATATATATGGTGATACACAAATTTGGAAAAGTCTCTGATGCTGGGAAAGACTGAGGGCAGAAGAAGAGGGCGACAGGATGAGATGGTTGGATGGCATCACTGACTCAAAGGACATACGTTTGAGCAAACTCCAGGTGATAGTGATGGATGGGGAAGCCTGGTGTGCTGCCACCCACAGGGTCACAAAGAGTTAAACCCAACTTAGCAACTGAACAATAACAACACAATTTTGAGTAAAACCCAGTTCCTGCCCTGAACACAGCCAACCTACTCGCCAGACAGAAATCTAAATCTGTGGCATCATGGGAACAGAAGAAGTCAGAGTGACATGATGGTGAAGGTTTTGGAGCCACGGAGACCAATCCATAGGTTTAAAATCCCCAAACCCTAACTCTACGATGCTTCACCTTCCCTGTAATCCTGGGCCTGAAACTTAAACTCTCTAAATCTTCATATTTAGGATATTAAAATGATAGGGCTTTATCGCCAATAACAATTCGGGGCTGACTGAGGGAGGGTGAAGGATGAGTCACACATTTCTGACTTGAAGAGCGCCAATGACCACAGAGGGAAAAGGAGACAGAAGCATGGGGGTGAGGGGACTTGGGGAGGTGGAACGTGGAAAGCAGGCAGCAATTAGGAGGAAAATGAGCTCAGTTTGGATATCTCAAGTTAAAAGTGCATATGAGTCATCCAAGTAGAAATGTCCAAAAGATTGTCTGAGACAAGGGAGAGCCTGGAGAAAGACCTGGGGGTCATTAGCATGTGGGTGGTGGCTCAAGCCATGGAAATACAGAAGTCACCCAAAGAGGCTTAGCAGACTGAAAGCAAACCACCAAGGATGCAAGCCCAGGGAATGTGCACACTTACTGGCAGGCACAGTAGGACCTAGGAAGAAACGAGAGGAGAAAAGTAGGAAAAATGCAAAGGAACCCAAAGGAGAAAGTTTCATATGAGGAATAGGAGTCATCAGTAGGTCAAGAGCTACAGAGGTCACGTCACAAGTCCTATTAGAGGCCATCTGTAACCTCAGGAGCAGTTTCTGTGACACTGAGGTGATGGAAACCAGATGACAGGTCATCTGTAAGATCTCTGCCAATGGTAAAATTCTTTGATTTCAAAATAGAAACTCACTGTTCTCCAAACCCACCAAAATATTAAAACCTCAAATAACCGATTACAAGGTATTTTTTTTTTTCCCCAGAGAAAGGCAATTTGCAAAAGAGACCCAGTTAAAAACCACAAAAGCCATTTAACATGATCTTTGCTATTAAGCTCCTATCTATTTCCTTGAAGTTGGTCCTCAGGGAGAGACAAAAGAAAAATTAGCTTAATTCTCTACCACCCAAAAACTGGAGGAGGGAAAAAAGGGTCTAACTTACTGGATAAATTTCCTGTCCAATAACTCTCTAAAGGCAATGCATATAAATTGCTATTTCAACATTACCTTGAGAAATGTGTTGCCACAAGTCAGGAGAGACTTTGGTTTCAATATGCAAATCCCTGCATACTTTGGTAAAATTCCATTTAAGCAGAGTCCCACCTGGATTTCTAAATAAGACTGAGCTCCTGTTACATTTTTTAGTAGATTGTTCCTTAACATCATTTTCCTCATTCTTTGTACACTTGTAACTGTAGAAAGTGCTGTCCTAGGCAATTTTAAATAAAAGTTATAAAATGGTTCTATGATGCAAATTATAGCACTACAAGGGACTGTTTGGCTTGGCAGTATAAACTGGTAAAACTAGTTAGCAGACTTCAAAAATTATTCCCCCAAACATCTGCTCAGGCTAAGAAAGAGGTTTTTGTTTTTTTTAAGTCTACTCCACATACAAATATTTTTCAAGAAGTTATACACCATCACCTCTTGAGAAGCTTAAAACACACGTGCACGTGTGCACACACACACACACACAGATAGCAACTGAACAATAACAAATTTAAGTTGTGTCCAACTCTTGCGACCCCATGGGCTATAGCCCACCAGGCTCCTCTGTCCATGGGATTTTCCAGGCAAGAATATTGGAGTGAGTTGCCATTTCCTCTTCCAGAGGATATTCCCAACCCAGGAATCGAACCCACATCTCCTGCACTGACAGGTGGATTCTTAATCACTGAGCCACCAGGGAAGTTTAGATAAGTAGTGTAAGGTAGGTAGATATATACACAGCAGGGACACTCTCTTCATCCCCTAAATTCCAGTTCAGTAGCCCTAAGAGGAGTCCTAGTATCTTAATTTTTAAAACCTCAAAGGAGAGTATAATGTTTCCTCCCCTGACATGCTCCTCTTGAGAAGCTTTTATGTTTTGGCAGGATCCCCCAAAGCTGGGGCGGGGGGTGGGCAGAAGGGATGGCAACTGGCCACTGTGTTCTTCATGGACGAGCAAGACATGACAGGAAAAGTGACTGCAGAATATGAAATCCTGCGAGCAAGCCACGTTGGACAGATGGCAGAGAGCACCTGCATATCACATGGACGTTTCAAGAACACTCAGAGGCTGGAAGCAGCTTTAACCTTGACCCCGCCTCCTAGGGAAGAGTGTTTCCAACACCCACAGAGAAGAGATCCAGGGCAGAGCCTTCATTCCCTGAGTCAACAGTTCTATCCTGGGCTCCTGGGGACTTCTGCTCCACAGCCTCAATTGAGAGCATCTGAGCATGAATAACAACAGTCCTCCAAGCTGTACCCACTCAGGATGGGACTGGAGACTCCGTTCTCAGTCAATTCTCTCTCCTTAAAGGAAAGAGAGAATATTTGAGTCCTACTACATGCTACACACTGGAGATAGCAAATACAAATGAAAAGATGAACAGAACAAAAATCTTACCCATCAGGAACCTCCAGTCTCACCAAACACCTTGCATTAGGTACTTTTGTTTCACAGTTTACATGTAAGATGGCAGTACAAGAAAACCACAGTACAGGAGATGTTTAGCAACGTGCTTAAAGTTCCTAAGGCCACAAGAAGCCTCCCTGAAACCCAGGAGGGGAATAACTCCAAATAGGTTAACAAGACAGCATGTACAGCAGATGAGAGACGGAACCCAAGCTATTGTAACTGGCATGGCCCTAAAAAGGCAGCCTGGGAAGACATCCGGGTAAAGCAGGTATAAACGTCCCTTTATTTGTCTCCTGGTAACTATGGGGAAGTTTATATTAATTATTAAACTTCAGAAGTTTTTCACAAGAATTGGGGAAGAGAAAAATGATAAAGAACAAACATCACAATATATTCATCTATTGAATCATTCTATTGTACACCTCAAACTAATGCTACATGTCAACTACATCTCAATTTTAAAAATATATCAAAAATAGACAGCCAGGCTGACACCATTAAAAAATCTAAAAATTTTTATCAGTTCTACTGATACAATATTTTTGGCGCCCCCCAAAACCCTGAAATGGGCATCAAAAAAGGTCAGAAAGATTTTTAAAGAATGTTATCAACACATCCCTATTACTAAGAGTTCTTTGACATAGTAATTAAGTCATAGATTTTTTTAATTATTCTTAAATTTCTTTGAATAAAAAACCAATTTACCTTCAAAAGCCAAATAATTTTTCAGAAAATAACATACTGTGGAAAAACTTGGCCTGTAGAAGTACAAATTTTCCCTGGGTCTCACTCACCTTGCCTCACCCCAGACTCCACTTGCTGGCAACAGAGAGCAGCTGTCTCACTTGAGGGGCACCCCGAAAGTTCCTCTGGATCAGGCGACTACAGCAAGATGGGAAGAGAACTGAAAAAAAAGAAAAACCAGTCAGTATACTCATCCTATGACACCAAAAGCACAGAGTTTATAAAACCAGCTACAATCAGAACTTCAGAAAAAGCCATGATGGACAGGAAAAGCCATCAGTATATACATACTTTAAACAGGGGAACAAGGGTGATGAGCTGGCAAACCAAGAAAACTCATTCCTCCTCCTGACAACCTCTGCCCAGGCTGACCAGGGACTGTCACTGAAAGCCTTGTCTTGAGCAAGGTACTGCAGCATCCAAACTACCTTCTCTAGCTTGGGTTTTCTCTTCAGCTGATACTAATGGGTTTGCAGCCCAACACAAGCGTGTCAAAGGTTTCAGACAATGAGCCCAGAACCTTGCTAAGGCACTCAGGGTGCTGAAGTTCTCCAGAATATTTTCTTCCCATATTTCCTGCCTTACTCCTCACAGGTCCCGGCTCTCTACACGACTCATTGTTTCCGAACACACCGCCCAATCTCACACCTTTGCTCTCCCCGTTCCCTTATCCTGAGACACCGCCCCTACTCCAGAGATTAGTCATCCTCCAAACACAGCTCGAGTACCCCTTGCATGCCCGCCCTACCCCCACAGCACCTCACCTCTGCACACAGGCGCCTTGCAGGTACCTGTGTCCTAGCACTTGCTTCCCTCTGCCTTGACCGTCACCCCTCCTCCCCAGCTGGCCCCTCCACCACCCTCCTGTTCTTCTCACAAGGAGAGGCACATGCCAAGGCATGTTTGTTCCTTGAAGGATTTCCAACAAGAGCTTCCCCATGACTGACTCGGAGTCCATTTCCCTGGAAAATATTCTTCTTACTGCTACTTTGGTCCTGGAAGATGTTCTTTTTCAAGAGTGCTATCCAAGCTCCAACACACCGACAACTGGGCTCTTGCCCAAGTTAGTCCCCTCGCAGCAAGGCTGCCGGGCTTCACTGCCAAAGAGAATGGATCATGTGTAGTCACGCTGGGGCCGACAAAACCACCTTGGCAGGGCCCCGGAGTGTAATAGGTTTGTGCATGCAAAGGCGGGGCGGAGGCCTCTTTTCCCCGTTAAGTCTGTTTGATGAGGAGCTCTATAAGACTTGCCACGCCTTCACCACCCCCCCATCACAACCCACCCGAACTTCAGAGATGGAAATGGAGCACGGGAGCTCTTCTCTGGGAGGAAACAGGGACGGAGGCAGGGGACAGGCCCGGTGCTCCCCACCTCCACCACAGAGAGAGCTGAGATCTCATTCAAGCAGAACATGGAGGAGAAACCTACACGGTCCAGGTGGTCCCCTGACATCAAATCTCACCTCGTGTTCAGCAACAGCCCCCAAAGCTGCCCATACTTCTGAGCGGTTCCTGGTTTCTGCTTCCCTAGGTTGCTGACCTCGCTGGTAGTATTGACACATTCACTGCAGCAGAGCACCACCTGGTGAACCACAGCTCAAATATCTGAGGCATCCTCCTATGGTTCACTCATAAGGGAATCACCTGCCTCTTTGCCGAGAGTCTGGCAGCCAGGGAAGGAGTCCATCTCACACCTGCTGCAAGGACTTCAGCCAACCTCCTCGCACGAAACACCTCAGCAGCAGAGGCAGACGTCTCAACAGACCCAACCACAACTGCCAGACAAGTATAAAAGAATATCCACCGCAGCCCACAAGCTGCCTACTGTTGCACAGACCCTCAGCCTAGAGCAGCCACGGACGTGTGTGCACTCTCACCACTAACAGGTGATGATGCACCTCATGCTCTCTCTCTGGCCTCTTCTCCACCCACAGCATCCCATTTACTACTTCTGTGATGGTGGGGGGCGGGCAGTCCTTTCTGAGTTTAAGATGACAAACAGAGCTCTGTAAATTACAAAGGTCCCAAAGGGGAGGCAACCTTCTCCAAGAAGGACTGTCCCTACAGCCTGATTTGTGGTGATGCAATCACAGAGTCTAGATTCTGCATTTGGTCCTACATGGGTTTTAAGGGCCACATTCAGTAATTACAGAAAGGAAAGAGGGAGGTGGAGACCAGAGGAACTCTGAGTGGTGTTTGAGGAGTTACTTATAACTACAGTTAGATCACTCATCCACCAGACTCAGAAGAGAAACTGTGCCTTGAGTTTTCAATTATCCTTTAAAAATCTATGTTAGATGAAGAAAAAGTGGAACTTTTTACTTTTTATATTTTCTTGTTTTACCATTCCTCCACTAAAACTTTCCAGGTGGCACTAGTGGTAAAGAAACTGCCTGCCAGTGCAGGAGACATAAGAGATGCGGGTTCAATCCCTGGGTCAGGAAGATCCCCTGGAGAAAGAAATGGCAACCCACTCCAGTATCCTTGCCTGGAAAATCCAATGGTCAGAGGAGCCTGGCAGTCCATGGGGTCACACAGAGTCGGACACAACTGAAGCAGCTTAGCACGACCACTGCAAGGGCTCTGTCCATTTTCAACGCACAGTCCAAAATTTGGGCCCAAGCAAGTTTTTAAAACAATTATCTTGCTATATAATATTCTCATGTAAACTGCAAAAGAAGACAAAGTACTTTTGAAGGCATTTTTATGGAACCTAAAATACAGAAGTTTAGAGACCAGGTGGGTGGTGACATATAACTGCCAAATCACTAGCTTTTTATTTTCATGGATCTAATTTCCAATTGGCTCCTAAAAATAAAACCTTAAAAAGCCTTTCGAAGAGAATTATTAGGGTGTACCTCCTGGCCCTCATTCTGTTTCAAAGATGAACAGAGAGACTTTAAAGTTGTTTATCCAACAGAAATAAGCTTTTTTTCTCTTAAGCATCCTTCCCAAAACCTAGCACCGGGCATCCTCAGACCACAAAACAAAGATGAGGGAATGTTTGCCATCCAAAGTGTGTGGCCAGTGATCCCATGTAACAGTCCAAGTCCTCCGGTGACACTGGGTCCCGCTGCACTGAATACTGCTCCTCCGAGTGTGAGGCCCAGAGGGTGACCAGTGAGATGAAGCCCACAACCTTCACCGGGTCACACCCCACTGTATCTGAGAGCTCATGCAACACAATGGAAAACAACACCACAGAAATCCTGAGGCCAGTGAAAGAAAGCTCTTGGTTTTGTTTTGCTTCATCTTAAATGCTGGTGCTTAATAGAAAGCTGCTGCTGCTGCTGCTAAGTCGCGTCAGTTGTGTCCGACTCTGTGCGACCCTATAGACGGCAGCCCACCAGGCTCCGCCGTCCCTAGGATTCTCCAGGCAAGAATACTGGAGTGGGTTGCCATTTTCTTCTCCAGTGCATGAAAGGGAAAAGTGAAAGTGAAGTAGCTCAGTCACAGGCTTAAACAAAGGCAAGAAAATAGGAAGAAGGAAAACTCTGGGGACTCAGCATGCACCTGGGACCTGAGCTGCAACGGGCATTATATAAAACCACTTGCTTCTTCCATTTCAAATCTTTTTCCTTAACACAGGTTTACTACTAGTACGGTTAAACTGTCCACTGAGGCAATTCAGATCCTTCACCACCCATCAGAATCTCCTGAGGAGCTTTAAAAATTCTGATGCCCAAAAGATTAGAACAGAACCTCTAGGAGCCCAAATGTGGTTACTTTTTAAAGCTGACCAGCTGATTCTAATGCAGAGCCAGGACTTGGAACCTCTGCGCTAACCTATCTTCAGGGTGTTTTTTGCCCGTCTTGGCAGTTGGGGAGCAGCAAATATTTACACCCAAAACAAAGGGAGTGGGAGAAGAAACACAAATGGACAGGTAGAGAGCCTAAGGAAGCTGGAGTGAATAACACCGCGCAGGGGCTGATCCCTAGGGTGGGTACAAGGTGGGGCCTGGGGGTGCACACTCCCGTAAGAAAGGACCGGGGTGGGGAAAGACCAGGTCATTCCCTAAGTAAGCCCTGGATGGCCAATGTCATGGAGTTGATAAAGAACAATTCAAAGCTCATCTGTAAAGAACATCAAGGTGTCAAGTGTTTGCTATGTGAGAACTGATTATTATAACAATGGTTTTCAGATGTGAAGAATTGTATTTATTTCTCTTGGTTCTTCTAGTAATAGTACTAAGAGGTTTTTTTAAGTGATAACTCGTATTTTCTTGCTCACTAAATCTGACAAAGCACACACTCATCACAGGCTAACTGTCTGGAGTTACAATGTCCGAAGAAGAAAGCTTTCCTAGGCTCATATGAGAGCTGACTCCAAACCTGATTTCAATTACCATCATGATGTTCTCAGATGTGACAGCATGTGGATAAGAGAGAGAGGCTGGGTATCTAGAAAGGGGGAGGACTGCGAGAACACTGTCTCCAGCTGAGAGCTAATTCTATCCTCACTTCCATGTTCCTTAGTTCACAGGGCTACCTGCTCTCTACCTGTCCTGTAACAGAGGGACAAAAAGCAAGCTGTTCAGCTGGGGTACCTCCTTCCAATTTCAGTCTCTCATGGAGGAATTAATCAGTTTTACTTTATCCATCCTTTACCAGTGTTGCCCAAAGTATATAGTGCAGGCCATCTGTACCAGATACACCTGGGCCATTTCTAGACACTCCAGACAGCATAAGAAAGCAATCAAAATACCTGGAGTACAGCCCACGAGTCTGCATTTTAATCAACCATATAGACACCACAGCCTGTGAACCATCATAAACTCTCTCTCACCAATTCCTCCTTGGAAATGGGTTTATCAGATGTGCTGCTAAATCCCTCCATAACCTCTGCCACTCCCTACCTGGGCTTTCATTAACTCACCCTCCTTCTTGGTCTCTCAAGGTATCTGGTCTTCTCAAAGTACACTACATGGCCTTTCATTCAAATACTTCTTGGACCCCAGCACTGCTGGCTCAAAGCTCCTGACTCATGCCACGCTTCTCTGAACTCACATCAGATGCAAAACTTCTCTAGCACTTTCAGCTGTGGAGTTCTGATCTGTTAGCTCTCTTCCTCTCTCAACTAAACCTCAAGCTTCTTGAAGGCAGGGCCCACATCACCCCTCTGAATCTTCCACAGGGCACAGTGTATCTTGGGTTTCCAGAGCAGTGGTTGACTAACAGACCAAGCTCCTGCTTCAGCCCCGGGTTTTCCTCCATTCACCTTCTTCTCTTCTCCCTGAGAAAACTTTTTGATCTCCCCTTTCCATAACGAATTGTTTCAGGCAAGGGTGGGAGAAAAATTAACATGCTACCGGGGAAAGAGTGAGGAGGGGCGAAAGAAATAAGCCAGCAACCTCAACTCTCCAGCCAACAGCCAGAAACCAAGAAGATCTACTCAGTCTTTGAAGTTGCCAAAATCACCAACTAAATTCATGTACAATTTAGAAGAAAACTTCCCAATTTCTCCTCATTTTTATACAACACCTCTTTCCCCAGGCCCTCCCTGAGAGCTAGGTTTACTCCTTTTTTAGATGAAATACTAACAGGAGGGAAATATTTGTTTTCCCCGGTCACCATAAATTAAGAAAGTGGAGGGTGACTGCTAGATCAAGGCACAACGAACAGTCCTGAGAAATGATTACAGGCAGTTACAGTTTAAATAGACTTTCAATCCCCCAAAGAGTCCAAGAACACCTAAACAAAGCATTTCAACACAGTATCACTAGCGGCTCTGAGAGATCATCCCAGGCACTAAGGAAAGGTTATTTCCTTCTGGGGGGATGGTGTCTCCAGTCACTACATTCAGGAGAGAAGATGCCCACAGTGAGTGACCTCAGGGGCTAAGAATCAAGTGTTCTCAGAAAAAGGAATGGGCATTGTACCCTACTGCAATGCAATGTCCCTATGTTTGTCCCAAACCAGAGACCACCCAGACAGACTTTCAAAGGCAAGCACACAACCCTCAGCGTTGACGTTCTGATGGGGAACCTTTCTTCTGGCTACGCCCACACCTGCCATATGCTCATTGCTTTCCATCTATCTTTTCTTATGGTATTTGTGAGTAAAGCTGCTCACCGGATCATAAACTTCCTTGAGCAGAGGGACTGCACCTTTGTATGAACACCATGCCCCCTCATCTCTGCATCTCACAGCTGATATCTACTAACCCTATCCAGAAGCCCTGCAGCCAGCTGATCTTAAGGAAGGAGGTATTTAAATCAGTGTTTTAAAGTAGCCTGAAGATTTCTATAGTCTTTAAAGGTATTGATTTTCATGCTTTCTGACAGCATTTTTAAAAACACAGGTTTACCTTAGGATCCTGTGATCAGTGAGACAAGCCTCAATTTATCTTGCAATCTAGTCTGTATGGGACACAGTGCTAAATCACTTCAGTTGTGTCCAACTTTGTGCGACCCTATGAACTGTAGCCAGCTGTCCGTGTAATCCCTCTGTCCATGGGATTCTCCAGGCAAGAATACTAACTGTACCTCTATTCAGAACTAATTGTTGGATGATTTCATATTTATAACTTGATAAGTAGCAGCATTCAAGTAACAATTTGCTTTAGTAAAGAGAGTAATGAATCTAACTGGTAGTTCTATAATCATAAGGTTATGATTTACACTTGGCTCAAGGATTTTTTCTGTAAACTGAGTTAGAAACTCTTTTTCCAGATTCACAAAAGTAACTCTGTATTGTTTCAAGTTCATTGTTTAATATGCCACTTACACTCCAAGACCTGTCCATTTACAAGCAGACTACCATGAGTCACCAGGTACCGAAACCTTATCTCATCACGTCTGAGCTGTGCAGGCCTTCCAGGCCAGGCCTGTGCTTCCAGCTTCCACAGCCTGTCCTTCCTTCCTCACAGCTGAAGCCTCTTGACCCTTGCCCTCACCCTCCCCTCCCTGGCTCCATCCAGCAGGAGTTTCTAGAACAGAGATTCAAACAGCTTGAGCCAAGTTGTTCTTGCTGCTTAACCAACCCTGACCTTGCTGTGTCTAACAACTGGGCTTCTCTCTCCTGCATTCCACAGGCCTGGGTCACCCTCTCCTTCAGTTCTGATAAGAGCCTGAGCCCCTCGCTGAATAACCTGTAGGTCTCTGGGCTCTGAGATGCTGCATGGTACTTGATCATCTTCCAGGGCACTGGAGGTCTAACCTGAACCCACTGGGCTGCAGCTACTTAACCTATCTGAATCTTAACATATCAGAAACGAAAACCTCAGCAACAAAAACATCAACAAAGCAAGAGAAAATGTGGGATATATCTTTTTCTTGAGCATTCAACCACCCCACGCTGTGGGTGCTGAAGTCAGAGGACTTCTTCTAAACCACTTCAAAGCTAACACCCATGGCTACTGAATGTGCAAGCCTGCGCACCCAGTCGTGTCCAACTCTTTGCAACCCCAAGGATTGCAGCCCACCAGGCTGCTCTGTCCACGGAATTTTCCAGGCAAGAATACTGAAGAGGGTTGCCATTTCCTTCTCAAGGGGATCCTTCTGACCCAGGGATCAAACCCGCGTCTCATGTGTCTCCTGCATTGACAGGCAGGTTCTTTACTATCTGAGCCATGGAGAAAGCCAGCTACTGAATATAAAATATGAGAATAACAAGATAATTATTCTCTGTTAGAAATCAAATCGTCTTCTAATATCTCATTAACAAAGCTAAGTTTATATGTACATTTTTATCCATAGCCTTAAAAAAAAAATCAGACATTAAAAACTGGCTGGCTAAACTGTCTTTCACTTCAAAATAACTTGAAAAACAGCAACCTTCATTTTCTGGTCAAAGCTTATTTTTGCAACATCTATCATTTTCTACAGAATTCTACCATTTTCTGCTTTCTACCACTATTTTGTAGAAAGACTTTTCCCTCTTGGCTTTGTATCTTTGCTTTTTGATCTTGTTAACAATCCTGAAAATTCCAACCTTGCAATTTTTTCAGTCCTGGGAAGGAAAAACACACAGTCATTTAAAAACCAAAGGCAGTGTCAACACTTCCTCAATGACATAGCTGCTGTGAGTGACCAGTGAATAAAAGTCTGAATTTTTTTGTTGTTGGGTTTCTTGGTTTGCTTTTATTGGGGGGGGGGGGGGGTCGGAATAATGACTTCTCTCAAAATAATTCTCAGATTTACTAAGCACATGGTCAGAAACAGTTTGGCATTAGTGTAAAGCTAAAAGTTCTATGATAAAGTTATGTAATAAAGCACAGAAAATGTACATGAACCAAAAAACCGTTTCTCAAGGACTCCAGACAGGAGAGATCCCACTCTGTGTGCCAGGCAGTACCTGCCACACAAGTTCTTTAAGGTATTACAAACCTTTAAAAAAAAAAAAAAATGAGGCATGTGATCCAGCAAGCCCACTTCTGAGTTTTTTTCCAAAAGAATTGAAATCAGGATCTCAAAGAGCTATCTGCACTCCCACGTCCACTACAGCATTATTCACAGTAACTACGACTGGAAGCACCCTAAATGTCCATCAGCAGATGAATAGACAAAGAAAATGTGACATATCCATACAATAGAGTATTATTCAGCCTTTAAAAAAGAAAATCCTGTCATATGCTACCACATGGATGAAACTTGAGGATATTAAGCTTGCTTGATGAAATAAGCCAATCTCAGGAGAACAAATACTGCATGATTCTAATTCATATGAGGTGTTTAAAGCAATCAGGGTCCTAGAAGCAGAAAGTAGAATATGGTGGTTGTCAGGGGCTGGGGCAAGGATTGTGGGGAGACAGGGAGAGGGGGTGGGAAATGGAGTGTTGCAGTTTAAGTCTCAGTGATTTAAGATGAAAAAGTTATACAGATCTGCTATACAACATTAAGCTTAGAGCTAACAATAGTGTACTGTGCACTTAAAATTTAACTTTTAAGTGTTTTTTTTTAAACCACAATTTTTTAACAGTGAGGAAACAGGCTCAGGAATTCAGATTATGTTGGCTTCAAAGTTCCCATCCCTTCTACTGCTTCATACAGCCTACTTGCAGGCAAAGTATAAACAATGTAGATAAGCACATAATTATGGGCTAAAGTGCAGGGTAGGAGGAAAGGAGAGGGGACAGGGAAGCAAAGAAGGCTGAAGTCATTGCGGAAAGCCTCAAAGTAAAGGGCAACCTAGACCGACCCCTGAAGGTGAAGCTGAGCCCATGGGGACTGCAACGAGCCTGACATCTGAGTACAGACATCCCGCTGGTCCAAGCCAAGAAGGCATGTGAGAAACTGCTTTCAACGGCTACAAGGGTAGCAATATACACAACAAACTTCACACTTCCAACTCATGAACTAAACACAGAGAGCTAAAAACTGAAGCAAAACCACAGGAACTGGTCAGAGTACCTTATGCCATTTATAATCTAGCGCTCCCAGTTTTGAGTGTTTGCCAAATCCTGGAAAAGGCCTTGCTATGGGAGAAACGAGCAACAGAGGATGAGATGGTTGGATGGCATCACTGACTCAATGAACATGAGTCTGAGCAAACTCAGGGAGATAGTGAAGAACAGGGAAGCCTGGTTTGTTGCAGTTCATGGGATCACAGAGTCGGACACAACTTAGCGATTGAACAACATTAACAAGTATTATAAATAGTTATAGGGCACGGCCCTCCACTAGGTTCTGCTGCCGCTGCTGCTAAGTCGCTTCAGTCATGTCCGACTCTGTGCGACCCCATAGATGGCAGCCCACCAGGCTCCGCCGTCCCTGGAGAAGGCAATGGCACCCCACTCCAGTACTCTTGCCTGGAAAATCCCATGGACGGAGGATCCTGGTAGGCTGCAGTCCATGGGGTCGCTAAGAGTCGGATATGACTAAGCAACTTCACTTTCACTTTTCCCTTTCACGCACTGGAGAAGGAAATGGCAACCCACTCCAGTATTCTTGCCTGGAGAATCCCAGGGACGGCAGAGCCACTAGGTTCAGTATGAGTTAAAACAATCAGAAATAAGACAAGTTATACAACACTACTAAACAAAAGAAGAAAAACGTGGCTTTAGAGTAATGCCCCAATTACACAACATTCCTAAAAAAGTGTGCTGAGCAAGTATCAATAAATCTTCTAGACAATGAAACAGCTCCCTTTAAGTATCAAACCTGTGTTTGAGGAAACCTGCCTATGGACTTTGTACTGAATGAGTATTAGGGAATTATCTTTATTTTATTGTGTGAAATGGCCTGGGGGGTGGATCTTAATCAATTGAAGATGCACACTGAAGTCTTTACCAGCAACACATAAAGCCTGGAAATTGCTTCAAAATATTCTAACCACATTAAAAAACAATCGTGATTAATCAAACAAGACTGGCAAATGTTGATATTTGTGCAGACTGTCGATGGGTATACAGCGGCACATATTACCTCACTACTTGCATGTCTTTGACAATTTCTATGGTGACTTTTTAAAGCCCTACGTTACCCATTTGGAGCAACATTCTAACATTTATTTACTAGAGTCTAGCCACCTCACTGTCATACAGGTTCTCTATCCACAATGTCCTTTTACTTCACGTAGACACTTCCGATTTACTTCCCAAGACCCCACCCTTTTCCTTTCACTCCAGTACAGAAGTCTTCAATTCCCCCATGCTCCCACTATATCCCATTCATCTCTTGGTGTGCCCCTTATACTGTCATGTATTTGCATATGCAGCCATCAGCCCCCCTAGACATTAGGTAAAGAACATAAGTTTGTTTATCATCATACGCCCAGGGGGAGGCATTTAACAAGACCTAACATGGAGTCATCACAAAAACGCAGTTGTTGTCCTGCAACAAAGAATCTCAGAAAGGTCTGTCAGGCTGCAGAGCCTGTGTTCTTCCCCAGCTGATGTCCTTGCACAGTCAAGCAAGCTGACTTCTACAGCCTGCCTTCACTTCTAACTTCCAAACTGTCATTTTTTATGGACAGAACCCCTGAACATACACCAATGTTCACAGGTCAAATGGCCTCCAGATAAAAGAAAACAGAGACCCCCCCAGGCACACGCTCTAAAGAAAGGTACGCAGGGCACACATGTGCCATTTATTCTGGACTGCTCAGCGGGCTTGCCTGCTTGATTCCAAAGTTGTTCAAGATAAGACTATCTGGTGATACATAACTGTACCTGTGCAATACCTACATCTCCTGCCTAACTAACAGACTGGAAGGAGCACCAGCTGAGAAAGACTGGCGTCCTGGCCACTCCCCTGACTAGCAGCATCACCTCATGGGAATCAAGTCACTTCTCCATCAGCCTTCAAGACTTTGATGATCAAAATAGGAGCACCACCCCACCATAGCCATGACTTCTCTTTGTCTTGTTGCGGAGCACAGGTTCTAGGGCACTCCGGGCTCAGTAGCTGTGATGCACAGACTTATTTGTCCCCCCTTAGTTGCCCAGAATCTTCCCGGACCAGGGATTGAACCCATGTCCCCTGCATTGGCAGGCAAATTCTTTCCACTGGACTACCAGGGAAATCCTCAGCTGTCTTTAGTTTTTAATTGCTTAGATGGGAGTTTCCAAGTCGTCTCTCCAGTCCTTAAACTCACAGTATGAGCTGACATCTCACACTCTAACCCTTAATTATACGCCATTCTATGTTGTTCATCCTTCTCCAGTGTGTGGACAAAATCGTAAAGTCGAAAAGACAGGAAATCTGAAAGTAATCTGGATTCTTGAGCTAGCTTGTCAGAATTTCTCAGATCTTTTTAGAATTTTAGAGCAATCTTCTTCAGATGTGTGTGGGGAGACATTAACTTTTGGGGTGGGGGGAAATCTTAATTTCAGCCATTCCTTCAGTTTTAATTTCAGTAATAGTCTGTTCAATTTAAATAAAACGTACAATTTTATTTTAAATGTCTGTAGTAAATTTCTGAATGGTAAAATTACTTTTCAGTACTTTTAAAGAAATCTTTACCAAAGCATAGATTACTTCTGTCAATGGAGAAATAACTTAAAAAAAAAAAAAAAAAAGCCTTGATTAGTTTCAGTTGAATGAGAAAAGGGCCCCAACCCTGCCCTCTGTCTTAAATTGGATTTCAAAGCCACTGGCATCTACCAAAATGTAGGCAAAGGGTCAAATATTAGAGAAATACAGTGATTACTATGTCATTCATAGGTAAATTACCTGTTTTAAGTAAACCATTAACCTTACATTCTCATTTATAGTTTTTATCTGCAAGATGATCAGGTCTTTTAGTTTGGAGTCCTGGGCTAATGAAGTAAGGATTTCAGTCTCTTAGCCTCCTGTAACTCCAGACTACGGCTGGTTCAACAAAGGCACAACAGATGCTCTAAAACCGCACCTGTACTAGCAAACAATTTCAAATACCCTAGTAATGATCCATAGCTCAGAAGCTATCTACAGGAGTGGTAACAAATTATTACACTTTAACCTAATAAGCCCAGTGTGTTCCCACAGTTGGTAAGAAGATAAAATAGAAGCACTGCGGTATCTAGAAAAGGACTACTGGACAGGATGCGGGGGAGGGGGGGGGCGGGATGGGGGCGGGGAGGGGGAGCTGTGTTGGCTACACCACACAACAGTCATATATCGGAGAAGGTTACATCTATACCACTCAACAGATGTGTTTGTCCAGAGGGTTCTGGCCATACAACAGATGTATGACATTGGACCAGTCTCTTAAATTTGCTGGCCCTGAATAGCTTCATATGCAAAGTCAGCAAGCTGAATTAGTTGTGTTCAAGCCTTTCTGATACTAGTGAAAGTGTTACTTGCTCAGTTGTGTCTGACTCTTTGCAACCTCATGGACTGCAGCCCACCAGGCTCCTCTGTTCATGGAATTCTCCAGGCAAGAATACTGGAGTGGGTAGCCGTTTCCTTCTCCAGGGGATCTTCCCGACCTAGGGATTGAACCTGGGTCTCCTGCGTTGCCGGTGGATTCATCACCATCTGAGACATCAGGGAAACCCTTCCCATACTACAATTCAGTTTAAATCCACAAACAATTAAGTAACTCCAAATTAAAAGAAATAAGGCATATAAAATCCTTAACACAGTGGCTAGAATGCCCACGCACTTCTGTTGGCTGTTATTAAAATAAAGCGGCTCAGGTCTACATGTGTTGAACACAGCATATATTTGAATTTCTTTGGTGGGATTTTCTAAGCGAAAAAATGTTTGAAAGTCCTATTTTAATCAGCATTGTTAAATCAAAGGAGCCTCAAATTAAACAATAAATTATGAAGCTCTACATGAAAGGATATGAGCCTCTCAAAATCGACTGGCTTTGTTTTGTTTTGAATTAGACTTTCAGTGAACTCTTGGCAGCAAGAGGGAGGAAATCATGAGTGTTGTCAAGATCACTGGCTCAGCAGACATTTACTGAAAATTGCTGTATCAAAGTTGCAGCTGGGGAAGCGATGATCAACGAGACCCTGCCTCCGGGTCCAAAAAATGGCAAGTGACAAGAGTCCCAGGGGTACAAAGTGGTGAAGGGTCTTGGATATATCAGAATAAGGCTACCCTGAAACCTCCAGAAAAAAATGTCTTAAAAATAGTGTGGCATAGATATTCTGTCTGGCCCACAAGCTTTGTTGTAGTTTCTAACTGAGTTAGGTTGCCAACTCTCAGAAATCAGAAGGTCATCCCTAAATAATGGTCCAGCCTCTCGGAAGTTCGCAAGTGCCAGCAGCAGTGAGCCCAAGTTCCCAGTCTGTGACACCCCCACCCCCAGAGCCGTGCAGCCCCTCCACCTCTCCCCATAATTAACCCCAGCAGTGGGGCTCAGCCTTCATCAGCTCACTCCCTCACTGGCTCCTGATCCCATCTGCCTTTGCCCCCTCTACCTGTGCATAAGCAAGGAGCTTCACCAGAGCTCAAAGCTCTGGAGCAGAGACCTCCCGAGCTGGCACCTCCACTCTGCCACATACCAGTCATGTCATTATCTTAGGCAAGTAATTCATCTCTTAGCTTCCCATCTGCAAACTCAGATATTAATAGTATTTACCTCATAGGGCTGGTGTGAGGGGAAATGTGTCGTTACCTGCAACACGCCTCATGCATAGCAACTGCGGGTCAAGATGAAAAAGTACTGGGGATGGATGTATGCTGACCGCACAACCACTGGAATGTACTTAGCGCCACAGAAATACACACTTAAAAATGGTTAAAATGTAAATTTTGTTTATGTATACTTTAAAGGAAGGACTAATGTTGAAGAAGCTCCAATTCTTTGGCCACCTCATGTGAAGAAGTGACTCACTGGAAAAGACCCTGATGCTGGGAAAGATTGAGGGCAGGAGGAAAAGGGAAGACAGAGGATGAGATGGTTGGATCGGCATCACCAACTCAATGGACATGAGTTTAAGTAAGCTCCGGGAGATGGTGAAGGACAGGGAAGCCTGTGGTGCTGCAGTCCATGGGATCACAAAGAGTCGAACACGACTGAGTGACTGACTGATACTTTAAAAGCATTTTTAAAAAATGAATGACTAGAGCCGACATAACTTGGCCTGCTGCTGTTTGCTAGAATTAAGTGGTTAATGATCCCTAAGACCCCAAATACAGTACACATTCATGTTCTCAAAAGTCAACTACTGCATTTCCCCTAATAGTTTAGGAAGAACTGTGTTAACTATCTAACAGCTGTGCAGCACAGCTTTCTCTCCATCTGGAGGCTTGTGGGGATGAGACTTCAGCAGATGCAGTTACGAGGCCAGGGGGATTGCCTTTTAATACCCATCTACAGAGGTTGGGCTGTTCTTCCTTAATTATCAAATGCTCCACAAAGACACCTCATTCTCTCTTTTCTCTCAAAAAGAGACAAAATGAGCAGCTTCCTGCCAAGCACTATGTAACTGGCTGCCTTTGAACTGGGAGATGCCGGGCAACAGCGACAAGAGGTTTTCATCTCCATGCCTGTTTCACAACAGCATCCAACATAACAAGAGTCCTGTCAGGCTACGAACCCAAACCACTTCAACCAAGGTCTGACTTTTAAATTTCCATATGTTGTTGTGTCTGTCCTTCATTTCAAAAAAAGAAAGGATGTAAAATACAAGCAAATGTAAAACCCTGAAAACTGCACTTAGCCTGAGAAACACACACACATTATACCCAGTATGTATCTGCAGTCTCCCAACTCAAGTGTTAGCTGCTCAGTCGTGTCTGATTCTTTGTGACCCTATGGAATGTAGCCCACCAGGCTCCTCTGTCCATGGGATTCACCAGGCAAGAATACTAGAGTGGTTAGCCATTCCCTTCTCCAGGGGATCTTCCCAATGCAGGTATCGAACACGAGTCTCCTGCATTGCAGGCAGATTCTTTGTTGTCTAAGCCATCAGAACCACTACAAATATTTATTCCCTAACATATACAGGGCCACCCCCTACAAATTTACAATCCTGAGCCAAACAAACTGCACCTAGCTCTAAGAAGAAACTGTACTGCACTTGGAAATTTCTTAAATAAACTGATGCATTTTTGGTACCAAGTTGTTTGGCAGGAAAGATCTCTCTATATATTATTGAAAAATCAAAGTGATAGAATATATTTCATCTTTTAAATACTGCATTTTAATCTTGGACTAGGAGAACTACCTGGTTCTACTTCTAAAGCTGCCTGAGAGTTAAGAGACTAACTGCCGGAGTGGCTGTGTGTCCTATATATAAACCCTCAAATGTTGATGATCATCTTCCCCTGCAAGAACCAAAAAGACAAAAAGGGGAAAAAAAATCACAGGCAAAGTGCACATTATATATCTCTTCAAAACCAATGTATGCATCAAATGATAAGTATTTTTATACTCCAGGGATTAAAGGGGAGAAGATAAGTGTTTTAAAAACTCCCTAAAAAACAGCCTTAAACAAAACTGTCTCCATATAAGAAATGGCTTCAATTTACCAGTCAGCATGGCAGGAATCAGTGAACAGAGTTGGTATTTTTGTGAGTAGAAAGTGTGGCCTTCTCTGTCCAAGCTGCATATAAACCAAGTAACAAATCTTTATTACAGGGCTAGGAAAGTTACTGAATTAGGAGACAAAAAGAGAATGTGACCTCAGTTTCACTGCTGAACTGTCCTGAACTGTCCACCCTCTCCCCATCCTTACTCAAAAAGCTTCTTGTTGAAGACCTAACTCCCAGACCTCAAAATGTGACAGTATTTGGAGACAGTCTTTATACATAAGTGATCAAGTTAAAACAAGACCCTTGGGGGGGCCCTCATCCAATATGACCAGTGTCCTTATAAAAAGGGGAAATTTAAACACAGAGCCAGACATACATAGAGAAAAGATGATGTGATGACAGTTATCTAATAACTCCCAAGGAGGAGAGTCTAACACACATCCTTCCCTCTCAGGTTTCAGATGGAACCAGCCCTGCCAACACCTTGATCTTGGACCTCCAGCCTCCGGAACCCTGAGACAATACATGTCTGTTGTTTAAGCTACCTCGCCTGTGGGACTTTGTTCTGGCAGCCTTAACAGACTAACACAGCTGTTTACCAACCATACAACCTCAGATTCAACACAACGCAGTCCTCGGGGACCTTTCCTATCAGGTGAACATAAAACAACACCCATGCAAATATCCTGCAAATCTACAAGCGGCTGTGTAGCAGTCAGCACTGTAAGGCACAGTGGGTTACAGAAGAAATCTAAAACTCTTTCCACCCTCTCCTGCAAAGATCTTAACCACCTAATTGGTATAGGGAATGTACAATGCGTTGCAAATTGACCACACTGCTATAAATCAGGGCCAGGAATGTATTTTTAAAAAAATCAAACTCTGTACTTACCAGCCAACAACCCAAAAAGCAGAGTCAATTTTAAGATAGGATTGTTTTTTTCAGGACAAGTGGCAAAGACTGCATAAATACTCTCATGTTCTGTGAAGTTTGGATACATAAAGATGCATCATCCTCTGGGTCTCACCTCTTCGGGACACAATTTTACTGCAGGAATATGACGTAACTGGCCTGCTTTTGGCCACCAAACAGAATTCAATATGCCTTCAATATGTCAGCCTGGTTTACCTCCCTAAATACATAATTGATTTTCAACATTTTATGCTCCAGTTACTGCCCCAAAGCAGACTGGGACAAGTTCAGATTTCAAATGCTCCTTCCTTCCAAGGACAAAAGGAGTGATCAGAACAATTAACAAAGTCTCTTCCATTTTTCTTGGAGGAGTTGTTAGCTTGTCACCTCCATTTTATCTGCCACTCACGCATATACCCTCATGCATCAGAAAGGATACAGAACCTTTACAACCTGACTAAAACCAGAGACACACATACTATGAAAAACAACCAACAAGAAGAGAAGAAGGAATCGTCTTTATTTAGAACACTGAATGAGCAGCTAGCTTACAGTCCCAACAGAAACAGAATCAGGACCGATGTCAAAAAAAATTAAAAGCTTCAACTTTCCTTAAAAAAAAAAAAAGTAGAGCTATATATCTAGGTCATTTTATTTTTAACCACAGTCTTCTAAATGACCTGAATATCCCAACATCCAGTCTAAATGATAAGTTTTGTAATTCCTATGAATAATTTAGTTGGGCAAATTTGTTCTACTAGTTGAATAAAAAGGTTACTTTAGAAGATGACAAGCCAGTTGCCCACAATAATTCTCAGTCTGAACATCTTCCATTACTCTTAGGAAAAAATAGCCTGGGACGGGAGACAGCAACTTTAAAACTCAGTCTCCAGCACGGCAGGGACATCAACAGCCATATGGAAAGGGGTAGCTTTGTTTATCTGAAGTTTTCCAGCTATTCACACCCCACCTCACCGAAGTGGGGGGAAAAAGGTGAAGACCAAGGTACTTTAACGTTCCAAAGGCATATGTCTGAATTCAGTTTCTGAAAGACATTACTATTAGCACAATCAGAGTGACTTTCTTAGAACATGAAGTGCATATTATAAGCCAGAAGGTTTTACTTTGACGTCTACTAAAATGGAAACAGCAACAGCATTGGCCTCAGCATCCAATACAGTTAGGGGTTTTTTTGTTTTGTCTTTAAATCCAGTTTCACTTTCACAAAAGTATCTAGAGTAGAATAAAACTTATATGCAGAATGCTGTTGGCCATGGGAAACAGAATAGCATTTATTACTGGGGGGAGCTGGGAAGTAGCGTATATGTGAGGCTTGTCTCCTTTTAGATGGAGAGCAGGCCTCCAGCTTACCATCCTGGCCCCACACTCACCCCCTTCCTAGAAGCCCTGGCGACAGAGCTCATCCTTGAAGGTTGGGAACAGAAACTGGGGTGGGGGTGGGGAGGGCTGATGGGGAAGAAGCCCCTCCCACCTTCTTCTTCCTAGATGCCAAGCTACTCTCTGGAGGCACATATTGAAGTCTTCTTGAGACTTCCCTGGCAGACCAGTGGTTAAGACTGGACACTTGCAATGCAGGAGGCATAGGTTCAATCCCTGGTTGGGGAACTAAGATCCCACATGCCATGTGGTATGGCCAAAAAATTAAAAACAATTAAAAAAAAACAATAAAAAAATTAAGTCTTCTTAAACATCTTGGCTCTATGAGGACAGGCCTTCATGTGGGGAAACCTCGACGGTCTAACACCATGTGAGCAGCCAGACAAGCCTGATGACTGTGTGGAAGTCAATTAGGAAGCTCACTGTTGACATTTACATCACACTCTCCAATATTAGTTCCATCAGTTAAAAAAAAAAGTACCATTTGAATTCCTGATACTGTCTCCTGTCTCTCTGAGAACTGGTTCAGAACTCAGATTGACAGGAAAAAGTGGAGTGTCTTTTTAGTGCTCCTCTCTCAAATCCCTGTTTGAGGGATAGAATTTGAGATTTGACTCTCTTTTTCAAGTTTATTTTACTTCTAGTAACCTGTGAAAAAATAGAACAAGTCTAACACCCAAAACACTGACTTGTTTCTGTTTCATTCAAAACTGACGATGAATCACCATTACTATTATTATGACCACCTCTCTGTATTCCAGCTCAGCCAGTGATTAGTGGTAGCTGAGCATACTTATCCACGTTACTCACACTTGTTTACAGAATGAGACTAGTGATATCCCTACCTCGCGGGTATAATTTATAGAGTGAATGAAATAATGAGGATAAAAAGAATTACTGTACATAAAGCACCCAGAACGGACAAAGTAGGTAGTACATGTCACCTCCCTACTTCATCTCCTCAAAACAGACACACTCACTGAAAACCAGAAAGGGCTTTAGAAAATTATTCCAATAAACCTTTCTTTTATTTTTAGATGAGGAAATTGAGACCAGAGAAAAATTTCTAAAGCTCTTCATTCACTTCTCTAAACACTTATTCCTGAATGTTATCCACTTTCCACATTCTTGAAATAGGATTAGGCGGATTATAATTTGGAAGAAAAGAAAACCAACCTAGACAGCGTATTACAAAGCAGAGACATTACTTTACCAACAAAGGTCCATATAGTCAAAGCTATGGTTTTTCCAGTAGTCATCTATGGATGTGAGAGTTGGACTATAAAGAAAGCTGAGCACCGAAGAATTGATGCTTTTGAACTGTGGTGTTGGAGAAGACTCTTGAGAGTCCCTTGGACAGCAAGGAGATTCAAACAGTCCATCCTAAAGGAAATCAGTCCTGAGTATTCATTGGAAGGACTGATGCTGAAGCTGAAACTCCAATACTTTAGCCACCTGATGCAAAGGACCGACTCATTGGAAAAGACCTTGATGCTGGGAAAGACTGAAGGCGGGAGGAGAAGGGGACGACAGAGGATGAGATGGTTAGATGGCATCTCCGACATGATAGACACGAGTTTGAGTAGGCTCCAGGAGTTGGTGATGGACAGGGAAGCCTGGTGTGCTGCAGTCCATGGGGTTGCAAAGAGTCAGACACGACTGAGAGACTGAAATGAACTGAACTGAACGTGTATACTAGAGCCACGTGTTAGTATCAGATCTTTCTTTACTGTACAAAGAAGGCCAAGAGGAAGACTCGCAGGCTTTATGGGCAGGCTGGCCCTTAGGGCAGGCCCTTCACCGGATGCTCCCACGCCTTTTCATTGAAAGAGCAGGGAAGGGCACGGCTGCATTCCCCTAATGAGTCATGTTTCTGGAATCAGCATAACTCTTCCTTGATTCATTCTTTGAGTGAGGTCACTGTTCTCAAGGGCTCTCAGCAACCCAAAATCCTTATTTTATCAGTTTCTCAGTCTATTTCTGTCATTTCTAAGCATTTGCCAACTATCACAGTTTCTCAAATTTCCCATCTAAGCCACAAACACATCAACCAATAATTTATGAGTGACTACTCCAGTGTTCTTGCCTGGAGAATCCCAGGGACGGGGGGAGCCTGGTGGGCTGCCGGCTATGAGGTCGCACAGAGTCGGACACGACTAAAGTGACTTAGCAGCAGCAAGCTTTTTTTATATAAAATTAAGGACATAAAAGTTACTGCTAGTGTCTTCTGAATGATATTATGACTACCATTTAAGAAAACTTCTTCAGAGGTGAATGCTGCCAAAGACTGGGTCCCTTTATCTATCCTATTTTTCGAGAGAGTTTTGAAGGAAAAGGGAGGTACCTACCAATGGCCCATGTTTACTTTTTCTTCTGGGTCTTTAACATCTGCTCCATCTATTTCCAGAAGAGACCTTTTTCTCTCTCTTGTGAAACACTTCCACTAAAAATACTCCAATACCACTCAAGTATTTTATTTGTGGGTAATCAATAAACTGGATCACTGTTGAAACAATATTAAATTCAACTTTCCATTCAGTACTAAGTACATAGTTTTCTGCATCCTCAAATGAAAATGAAGCTTTGGGCAACCTATCAGTTATTTCTTCAGTCTGCTTTTAGTTCTTCAAGAAATAATCATCTGAATCCTAAATCAGTCTGAAATTCCCAACTGATCATAGTAGTTACAGCCAGTGTAAGAGATCAATAGAAAATCGTAGAAGACCAGTCTACCCCAACCATCATCCCAACAAATTTATATTCATTACCACCTATGGGTCACTGAGGAGCTCTACCTTAGAGCTATGCTACAGCTCTTTGCCCAGGTAAGCAAACAATAGTCTATGAACTTGACAGTCTCCCTTCCCACCATCTTTTAAGTTCAGAAATGGGTTTCTAAGATTTGACAATCTTAGGAAGTATTTGTGAGTAAACTAAGACTAATTTACCTACAAATATTCCACAATAAGAACAAGAAGGTCCCACTCTAGCTCTGCTCCTGCCCTTCCAGAAACGACAGCAGCCTCCTGGCTGGTCTCTCCTAGGGGCTGACCAGCATGTCATCAGTCACCCCCCTCATTACCTTTCTACCCACCCAGCCCTCCTGCCCAAGTCAAATCCAGTGATTTCATCTGACTGAAACGGAGCAGAATCCTGTGGGGCCCTCCCCGGAATAAATCCTTTCCATGCACACCCCCCCCCACCCCATTTCTTGTTTATAGGAAATGGGCTTCACTCGTCCTCCTTGACCCTGCCTGAGTTCCAAGAGGCAGATTCAAAACAGCTGCTAGTCAGGGAAGGGAGGAAATGTAGAAACAAAAGAGGAGCAGCCAGGAAACAATTGTGCAGCCTCCTCACCCCAAACTTTGTCCATAAAAACTCTTCCCCAAAAACCACCTGAGAGTTTGGGGGCTTTGACCATGAGCCACCCGTTCTCCTTGATGGGCCCTGCAAAATCCTTCCTCTCCTCCAAACTCTGACATTTTGGTTTGTTGGACCTCTCTGTGCCTGGGGTGTAGGAACTTATGTTGAGCAACATTGTTTCCACTTTCTCACTTCCAAATGATTAATGTGCCTTTCTTACCACCCTATTCAAGTCTATTCCCCTCAAATAGATGAAATACTTTTCAAATTTGCAAGCAATTTTGCAAATATTGTGTATGAGGCTTTCATATGCACAAATTCTTGTGTATGAACTGTACTTTTCACCTCTAGTCCAGCATGCCTAGCATAATCCATTATGAGGAAGTGATGTGACCATCCTAATGGGAACACTGTAATCCTTAGGAGTTTGGTTTGTGACCACCTCACCAACATTTTCAAGCAGATGGCCAAAGATAGCTTTCTGGTTTACTCCCCAAAACATCCTACATGCAATCTGTCTGACAGTGTACCTCTCTGTCAATTTCTCATCCACCAACCACTGCAAAAATCTAGCAACCCCTCCTTCAAAACACACTATGTGCTTTCTCTTTTCTAGATGACTTTCAGTCCTTCTAAACCAGATCAAAAGTAGAAGGTGCAAGGTGATTGCCTGGATATAGAAAAAAGATACTAGAATATCTAACCACATTTACTTATCTCATTCCTTTATTTCTATTTTTGTGGATTTAATCATGATTTTAATTCAGAAATATACAAATGTTGCAGGTATGAGAAGTATTTTATTGATAGAACTGCTATGTCAAGGATGTTTTGACTACTGGGCTAAAGAAAAGAATAACGCTTTCTTATAATACATGTCTTGGTGCTCTAAGGACAACTCCTCCAAAAATGTTGCATTCCAGTTATCTAATAAAATATTTTGTATTCATGTAGTATTTAGATGGTAACAATATTCTCATTACTAAAATCAGACTGCACTCTTGGCTTTCCTATTAAATCTCTGAATCATATTTTCTCATTCAGGTGTACTCTTAAAGACAGTCTCTATAGTTAGAGAAAATTTTTATCTCTACTTAAAAATTAAAACTAAGTAAATGAGCAAACACCCTTTAAAAGATAAACAACACTCAAGGCAAATTTTCACACAGATGGCACTTTAAAAAGTAAAGGCACTGTTCTAAGTTCTTTCTAAGATCCCTTTCAAATTACCAATGGCATTTTTCACAGAACCAGAACCAAACATTTCACAATTCATATGGAAACATGAAAGACTCCAAATAGCCAAAGCAATCTTGAGAAAGAATGGAGGCAGAGGAATCAACCTTCCTGACTTCAGACTATATTACAAAGCTACAGTCATCAAGACAGTATGGTACTGGCACAAAAACAGAAATATAGACCAATGGAACAAGATAGAAGGCCCAGAGATAAACCCACACACCTATGGGTACTTTATTTTCGACAAAGGAGGCAAGAATATACAATGGGGCAAAGACAGGCTCTTCAATAACTGGTGCTGGGACAACTGGATGGCTATGTGTAAAAGAATGAAATTAGAACACTTCCTAACACCACACACAAAGATAAACTCAAAATGCATTAAAGACCTAAATGTAAGACCAGAAACTATAGAACTCTTAGAGGAAAACATAGGTAGAACACTCGATGATATTAATCACAGCAAGATCCTCTATGATCCACTTCCTAGAGTAATGGAAATAAACATAAAAATAAACAAGTGGGACCTAATGAAACTTAGAAGCTTTTGCACAGCAAAGGAACTATAAACAAGGTGAAAAGACAACCCTCAGAATAGGAGAAAATAATAGCAAATGAAACAACTGACAAAGAATTAATTTCAAAAATATACAAGCAGTTCATACAATACCAGAAAAGCAAACAACCCAATCAAAAAGTGGGAAAAAGACCTAAGCAGACATTTCTCCAAAGAAGACACTCAGATGGCTAACAGACACATGAAAAGATGCTCAACATCACTCATTATTTGAGAAATGCAAATCAAAACTATTATGAGATATCACCTCACACCGGTCAGAATGGACATCAACAAAAAGTCTACAAACAATAAATGCTGGAGAGGGTGTGGATAAAAGGGAACCCTCTTGCACTGTTGGTAGTAATGTAAACTGATACATCCTCTTGCACTGTTGGTGGGGATGTAAATTGATACATTCTCTCACTGTGAAGAACAGTATGGAGATTCCTTTAAAAAACTAGAAATTTTTAACTAAAAATTGCTTAATAAAACCAGTATATGACGCAGCAAGCCCATTATTAGGCATATACCCTGAGGAAACCAAAATTGAAAAAGACACATGGACCCCAATAGTCACTGCAGCACTATTTACAATAGCAGGACATGGAAGCAAGCTAGATGCCCATCAACAGATGAATGGATAAAGAAGCTGTGGTACATATACACAATGCCATATTACTCAGCCATAAAAAGGAACACATTTGAGTCAGTCCTAATGAGGTGGATGAACCTAGAGCCTATTATACAGAGCAAAGCAAGTCAGAAAGAGAAAAACAAATATCATATACTAACATATATATATATGAAATCTAGAAAGATGGTATTGATGCAATTATTTTCAGGGTAGCAATGGAGACACAGACATAGAGAACAGACTTATGGACACTGAGTGGGGGAAGGAAGGACAGGCTGGGATCTATGGAGAGAGTAACATGGAAACTTATATTACCACATGTAAAATAGATAACCAATGGGAATTTGCTGTATGATTCAGGGAACTCAAACTGGGGCTTTGTAACAACCTAGAGGGGTGGGATGAGGAGAGAAGTGGGACGGAGGTTCAAGAGGGAGGAGACACATGTATATCTATGACTGATTCATGTTGATATTTGGCAGAAACAAACACAATTCTGTAAAGCAATTATCCTTCAATTTAAAAATAAATTAATTTAAAAAATTAAAACCAAGTAAATGAGCAAACATCCTTTAAAAGATAAATAACACTCAATCCAAATTTTCATCCAGATGGTGTTTTATAAAGTACAGGCACTGTTCTAAGTTCTTTCTCATTTAATCCTCATAGTGAGTGAAAGACGCTCAGTCGTGTCCAACTCTTTGCAACCCCATGGACTATACAGTCCAAGCTTCAAGCCAGAATACTGGAGTGGGTAGCCTTTCCCTTCTCCAGGGGATCTTTCCAACCCAGGGATTGAACCCAGGTCTCCCCCATTGCAGGCAGATTCTTTACCAGCTGAGCCACAAAGGAAGCCCTTAATCCTCATAACATTATAATTACAAAATTATGTCATATATATTTTTAATAAAATTACAAAAATTAGTATATTACAATAGATGGAGAAATTATCTTTTAGAAAACTCAAGACACCTCTAGTTAGTAATATTTTCAGTGAAACAGTTCTGAAGACCAACCATTATTCTCTGTGCCTTTCACTCTCTTCACTGACCTATTGTCAAGGAACCCGTTATTAGTGTTGTGGCCTTGGGCAGGCAACAATTACTCTGTGATGCAGAACCTTTTTCTGCCTTAAGTTCATTCACTGCAGCACCTACTCTGTGCCAGACACTGTTCTGGGCTGGGGGATACATCTGTGAACAAAAGACAAGATTGTGTTCTCAAGGAGCTTATTAGGTAATACTTAGATGGCCCCTGGCCCAGAAGATAACTGTACATCATGTTAGCCATCATTAGCTCTCAAAATTGAGGGTCACCTTAGTAATCATTATCTTAGTCCTATTTTCATGTTAAGATAAAATCCTATTTGCCTTATTTTACCTAGGCCCAAATGCTTCTTAGCAAGAGAAAAAGGGCAGAAAAGGGGACAGTAAAATGATTCATCAGAATTTGGCACCAGCAAGCATATAAACTCTACATTTCCTGGGAAAGAACTTTTGTAAAGTGCTACAGATACCACTGGCTACTGGGGATACAACAGACTGCTGCCAGGAACAAGATTCTGCAAACAACTTTTGATGGATAGCATCCCACTGCGATCTGGCTCCTCCCAGGACTTTGCAATGATGCTGATGAAGGTCTATTTACACCTGGAGGTTAGAGCTCACTGCTGCTGCACCTCTGACAAGCTGCAAATTTTAACTACAGAGAAATTTAATCCCTAATGATGCCGGCTTCCAGGCTGCCCTTACGAGACCTGCCATGAGAACATCTCTTTATTTGTTCAGAATTATTATATAATCACAGGCCATGCTCACCATAGTCACCATACACAGAAAGCAGCCTGTCTTTCAGCACAGAATCAAAAACCACCGGCAGAAGAATAAAAGAATTCTGCTCAGTCCAAAGTAAATACGTGAAGTAAAACGATAACAGGAACTCTCCGGAGAGCACGTCCCTTATAAACAGCTTAGATCACTTCACAAACACCTCGCTAAATCCAAATATCTGAAGCAGGCCCCCCATCTCCATCTGGTGTCACAAATGTCATTGGCCACCACTGAAGGCAGGATATGCCTTAGGGGGTTAGGTTACAACCTTAAAAAACTTTCCAAGGAGTCACATACAGTCTATCAATATATACGTTTCAGCCCATTCTATTAAAAAGAAAAAATCTGCAGCACATTTGCAGTCTCCTGGTCAGCTACAGACTCAGGTAGTTGGCTATGATTTGACCTCACACTTGGTATTTGCTCTGTCAGCATCAGAAACACAGGCAACCCTCCTCCCCCCGCCACCCTTCCTCCCCAAATACTGCACCAAAATTCAACATCAGGTTGCAGAACTTAGACTCAACAGGCAACACCGTAGGGAGGGAGGAAACAAGGACAGAGGTAGAGGGTGAGCCAGAATCTGTCCTGTCCATATCTCCAGCCCCTCCGACAGCAGGTCTCAATCTGGGAAGAATCTTCTGCCCACAATACTGTAGATGGCAGGCTCCTCCCCCAACGCTGGGCCCTTATGCTTCTCTGTAGTCCTCAATGCCCTTCTGAGACCTCATCAGTGCTACCTGGACTTCCCATCAGTTCCATCACAACTCACGCCTGATCTAGACATGGACACACAAGTCCCTGCATCCTTCCATCTGACCTCTCATCCCTGTGGTCCTCTCTCCCACCCCCCACCACCCTCCTTTCCTCATCCAGCTTTCTCCCTACTGAGTTTCCTAGAACCCCTTCCTTCTCCCTCTTCATCCAGTGTCTACCACCTTCTTTCTCTTGGTAAATTCCCCAGGGGTTACTGGCAAGGGTTATAGAGTCAGGAGATTTGGCAGTGCCCAGCCTCTCCCATCTTCTGGATGGCAAGATGCTTAAATCTCTTCAAACCCGAGACTTGTCATCGGTACAGCAGGGTTTACCTATTTCTGAAAGTGACGATTAAACAATTCACTACATATAAAGCGTTTAGCAAAATACCTATATACTTTCAAATATGAAATAAGAACCCATTTTGTACCTGGAAAATCATAAATGGTAGAGATGATCATTTTCTTCCTCCACCATCTTTTAATTTTTTTTTATGGTGGTAAAATATACACAACATGAAACTTACTATTTCAGCTACTTTTAAGTGTACACTTCAGTGACCCTAAGTACATTCATGCTGCTGTGCAGCCTTCACCACCACCCATCTCTAGAACCGTTTCTGCTTCCCAAACTAAAACTCTGTATCCATTAGACACTCACTCCCCATTCCCTCCTCCCCACCTTGGACAAGCTCTCTCCACAGGGAGGTGTTGGCTGAGCCCTTCTCTTCCAACCCAGTGTAAAATATCCATCCTCCTCTGAGACTCTCAGCACTCACAGCTATACCACCCTCCACTCCAATTCTCAGCTGTCAGCTATCTATTTTTGGTAACTTCTCCTTCTTCACCAGGAAAGGGAGGGAAGGGGCTTGGTTCACAATCTTCTCTTCAGCAGTCAGTTCCCAAAGGAATGAACGGGAGCAGACATGTTGGGGGTGGGGGAGGCGCTTTTACAATCTGGATTGGATTCACCTACCTCACATTTACCCACTTTGTTCCCCTCCAAACACCACACAGCTTACCTTCCACATAAACCCTGTCCCCGCCACCCAACTTCCACCTCACCAAGCTACTCCCTTGAGATGTAGCTCAAAAATCACCTCCTCCAGGAAGTCCCCCTGCACTCCTCTTCTTCCAACTCTGATAGTCCACAAACTTTTCAAACTTCATTTTACTATTAACTGTGTGACCTTGAGTCACTGCTTAACCTCTATGGGCTTTTAGTTGCTCATCTATGCATGGGAATAATAACTCCTCATCATGAGGCTGTTGAATTAGGTCACGGCACTTCGAGCAGTGCCCAGCACACAGGACTTCATGTCATGATCACTGCACTTGGGCCTCCGATCCTTGGCTCTGGACTCTAGTCCACGCCATTCCCAGGGCCACACCTTAGAGTCAGAGGGTACAATTCCTTGCTCTTGCTAGTGACCATAGCCTTCTGTCCCTCCAGCTCCCACCCACCTCCCCCTCACCCCCAGAGGACTTGCTCCCCAATGTCCCTGGGCGTGCACCTTTGTTCACTGAGGGTGATCCTTTGACCCACCCCCTTCACCAGCACCCTGGATGATCTGCATCTCTCTTCTTTGGCGACACCCATGGGAACCCACACCACCACTCACAGCTTCCCCACATCTATGCTCTGAGCTAAGAGTCCCCACGAAGACACGCCACTCCACTTGAATAGCTCCACCCCAAAAGGCCCTCAGTGTCCAAAAAAAAGCCCATCCCTACGCCACATGCCTCAGAGTCCCCAAAGAAAAGCCCCTCCCAGTCCCCTCAAGACTATCTCAAACTTTTATCACCATTCTCCTTGACTCCAAGCTAGCTTTCTTTCCACTTCACCCAGAAACCTGAAGCCAGCAGGCTAACTACGCTAACACCCCAAACTCCTGCCCCCGTTCTCCACTCCCCAACGTATCCACACATACCTCCCCTGGCCTCTCCCCTTCACTCCTATTTCCATTGGCCTCTCCTACACACACACTCCTGCATTCCACCTACCTCACACTTACCCACTTTGTCCCTCTCTACAGCACACTGTTTACCTTCTACAGGTCAGCTCAGGTCCCCTACACACAACCCCACTTCAACTGGCTACTCCCTTGACCTGTGTGCATGCTCAGTCGCTAAGTTACATTTGACTTTTTTCAACCCTACGGACTGTAGCCTGCCAGGCTCCTCTGTCCTTGGGATTTCCCAAGCAAGAGAAGTGGAGTGAGTTGCCATTTCCTTCTTCAGGGGATCTTTCCAACCTAAGAAACCTGTTGTCTCCTGTATTGGCAGGCGGGCTCTTTACCACTGAGCCATTACTGCTGCTGCTGCTGCTGCTGCTGCGTCGCTTCAGTCGTGTCCAACTCTGTGCGACCCTACAGACGGCAGCCCACCAGGCTCCGCCGTCCCTGGGATTCTCCAGGCAAGATTACTGGAGTGGGTTGCCATTTCCTTCTCCAGTGCATGAAAGGGAAAAGTGAAAGTGAAGTCGCTCAGTCGTCCGACTCTTAGCGACCCCATGGACTGTAGCCTACCAGGCTCCTCCATCCATGGGATTTTCCAGGCAAGAGTACTGGAGTGGGGTGCCATTGCCTTCTCCGCTGAGCCACTAGGAAAGCCCTTAATATTCCACACACACACACCTCAACAAACTTCACTTTGCCATTTCTTCTGTGTCTCTCCCTGACACAGAGGCTACATGGTCCACTGCAAACCCTCAGTGCCTGGCACACAGGGGTTGCAATAACTGCTGAAGAAACCAAAGGATATGGGCAACAAATCCTGCTTTTGCTCTGAAGTGTTTTATTGAATATTTTATTAGAAACATCACCAAATAAGATTTGTAATCAGTCACTTACATATGATGCCATATATTTTCTTTCTCTGATCTAAACTGAGAAGCGCCCCCTCCCCCCGCCTGCCCAGAACAAATATTCCTTTGATGAAAGAAAGACCAGAAACAAAACACTACTTCCTTCTCAACCAAAACAGAAAACCCAAAATAGCAAGACAGTTTATGAAACGTATCCAGTTGACACTGGCTTAGGTAGGAATAAGTGCAGTTGTCCAAGCTTAAGAAGAGAAAGGGAAGTTTATTCTCGAAAGTTTATTCTCGATGGCTATTTGGGGGAGGCAATGAGACTCAAGTACTAACCGTGCGAGTTGCCTGAAATAATAAGCCTTGGCTCTATTACAGGGCAAGTGAGGATAAGGAAGCAGGAACTCCAGTGGAAATTTCCTTCTTTTGTCTAGTTTCACTTCAGGTAGGGCTTCCATACTAATTTCTCAACACTTATGATGATTTAATTTATAGGGAGTGATTCTGAAGGCCCCGGGGACGCTGCAGATGGTTCCTCCGGGGCCCATCTGTTTGAGGAGGAAAGCTTGGCGCACACCATTACATCACTCTGACCTTCCTCCGCAACTTCCTATCCGACAAAATCTAGATGTTTGCTCTGTCAACAAGATATTTGTGTTTGTCCCCAGCTCTGGCCTCAGTTCCTGATTAGTTTTAAAATCATTATGCACCGAGCTGAATAGGGCTACTGTTAGCAGCTGTAAGGTCCTTTTCTGGGCACATCCCCAAGTCCATGGTCTTCAGGGAGTGATTTCTGTCCTTTCTGTGTAATTACACACTCTCCTGATTGATGAGCTGATCAATCCTCCCACCCCCAGCCAGAGCTAAAACCTCACTCTTCCCCGCTCTATTTATTTCCCCAGGGACCATCGGGGAGGGGCGAATGGCATGGGGAGGGCAGCCTTGGGCTCCCCCCACAGAAATAAATGCTCAGGCATCACACATTCCACTGTCCCAGTCCAGACCCGCCATCCCTTCCATCCATCCCAAAAGCTGCCCACATTGGTTAATACCGTCTGAGGATTGGAAACTCATGGCAGGAAACCAGCTGCTATTTCCTGGATGTTCACAGACCACCAGCCCCCACCAACACCCCAGTGCCCACCAGCACGGATCTACTTCAGTCAAGCATGGTCCCCTAATAACCCACATCCGTGATCACCTCTTAAAGTGAATACTACGTAACCTACATCCTCCCAACTTTCCATCAGTCTCATTCTCCACAGGGCAAAACCACAGACATAATATCAACTGTGAGTGCCCATTAGGCACTGGGCCATAACCTTGGAAGAAATTAAACTTTAAACAGGTTTTGTTTTTTTTTTTCATTGTTGTTGAGGGAGAGGGTGTTTCACATACTGATCTTTACAATTTACTTTGAAATATTTTTAAGAATAAAAAGGACTGACAGGTATGTAATAGAGCAAAGACCACAAATTCCTAATTGTAGAATCTACATGGTGGGTATGTTCACTATACATTTCTTTCAGTTTCTCTTTGCATTTGAGTATTTTCTGAATTAAACGTTCAGGGGAAATGCTTTCAGTACCTTTTTAGAAAACTTTACTAAATTCCAGAGTATATTTGGGTTTCTTCAGCTCCCACTAGTGTTCTCTTTCCATTTCAGGATCCACATCCAAGATCCCACTTTGCAAATTACCCGTCTTATCTCCCTAGAGGCCTCTGGTCTGTCACCCTTTCTCTATCTGTCTCTCATGACCTTGACAATTCTGAAGACTACTGGGCAGGTACTGTGTATTTCAACCCTCAGTTGGGATTGGTCTGACGTTTTTCTCACAGTTAATCTGGGATGATTGGTTCTGAAGGGGGAACCATGGAGGTAAGGTGTCCTCATCGCATCATATTAAGAGTACATGCTCACGGCATGACCACTGGTGATGCCAACCTTGATTATCTGGTTAAGGTCAGTGTTTATGGGTTTTCTCTACTGTAAATTTACCTTTTCATGCTTTCTATAATCTCTTTTTTTAGAAGCAAGTCACCAAATTCAGTCCACACTCAAGAGCTGGGGGAAATTAAGCCTCCCATTCCTGAAGGGGTAAGTATCTACATAAACCATTTGGAATTCCTCTACAAGAAGGACATCTCTTTTTCCTACATAAACTTATATACATTTATTTTAATCTGGGCTATAAAGCAGTACCACTCTATATTTTTTGCTCAAAGTGTTCTGGCTTTGGCTATTAGGAGCTCATTGAGGTTGGCTCCTATGTCCTTTGGCAAGCCCCCTTCCTTTGTTTTTTGACCATTTCCTTATTTTCTGGTAATACGAGATGCTCTAAGACCTGTAATTATCCATTTCTCCAAAAGCCCAGATTACTTTTATTGAAGAACGATATTTAGAAACCAAGACCTGGGGATGTTGTTGCTACTAGGGTGTCATTGCTTCCAAGCTCTCTCAACGGACAGATCTAGAAAATATATATATGTACACCAACCCAGATATGCACACTCACCTATCTGTATTAAGCTAAACATACGGATGTCTCCATCTCTAATCTAGTACCACGTGATTCACTGCAGTCTTCTGCCCTTGCTTAACTTTAAATTCTCTCCCCAACAGTAGGAAAGCTGTCTCCACCATCCACCATCCATTTATTTGTTGGACCTCTGAATACAGGTTTCAGAATTGTTAACCTGTGCTCTCTCATGAGAAACAACCTTAGCAACTAGAGTACATTGTTAATGTACAGTTCCTTTTGTATTTACCCTTACAGTGTCTAAGCAAAATACCATTTTCCCAAGTTACTTGGTCTCATGCCTTTTTGTCCTCAACCCTTTCAGTGAGGTTATGTGAAACAACTGTGATACAGAGATTCTCATGTCAAAGTCTGCACTCACCGGGGAATACACACCCACATACACACTAGTTTTTTGGCTTTAATTTGTATACATTTCTTACATAAATTCTTTTTCTTTTCCAGTTTTACTGGGGCATAATTGACAAATACAATTACAAGCTAAAGTGTACAAGGTGATGTTTTGATGTGCACATACTTTGTGAAGAATCTTCCCCCTCCAAATTAATTAACACATCTTTGCCTCCCCCACTCACCCCGTGAGAAGACCTGTAAGTTCTACTCTCTTAGCGATTTCAATTATACACTACAGTGTTATCAACTATAGTCCCCATGTTATATATTGGATCCTCAGACTTCATTCATCTTATAACTCAAAGTTTGTACTCCTCTACAAAACTCTATTTCCCTCATCTCCCAGCAACCACTTTTCTACTCTGTTTCTACCAACTCAAGGTTGGTTTGTTTTTTTTTTTTAATGATCCCACATATAAATGATACCATGCAGGGTCTGTCTTTCTCTATCTGGCTTATTTCACTTAGCATAATGCCCTCCAGGTTCAACTATGTTCCCGCAAATAAGAAAATTTCCTCCTTTTTTAAGGCTGAATATTATTCTATTGTACATACACAACCAACTTTTTTAGTCCATCAACCACTGATGAAAACAAGTGGTCTGCCTAAGTTATTTAGTGCCTATTTTATCTAAACAGTCTATTTAAATACTTGACATCGCTTTCTATTGGTATACAGGTTTTATTTTATCCTTAGTACTTTAGTACTTATTTCTGAGTGTATCTCAGAACACCTAGAATAGTTCTGAACCAGAGTGATTACCTAGATACTAATAAAATGAACAGATTATACAAATTAAAATTTTTAACTACTATGTTAAGTTGATTATAACAGTTTAATTGCTGGAGATCTTTCAATAAAACTATTGAAGGAGAATGTTCATTGCAGGGTTATTTAAATTTTAATAATAAGTAGACAGTTTAAAAATTATACCAATAGGCTGGAATTTGAATTACATGGAGTCATTAGAAACCATTTGTAAAACACATCAATATGAGATAATATGCACCTTATGTATGTAAAAGAAGCAAACTATACAAATAGTACAGCATATCACTTAACATATATATCATATATATGTACACCGGTGAAAGAAAACACTGAAGGAAAGAAACACAGCAAAAAATTATTTTTTAAAGCTCCTGTCTTCTATTTTAATTAAAACTAAAAGACAGAAGACTGTTTTCTGTATCTTCTTTCAAGATCTCACAAGGTGTTGGACCAGGGAAAGGGGAAGAGAATCACAAGTTGCGTACTGGAGCTCCACATCTAGGTAAGGACCAAAGAAAAGCAAGCAAAAAGCACGGGTGGGGAGTGCCCTCAGGTCAGCTGCAAACTGAGACTAACGTTAAAAAAGTGAGGATGTGGTGCCTGGGCTAATACATCCATTACAGAAGGAAATACCGGAGCAGAATGGAGAGCTGTCTGGGAAGCATCTGAGAGATGCGGGGCTTGGACAGAGCCTTCAAGGACAGGAGAGGTCTCAGTGGAAGGAGGCAGCAGGAATGGAGATGGGCAGTAAGCAGTCTTTCCATCCACCTGGAAGTTTCTTCATCCCATTCCATAACAACCCAAGGAAGATTTTAAGCAATGACAGCCAACAGGGAGAGCTTCAGTTTAAAGTGTCCCACCCTCTTGACAAACGGCTTGCGGGGATTGGGGCAGGATTACCTAACAGGATCTGGTCAGCCTGTAGCAGATTGGAGAACACTCAACTGGCTGATAACTGGACTAGCTCTGGTTTTCAAAGATTAACATTTTTACTTTGCAATTTATACTCTATCCCTATAAAAGTATGAGTCGTTCAGTCACATTCGACTCTTTGCGATCCCACGAACTGAGCTCGCTAGGCTCCTCTGTCCATGTAACTGTCCAGGCAAGAACAATGGAGTGGGTAGCCATTCCCTTCTCCAGGGGATCTTCCCAACCCAGGGCTTGAACCTGGTTCTCTCACATTTGCAGACAGATTCTTTATCATCTGAGCCACCAGGGAAGCCCATCCCTATGAAAAGTGCTTATTAAAGTAGAATAAAAACAAACACATGGTAACCATCCATTACACTGAAAAGGTCAATGGCAACAATGACCAACTTTCAGCTTGTCGTAACTTTTCCAAGCACACCAGCCAGCTACCCCCAGGGCCAGATCACACACAGGAGTAAATATAAAGACAGCTACAGGACAACCTTCTACAAACACGGGCAACACACCTAGAGAATCCACTTCTCAGCTCTAAGAGCTCAGGAGGAACAAGTGTTTGTTAGCATTTAACTAGACAAGGCAGCAGATGTTTTACACAAGTTATCTCTTAGTCTTCCCAACCAGCAAACAAGGATTAGTCTTGTAAATAGCCACTTAATTTGGAAATGGCAAAACTTTAATTCACACTCAACTCCATCCAGTTTTAAGCCTGTTATCTTTCACTTGGAGTGATATCATGTGTTTCAACAAACTTCAAAAGCACACTTAAAACATACCTTTAGTATCACTGGTTTAAAAAAAAAAAAGGTATCTAATCAGTTTTTTCTCAAAATAGTTATTTTATAATTCATATACGATGCCAAGAATTCAACTTAAAAATCTAAAGCATATTTTTAAGCCCCAATGCAATAAACACTATGACTTTGCAAAATATTACAAACTATGACATTACAGAGAAGGCAATGGCAACCCACTCCAGTACTCTTGCCGGGAAAAATCTCATGGACAGAGACTTGATAGGCTGCAGTCCATGGGGTAGCGAAGAGTCGGACACGACTGAGTGACTTCACTTTCACTTTTCACTTGCATGCACTGGAGAAGGAAATGGCAACCCACTCCAGTGTTCTTGCCTGGAGAATCCCAGGGACGGCGGAGCCTGGTGGGCTGCAGTCTATGGGGTCGCACAGAGTCGAACACGACTGAAGCGACTTAGCAGCAGCAGCATGACATTACAAATATTGTAACAAGTTTTTTAAAAAAATGATTGCAAGTCTAAATATTAAAAACTCAACTTTTTTGCAATATGAATACTTCTCAAATTGAGACAGGATCATCAAGACTGACATTTTTCATTCTCAGTGAAAACTAATGAAGTTTGTATTCTAAAATATACTACCCTCTTCCTCTCTGTATCTCTTCTCCTCCTCTTCCACTCACTCTTCCCTCCCCACAAAGAGACGTTCTCTTTCTACCATTAATTGTAAAACCAAAATTCTATTCTTTGATCTGTAAACCATGAAATATAAAAGGTTAGGACCCATTGATAGTTTAATCTCCATGGTCCTGAGACAGAAATCCCCCTAGAAAGTTAAAACCAAGCATATCAGGAATACGAGAGTTACTTTGCCCAAACCATCTAAAAAGCTTTCTGTATTACAGTGATTTAATTTCTTAACCACTCTTTAGATGCTTTGGAGTGATACTGTCAAATACACACTAGATGTCTGGAGTGTCACTGCCAAACCTTAGCTTGGAACCTCTACATGGTAGAACCTTAAATGTTTCAGTTACATAATACAAACTTAGAAGGGGAAAATAGCACAAATGTGATTAGAGCATACATCATACTCTTCTGTAGCCTATTTTTCAACAGTAGACTGAAGACATCTTTCCACACCACTCCACTTAGCTCTCCCCCACCAAGTACAAAAGGGCTCGTTATTCCATTGTATGGATGACCAAGTTTTTCACCAAGCTCCTTTTTAGGTAAACATTTGATTTTCCCACTTTTTGGCTATTAAGCAATGCTGCAAAAAAACAATTTTATGTGTTTGTACAATTATTTCCTTACTATAAATTCCTAGGGCTGGAATTTCTGGGTCAAAGAGCTGTCATGCTTTAAATTAGCACACTGACAGGTTACCCTCAGAAGGGTTGTCCCCATTCATTCTCTCAACACCGCCTGAGTACTGTTTCACCATCACCCTTACCAACACTGGTATCATTCTTTTTCATCAAACCATCAGGGAAAAAAGCTATATTAGCATATAGTGAGCTCCTACCATGTGCCATATGCCTTACGTGTATTAGGACAGCCTTGGGGAGGTAGGTCCCACATGTACCACTCTAACTGATGGGAAACTACTGCCCAAGTATGTTAAGTAACTTACCTAAGGCCACACAATTGTGTCAAAGACGCTACTGGGGTTTGAACCCAGTTCACTCATCACCAGAACACACAGTAGGAAATTTCTCAGGAAGGTCAAAAACCTGTTCACTCACTCTCAATGGAACCCAACCATCTCTTTCCCTAGCAAAGCCTACTGAAAATTCTAATTTCATAAACAGTTAAAAAGACTGCTGGGCTGGGGTTAGGAGAACAGAATTCAAGGTTGAATTCAGCCACTTACGGGTAGCTACTGGGTGACTGCTTACCCTTAGTCTCTTTCCTTGGCTGTAAACTACCCGTATGTACCATTTCTATCTCAAAATGTTGCTGCAAAGCCGCAAAGGAACCTCTATTCCTTCAACAATAGCCCTTTCTTTGTGCCCTGTGCTTCACTGACACACAGGCCATCCATCCCAGTTCCAAGGGTCTAGGAAGGGGTGAACATCAATCCAGACAACCAGCACAGCTAAGACAGAGCACAGGAGTGTGAGTGATTCAAGGGGCCCCTGGTGAAGGGGTCGCTGGGTTTCACAAAATAGCAGCCATCCAAAAAGACAAGAACACAGACTCAACACCTGGGAAAACGCATGAAATCACATTGAACAGAAAAGCCTCTAAGTAAATGTATATTTTAGTCACAATTACATTTTTTACAAAGCCATATGCAAAGAAAGCAAGGGGATAAATTCATAGATGTTGCATTAAACACGTAATATCATTCTTTTCTCCCCTTTCCCAAACTTTACAGAGCATCATTTAACATTTATAATTCTTAAAATATTTTAATTGCTATGAGAGCACAGATGGAAGTGATTAATTCTGATTGAAATAATGTATGTGAAAGTGGGAAACTCTAAAACCCCCCGTGAATGGTATTATTGTCAGAGGATGAAATAATCTAGCATTCCGCATAATGGCGTTACAGTGCGCTAACACAAGTTATTTTTATATTCCATCACTTGGTTTCCGGCTCACCTGATAATGTACAACATTAGTCATTTCTTTACAGTATTTTTTAAAAAGAAACGCATGCATGTGGAAAAATGGCCAAACAGCACAAAAGGGTTTGCAGTAAAATAGAAGACTGTCATCTATCCCAGCTCCCTCGCAAAGGCAATTTGCTGTGTAGTCTCTTGTATACATACTCCCAAAGATACCCTATGAATATTTTTTTCATTTAAAAATATTCTTGGAAGTTTTTCCTAAGAAGCACAAATAAACCTACCTCGTTCTCTTAACATCTGCAGATCACTCTCTTGTATGGACGCACCAGAATTTATTTAATCAGACTCTGCACTAAGAAAATGCCTGACAAAAGTATTAAGCACTACTTACATAATTCTTTTCCCATACATTTTGATCCTCCATCCTAGAAAATATTACATCTTCTAAGCTCTTCTGCCAGCATTCCAGGCCCACCAACACCTTCATAGATACCAGGATTCGGGTTTCCTTTCCCTGTACTTTCAGCTTCCAGCCAAAGCCAGGCTGCACACACTTCTCCCAGATTGACCGTCCTTCCATAGCTTGTGCAGCTAATAGGGCAGCCACCCATGCTACCTTCCTTTCCTTGGTTAATTCTCACTCAGTGCTTTAACACGGGGTTTGAGCATAACCTCCTTCAGGAAGGAAAGATCTCCCAGCCCTGAGGGCACAGGAAATGCTTTGTTCGTGGTTCCTGCCACAGCTTGGGTCTTGGCACCTCACCTCCTCATGATGAATGTGTATGCGTCAGCCCTGACCACCAGAATTTAAGCTCCCCAGGACAGAAACCACCTCTAAATAATCTTTGTAACTGCCGAAATTCAGTACGAAGTCAAGCACACTAACTATATTTAATATCCATTGAATCAAGCCTGAAATGAATAAGGAAACTTCTGAACACCTCTTAGGTGCAAAGCCCTAGGAAGAGGTGCTGGACAAACAGTATTTCTCCTTGGGTACAATGATTCCCATTCTGCAGATGAAGAAACTGAGGGCCTTGATGTTAAGAAACCTGTCCAAGGGCATAAAGAAGAGCTGAAATTTGAAACCAAGTCTACTTTACTCCAAAATCTTTGATCTCTCCATTATGCTCTTCTTCTACATATTTGGATGCGGGGAGTTAAGTGAGGAGGTGAAACAAAGGGTCCTGAAAGGTTAAGACGTGTTCATTAACACTGTGGATAACCTAAGAGCACTGTAGTCCTCCTCCCCAAAAAAAGTCAGCCAAAAGCAATCCGTAATGTAGGACTAAAATGGCAAAAAACAAAAAGGTTATGAGAAGTAAATCTTGTCTATAGCATCCACAAATATGCACTTAATTAGCACACTGGAAGGCAGAATCTTTCAGGAGGCGTTCAAAATGAGAACAAGCAGAGGTAAGAAGGTGGGGGGGGGTGTTAGTCCCTCAGTCGTGTCTGACTCTTTGTGATCCCACTGACTAACTCCTTGCTCCCCCTGTGAGCACAGCTGGTTATGTCCCAAGTTTCCCTCCCCAGTCCCCCAACTGTGCACCTTCTACAGTACCCAGGCCACTCACTGAAACTGACATTTGCACCAGCACTCCTAATGGATTTTAAATTTCACTGGTTCTGCTCCACAGATAGCTATGCCCATCACGGGCAAGAGGTGGGACAGAAGGGCAGCACTGCAGAAGTTGTTACCTGGGTCTGTGGACCTTCTCTGAGACCCAGGGCTGGACACAGACACCCCCCCAACTCATCTACAACCTGGGCCTAGGAAGAATACCTACTTCCTTTTAGGGGCTCAAAGAGAATGCAAGTAGGTAATTTAAGAAGACCTTAGCACAGAGCCGGCACCAAGTGAGGGCTCACTGGCCTCTCTCCAGTGACTGAACAAACGAACCAGAGGGCAAGCAGACCCCTCCCGTCCCCTCCACCACGATGGAGACTAAGGAAAGGCAGCTGGGAAGCCCCATAATTAACACAGGAAGTAGTAAATGGCATTTAGCAAAAGTGGGAAAACCAGAGGAGGCGGCTCCTCCCTCCCACACAGAAGAAATATGAACCAATCAGCAGCAGTCAATGAACCCAAACCTGTTCACTAGAGACAAAGAAGCAAAACTTAGCTCAAGAGTAACCTGATACCAAGAGAAAAGATGCATATGCTGAAAACAAAACCCGAAAAACTCTTTCTCCCCTATTACCGGCCACCGAATCAAGAAAGCCTCCCAACACTGGAGGAAAAAAAGTGGAATAAGGGCTGTGAAGAAAGGCACTGGGCAGTTAGCCCTGAACACCCGCCCAGTGGAGTGAGGAGGCACTGGAGGTGTGCAGAATTAGGCACAGCTCCAGGCCCCGCCCTCCCTGCCATGATCAGGAGGTATGGCTGGGTGTAGGTGCAGGTGTTATGTCACTCAACTCCCAAAACACCCTTCAAAAGTACCAGCATTCCAAAGTCACAGAAAACCAGCTCAAGAAGGAGGGGGTAAATCTCCCAGGGTCACAATGATGCTGAGGGGCTGAGCTGTGACCTGAACCCAGTCTGTTTGGCTTCAAAGTCTCCTGTACCAACAAAAGACATGGCTGGGGTGGAATGGCAGGGGTGGAGGGTGAAGTGGGTGAAGGTGGTCAAAAGGTAAAACTTCTAGTTATGAAATAAATAGTTCCTGGGTATGTCATGTACATCATGGTGGCTAGTTAATGATACTGTACTGTTTGGTAAAAGTGAAAGTCGCTATACAGTCCATGGAATTCTCCAGGCCAAAATACTGGAGTGGGTAGCCTTTCCCTTCTCCAGGGGAATCTTCCCAACCCAGGGATTAAACCCAGGTCTCCCCCATTGCAGGCGGATTCTTTACCAGCTGGGCGGGGGCTTATTTTTTGTTTTAGTTTGGTTTGGTCATGCCTCGGGGCATGTGGGATCTTAGTTCCCCAACCAGGAATCAAACCCACGTCCCCTAAATTAGAGGCACAGAGTCTTCACCACTGGATCGACAAGGAAGTCCCAATGATACTGTATTGTATACTTGAAAGTTACCAAGAGAATAGAGTTTAAACGTTCTCATTTCAAGGGAAAAATAATGTAGCCATGAGTGGTGATGGGTGTTAACGAGACTTACTGTGGTGGTCACTTCACAGTATCTACAAATGCTGGATCATTACATTGCAAGCCTGAAACTAATATAATGTTATATGCCAATTCTATCTCAATAGCAAAAAAAAAAAAAGACCCAACTGACAGAGAGGAAGGGGAGAGGAATCTAGGCTGGTTCAAGACTAAGAACAAAGCAAACGGTGTAATAGCCAGTAGGCTGACTGGGTTTAAAACCTAGACTTCAAAGAGTTAAGTCCTTTTCGGTGTCTTTTTCCCAGGATTTATTGGGATATTGTTGACATATGTGTAAGTTTAAGGCATATGACATGATGGTTTAACACAAATACATAGTGCAAAACAACTACCACTTTAAGGTTAGTCCATACCTCCATCCCTTACAATATTAGCACTTGTGTCTCTGTGGCAATAACATTTTAAGACCAACTTTCTCAACAACTTTCAAATCTATAATACAGCATTGTTAGTGATCAAATCTATAATACAGCATTGTTAATGATCAAATCTATAATATAGCATCATTAATGACAGTCACCAAGCTGTACATCAGATCCCCACTGGGCGACTTTTTCATCTGTGACAACCTAGGCCACTCCCAGGCAAACCAAGAACCCTATGATATTATTCCTCACTCTCCACATCCCAGGTTCCCTCCTCCAACCTCTTTTTCTTAAACGAGAAAAATACTCAGAATCTAACTTCACTAGAGAAAAGCCAGAGCAGCACTGAAGACCCAGCATAGCCAAAAATAAACAAACAATTACATAAATAAATAAAAATAAACGCCTGGTGACACAGGACTGGCAACGCGTTCAAAGCTTGGCTGAGCCCGTTTCCTTCTCTGCAAAACGAGGATAAGGACAACAGCACTCTGCAAAGTTTCCGCGAACGTGATAGGCGCTAATGCACCCTAAATCCGTAAGAAAAGGTGTTCAACTGACTTTCATTCTCTTCCTCCCACTAACTCGGGCCTCAAACATCAGCTCTCACCTGACCTACTCCAACACCCTCATCACAGCGAACCCTGCCATCCATCTGTCCCCACGCCAGCTACCCTCCACATCACAGCCGCCAAAGCTTTCCTCCAACATGCAGCTCTGATTACATCATCTCCCTGCTTTAAAACCTTTGACAGCTATCACTTGCTTTACAGGATCAAGTCCATACTTCTTAGCCTGGCAAGCAAGGCCTTTTGCAATCTGGCTCTCCCCTCCCTGCCACTGCACCCAAATGCCAGGCACCATCTGTTCTAGTAACAGCACCCCAAACACAACTTGTATTTTTATGCCTCCCAGCCTCTGCTGAGCATGCTCTCAGCAGAGAAAGCCCCTCACCCTCTCTTCCCACCTGGCCAAGTGCTAGGTATCCCCCATCTCCTCTCTGAAGCCCCACCCCCACGCCAGCTACCAGCCCCGCCTCTCCTGCCTCCTCCCTCCTGCTGCATACACTTGTACTCTGCAAGCACTTATCTCCTCAGACTGAGACACAGAGCTGGGCCTCAAACTCAGAAGGGCACAATGATGACAACCCTCAATAAATACTCTTGGGGAAATTAATGTAAGACTTCCACCACCCTCTGACAAGTGGAAACAGTTTTGAATTTGTCAAACAGTTAGCACCTTCATGGTAACTTTTTACTTCTAAAACTCATTCAGTTGAGCCAGCTAAGACTGCTCTTACTGAAGAAAGCAAAAAAAGAAGCCCTGTCAGGGTCAAATGTCTATAAATCCCATCAGCTTAGCACTCAATCACTAGCCCTCTAGAAATGGTGTCTCTTTACTCTTTCCATGATGGGAGGGGGAAATCATGCCCTTTGAGTCCTCCTGGCTTGACTTTGGTAGGTAGAGCAGGACAGTCTAAGGAGTCTTTCTTGCTTAAACAGAACATTTCAGAAAGGAAGGGATAAACAAACTGTGACTTCATGGTAGGGAAAAAAAAAATGTAAAAATACTCCAGTGCAGCTGGACTTGAGTACCCTTAAGGAATCAAGGTCATTCACAGGAAACAGGTACGGTACTTCTTGGGCAGGGAGCAGCAGGAGACTCCATCTTCCTGAGACCCTTTTTTGCACAAGCCATTAACAAAGTCAAATGCCCCAAGACTTAGAAACAACTGATAGAAGAAAACATGTCTTCCTTCACCCTTATATGCCTACTTAAGTAGCCTCCAAACTGTTCCTTAACTTCTGCTGTTCAAAACATGCATGCGTGTGAGTGCAAGCCAAGTCACTCAGTCGTGTCTGACTCTTTGCAACCCCATGGACTGTAGCCCACCAGGCTTCTCTGTCCATGGGATTTTCCAAGCAAGGAAATTGGAATGGGTTGCCATGCTCTCTTCCAAGGGATCTTCCCAACCCAGGGATCAAACCTGCTTCTCTTAAGTCTCCTGCATTGGCTGCTGCTGCTGCTAAGTCACTTTGGTCGTGTCTCCTGCACTGGCAGGCGGGCTCTTTATCACTCGCACCATGGATATATCAATTCTCCCTTTCCGTGAGTCATTAATAAGGCACAAGCCAGTAAAGAGAGTCCTCCCCACTGATGAGGATCCGGGGCCCACTGGAGTAGCACCGATGCCTCTCCTCTGCAGGAAGCCTGCACTCTTGGTTGGCAACAACCCTGTTCATAAACACACACCTATGACTAGAGAGTGGCACTGCAGACTTACACCATCTAAATAAAATAAAGTTTATTATTGTAAACTGCACTCCAGCAAAACTCAACTGAAAGTCTTCAAAGTAGCTCATGGTCTCAGACTTAGTAAATAAACGGACTTTTTAAAATACTGACTTTCATTAAAACCAGGCGGTTTGTTAGCAATAACGTCATAGCAATAACAATATCCGTTTTATTCTCTGGTTCCTTCTTCTTTATATACTACCATCTAAAAATGTCTCATTTGTTTATTCAAAACATTTCATATAGACATCTGTCTAGTTGTTTTAATATAAGTGACTGACAAACCACACATAAAGGTTATCTTGAAATCAAGTTCTTGTATACCTATGGCTAGTCCGTGTTGATGTATGGCAGAAACTAAGGCAATAGGTGAAAGCAATTATCCTCCAATTAAAAATAAAAATTAAAAAAAGAAATCAAGTTCTTATCTGGACTTCTATAACAAGTATTTTAAAATTAGCAATTTCTAAAACACTCAGAACAAATGAAAATTTTCATTCATTTAATGCTCCAGAAAGTTGAATTTAAAAATAGGGTTAAGAGAAGAAGGGAAAGGACCTGTTTTTGGCACCTATCAGGCAAGCATAGTGCTAATTATTTTGTATAGGTTCTCACCTCTAGTCTTGGCATGAACCCTACGATACAGGAATTACTATCCCATTTTACAAACAGACAGCAATCCAGTAAACCACCTATGGTTCATCTAGCTTCAAAGATCATGCTTTTTTCACTATCTCCTATATATTTGTTGTTTTCTTCAGTTGCTAAGTCATGTCTGACTCTTCCGCAACCCCATGGACTGTAGCCCGCCAGGCTCCTCTGTCCATGGGATTTTCCAGGCAAGAATACTGGAGTGGGTTGTCATTTCCCACTCCAAGGGATCTTCCCCACCTAGGGATCGAACCCATGTCTCCTGCATTGCAGGCGGATTCCTTACCACTGAGCCACCAGGAAAGCCCCATCCTCCTACAGATTAGTATCTTTTTTTTTTCTTAAGGAGGAGAAAAAAGCGGTGTTGTTTAGTTTCAAAGCACTACTCTATCCAAGGCACCTTATTATTCACAAAAGGCAAACTGTAATATATGAAACAGTATTGCTGCCCACTAAGGGGTTAAACATAAGACTATGCTGGGATTTGCCAATGATAGCTTTCATCCATCCATCCAAGCTACTTTATATATACCATACTAGTCTTCATTAATACACACAAAGCTCCTTTAATTTTTCCCAGACATAAAACAAGCACTTGGAAAGATATCAAGGGAAAAAACTTAAATATAAAATTAAGTTAGCAAAGTCAGTTATGATATGAATTTTTATTTACATGTTTGAATTTCTAAGACAATGTACATATAAAATTATCACCCTGAGGGTGCATGTAGATTTACGGCTGTATTTCAAATTAGCATAAGCATTTATCAGAAAAATACTGTTAAAATTTATTGAGTGTAGGTAGAATTAATGAATATTTCTAAATTAATGTGTTTAGAAATAAATCTTTGTAGAACTATGTTTTACCATTATAACTCAGACAACTTGTCATTCTGAATAAAATTCTACCACCAGCAACATTTAACACTCAAGCCATTTTACCCAAGAGTCACATGGTTTATAATCTTAGGATACACCAAAAACTTATACCCATTTAACTAGGCCAGCCACTCAGAATACCACCATGTTTTCAATCACAACTAGAATAAATTAAACTTGCATCCCTCCCTTGATATACTCATAAATTTCCAAACAAACTGTAAGTCTTACTTAATATTTTAAAAATTAACTTAAGAATTCTAAATTAAATTGCCTATTCTCAAATCATAAGCATAGTCTAGGACATATTCTTGCAAAAATATATTTTACCTGAATCTAAACTTGCCTTGACATTAAAGGAAAACGTCTAGTTTAGAGGAAATATAGGGGACAGAGGAACAAGGTAAACACCACCACAAGGAAAAAAATCCAGATAGGTACATGCTACAAGCTTTCTTCTGAAGGTCAGGAGAGGGAGGGAGGAGGTGGTAAGATAGTCTTTTCCTATATTTAAAAAAGCGACAGGGAAAAAAGCAACAACCCACAGTGCAGTACTAAAGTTTGTCAGGTGAATTACATAATGTCTGGGATTTGCTTTAAAATAATTTAACCAAATTAAGCAATCCAACATTGTCTGTTGGTTAAAAGATGCTTAGCAAATGTTTCTACAATTTAATGCATTTGGGAACTACTAAATCCTCTGTTTCCCTTCAAGGAGATTGAGAATGAATATTAGAAATAAGGATGGTCAAAAGTTCTACAGTTAAATACTTGTTCTACTTTGATTAACCCTGGTTTTCTCACTTATTCAAACATAAACCTTGTTTCCCTGCATAATATCTATTAACTTCCTGAGAAACAGTTTCTGTGGAACCCACCTTGGGAAGTGCTGCCTTATGGAGATAAACCACTTTGAGTTAAGGTTCTCTTAAGTCACATGCATGCTTCAAGAACCCTGAATAATCAAATATTCACAACTGCATCTATTTGCAATACAGGAGCCAGCACTTTTTCTGTCTTTTGAGTCTGTAAGTTATTATCATGGTGGTGGTGGTGGTTTAGTCACTAAGTCATGCCTGACTCTTTGCAACCCTATGGACTGTAGCCCACCAGGCTCCTCTGCCCATGGGATCTCTCAGGCAAGAATACTGGTGTGGGTCACTATTTCCTTCTCCTATAACTTACTTTTTAAGTTAGTGTGTTTTAATTTATGTCACACTCTGTAATATGAAATAGCCACTGCAAAATTTTAGTTATTCACATCCACTTTCTTGGAAATCTTCAATGGAACAGATTTCAAATTCTTAAGTTTCAAACCATACTGAGTTTTCACTTTCAAAACTACCTAGAGATATTTCGAAGGGTCCCTCCCCAAATCCTCTGCAATGAGTCCTCAAAATAAGTTACTGGCTCCCCAAAAACAAAACACAAAACAAAATATAACCCCAAGTCAAACCTCTTCGACCACTGATGGTACTTAAGGATTCCCAGTAACGCACCTCAAAGACCCCCATCTTTATGCACCAGAAGTGGTTCCATTCTTATAAATGGATTCTATGGGTATCTGAACTAAATCCCAAGATAAATTCACTTTACCACAAACTCTACTTACTCCACAGCTAAAAGTTTTATAGCAAGCTGTGAATTAATAACTGTAGTTTGTTTTGGGGTTTTTGTTTGTTTAGAAAAACTGCATCCTATTCAAGAACCCCAACACTTAAAAAGAAATATCCTTTGGAAATTCACTTAAAAGAGAACAAAAATGGCTAACAAAGAAATCTAAGCTAGAAGTCACTACAACAAGGAAAGAATCAAATTTGATGTCTCCTTTGCATCTAGGAGGCAATTTACAACATTCAAAACCCTTTCATATACATTCTGTCATCTGACCCTCAAAACCCTGGAGAGACACCTGTTTTCCATCATGATAGCATATATCTAACATGGTTCAACTTGAAAGCTGACAACCTGTCAACCCTCAATTATCCTCACCAGAGAGAATATAGGCATAAACAATTTGATTCAGCTGAGCAGAGTAGAGTCCCTCACCACTTGTCTCTCAACGGGGACCCTCAGGCCAGACCCTATTGTAGGGACTTATTATTGCCCATGATTTTGCTTGGGGGTACTTGCAGACAGCTAACTGTCCATAGGCATTTAGATCTTCACACATAAAATCCTCCAGGCCTTTCCTATTATTGCAAAAGGAGAGCAGACTCTCCTTTGAACTCACCATACCTGCCCAGGATGGCCCAGGAATATTTTTGTAGCAACATCCCATGGAGTTTTCCATTTTCACTCACGCCGGTGTTCCCACGTGAAAGAAGGACAACATGTAACTGCAGGCAACATGTATGAGGGCAGACAAGACAGTTTTGAAATAAAGTGACCATGGTTTGGATCCTGGATCCTCCTGTCTTGACTGTGCGTGCTCCCTGCTCTCAGATCCCTCACAGGTATATGGCGCTGTCTACTTCCTAAGGTTGCAGGGGGCTGGAGGAAAAGACGCCCTCCCCATGGTAATCAGCACAGAAGGGGATTTAACAACTGTGAGTTCTCTGCCTGCCTCCCTTTCTCTCAGAAGGGGAAACAAGCAATTTTATAAAATGACAAAGGCAAGCCGGACGCCAACCACCAAGAAGACTACAACCCATAGGCAAAGCAAGCAGGCAAATGACTTTTCAATAAAAAGGCAAAAAGAGAAAAACATTATAATCAGTGTACAAGCATGTGCTAGGGAGGTGAAAGAGAAGGAACCATTTAGAGGCAGAAGGGTGAAATGAGAAAAATGTGAATGAGAAAGTACTATTTACTTGAGCTAAGCCTTTAAGGACAATGAAAATTTCAGTAGTGGGTGGAGGGGAGAACAGGTCCTCCGAGGCAAAACTGAAAAGAAGTAGGTTAGTAATGGACCCAGAAGGGGCTCAGTGGCAGACAGAGAGGACAACTGGGTCTGGTAAAGAACGTTACAAATCATATCACAGAGAATCTTGAAACCTAGGAATAAAATGGGAACTGCCAGGGGTCTTACCTGTCCTTACATTAGCTGTGGTATTTTTGGCTGTAAGTAACAAAACTACATGAAAATAAGGGACAATAAGTGACTTAAACTGCGGTCTCAAAACCTTTTGATCATGTAGCCCTAACAGTAAAAAAAAAAAAAAAAAGAGTAAACATGTACCCCCAATAATTTATATGTAATTAAAACACTTCTTTTTCTTCAAGTCGTTCAGTCATGTCCAACTCTTTGGGACCCCATGGACTATACAGTCCATGGAATTCTCCAGGCCAGAATACTGGAGTGGGTAGCCTTTCTCTTCTCCAGGGGACCTTCCCAACCCAGGGATTGAACCCAGGTTTCCCGCATTGCAGGCAAATTCTTTACCAGCTGAGCCACAAGGGAAGCCCTAGAGTTATCAATTACCAGGGAAGCCCATACAGGATAAAACATCCATTAAAAACTCTTTAAAGGATGAGAATGATTCAAGCAGTATTCCCAAGTTTATTTGTATTTGTTAATATACATCTATATACAATGTTGGTGCCAACTCATTAAATTTGATTTAAAAGTCATTTCCTAACCTCAAATAAGACATTTTCTTATTCCTATGGATTTTAGATTTACATCATTATCATTTAACTTTCTTTGTAAGAATCTTTTTTAAACCACTTGCCTATTTTGTAGGAGCCAATTTACTTAAAACTAGATGATATAACCCATAAATCTATTTACATGGAGAGAGTTCACCAAAGGCAAGAACAAGAATGAGGGTATCACTGTCAATTCCAGCAGGTTGTAAAATGACTCCTCTGCCCTCAGGCGACCTTATATAACCTAAGTGACAGAAGACTCTCAGATATACCAACTAGTGTCAACTCATCTATTAAATATTAGTAAAGCTTTTTTCTATACAAATTTTTAACATTTTATTTCTTCCCATGTTGGATGGTCTGGCACACTCTACTTTGAGAATCACTGCTTCTAACAATAATAAAAAAATTTTCCCACATAAGAAGTTCTGAGTCACAGTGGTTTCAGGGTTGGTTAATTCTGCAGCTAAAAAAAAAGTCACTGTGGTCTTAGGCCCCTTCCATATTTGTGATTTTCAGAGTGTCAACCTGTTTTATTTTGCTGACAATATTGGGCTCCCAATATGGTGGGAAAAATAGTTGGTCACACACTTACTCATTAACCAGTCACTAGCAACAGGTATGGTATTACTAAAGTTGACTCGGCTTAATCAAGATTCACTACCTGGAGCAGAAAATACATCCAACTTACCCTGAAACACATGGGCAATAGAACACTAACCAAAAGCAGGATTGTATTATCAAGCAACGTGGTAAATTATTACAGCAGTGGCCCCTGCAATGAATCATGCAACCACCAGAGCCTGAGTGAGCCCAGACCCAGGCAGAAAAACCACCCAGCAGAACTCAGCTCCAGTTTCTGAATTCCAAGCAAATAAAGGGTTGCTGGTTTAAGCCACAAGAAGGAAGGGAGGACCAGGATGGGGAATGCTGTGGTATGGGCAAGAGACTACCTCTGCCACGGCGCTTTGTGTATGTAGGACAATGAGTGAAGAAAGAACAACACTGTTTCATTCCCAAATAATTTTTTAAATTCAGTCATCTAGCTCAGAGTCAACAAGCACTCAGTAAACATTAATAATTGATGTTACTAATTCCCAGTAATTTAGAATAAAGCATGGCAGACAGAAGGGAGTATAATGGGTTACATGGGAATAATGACGAACTCTCTTTTTTTTTTTTGCAGTAATTCAATACCCTGTTACCCAAGTGCCTGTGCATGCAGCAACTCAGATACCCACAGAATGTGGAAAAGTCTACTACTCTCAAGACTATAGTGTATATATCACAGGAGCATTAAAAACATTCATATTCTTCCACATATTGGTATGGAGTTATGACCAGCAATACCACTTCTGGAAAACTATCCTGCATTAGGCAGCAAGCCCTTTTTGTTTACCCAGCTCCCTCAATGTGGGAGACCTGGGTTCAACCCCTGGGTTGGGAAGATCTCCTGGAGAAAGAAAAGGCTACCCACTCCAGTATTCCAGCCTAGAGAATTCTATGGACTATACAGTCCATGGGGTCACAGAGTCGGACACGAATGAGCAACTTTCACTCCCTCTTCCATTAATAATAACCCGCTTCTGTGTGGGATACTTTGTCTCCCCACAGTCCCATCTTGTGGACCTAACGGAGACTTGCCAACTGTAACTCACTGTTGGCTGGCATCAAGCCAATCTGAGTTCTCTCCAGGGTTTTCCCAAATTGGAACTGAGAACAAAGATTCAGTTTTGTTTTTTGGGTTTTTTTATATTTTTATATTGGGAGTATAGTTGATTAACAATGCTGTGATAGTTTCAGATAGACAGCAAAGGGACTCAGCCATACATATATATGTATCCACTCTCTCCCAAACTCCCTTCCCATCCAGGGTGCCACAAAACATTGAGCAGAGTTCCCTGTACTCTACAGTAGGTCCTTGCTGGTTATCCATTTTAAATATAGCAGTGTGTACAAGTCCATCCCTTCCCACTGCGCCCCCCGCCGCCCCCAGTCCTCAGAGTCAGTTTCTTGATGATGTGAGGTTCTGAAGCTACCAGCAGAACCTAAATGTCAACATGGGTTGGTAAAACAAATTATAGTAATGTATGTAATGAATTTACAAAACAGCCATTACAGCTGTGCCAAAGAATGTATTAATATAACAGGGGTGGGGCAGGGGGAGCATATCACATAAGCATACACTGTACTCTAAGCTGTGGAAATACATTATATGCACCTTTGTATGTCAAATCTTTTTCGTATTTCTTCAAAAGTTCATGTAATATACAATCCTACTTTTTCATGAGTATATATGCATGAAAAGATCACACCCAAGTGTTGCTTAGAGACTTCCCCAAATCCAACCCCAACTCACGGAGGAATTAAGTCTCTTCTGGGTATGGAAGTGAGGGTGGTGAGTCACCGTGGCTCTGGGCTATACAGCTGAACATCTTGGGTTCACATCTACACATAGTTGTGACTGGAAGATTTCTACTAATAAATTCCCTCATGGTAGTGGTAGTGGGGACTAAAATTCAGGGACTATGCCATACCTTTGCAATGCTTTTCTTGTCCTTGACATTTCTACCTATGCGATTCTTCTTTCCAGAATATTCTCCTTGATCATACACACCTTTGGGAACCCCTAGAAAGGACATCTATCCTAGGAGGGTTACTCTCATCAGTAACATGGCCAACCCAAACCAGAACCCGTTCTATGCTGTACAAGATGTCTCCAGAGAGCCTTCTTTATCTAAAGTCCTCTCCTATCCTTCAAAATCTATTCTCCTGGTAAAAAAAAACAGAAGCCATTCTTCTTCTTTGCTGCTCTTGTCCCCTTCTAGCACACAGATAACTCTTCTCCCAACTTTATTAGCAAATACTGCTTCATAACTCTCTCTCCACAAACACCTGGAAATGGCAGCCTTTTTACAGGCAGCCAAAGGCCCGTACAGTCAAAGCTATGGTTTTTCCAGTAGTCATGTATGGATGTGAAAGTGTGAAAGTGTTAGTCACTCAGTAGTGTCTTTGTGACCCCATGGTCTATAGCCCACCAGGCTCTTCTGTCCATGGGATTTCCCAGGCAAAAAATAGTAGAGTGGGTTGCCATTCTCTTCTCAATGGCAGGGATCCCCAACCCAGGGATCAAACCCCAATCACCTGCATTGCAGGCAGATTCTTTACTGTCTGAGGCACCAGGGAACAGGTCCCTCAGAGTGGAAGAAAATAACAGCAAATGAAACAAAGGATTAATCTCCAAAATACACAAGCAGCTCATGCAGCTCAATGCCAGAAAAACAAGCAACCCAGTCAAAAAGTAGGCAGAAGATCTAACAAACACTTATCCAAAGAAAATATACAGATGGCGAATAAACACATGAAAAGATGTTCAACATCACTCATTATTAGAGAAATGCAAATCAAAACTACAATCACCTCACACCAGTCAGAATGGCCACTGGACCATAAGGAAGGCTGAGCAACAAAGAATTGATGCTTTAGAGCTGTGGTGCTGGAGAAGACTCTTGAGAGTCCCTTGGACTTCAGGGAGATCAAACCAGTCCATCCTATAGAAAATCAACTCTGAATATTCATTGGAATAGCTGGTGCTGAAGCTCCAATACTTTGGCCACCTGATGTGAAGATCCGACTCACTAGAAAAGACCTTGATGCTGGGAAAGACTGAAGGCAGGAGGAGAAGGGGGATGAGATGGTTACACAGTATCACCGACTCAATGGACATGAGTTTGAGCAAACTTCAGGAGATAGTGAAGGACAGGGAAGCATGGTGTGCTGCAGTCCATGGGGTTGCAAAGAGTGGGGCACGACTTAGCAACTGAACAACAACGGGTACTCATTAATTGCTTAGTATTTTGAAAAGACAGTCTTCTGAGAATAAGTTTAAGAAGCTGAAGAAGGACAAGTTGCTCAGACATAAAAGAGTCTATAGCTTAGCACATAATTTATTTTAGAACCCTTTAAAGAAAATCCATACCAGCTTCCAAATGAGTGTCAAGTTGCACTCAGTACTCTTAAATAGGCAAGCAGGACACAGTATAAACATTTAGAGTCAGTGAAAATGGGTCACCTGCAGCCTACCACTTCTTTACCATTAAACCAATAGCATAGCAGATTTTTTTTTCTTTTTGCACAGCAAGTGGTGCAAAATCAGACTTATCCAGACATCAGAAGAAAGAGCCCAAGAACAATTTCACCAAAAATGGGACATTTATCCAGGCTTTGTAATTCAGCTGAGAGATACCAAGATGAAAAGCAAACGATATATTCATTACTTACTGTAAAAAAGACACACAGATTTGAGAAGTGATTTCCTTAAGAATGCTGTCTGGGTTATTAGTCGGGATTATAAATCACACCAGATCCTGAAGTCTACTTAATAAAAAAATAAGTTGGAAATAAACAAATGATTAGTTTAAGGTATATGAATTTCTGAAACTCTCTTGGGGAGAATGTTCTATTACCATTATTACTGAACTGTTTTTAATCTCTGACATCAAAGCATAGATGTTAACCCTGGGGTTCTGAAACCCAAGTAACTCATAAATGAAATATTATGAGAAAATGCCACATAGTAACGTAAATCTGTCTGCCAAGTTTTAGCCAATTCACTTGTGACTTCATAAATAAAGAGAGATATGGGGGTTGGAACAGAAAGAATCAGAAGACCTAGGTTCAAGCTCACCTCCACTGTTTACAAATGATATCAAGCAAACTGATCTAACTTGCCCAGCCTCAGTTTACTTAACTGAGGGTTTAAGAAAAAAATATGTAAGTAAAGCCCTTTATAAACGCCAAAGCACTACTTTAATATTACGGCACTAGCTCCAGAATGCCTACATTTCTCCAACTATTGGACAGTCACAGAACCTTACGGTTGAAAGATAATCTCATTTTAGGGATGATAATGAGAAAACTAACGCCCAGAAAGGCATAAGAACCTAGTATACTGACCACATCTGTAAACTGGTTGGGGGTTAGGAAGAGGTTCTAGTTATTCCACTATCAAAATATACATTTTAAAAGATGGTTCAAAACAAAGCTATCCTGAGAACTAATACAAATCCCTCCCCAGCAATACATGTATTTCTTCTGCTTTATTTTGCTTGTGTAAACTTTACTCCTGTAACAAATGAAATAAACTTTTCATCAGAAAGATAAAAAACAAAGCCATCTCTCTGACTATGAGATGCACAGCCTACTTGCAACCCAACCCAGACTGAAACCTTTACAATTGGGTTAGAAACGCCTAATGGAAACATCAACATAACACAAACGTCCAGCTATGCTGGCAGGCATCATTATAATATGGATTACAATTCTACCAGCCCAGGGATACAAATTTGAATGTTCCTGGGAGATAAAGAATTAATCAGCAACTCAGACGGGGATGTTGCCTAAAAATGAACAATTTAATCGAGAAAATTCCACTGTCTTTAAATTTGTGCCTCAATCATCCACTATCAAAAACCCACTATGGCACCAAACAAATTGTGTGTGGTTAAAGAGACAAAATGTTCTTTTCTACAGGCTGTTATGGGAAGTAGAAAAAGGCTGACTATGAATCAGTTATGTTTTAGTTCCACACTGGACATAAATTATGATAATTTAGACATTCTGGTGGCTAAACCAAAAAAGCAGGAAAACCATGGCTCCCATGTCCCAGCAAAACTTAAGTTTGCAGCTCACAGATGAAAGACAGGGTCATGAAAAGTGACCTTAAATTTATTTCTGGACTTTCCTGCCTCCACTAAAATCGATGACACTATTTCCCACCTCTTATTGTCAAATCACAACAATCCGGAAGCCTGGACCTAATTCACTTGGCAGGTAACAGGAGCAACCCTAGGAGGAAGTCCTGAAGGATGTCAGATACCATATTTCCTTTACTCCCACATACTTTTCATCTTAATATCGCCAAGATATACTTACAATGAGTTCTCACTGACACCCACCAAGCATTCTGGCTGACATGAATTTTGCAGAAACTTAGCATCTCTAGGGAAGGTCCCTTGTGAGGTCTTTAGGTAGCTTAGATGAGTAAAACATTCAGACTACCACTATAATGAACAGCTCTCAGTGGCTCATAAATTCTCTCATTCCCAGCAATCAAGAAGCAGCTGTTAAAATCCTGGAATCTTCCTAGTAGCAGATCTTAAATACCTCCAAGTTGGCCAGGGAAGGTTCCCAACTGCTTTCTTCTCCTCTCCCTCCCCCAGCCCCTCCCCAGGAGTGCCAAGCTGGCAGGAAAATGGGAAGGGAAAAAAGACCCAGGAAAGGAAAAAAGAGAGTGAGTAGCGGCTCTCGCGAAAGCAGAGAGGCAGGCTGCCTTCATTTCCACTACAGAGAAATACCAACTCCGCACCAACTAACCAGGGGTCTCCTTTCTTCTCCCATCCCCACCCCTCCAAACACATTAACTTCTGCAGTCTGATGGCCTGGCGTTTGGAGTTAATGACCTCAGCAGTCCTAAGCCCATTCCTCAAAGATTCTAAACCAAGCTCTTCCTTTCCTTGCCCGAGTTCGAGGCCCATCCCACGGGAATATTCAGCTTCCTATTTCCTTGTATCTCGCCCAGACGGCGATGCTCCTCGGGTCAAGTTCAAGATGAAGATACCCTCCTAACCTCCAGGAGCCGACTCCACTGCAGGGAACAGAGTTACCTAGACGAGTCCCATCTTTCGAGGCACGGGGATCTGAGGCTGTCAGCAGTGGGCCGGAGGGGGCTGGGAGGGGAAGACTGTCGCCGAGCCCGTTGTCCTCTGAACCCCTGGCCGCGGCGCCGGGTTTCTACCTGGCCACCACCGCATTTCCTCTAGGAGCCTTACACAATAAGTGAAGTAAGTTTTGCAAACGCCGGTTCAGAGACGTTTCTGTCTGCAAACACGGCGCATAATGCCTTGGGGCTTCCTTCCTCGCCAGCCGTTCCGGAAAGCTGCCGCGCCAAAGCCGGGAGCCCCTCACACCCCCAGAGCAGCGCGCCCGCACCCCGAAGTCCCCCAGAAAGAACGTGAGCCCTGACATAAGTCCCCCAAAAGAAGTGAGCACCCCTCATTCTCCAAGAACACAATCCTTATCTCGAACTCTCCCTGTCTAATCCTTGCTCACCCCCCTCACCCCACCCCCAAAAGAACGTGGATATACTCATCGCAGTATTCTCGGAAGCGAACAATACTTTCGACCTAGAGTGGGGCACTACTCTCCCCCCGAGGCTTAAGTTCAACCCGCCAACTTCGCGACCCGCGCTCGTCTACACTTCGGGGGCACTCTGGACCCCGCCGTGCCAGGCGCGTCTCTCTCCCGCCTCCCCCGCCCCAGGTACCAGGCGCAGCCCAGGCCCTTGCCAAGCCCGAATGCTAGAGGAGGCGGAAAGGGGAGCGCGGAGGCGCGCCGGGCGGGGGTGGTCCCGAAACTCAAGCATGCGGCCGCAAGATCCCGGTGCCCCCGAACCTCAGCTCTGCCCGGGGCCAGAATGGTCCGGCGCGGAGGGTAGGCGAAGGGAAGGCACCGACCCTCCGGAGCCGCCAGGACCAAGGCCCGGAGCGCACAACATGTCCGTGCCTATCTCCGGAAAGCTCCCGGGTGTGCCCAACGAAGGGGGGCAGGGAAGCTCCAGAAACTTTCCCACATGCCTTTCCACTCTCCCCATTACCCTCTCCTCTCCCCAGACCCCTGCTCCCCTCTGCACCGCAGCAGCTGGCGCGGCTCGGGACTCGCGGAGGCCGGCGGCGGCGTCAGGGCGGCGGGAGTTACCTGCCGGGAAAGTTTCCAGCTCCTCGGCGCGGTTACCCACCCCCAGGGCCGGGCCTCGGGGCGCGGCCAGCTCAGCGCTCCGCGGCTGCCTCTCCTCCGGCTCCCAAGGCGGCCGCTGCTCCTGCAGCTGCCACTGCTAAGGCTGCGCTCCGGCCCGTCCCCCCGCCTCGCACAGCCCACACCGGGGCCTCATTGGCAGCGCGAATCCCCGCCCTTGCGCGTGTTCCCGCAGGCACCTTCCTCTCGCGCTCCCGCCCGGGCCGCGCCTCCCGCGTCCCTTCCCGCCCCGAGCTGCGGCGGCTCCCGGAACCGGTGGGACGCGGCGCGCGAACTTTCTGCAGGGACCCCAGCTTCGCTCAGGGGGCCTAGTCCCCGCGGCTGCGTTTGGGCCCTTCCAGGATTGGATCAAAATGGGTGATTGTATTTTTTTTTTTCCAACCTCTAAAAATCAGTGAAATGGCCTGGCCTCCCCTCCTTGCTGCTTGTTGAAAACAGCCGAGGAGGACATCTGGGAGCAATTAACCAAGCTGAAGTTTTGGTGGATGCTTTAGGGTGACTTGTGTGGCTTTCTTGAATTTTCTCGGCCTCACTTAACTACATACACTCACTTTCTAGGGCAAGAATGAGCTAACGCAGATGGGAGGTGTAAAGGGCATCTCGCCTGCTGTGTCTTTTTCTTTCCCGAACTCGAATTAGGGAGGTTCAGGGACCGGTGATTGCCTCGGACGTCCCCGGGGCCGTGTCCCTGCAGCCTCCTCCCACCGCTCCGAGCTTGCCCTGTGCTGTCTGCACGCGCGCGCGCGCGCACACACACACACACACACACACACACACACACACACACACACACACACGGGGTGGGGGGGGGCGGCTGTGTTGTCTGCACACACACACGGAGTGCCGACATCATGCTTGTATCGGGGGAGGGAGGTATGGAGGTAGGAGAAATACAAAGATGCTATTATTGTTTCCGTCAGCAGCAGTAAATTAAGTTCCCGAGTTCCCAAAATGTTTTGTTATTCCACAGTAGAGTGAAAGCTGGGGTAGGGCCTATGGATTCGGGAACCCTGGGTTCCCAGGCAGGCAATTCAGCCCGCGGGGCGCAGCCCACTCCACACCCGAAGCCCGTTAGACCAGCCTTGGTCTAAGAGCGATCTATTTAGGACCATCGCTGCCTTGCATGGCCTATGGGAATCATACACGGGTCACCCCAATCATGTGTCTTAGAGCAGGGAATACAGAAGTTGCTATAAATGGATTTATTGGCAACCCCTAACCTTGCTGAGCCAAATACGCCTTTAAAGACAACTGTCTTTTAAACAAGTTCCCCCATAAAAACTTCAACCTCACGCAGAGCTTCCCAATATGAAGATACCGGGGAGAGGAGCGTCCATGTTTAAAGTTCCTGTGAAGAGGGACAGGAAGTAAGATGCCACACAATCTCCTTACATAAATAAAAGATGACTGAAATTTGCTGGATTTTTCACCCACAGTTTCAAAGGCCTGATTATTACTGTGTTGATACTTGAGCAGTAAACATACCAGCGACCTTGAAGTTTTCCTGAAATAAAGCAGGATATGAATATTTAAAATATAAACTTACTAAACCAGAAGAACTGTGACTTACTTCTTCACTCTGAAATGTCCCATTGCTGCAAAATATGGTAATACGTTTTAATTTCTCTTGAAATGCATGAAAGTTACCAGTCTTTCAACAACATGAAAAAGCAGGACAACAACATTAATAATAAAAGAATGACACAATAGAAAGAAAAAAAATCCACACACAGGCTAGTCTAACTAATCTGAAATGTTAAGATACAAAAGAAACAATCCTAGGGAAATACACTAGTAGAGTTCCCTGACTCCAACTTCTTTATAATGGGTGAAATGTACATTTTGCATTGCTTCTCTGTCTCTGGCTCTTCTATGTTCTCCAAGTTTTTTAAGAAATTGCTCAGTTGGATTGAGCTTTGAAGACAACAAAATTCATTTTCCCCCTTCCTCAAAGCTCCCTAAGTAGCAAGCAGAAGATCACATAACGTAAATACATTAATTACCAGCATCGTTTTTAAATTATTTTCAGCTGAAAATTTTTTGTCTTTATAGCTTCAGAAGTCACAGTCATTAAAGAAATAACTTCATCACTGCCTAGTTAGGAGTGTTTAACATTCTAAACAGGCATACAGCTAGCAATCTGAAATTTGTACACAGAAGGGCCCTGTCTCCTGTTCTTCCTGTAGTGTTTATATAATCCAAACTACATATGTTATTATGCAGAATCTGATCTTCAGCTTTAAACAGCTAACATTACATACAGTGTGTCATACTAAGAACATCAAAACCTGTCTTAAACTGTGAGTGAAAATGGTACATTTTATAGAAGACAAGGCCAAAAGCACAGAGTAATGAAAATTCATGGGTGAGAAAAAAGGAAGATTCATTAAGAGCTAGATGTAAGAAAAATTTTTGAGCATTTTCTAAGCAGCTAAATAACAGTAGTATTAGTGGAACACAGATTCAAAAAAATTAATGCTTTTTAAACATCTGCTTTTCCCTTAAAAAAATAGAAATGTTTTTGGTCAGTTGTTAGGTGAGAACTTCTTTGTGTTTTTAGGGGGAGGGGAAGGCAAAAATCATTGCCTGCTTTTCTTATGGTCTTTCTGCTTATCCCACCCAGTTTAAAAAAACTCCCTCATTACATTTTTGTAGATTCCAGTAAAAAAAAAAATTAAAAGAAATATAGCTCACATGAATATTATATATTGAACACATTCACCAAGCATGCATACAGTATACTGGATTCTATTTTTAAATTTTCTGTCAGTTTGCCAGCAATGTAGCTTTTCTCAACAGAGTGAAAGAAAACAGCAAATAATAAACCGGTTATTTTACCCTGCAATTTACTGCCCTGGGCAATAGGCTGAGGCAGGCGTGAGAAAAGAATGTGCCTTGTGAGTGTTAGCGTGGTTTTTTCCCTTGCTCAGATTCTTAAGTACATCTATTTTAAAGCAAGCCTAAGTTAGGATCATAGCCAGTGTTTATTATGATGTGTAGTATGGAAGACACAGTGAGAAGCGAAATGTTTAAAACAGTATAAGTAATTGAATGCAAAAACTGAGACAGGACTTTAAAAAAAAAAGGTAAGGTAGGCAATCCAGACTCAAAATAATTGAGCCCACAAACATTTTTTGCCTACTTTGGAGTGTTTTCTAATGTTTACAGAATTCATTCTCCTTTGATTCATTCATCCTTCTTTCCCTTTTAACTCTGGAGAGGAAACAAAATTTTAAAACCTGGGGAGTGATGAAATAAATTGGGTTATAGTTAGAAATCAGAAAAAGAAATTACATACCCTTACTGCATGTGTAATAATCCATGGTCATGTACATATACCAACACATGGTCAGATGTGGGATAATGGCAGACATCCATCCAGGGATGTCAAAAGCCATACTTGTGCACAGTTATTCAGGCAGTTAAATTAAAAGAGTCATCTAAAGGGACATATGAACCCCTCTGCACATCAAGCACATGGCCTGCCAATATTGTAGAAACTCATCCAATAGGGGCCAGGCAGTGAATTATTTAAACTGATAAGGAATCCACTGAGGGAAGAAAGTAGGGAGGTAGATTCAGGGATTCACATTTCCTTATGACAATCTAGGAGTAACTAAAATCCTGGGAGAATCTGCTTTAAGATGGCATGCCATCTGACGAACATTTTAAATATAGATTTAGCCCTATCTTGTGATGGTGATAATGGTCTGTCGGGGGAAATAGAAATTTCCCGTGTTCAGAAAGAATGAGGTAATGCAATCAGGTAATAATCCCTCCAATAAATGTTGAGTCCGGTTAAGATGGCTTAAAAAGAAAGGAGAAAGTTTGCTTTTGTTTAAAAATCAGTTTGCTGTTTCCCCTTTGATGATCAAACAAATCTAATCCAGAAGGATGGGGAATATAGATACCATTGATGGTGATGATAATTGATTTTCTAGAACAGAGAGTGATTTCTCTACTAAAGGGCAATGCAGAATAGACAGAGGCAACTTCCAAGCCACAATGTGCACATAGCAGAATTCCTCCATTTAAAAAACTTTTTTAAAACTAGTCTTGGGATTTAATACAATAATCAGAAGTTCTAGGACTTCCCTGATGGTCCAGTGGTTAAGAATCTGCCTGCCAGTGCAGCAGCCATGGGTTCCATCCCTGGTCCCAGAAGATCCCACATGCCTTGGGGCAACTAAGCTCTGCACACCACAACTACTGAAGCCTGTGCAATCTAGAGCCTGCACTCCACAACAAGGGAAGCCACTGCAATGAGAAGCCCGCACATCACAATGAGTAATCCCAGCTCATGATGATTAGAGAAAGTCTACGTGTAGCAATGAAGACCCAGCACAGCCATAAATAAATAGATAGAAAAATAAATAAATAATTTTAAAAAATAATTAGAAGTTCTGTCTAAAACAGTCTATTAAAAATCTTTAGAGTTGGGGCAGACATCTTTCAATCTACACTTTTGCACTCTAGATCTTGGTGTATGTCATGTCTAAATGTTTCAATGGCTTTAACAGGAATCATATCTGCCTAAGAGAAAATAGGGCATGATGTAATTATCTCTGGGCTACATTAGAGGAGTCACTCCTTACCTAGAGAATTTGCTTTAAAAACCAGCTACTTAGTAAGGATTGATTTGACTACCTAGTGAGTTGTAGCTAAAGCCCTGTTACCTTTCAGTGAATTCAAAGCTCTTCTAGCTTTTACAGTTAATCTAGTTCCTCTCAGTCTTCAAGATTTTCTGTGCCTTTGAAAAGACCACATGAAGGGAAAGAGATTACTGATACAATTACAATAGAAACAGGTTAAAACAAGATGTCAGAAGCCCAAAATAAGACAGCGATCACTGGGGGTTAAAATTAGATGATGTCCTCTTAGGCTCTTCCTCCTCTTTCTAATTCTCCATGCCCTCATCCTACCCCCAGGAGCCAACCAGAATGCTAGAGGCCTAAATCTTGTTGACAAAGAATTGGTACCGAAAATTAAAAAAAAAAACTGTCCTAATATTTATCTGGGAAGCTATATTTAGCATCCCAAAATCAGGTGGCATGCAGAGAAACTGGATCACTCGTACATCATTGGTGGAAATATAAAATGATACAGCTACTCTGGGAAACGTTCCCTCGTGTTCCAGTGGTTAAGAATTGGCTTGCCAATGCAGGGGATACGGGTTTGATCCCTGGTCGAGGAAGATCCCACATGCCACAGAGTAATTAAGACCATGCACCACAACTACTGAAGCTGGTACACTCCTCTAGGGCCTGTGCTCCACAACGAGAGAAGCCACCGCAATGAGAAGCCTGCACGCTGCAACGAAGAGCAGCCCCTCTCGCTACAACTAGAGAAAGCCTGCATGCAGCAACAAAGACCCAGGGCAGCCAAAAAGAAAGAAACAAATACATATATAAATCAAAAAGGTTTTAATTTTAATTTTTTTAAAAATAAAAACTAAATATATAACTGCCACATGACCCAGAAATTGCACTCCTGGATATTTATCCCAGAGAAATGAAGACTTGCGTTTCAAATGAAGACCTATGTACAAATATTCATAGAAGTTTTATTTGTAATAACAAAAAGTAGAAACAACCCAGACATCCTGCAACAGATAGATCATCAAACTGGTCTACCCATGCCCTGGAATATTTACACAGCAGTTAAATGGAATAAACTATTGTTACACACAGCTTGGATGAATCTCCAGGGAATTATGCTGAATTAAAAAAAGCTAATACTAAAAGGTTACATACTGTATGATCCATTTATATAAAATGCTTGAAATGACAATATTATGAAATGAAAGATTATTGGTTGCCAGGAGTCAACATTGGTACAAGGGAGAAAAGTGAAAGCGTTAGTCACTAAGTTGTGTCCAACTCTTTGTGACCCCATGGACTGTATAGCCAGCCAGGCTCCTCTGTCCATGGAATTCTCCAGGCAAAAGTACTACAATGGGTAGCCATTCCCTCTCCAAGGATCTTCCTGACCCAGGGATTGAACTTGCGTCTCCTGCATTGTAGGCAGATTCTTTACCATCTGAGCCATCAGGGAAGCCCTGGTACAAGGGAGAGGAGGGCTTAAAAGGACAACAGAAGAGATCTTTGTAGTGACAGAAATGTTCTGTTTCTTTACTATGTTGATGTCAATATCCTTGTGATAACATTCTACAGTTTTGCAAGATATTACTGTTTGTGATAAACTGAGTAAAGGGGACAAGAGAGCTCTACATTAGTTCTTATAACTGCATGGGTTATAAATAGTGATCTCAAGGCAAAAAGTTTAATTTTAAAATGTCAGATGGCAAAAATACTCAAGAAGATGAAAACCAAATATTAATAGGAAAAAACTGTTATTAAACAAAAGGTCCTGTGTATCATCACTCAGAATGACAAACATATCAAAAGCAAAGACTGTCTCCACATGTTGATTAAAACATAACATCCAGAGGCCCTTGAGAACAGTGATACATACAATAAATAATGTGTGTGCATGCTCAGTTGCGTCCAACTCTTTGTGACACTATGGACAGTAGTCCACCAGCCAGGCTTCTCTGAATTGTCCAGGTAAGATACTGGATTGGCTTGCCATTTCCTACTTCAGGGGATCTTCCTGACCGGGGGATCAAACCCGCATCTCCTGTGTCTCCTGCATTGGCAGGTGGATTCTTTACCACTGCGTCACAATAAATAATGCTGATGTCCAAATGGCAAAGCAGTTTAAAGCCTGCTCATAGTGAATCTGACAGCTTTTCCCAACTAGAATGTGAGCTCCATAAGGACAAAGAATATGTTGTGTGATTGAATGAATATAAATTGTGCATTTTCCCATTATTTATTGCTGTGTACTAACCCATCCTAAACTCACTGTCTTTGTAGGATAGCGATTTAGGATTTGACTGGGCTCATTTACGCAGTTCCCACCCAGCTTGCAGTCAGAATATGGCTCCTGGGGGTCTGGTACTGGACTGAGAAGATACAGAAGAACCGAGATTCCTTAAGCATCTCTATCTGACTCCACTTGGTGGCCCAGCATAGTCAGCCTCTCACATGGGCAGCTGAGGGTTCACAGCTGTGTCCCCAAGAGCAACAGTGGAAGGTGCGTGGCCCCTTCTAACCCAGACACAGCAGTCACACAACAACTTTCTTGCTGTTGTTGGGAGTGGCTGTGGTGTAAGAAAAAGGCCCTGGGCTTCAGAGACACGCAGACCTGCATTTCGCAGCCCAGTTCCCCCTTCTCTGCAACCCAAGGTGAAACTGTTATCTTAATAACTGGCATCAGAATTCACCTTTTTGAAGGTATTTATTAGGAAAATATTTATTGGGTCAGAGGTGAGACCTTTGAATCTGAATGTAAGTTGAGTGGCAAGGCATCATAGACAAGGGCCAGACCGCTCTGAGTGTGACAAGGAGGGGAATTTGTGTCTGTTTCTGAGGGGGGAGGTAAGAAGAAACTGTAAGATAGCCAAAGGTACAAAGCAATGTGTATGAATAGCCACCCCCTGACTCCACTGCCCTGAGAAGGCCCCTGCAATGGAGGGGCTAAAGAACATTTTAATAATGATAGAATGCCTATTTTTAAATTGAAAGTTGTTGATGGTAACATGTTGCTTCTGTGTGTCCTTCTGTGCCATTCTCTCTCCCTCTGCAGCTGACGCACAAATCATGCTTTAATGACAATGATCGCAATCAGCTTTCAATGTAATGGCACCGAGTAGATATTCAATAAATAGTAGCAGGTATTGTAGTTATTGATCAAAACTTCAAATTTTGGTCCCCACTGGTGGCTCAGCGGTAAAGAGCCTGCCTGACCTGCAGGAGACACGGTCCAGGAGGATTCCGCATGTCATGGAGCAGTTAAGCCCATGCACAACTATTAAGCCTGCGCTCTAGAGCTCGGGAGCTGCAACTACTAAGCCCACAGGCACAGCTACTGAAGCCCACGAGCCCTAGAGCCAGCGTTCCGCTGCAAGAGAAGCCACTACATTGAGAAGACCTCACACTTCAAATAGAGAGTAACCCCCACTCTCCACAACTGGAGAAAAATCAGAGCAGCAGTGAAGATCCAGCACAGCTAAAAAATAAATACAATTATTTTTAAAAATCCAAATGTTATATGTCTTAATAAAAATGACTAATTCATTATTCCTGATATACCAGTTAAGAACATCAGAGAAACCTCGGTTTTAAAGGGCTTAACCGATAATAGTGTGTTTCAGGCTCACGTAAGTGGCAAAGTCACAGGTAGAGTAAGCTTCAAAATTGGATGATCCAGCAACTCAACAAGGTCATCAGAGATTGATTTTCTTTCCACCCTCTGCTCAGTTACGTGCCATGTTAGCTTCATCCTTCATCTTGAAACCGATTCCCCTTGACAATGGAATGTGGCTGCCAACTACAACTGGGCTATGTTTCCCTGTTTGCATCCAGTAGGAGAAAATGCATATTCTTGTCCCAACGTTATAAGCAAGAGTACTGAAAGCCACCTTTATTGAATCATCTGAGGTCCAATGTCCACTTCTAAGTCAGTGTCAGTGGACAGAGGCGGAAATGTGCTGATTGGCCTGAGTCAATCACGGCCTATCTCTGGTGTGATCTCTCAGGTGTTAGAAGAGGAGGTTGTTAGTTTGCCTGGAAGCATGTAGGCAGTACCAGGAAAAGGTAAGTTTCCCAAAGAATATCAAATAAGGAAGAAGCAAACCAACAACATCCACTATAATTGACAAATATGGATAACAGACAAAAATCCTTCAAATTATCACCTCTATGAGGGGAAATAACCAAGGGAACCTTTGGTGATTAAAAAAAAGTTATATGTTTTTTACCACAATTAAAAAGAAAAACAAGTTGGGAAGCACAGATATAACAAGAAAAAAAAAAAAGCAAAGAGAAGAGAAAAGGAGAATACATGGATTAAAAATGAAAACAGAAGGATTGGACAGAAAAAAACATAAGCAAAGATAACTTTTTTAAATTTATTTATTTTAATTGGAGGCTAATTACAATATTGTAGTGGTTTTAGGCAAAGATAACTCAATTGTAAGACTCTTGGCTCAAGAAGAAGCTAATGGGTTTTTTTTTTTTGAATACAAATGACACAGAGGCCTAATTATAAGGCTTATTAGAGTCATCAGCAAAATGGAACAGAAAAGAACAGAACAACTTGTAATAAATCTCACCTAAAAAAGGTGGGAACAATACTAAATAGGGCTGGCTGCAAATAAAGAAGCACTGAAACCCAATTATCTAATGGCAATATTTATGTGATCTGTTCCCTTTTTAATGTATAAATGTTTTGAATACTACAAATGGAATAAAAAAAGAGTTAACAAATATTGAAATTATATGATATTTATATTAGTTTCCTGCGGCTGTAGCCACAAACTACCCACAAACTTGGGGGCTTCAAACAACAGAAATTTACTTTCTCCCAGTTCTGGAGGCCAGGTATCAGCAGTAGGAAAATGCTCTCCGCTCCGAAGAGTCCGAAGGCTCTGGGGGAGAGTCCTAACTTACTTCTTCTAGTTCCCAAGGGCCTCAAGCATTTCTTGGCTGTGCCTGCATAACTCCAATGTCTGCCTCCACCTTTGATGGCCTTCTCTGTGTCTGCCTCTTCTCTTCTGTCTCAAATCTGTCTCTGCATTTTTCTCATAAATATGCCTGTCATTGGATTTAGGGCCTCTACCTAGATAGTCCAGGATGATCTAGTCTCAATATCCTTAATTTAATTACATCCGCAGAGACCTTTTTTCCCAATAAGGTGACATTCACAAGTTCTAGGTATTTGGACATGTTGTGCTGTGGTCAGATGCTCAGTCATGTCTGACTGCAACCCCATGGACTGTACCCCGCCAGGCTCATCTGTCCATGGTATTTTCCAAGCAAGAATACTGGAGTGGGGTGCCATTTTCTATTCCAGAGGATCTTCCCAACCCAGGTATCGAACCTGTACCTCTTATGTGTCCTGCATTGGCAGACAGATCCCTCACCACTAGCGCCACCTGGGAAGCCCTATTTGGACATGGACATATCTTTTTGTCAGGTAGCCATTCAACCTACTCAAGTATTTGTTAAAAAAGAAAACTAAGCTAACCAAATTGTATAAGGAACCTAATACTAGATTTAAATTTACAAATCAATTACAGTTGCTAATGAAGTGTTTACTTTTATTTTTCTTTATAATACAAATCATTTTTGTATTAAATGAATGCACATATATGTTATCATCTAGAAATGTCTATCATTTTACTTAAAAATACACAGAGCACTTAGGTTGATGACAAATGGGTAAAATCCATTTCCAGTAGTATTTTTTAATGCAAAATAAAGCTTTGGGGAGCCATCATACATACGTTACCTTAATAAAATATATATTTGAATTATAAAACTCAGTTTATAAGTCAGGATCTAGTCAGGAAAATAGAAAGCAAACTAGGTACACTTCAGAGTGAGCATTTCATACAGGAAACTATATTGCTGGGAGAGTTGAAAGGTCACAAAGGGAGGGGTAGGTAACCCTGAGATTAGTAGGACAAAAAGTGTTGGTCATTCAGTTGTTTCTGGCTCTTTGCAACTGCCTGAATCTCAAAGAGGAATTTCCATGGACAGCTTCTCTGTCTATGGGATTACCCAGGCAAGAATACTTGAGTTGGTTGCCATTCCTTTCTCCAGGAGGACAGAAAGAAAATAGGTGGGAGAACAAAGAGGAGGAGATAGCACTATACTAGCTCAGGACTGTACTTCTTACTGTGTCCCTGGGAGTGCTAAACGGGATGCTGGGAACACCAAGGACAGGGTATCCAGAGACAAAGTCACTTCTAAAGATACTGCCAGAAACAGAAAAAAAAAGAGGATTATGACTTCTCCCCTCTGTTCCTCTAATGCCTTCTAATTCTCTGCTGGCACCTTCTAGTAGCAGAACTTAACAGGAGGCCAGCTAGAAAGGAAGCCTGGGAAATGCAGTTTCTGGGCTCTTAGCCCCAACATTTCAAAGCAGATTGGAGAAGGGTTGATGTGGAGCTCAGAGACAGCAGGTAAAGAGTCAACACATCCAGTGATTTAGAGAAGCAGGTGTACTTCTACATTGCTGATAACACTGAGTCAGAGCACAGCTAGTGATAAGGAACTCTTCATACTCACTGACTAAACAGTGCCACTTAGGGGAACATCATTGAAAGAAATAAAGGCAAAAAAGAAATAAAAAATGTGTACCAAGTTGTTGAAAGTAGCCTCGTTTATAATAGCAAAACCAGAGAAATAGCCCATACCCTCAACAGGAGGGAGACAATTGAGCAAATTATGGCAAAAGGATGTAATAAAATACTCTCAAAGCTTAAAAAAAAAAACACCCTGTATTTCAAATAAGTATGAAAATGTTCACATAAAATAAATTTAAAGAAAAAAGTAGAACCTAGAATTTTAAGTGTACTATAATAATTACAATTGTGTAAAAATGTGCAAAAGTAGATTAACAAAGATCGGGGAGACTTGAAGAAATGGAACTAGTCTAGAGCTTCATGTTTCTTAGGCTTTCTTTCTTCTATAAAGTTGCTTAAATTCTTAATTAAAAAAGAAAAGTAAATGCCTTTAATTGTATTTTTAGATTCCAAACTAACTAAAAAGTATGTTTCATGTTAAGCTGCTTTGAAGGAAAAAACCAACACACAGGCACACACACAAAATACAACCTGGCTAACCATTCCCACCATAGCACTTTTTACAACTCTGGCATTAATCACTGCCATGGCCCGAGGCCAGTGTCCAATTGGTCTAGAGATTTTATTTTACAACCTGAGAACACTGGCTGGCTCTGAGTGCCTCTGCTCTCCTGCCCCAAGCTGAGCCTTTCTTCTTGTTGCTATAAAATATTTCATGTATTTTGCTACAGGGCAGAAGCTGTTAAAGTTAACTAAAGCAAAGAATAAAGATAACAGGTTGAGTAAAAAACAAATACCCCCCCCAAAATCATTAGCTATTAGCATGTTAATAACTCAGAATGGTCTGTTCTCCTTCCCCCACCCCCGTACCCCTCAAGCCTGAAGTGCCTTATACCTTGCCTGAAACAAAATTCCCTAAACCCAGAGAGCAGAAAGGCCACACCTTGGATTCACCCCTCCCCCAACCCATGTTTCTTCCCAGAAACTTGATGTTCCATGTATTTCGCACTCATGAACTCTGCCTCATTAACAGGCTCATGCAGATGCTTGTCACAGCTGCCTCAAGACTCTTTGGAGTCTGAGAGTATGTGGTTACAGCAGGGAAAGAATGACAGCGTAACTGCCTCCCATAGGGACCTGCTGGCAGATTGCCCAAGAGACCTTGGCCGTGCCCTGGGTTGGCTTTCTGTGTGATTGATTAAGCAGTCAGAGGCCTTCCAGGAGAACCAAGTTCCCAGCTTGATCAGCTTGTCATTTTTGCCTTTTGTGACTGCTTGAGAATTGCATTCTGAAGGGTGTCTAACTTTGTTCCATTTTCTCCACCTACCATCTGTGTGACCCTAGTTAAGTTATTTCAGCCTCCATGCCTCGGTTTCCTAATGTATAAAACAGGGAAATAACAGGAAATGGCAGTAGTTGCTTCATAGTTTTGTTGCAAAGATCAGGGGATAATGCCCTCAAGGCCTAATGGAGGATATTGCTAGTTATCTACCCAAGATCCATTCTACGTTCTTTTTATTACAGAAACACAATTTTGTTTGAGGTGGCAATGTGCCCAGCTGAAGTACTCCATCCCCAGACTCCTGTATAGCTATGGTGACCATCTGATTCTGTTCTACAGGGAGGGGCTTCCAAGAAAGCGATGGTTTCTAATTAAAAAATAAAGGGACAGAGCCAGTTAGCATGTGTATTTTGCTCTTTGACCTTTCTGCTTCGTTCTGTATAAAACGGGGCTACCAGGAAGAAAAGCAGCTATCTTGCAACTAAGACAACACAAGCTCTGTGCTAAGCATGGTAGATCAGAAAGTTAGAAGGAACCTGCCTTGATGAATTTCTCAAGCAGCTGTACCAGGACTGGGCTACCTACCTCCTAACTTCTTGTTAGATGAGAAAAATGAACTTCATTTGGCTAAGCTACTGGGGTCAGGTTTCTGTTAAATGCAGCTGAATGAAATCCTGACCTAAGCACTCAGCATACTGCCTGCCAATAGTAATAATGAAGGTTACCTTTTTTTTTCTATAAAGCATCATGATTATAAGTCAGCTGTCATTGCAATGAGCACTATGGGAGATTCACAATTATTGTTCTGGAATTTAGTTATGGTAAATAGTGCATAAAGTAATCCATTGTCAACTACAGCTGGTAAACATTCTCATTAGAGACACTGGTTGTAGTAACATTTGTTTAAATAGAATTTAACATTGTATTGTCATTTTTTAAAAATGCTGCTAGGTTATACTCAGCGAGTCCTCTAAGGAGATTATTTACTGATAAGTCTAGAAAACATCTGAGGGGGAAGGGAATGAGACATTGAAATATTTTGATGAATGTTTATCTTGTTTGGTGGAAAGAAATGTTCATTTCCAAGAGATGCTTTATTTTCATTTATAAATATAGTAGATTAGCTTCTTTGGAACTCAAGAACATTTTAATGCTTTCTAAGTAAGACTGGTGGTGAGGGTAGGGAGAATGTTGTTGATTCATCCGAGAGTTGGTCTGAAATTTACTTAAAAGCCCTAGGAGATTTGTCAAGACTTTCTCAAGGGTTAGTGAGAATGACACCATAAATAGCTTGCCCTCATATCTCTGTTTCCCCTAGCTCCTCTACTTGGACTGCAACTACTTGGATTCATCCTCAACATCAGAAAAGCTATTTCTATTAATAGCTTCCATCTGGAAATATAACTTCACCACACTGACCGGGGTGAAACTGGAGAAGCTCTCAGATGTCTCCACAATCCACTAATTAAATCATGGTTCTATTTCCTCCATTTTTATACTTTCTTGTTATAAAAAGTAGAGGAAAGTAAGAGAGTAGGTTGGGTTACGCTGCAGGCACAATACTAAAACCTCAGTGGCGAAAGATACCGAAATGTGTTCCTTGTTCTCTCTCTTCAGCCTCTATGGGTCAGCAGGACATGCTCCTCATTACAGTTGTTGAACCCAAGCTGAGAGAAGCCACCACCTTGAATGCTGCCAGTCACCATGTCAAAAGAAAGAAAAGTGCCCTGGCACTTTCAAATACGTGTCACTTTTGCTCACAACTCAACAGCTAGAACCAGTCTCTTGACTCCAGCAACCAAAAATGGGCCATGAGGGGCAATCCTACTATGTACTGGGAAGGGGAGCCCCAGAAAGAGTTGGCAAATTGCACTGCTATTAGAGAAGTAGCATCAGTGAGTGCCTGTTATATACCAGCTCTGTGTCATAGCACTTGTGTTATCTAATTCTCATAACAAGTTTTGATATTAACTTTAATTTTCAAGTGAGAGATTTGAGGCCTACGTCAAGTAATTTGTTCAAGAGTTCCAGCTAATATGTAGATCTCATTTCATTTTCATCTGATTCCAAAATCTGTGCTTTTTCCATTATTTCCTGAAGCCTCCTAGTACAACGTTCAGCTGCTCACAGCCTCACAATCTTGGGGTGATCAAGTGAAAGATGGGGTAGGGAATGGAAAGAAGGGTTTATTAAGAAATGATTTTCTCTACAAAACCAAAGGGTCCATATTTCTGTGGCCTCATTAGTATCATGAGGGGACCAACCAAACTAACCTAACCAAGAATCCAAAACGTAACCCCCCAGAACAGAAACAAAAAGTGACTAAAGTGAGACTATGCTAAAGGAGACACTAAGCCTGCCAAATGGGTCAGACAGACAGTGTAACCAAATTGAGAGGCAGTGTTAGGCTATTTCTGTTCCTCAAAAGTCTTCGAGTGATCCCTTCAGAGTGCCTATTATCCAGGGTGAAGCCCCATGGCTTTCAAGAGCTCTCTTGGTTGTTCTATTATTCTCACCCTTAATCCATAAGATTATTTACAATTTTGGGAAGTTCATTAAAAGCATTATGTATATATTTTATATTATTGCTCTGAATATACAAGTTCTGACAGGAATTCACATTTTGACTTGAAGTGTGTACTCAAGGATGCCAGCGAGAAGGTTTCTGTCTAGAAGCCTCAAGCAGAGCACAGTTGTATACTATTGACCTGCCTCAAAAAGGGATGTAATTTTCAGTACAGAGAGAATGATACTTTAAGCTTTTAGAATAGTTTTTTTCACTGGATCTCATTTCTGCTACATAATGGCAAGACCAGTATTCAACCAAAGTTGGAGAAGTGGGGCTTCCCTGGTGGCCCAGTGGTCGTGAATCTGCCTGCCAATGCAGGCGACACAGGTTCAATCCTTGGTCTGGGACGATTCCACATGTCTCAGGGCAACTAAGCTCAAGCACCACAACTACTGAGCCTGTGCTCTAGAGCCTGTTCTCTGCCACAAGAGAAGCCAGTGCAAGGAGAATCCTGCGCACAGCAACAAAGAGGAGTCCTTGCTCTCTGCAACTAGAGAAAGCTGTGCAGCAACAAAGACCCGGGGCAGCAAGAAATAGATACATTAAAAAAAAAGTCTTTAAAGTTGAAAACGTGGATGTAATACAGGTAGATTTTGATTTCTCTAAGTACACACTAAAAAAAAAAAAAATCTAAACTTGAAGCTATAATTTCTCCTCTTGTGAAGACTTATATTTTAAAAATGCTTGTGATGTAATGTTACATGTAAAAGGCAGTTCTTACACGTTTATGGTGCCGCTGGTTCTAGACTGCTGGGCAGCCAAATCTCACCAGCTTCAATATACCAACCTGGAGGTGCGTGCATGGGTCAATGCCCACCTCACCTCTGATTAGGTCTATTTTAGCAATACGTATGTGAGTTATAGATCAGAGATGATTTCCCACCTCCTGCTTGTCAATTTTTCTTTACTATTACTTTTATAACACTTTTATGACAAAATATATTTTAAATTTGAAAAGAACATTTACAATAAGAGTTCAAATACTGCAGATAACACAATTCTATATTACTATTTTTTTAATGGAAATTACTGTGAAGATAGCATATCAAAGACTCAAATAGTACTCTTAAAATAATCAGTAATGCATGGAAGTCAAAACTCAATTTTAACAGGAATGTCCTAGCATTGAGGGTCAACCCCTCCTTATAACAGCCAAAATTTAAGTCACCTGAATAAACAGAGAGACAAGAAGGAAAGGGCGATCTGAACTCTGCAACCTCTCATATTTAAAAGAAGAAACAGAAGAGGTAATTCCAATTGACCCCTTGTGTTTTATGGGTTTTGCATCTCTGGGAGGGTTAAGATGACAGCCCATTCTAAACACACGTCCATTTACATTAGCAACTTTTTCTATGGGTGACTTAAGTGCATATTTGAAACATTCCAACAGAGAAACAAAAAAGACATCAAAGAACCAAATAAATCCACACAAACATGGGAATTTGAGAGCCAGTTTATTTGGACTTTATCTCACTCTTATTTGCCCACCACAATCCAAATGAGACCATAAAATGGTACCCAAAAGACCTGCCTTCCATAGTCAAAACAGTATGGATCTGGACTCTCTGGGGAATGCTACAGTGGCTGTTTTGGTTGTATTAGCAAAGGTGACTAGCAGAGGATGTTTGGACAGTTATTTTACTAACATATTTTAAATGAGTCAAATAAGTGTCAGGTTCCTGTCTGAAAACTAATTAAGCCTGGATACTAAAAATGAATAAGAGCAGGTTGAGAGCAGATTTTATACTATGTGGGTGGTTAGCCGAAATGGCCATAACTGGAATGGCCCTGAACACCCCAACTTGGGTTGATGATGTAATTCAAGTTAAACAATTACTTTAACTTTTCAGAGGCTGATGGTCCAGGTCTAGCTAGATTCCTTTGTCTTAGCCTAACATTCTGTTTTTAATGACTTTTCCCCTTCTTCTCTTACACTCCTTCCTCCCTTGATGGTATCATTACATATGGAAAATTGCAGATGTTTCGTTTATATAACAGGCAAGATTAATATTTACTTTAAAAAAAATCTGGAACATGGATAAAATCCATATAACAGCACATACAATACTTCCATTAAAAACTTGGAGGCCTTTAACTTTTGAAAGAGCTAAGGAATGTTTTTAGATGGAAAGGAAGAAATGATGAGAATATTCACTCGGGATGCAGACATCAGTCCCCTGGTACCGTTAGCTCAAAAAGAATAAAATGTAACTATGAACACGGGAAACTGTGAAGTCAATGGTATTTTTTTTAGGAAGTTCTTACTTTGCACCCTGGCTAGACTGATTTTCTGGCTTTGCCCAAGGACCGCAGAGATAAAATAATTGGGTAGAAGAGAAGAATGTGAATAAAAGACAAAAACTGAAATTCTAATGGATACAACCCAACGAATGCTGTGGAGCTGATGAGAAAGAAACAGATGTTAAACACTTAACTTCTTTAACTGGTGTCTTAACTAGTGACATTACCATTAATCAAAACTGCATATTTAAGTACTGGTTCTTTAAGGGAAAAAAATCAGAAAGGGGTTCTTTGTCCTTTGTTAACACAAACATAAATATTTGTTCAACAGAGAGAAATGCCCTTCTGTGGTTTTCTCCTTTGCAAGTCAGGGATGACTGGGTAATATTTAGTCAGAAAAACATAATGATTGATGACTGGCAATGTCTTATGTTTTATATCACTGAGAGCAGAAATTTTATGTTTTTGGCTTGTTTCTCTGTATACAGTCACCACTGCTAGTCATTGAGTTTCTCACATGTTTTTTGAAATATGTACTATTCTTTCTAGGTTTAATGATGAGCTAGACCTTCCAAATGAACTATTACTTTTCCTTAAAGATTGTCTTTATCAACATAAAAATTTTTAATTTATAAATCATAAATATCTAGTATTATTGCTGAAAGTCTAGAAAACTTATCTTAGTGATTTAAAAAAATTTGAATGAGATTTGAAAATTCTAATCCAATTCTGAGAATAGAATGAAATAACGTGTTGTAAAAAAAAACAAAACAGAAAATTAACAAGTGATGCAGTATTATTAACTAAAGTACAGATTTTGTTCAAATTTCTCAAAAAAAGATAAAATAAAAATCATTATAAAAATGTAAGCAATGGAGTATAAATTTTTTAAAGTTTTTTAGAGTAAATTGCTCTAAAAACTTATCCTTCTCTTCTTCATACTCATTTTAGTTGTCTGTTGCCATATAAAAAATTATCCCCAAAATGTCATGGCCCAAAACAATAAACATCTATTATCTCACACAGCTTCTGTGGGTCAGTAATCTAAAGTAGCTTAGCTGGATGGGTCTCGGGTCAGAGTCTTTCACAAGTTGCAGTCATGGTGCCAACAGGGATTGCAGTCATCTGACAGCTTGATTGGGGCTGAAAGGTCTACTAACAAGGTAGGATCCACCCACATCCCTGGCAAGTCAGTGCTGGTTGTTGGCAGGAGGTCTCAGGTCTTTACCACACAGACCTCACCACAGGGTTGCTAGGTGTTTTCGCAAGGTGGAAGCCAGTTATGCCCAGGGTGAATGATCCAAAAGACAGAGCAAGGAGGCAATTGAAAATCTTATGTGTCCTAATCTCAAAAGTCACACACAGATACACATTAAGCAAGCCCACAGTCAAGGGGAGGGAAATTGGGCCTCACTTTTTGGAGAGAAGAGTACTGAAATACTTGTAGACATACTTTAAAACCACCATAGAGATCCTATTCTTTAAAGGATCATCACTATTAATATATTTAGTTCAAAACTTTCTGGACCTTTTTTTATGCAAATACAAATACCTATGAGGTACATATGAATATATATATATATTCCATATACATGTTTTACATATATTTATAGTTGTTTACAAAATTCTTAGAAAATGCCATGAACATTATTTTGCAAACTCTTATTCATTAAATAATATGTTAAGGACACCACTTCCCCTGTAACACGTAGTTCGTTCTTTTTAATAGCTGCATAGCATTTCATTAGATACTATTTAATCATTTCCCCAAAGATATACATTTAGGTTGCCTACAGTTTTTTGCTACTATGACTATTTACAGTAAATATTCTGCTACATAAAACCTGGTACATGAAACCTTGCCTGCTTATTTAAGTATTTATATAAGTTACTTATAAATGGAATTGTTGTATCAAAAGATTTCTGCTTTTACTATTATGATAGGTACTATTAAATTGTCCTTCAAAAATATCTTTTCTGTGCACAGTTACATTACTCACTCACATTCTCTGTTTATTGATGATTCCTACTGCCTGTGGTACCTGTGGTACTTTCTCATCTCTGGTATCTTTTAGCTTTTCTAATATCTAATTTGTCTTTCTCATGAAATAGTTCTGAGATTATCTAATTATCTGTCTAATCATTATTATTCCTGTTTGGGCAGATTTGTTTCTCCAGGCCATCCTATATATCTTGGCCCTATAGCTTGGCTGCCCTTGAATGAAGCAATCGCTTCTGGAAAAACTGGCTGTGGGCTGGGGTGGGGATGGGTCAGGAGATACCATTAAACAGGTGGTCTGAGGAAGCACCCAGGCCTACTTTTCTAACATGAGGCTATGGGTATGGCAAGTATTCAGAGGTATGACTAGCCTTTCATAACAATTTTGCCTCAGACGCTCAAACCTGAGACTCAACGACCAATTTGAAAAGCAGAAATATTTAGCTATCTTCCATCTGTTACAAAGGACTGTTATCAGAATGAAATAAAATATTGTAAATTATAAATCACTGCATGAAGTAAAACAACTAGCAAAAACTCTGCATATACTAGATGCTCCATCAACAGGGATGGAACAGGATGCTATAAAGTGCCCAGTACTAAAATGGTCTACTCAGGCCCACTGCTTAGAACCACACCACCAAGTACCACTCAGCCTTAGTCTAGGGCACTGCCAGGCACTGGGGCTGCTGGCAGGACATGCTGACAGTGCATGTCAGAAGAGCCAATAAGTCAGCTGTCAGGCCTGCCCAGAAGGCCTAGGAGCAAGAAATGGGGGACTTTTGGCCGGGGGTGGGGGCTTCAGAATTCTTGAGGGGAGCCTATTTCCTCTTCTCACCAACTTGGGAAGAGGAGCAAAGGTACTTCCTCTTTCTGAAGCACAGGGAGGGAAGTTTCCTGGGTATATGTGTGTGTGTAACCACATCCATTCCTGCTCCACTGAGTCAGGGACATGTGAGAGTGTCTCTCATGAAGCTGCCAGTACTGGAACCAGCAGAGATCCTGCTGACACCCCGTATGGAAAAACGGCTGAGAAAGGGATGATGGAGCTGAGAAAAACAGATGGTGTGTTTTTTTTTTTAAGTTTCTCCTAAAGCTAAAATTTTTAATTAAAAAGACTATTATTTTTCCTTCTTATAACTCCCCTTTTTATGGTAAAATATAGCACACAAACAGAAGAAAAAACATTAAATGTGCCACTTACTGAGTTATCAAAGCAATATCTGTGTAACTATCTCTCAGATCAATAAATAAAACACTGTCAGCACCCTAGCAGTCTCCAACTGTGACTCTTCAAAATCAGAAAACCCCCCCTCCCCTAAAAGGTAACCATGACTTGACCTTTATAATAATCATACTCTTGGTCCTTTTTTTAAAAAATTTTTTTCAACTAAGCGTACATCCCAAAGCACTATACTTTAGTATTGCTTTTTTGGAAAATTGATATAAATGGAATAATACAGTATGAATATACATCAATTTGTCTATCTATGCTGTTGATGGGCATTTGATTTGTTTCCAGCTATTATTAATGTGCTGCTATAAACATTCTTGTACATGATTCCTGGTGTGTGTGTACAACACTTCTTTAAGGCATGTACCTAGGATAGAGTATATGGATTCTCAACTAGACTACAGAGTGTTTTCCAAGTGGATTCCCAGTGTCCATTCCCACCACAGTTTAGGAGAGTTCTCCATGCTCCACACCTAAAATGATCATTCTTTGGAATTCCCTGGTGGTCTAGTGCTTAGAAATCAGCACTTTCACTGCTGTGGGCCCAGGTTCAATCCCTGGTTGGGGAACTAAGATCTCAAAAGCCACATGCTGCAACCAAAATTAGAAAAATAAATGAATAATAAAATAAAATGATTAATCTTCATTTTGAGATAGTGTACTTTTGGGTGATAGAGGCCTTTTTAAAAAAAAAATGATAACAATGATAATGGTAGCTTTAACAGGATACATCTTTTAAGAGGCTTTACATTGTGAAATAAAGATTAAATAGTTTCACTTAGGCCCTATTTTTCCCTCTGAAATCCTACTGGACCATGACACCACAAATGCTAGAAACCATTTTCTCACACAACATGATATAGATTGTCCCTACTTGTTGTTTTAACATGAAAACCACTTGATACATATAGTAGCCAGACCCCAAGATGGCCCTCAGTGAACCTTCTCTCTTGGTACCCATGCCTTTGTGTAGACATTCAACAATGAATAAAGGCTGATTTTGTAACTAATGGAAGTGTCAGTATATGAATTTTTAATAACAAGCTAGGTCAAAAAAGATATTGCAGCTTCAATGTTGGTCCTTTAAGTTAGTCATCATGTTGTGAGGATGCTCAAGCAGCTCTGTGGACAGGCCAGCACCTTAGCAGAGAAAAGAACGATTTACCAATGCCAACTTGCTAAACAAGTAAATAAGCCACCTTGAGCAAACTTCTGTCTCAGTCAAGCCTTCAGATCATTTAGCCCTCCAGCTTTTCCATTTTCCAGCTAGACCCTAGAAATCATAAAGTAGAGACAAACCATTCCTCTGTGCCCTGTCTGAATCCCTGATCCACAGAAACCAAGAGATAATACATTATTATTGTTTTAAGTCACCAAATTTGGGGATGATTTGTTAGAAAAGAGATAATTAACAGAACACTCATGACCACCTAGAAAGTATCCTTGGCCAAAAACCTGCATCGGGTAATGCCTCTGTATTTAAACACAAGTTTAAAAGAAGTAGAAGTGGCAAAACACTATGTTGAATAAGTGTGCAGAGGGATGCAATTAGCAAAATCCAGAAAATAGGAAATTCTACAGCATAAATGACCCCATTTCTTCAGCTAGTAAGTTGAAAAAAAAAATAGAAAGTAAAAAGGTGATAAAGGGAATCTATAAATTAAAAGAGACTTATAAGCTTTGATCAGGGAAGGCAATGGCAACCCACTCCAATACTCTTGCCTGGAAAATCCCATGGACAGAAGAGTCTGGTAGACTGCAGTCCATGGGGTTGCAGAGTCAGACACGACTGAAGCGACTTTGCAGCAGCAGCAGCATAAGCTTTGATAGATTATATTACTCCCAGTATTTGCTGCCCTCTCCTGTGAGAGAGTTATTCTTCCCTTCTCCCCCTCTGACATCAGCTTTGGCCATGTGATTTTCTTTGATAAATGAAATGTGAGCAGATGTGATGGTTGCTACTTCTGAGCAGAAGTTTTAAAAGTCATTGTGTTTTGACCATTTCTCATTTCCATCTGCTAGGAAGTGGGTGTATCCCAAATAGGGACTGTTTCTTCAGCTTCTGGCCAAGAGTGAAGAGGATACAGAGCTGACTAACAACGGAAATTCACGTAAGCAGGAAAGAAACCCAACCTGTCATAAGCCATTGTGATTTTTGAGTTGTTTGCCACCATAGCATAACCTTAATGTAATCTGATTTATGCAAGAAATGTTTCCATCAAATAAACCTAAAAGATAAACCTTGTTAGGATACCAGTTTATGACACCACTGTAGAAATTTGAGTATAGACTAGATATTTAATGATAATTAAAAATTACTGTTTATTTTTTAGGTGTGTTGATAATACTACAGTTATGTTTAAAACAACAAAAAGAGTTCTTTTATTTGGTATACACGGTGCAGAAGGAAGAGAAGGCAGGTGGGGGTACAGCTTAGTCATGAGTTGGTAATTGTTGAACTGGGTGGTGAGTATATGCATTTATCATATTATTCTTTCTACTTTTATTAATGTTTGGAAATTTCCATAATAAAAAGTTTAAAAAAAATAGTCTATGGACCTGAGTCCCAGAATTGTCCCTTGACTCCCCAAAGAGTACAGAAAATATGGGTGCTGAGAAGATAGAGCTCATCAATTAAGTTTGGTGAGAAAATAAGGAAGGTGTTTAGAGTGGGTTTCACCCTGGTGGCTCAGACAGTAAAGAGTCTGCCTGCAGTGTGGGAGGCCAGGGTTCAATCCCTGGGTTGGGAAGATCCCCTGGAGAAGGAAATGGCAACCCATTCCAGTATTATTGCCTGGAAATCTCATGGATGGAGGAGCCTGGCAGGCTGCAGTCCATGGGGTCACAAAGAGTTGGACACAATTGAACTACTTCACTTTCTTCTCTCACTTCTTTCAGGAAGAAGACATCAAAACTGATTTTCAGTGACCGCATTATATCAGATGAAAGCACTTCCCAGGTGGCACTAGTGGTAAAGAATCCACCTGTCAATGCAGGAGACATAAGAGACTCAGGTTCAATCCCTGGGTGGGGAAGATCTCCTGGAGAAGGAACTGGCAACCCTCTCCAGTATTCTTGCCTGGAGACTCCCGTGGACATAAGAGCCTGGTGAGCTATAGTCCATAGCATCCCAAAGAGTTAGACACGACTAAAGTGACTTAGGATGGATGGGATGAAAGCACTATTAGGGTAAGATTTAGAGCACTGGGAAGGGTGGGGGCTCTGAAGCTATTAGCTTCCACCACAAGTATGAGAGGGAACGGGTGTGACTTAAGTAGAACTTTCATCTCTTCTCTATTAGCTAAAATCAAACTTCATATCTGTCTTACCAATTAATGCACCTGATGTATTCTTTATTTGTGTTCTGGGCATTAAAGTAATGTTTGGAGCTAGGAGATGGATTGGTGGCTTACTCTATTGGCTCCACTCAACTTGGAATCACATTACTTCCAGGAACACTGCCTTGCCTTTAAGTTAATGACAGATTGTTTTCTATTGTTCCCCTGGTCTCCTACAAAGTGCTCTAATTCACTCTTTTTTTTTTTTTTTCTAATTCACTCTCAGTGAGGCTCCAGACTGCATTTCCACAATTTGTACTGCAAGGATAGGATTTCCTGTAAGTGGAGCAAAGTAGCTGAGCTTGAGCCATCTTGTCAGTTTCACATTCAAGAGCATGTGAGACAATAGGACCACTTGGGCTGAGGGAGAGCAGAGGCTAAGCTTGAGGCAGATTCTCTGCCAGGAGGCTGTGGGCTGGGACATGTGACTCAGGGAAAGCCAACACCAGCAACTCGAGAGGGGAAAGAAAATCTGTTGGCGTTAGAGAAGCAGCAGCAGCCTCAGTGGTAGCACCTACTTCCACCACCACCTTCCCCACTCCCTACCGCCAGCCCCATCCAAAGGAGCCAAGGAAGGAGATTCTCATTCCATCCTCCAGACCTAGGGTGCTCTTGTCTGGGAAAGAGGGAGAAGATGTGGGTATGATAGTAGACACATCTCCCATCCCTACTCCCACTACGTGGACACTGAAGTTTTATATTGTTTTGGTTTTCAGATTGAAGTTTGGAAGTGAATAGGGCTGAGCATCAGAGATGAGACTGGGACGTTATGGAATTAGATGGAGACATCGTAAAGATAAGAAGGTTCACTGACCTGAGTAAAGAGGGATTCTACCAGACAGGGCTGGAAACAGTTAAACAGTTTCGTGTTTACACCTCCACGAATTGCTATGCCTTAATAATCATAACCTAGACAGCATATTAAAAAACAGAGACATTACTTTGCTGACAAAGGTCTGTCTAGTCAAAGCTATGGTTTTTCCAGTATGGATGTGAGGGTTGGACCATAAAAAGAAAGCTGAGTGTGGAAGAATTGATGCTTTTGAACTGTGGTGTTGGAGAAGACTCTTGAGAGTCTCTTGCAAGGAGATCAACCCAGTCAATCCTAAAGGAAATCAGTCCTAAATATTCATTGGAAGGACTGATGTTGAAGCTGAAGCTCCAATATGTTGGCCACCTGATGCAAAGAACTGACTCATTTGAAAAGACCTTGATTCTGGGAAAGATTGAAGGCAGGAGGAGAAGGGGACGACAGAGATGAGATGGTTGGATGGCATCACCGATTTGATCGACATGAGTTTGAGTAAGCTCCAGGAGTTGATGAAGGACAGGGAAGCCTGGCATGCTGCAGTCCATGGGGTCACAAAGAGTCAGACATGACTGAGCAACTGAACCGACTGAATAATCATAAGTTTCCTTCATTCCCCCTAACACAACAACAAAAAGCAAAACAATTTTTGGTTCAGGTTTTTAGTGATATACCAGCCACTTCCAAGTAGACAAAGCTTGTCTTCAGCAATTGGCCTTCTTAGTCTTCCTTCCTTCTTCGACTTTTCTCCCTTATCCTGCAAAAAATCTGTGCCCTCCTGCTGCTCTCTGTGCAATTAGTGAGAGACAAATACATATACCATCAAAGACACTAAAAAGAAATAGCTTTATTTTCTTCTAATATTTTTGCCTACCGTGACCTACTTTTGGTTCAGTGTCAAAAGCAAAGGGATGAGGTGTGCCGTAAATAAACACATCAGTGAATTCTGTCCCACCATATTGACTGCATGACTTTTGTACTGTAAATCAAAGTTGTTTTCTACAGATAGCAAGAGTTAAAAAGATCTTCTATGTTAATACATTGATATTTAAGTTTTGAAATTCCATTTGCTTCATCAAAAATCTATTTCTTTGAAAACTATTTCCCACTGATAATCCTGGAATTAAGGAGATCTAGTTAGTGCCTGAGTCACATGAAGAATCATTTCCAACCCACCCACGCAGCTGAAAACACATTTTTTTGGTGATTATCAAGTCAGGAGCTGTGAAGCTTCCTTGCAAAGAGAGCATTTATCAGCTGATGTTATTCTAATTATTCGTTTTTAATGAGGAATCTATGAACATCTTCAAAAATCACTGCTGTCACCTAATAAAAAAAAACATGTTTTTTTGTCTGAGAGTTCTACTGACATTAGGTGATTATTATCATAATTGAAATACTTCAGCATAGCAAGATAAGTGCACTTTAAAAAACAGTTTTAATATTCACCCTGTGCATGCGTGCTCAGTCGTGTCTCTTTGTGACCCCATGGACTGTAGCCCACCAGGCTCCTCTGTCCATGGGATTTCTCAGGCAGGAGTACTGGAGTGGGTTACCATTTCCTTCTCCAGGGGATCTTCCCAAACCAGGGATCCAAACCTCGTCTTCTGTGTCTCCTGCCTTGACTGGCAGATTCTTTACCACTGCACCACCTAGGAAGTATAAGTTGTTAATGAATACTTTGAAGTGCTCTAATGGGGAATATGGGTTTCCCTTATTCTTTAGCATAAGAGGTGCTAAAAGTAGCTTAACAATTTATTGGTGACATGGATGATTACTAAGGGATGTGTGATGCACGGGCATCTTACCCTTAAATGAATGGGGCATCAGTTTTGTGTGAGACCAGAATGGTGCTCTAGGCCTGGGTGTTTGTTTAGTCCCATGCTTGCTACTTAGTGTAGGATTCTGTCATCTGACCTGATGAGAAGCATGGCTGGATCTGGCTCTACGACATCATGACATCTGGTTCAGTTTTCTCAAGGGGTTCTGGTCAGGAGCTTTGAGCTCATGGACACCAGATTCTAAGGGGACAAATTGGCAGAGGCCCCACCAAGACACTGACAACTGTACACCAAAGTGGCTTAAGCCAGTTAACAACATTTGATCCACAAATAGTTCTCATTAATGAGATGTATCTAATGAGATCTGTGTATAATGACGAAGACTTGAGGAAGTTTCATAGAGAGAAATATGATTTTGTCTATATAATAATAATATAAAAAAATTATAAAGGGCTTACTGTGTGTTAGGCACTGTTCTGAACTCTCTCTATACACACACAGACACACGTATTCAATTAGTACTCGTCACATCTCTATGAAGAGGTACTATTATCATATTGTTAACCCCATTTTACTGGCAAGCAAACTGAGGCACAAAGGAAGACTTGTCCTAGATGATATAGGCCAAGCGAGTGAGGAAGCCGTGATGTGAACACAGCCAGTCTAACTCCAGAATCTAGGCTCTTATTGGTATAGACACTGAAAAACAGTGGTTGGTATGTAACTAGGAGTCATAGGAGTTTATGGAATTGAAGAAAATTGACATGCTGTATAAGCCCAGGGGAAAACTAAGGAGTTCTGAGGTTTACCTTGGCTTGAGAAAAGGTCCTGACCAACAGGAGATTTTTCTGTGAGGCATCATTTGGGTAGCAGGGTCTCTGTAATGAACTAAAAATAAAGACCTATCACTTGGTTGATGATGTGTAGAACGGTTTTTCTAGATGCAACAGCACTGATGAGTATTAGAAGACTTTGATGAGAAAGGCAGGCCGCAGACAATCTGTTTCTCTTTCTTATATCTGGCTTCCTTCCTTTTCTATCTCCCTATATCATTCTATATCAGAACAACCACTCACACGTGTGATACTACTCATCTATGTCACAGCAAACATTCTTTTATGAAGCCATATATCCCTCTGTTCCTTGCAGTCCCTCAGCCAGGGCAAGAGTTGGGATAATCTGATTACTAGTCCAGCTATTTGGTGAACTCTTTACCTGAAGCTATAAATCTGATAAGTGCATCTTGCTATCGCAGATTCCACTATGGACGTGATTCTTAGAGAAACCAAAAACCCACCACCCACAGCCAGCATCCTGTGGATGTCTGTGGTTTGTTTACTCATCCTAATTCCTGTGATATCATATTACCCATGTTGGGAGGTACACTTAGTGCCTTCTTCCATTTCCTGTCACCAAGGCAACCTGGTGTGCATCTCCCACAGTGCTCCTTTCCTCAGCCGTTTTCTGCATGTACTCAGGATGCTGGTCAACCACTCACTCAACTGCATCACACATGACTGCAGGAAACTGAGCACAACTGACTAACATAATGGCTCTGTAGGCTTCCAGATTCCCAAACTTTTCAAAGTTCTAGGATTTTTAGTGTTTTCATAGTTGTTACTTACTTGGTAAGTTGACAATTCTTTAAAAAATAATCCCCAACATTTACATATATCAGATTCAGTTCAGTTCAGTTCAGTCGCTCAGTCGTGTCCGACTCTTTGCGACCCCATGAACTGCAGCACGCCAGGCCTCCCTGTCTATCACCAACTCCTGGAGTCCACCCAAACCCATGACCATTGAGTCGGTGATGCCATCCAACCATCTCATCCTCTGTCGTCTCCTTCTCCTCCCGGCCCCAATCTTTCCCAGCATCAGGGTCTTTTCCAGTGAGTCAGCTCTTCACATCAGGTGGCCAAAGTATTGGAGTTTCGGCTTCAACATCAGTCCTTCCAATGAACACCCAGGACTGATCTCCTTTAGGATGGACTGGTTGGATCTTCTTGCAGTCCAAGGGACTCTCAAGAGTCTTATCCAACACCACAGTTCAAAAGCATCAATTCTTTGGCGCTCAGCTTTCTTCACCGTCCAACTCTCACATCCATACATGACCACTGGAAAAACCATAGCCTTGACTAGATGGACCTTTGTTGGCAAAGTAATATCTCTGCTTTTCAATATGCTGTCTAGGTTGCTCGTAACTTTCCTTCCAAGGAGTAAGTGTCTTTTAATTTCATGGCTGCAGTCACCATCTGCAGTGATTTTGGAGCCCCCCAAAATAAAGTCAGCCACTGTTTCCACTGTTTCCCCATCTATTTGCCATGAAGTGATGGGACCGGATGCCATGATCTTAGTTTTCTGAATGTTGAGCTTTAAGCCAACCTTTTCACTCTCCTCTTTCACTTTCATCAAGAGGCTCTCCAGTTCTTCTTCACTTTCTGCCATAACAGTGGTGTCATCTGCATATCTGATGTTATTGATATTTCTCCCAGCAGTCTTGATTCTAGCTTGTGCTTCCTCCAGCCCAGCGTTTCTCATGATGTACTCTGCATATAAGTTAAATAAGCAGGGTGATGATATACCACCTTAATGTACTCCTTTTCCTATTTGGAACCAGTCTGTTGTTCCATGTCCAGTTCTAACTGTTGCTTCCTGACCGGCATACAGGTTTTTTAGGAGGCAGGTCAGGTGGTCTGGTATTCCCATCTCTTAAAGAATTTTCCACAGTTGATTGTGATCCACACAGTCAAAGGCTTTGGCATAGTCAATAAAGCAGAAATAGATGTTTTTCTGGAACTCTCTTGCTTTTTTGATGATTCAGCAGATGTTAGCAAGTTGATCTCTGGTTCCTCTGCCTTTTCTAAAACCAGCTTGAACATCTGAATGTTCACAGTTCACGTATTGCTGAAGCCTGGCTTGGAGAATTTTGAGCATTACTTTACTAGTGTGTGAGATGAGTGCAACTGTGCAGTAGTTTGAGCATTCTTTGGGATTTCCTTTCTTTGGGATTGGAATGAAAACTGACCTTTTCCAGTCCTGTGGCCACTGCTAAGTTTTCCAAATTTGCTGACATATTGAGTGCAGCACTTTCACAGCATCATATATCAGATTACTTTTATGTAAAAGTATGATAATTGATTAAGGTATTAATCAAACTTCATAGACTTGGTCAACTTCAGCTTCTTTGGCATCAGTGGTTTGGGCAGAGCTTTGTCAAGAGAACACACTGGTCATAGCAAACACCCTTCTTCAACAACCCAAGAGACGAATTTACATGTGAACTTCACCAGATGGTCAATGATGAAATCAGATTGATTATATTCTTTGCAACCAAAGATGAAGAAGCTCTATACAGTCAGTAAAAACAAAAACTGGAGCTGCCTTTGGCTCAGATCATGAGCTCCTTACTACAAAATTCAGACTTAACTTGAAGAAATAGGAAAAACCAGTAGACCATTCAGGTGTGGCCTAAATCAAATCTCTTATGATTATACAGTGGAGGTGATAGACAAATAGATTCAAGAGATTAGATCTGGTAGATAAAGTATCTGAAGAAATATGGACAGAGGTTTGTAACATTGTACAGGAGGCAGGGACCAAAAACATCTCAAAGAAAAAGAAGTGCAAGAAGGCAAAGTGGTTGTCTGAGGAGTCTTTACAAATAACGGAGAAAAGAAGAGAAGCGAAAGGCAAGGAAGAAAAGGAAAGATATACTTTTCCAGAAGTCATGTATGGATGTGAGAGTTGAACCATAAAAAAGGGTGAGCATTGATGAATTGATGCTTTCAAATTGTGGTCCTGCAGAAGACTCTTGAGAGTCCCTTGGACCACAAGGAGATCAAACCAGTCAATCATACAGAAAATCAACCTTGAATATTCATTGGAAGTACTGACACTGAAACTGAAGCTCCAATACTTTGGCCACTGGATGTGAAGAGCTGGCTCGTTGGAAAAGACTGGTGGCAGAAGACAAGATGGTTAGATAGCATCACTGGCTCTAATGGACATGAATTTGAGCAAACTCCGGGAGATAATGAAGAACAGAGGAGCCTGGCATGCTGCAGTCCATGGAATTACAAAGAGTCCAGACAGGACTTAGTGACTGAAGAACAACAACAACAACAAATTCATCCAACTTGAGTTGAATACTTAGAACCCAATGTTGCAAACTCAAGAGGAGTAAGATACAGACCCTGCTAATGTGTTGGAGTTGTTTTTGTTGCAGGTGATAGGAATCCAACTTAAACTAGCTTAAATAAAAAAGGGAATATATTGACCCATGTAACTAAAAAGTCCGTGTTAATTTCAGGCTTGACTGGATCAAGGGAGCTCAAATTATTTCATCAGGACTCTTTTTCTCTATTCATCTCCACTCATTTTTCCCTCTCTTTGTGAGTTGGCCTCATTTTTTCTTACTAAAGATAGCTTCCTTCAATTTGACCTGGACAAATGGCCTTTAGAAACTCCAGCTAAGATCATTCTTAGATCTCAAAATAGCAGAATAGAGACCCTCTCTTCCTTAGAATCCGTATATCAAAAGTCAAGGAAAATTCTGATTATCTCTAGCTGGTCACACACCCACTTAACTGACCACTCTGACCAGAGCAATGGAATATCAAAATGGCCAGACTTAGGTTATATGCTTCCTCCTCAGATGAGGAAGTTTCAACCTGGTTGTATAACATGAAATGTATTTCCTGCAAAGAGTGATGGATAGACAAAAGAAAAAAATAGATATTCTCTGTGGTTCAGTTCAGTTCAGGAAGCCAGCCTCAAAGATGACCCCAAATGATCCTTACTTACATCCGTTCATAATTTTCTATACTGTATTATGGTGGTCTTGTGTGATCAATAGAATCCTATAGAAGTGATGGTGGGTGACCTTCAAGGCTAGGTCATAAAAGAAATTGTAGTCTTATTCTCGCTCTCAGAATGCCTGCTCTGAAGAAAGGCAGCCACCATGTTGTAAGGATGCCCAAGCAGCTGTATGAAAAGATCCACGTAAAGAATAACAGAGGCCCTCTGTCAGCAGCTGATACCGATTTGCTGGCCACTTAAGTTTGCCATCTGGAAAGTGGATTTTTCAGCCCCAGTCAAACCTTCAGGTGACTACAGCCCTACCCAACACCTTGACTACTTCATGAGAGATTCAAACCTGAGCCATCCAAGCCACTTCTGAATCCTTGAACTGCAGATGTTGTGAGACCTGTGAGGTAGAAAATGTTTATTGTAGTTTTGAATATTAAGTTTTGAGGAAATTTGTTACTCAGGAATAGGTAGCAAATATGTGCACTATACTTGCTCTCAAGTATCTCATTGCCCAGCCTAAAGTCATAGACAATTAAATGACTAATTTGTGAGTGGGAAAGACAGAGGAGATAGAAAAGCCTCTGATTGGATGGCATCATGGAATCAATGGACAGAAATTTGAGCAAGCTCTAGAAGATAGTGAAGGACTGGGAAGCCTGGTGTGCTGCAGTCCATGAAGTAGCAAAGAGTCAGACACAACTGAGTGACTGAACAACAACAGCAACTGTGAAATCCGACAGAGGAGGTCACATTTGAGCTGTGCTTCAAGGATGAATGTGAGAAGGAATGGAAACCCAGGCAAAGGGAATAGCACAAACAAAGGCCCTGGGACTTGAAAGTGAAAAATGCAAATAGAATAGTGTAGTTTCAGTTAAGGTCATGGCTCATCAGAATCATGAGAAGGGATTTAAAAATAGATACTCAAGCCCAACCCATAGAGAATCTGATGATTAGGAAGCACTGGTTTCGGTTTCCAAAGTTGTTTTTGGTCCTCAGTTGGTTGGTTAGCTGGTTGCTGTGGAGGGGTGAGTCTGCAGAAATGTTTCTCAGTAGAATTTCTGGACCTCTCACAACAGAAAGCAGGAAACAGGCTCTTGGCCCAAACCAATAGTAATGAAATAGAATATTTGTGATGGGGTAGAGTGGGGTCCAGGGATCTGCACATTAACAAGCGCTTTAGAAATTTTATGAAAAGTAGTACAAGTTTAAGAAATGCGTAAATTACTGAAAACTCAAAAAATAATTGTTTTATGGAAATAAGAGTTTCAAGAAAGAGGTGGTAAATTCAAAACTGGATTTATATTCATGCTATAATGATGTGAAAAATATTTTAAAAGACTAGCAGGAAATATATCAAAATGACCTTGGTTGTATTATGGTGATAACATTGTAGATGATGGGCTTGCGTGTGTATGTGTGTGTCTGTGTGTGTGTAGTACAGGTACATTATTTCCATAGTTTAAACAGTGATTTTTCAGAAAGTTTAAGAAGCTGTGTTAATGATGTGGCACAATCAAGTTGGACAAGGGCTGAAAAGAAGTCACTGGCTTTGGCAAGTGGGAGGCCACTGGAGACCTTTGGATGAGGGAGTGGAAGCCAGATTACAATGGCTGGATTCAGAGAATGGGGAGGAAGTGCAGGAAGAAGCCAGTATAGATCACTAGTTCAAGAAGTTTGGCAGCAAAGGCAAAATTTAAAATCAAATTATTATTTTTTTGAACTGATTATAAAAGTAATACTTGTTTATTATATAAAAAAACTGGGTAATACAGAACATTAAGAACAAAATAATAGTCACCCATAATCCTACCTACCACCCAGTGCCAAACCATGCTAAGAGTTTGGTATATTTACCGCATGAACTTTTCTCCTTCGTGGCAGTGATTTGAGATAGAAGGAATCATCTACATTATTCTCAGATGAGGAAACCAAGGCTCAGAAAGTGACTTTCTTGAGGCACAAAGAGTTCATAACAAACTGTTTGGTACCCATAGTGCTTTGGCTTGAGTTTCCTGGTTGCTTTGCCCCGACCCTGCAGGAGAATTGGCCAGTCAGCCTTTTTCTTGTGCCGTATTGTGTCCTGAAGAGGTATTTCAGCTGCAGTGCCTCTAAAATTTCACAGCACCTATGGATTTATACGCTTAAATCACTCACTAGGCCTGTCCTCTTTGACAGTAGAGCCTGGGTCACCTTCATCTCAGGGTTCCCAAACCCTAGCACAGCATTTGACAGCATTGCTGCACAACACATGATTCTAGAATGATGGGTGAGGCTTTGGTACAGCAACTAATGCAGCTTTCAGTCCCAGTATTTCCTGTTTCTCTGTAACATCTACCCCATTCTGGCAGTAGTGAGAGTGTTTTATGCACAGATTGCCTCGGGGTAAGAACAACATAGTAGAACCAGAGTCAAATTCTTGGCTTTTGACTTTCAAATACTCAGGTGGGGTATAAACAACAGTTTTGGAAGACAGATCGAAAAGCTGTATTACCTACTCCCTGACCAAATGCAATCTAATTGGAAGGAGAAAGGAAAGCTGAGGAAAAGTAAACAAGTGAGATAGCAGTGAGTGTTCCTACGAAAGGGGCCTAGGCTATCTCCTACCCTACTGAACCCCATTCCAGAATAGCTTGTGAAGTAGGTAAATCACCAGAATTCCCCTACCTTGATGTGGCAAAGGAGAGGAAATGGCATAGTGGGAAAGAAATGGCCTCACGGAAAATCTCACTGTCCAATAGAAATGTAATTTGAGCTACACATGTAATTTTGAGTGCTCTAGTAAGTGGGCTTCCCTGGTGGCTCAGGCAGTAAAGAATCCACCTGACAATGTAGGAGACCCAGGTTTGATCCCTGGGTTGGGAAGATTGCCTGGAGAAGGGAATGGCTACCCACTTTTCCAGTAGTCATGTGTGGATGTGAAAGTTGGACCATAAAGAAGGCTGAGTGCCGAAGAATTGAACCTTTTGAACTGTGGTGTTGGAGAAGACTCTTGAGAGTCCCTTGGACTGCAGGGAGACCCAACCAGTCAGTCCTAAAGGAAATCAGCCCTGAATATTAATTGGAAGGACTGATGCTGAAGCTCCAATACTTTGGCCACCTGATGCAAAGAGCCAGCTCATTAGAAAAGACTGTGATGCTGGGAAAGATTGAAGGCAGGAGGAGAAGGGGACAACAGAGGATCAGATGGTTGGATGGCATCACCAACTCAATGGACATGAGTTTGAGTAAGCTCTGGAAGATGGTGAAGGACAGGGAAGCCTGGCATGCTGCAGTCCGTGGGGTCACAAAGAGTTGGACATGACTGAGTGACTGAACAACAGCAACAACAACAACAACCCACTCCAGCATTCTTGCCTGGAGAATCCCATGGACAGAAGAGCCTGGCGGGCTACAGTCCATGGGGTCACAAAAAGTCAGACACGACTAAGTGACTAACCCTTCTGTCTTATATGTTCTAATAAGTAGCCACATTAAAGAATGTATAAAGAAACTGGTGAAATTAATTTTAATAAATTATTTTATTTAACCTCATATGCCTAAGTATTATCATTTCAACATGTAATCAATAGAGAAATTATTAATGAGATATTCTGCATTTTTCTGTGCGAAAGTTTTGTTTTTGGCCATGCCATACTGCACGTGGAATCTTAGTTCCCTGACCAGGGATTGAACCTATGCCCTCTGCATTGGATCCATGGAGTCTTCACCACTGAGCCTCCAGGGAAGTCTAATGTGTAGTTTATAGTCCCAGCACACCTCAGTTTGTATTAGCCATATTTCAACGAAATGTTCAGCAGCCACCTGTGGCTAGAGACTGCTAGACTGCACAGGTCAAGACAGACGAAAATGGCCCCATGGACTGCTGAATCCCATAGCTGAGAACTGGAGCCATAAAAAGTTTCTTGTATGCTCATAGAGGAAGACCAAGCCGGGTGACCTAAGGAGATCTTGTTTTGTAATCAGTTTCTGGCAGGAAAAAACTCTTTTGAAGGAAATCTTCTCTGCAGGAGGTCCCTTTTGTCTTTCCACTAACCTTAAACCAGCCCGCTCTCTCCCACCATGCTCTATTCATCTCCGGCCCTAGCACACCTTTCAAATCTTTTGATTACACAATACCTTGCCTAACCTGTCGGTTCTTTCTGTACATCAAAGAAATAGAAATGAAGAATAAATAATTAACAGATGACCAGATCTCTTCCCTGGATTCCTCTTCAGTAATTTCAAGAACAAACTGTGGGAATAAGATAGCATCTAAAGAAAACTCATAGGAAGTCGACCAACTGCTCATAAGCCAACACACAGTGGGGGATGGTGATGACTCTGACCTACTATCTCAGTGATTAACTAAGATTTCTTCCTTTTTACCCTTTAAAAACTTTCATGGCTGCAGAATCTTCAGAGGTAGTTTTGAGGGAACACTGAGTCCACGATCTCCCCAGATTGCTGGCATTCTTTTTTTTTTTTGGCATTCTGATTAAAAGCATCTTTCTTTTCTACAAACATTGGCCTCTCGAGTATTGATTTTTGAACGGTGAGCAGTTGGACTTGATTTGGTAAGATTCAGGCTGAGTGGAATATAATCTAGCACTGCTCTGCATGGACTGAGTGGACAGAAGCCCATGGGAATGCTTCAGTGGATCCCATGAGAGATGGCAGTCAGGCACCCAAGACCCACCCCTCTATACATGTCCACATTCTATAAACCCCCAGCGACTTAGATGCCACCCTGGGGAAAGATGAAACCCTAACCAGATCATGATTAAGATTCATTTGGTAAAATAGGGCAGAGCTCAAAATTCTGTATTGGTAAAGAAAGTTACACTTATTTAGTGGACTGAGTTTCAAAATCATTATAAAAAGAGTGATGAACATGCTAGAAATGAGGTTTTTGTAAGCCCTGTATGCTGTTTTCTCATAGGCTGTCAGAAGATGATTTAAAGGAGAATGGTGAGTTTTCAACAAGTCAATGTCAAGGGAAAAAGGGGGAAGTATAGCATTCTTCTTTGGCCACCTGATGTTAAGAGCTGACTCATTAGAAAAGACCATGATGCTGGGAAAGATTGAAGGGGATGACAAAGGACAAGATGGTTGGATGGCATCACCGACTCAAAGGACATGAGTTTGAACAAGCTCTGGGAGACGGTGAAGGACAGGGAAGCCTGGCGTGCTGCAGTTCATGGGGTCACAATGAGTCAGACACAACTGAGCGACTGAACAACAATAGCACTCTTCTACTTAGAAGGTACTCGAGTGACATGACAAACAAATATAGTATATCGAAACATTGTATTGATTGGGACTTGATTGGAACAAATAAGCCATAACAGGAGATTTTGAGAAAATTAGTGAAATTTGTATCTTGATTAGGTTACTAGAGGATTGCTAACTTGGATGATATTGTGGGAAAATGCCCTTATCTCTTAGATATGAATATTAAAAAATTAGAGATAAAATGTCAGGTTACTTGTAGACCAATATTCATAGCAGTCTTACTCATAATAGTTAAAAAAATGGGAACAACCTAAAAGTCTGTCAGTTATGATGAATGGATAAATAAAATATGGAATATCTACATGATGGGATATTATTCAGACATAAAGTATTGACTCAAGCCACAACATGGATGAACCTTGAAAATATGCTAAATGAAAGAAGCCGATCACAAAAGGCTACATATTCTATGATTCCTCTTACGTAAAACATCTAGAATAGGCAAATGTATTAAAAAAGACAGAAAGTAGATTAGTGGTTGCCTAGGGCTGGGGATGTAGAGGGAAGTGGGGTTAACAGCTTAAGAATTCAAGATTTTCTTTTGGGACAATAAAAAAGTTTTAAAATTGATTGTGGTAATAGGTTACACATATCTGTGAATATACTAAAAATATTGAATTGTGCACTCTAAATGGGTGAATTGTATGGTATATGACTTCAGTTCAGTTCAGTTGCTCAGTCGTGTCCAACTCTTTGTGACCCCATGGACTGCAGCACGCCAGGCCTCCCTGTCCATCACCAACTCCTGGAGTCTACACAAACTCATGTCCATCGAGTCGGTGATGCCATCCAACCATAAAGCTGTATTTACAAAGGAGGGGGAAAAGGTGAAAACAAAATCATGCTCTACAATTTTGCTTAAAACAACAAGAGAAAAAAGGAGCAAATATGGCAGAGTTAACACTGTTAAACCTGGGTGCTGGATACATGAGGGTTTGTCCCCTATTCCCTCTACTTTTGTTTATATTTGAAATTAAAAAAAAAAAAACAAACTGGAGGATGGTAGTTCTCTCTGAACATCCATGCCTTTATACATCCATTTGAGAAGACATTCCCTTGCCTTCATAACTGCAAAATAAAATGCAGGAAGAGAGCATCACCCCTCTTTGGGGACTATATGAGGTGCAGAAGTGGTAAACATTATTTCCTTTTCTTTGCTATTGAAAAGCTCTCTGGGGAGCAAATATTTAGGTGATCACCAGAGAATTGGGCTATGGGGGACACTGATGGAAATGACCCCTCACACTTCCAGGCTACCACATAGCCAAATGCAGCATCAGATCACGGAAAAGAAATGCAAAGAAGGGAGATGGGCGAGGAAGGAGAATTATAGTTGTGTCTAACTGTAAGAAAATTTCACTTACAAATATAAAATCCCAGAAAGCATTTTATGAGACAATTATTTGCTCTACAGAAATATTTCTAATGCTTTATGCAAACATAAAATTAATTTTTTTTTTCATGGCACAACATTGCAAATCAATTTGTGTGCATGCTGTTGTGTCTGACTCTTTGTGACCCCATGGACTATATAGCCTGCCAGACTCTCTGTCCATGGGATTGCCCAAGCAAGAATACTGGAGTGGACTGCCATGCCGTCCTACAGGGGAATCTTTCTGGTCCAGGGATCGAACCCATGTCTCTTGCCTCTCCTGCACTGGCAGGTGGATTCTTTACCACTGCCACCACCCAGGAAGCCTCAGAAATCAACTATACTTCAATAAAATAAAATAGAATAAAATAATTTTTTCAATAGGTAAATATATGCAAATACATGGGAAAAGCCAAAAGTTGTAGAGCACCATGTTATTGTCCCGCTTTTTGAATAATTAACTCATTTAATCCTTATTATAATCCCCATTTTACAGCTGAGACCCTTTAAGGTCGAAAACCCATACAACTATTAAAGGAGAGGCCAAAGTTTCCAGGGTCACGCCCTTAACCGCTACACTTGACCGCCCCCCTCATAAGACACAAAAGGCTGGTCCTTTCCCCAGAGGACACCACTGTTACCAGCTTCCTGGGTATCCTTCCAGAAGATAGGTAATTCTTTTGGAGGCGCATTCAAGCCCATTTTTCAATCAGCAGTTTGGAGAATGTATTCAGAGCCTCTCCTCCATCCACATGGCTAGTTCTGACCCATTAACTGTGAAGTCCCTGGGGCCCCCGCAGAGAGGCACAGCCTGTTACATTGCCACCTGTAAGCCTCAGACCCACAAACAAGAGGCTTCTGATTTACTGGGCTTCTCCCTGCTGGTCCACAGAGCCGTTAATCTTCTGCCTCGGGGCAGAGTTTGACAGCTCCCAAAGGTCCCCATGAAGTACTCTTTTCAAAGTGAAATTCTCAATCAAATAAACTTGAAACAGACTTGGTCTGGATCCAGGTACAGACCCCCCCACCCCATGCCCCCAGGCAGTCACTGGCTACACTTCACTTCCTGGGTTTTTTGAGTCCTCTGATGCAGGCTACTTTTTTCCTTCAATAAAACAGTGGTTTAAAACCTGCATTCTTCCTGTTCTAAAACTGTGCCAGGGCATAACCACTCTGTCTTCACCAAAAGTACACAAAAATCAACCAGGGCTCTGCACCCACCCTGGCTGTGGATTATCAGGTAAGCAATTTATCAGACTCTTGATCTGCTTTTTGAAAAATATTCTTTTACCTGATAAAAACTTTTTTCACTCTTCTTTTGTTTCTTCACTTGACATTTTATTTTTATTCTTTTTATGTTTTCCCTTGGATATTCAAATTATTCCTTTTCTTAAATGAATGCCCCCAGGTTCTCTTCACCTCTGCCAGGGACCTCAGTGATCTTCTGGTGGTAATAATAAAAAGGAAAGTTTTATTTTCTCTCTGAAACTCTAACAACAACAAAAACAGTCACAAAAGATGATATTTTGTGGGGCAGTGGCATGGAAATTTTTTCGTGAGAGGAGAAGGTGTCAAGTACATTTCTAACATCTCTACAGTTTATATTAACAACGATCAGAAGTCTCCTGTGGGGCACTTCATCCTTTTGTGCTCATTTTATCTCTGAGCATATTGATGTGGGATTCATTAATGCCATTTTGGTCTTTCTTTCCTCCTGGCACAAGGCAGGGGCTGTGCTTCCCTGACCGTTTCGAAGTAAGGTGAGACTATGAGACTTGCTTTGGCTAGCGGAATGTGAGAGGTAATATATATCATTTCCAAGTGAAGTGTGAAGTGAAGTGAAAGTCGCTCAGTCGCAAAGTGTCTGACTCTTTGTGACCCCATGGACTATACAGTCCATGCAATTCTCCAGGCCAGAATACTGGAGTGGGTAGCCTTTTCCTTCCCCAGGGGATCTTCCCAACCCAGGGATTGAACCCAGGTCTCTCACATTGCAGGCAGATTCTTTACCAGCTGAGCCACAGGGAAGCCCAAGAGTACTGGAGTGGATAGCCTATCCCTTCTCCAGCAGATCTTTCTGACCCAGGAATCGAACCAGGGTCTCCTGCATTGCGGATTCTTTACCAACTGAGCTATGAGGGAAGCCGCATCATTTCCCAGGGAAAACTTGAAAAGCCCATGTGTATGTCTCAGATTCCCATCCTGCTGCTGCAGTGGTTATAGAAGTAAGTGTTAAATAGAATCTCCACTGCTTCCCAGGTGGCGCTAGTGGCAAAGAACCTGCCTGCCAATGTGGGAGACATGGGTTCCATACCTGGTTCAGGAAGATCCCCTTGAGGAGGGCAGGGTAACCCACTCCAGTATTCTTGTCTGGAGAATCCCTTAGACAGAGAAGCCTGGCAGACTGCGGCCCATAGCGTTGCAAAGAGTTGGATACGACTGAAGCAACTCAGCACAGCACACAGCACAGAGTCTCCAGAGCCTGAGTCCTTGAGTGACAATCATTAAAAGACCCCCCTCACTGCAATGATTAGGGAAAAATCAACTTTCCTTATGGTAAGGCACTAAGGTTTGGGAGCTATCTGGTACAATCTAGCCCCTCTAGACATATAATTTGAAACAACTATATATAAGTAATAATGAGCCCTGTGGACTTTTGCCTCAACCTGTGAGGACAAAAATTAAGTCTGTTTTTCCATCCAATTGAGCAATCTCAGATAAAATAACAATTCGATTGAAGCATTTAGCAAATATTAATTAAGGACCTAGTCTGTTCAAAGCGCTATTAGCAAGAGTAACAAAAACTTTATTTGATCATCAGGACTATTGATTTAAGAGACACTAAAATTTCAGACAATTCAAAACAGCCAAAACAACTTAGTATCTAGAATGCTGTGTTTAGTGATTTTTATTACAATTTCCCATTGCCTCTGAGCATTTTCCAGCTATAAAATTGTTAAAGGGTAGATTTCCCTCCAAAAGGTAAAATCATGACTCTCATGCAGATATAAAATGAGCACATGTTAAAGGTTTTACTTAACTCATTATTCAATGAAGAAACTGGAAATACATTGTAACTGGTTAAAAGGATAAATCAAAAGAACCACCATTTCACACAGAATAAAGGAATGTTGAAGTTAATTTACGAAAAGGACACAAAGTGGGAATTTTTCACTAGGATGTGGTGGGGGCAGGGTGGTTCAGCAGTGTGGGGAAAGTCAGTTTAAACCACTACACCACAATTCCACCAAGGAATTCATTTGTATGATACTATAAAAATTATTTTATATTACTATCAAATATCTACAAATTCAGAGTTATGAAATAGCTCGAAGTCAGCAAAAGGTTAGAAATGATAAAGCAAAGGGTGTGTTCTAGACAATTCAGTTTTCCATTAGAAATATCCATTAAGCTCTTTTCCTTATTCTAAATTTCCTTACAGATTGGATTCCCAAAATTAAAAAAAACGATTAAAATAAGTGATGCTATTTACTCAGTGCTAGGCAATGTGCTAAGTTTTGCATACATCATCATTAGATGGATATTATCATTACTATTTTATAGATTGGATAACTGGGACTTAACTTGCCCAATAGCCCAATTTTTTTTTGTTGTTGTTCTCACCCAACTGGCTTGAGGGATCTGAATTCCCGTATCAGGCCCTCGACAGTGAGAGCACAGAGTGCTAACCACTGGACTGCCAAGGAATTCCCTATTGCAAAATTCAAATGAATGCCTGATTCCAAAGTTTTCAACAGTTTTTTTTTTTTAAGTATTTAAGATAATGACAAATTTTTAAATTAATTAATACACAGTAAAATTGACATTTTCATGGTATACAGTTCTAAGAGTTTTAACACATGTATAGATTCTCCTAACCACAATAACAATCAGGATACAGAATTGTCCCTCCCTTCTCCCCCCAAATCTCCTTGAGCAACTCCTTTGTAGTCACATCCTTCTCCTGCCCCTGGCAACCAATGATTTGTTGTCTGTTGCTATGCTTTTGTCTTTTCAAGAATGTCAAATAAATGGAATCACACAGTTTGTAACCTTTAAAAGATTGGAGGAGGGTTGTGGTTAATTACAGATTCACAGAAAGTTGCAAAAATAGTACAGAGAGGTCCTGGTACACTTCACCCAGTTACCCCAAAGGCTGACATCTTACATAACTACAGTGAAATATCAAAACCAGGAGACTGATCTTGATACACTCCACAGCCCTCATTCCATGTTCATCAATTTAACATTTACTCATTGGTGGGTACCTGTACAGTTCTCTACAATTTTATCGTGTGTAGTTTTGTGTAAAGTGAAAGTGAAAGTCACTCAGTTGTGTCCAACTCTTTGTGACCCCAAGGACCATATAGTCGTCCATGGAATTCTCTAGGCCAGAATACTGGAGTGGGTAGCCTATCCCTTCTCCAGAGAATCTTCCCGGCCCAGGAATCGAACTGGGGTCTCCTGCATTGCAGGCAGATTCTTTACCAACTGAGCTATCAGGGAAGCCCATTGTGTAACCATCATCACAATCAAGATAGGAAATTATTCCATCACTGCAAAAATCCTTGTGTCATCCCTTTATAGTCATATCTTATGGGGTTAAATTTTAGAAACCTTTCTTTATGTGTTTTCCATCCTTAAAAAAAGAGAAAACACTTTAAGGTAAACAATTCAGTCCTTCTTTTATACTGTAATATTTGTTTTTTACTGACATTATTTTTAGAAAGTTCAAAAAATTTTATCTTTTTTTCATAATTATTATTGAAAAAAAATTTTGTCACATAGAGAGATTTAAAGAGTGTTCCATCACAGGTGTCACTTGTACTCTGAAGGTCACCATTTGGAAACCTTGGACTCACCCAAGCATCAAGGTGAACACAGTAGCCCATCACTTAAAATGAGTTCAAACTCTTTTACAGCTGTTGAGCCAAAGGTAGAACCTTAATCATTTTCCTCTCCAGTACTTTTTTAGAAAACAAATTTCATAAGAAAAAGTATGACATGTTAAAATACTATAAATGTCATGCTTTGGTAGTACATAAAATGAACTGTGGAAATGGAATAAATCAAACTCATTTCAAAGTTAAATAAAACTTTTTTAGGGGAAAGTAATTTTCAAACCTATAAAATCTCACTGCTTCCTATGGGCTCTCTTTTTCCAACTAACCAGATTTACTGTTTTAGGGTAAGAATATCTGCAGATATTCCCATCTCCACCTTTTTTTCTATTGCTTATAAATTAAAACAAACTTTATTCTTAAAGAAGCTTGCTGCTTTGGAATTACCAGAATACTATTTAACTATATTGATTGGTGGAAGACTCTGCTTCCTTATGGACCCCATCTATATTCTTCCTTGTATGTTGTTTCTGTCATGGATTAATATTTATTATAAACATAAGGATGGCTTCCATCCTTTACTCAAGTTCTCTCTCTTGCAGTCTCTGGTGGGCTTAGCCTTCAGCCGTGATGGAATTTTCCTCCTAGAGCCTGGACAGAGACATTCCATTCAGTATTGAAGGCATACGTTATATGCAGAGCCCGAGCCTGGAATAATAAGGGAACTAAATACTAATGGGAGGGGGCAGGTAGAGTATGTTTTACTATTGACCCTTCTTATATGTAGTCTCTTTCCTATATAATTGGAATTAAAACCCGAGGTGTGGGCGATTTTCAGAGATGTCAATTAATTCATTACTGTGGTGTCACAAAGAGTCAGACATGACTTAGCAACTGAGCACAGGCACGCACATGATTGGATAAGGGCTTCCCTCGTGGCTCAGTGATAAAGAATCTGCATTCTAGTACAAGAGACACAGGAGACTCCGTCTCCATCCCTGGGTTGAGAAGATCCCCTGGAGTAGGAAATGGCAACTCACTCCAGTATTCTTGTCTGGAAAATTCCATGGGCAGTGGAGCCTGGTGTGCTACGGTCCATGGTGTCACAAAGAGTCAAACGCAAATGAGCATGCACTCATGAGCGCGGGTACTCTATGACTGGATAAATATATCGTCTGTGGTTCTCGGTGAATGGCTTTGCCCCGAGGTCCGAAAATGTAACTAATAATGAGAAAAGTAGGACACAGATGAACCTCTTTCATATAAGAGAACTAGTTTCCATTTGCCCCTCCAGACTGACTCTCTATTCTTCTCCTGCCTAGGGTGCCAGATTCAGCAAACAAAAATACACCATGAAGAGTGAGGTCAGGTATTTTCCCTTTCTGGTTGCAGAAGCTTGGCTGTGTCACTCTGCCAAGGCATGGCTCCCACAGGTGCCCTGGCTTACAGCTGGAGTTGCTCTCGGGGTCCAGTGACTGTTCTCTTTTCTGATCTTGGGGCTTAAAGGTGGTCATCACTCTCTGTGTTGCAAGCCCTTAATACTCACCATGCCTTTTTGGTTTCCCTTAACCCTCATACCACTGAAAATGGGCCCATCATTAAATTCATCTCAGTTCCCACACTTGAAAGTGCCATCTGTTTCCTGTCAGGACTCTGACTGACACAAAGTAGTTCTGATTAGAGGAGAATACATCTCATGCTTTGTAAAAAGATAAATTGCAAATTGAACCATAGAGTTATATAACATAGCTTTATGTCTGTGTGGGCTTGCATAGCTTCAAGGATGCTTTAGCTTAATTATGGTGCATCTTTAAATGGAGTTGAATCCTAATATCTCAGATTCTAGAGACATTGAAGATGGTTCTATTCATCCACTATTAGACATAATTCAACAGTGAAGATTTCTATGTATATAACATGGTCCTTTTGATTTCTCCCTTACACGTCAAATGTCAAATATGATTACTTGATGTTTATGCAATTCTAGTCACTTAATTCACTTACCCTTCAAGAAGATAAATGTGTGTGTATATATATATCTGTGTGTATAAAGTTTAAAAAAAAGAGTATTTAAATAAATTATGATAAATTTATACTATTGAATATTATATAATTATTAGAAAGAATGAATTAGGACTATAGGTACTAATATGGAAATAGCTCCAAGACCTTTTATTAAGTGACAAAACCAAGGCTAGAACAAAAAAATACAGAACAATCAAATAGTTTGTGTATGTATAATCATCAAGAATTAACTTGGGGAGGGTGTGTATACCAGACCAGACTGCCTTGGGAGAAAGAAGGGCTTGGAAGAATGGTGTTTTTGCGTTTTGTTCTCTGTACTTAATGTAAAGGATCTATTGCAACATGTGTTTTGAGTTCACCTATGCTTTTTCCTGGGGCTCCCCTGGTGGGTGAATCCACCTGTCAATGCAGGAGACGTGGGTTCAATCTCTGGGTCAGGAAGATACCCTGGAGAAGGAAATGGCAACTCATTTCAGTATTTTTGACTGGGAAATCCCATGGACAGAAGAGCCTGGCAGGCTACAATCTGTGGGGTTGCAAGAATTTGACATGACTTAGAAACTACACAACAATAACAGCAATGCTTTTTCCTAAAATCTCACCCAAATGACAGTAAAGACATTAAGAGGTAATACAGGGCCAATAGACCAGAGGGAACACGAAGAGGATCAGAGATATCAGCAGAATTTTGGAAGGTTAAAGTGGAGGATAAGCGGTAACTGAATTATCAGGATGGTGAAAACTGAAGCTTGTGTTTCTGCAGAGGTAGTTACCAGTGAGGAGCAAACTGATTCATGGCTCAGAATACCCAAGAGACTCAGAAATTAGAGACACCATGTACTTTCAGGAGGGGCAAGATGTGAGATGAACATAGGAAAATTCGTTGAGAGTTTGTACAAGGAGCAAGTAGACCCCTTGAACTTCTACCCCACCCCTGATGTCCAGAGATTACAGCACCCCCCCACCCCACCCTCCACCTCATCAGGAAATGGGAGGCTTGATCCATGAGGAGATGATGCCAAAGAGACTCTGGACTCAGGGATGATGACAGGCACAGCTGAAGGGGATGAGGCACCAGACAGAAAATAGTGGGATTGAGAGAAAGATTACACACTGCACAGTGAAACCCACGCCTTCTTCCCACCTCAGTCCCCAGAATGCAGGCAAGGAAATGTATACCCCTCAGGCAGTAGACTGGATAATTTTTCCTTGGAGAAGTTCCAAGAAAAAAAGACCTATTGACATTTAGGGTTGTCCAGTAAAATGTCCAAGTTCCACTTGATTACCCTACAGTGATGCTCATCATTCAGCAAGCCCCATTCATGTTCCTAGAGCTTTCAATCAGCCTTTTAGCACCTCATGTTTAATAGGAACTGGCAGACACTTTGAGGAAAGCCTGTGACATGAAAAAATGGGGACAAAATGACAAGAGAAAAGGAACTCAGAAGAATAAAGACAGTGCAAAGAACAGAAGGAAACTCCAAATGACTAACATCCTCTGAAAGATAAGTGATGATACCACATCCTTGAAATGAAAACAGGATGATAAGACAATGGAATATATAAAGAATAAGAAAAAGCTTTTGAAATTAAAAATATGTTGACTTAAGTTAAAAATTCAATAGAGGGTTAAAAGACAAAGTTGAAGAATCCCTGAGAAGCTGAACAGCAGCAACAATAACAAAAAAACTAGAAAAAGAAAGAAAAATAGAGCAGTTTAAGAGAGTCAGTATCTGATTAATAGGGATTCAGAAAGAAAACAAAAGCAGCAGAAATTGTCAGCTATTGTATCAGTCTGGATTCTCCAGAGAAACAGAATCAATGGTGTATATATTTCTACTTATATAAATTCAATGTATTTATTATAAGGGATCAGTTTACTTATTGATTATGGAGGCCAGCACGTCCCCAGATCTGCAATCAGTAAGCTGGAGACCCAGGAAAGTCAATGGTGTATTTGCAGTTCAAGCCTGAGTCCAAAGGCAGGAGAAGACTGATTTCCCATATGGAAGACTAGCAGAGAAAGTGAATTCTCTCTTACTCAGCCTTTTTTTTTTCTATTCAGGGTTTCAGTGAATTGAAAGAGGCCTACCCGCACTGGAGGACAATTGCCTTACTCACTGATTCAAACGTTAATCTCATCTAGAAACACTCAGGCACACCCAGAATAATGTTTACCCAGCTATCTGGGCACCCTGTGGCCCTGTCAAGCTGACACATAAAGTTAACCATCCTAGACATGATACAGGAACATATTCCAGAATAAAGACTATGACAGGTCCAAATGAGAATGAGAAATGAAAATGATCCTTATCAAGGCACGTCACTGAAAAACCCTCCATCATTAGGGATAGTAAGAATCTAAGTTTCCAGAAAGAAAAAGAAAGGCCACAAGGAACTAGAATAGCGTTAGACTCTCAACAACACTAGTAGTTACAAGCTATTGCAGCAGTGTCTCCAAAATTCTGCAAGAAAAATTCTTCCATAGTAGGAAATGAGTAGATAATGTCTAAAATTGCATGAAGTTATTAGTAAAACTATGGAGTTAAATATAAGAAGAGAAACTGCTCACTGGATTAGAAGTTGTCTCTGCCTTCGAGGAATCCACTTCTGGGGCTGAGGACTGCTTTGTTGTTTGTTTGTTTATTACTTTAAATGTTGTAAGTATTTGACCTTTCAAACCTTGGCTGGGTATATTTTTGATTGCCAAACATATTTTTATGACCCAAATGAATTGTATATATAGTAATATAAAACATTGATCTTAAAGATTTTCTTAATCTTTCTGGAATAGGCTGGATCTAGACAATTAAGTAATGACCAACCTAGACAGCATATTAAAAAGCAGAGACATTGCCAACAAAGGTCTGTCTAGTCAAGGCTATGGTTTTTCCAGTAGTCATGTATGGATGTGAGAGTTGGACTGAGAAAGCTGAGCGCTGAAGAATTGATGCTTTTGAACTGTGGTGTTGGAGAAGACTCCTGAGAGTCCCTTGAAGTGCAAAGAGATCCAACCAGTCCATCCTAAAGGAAATCAGTCCTGAATATTCATTGGAAGGACTGATGTTGAAGCTGAAACTCTAATACTTTGGCCACCTGATGCGAAGAACTGACTCATTGGAAAAGACACTGATGCTGGGAAAGAATAAAGGCAGGAGGAGAAGGGGACGACAGAGGATGAGATGGTTGGATGGCATCAACGACTCAATGGACATGAGTCTGAGTAAACTCCGGGAGTTTGTGATGGTCAGGGAGGTCTGGTGTGCTGCAGTCCGTGAGGTTGCAAAGAGTCGGACACGACTGAGCGACTAAACTGAGACAATTGAGATATCTTGATGTTAATTACCTCTAGGTATTAATCACTGTTTTCCCTTAATTCAAATACCTAATTCAAATGGCTAAATGCATTAGGCATGTACTTTATTATATTATTTAGAAAGTATTTCTATCAGAGTAAGATATTTTCTATTGTACGGGATGAAAAACAATTTTTTTCCTTCTACTCTTCTAAGTTCTCAGTTGGGGCTCTGTAACAAAAGACAGATTAACAAGAGAAAAGCATTCAAATTTATTCAGTATAAGTTTTATGTGACACAAGAGTCTTCACAAGGAAATGAAGACCCCCCAGGAAACAGTTAAACCTGAGCATTTTTATACTAGCTTTGAAGAAGAATGCAAAGTCACAGAAAAATGTGATAGGACAAAAGGGCAAGAGCTGAGAGTACCAAACTGAGGACAACTTAGCAAGGAGGCCTGTTTGTTCAGATTCCGTTCAGTGTCCCTCCTTTCCTCTGGAAAGAGGGAGATCACTTCTCACAGGAGGGTCTTTTGACCTTCTTCCAGGGAGAAGGGAAGATCAGAGACTCCTTCACACACCTGTCATTTCTCAAATTCCTTTAGCTTAAAATATTCAGTGTGCCAAGGTGCCATATTTGGGGGGTAGCACATTCTTAACTCTGTCACTATCATAAATTAAATGTATTAACGCTGTGAAATACTGTTGCTAAGAATTTTTATGTATAATCAGACGATTCTATAATTTTATTTTACTCCTTTTGCATACAGTTTCTATTACATTCTCTTAATAATCATCAAAGGGAACAGCCCTAGATTAATACTTTAAAAGTTAATGAATTATTCAGACATATTCTTTTGAGATATTTATATATATCCTCTCATATAATTTCCTTTTTCTAATCAGGGTAGAAGTATTAATATCCAATCTGTGTATCTTGGCTTGAATTTCTTTAAATTATCTTTATATAAGCAATGCTCTTAAAATAAACATGTAGTTCTATAGAAAACAATCTAGAGGAATATTTAGCGAAAAACGTAACATTGGATAGCTGGGAAGTAGAATTGGGGAGGATTTTCTAAAATGTTCTACAGCCTTTGTGTGTTATTTTTACAATCAGAATATATTTGTGCCTGGGTCTGTGTGTATGCATATATGTAAGATAAAATGAGAGGTTTTACTTGGCAGTTCTGGCCTCTATTGCCATTCTTTATTGTTTTCACCTTCATCATAAAGGGATTTTATTGGCACAAACCTAAAGGATGTTCTGTTGAACTTCACATGACATTCCAAAACTTGGTTTAGCCGCTTTGAGCAAATGACTGTAAACTGAGGTGAGGCGAACAAAGGCAACTGCCCTGCTTAAAACTGTTAGATCCAAATTGGATTCAACATGTTAGTGGTACGGCCAGGAATGCCTAAGCTGGCTGATGGGCAGTCACTTGTCAGTCCACAATCAGTCAACAGAAAATACATGTGTGCTTGGGAAATGAACTTTATAGATTAAAAATCCCAATATGAATAAATTATAATTATTATATATTAATAGAATTCATTTCAATTTTTTCCTCCTTTCCTTGTTAGGCCATTTTATGTTGACCAAAAAATACAAGTAACAGAATCTCAACTTTCTGCTCTTGCCCTTCTGGAGTGGGAAGCATTTTCTTTCAAATTAGCCCTTCCTGCTTGAGAAGACCTTGACTGGATCAATTCTTTAATTTCTAGGATAAACAACAAAAGGATTCTTGGTCTCATGTTCTCCAGTTTCCATATTATTATTCCAGTCCTTAGCATGCACTTAGAGACTCTGCAGATGATTTATGGTAGAATTAGGAATAGAACTGATAGTCTTTGCTTTTGTCAAAGATGAATAGGCAAGATACTGGAGTGGTTTGCCATTTCCTTCTCCAGGGGATCTTCCTGACCCAAGGATTGAACCTGCATCTCCTGCTTGGCAGGCGGATTCTTTACCACTGAGCCACCTGGGAAGCCCGGATAATATGGTAAATGTATATTAAACACTGGAAGGACTGGTGCTGAAGTTGAAACTCCAATACTTTGGCCACCTGATGTGAAGAACCGACTCATTGGAAAAGACCCTGATGCTCGGAAAGATTGAAGGCAGGAGAAGGGGACGACAGAGGATGAGATGGTTGGATGGCATCACCAACGTGATGGACTTGAGTTTGAGTAGACTCCGAGAGTTGGTGATGGACAGGGAAGCCTGGTGTGCTGCAGTCCATGGGGTTGCAAAGAGTCAGACATGACTGAGTGTCTGAACTGAACTGATACTAAACATTTAAGAAACTGATGCTCTGTTTTCCAAAGTGACTGTTCCATTTTGTGTTCTCACAAGCAATGTGTGAATTCCAGTTGCTCCATATCCCTCTTAGCACTTGGTATTATTGGGGTTTTTATTTGAGTCATTCTGGCTTTAATTTGCATTTCTCTAATGACTAATGATGCTGAGCATCCTTTTTTGGTGCTTAGTTACTATCCATCTCTTTTCTCTGGTGAAGTATCCAAATTTGTTGCCCATTTTTAAAAATTGGCTTGTTTTATTTATTGAGTTGTAGTGTCATTGTTTTAAATAAAATATTCTGAATAGATAATACATTCACATGGTTGAAAAACCAAAAGTGACTTAAAAAGTCATTCATTGGGACTTCCATGACAGTCCAGTGGTTGAGACTCGGCCTTCTAATGCAGGGGATGTGGGCTCAATCTCTGGTCAGGAAGCTAAGATCCCACATGTCTTGCTACCAAAACATCAGAATATAAACAACAGAAGCAACATTGTAACAAATTCAATAAAGACTTTAAAAAGGTACACATCAAAAAAAAATCTATTTTAAAAAAAGTTTAAAAAAAAATTTATTCATCAGGATGTACCCATCTTTGTCTCCATTAACCTGTTAAAGAATACTTCCATGAATTTGTGTTTCCTTCCAGAGTTTCAGTAAATATAAATACATATCCTGTGTCCTCTCCACTCTTGCACTAGAAATAATATATATACACTGTTTAGCACTAATACATCCTGAAGAGCATCCTCAGATGGTATTCTTTTTATAGTCACATGGGTCTATTGTGGGGATGAGGAGCAGCTTATTTCCAATTATTTCTGTATAAAGAATACTACAGTTAATAACCTTGTACACAAGTCCTTTGATATGTGTGCAGTTCTCTCGGTAGGATATATTCCAGAAGTGATTTTCAGATTACTATTTCTTAAAGCATGGACTTCCTTAACTCCTATGTAAATTCCCTCTGTTCATTTCAGCTAAACTCAAAGGGCTTGTGTAAACTCCATTCATAAAGAAGAAGATCAGTGTGTGAGGTGTGTGGGTGTAGCATGGTGTGTGTGTTTGCGTACGTGTGTGAGCTGGTGTGTTGTGTTGGAGGGGAGGTGGTGTTGTGTGGGGGTGTAGGTGTTGGGTGTGTAGGGGTGTATGTATGTAGGGAGGATGGTATGCATGTTTGTGGTGTGTGTGGGGGTGTTGTGTGTGGGTGACATATGTGCGTGGGAGTGGTATGTATATAGGGAGAATGGTATGTGTGTGTGTGGTGGTGTGTTTGTATGTGTTGTATAGTGTGTGTGAGTGTAGGTGCTGTGTGTATGTGAGATGTTGTATAAGATATTGTATAATTTTTGTGTCTGTGTGAGGTGGTTTTGGGGGGGTGTTGTGTGTTTGGAGGCTGATGTATGTGTATGGGAAGGTGGTGTGTTTTTGTGTGTGTGTGAGATGGTGTGTGTGGTGGTGTGTGTATAGGAGTATTGTTTGGGGCATGTTGTCTGGGGGTGTTACATGTGAGCACGGGTATTGTGTGTATGTGGGGTGTTGTGTGTTTTGTGTATGTGTGTGAGGGCATTATATAGGGGGGTGTTGTGTGTGTGGGTGGTAGTGGTCTGTGTGTGGGGGCAGTGGTGGTGTGTGTGTGTGTAGCACGTGTGGAGGAATGGGTGGGTGTGTGGAGGTTACAAGTTGGGAGCTCCTCATGATTTCGGCTCTACCTGCCGGGAAAGGTACAGGAAGAGGGCTGTGAGGAGCTGCCAAGCACCACCAAGTCTTCTCGTGATTGTGACTGAACCCTGCGTGCTCTTTTCTCTCCATTTATTTACAGCTGTTATCTCATGCTTATATCTGGGCCTTTTGCTTCTGATCTCAGACTAAAGAAAGATTTTTTTCTGATCTGTGTTTCAGTCTCACCAGCGATTTATGGAGTTGGCTCTTCATAAGTTTTTCTTTTGATCATCGTTCACCCTCAGTTAATTTGCTCTGGTGAAGAGCAAACTCTTGGGAGGAGATTAGTGAGAAGAAGGACTGCATTTAGTTTTTATCAAATGAAGTGTTTCTGAATTTGATCACTCACTTCTCACTCAAGGGGAAATTTAGGTAGTAGTAGTAACCTCTTTGATATTTAACAATCTCATTGATGGTCTCTGTTATTTATGTCTTAAAGGGCCACCCTGACTTTAAATACTGATTATTCATTTAAACCCTAGTCATAAGCTAAAAGCAGAAGTTGAATGCACAGCACAACCACTAACCAGACTGCCTTCTGGTTAGTTCTAAATTTAAATGGTGTCTTACCTTTAGCATTAAGGAGACCTTCTAATTTTGGCTTGTGTATTGACACACAGATATTGCAGTACCTGGGACACAGGTTGTTGATTAGAAAGAGGCAATTGTGAAAGTGATGTCAGAGAGATTTGCTCAGGCATGTTTCACTAGGTCACCTCTCCTGCACAGTTATTTTCAGAACCAAATGCTGCAAATAGAGACCATAACATTTTTCTTTCTACATTGTTTATTTCAGGAGACATGGGAACCATCACGAAGAAGATTCATAGGCTGAAAATGTAAACCCCAAAAGGCTGTTTTGTTTGAGTTAATGAAGATGTGATTTTGTAGTCTCCTCTTCCCCATCTCACCTCTGCCCTGAGAAAATGGCAGACCCTGAAATTTATGGGAATTCTGACCTAAAGGGCCAGGAAGTGCAGGAGACTGAAGAAGGTGGGTAGAAGGGAGATTGGCCCCTGGTGGGGCACATTTCCCAGGAGAGAAAACAATATTACTCACAGCTGTAGATTTTTAAACTTGCAAAGATTTGTTACCTCTCTTGAAATAACCGCAGGCATGTGGAAGACACTAGATGTCATTTAAGTGATTTCCCTTCTCTTCCAAGTTTGAAGGCTGATAACCTCTCATTTTATCTGCGGAAAACAATTCTGAAGCCATTAGAAAATCCCTAGTTCTAAAATTGTAGGCACACACTGAATGTGTACAGCCCAAACAAAATTTTAGGGGAAAATGATCGGATTTAAGTTGATATTTACTGTGAAGAGTTTTATTTCCGAAGATCAATGTTTGCCAGTACTATTAAGCTAACAGGGACAAGGCTAAAAAGGCTGAAAGAAGCCTTAGAGTAAGTCATGAAAGCTCTAGATTACAAAATATTTTTTAAATGGTCTCATTGAGAAAATTTTCAAATGAGAGTCACACTTGAATGAATGAACGCTGTATCAAATTATCTGGAGACAAAGAAGAGAAGCCATTCTACTAGAACAAATGCAGCCTGCTTTGTCTAGAGGACAAATCATTCTTGCAGCCCATTTGGAAATGTCACTTTTAAGTCAATGAGAGTTGTGTTCAAATAAGAGGGGGATGCAAGACCCTATTATATCCACTAGGACGTGATGTTTTGCCTCTGAATGGTTTCTATAGTGCATGAAAATTCCTTTTTTTGGGGAGGGGAGGGATCTCTCTTTTTAATGTCTTAAACTGTTTTCAGGTTTTACAAAGTGCTTTAGTTTTTACATTGAAAGGGCAGACATGATCACACTGGAACACCAGTTGTCTGGCTACAGAAGGTCTGACTTTGGGGGCAAGTCTTTTGAACTTTTAACTTGGTGAAAACAGATTCCTTGGCTCGCGTGGGGAAGCTGTCTTCTGGAAGTGATCCAGCGCTTAGAACAGTCCAAGACAGCCATTTTCTCCGTCTTTCCGAGATACCACAATTTGAGCAGCAATGGTGTTCAGTGAAACAGGAAGTTCAGAGTTGAGACTGAGCAAAACTGACAGGAAAGTCAATTCACTGCCCTACATTGACCAGATTGGTTGGCATCTTCAGGATTTATAGAGTAGTCAAAGCAGTTTGGCTTTTTTGGTTCATTTTGACAAACTAAAAATCTTTAAAAAATAATTATTTATTTATGGCTGTGCTGGGACTTCGTTGCAGAGCAGGCTTTTCTCTAGCTGTGATGATCGGGGGCTATTCTCTAGTCGCAATGTGCAGTCTTCTCATTGCAGTGGCTTCTCTTGTTGCGGAGCAGGAGCTCTAGGGCACAGGGGCTTCAGTGGTTGCGGCGGGTGGGCTCAGTAGTTGTGGCTCCTGGGCTCTAGAGCACAAATTCAGTAGTTGTGGCACACAGGCTTTGTTGCTCTGTGGTGTGTGGGATCTTCCCAGATCAGGGATCAAACCCATGTCTCCTTCATTGGCAGGCAGATTCCTTACCATTGAGCCGCCAGGGAAGCCTGACAAGGTACAAATTTTACAATACTATTGGTAAACTCATGAAATCAATTTGTTGTTGTTGCCATTATTAATTTTTTTTTGACTACTAAAAGGTCTATATGCTAAGCAACAGTCCAACATCATCAAATTCTTCTCGCAGATATACTAAAATGACTGGTGATGTTTTACACCATTTTGAAGTATGATTTTTGAAAAGGCAAGTTTCTCCACGGAGATAGAAAGATGCCAAGATGCCAATGCCAAGCCATCCTTGCTCAGTGACAATAAACACCAGCACATACCCCCTTAGGGAAAAAGCAGATGCCTGCTTTGATCTGTAAAAGCCTCTCTAGAAATGCACAAAGGCTGACACCTTGTACAGAAACTCAAAGTTTTTGAACAATCCAAGGAAAATATACCCTTCCAAAAAGAAAGCAGGTTTTAAAGGGGCACTCAACTATATACTGGAAAAGACACTGGCGTCCCACTCCAGTACTCTTGCCTGGAAAATCCCATGGACAGAGGAGCCTGCTAGGCTGCAGTCCATGGGGTCGCTAAGAGTCGGACACGATTGAGCGACTTCACTTTCACTTTTCACTTTCATGCATTGGAGAAGGAAATGGCAACCTACTCCAGTGTTCTTGCCTGGAGAATCCCAGGGACGGAGGAGCCTGGTGGGCTGCCATCTACGGGGGCGCACAGAGTCGGACGCGACTGACGCGGCTTAGCAGCAGCAGCAGCAGCAGCAGCAACTATATACACTGTCTGTTGACAAAGATCAAATTCTCCACTTAACTGTACGAGTTTCCATTTGGTTTTCTGGTAGAGGCAAAGCTTTAGAACAGGTCAGGAACCTGGCAGACTTCAGCAAGAATCAGGAAATGTGCTCCATGCTGCTCTTTCTCAAACATGCATGAAGACCACTGCCAAAGTTTTCGTTACAAGTCTAATAATAATATTGCAAGTGATTATAAAAAGAATATTAAAAGTAATATTAAAATAAGCATTTATTACATTTTACTATGTGCCAGGCACGGTACTAACTGCTCATACATTTAGTCCTCAAGCAGTTATCTCAGGGGTGGTGTTATTACCACTTTTATACAGATGAGGACACTGAGACTAAGAAAAATAACTCGCTCAAAATTAGCCAATTCATTTATTTAACTTCATAGATCCAGCGATTGAATCCAGGCAGTGTATCTCTAGAGCCTGAGAGCTTAACTTCTGATGAAAACTAACACTTACAGAGCATGCTCACTGTGCACTAGGAAGGCACTGTTCTAACCGCACTATTACTATCCTTTTATTGATAAGGAAATAAAGAAGTAAAAAAAAATGTCCCCAAGGTCACACTACTATTAAGGGTGTGTGTACGACAGATTTAAACCTGGTCACTCTGACCCTAGACTCTGAATACTTATGTCTAAGGTTGTCCAGCTGGTTAGAATATACGTATTTCTTATGGCAATTAGTAAAAGCATTTTCATTTTGGATTGTTAAACAACGGGAGCTGAATTATTTTGTTTAAATTGGTTATTTTAACGAAATGACTGTTTAAGCCCGTTTAGGTTGTCTCAGGATTTTCTGCAGCAGGCTGGATGGTTGGACTTTTTGTTGGCTTATACTACCCTCTAGTGGTTGTATATGCTAAAGCCTTTGACTACAACAAACGGGGAAATTCTTAAAAGAGATGGAAATAGACTACTTTACCTACCTCCTGAGAAATCTGTATGCAGGTCAAAAAGCAACAGTTAGAACTGGACATGGAATAACAGACTGGTTCCAAATTGGGAAAGGAATATGTCAAGTCTGTATATTGTCACCCTGCTTATTTAACTTATATGCAGAGTACATCATGTGAAATGCTGGGCTGGATGAAGCACAAGCTGGAATCAAGATTGCCGGGAGAAATATCAGTAACCTCAGATATACAGATGACACCACCCTTACGACAGAAAGTGAAGAAGAACTAAACAGCCTCTTGATGAAGGTGAAAGAGGAGAGTGAACAAGCTGACTTAAAACTCAACATTCAAAACAAAGATCATGGCGTCTGGTCCCATCACTTCATGGCAAATAGATGGGGAAACAATGGAAACAGTGAGAGTCTTTATTTTCTTAGGCTCCAAAATCACTGCAGATGGTGATTGCAGCCATTAAATTAAAAGATGCTAGCTCCTTGGAAGAAAAGCTATAACCAACCTAAACAGCATATTAAAAAGCAGAGATGTTACTTTGCTAACAAAGGTTTGTATAGTCAAAGCTATGGTTTTTCCAGTAGTCATGTATGAATGTGTAAGCTGGACCATAAAGAAAGCTGAGCACTGAAGAATTGATGCTTTTGAACTGTGGTGTTGAAGAAGACTCTTGAGAGTCACTTGGATGCAAGGAGATCAAACCAGTCACTCACAAAGGAAATCAGTCCTGAGTATTCATTGAAAGGAATGATGCTGAAGCTGAAACTCCAATACTCTGGCCACCTGATGAGAAGAATAGACTCATTTGAAAACACCCTGATGCTGGGAAAGATTGAAGGCAGGAGGAGAAGGGGACGACAAAAGATGAGATGGTTGGTTGGCATCACCGACTTAATGGACATGAGTTTGAGCAAGCTCCAGGAGCTGGTGATAGACAGGGAAGCCTGGCATGCTGCAGTCCATGGGGTTGCAAAGAGTCAGACATGACTGAGAGACTGAACTGAGGTATTTGATGACAAAGAAAGAACATTGTCTGTAAAGCAATTATCCTTCAATTAAAAAATAAATACATTTAAAACTTAAAAAAAAAAAAGAATTCCTTTGAAACATAAAGCAGTTAGGTTAGGTGTGAGTGCTCAGACTCTTTGTGGCTCCGTGATTGCAGCCTGCCAGGCTCCTCTGTCCATGGAATTCTCTAGGCAAGAATACTGGAGTGGGTTGCCATTTTCTACTCCAGGGACTCTTCCCGACCCACGGATCAAACCCATGTCTCCTGCACTGGCAGGTGAATTCTTTACCACTGAGCCATCAGGGAAGCCCATATGTACATTCACATACATACATACAAGCACATTTGTGTGTGTTATTTATTAATAATTTATGTGTAAGTCTTAGTTATAGACAATGCTTGAGGTACACTGATGGATTTGAAAGCCTCACAACAGACTTCCCTTCAAGGCTCTTTGGCTATAATTTCAACAATTTCAACATGCTTAAAAGTTATAATTTCAACATGCCTAAACCAATCACAGGCAAGGGGTACTGAATAAACACAAAATCTTAGATTAACCAGTATATTCTCCTAGTGGTCCCCTCTCCTGGTGTTCTGTTTAGGAGGAAGAAGCCCTGATACATGAGTACATCAGAGTCTTACTTAATCTCTTTTGTCTCCCAGTCTCCATCCCTGTCTAACCTTAGGAGGTGGTAGCCTACAGACAAGAGGGCAGTAGGAACAGCCTTTCTCTGGCAGGCATAAGAGATGCATTGTCTAAAGGAAATTAAAAACATTAGTAAAACCGACCTAAAAAGGGCTTGCTTTTTATTATCACATGGTCATCAGCTGGAAATTCTCAACAATGACAGTGATAAAGTATTCCCCCCTGAAATACTTATCTTGGTCTGAATTCTAAACAACTATGGTTCTGTTTAGTTTTAATAACATGTATATGTTTCTAATTAACACAGTTGTGTTACTTATCCTTTCATAAACATTGTGTTCCGTATCATAGAAATTTATTCGGAGAACTTCCAGTTATACAGTTGGCCTACGATACATGCAGACTCAGCTATACACATTTTTTTTCAGGAGTAAATTCATGATAAATTGGAATCATTAGACCTAAATTTGTGCACAGTTGAACCACATTTTCCTGAGTCTAAACTACAGATTTGAAAGAATCAGTGATAACACAGTGATTATAAAGACTAACAGAATTTGAGTAACTTTCATTCTGTCATTCCCTGTAACCAGAATTGACTAGAACAATGAACAGGGAAATGCTGAACTTTAGAAATGTTCATTGAAGACTGGCACATACAAATTGTGGAGAAAACTTTTAACTCTGCAAAAACAAAGCGCGAGGAAAATGGACATTTCGAAGAAGAAAGTTGGGACAAGTAGCAAAGGATGCCGGTCTTACACTGCCAGAAGCATTCAAGAGGACCATGTTTGATGCTTCCATCATTTTGACCAAGAACGGGAGCCTCGTTCTACAGCAAAAGATCAGATACAGTCAATGTTTACTTTCACTCAGCCACTGTCTCTGACTTTTGCAAAAGAAAACTTTAGGAAGCATAACCAAATAAGGTAGAAATTTATGATGAATTTTTTTGGTGAATATATTTTAGGGGATTTTTTTTTTTTTTGGACTACAGAGACATCTGAAAACTGTTACTATACATCCTGAGGGAACAAAGACTTGGACAATATTGCAATCTCTGGGATTTTCTGTGAAATAGGATTATTAGAGATCTCTGCAAGTCTCATCCTTGCTTCATTTGAAAAAAAGGTAGTCAAAATTAAAATAATTAAAAGTGTTTTGTTTAATTTGAGTGGAGACTGCTATACTGTCTATTAAACATATGAAGAAAATTGATATCGACAGTCATTGACAAATTTGCAGAAGTGAAGGCTCAAAAATAGAAACTAATGCTTTTCATTTCTGTAACACACCAAATGTATGAATAAGTTTTAGTTAACTTTTCAAAAATCCATTACATGTTTTCTTTTGTGTCCTATAATATTTGTTTTTTATTAAAATTTTTTTGCTGACTTCATTTATACTGATGACTGCTGATGCCCTGTGGAGGTCACTATCTTGATAAGGTCTAATACTTGGGTCACCTGATTCAAAGAGCTGGCTTGATGGAAAAGACTCGGATGCTTAGACTGAAGGCAAAGGGTGAAGAGGGCAGCAGAGAATGAAATGATAGCATCATCGATTCAATGGACACTAATTTCAGCAAACTCCAGGAAATACTGAAGGACAGAGGATGAGATGGGTATATAGCATCACTCACTCAATGGACATGAATTTGAGCAAACTTCAGGAGATAGTGGAGGACAGAGGAGCCTGGCATGCTGCAGTCCATGAAGTTGCAAAGCACTGGGCACGACTTAGCAACTGAATAACAAAGTGTCTCTGAAGAGGCAGGCCAGACGTGGGATATTTATAAGGTGTTTAGGGTCTTTCAACATCAGGCTTGACTGGGATTGGATAAAGTTCATGATATAATAATTTAATATTAGTTGATACAGTTAGGATTTTGAAGTGTAAACAATAAGTAAATAAAAAGTAAACAATCACTTGCAAAGTACAGTTAACTATTGCTTTGAGAAGTAGCTCAGCAGCTCTTTACCTAGTGTTATGGACTGAGTGTATCCCCCCCAAAATTCATATAATAAAGTCCTAAACCTCAATGTGATGATATTTGAAGGTGGGGCTTTTGGAAAGTACTTGGGTTTAAATGAGGTCAAGAGAAGAGAACCCCATATGGGATTAATGTCCTTATAAGAGGAAGAAGAGACACCAGGGTTTTCTCTTTCTCATGGGCACGCACTGAGGAAGGGCCACATAAATGCACAGCAAGAAGGCGGCTATCCACAAGCCAGGAAGAGCACCCTTGCCAAGAACATAATCTATAAGCATCTTGATCTTGGACTTCCCAGCCTCCAGAACTGTGAGAAATCAAATATCTTTTGTTTTAACCACTCAGTCTACAGCATTTTTTTTTTACAACAATCCAAATTAAGACACCCTACCAAGGGCAAATTGACAGTCTTTGGATGAATTGATTTCTCAGAAAATTCAACTTCCTGGTCAAGGATTTTCTGGTAAATTTACAAGAGTAAAGTCATGTTAATGCAGACATTAAACTGTGTGGCTGTAGTCAATTCCAGTTCTCAATATATGCGAAGTTCAATAAAGTATAATGAACACTGTCTGCATTTTTTTTTCTGGCCATCACTATTATTTATTTTATTGCATAGTTATTTCTGAAAATAATTCTGCTGTTTGGAGGAGGGGTGTTAAAAGTGTTCTGTTCTGGTTACGTGAGGGAGGCCTATGAGAGCAATTATGTAAAAAGACCCTGCAGTATGTGGGGTGGGAGCAGTAGGATCTTAGCCTCATACCTACAAAAGGAAATGGTGTTTATACAAGTAACCCCATAGGCACTCTCAAAGGCCCAAGGGAGTTACTTACCATGCAACTCTTTTGGTATGTTAAAAATATTAATTTGTATCTTTATGTTCACAGCGGCATTATTCATGGTAGTCAAAAGGTGCAGGCAACCCAAGTGTCTGCCAATATATAAATGGATAAAGAAAATCTAGTCTACACATACAAGGAAATATTACTCTGCCTTAAAAAGGAAGGAAATCCTGTCACATGTTACAACACAGAGGGACTCTGAGGACATTATACTAAGTGAAATAGGTCAATCTGTCACAAAAAGACAAATGCTTTATGAAGATTCCGCTTATATGAGGTTCCTGGAGCACTCAGATTCATAGGGAAAGGAAGTAGGATGGTGGTTCCCAGAGGCTGGGGGAGGAACAAGTGGCTATTGTTGCTCAATGAGTTTAGATAGAGAATTTCAGTTTTGCAAGATAAAAAGAGTTCTGGAGATTGGCTGTATAACAGTGTGAATACATTTAACACCTCTGAACTTAAATGAATACTGAATTTAACAATTAAAAGTGGTTAAGAAGGTATATATTATATTTATATTTTACCACAATTTAAAAAAACATTAATTTGTTACATGGAAACATTGACGATCACTATAATTTTTGTAACCCTATTCTGGCACAGGTTCCTTAAAAAAAAGGTGAGGGGGAGCAACCCCCCAAAGCACCTTTGTGCAAGTAATAAAAGGCATCTTTTCCTCAGACACCTTGCTATCATCTGCCAGAAAGTGATTCTCCTGCAGGAACAAGTCCACAAGGATCAAAGCAGTAATTGTGCCCCATGGAATTGTGCACTGTGCCATGCAGAGTCATTCAAAGAATCCCCACTTAAGAGCTCCACAGAATGCAAGGGCTCTGGCCTCCCCACTTCTGAGATGCTCTGCAAATAGTCCACGGTGTGAGTGGTGGCCTTTTGAAACTTCAGGAGATGGAAGAATACAAGAAATGTTTGATATGGAGAGTTTGGACTCTACAGGTTGCAGTGGCTGAAAATGCTGTCACATCCACATGAATAAGCCAAAAATGAAGGCTCCCAAGGGGCCTAGCTGGCAACTCAGGAGGCAGCTCTGAGTCAGAAGTGGTGGGCGGCGATGTGCCAGGACAGGAAGATGCCACCCAAGTTGGCCTCATTCACAGATAAACACTTAGACGGATGTCATATGGGACACGGAAAAGCCCCTCTGTATAGAACTAATCGTCCTATTAGTTGAGAATGCCTAGAGTCCCAGTTGCTTTCTTTATGACTTATGGATTGTCAGAGCCACAGATAACTTTCTTAGCCTTTGCCTTTTCAAACCTCCCATTTCACGGATGAGGACCTGCTGTCTAGAATGTTAAATGAATGACTTGCCCACAGCTGCTCACTAATAGGGTTTCGCTTTGTTCTCCCTCTGGGCACCTGGAGGAGGAGAGAGTTCTCAAAGGACGCGTCACAAAAGAGCAGGGGGAAGGTTCCAGAGACATAGGTGTCCCACTTCACAGTTATCATAATTTCCCCTAAGCCCAGGAAGGGTTAAAGGGAAGGGAAAAGGGGGAGGCAAAAGATACTGGTAACATTGAGAAGCCCCTTAAAGTTAAGAAGAAACTGTAGGGACATAGTGTGATTAGTCTTTAAATAATTTATTCATCAAATATATTGAACATCAACTTATGACAAGGATACTGTACTTAAGGATCTTACAGCCTAGTGGGAGAGAGAAAGATAGACACAGATAAATTATAATAAAACCCGAAATATGTGGTATTAGATGTATGAATCCAGGGCTAAGGAACTCTGAAGAAGAACAACTATCTTCCCTCAGAGGCCTTTGGGAAAGCTGTTTCCAGAGGAAGAGATATTAGAGTGGGTACCGTAAGGTGAATAGGAGTTTGGCAGGTGGGATGATTGTGAGAATTCTAGGAATGCTAGGTGGAAGAAATTGCCTTGTCCTGTGGCAGAGTCTAGAGAGTGGCTGCAGGTAGAATAACTTTAGGAATGACGAGAGGGTATGAGCTTCCTAGGTGGCGCAGTGGTAACGAATCTGCCTGCCATTGCAGGAGACTTAAGAGACATAGGTTCAATCTCTGGGTTTGGAAGATACCTGGAGAAGGGCATGGCAATCCCCTGGGGAAGGGCATGACAACCCCCTGGAGAAGGACATGGAAACCTTCTCCAGGATTCTTGCCTGGAGACTCCCATGGACAGAGGAGCCTGGTGGGTTATAGTCCATAGGATCGCAGAGTCAGATATGACTGAGAAAGCACTCATGCCTGTGACGGGAACACTGTGATTAGTGGAGGATGGGTCAAGGTAAAAACTTGGCATTTTATCCTGGAGCCTGCAAAATCAACAAAGGCTGTGGAGCAGAGTGTAACAGGACTCCTTGCTGAAGACAACGCTGGCTTCAGTGGAGAACGAAAGGCAGTGGGAGAGAGCAGAGGTGGCCAGGGCAATACCAGGCTGTGCTAGTCAGTGAACTTGCCGGGACAAGCCAGGCAGGGCGTGGAGAGTGGCTGCTCCCCCACCGCGCTGCAGCCATCTGTTCCTTCACACACAGGCTGTGCCTCCTCCCACTCCTGAGGCAGCTGAACTTCTGCTACTGATATTTGAAACAGTGGAAAAGGCTCAGAACAAGGGAGGCCTGTGGCGAATGCTCCCCACCCCAACTCCCATCTCAGGCGAGTCTGCCTATGCAGGCCACGTGATGTCTTCAGCTTCCACATGTACCACAAGACTTGAAAAATCAGTAGGTAAACAAGGAATGCTTCTGATCCCTCCAGCAGCCTCGCCTCTTGAGAAAAGCAGGAGGGACCAGGCATTTAGGTGCAAAGCAAAGGTGAATACACATGGAAGAAAAATGTTTTAATCTGGTAGTGGCTGTATTCCAGGAGAATGTATCAGAATCAGCCCTAAGGTTGCCACCAAATGCTGTAGGAACAGGCAGAGGGCCAGGGAGTCGGCTGAACTCCAGAGGCTGAGATGACCTCTTGGGTCTCAGCCTTGGGACTCATGTAGCATTAGTCTTACCAGCTGAGAACACTTTCTAGCTGAGCATTTGAGAAGAGTCCTTTGTTCAGTAGCCCCCAGCTCAGCATAACATTGGCTCTGGTAGAACTAGATTCCTAAATGGAATTAAACTCAAGTGATGAACTTATGAGATAACTGTGTATGTCTTATAACTCTGTATGTCTCCCTATGGCTTATGGAGATAGTTTTTAGAAAGCTGCATATTATTAATATTAGGAGAGGAAGGAGGAAAAGGGTGTAAGGGCTGAAACCGAGAGCAGAGGCAGGAGTAGAGGGAGAAGTGGGCTGAGCAGGGTCTGGAGCCCTTTTGGGTAGCTTAGTAAAGGTACCTACACTTTGGCTGCTTGACAGAGAAAAGTAACTATCCCAAGGAAGAGGTGGTAGTGGTGCGGTGAGGCAGAAATCCAGGCACAGGTACACTCAGATGGGAGGTTCTCAATATTTTAAATAATTACTGTGGCTATCCTGGTGTACCTGGTTACTGAGGGTGAGAGGTGAGGATCAGGAGACCTAGGGCAGGTGCTACAGAAGGACTTGTCAGAATATATATGTTTATGGCATAACATATGGCTGCAGGGTTGGGGCTGGGGAAAAGAGGAGACCATAATGGTAATCATTTTCAAGATCTTCACACTTATGTAACTCTTTTAATTCTCACCACATTTTCATGGGGATAGATACAAATGACACCACCCTTATGGCAGAAAGTAAAGAAGAACTAAAGAGCCTCTTGATGAAGGTGAAAGAAGAGAGTGAAAAAGTTGGCTTAAAGCTCAACATTAAAAAAATGAAGATCAAAAAAAAAAAATGAAGATCATGGCATCCAGCCCAATCACTTCATGGCAAATAGATGGGGAAACAATGGAAAGAGTGACAGACTTTATTTTCTTGGGTTCCAGAATCACTGCAGATGGTGACTGCAGCCATGAAATTAAAAGACACTTGCTCCTTGAAAGAAAAGCTAATGACAAAACTAGACAGCATATTAAGAAACAGAGACATTACTTTCCTGACAAAGGTCCATATAGTCAAAGCTATGGCTTTTCCAGTAGTCATGTATGGAAGGGAGAGTTGGACCATAAAGAAGGCTGAGTGCCGAAAAATTGATGCTTTTAAACTGTGGTGCTGGAGAAGACTCTTGAGAGTCCCTTTGACTGCAAGGAGATCAAACCAGTCAACCCTAAAGGAAGTCAGTACTGAATATTCATTGAAAGGACTGATGCTGAGGCTGACACTCCAATACTTTGGCCACCTGATGCAAAGAACTGACTCATTGGAAAAGACACTAGGAAAGATTGAAGGCAGCAGGAGAAGGGGAAAACAGAGGAAGAGATGGTCGGATGGCATCACTGACTAAATGGACATGAGTTTGAGCAAGCTCCAGGAGATGGTGATGGACAGAGAAGCCTGGCCTGCTGCAGTCCATGGGGTCACAAAGAGTCGGACACAACTGAGTGACTGAACAAAGGTACAGTTATCATCCCTATTTTACAAATGAGGAAAATCGAGGAGTGCACTGGATCCAGTTAATAGAACGAAAACAATGAGTAGAATGTAAAAAGCATCCAACTGTCTCACAGGGATTTGAGAAACAACAACCACACCATCATGACCTGCTTTCATGGACCAAGGTCTCCAGCAGCTACAACTTACACTAAAACTTTGTTTTGTGACTGACAGATTTGAAGGCAGAAGATTAAAGTAGGATATGTGAGAAATTGCTTTAAACACTTACAAGTCAACCTGTGAGAATTGAAAATCAGAGTTCTCCATCTCTGGGTTAACTGATGCTGGGTCAAGCAGAAATAAGTTAGCTGCCTGTTCCAAAAATCTCTTACTCTTGGAAGAGAAGAGTATGAACCAACTAAATATCTTCCCAATCAAGAATAACAACTGTAGGACATCCCTGGTGGTTCAGCAGCTAAGACTCTATGCTCCCAATGCAGGGGGCCTAAGCTTGATCCCTGGTCAGTGAAGAGATCCCATATGCTGCAACTAAAGATCCAGCATGCCACAACTGAGACTCGGCACAGACAAATAAACAAATAAATATTAAAATAAAAGAATAACAACTTGCTCATAAAGATGCCCCTTAAGACCTCTGCCTCACTGAACCCACAAACGCACAGCTATTGGAACCGTAAACTCTGCCTAATTCCAGCCAGTTCCTCACCTTGCAAGAGCTGCTTGAAAAATCACTCAGCTCAGGCCCTAAAAACCTAAAAATATCCTGCCCTGTAGGGTGATGCTTATCAACAGGTTTTTTTTCTGGTGGTATGGGAGATGTTAACAGTTGACATCAAGCATATATTTAACTATATATCATAATAACATGTGAATTTGTCAGTACTATGACCAAGTCTTAGCACAGTCTTATACCATGTTTTACTGGTATAAAACATGCATTTGGATTTTTTCTGCTGTGCCCCAAAACTAGAGCCAGAAGTTTATAAACCTGGGGGCCCAGTGACACTGTGTGTGATAGGACAAAGTCATTACAATGACTGGCTCATGGACCTGCAAATGCCCACCATCCACAGCCCCTTGAGTTCCTGACTTCCACCCAAGCTGCCATGAAGTGTGTCATAAGACCCTGCCAACCTGGCCAAACAGACTGGACCAGAAATAAGGTTCTGACAAGTAAAAACATTGTGTCAAAGAGATATCTTCACTCCTATGTTCACAGCAGCAATACTGACAACAGTTAAGATATGAGAACAACCTAACTGGCTGTCAACAGATGAATGGATAAAGAAGTTGTGGTATATACATATATATACAGTGGAATATTATTTAGCCATAAAAAGAAGGAAATCCTGCTATTTGCAACAATGGATGAACCCTGAGGAGGTTATACTAAATGAAACAGTCAGAAAGTGTATGATCTAATTTACACATGAAACCAAAATAAAGAAAAAAAGAATGTATAAAAATAGAGAGTAGAATGGTAAGTTACCTAGGGGTGAAGATGGAGGAATTGTGGAAACATTGTCTATGAGTAAAAATATTTGAATGTAGAATTAAAAAAAATATAACACATTTCCCCCAAAACTCATAGAAAAGGAGATCAAAAAAATATTTTTTTAAGAAAAGAAAAGGAGATCATATTTGTGGTCACCAGAGGCAGACAATGGAGAATTGGATGAAGGTAGTCAATACAAACTTCTAGTTATAAGATAAATAAGTTGTCGTTTAATTGCTAAGTCATGTCCAACTCTTTTGTGACCTCATGGACTATAGTCCTCCAGGCTCCTCTGTCCATGGGATTTCCTAGGCAAGAATACTGGAGTGGGTTTCCATTTCCTTCTCCAGGGGATCTTCCCAATCAAGGGATCAAACCCACAGCTCCTGTATTAGCAGGTGGATTCTTTACCATGGAGCCACCAGGAAAGCCCAAGACTGGGAATGTAAAGTACAACATGGAGACGATAGCTAACCATGCCGCATAGCATGTTTGAAAGTTGTCAAGAGAGTAAATCTAAGAGTTCTCGTAACAAGGAAAAACACAATTTTCTTTCTTTCTTTTTCTTTTTGTATTTGTATGAGATGATGGCTGTGAACTAAACTGATTTGGTAATCATTCCACAGTGCATGTAGTCAAGTCATTGTGCCATACACCTTAAACTTACACAGTACTGTATATCAATTATATCTCCAAAAAACTGGAAAAAGGGAAGAAACAGGTTTCTAACAAAGGTAACTCTATATGTTATACATAAGGAAAGCAGAGGCTTCTGAAGTGGTGGGACATGAGAAACAGACCAACAGGGGTGTCAAACAGCACATCAGCAATCTTATTCATTCTGGGGATAAGAGAGGGAAGTAGGAAAAGTCAGAAGCCAAGAGAAGTAAAGATGGAGGCAGCAGTAGAAACAGCTAGAGACTTGAGAGAGAATCAGAGTCATGAGTGTGCCAAGTCACCAGGGAACATCAGATGCTTGGTTTGAATGGACCATAAAATGTTGGAGCCGCTGAGATGCTGGAGCATCCTGCACTGAGGCAAACAGTGTTCAGTTCTCCACCCAGCTTGCAGTGTTGCTGGTGAGATGATTGGTTGTAATAATAATAAAGTAATAAGCAACATTTATTTATCTTTTGCAGAGGCTCAGTCTAACACAATTGTATCCACAGATCTGAAATGTTCACTTCTACGAATTTTGAAAATCGTCACCACCAACCAAAACTGATGGAACTGATGTTCCAATGATGGAACATTTTCATGGCCCCAGAAAGTTTTCTTGCACCCCTTTCTAGTCAATTCTTATACCAGAGCTCCATAGACTAATGTGCTTCTTCTTGTGCTTCAGACACGATGTCCCCTTTTTGTCCCCACAAGAAGTCTTGTGTCTGACTTCTTTCATTTATTTGGAGAGTAATCCATGTGGTTGTGAGTATCAATATTTGGTTTCCTTTTATGGCTAAGTAGAATTCCATGGCAGGAATGTGCTAAAATTTATCTTTTCTCCTGTTGATGAACACTTGGATTGTTTCCAGTTTGAGCCTAAGAGAAGAGGCTGTTATAAAGATACATGTTCAAATCTTTTGGTGGATATATATTCTAATTTTCTTTGGTTCTGGGTCATAGGATTAATGTACACTTATATTTATGAGAAAGTGCAAAACTGTTTTCCAGAGTGATTGTACCATTTTACACTCCTGATAGCCACAGATGAAAATTCTAGTTGCTCTGTATCATTGTCAACATTCAGTATCATCAGTCTTATTCATTTTAACCATTCTATTGGGTGGAAAGTGTATCTCACTGTGGCTTTAATATGCAGTTCCCTGAGGATTAATGATGTTGAATGCCTTTTCATGTATTAATGTCCATTTGTATTTCTTTTTTTGTGAAGTATTTTCCCATTAAAAAAAAAACCTGAGTGGTTCATCTATTTTTGACTTGTAGCAGTTCTTCATGCATTCTGGATATGAATACTTTTTCAGATAAATATGCCATATGTGTTTTTCCAATTGGTAGCTTGCCTATTCATTTTCTTATGATTTTTTGATGAAAGAACTCACACTGTTTTGAGTACCAGACATAGTATTAAGTGCTTTACCAGTGTTATTTTATTTATTTTCAAACTTTTATAAGTTAGATATTCATCTTTCCGTTTTATAGATGACAAAATGAATGCTGAAGGAGGTTAAATAATTTACACACAGTTCAAGGATATGACAGCCTGAATTTGAATTACTTAGTCTGACTTCAGAGCCTGAGGTTCTAGCTACATGGCTTTATTCTTCTGTTTTAATCACAAAGCCACATCATTACAGAGACCAGAGTAGTGGTTAGGGGAGGAGAGGGGAGGAGAGGGGAGGAGAGGGGAGGGGTGGTATGCAGGGTATAGGGGATCAACTGTATGGTGACAGATGGAAAGTAAATTGGTGGTGGTGAGCATGTTGTAAGGAATACAGAAGTAGAAATAAATGTTGCACATACCAAATTTACATAATTTAAAAAATGCAATAAAATAATAAAGTTAAGACAAAAAATAGGAGAATGTAAAACAATACTGAAAGTTGTGAGCATCAGAAGCTTATAGAATTGATCTGGATATTATATGATATGGGAAGCAGAGTTTAGATCCAAGAAAATTATCAATAAAGAGATTGTTGTGAGGTTAAAAAAAAAAAAAAAACAACCAAAAACCTGTTCTTAAAGTCAGGACATCTGAGCCTTTTTTCCTGACCATCTGAAAGAACCTCCCTTGGGCAGTCATGAACTCCATCCCTAGACAGTGCAGACCTGTTTCTGAAAACCCACAATGTGCTTTAACCATTTTGATGTAAAATAGACACAGATGAGTTCCCAGCTTGATCCCGTGCACTTTACTCCATCCTCGATTGCTCTAAAAGCAAGAAGTTCCTTATGCTCATGCTGACCAGCCATAGAATTCTCGGCACCATAAAACTGCTTTGAAGTGAGGTTATAAAGTTCAGAGAAGCGAGGTCTCCTTCTGGGGAGCCATTCAGTTTTGAGGCTTGTCTTGTCCTTTTCTTAATTCTCCCCTATTATTTACAGATAATCACCACCTCATCCTCTTAGACAGGGTCCTCTGTACAGTACTAGCCAGACTCTCCTAGATAGGGTACTATTGTATGGGTAGCCACCTGACTGCTGCTAAATATTTATGCTTTTTGTTTTCCTAAGGATGTCCCATTTTCAATAAAATATCATCTGAACTCACATTACACAGTTCTTTGCCACAACTCAATGATTTATAAGGGATGGATTGTTGTAATACTTGAACTTACATAACAGCAAAGAAGACCATACGTTAGGAAGTGCTATGCTGGGTAGAAGAGTCAGCAAGAGCTATAAAACTTCAGGGGACAAAGGGTTCAGGAAAGCCCAAGTACTCAGGGCTGAACAGAACTCTGCAGCAGAGAGAGGCATCAGGGCTTTCCCAAAATGACAGGTAAAGAGAGAAATCATGGGTAGAAGGCCCTGGCCAGCAGGAGGCCTGCAAAAGAGGGGCCCTCACGGGCTGAGGAAGCTGTTTAATGTACCGTTGACAAAGGGCAAAGAAGGTCCTGGAAATGTTTACAGGGTGCTCCAGCATGTAACCTTCTATCACCAGTCCCGTAGCTTTGTGCTCTGGGCTCCTCATAATGTGGAGATGGGATTGGGTTTGTCTCACTTGAAATGATTCAGTGTTCATCTTGGCTTGATTGGGCTCAAAGGAATCATTTTACAAAGTGCGATGGCTTGCACTGCTATTTCCTCAAACTCACGTTCCTTTTCATTCCCTCTTAAATGCCAAAATTGGGAGCCATAAAAGTTGACTCTTTTTGGCCATCTGACTTTCTGCTGGCATTAGAATCCAATAAAACAGACAAAAACACTCCTAGACCCTTTTTTTTTTTTCTGGTTTCAAGTGAATATCAAAGGCATTTCATGGGTAACTGATCAAGTTCTAGTTCTAAAAAGCAGATTAAATATATGGTACAGCAAAAAGACAAAGGTACCTGCTGTATGACTTTGGGGAACTTAAGGTTTCTAAGCCTCAGTTTCCTGAGGATGATGATAATACTATCCATGTGTTCACTAGGATAAATGAGATGATGGTGGTGGTTTAGTCGCTAAGTCGTGTCTGACTCTTGCGACCCCGTGGACTGTAGTCTGCCAGGCTCCTCTCCCCGTGAGATTCTCCAGGCAAGAATCCTGGAGTGAGTTGCCATTTCCTTCTCCAGGGGATCTTCCCAACTCAGGAATTGAACCCAGGTCTCCTGCACTGCACGCAGATTTTTTCCCAAGTGAGCTATAAGGGAAGCCCAAATGAGATGATACATGTATTAAAAAAAAAATTACTTAGTACATAACAGTATTAGCTACATGTTAGTTTCCCTTCCTTTTCTGCTGGGCTTCACTTATTTCACCTGTAAAATGAGACTTGCCTCCTCCTTACCTCACAAGAATCAGAGGAGAAACACTGTATAAAGACAACTTCATAAGCTGGGAAGTGCTGCATGCACCAGCTGTTACTACAAAAGAGGTCATTTTATTTTCATCATATTTGAGTCAGTCACTCCTCTGTGTTCCAGGTATTCCTTAAATTAAAAAAAAAAAGAATAAGAATGAGAAGTGATCTGTGGGTCCCAAGCCTCCATTCTGAAGGGACTGGAGCATAAAGCAGCAAGAATAAGAGCTTTAAGATTTAGTAGGAAGGAGAAGAATAGCACTTTAATGGGAGGGAGGGGAAAAAAATCTCCTAAACCCTCTTCCAGACAAAGAGCATTTTAGATATTATCTTCAAAATTCAACTTGAAAAGGTATCGGATTATAAAAATTAATTGTATGTACTTTACCATGTTGTGGAAACTCAGAGACCCAGAGGTTGTCTAGTCATTGAAGAATCAGCTCTATTGATTTGTTTTGAAATAACGCTCTTAATTCCTTCCCATAACAGAATGTTACAATGGAAGTGTCGACTAAATACCAAGATGCCATAGATGTGACCTTCTGAGTGGAGGCCCCATCATGGTCACTGTTTGCAGAATGGAGAACAGTTTTCTAATTCATGACCCTTTACCCCAGAGGGAGGTGAGTCCTGGGGCAGGGAGGGGGAAATGAAAGGATGGGGGAAGGTGGGGGGTGGGACCAGGGCAGGGATGGAGGAGGAATGGCCTTGAGAAGGGAATGCACTCTATACTTCCTGAGAGTTGTACCAGAAATTCCCAACGATGGGACTCTCCGAAAAACTCACAAAAGGAAAAATCAGTTGGCATCAAGCCATTAGCAAGAAACTTGGAAACTTCTCTGACCACCTTTTCCTGATCCTTCTCCATTCAAGTTAGCAAGCTGGGGCCCTGAGAGGGATAGGGGGAAGTTGACCCTAGAGCAGATTTCTCCAGCAGCAGCCCTAAATCTATCTGACTTTTAATTTTTGTATTGATCAGGCATCCTAATTACTGAATAGAGACTGTATATGACAAAAAAGGACCATAAAGCAATTTCTCCCTGAGGCCCTTGGAGTAGCAGATGAGTCCCATGCCTGCCTGGGTATGGGTAATGGGTTTTTGGGTAATCCCCCTACCTAGGGATCAGAGGAAATGTGTGAGAGTGTGTTTTGATTGTCATGATGGTTAGTGGGGAGGCCATTGGCATTTAGAGGGCAATGACTGGAATGCTAAACATTCCAAAAATTGTTCTGGTTGGAATGCTAACAGAACCCTGGTTGAGACACATGCATGGAGGCAGGATCACCTCTTCCCTGAACAAATCTTGAAAAGACCGTGGAAGGCAAGAATAAAAGTACATTTTGACCATATCATCATTCACGCTCATTCACCATATCCATTTCTTCTGGGTTGAATCGCTGTTGTGGGTTTTCTGCATTGACTGGAGAGTTCTTCTCCACAGCTGTTCAGCTGTGTCCTGGATGCTCTTGGATGAATTAGAAGTGGGTGGTGGAGTGGGGGCAGGATCCAGCAGAAGGTGCACTGACTGTGTGGTTCAGCTTGCTGTGATTGAAGACAGGCTTAGTCCCTGATCTGAGGAGACCTGGGCCACCCTGGTGGTTCAGGCTGAACAACTTCATCCTAATCCCTGAAACCCATACACATGCTGCCTTACAAGGCAAAAGGGACTGTGCTGATGAGACTAAGATTTCGAGATGTGAAGATTAACCTGGTGAGAAATGGAATATTTCCCACCATATCAGTAAGCAAGGATGGCACAGTCATCAGTGATTTCAGCCCTCTAATGTAAGCCAGTGAGCCTTAAGGGCACTCAGAAAGGAGAAGAATACCTGTGCTCCAGCAGCCATCAGGCTGCAGCCACCCTCTACCGTGAGCCCCAAGGGAACTCAGGAGGTGAAAAACACAGGTCACTATCCCAGGAGAGCTGAGATGCATATGAAAGGAATGATTTCAGTGTGCCCAGACTCTTGCATCCTCCCATACATAGAAATGTGCTAAATTCCTTAAACTGGGATATCTGGTTTTTCTTAATTAACAATAATTTTTTGATATTCAGGCTACCTGACCTTCGTGGCGAAACTTCTATATAACCCAACTCCTCCCCTTGCCTCCTTATAGCAGTTCTCTCAGGGTTACTTGAGATGCTGTCTACTGGGCTTGAAGTCCCCAAAATTCTCACTGAATAAAATATAACTCTCAACTTTTAGGTTGTGAATATTTTTCAAGTTGACACTGGATTATCCAGGTGGGCTCAATATACTGGGTTCTTATAAGAGGGAAGTAAGAGGATCAAAGTCAGAAAAAGGAGATGTGACCACAGAAGCCAAAGGTGGAGTGATGCATTTTGCAAATGGATGGAGGCAATTAACCTCTAGAGGCTGGGAAAGATAAGAAAATGGATTCTTCTCTAGAGCCTCCAAAAAGATACACAATCTTGTTGACGTCTTGATTTAACCCATGAGGCGAGACAGATTTTGGATGTCTGATCACCAGGACTTAAGATAGTTAATCTGTTTTTTTCAAAGCCACTATGTTGGTGGTAATTTGCTACAGAATCAATAGGAAAACAACGCACCTGGTTTAAAGTGTAACAGAAACCTTCCTACTCAGGAAACCCTAATAGTTCTCAGAATTTTTCCTAAAGAGTCTCTACATCACAAAAGACCCCTGTCTACCAGTTCTGAAGATTCCAAGGAGATAGGAAAGCAAGTTTGACAGTATCTCTCTCCAGAACCTGTGAGCAATTTGCAAACAGAGCACATTACTGTGTGGTATATCTGGACAAGAGTCCACATTAAATAACAGGGATTTTTATATCACCTATTTGATTTTCCTAAATATCCCCTCTCCATCTATATGAATAATTGAGTACTTACTCTGTCACCTGCACACATGCTTGCTAAGATGCTTCAGTTGTGTCTGACTCTGTGCGACGCTATAGACAGTAGCCTGCCAGGCCCCTTTGTCCATGGGATTCTCTGGACAAGAATACTGGAGTGGGTTGCCATGCCCTTCTCCAGGGGATCTTCCCAACCCAGGGACTGAACCTGCATTTCTTACGTCTCCTGCATTGGTGGGTGGGTTCTTTACCACTAGCACCACCTGGGAAGCCTTCTGCTCCATCATAACAAGGATGTAAACTTTTTGCTCTCATTTTGAAAGGACTCCTCACACCCCACAAATTTCCTGGATTAGAGCCAATGCCGCCTTAGATCTTACAAAAGTCTTGATTAGCAAAGTAAAATAAGAGAACATTAAGTGAACATTGTTGGGAAGACAAAAAGAAACTCCTTCACTCAGCAGACCTGAGCGTTTACAACAGCAGTAATTATGTTACTCTTGCACAATTTCTGGGGATGTATGCAGAAATACATTCTACCACCACCAACTGACCTTCTTTCTCTTTCTTCAGCCAGAGATAAATATTTAGCTACAAACTTCAGGGCAGAATAAAGCCAGACTTTTCATTTATTTGACAAGAAAGCTGAGTATCAGATACTTAAATCATTAAGGAGAAAAGTCAGCCTAATGCTGTTATAAAACTAAGGATTAACTAGGAGTCAACAGGTTCTCTTATAGTCTGTTTTCAACTCATCTCAGTGGGAAAAAATGTTAATTCACTCAGAATGGGATATCGTGGCACTGAGTCTGGGTTCTTGTATAGGTCTGTTTTCTCTCAGGAATACTTAGTCTGGCATAGGGAAAATGAAAACAAGTTGAAAAACATCATTCCTGGGTAGTAAAAGAAGCATTTATGTTGAATAGAAAGCTTTCTCTACAGCCTCATTTTGAGTGTCAAGTAAAAATGTATAGAACAGTCTCCCCTGGCAGCTTGAATCCAAATTTAACTGCTTAAAAACAAAGTTTCCAGAAGATAACATACTTCCTTCTGTCAAGGGAAAAACTGGGAAGAAGTTTATATGTGTGTTTAATAGGAAACAAAGTAAGCGGTATATGGAATTAATGTTGCATATGCAGATCCTAATTTTGCTAAAATCTGACAAATGTGAGAAACATAAATGTTATTAATCAGTGTGTAATTATATCAGTATTCAGTGTAAACCCGCTACTCAATATAACTAGCCTATGCAGCTGTATTAGATGAAGGTCCAGTTATAGAAACGTGTGGCTAACCAGTTATATTCAGTGAACCAACTGCATTTGGCATCTGCTCAGCACTGGGGTATTCTCTGGCTTCACTGAGACTGGTACTCGCGGTCCTCTTCTCTATCCTATAACCCTGTTTATCCTGGTGACCTTTTCAGTAACCTCATTCCCTTCTCCAGCAACACTTAGCCACCTGCCTCCTTGACTGCAGCTCAGAGCCTTCAAGGGTGCGCTGACCACACCCTTCCTATTGTCTCCCCCCATGCCAGCTCTCTGACCCCACAGAGACTCTGAGACTTTTTTTCCTGTTGTCAGCACCTTTTGGTCCTTAGCTCATCTAGAAAGGATTCCAGTCACTCACCTGAAAATCAGGGCTAGATTAGATGCCCCAGGCACTGAAAACTGAAAAAGCAATGGTGCACTTGTCCTAGATATAATTCAAAAAGTATAAAGAAATTCAATTTCTGATTTGTTTCTTAGGGTGACTTTTTTTCCCCCAGCTGTTTGTTTTGGAGAAGAGATAGAGAGGAAGTGGTGGGGGTTGAGGAGAGAATAAAATATTCTTAAACCTTTTTTTTTTTCATTTCTGTACACCCTTGCACAGCTGGTACCTCAAGCATGGATTTATTCTGCTCATTGGATAATTGGAGTCATTCTTTTACAAATACCTTCATCTTCACTGCTCACTTGTTCTTCTAGTGTCCAGCCAGGCGAAATCCAACATTCGTTCAATTGTGCTCCAGCTTCAGTGTACCTGAGAATCACAAAAATGCTTGTTATTATCTCTTGATACAAATGAGTTGGGGTCACAGCCCACCTCAGCACCCATTGGCCATTCTCAGATCTCCCTGAGGATTGCTGGGACTTGGACAGTCCACCCCAAAGCCTTCAGTTACAGGGCCATTTCAGCCCTCACCATGGTGACCCCTTGGCTTGCGGGTCAGCCCTCTCAGCTCATCTTCTCTGTCTCCTCCGGGGCCTCTGGGAAATTCTGGTACCATTAGGCCTCCTGAAGGTCAGATAGGCTAACTCAGTCCATCTTACTGTCTAGATTCATCCTACTGAAGTTGCTACTCAAATACAGCTGCCCAATATGGGCAAAAGTCTTGGAAGAGGCGACCTCTTTCTAGGGGTTCAGGAGGGAAATGGGTCATAAGTGCCCCGCTACCAAGCCCAGAACTCTCTGGGGATTTAGTAGTCATCTCCTGTTTAATAATCCTCCTCCTGTCTCCTGTTGTTCCTGCCAACCCAGCAGTCAAGATCTTTCCTTGAAGGAAAACTGCTCCTGTATCTTCTAGAATTACTTCTCCTATGGACCCTGAGAGAGCCAGGCTCCTGTTCTCAATATTTAAGACGAAGTTTTTAGAAGACTGAAAGCCTTTTTCATTCTCAGGAATGGGGCTCTTGGCAATAAAAGCTTGAATTGCCATCTACTGTTTGTTATATTTTTTTTAAAAAGGTCTGTTTTGAGCATCACAACTGAGCAATGATTTTTTTTTTGTATTGTTCTGAATTGTATCTCACCTCTCCCTGAAACAAGCTGAGTTAAAAGATGCTGAGCTATAAAAAATATAGGAACAAAAAATACATACGACACATGAACACCCCCTGCCAAGGGCTGTCAGGTTTCGTTTGGCATTTGAAGTAACACGTAACTAGTTGCCAGTGTTTTCAACTGGATGAGTTCACCTAAAAAGTCGTATTTCTGCCTTCTCTTGGGGTCTTGGTGGTACTGGGCTGTGACAGTCACCAGGACCCATTTTGGATAATCCTGCCCAGCTCAGTTTGCTGAAGCCCCTTCCTGGCCCCCCTCCCGCATTTACCTCATGACCCAGCTGCTAATGACATTTGTAACCACCATCCTCAACAATACTTTTCCTTTACTCTCAGTGTCCTTCCTCCTCAAGCCCCTTAAAAGTTATTCCAGATCTTAGTGCTTTCCTTTAACTCCCTCCCCTCCCCAACTTTCATTCCCTAGACGACCCATTTTACTGACAAAACTGAGACCAAAATTACTGACTCTTCTATTGTCCAGTCTACAAAATTTCCTGTAACTGTCCAGATCTTGCTTCCACTCTTAGAGAGTGAACAGTCCTCCTTTTAGACAAAGCAACCTCTTCAGTTATGTTATTTCAAAAACATAATTTTTTTTTTATAATGATAGAAATGATATACTCTCATAACCATTCAGGCAGAGTTGAAAATAACAGTAATCCCCTCCACAAACCCACAATGATACTACTCCTCAAAAGTAAGTGCTGTTAAATTACTGTTAAATATTTGGAAGAAATCCTGATTTGCACATACACACACACAGACATACACATCCTCATATATACCTAAACACATACACAAAATTTTATTATATTTTTCCAAAACTGTGATTATTTATTTTTGTGTCATTTGTGTTTTTCTGCTTAACAATGCTTATGAATGCCTTTATGTGTCAGTACATGTAAATCTGCTTCTAATGGCTGTGTAGCATTCTGCTATTTGAATATGCCATGTTTATTCAAACTTTTTCCAAAATTCCAAAAGTAGCATATGCCTACTAAAAATAATCCAAATTATACTGAAGTGTAAAAAATGAAAGATTCTTCCCTTTCTGTACTTCCCCTGTCCCATTCTCCAAGAGCTAACTAGTAGTAACAACTTGCTGGGAACCTTTATGAACTTTTAAAAGTTAGATTTACTGGAGTATAATTCACATGTAGTAAAATTCACCTTTTGTAGCATACAAATGCATATGGTTGTGGAACAATCACTGTAGTTGAGATATGGCATATGTTCATTCTCACTCACATAAACACAAAAACCCCTCATGCCCCTCTATAATGACCTTGTCCACACCCACCATGGCAACCATTGACCTGTTTTCTGTTCCTATAGTTTTGCTTTTTTCCAGAGGGTCATATAAATAGAATAGACAGTGTGCAGTCTTTTGAAGTGGCTTCATTCATTTAGCATAATGCATCTGCAATTCATCCGTATTGATGTATTATCAAATCCTTATTTTGTCAAGTACATGGAAATGTTTTTTGTTTCCAAAAGTGAGATCATGCTATACCTGGAATTTAGCTATCTTTTTTGCTTGTTTACTTATTATGAACCTACTTCTGTTCATTTATTACATCTAGATCTAATTCTTTCTTCTGAATCGCTGCCCAGTATTCCTTACAGAGTGTATTTAACTGCTCTTCGTGTATTAGACATTCAGGTCATGTCCATATTTTCACAATTCTGGCAAATAACAAAGTATGAACCAATAAAACACATACTTGTTCAAAATTTCATGTGCATGTGTAGAGTATTTCTATAAGACAGATTTTTAGAAGTGAAATTGCTAAGTTAAAAGTCAGGTATATGAAGCATTTTGATAAATACTACCAAATTTCTCTATAAAAACTATAAAACTTGTATATATTTAAATTCAATTAACCCTGTTTGAGAATGTTTTTTTCTTCATAAACTTACCAATAACAGATATCAATATTTCTAATTTTTGTTGATCTTTTAAACAAAATGTTGGTATCTCATTGTATATCTCTCATCTCTAATGATATTAATTACTAAAAATATATATTTATAAGCTATTTGATTTTTTTCTTCTCTGAAATGCTAGTTTACAGCTTCTGGTCATTTTCCTGTTAGGCTGTCATTTAAAAATGTAGTTGAAAGAGTTCTTTAAATACTAGGTAGACTAGAAATGTTTTCTTTCAAGTCTTTACATGTTTATGGGTCTACAGGAACTGTATGTTTTATTATCAATTCTGTAATACCTTCCTTTACGATGTTTGTAAATCATATCATACATAGGGAAACCTTTCCACTGTAGGATTTTAAAGCTATTCTCAACTTCAGAGCTTAACTAATCCTTTGCTGATAGACAAGTCAGTTGCTTCCAGTTTTTCCTGTTATAAGCAATGTTGCCCTGAACACTCTTGTACACCTTCTGCCCTTTAAGACTCTTGTACATTTTTTTCCTCTGATGTGAGTATTTTCACAAGATTTTTTTTCTAAGATAAATCCCTAGAAGCTGGATCAAAGGATAGGCCTATTTCAAATTTTGTTTATCTGTGCTCCTGGAGTTCATATCCATTACCCTATTTTGAGACTTCATTCTATCAGGGATTTCCTCTCCTACACAAATATTTAGCTGCTCCCATCTATGGGCTCTTTCTGTTCAGCCCAGAAGCATGCTCTAGACTCACACCTTTTAAGAAACAAAGCAAAATAAAATAGCTTCCATTGAATCTGCATTGCTTTCTAGCCGCCACTAGCTTTTCTTCTCTTTCTGGCCAACTTGTCAAAAGGGAGTCCACTCTTCCTCATTGCCCATTACTGCTATCCTCTGCCACGGGTTTTCTATCCCTGTACTCCACGGATGGAGAAGATGCCCAGGAACCTCTAGAGGGTTTACCCAGTTTCACCTGCAGCTCTTAACCACTCCCTATTTGCTGTTTCTCTCTGCCTCCCTGACACCAGCTCTTTCCTGGTACTCCCTTTCCTGGCCAGACTCTCTTCTCCATCTCCTTTGGGTTCCTTCTTCCAGTGCTCATTCTCTTACCTTTTTTGATTTTGATCTAATGCTCTTTGCTCCACACACATCCATCCCACTGACTGCATGTACTCTCGTGAACTTCATGCCAACAACACCTATAGTAGGCTAAATAATGGCCCCCAAATATATCCAGGTTCTAACTTTTAGAACCTGTGACTGCTACCTTTTTTGGCAAAAGGGATCTTATTATGCAAAGATTATCCTGGGTCATCTGTGTGGGCCCAATGTAACCACAAGTGTCCTTATAAAAGGGAGGCAGGGGGAGAGAGAAGAAAGGAATGTGATGACAGAAACAAAACGCTACACTGGTGGCTTTGAAGATGAAGGAAGGGCCACTAGACAAGAAATGTTGGTGGCCCCTAGAGGCAGGAAAAAGCAAGGAAAAGATTCTCCCCTAGAGCCTCCAGGAGGGACCTGCCCTGCTGACACCTTGGCTTTAGCTCAGTGAGACTGATGTTAGACCTCTAACTTCTAAAACTGTAAGAGACTATATTTGTATTAAGTCACTAGTTTTGTGATAATACAATGCTCAAATCTATATCTCTAGTATCAGAACTCTCCTCTGATCACCAGTCATAGCCATCTGCCTTCTATCTTCAATTTAGCATGACCAAAACAGAATTCATCACTACCTCCCTCCACCTTCTGTATTTCCCTGATTCATTTAATGGAAACACCATTCCTTGAATCACACAAATCAATGGATCTTTCTGGCCTCCTCCCACCCACAACCAATAACCATAAGACCCTGCATAATTTGCTGTCCAAATCTTTTTCAAGTATGCCTCTTTTCCATCCCTATGTCTCTCTGTCTATGGATTGATCTCCTCCTCCCTCCACACCAAAGCCAAGAGGAAGATGAACCTTATAAAAGGCAAACTTGCCAAAGCTCCTTCTTTTAACAACGGCCCAGAGTCAAGTCTCAGCACCTTGACAGACAATATAAGAATCTCGCAATTTCCAGCCACATTTTCTATTATTCCCTGCCTTGAACTCTAGTGACACTGAGCTGTTTGCCTTTTCCCCACCTGTACTAGGTACTCATGTGTCTTCATGGACACAGATGGAGGAGCTTGGTCTTTCTGTGAAGGATGCCTATTAGCTAACTATAATAGCTGTGGCCTGAGAGTCAGGTTCTAATTAAACATGCATCTAGGGGCTGACTATAATTCTTGCCAGAGGCCATAGGGAAAGGGAAAGTGAAGTCGCTCAGTCGTGTCCGACTCTTGCAACCCCATAGACTGTAGCCTGCCAGGCTTCTCCATCCATGGGATTTTCCAGGCAAGAATACTGGAGAGGGTTGTCATTTCCTTCTCCAGAGAGGACATAGAGGCAGGTGCTATCTTTGCATTCTCCCTCTGGCATGCTCTAGAGTGCCAATGTCTCCTAAAGAGAGCTTTGCATGCATCTGGCACCCTGATTTTTATGTCTGGTGCCCTCAGTTTTGTGGATGTTTCCCAGGGAATGCCACTTTGATGTCTAGCTCTGGTGACAGGGGAAAAAGGGGGCTTGCATTCCTGGGTCCTGCAGGCAATTGAAGTGATGACTCTTGGCAGGCTACCACCCCCAGAATACTGCACAGATAGCAGACTGGGGCACCCACCACTATCCTTCTGTGTAGGAGGTCTTTTGCTTGTCCTGGAGCTCTGGCCTGAGGAGCAGGCTTTGTGTTGGGCACGCATCTAGTAGCATACAGAGCTGCTCTCAAAGAATGTAGACTGTAGATGTGATCTTGGCCTTTCTCCAGCTTGCTAGTATCTCCCAAAGAGAACTTATATACTTGTCTCTCTCCAGATTGCCTGGTTGTGGTGGCCAGCAGGGCTTATGCTTGTGGTCCTACAGGAGTATATATTTTTGCATACTTTTAAAAGCTGCTCACTGAAGGTCTGGCTTTCAATCAGTCCAAATCTAGGTGCAAAGAGCCTCTCCCCCTTGAACACTGAAGTCTTGGTACATCCTCAGTTACTGGGAGCTATTGAATATAGCTGCTTTAATAGTCAAAAAAGTCTGAGAGACAACTATGATGAACTAGGGCAGGATTGAATGACACAGTTCATCTCCTACAGGAGGCCACTCCTTCAAGACTGGAAGTGGCGTTTTGTTTTTGTTTTTTATCTACTGCATAGAAACCAACACAGAGAGTCAAGCAAAATGAAGAAACAGAAGACTATCTTCCAAATGAAAGAACAAGATAAAACTTCAGAAAAAACCTCAATGAAACAGATTTCATTTACCCTGATAGGGTTCAAGGTAACAGTCATTAAATTACTCACTGAACTGGGGAGAAGAATAAATGAATACAGTGATAGAACAAACACATTGAAACTATAAGAAAGTACCAGTGGAATTCACAGAGACGACAATAATAGAACTGAAAAATATACTCAGTTCAGTTCAGTCTCTCAGTCATGTCCGACTCTTTGCGACCCCATGGACTGCAGCACGACAGGCATCCCTGTCCATCACCAACTCCTGGAATTTACTCAAACTCATGTCCATCAAGTTGGTGATGCCATCCAACCATCTCATCTTCTGTTATCCCCTTCTCCTCCTGGCTTTCCCAGCACCAGGGTCTTTTCCATGAGTCAGCTCTTTGCATCAGGTGGCCAAAGTATTGGAGTTTCAGCTTCAACATCAGTCCTTCCAATGAACACTCAGGACTTATCTCCTTTAGGATGGACTGGTTGGACCTCCTTGCAGTCCAAGGGTCTCTCAAGAGTCTTCTCCAACACCACAGTTCAAAAGCATCAATTCTTCGGCGCTCAGCTTTCTTTATAGTCCAACTCTCACATCCATACAGGACTACTGGAAAAATCGTAGCCTTGACTAGATGGACCCTTGTTGGCAAAGTAATGTCTCTGCTTTTTAATATGCTGTCTAGGTTGGTCATAACTTTCCTATACTAGAGGGGTTCAAAAGCAGATAAGATGAAGAATAAAGAATCAGTGAACTTGAAGACAAGGGATGGGAATCATCTAATCAGAGTAGCAAAAAGAAAAAAGAATTAAAAAATTGAAGATAGCTTAGAGAACATATGGGACAATATCAAATGAGCTAACACTTGCATTATAAGATACCCTGAAGAAGAAAGAAAGGGGCATAAATTTTATTTGTAGAAATAATGGCTGAAAAAAATGTTTTTACTTTGTTGAGCATTGAACAAATGCTCTATGCAATAGAAAATTTCCTACAAAAGTCCCCTAATCTGTCCTTAAAAAGATAGTGGTGTCTAGTTCCCAACATCTGCCCTCTTACATTTTTAAATGATCACTAGCTCCTCATTTCACTCTATAGGTCACTTCACCTTCCTTATAAGTGTCTGCCATGGAAAAGTGCAGTTGACTGGATTTTTAAAAGCCTGGAAGAACTAAGCAGCATGTCCACCAGACGCAGGAGTGCATACTTGCTTTGAAATTCGGCTCCTTTAGAATCACTTGACCCATGATGTCCACTGTCAGATGGCGTATTTCTTCATCAGTCCACAGTCGAGCACATCACTCAATCTTTCCTTGCACTTGATGTGTTTGGTTAAACCCTTCCGTTATCTCTAGGCTCCCCCTTTTGGTGCCTTTTCCTGCCCATTTTAATCTTGCTGCAGTTCTCTCTTCTTTAGCTTTTGGAGGGAGTGTTTCTGTTCTTCTGTGACCCTTTTGTGCTCTCATCATCTCCATTCTGTTTCATCTGTTCTTTGATTTCACTATTTCTGCCCCAGTGTCTTCACCTTGGTTTTATCTGTCTGTGCTCTCCCTTTTGTGACAATTATCTATTTTATTCCTAAAAGCCTTTGGCTATATTTCTGTGGAGAGAACTCTTTTTATGTCATTTAAAAAAATGTTTCATTTTTCTGAAATCTTTAAGGGGGAGCATGACTTTGGTTCTTCGCTTCTCTACCCAATTCCCTCTGTTTTAAGAAATTAATTTCGATCTCTACCGTTGCATGAATAGAAATGATAAAACGTTTCACTTTAAATTTTATGACCTGTAGCCTTTTTGCTTGTGATACTCTCAAAGTACTATATTCAAATGGCTAGCTAGCACAGACAGCTAAATAAATATCCCTCTCTCCAATCTAGTGATTTTTAAACTTGAATAATTGACAGAACTTTTAAAAAAAAAGGAAAAAAATTCTTCTGGACACACAGTATTGACCTAAATTATTTTATTTATGATAAATTGCTGTTTTAATACAGATGTGGTTCTGGCTAATATGGGCAGTTTCCTGACTCTAGTAAGCCTTAGAAGACTCAGTTCTCTCACATTCTTTTCAAACTATTCTGAAACTTTTGTTCACAAAGAACATTTATGTGGTAAGGCTTCCTTTCTTCTTTTTTCACAGCTTTTGGATAATTATAGTAGCGGTATGATTGACCCCAATGAGACTGGGGTTGAAAAGACTAGCACAGACTTGAGCCTGAGGTTTTGTTTCACACCTGCTGATAAACTGGCCATACAGGTCATCCAGATATGCTTTTGCAATTATGCAGATTGATTTGGAAAGCTCTAATGTAAAGCATTCACATTTTTGTATCTACATCTTCCAGGCTGATAACAAATACTTCACTGAAGGGGTCAGCTTTTGTTTATCCACTGCCGCAGCTCCTTTCCTAAGACGCACTTGACTTCTCCCCCAGACTCGTGCCTTTTGCTGTACACAGGAGAGGGATCCTGTGCACATTTTCCTTTTTCTGCATGCACTCTTTCTTTTGAGGGTTCAGGTATAAAAATTGCATCTTTCCTCTCAACCTGGTTCACTTCCATGATCTTTCCAAACTCTTAAACAAAAATCTGGAAATCTGAACTTAGGTGGCTCTTTTCCCATTGAGGAATTTGACTATTCCCAAAGCAGTCCTTTCATACATAGATTTCTCTCTTCAAATTCAGCTCTATTTCTTCAGCCCGTTACATTCATTTCCTCTGTATCTTTGTGGAGATTTCTAAGCTTAATCTCCAGCCTGCATTCTTCTGGGATAATGGAGACAGCTCTATATTTGATATTAAGAGATTTCCAGAGAAACCTCACAAATTAACAAGCTATAAAGCCTTGGGAGAATCTCTTAACTTCTGTGAGGTTTATTTCTCTCATCTGTAAAATGGAATGACAGCTATCATCTCTCATGACTGTTGTGAAGATGTCATGAAATAATGTATGCAAATCATTTAGATGAAGTTTTGGTTATCTTGTGTGTGTGTATTTTCTTTTAGTCTTCTGATGTTTCCTCTGAAATTTTTCCTCTATTTCCTTTGGCTATTCATTTTTCTTGGCTCAGGTTCTCTGTCACTGCTTTCTCTAATTAACTATTGATTGATCATTCATCTATTCTATCCTATTTGGATGAAAATGTTGAGATCCTGAAGAATTGGCACCAGCCTTGCTGGAGGCAGAGAGACTATCTTGAGGTAAGGTGACTCCCTAAGGACATGGAGTCAAGATGCTACACCCTCCTTGGACTTGAGTTCCATCTAAAGAAAGCCTGCTGTACAGGAGGAAGTTAATAATTGTTGAGTTTTCAGTTTTTACTACCATGAATTTACCCTTCTTTATTTCTACCTCAACCCACTTTTTTTTGCTCTGAGTGACCTCAGAATTATTTTAAGTGTTCTCTTCATCCTTTGCCTCAACAGGAGGTATTTACTACACCTCCTTTCCCCTCACAAGGGCATGTTTAGGTTTTTCTTTCTTTCCACTTGAAAGTCATCTTCGTTTTCTCCTTCCTCTCCAGAAGCCCACTTCTCACTGTTTCCTCAGATTCCACAGCAGTCATCTCTGTGCCTATTACTGCCTCCGTTCTTTGTGTGTGTGCGGTTTTGTTTTGTTTTTGGTTTCTGGCTTTTGTGGCTAGTATACCAATGCCGGTCTCCCTTTTATGGTGAAGGATTCTTGGATGGTTTGCATAAATACTCCCTTTACTCCAGAATATTTGTAAAATTCAGTTGAGAGTGGGGGAGGGAGAATGTGCACACACAGGAGCACTTATCTCTTGGAGATAACATACTGAAGTATTTCTAGATAAGATTATTTAAGGTTTGCAATTTGCTCTAAAATAATCCAGAAAAAAAGAAGGGAGAGGAAGAAGTGGTAGTGGGGGCAGAGGGGGGTGCTCACTATTATAGATCAGATCAAATTGGCTGCATGGTTGAAGCTCTGCAATGGGTGCCTGAGGGTTCAATATATTATTCACTCAACTTTTTTATATGCTTGAAAATTTCCATAATAAAAAGCTCAAAATATTAAAGATCTGCATGGGAGTCACTAATCTCCACAGTTAACATATTTCTTTTCTTTTTTTTTTTTTTTAACTATACATGACTTTATCACCAGTATGTCCCTCAGCACTCACTGAGCCATTTCTAGACTTTCCACATTGGTTTGTTGGCTCACCAATTTCCCTTTGGCCTAAAAGCTTCTAGTGGGCAAGGGCTAGTGTCTTAATCCCCTTGATCGTGCCTAGCATAGATCCTGTTGAACTGAGATGAAATGAGCTAAGTTATCCATCAGTAAACCCTGGGCCTGTACGGGCTGATGTCCCCTCCCCCACTGTGGTGGCTTTTACTGGGCCTTAGACTGTATCTTTGGAGAAGGCAATGGCACCCCACTCCAGTGCTCTTGCTTGGAAAATCCCATGGACAGAGGAGCCTGGTAGGCTGCAGTCCATGGGGTCGCTAAGAGTTGGACACGACTGAGCGACTTCACTTTCACTTTTCCCTTTCATGCACTGGAGAAGGAAATGGCAACCCACTCCAGTATTCTTTCTTGCCTGGAGAATCCCAGGGATGGCGGAGCCTGGTGGGCTGCCGTCTATGGGTTCAAACAGAGTCGGACACGACTGAAGCGACTTAGCAGACTGTATCTTAGGGGCTTCTAACCACATGGGGCCACAGCCCATCGGTGCAGGGCTTTGTTCCTCAGGTGGGAGAGGGAACAGCCCCTGCGGCTTTCCATCACCACAACTTTCTCTTACCAGCCTAGTTCCTCTTCAAGATATTTTCCATCATTCCAAGACATTCTCTAAGATCATTCTGGTTTCCTTTCAGATCTGGAGTTCACATCAAACTTCTTACTTTCTGTGATTCTGTGATTCAAGTGATTGCCATTGTGGGCCTCGGTTAATGTGGGGTCCTCACTGCCTAGTGTCCCTTTGAGCAGCCTTTCTTCCTTTGCAATTCACCTTCTGTTTCAGGACAGAGAGGCAGACCCTCTTCCCTTTGCACTTCTTTGGGTGGTTGGCCTTCAGATCACCTTCAGGAAAGGCAAATGTGCAGTGCTGCCTTCTTTGCTTCCCACGTATCTTATCATCCTCCCCGGTTTCCTCCCTGCTGTCATCTAGACCAAATATTCAGCTTTTTCTTGAATTTCCTATCCAAGGTTCAGTTTATACCAGCTCTCATAGTTCTCTCCAATTACTATAGTCTGGTAGCTTCTCGAACAATCATCCTGGTACCACCTTGCTCTCAATAATCTTTAAATGGCTTATTATAAATACAAGTATCCATTTGTTCTTCTTCCCAGGATGCCACTGCGGGGGTTAAACTGAGGAGTCAGATGTTCTTATGCTCACATAATCAGGATCAGAAAATTTGAGTGGCTTGCTTGAGGCTTACGACCTGGTAAGGGTCAGAAGTAGAACCCCAGTCTCCTAATTGAAGTCCACCATCACACCAAGCACCCACCATTTGGTTTATACGTTGCTACTGTCCCTGAGGAAGTGGTGGCTGACTTTGAACATCTGTGCATTTATTTGAATTGCAACACTCATCTCTCTGACCATACTCCTGAGGACCAGGTATTGAGCTAAGCCAATGTTGGGTGCTTATTACTGTTGTGTTAATTCATGCTGGCACTGATTGGAAGCTTGATATTGCCTCAAACAGGTCTCCTAATTCTGAAGAAGAACCAAACAATGCAGGGGAGGCAGTGGCGTGTATCGCCATGACTTCTGGGCCTTCGCCAGGTGCCTTTGGATTTCCAGAAATCAGAGACAGTGTAGGCATCAAGTCATACTCCAAGTGTTGTCAACCTGTAAAGTGATGGAGTAAAGTAGTGACCCCTTCCCTGGGTAAAGGGAAATGCTTACTGCTGGATAGCATTATTAATTAGAGGTACAGAATGGTGAACTATGAGTGGCAGCTAACCTCTGTGGGGGAAAAATGTGGTTGTCCCTTACTATCACCTAAGGATGTCTTTGGCTATTCATTTGTGAGTATATGAAGTATGTGTTGGAGGGCAAGAGAGCTAGACTAGGTTTAGCTATGGCAACACTTTCCCTCTCAGCTTCACCTCCAGTAAAAACCAACTTCTGCACCCCAACCACAATGCCCTGAGCATCAGGAGCCCCCAGTTCCAGAGCATGAACTTTGTGGAGGCCCTGAGCAAATCTGCCACTAAAAGTAGAATTCTATTAATACCTTCTAAACTTGATTGCTTTGTAGAAGAGACTATGTCTGAAATAAATCTGATATTTTCATTTTCCCTCACCAAAACTTCAAGACAAACTATACATTTATGTGAGAAATTAGAAATGACATTTCACCTCAAGTGAAAACTTGAGCATCTTAAGACAAACGTATCAAAAAGAATCACTGCTCAGGTTTGCACAGAATGTTGGCCTTGCAAAGCTCGGTGCACTGCTCTCTAACCTTTGCCCTCAAGGAGAACTTGCTGTGGGTGGAACCACTCAGGGTCAGCATCAAGAAGAAAAGAGTTTATCCACGGAGGTGGAGTGGAATAGTCCAGCATTCTATCTTCTCCACTTCTTTAACAAAATTACGCAAGTAGTAAACATCAATAGGATGCTAACTAGGACCAGAATGAGGTCCAAGAATGCATTTGATTTGCAATTTTGAATGTTTTATTATCTGAAGTCAAAAAAGAAGATATAAAAGCTGTTTTATTTACCAAGCAAGTACACTAGGCCTATGAAAAGTGTGGTCCTTTTTGCTAAGCTCTCAGACATTCGAGGCAGTTGGCTCGATGGCTGTGTTTTACGTCCCAGCTTAACATTTTCGAGGCTGCTGAATAATGTAGATCCTTTTCAGTGGAGTGACCTTCTCCAAAGCAGGTCTGGGTTTTTGATGTGCCATGTGCACTACTGCTGGAAATTTATGGCTGAGCTAGAGGTGAGAAGGAAAGAAAAAAAAATAAGCATATTGGATCTTTTGGGTCATAAAGTATTAAAGTAGTAGAAAGCAAAACAGCTGGCCAGAGGAATTTCACAGTTTTGTTTACTTCTTTGATATAACCTCTTTTCCATACCACCTCTAGCTCTGTACCCATGAGTATATGTGTTAGCCTGGGTTTTCCCTCGCTAGCATGTTTTTAATTTTTTAAACTATAAAATATATTATATATAATATATAAATAATATATATATGGGCATCCATATATATGTTTTGAAGTGATATTTTTAAAAATAGAAATGGTTAACTATATCTTCACCAGTTCTCCAATATTAACAATTATTCTGGCACCACTATGCATATATGAAACACAATATGCTAAGAAGGCTATGGGCACACTGGAGAGGGCCTGGGGTGGGGAGAAGGAACCCCTCAGATGTCAAAAGATCAGAAATAAAGAGCCTCTGAAAGAAGTTAGGAAAACTTAGGGTTATTATTTTTTAGATTGAAGTATGTGAAATTTATTTTTGTAGGTAAAAAATGGCCAAATACTGGCTATTTTGTATGGTTCAACCCAAGCATCATGGTAAAGAGAAAGGAAAGCTGAGGAGTTACTTATTAGCTCACTAGTCATCCCTCCAGAAGACATTTATGAGGAAATGAGCCTAAACTAACACAGACTGAGACTTCGACAATAAGAGGAAGTTCATATGGGACAAAGAGACCTTATAGAAATTACATTAAGGGCAGCATGAGATCATAAGGATGCCCAATGCTGGGACAATTTCAGACACAGTTTTCCTAGGAGGAGAATTTGGACTCAATGGTCTATTGGGCCCATTCCACTTGTTGGTTTTCCAGCCCACCGATTCAATATAAAGGAACCTAAGGACACCTTCCTCAGCCAGCAAGGAAGGGATGTCTCAGCTGACTAGGAATTTAATTTATTTCTATTGAACTTAGATGCCCTTGCCTTGACACTCAAGTCAAATAAAAGGGGAGATAAACTGTTCATGACCCCAAACATCACATTGTTTATGGCTTGTTTGGGCTCTTCTAAGCCAGGGAAACATAAGTGCCTTACATGTCTTCTTAATTGTCCCTGGGCACACAGCACTCCCTTTCATGTGAAATTTGACTCCAGAAAACTCTTTATTCTTGGTCTTAAAAAATTAAACACACTGGAATATACACTGAAATGTTAACACTGTTTATCTCTGAGGGGTAGAATTATGGGCAATTCCTAGTCTTTTTCTTTACTTTGCCTTTGTTTCGCTCAAAGTGTTTTTTACAATGAGAAGCTACAAGCTATATAATAATTAAACCCAAGGATGGTCTACGCTGACATTCTAGTAGAAAGGAAGAAACATACTTGAGGTATTGATAATAAATATTGCTTTAGAACCTAAAAAAGAGCTGGTAATTTTGGAGGGTCCGATTAATTAACATTGGGCCCCATGACATACATTCTATAGTGTAGTAAGGGCAGAATGTTTTGTTTTTCTTTTAAGGTTAGAACCAAAAGGAAACTTTAGGGTCAACTAAAACGGATGGATTATTTCAGGTACTAAATCACATTCAAGAGATTATAGGTAGGAAGATGTAGTACTTGGGAAGTTACTTAAAGTCAAATGTAAGGTAAAGGAGGGTGAGGAAGGAAATGAACAAGTAGTTCTGATATAACAGAAGTCTGGGCAATTAGCCAAGGTGAGATGGAGCAAGATGACAAGTTGGGACAGAAGAGAGAAAGCCACAGTGTGGATTATTGTTCTTAAGGTGTCAAGAGTGATGATGGGTGGAGGTGTAAAAGGAAAGGGGAGAGGAGAACAGTGTGTAATGACACACCTATTGCTTAATTTGGCACTAACTCATCATTTGATCATTTCCAGTGTTATCTCCACAGTTGGGGGGCTATATTTCTTTTGTGATTAAAAAAATTGTGATAAAATACATGCAAAATAAAATTTACTGTTTCATCCATTTTAAGTACAGCATTAAGTACACTTACATTGTTGCATAACTATAACTGAGCATGACCCTATGGGGCCTTCCCATGACAGGCCTTTCCCCATATCCTCTGCTTTAGCTCCTCTCTGAAGTACCTGGATATGTGTATTTGATGCACATTGCCTGAGGTATTTTACAGATGTGAAAACCCCTCCACCAAATGGAAGACGTTAACTACTTGATGACCATGAGTACATAGCCCCAGGCCTCTTGGAGTTTAAGGACTGATAATGTTAACCCTGTGACATCACCTTGTTACCTCATCATCAGCCAACCAGAGAACTGTGCAGAGCTGATCAATACCTTGAGACTCCACCCCTAAACCTGGCTTTTAAAAATGCTTTGCCAAAAACTCTGGGAGCTCAGGGCTTTTTTAGAGCATGAGTCACTTGTCTCCTTGCATGGCCCTGCAATAAACCTTTCTCTACTCTAAACTCTGATGTTTTGGTGTGTTTAGACTCACTGTGCGTCGGGTACACGAATTTGTGCTAACATGGACATCACTACCATCCATTTCCAGAACTTATCCATCATACCAAACTGAAATTTTGTACCCATTAAAGAATAATTCCTCATTATCTCCACCTCCAGGCTCCGGCAACCATCATTCTACCTTCTATCTGCATGAATTTGACTACCCCAAGTATCTCATGTACATGGAATCATGCAATATCTCTGAGGTGGGAAGATCCCCTGGAAGAAGGCGTGGCAACTCAACTCCAGTATTCTTGCCTAGAGAATCCCACAGACAGAGGAACCTGGTGGGCTACAGTCCATGGGGTCTCAAAGAGCCGGATACGACTGAAATGACTTAGCATGCAATACTTATTATTGTGTGTCTGGTTTATTTCATTTAGTGTAATGTCTTCAAGGTTTATCCATGTTGTAGTATGTGTCAGAATTTCTTTCCTTTTAAAGGTTGAATAATATTCCATTGTATGTCTATAGACCACATTTTGTTTATCCATTTATAGGTTGATGGACACTTGGGTGGCTTCCACCTTTTGGCTATTGTGAATAATGCTGCTATGAACACTGTTGCACAAATTTCTCTTCAAATCTCTACTTCCAGTTCTTTTGGGTATATATTGAGAAGTGAAATTATTAATTTCATGGTAATTCTGTATTTAATTTTTTGAGATACTACCATATTGTTTTCCATAGAGGCTCTACCATTTTATATTCCCACTGGTAATGCACAAGGGTTAGGGGTTACCTTTTAACTAAGGCATTTAACTGAGGTTCTAAGAGCTCTGCTCAACAGCTTCTCCAAAGAGGAATGGCACAGGTCAGAAGGAATGGGAGACTGCCCCTGGGGGCTGTTGGCCATCTGTGAATTGGCCTGGTAAATTTTAGGGGGGAAAAAAAATCAACAGGACTGAGAATATAGTGGAAATAATTCTTCCAAGGACAATAACTTTAGAGGAACTGCTCATGATTATTAAATTACAAATGTACAAGTTTGGGAGGGTCAGGGCTTTACAGCAATGCCTGAAAATACAACAAGAGAGTTGAGTTCTTTTTCTCAAATACTTCACCCCCTCAATCAGGGGCACTCTAAAGTAGAAAGACTTGGGAGTTGTGGGTAGAAAGCCTATAAAGGGTCTACCTTCAGAACTGATGAAATGGTAAGTAATCAACCCTTAAATGCCCTAATTCTTTGTTGTAGATTTTATATCAATAGAGATAGGAACATTTTTGTATTCAAGTTTGTAGGTTTGTTTCCATCCTACAAACAGCTGAGCTTTAGTCTGGCATCTTAACTTTGGGGTTGTTTTGGATTTTTCATTATTAGTCTTTGTAAAATGGTAGGATTTGTAGAATGAAAGGTGTTTGTCTGACTCATTAAGGTAAAAGAAACTAGAGTAACTCCATAAGAGAAAGAATTCAAGGCCAGTATGTGTGTAAGGATTCTGCCTGGCTGCGACTCCATCCCATAAGGGGCAAAATATTGGACTTGAAAAGCAGATCAATAGAAACTTCCACATTGAGAATGTACCTTCCTCTTGGGTAGTTGTGACCTCAGAACCTGTATTTTTCACTTCAGAGAAAAAGTCAAAGAAGTATATTAAGAAGTCTTTATAATTAGAGCTGTGAAAGAAATTCTAGAAGCAAGAAACTCAGTGGCAGGTTTTGTTTTAGAGCCTGAAGTCAGGTGGTATTAGCAGACTGGCAGCTCTTCCATTCATCTTTCCAGGGTGTTAACTTCCAACTTGAATGCTGGCGCTTAGGTTTCTACACCCCATTATGCAAAGTGCTTAAAACAAAACATTCAGCCGATGAAATTTAAGGATTCTCCTACGGTGATGTTAATCCACAGAACAAGAGAAACCTTTTTAGATTTGCAGATGCCTTTGATGGCTTCCTCTTCCCCAGGATCCCATTTCACATACATCTCACTATGGGCCTGGTGACACAGCTGGCAGCTTGAAAAGTGGCCCCAATTTAACCAGGCTTCAACATTCCACCCACATCCACGCTATAACCCAACCCCGTTACTAATGGCTTAACTGGATACTTTTCTGTTGGGAGAAGCTTCACAACTATTGCCAAACTTACTTCCGTGACTATCCAGAGAATTAACATATTTGTCAGTACCACTCTCTCTTATTCTTTGCCTTAAAATAATTAAGTGAATGAGCAATCATAAATCTCAGAGGAGCTATGTGGCTTCTAAAAGGTCAAAAACTTCTAGGGAGTAGGTGGAATTTGGTCTAAGACCAGATCTCCCAGATTTTTAGCCTGGAGAGCTTATATAACCCGTCTTCTGCAGGAATAAACACGTTGCATGGCCCATCACTGGGCAACATGAATTCTTTCATTATTTATGGCTGAAACAGGTAGGAAGGACTGGCAAGAGAGGAAGGGAGAGTAGGAGGAAGGTAGCTGGCCATGAGGTCTGTTTGGGGATGAGTGGGTGAAAGAGCAGGAGAGAAAATTTTAGGTTGCTTTCCACTTTGTTTTGTTTAGTCACTAAGGCGTTTCTGACTCTTGAGATCCCATGGACTGTTGCCTCCCAGGGTCCTCTGACCATGGGATTTTCCAGGCAAGAATACTGGAGTGGGTTGCCACTTCCTTCTCCAGGGGATCTTCCTGACTCCGGGATTGAACCCACGTCTCCTGCATTGGAAGGTGGGTTCTTTACCACTGAGCCACCGGGAAGCCCTACTTTCCACTTAGATTTGTACAATTCCAACCTTTGGGGAATTGTTTTCCAATCTCCCAAATCTTAAATCTAGGTTGGCTTTAAAAGGGTATACAGACATGAATAGTATATGGATAGAAATTTCCTGCCATGGTTGAATTGTTGATGAGATCCTATGAGTAGGGCTGTAACTCTCACTGTTTTGGACTCTTAAGTTCTGAAACTGGCATGAGAATTAACATGGGTTCTAGTAACTAGATATAATTCTAGCCGAGGGCATGAATGAATGCTAATATATGACCTTCATTACTGGTACAATATTTCTTCTGGCCAATTATATATGGTTAGATCTTCATGACAATATGTATTGTTGGGGGAGTCATCATAATGTAGATGAAAATTTATTAGCAGAAATCTACATCTCTGTATTTTATGTCTTTTTTTGTATTAGGCTGTTTATTAATAATCATACAATTTTTACATTAAAAATTACAGAATAATTTATCTACAGTAAAATATATGCCCTCTTCAGTGTTCAGTTCTATGGATTTTCTTAAGTGCATACAGTCTGTGACCACCACCACAGTCAAGATATAGAACCCTTCTATCACTCTTCAAAATTCCCTCCTGTCACTTTGTGGTCAACTCCTCCTTCTACTCTCTGGCAAGCACTAATCTCAGCAGATCTATTTTTTAAAAGGCATTGTTCTTTCCACCTCAGGTTGACCTTTATGATGAAATCCTATTATACTTCAGTTTGAATTATGGATTTAGGGAAAATTTTTCTTAGCTGTAAGGGAACATGTGGATCCCACCAACCTCCCTATTCAATACAATGACTTAGGGTAATCTTGGGGCGCTATTACTGGTCTCTTATCCTTTGCCTGGATTCCAAGCGATGCTTTATAGGACATCTCCCCTGGGGAATGGAAGCTAACCTGTCCCGAAGGCTAAGTGTGTCTGGCACTGTGCTGAGTCCTTTGCAAATGTTATATAACCTCATTTTATTTTCACATCTCTGTGAAGTGGATGCTGTGAATCACATTCCTATTTACAGATAAGGAAATAGAAGCACAGAAAAGTGAAGCAACCTGACTAAAGACACACAGCTACCAAGTGACAGAGCCAGCATAGGACCCAGGTACCTGATATCTGACATCAGAAACTGTTGTAATCAGTAATGTACACAGTCCCACGCCAGTATACATTGAGCTAAGTGTTAAAGGGTTTTTAAAACATATAGTTACTATTAAAAATATTTGTTACAGCACACTATCTCTGTGTTTTCTGATTTCAAAATATAACTTATTGCTGTTGTTATTTGATTATTTTATCTTTGAAATACAGAGGTGTTATTTTTAACTGGCAGGGAAAGAGTCCTTTGTGCCATAGACATATACACATGTGTCTATTAAAAAACAGTGAAGACTCCAGCATCATACCTAAAGTACAGCATAAGTGACCTTTACTGACCACTCTCTTTAAACTCTTTATTTTGGGTTAACACATTTTAGAGGAATGTATCTGTTCCACTCAGTTCCACTTACTGTGGACATCTCTTGCCCCTGAGGATGAGGTGTTTGGAGGGCAGGAGCCAGAGAATGCAAGAGGCAGATCACCATCCATCCTTGCCTTTCTTCTAAAGTCAGGAAGGCAAAGAGTCACTTATGACCTGACCTCTGATCTACCTGATTGGAGAACCACACCCCTCATGTGAGAAGGCTCTGCAGCTATGGTCTATCGTCAAGATCTTATCTGGTACTACTACCTGCCTCATGGGCTTCAGACATAACTTTCCATTTCACTGTCATAAAACTGATGCTACTAATCAGAGCAGAGAGTACAGACACGTTTCTCTGTGTCAGGCACTGTTCTAAGAGATTCCTGTGTGTGAATCTCATTGATTCCACACAACAACCATCTCTTCCTTATCCTCATCTTACAAATGACAAATCAGAGGTTCAAGATCAGTAACTTGCTTAAGGCCTTAGAGACAGTAAGAGGAGAAGCCAGTACCAAAGAGAGGTCCCAGAAGTTTAGCCGCACAATTTCCTTCTAATCTATTAATATTTCAGACCCCTGATGTTGGCAATGACGGCAAGTCTTCCTTCTACAAAGGACACTCAGTCCTGCACCTTTAATATACGTTGGGGCAACAGAAATAGTGGTTCTTCAATGCCTAAATTCAGTGCATCCACCCCCACCCTAGGAGTAGAATAAGGATCCTCACTCGGATCCCTTACAACATTTAAAAACAAACATTGAACCCAAAATTAAACCACTGTCTATTCAGGAAGAATTTTCTGAGTTTCCTGAGCTACTTACAAAGAATTCAAGATACAGAAATAAAAATAGTTATGGTCTACCACCTTTATAAATAGACTTTATTAGATAAATCCAGCCAGTGCCCAGCCTTCCTCCAGTCTTAAATTGGGCAACCCTCCACCCATCCTGGCCTCAAATCAAACATTTCCGTATGGGAAAGCAGCAGTGGGGACGAAGGTCAAAAAGGGCTGAATTCCCAGTACACAGTTTGTCTTATTTACAGCAACATGCCAAGGTCTCCAAGAAATAAGTGGATGGCAACGTAAAGTTCTGCCAATTTGGCATCATGATTCTTGCTTAATTTCCTATCTTATTTTTGAAATGATTTCTTAAATAGACACTAGGAATTCGGGAGCATCAGCTTTTCCCATCAAAACTACTCTGTGTTCCTTGAACTGAAAGCAGATTCTTTCACAGGGACATCAAACCTCTGAGCTGGAAAAAAATTCCAATCATCAGCTCATTCACCCATGTAGCATGATCAGCTAGGTGAAAACTGGCTGGGGATATCATGTAATCTGCCTCACCCATGGCTCACCTTCTCCAGGGTATAATTCAGGGCATCCACCGTCTGTATTTTGGCAACATTTGCAATGGCACTGTGAAGATGAAAAGAAACCTCATATAGAAACAGCAACTTTCCCACCAAAGAAGCTAAATGATTTGTATAGATGGTTTTCTACTTGGTCTTTAAGCTTTCATGCTGCTTGGCTACTTTTGGAAGATTAAAAAAAACACAAAAAACACTGCTCTGTGTGACCATGAACTACAAGCTTTGCAGGGTGAGTTAATATTTATTAACATTTTAAAAATTTTCTTCAAAGTAGAGATACATGCAGAAAAGTGCACATATTATCAACATATAGGTTGGTGAATATTTACACACTTGTAGCACTAGTCAAACTAGCTGTCCCGAAGGATAATCACCACCCTGCCTTACAGCCCCATATATTAGTTTTGACTTTGTTTGTACATCGTAAAATGCACCACATAGCAGGTACTCTTCTGTGTCTGACTTCTTTTCTCAGGCCAAGTTATTTTGCAGGAGAGTTTCAACAAGGGACAAGCTTCCAGTGTAATTTCTTGAAGGAACTCTGCTTTTGGCCTATTTTGTGTGTGTGTGTGTTGGTTAGTAGAAGTTATTAGGAAAGGAAAATAAATATGATGCTTAGGAATTTATTTTCTATTATATATTTTTCAAAAGCTGTTTTCCTAGAATATATAAGGAGAGATATTTGTCCATGAAAAGGAAGCAGTCATATCCGTGCAAACATGAAGTGGATATGAAGAACAGAGGTGACTTCGTGGGGAACCTGGGGAAGCTCCAGGGCCTCTCATTGTGCATCTCCTTCCAAGGGGCCCTAACCATCTCATATTTATAATTTTATACTGTTTTTCCTTAAAATGGCCTCCCAATTCTATAAGATTTGAGTCCCACATACCTATATCTATCCCCAGTAAATAGCGCAAGAGAGCTACTTCTAGCTGTTCAGGTTCTGCAGTAGTCCAATTCTCATCTTTTAATGACTATTAGAAAACAATTGCATTTTTGAAGAGGGTTCCAATCACCACTTTATAACTCTCTAGGCAACTCCTTCTCATAATGTTCACTCGATGTTCAGATTAACAGTAAGTCCCATTTGCTGAAGTACAGAGAAATGAATGACTTGTCCACTGACTGCCAACTAGAAGGTCATTTTCAAGTTATGACTCTGCAGTTCCTGAGTCCCTGGCCTAGGCGTGATAAAGAGTGTCACACTAAACAGAGCTTATGCTTGAGTCAGATTTTAACATCAGGATAGGCTTTCAGAGTTAACCAGCTGACAATTCAATGGCAGTCTGATGTCATTTACAGAGTACTTTCCCTATTCTAGGAACTGTCCTAGATGCTGGGTCAGGAGATAAATAATATGTGACTCTCACTGTTGAGGACTTAGAGCTTTGCTTTCACTATGTGGTGATTATTTTCTGATTCAGAAGAAACAAATAGTGCCAAAGGGGAAAATTTTTTAAAATTGAGCTATCACTGACATAAAGATTACATTAGTTTAAGGTGTACAACATAATTATTTGATATTGTATATACTGCAAAATGATCACAATAAGTCTAGTTAATATTTCTCACCATATATAGTTAAATATTTTTCCTTATAATGAGAAGTTTTAAGGTTTATTCTCTTAGCAACTTACAAATATACAATACAGTATCATTAACTATCCTTGTCTAATTCAATGAAACATCAAGCCATGCCACGTAGGGCCACCCAAGATGGAGGGGTCCTGGTGGGAGATGGTGAAGGGCAGGGAAGGAAGTCTGGTGTGCTGCAGTCCATGGGGTCACAAAGAGTCGGACATGACTGAGCGACTGAACAACAGCAAAATCATTAACCAGAGTCACAATGCTGCACATTGCATATGCATGGCTTATTTATTTTATAACTGGATGTTTGTACTTGATGATCCCCTTCACCCATTTTTCCCCCAGTCACCAAACCCGCCCTCTCACAGCTTTTGCAACTACTAATCTGTTCTCTGTATCTAAGAGCTTGAGATTTTTGTTGTTGTTGTCCTGGGTTTTTTTCTTCTTAGATTTCTCATACAAGATAGATCACATGTTAATTGTCTTTCTCTGTTTGACTTATGTCATTTAGTATAATGCCTTCAAGGTCCATCCATATTGTTACAAGTGGTAGAATTTCCTTCTTTTATATGGCTGAAAAATATTCCTCTGTGTGTGTGGGCACATATGTATATGTATGTAGGTATCACATTTTTTAAAATCCATTCATCCATTAGTGGACACTTGGGTTTCTTCCATATCTTGGCTACCGTAATAATGCTGCGATAAATGTGGGAGTGTGTATATCTTTTCAAGTTAGTGTTTCTATTTTCCTCAGGTAAATATTCAGAAGTAGAATAGCTGGATCATATGGCAGTTCTAGTTTTAATTTTTGAGGAAACTCCGTACTGCTTTCCTAGTGGTTATATTAGAAACTAAGAATACACAAACGTTCCTTGTTCTCCATATCCTTGCCACAGTTTGTTATTTTTTGACCTTATGGTAATAGCCATTCTGACAGATATAAGGTGATACTTCATTGTAGTTTTGATTTGCATCTTCTCCCTGATATATAATAATGTTGAGCATCTTTTCATGTACCTGTTGGTTATCTGATTCTTCTTTGGGAAAATGTCTACTCAAATCTTCTGTCCATTTTAAAACTGGTGTGTTTGCTTTTTGGCTACTGAATTGTATGAATTCTTTATGTATGAGATAGAGTATTTTATTTTAAAGTAGAAAAACCCTCAAAAAAAAATTCTTTCTAGAAATCAAGAAGAAAATTTTTAAAGTGATCTGAAAAGTAATTTTATATGGAAAAAAAAAATCCGAGAAATTCCATAGCCTAGTTCCTTCCACATTTTCTTTCTGAGACTGTTACCATTTTAACTGTTTAGGACATATCTGAGCATCTTCTAATTCACTCCTTTTGAATCACTCGTGAACTCACCTACTGAAATTATCCTGAAATTAGTAGTCTCTGAAATGCCCCTATTTGGAGGAGTTAGTTTCATATGCTTACTTCTTTTTGAAGGCACTATTTTCCTTACCCAAGGCATAGAGGGGCTGGGCCATTTGTACAGAGATCCAGCCCATGGTTCTCTGCTTAGCTCGGAGAAAAGCGCAGTGTGTCAAGGTTACCCAGGAAGGAATTCAGGGAGAAAACAACCTCAGTATCCAAATGCCTTTTGGCTGTGCCAAATATAGTGGCCATTATTTTCTAAATAATTGAGTGAGGAATTTGAAACAAACAAGAAAGCATTTATTTTTAATTCAGGAGATTTGCTTCAGCAGAAAGCGTATTACAAAAACAAGGCCAGCTTAGAGACAGTAGTACTTTAAAAGCTAAGGTGAAAATAAGATACAGAGATGTTGAGTCCAGTTTTGATGCATTCAGGGCCGTGTTTTTTTAATAGCAGGCAGTTAAGCTGTCTGCAGAGAGGAGGAGAATGGGCAGAGAGAGTCTCCAGAGGGTAGTTACCTCCCCCCACCCCTTTCCCCTCCCATCTTGACCCCTATCACCTACCCCACCCCCTCCCTCTAACTCGGGTTAGCAAGTGCCTGGGGAGCCTTGGTTTGCCCTAAGATACAGCAAAGCCTCTGACTTCTGGCAGTAGAGTTGTCTAAAACTCCAGATGAAGAAGGAAAAGAAATGAAACAGTCTCCTACCTTGTTTTCTCTAACCCTGTTTTCTTGGTGTGTCTCTCCAAGATGCCAATTTCCTGTTTTTTGGAAATTCGCTTTCCTCCAGCTTTTACTATAAACAAAGAAGCATCAGCACAGGAGTCATGGTTAGGGCAGCAAAAGAAAGTTGGTTTTGTTATTCAAGGTATGAATTGACATTTGAAGAATTTCAGAACTTTTTGAAGAGCTGAACTTTTATCTAAAACAACACAATAAAAAAAAGTACCTTGAGCTAATGTAACAGAAGAAAAAAAAGATTTCAATCAAACAAAGTGGGAAGGAGATGGGAAGGGCTGAGGTTTTTGCTTGTTTGTGTTCAGAAAGGAGGAACTAAGGCTAAAAAAAAACCATACCTTCGATTTGGGAGGAGATAACTAACAATGCACTCCCCTAGGCATTTCACTGAAAAACATTTTTTCTTATTATCAGACCAATTACATTCTTTATGATAGCAACTGACAATTACAGTGTGACCCTCCTGTTTTCCCACACGATTAAAGTGCAAAGCTTGCAAATTTTTTTATCCAACCAAAGCTTTCAAAAGCTAGATTGGAGAATGAGCCGAAAGTCAGGGCATGCAGTGATAACAGGCACTTAATTCAAGAGAGATGCTTCTGATCCCACCCACCTTCCATCCCAGACCTCAAACCTCCGATGTTGGAGGAGCTCAGATGTTCTAATGAGTAATTAAAATGCATTAATAATCCTGCTGTTCAAGAGATCAATTAGTGCTAATTAGGCTACAGATGACCTAACAGCAATTCAAGTGTTTAACAATGTCAGATGAAATCAACTTGAAAAGGAACAACTCATTTCATATTGCAAGTCAAAGCAAATACTTTTTTCTGTTCCCAGGAAATTTGCATGTTTGAAATCTGACAAGCTCAAAGGATAAAAAGCTAAATGGACATTGATTTGTTTGAGCCTGTTAATTCTTTTTATGGAAATGTTAGATTGGCAATTTTCTAAAACTGGCTTCAATAAAGCGAAAAATAGGAAAACCTCTTCTCTTTTTCAATGCCCTGGTGAATTGACTTCATTTTTCTTTTAAAACTATTAATTTTTTGACTATGTAATATACATTCATAAAGCACACAATTAAAAAATCATGGAAAGTTCTCTTGTATGATTATTTTTAGGTCTCCAGTTCACCTCCCTAAATACTGCTAATGTTAACAAGTTTCCTATGTGTTCATCCATAGACATTCTATACACATACCTATATATTTTTTTAATGGCAGCATACATTGTTCTACATCTTGTTTATTTATATTTTTCATTCAGTCATGCACTTTGGAGTAAGTTCCCTATACGTGTATGTGCACATATATATTTGTATATATATATGCACACATATATATGTAAAAAGAGAATGTCTTTTTTTTTTAAATATCTGCTTTAAAATTTCATTATATGGGCATTCTATGTGTACTTAACCAGTTTTCAAATGTTGGACATTTTAGATGTCTCTAATCCGTTACTATCAAGAACAATGCTGCAATGAATATCCTTTTCATGTACATAATTTTGCACAAGTGCAAGTATATCCATGGGATAAATTCCTAGAAATGATCTTGTTAATTCTTACGAGTATGTGCATTTGTAATTTTGTTCAATCTTGTCAAATTATCCTTCACAAAAATTGCACTAGTTTACAATCTCACTAGCTACGATGTCAGTGATTGCTTCCCTATACCTCAAGCAACAATGTGAACTAGAAAATATTTGGTTTCGTCAACCAATAAGAAAAAAAAAGGTAATTTGCATTTCTTATATTTTATTAAAAGTTGAGCTTATTTCTGCGTTTCAGAAGGCAGTTGTATTTTCTTTATAAAGACTGTTTAAATTTTTGGCCTATTTGTCCTGTTGGACTTCTGTTCCATTAATCTCTGTTTATATGCTGTTACAACTTTATTTTAATGATGGTAGCTTTATATTTTAATTGATAGTCTTTCTTTGCTATATTTACCTTGGAGAATTTTATCAGCTATTCTTAATTATTTTTCCATATGAACTTTTGAATCAGCTTGTCAATTCCCACCAAAAATATCCTGCTGGTAGCCTTTTAATGGTCTTGCTTTAGATTTATAGATTAAAAAAAAAATCTTATTTGTTTATTTATTTTTGGCTGTGCTAGGTCTTCCTTGCTGTGTGGGTTTTTCTCTAGTTGTGGCAAGAGGGGGCTACTCTTTGGTCATGGTGCGCAGGCTTCTTTCTCATTGTTGTGGAGCACTTGCTCTAGGGCAGAGGCTCAATAGTTGTGGTGCATGGGCTTAGCTCCATGGCATGTGGGATCTTCCTGGATCAGGGATCAAACTCATGTCTCCTGCATTGACAGGCGGATTCTTTACCACTGAACCACTGGGAAGCCCTTAGATTATTTTTAAAGGGAAAATTCATATCTTCATATCCTGGTTGCTCTCTTTTCAAGAACATCGTATGCTTTTCCATTTTTTACAACCTCTTTTGGGTCCCTCAGTAACTTGTTCACATAAATCTTACACATTTATTATTAGGTTTATTCCCTGAGCATTTTCTCTTTGTTGTTGCAATTGTGAAGAGGGTCTTTTCCTCCATTGTAGCTCTCACAGATTGTTGTTCCTATATTAATATCATCGATTTTATACCCATATCTTATTGAAGTCTCTTATTGTTTATAGTATTTTTGTTGATTCCCTTTTATTTTCCAGGTTAAAAATTATATAATCTGCAAACAATATAATACTACTTCCTCTAGAATAATATTCAATAGTGGTCATGATGGACATTTTTGTCATCTTAATTTTTTAAGGGATTGCTTTTAGTGTTTTCCCATTAAGTATAATGTGTACTTAGTTGGATATACACACAAACACATATTCGTAATATATATACCTATTCAAATACATTTCTATTATCATATTAAGGAAATATCCTTCTATTACTGTTTCATTGGCTTAAAAAATTACAAACATATGTTCAGTTTGACTAGATGACCTTTTATAATTCATGTATATTGATCATATGGTTTTTCTCCTTAATGTGGTTAATTATGTTAATAGATAAAAATTTCATAAGTATGTATTAATGAATATTTTACTATCAAACCATTTTTGTGTTCATGGAATAAACTCTTCTTGGTCATTTTGAATAACCAAGTTTTTTTTTTTTTTTGATAATAAAAGCATATCACTATACTTTTATAATACTAGATATAGTCCGGGGGGGGAAAAATCCTGTGTTTACACACACACGTGTGTGTATGTTAGTCACTCAGTTGTGTCCGACTCTTTGCAACCCTATGGACTGTGAAGCCCACCAGGCTCCTCTCTCCATGACAAGAACACTGGAGTGGGTTGTCATTCCCTCCTCCAGGGGAATCTTCCCAAGCCAGGGATTGAATCTGGGTATCCTGCATTAAGGTGGATTCTGTACCATCTGAGCCACCAGGCTCTGCTTTAAATTCACACACACACACACAGAGCATACAAAATAATCAGCAACAGAAATGGAAGTGATGTGGAAACATCTTTTGAATAGCCATGGGAAATAGAGATGAAATAATCTGAGAGGTGCCCTTTTCTGGAGACTGCTTGAGGAGCGTATGCCTCTGTATGAAGGGTGTTCTTCACAGCACCGCTGTCTCTTCTACCAGGAGGAATCAATCACAATAGCTCCAAACCTAGAGCTTGGGTCTTCAGTACCCTTCAGTAGTATCTTTCATTCTTCTTATGACAAATGCTTCTTAAACATGGGGTGTTGTAATTACTTTCCTATTAGTATTCTTTTAGTTTTCTCTGATGTTATGGTTTTTACATGTTTTCTTCCACTGACTATTATTGCCAACTATAGAAGCACACTTGTTATAGTTAAAATGAGCACTAGTTTAAAGTGAGAAGAACTTTGGAATGTTGAGGTCTGTGGTGCTCATTTGAAAGGACATGGACAATCGAGAGAATGTCCAGAGGAGAGTGACCAGAGAGGAGAAGAAGCCATGCATGTCACACTGGAAAGATCACTTCTGAGGAAGCGGAGACACAAGGGAAAATCATGGTGTCCTTTTCAAGGATTTTAGAGGCTGTCTTATGGAGGAGGCCTGATTTCCTGGTGAGGAAATGTTATTAGGGTCAGAGAGCTCTACCCTGCCTGAGCTCTGTGACCTTGGGCAAGACACTTAAACTCCTCTGTGGCACAGTTTCTGCATCCTTCAAAAGGGAATAGTACTGATTGTGTGGATTGTCCTAGAAAACAGAGGTAACAGAAGCACCTGGTACATGGGAGGCACTTAATAATTAGTAGTTATTATTATTTACATTTGTTTTTCCAGAGGAGGGAATGAAAACCAAAGAGAAAAATTCCTGAAAGGCAGAGCCTGGCTGCATGTAACTGTTTTATTCCAAGTAAAGTAGACTGCATAGTACACTAGTATGTTCTCTGGCCCCACAGTGTGCTAAAAAGAAGTGTATCTGCCATGAATATTTTAGAAGCATTTTGGGGAATTCAGTAGAAGTTAACTGGATGGTTTTTATTGTAACGTCTTTAACGTGATTCCAACTATTCCCATCTAGCTACAAAAGAAAATCTATCATGTTCCCTCCCTTTTGAAAGAATACAGTGCACTTAGAAAAGCAGAAGCCAAAAAGAGAAAAAAAATGTGAAGAGAATGCACACACGGGAGTTCTTCCTTCTTCAGAACAATAAAACAGAGACATTTGAGGGGAAATTAAAAATCCTCTCATGACAGACCCTAGAATTTGTCACACAGAGGGAAGTAAGTCAGAAAAACAAATATTGTATATTAATGCATGTATAAGGAATCTAGAAAAATGGTACAGATGAACCTCTCTGTGGAGCAGGAATAGAGATGCAAACGCAAGGAACGGATGTTTGGACGTGGTGGGGGGAAAGGGGATGAATTGGGAAATTGATGTTGCTATATGTGCATTGTCATGTGTAAAACAGATAGGGGGAACCTAGTGTCTAGTGTAGAGAGCTCAGCTTGGTGCTCTGTGATGACCTGGAGGGGTGAGGGTGGGACAGGGAGGGAGATCCAAGAGGGAGGGGATATATGTATACATATGGCTGATTCATTTCATTGTACAGCAGCAACACAGTTTGCAAAGCAGCTATACCTAGTTTTGAAAAAATTCTTCTCACAAGATTCTTACTTTCATCCAGGAGTCTTTGAATTGACCAGGGCTGTGGGCTCTGAGTGATTTAGGAAGCATAAATCAACCACACCTTGGATTTTCAGAGTGTAGTTCTTGTACAAACTTGTGTCATGCATGGATGTGAGAGTTGAACTGTGAAGAAAGCTGAACGCCAAAGAATTGATGCTTTTGAACTGTGGTGTTGGAGAAGACTCTTGAGAGTCCCTTGGACTGCAAGGAGATCCAACCAGTCCATCCTAAAGGAGATCAGTCCTGGGTGTTCATTGGAAGGACTGATGTTGAAGCTGAAACTCTAATACTTTGGCCACCTCATGCGAAGAGTTGACTCATTGGAAAAGACCCTAATGCTGGGAAGGATTGGGGGCAGGAGGAGAAGGGGATGACAGAGTATGAGATGGTTGGATGGCATCACCGACTCGATGGACATGGGTTTGGGTAGACTCCAGGAGTTGGTGATGGACAGAGAGGCCTGGTGTGCTGTGATTCATGGGGTCGCAAAGAGTCGGACACGACTGAGCGACTGAACTGAACTGACCAAACTTGTTCTGATAAGTAATCTCACTTGGTCAGCAATGTACAATAGAAAGAAGCAGAGGAGGATCCCTCTACACTATAGATGGATACACTGAGATATAGAGTAAGGCTCTCACTACACTGGGGTGATTGAACCAGATGGAACCTTGTGGGAGGGTCATCTTCAAAATTTTGCAGGGAATACTGTTGACACTTATCTCCTGGATCTCCCTGGATCTAGACAAGCCATTTTTTCTTTTAAGCTGTTATTGCTTTTTATTTTTGTTCATTTTCTTTTTGGTTGAGCTGTATGGCTTGCTGGAACTTAGTTCCCCAACCAGGAATTGAACCCACGACCTCAGCAGTGAAAGCTCAGCGTTCTAACCACTGGACCACCAGGGAATTCCCTAAACAAGCCATTTAAAAAAAAACATTTGTAACCAACATTTGCAATCAGATTCTTGCCAGTTTTGTTTAAACTGGTTGGTCTAACTCATGGGACCTCAAAGTCTCACTGTAGCTAAATTACGTCAATTAAATTTGTAATTATTTATGTAATTCCATGTTTGGGACTATATTGCCTTTTGAACCTTTGTAGAACAACCAACTAGAATTGGGCAAAGTACAAAAGGAACTGATTTAACATTTTAACCGGACTTTGACTACAAATATATTCACATACAAGACTTCAGGTCCTTTTAATAAGCAAAATGAACTAGGATTTTTAAAGAATGTAAGAGAGAGCTGATTTTTTAATAGTTTCATTAGAAACCCTACATTGATGTGGAGAAAACAAAATTTTGATTTCCTATCTATGACTAAGTGTTATACTTTTGTGGTCACTTTTGTAGTTCATGGATTTTTGTAGTTTTCAAAAGTGGACCCTTGGGTTTAGAATTGTATACAATAATTTTCCAATTAAGACTTCCCAGGCATTTTGCGTCTTGTTTGGTAGAGGGTAGTTAAGATAAAGAAAGACAAACCTCCAAGAAAAACTGAGCTTCTTTCCTTCAATAATCAGTGGAGAATGGGTGTGAAAAAGGTGACCACCGTGAAGATTTGGGCAAACTCTGCCTTGTGACTTAGAACTTTCATTTGAACATTTTAATTTAAAAGTCAGATGTTTGCAAAACACTTTCTTTGCTTTCACAGTTGAGTTTTCGGTAAATTCTAAACTATCCATCAAAAGACCCTCATCAGGGAAGCAAGCAGGGCTTGGCATGGGTCCACTTGACTGTCCATCTCTGCACCCCTGCTCTCCGCTGTGTGGTGCTGGGCATATCCCTTGATCTTGCTAACTTTCAGTTTGCTCCTCTGTGAAACAGGGATGTGGGAACATCATTGGTCTGCAGGGTTGATTTCATGTCTAGAAGGCTCCGTGCAGTGCCAGGCACACAGGGTTAAGTGAAAAGCAGCTGTTCTTGTTATCAAACCCCTGCCTTGTGATGTGTGGGGTAGTGGTCTGAGAACCTCTCTGTCAAACCTCACAGATCATCTCCTAGAAGTTGACATGAACAGACCGGAGTTGATAGAATTAAGCCTCTAGTGTTTGTTTTTTTTTTAAAAAATAATACTGGCCCTTCTGCAGCTATGCTTTCTTCCCCATTTTCTGCATTAGTTTAACCCTAGGGGATACACGAGGCTTCCCTGGTAGCTCAGATGGTAAAGAATCTGTCTGCAATGAAGGAGGCTGGGGTTCAATCCCTGGGTTGGGAAGATTTCCTGGAGGAGGAAACGGCAAACTATTCCAATAGTCTTGCCTGGGAAATCCCCTGTACAGAGGCGCCTGGAGAATCCCATGGATAGAGAAACCTGGTGAGCTACAGTCCATGTGGTCGTAAGAGTCAGACACGACTTAGTGGCTAAACAATCATGCATGCAGGGGATACATTCCCTAAACTTCCCTCTCTCTTGAATGAGTCAGTAAACAGATTCTCTTTGGGGGTTCAGTAGTGGCCCCTTTGATGGCTCTGATTTGTTTGCCTTATGCCAAACAAAAAAGTGTGAGGGATACAGAAAACTCATGAACTACTGCTCTTTCTAGTTCAATATGTATGCCCTTAGCTCCCTTAGATTACCTCCTACTCACACAGTTGCGGCTGTTCATGTAATGGAGTTCTTATAAAACTGAGAGTGAGGCAAATCAAAACAGCAGAAAACCAAAAGCTAAGCTTCCTGGAGCCCAGGCCACCTCATGGTTAATGTAGTCTTGTTTCACAACATAAATAAGCAGGGCTCACAGAGGTGCCATATATTATATAACATACATGAAAGAAAAAACCACTACACACTTGCCGCGTAGGTGGGAAAGAGTTACAGCTGGCTGACTTTTGAGTGGTTTCATTTTTAACTGTGATGGGGCAGGCACATGGTTCTTTGCCATTGCAATTTCCTTCTGTTCTGATGACTGCAGTAGTTCCTAATGCCTCCCTCAAACATCAGGTCTTGCCATGGAAGAAAATCATTTCTTGTGACAGCTATGTGTTTTCCCAGGCCTGTACTTTACAGGGATTAACATTCATGTCTGGGTACCTTACATAGGTTATCTCTTTTAATAGTCATAACAACCTTACAATATCAATGTTATTTATTACCACTTCCATGGACAGAGGAATCTGCTGGGCTACAGTCCATGGGGTCACAAAGAGTCAGACACGACTGAGCATGCATGCACACACACCCCTGTTTTAGAGATAAGAAAACTGAGGCTCAGCGATGTGGAAGGGAAGCAGGGTTTAAATCCAGGACTGACTGGTTCCAAAGGCCATGTCAGACCTTTCCACCTTATCATGTCTGCATCCTACTTTCTGGGGCCTGTCTATTGCTTATAAAACTCAGATGAAATTTAATGGAATTCTGGCAATGAATTATTTTTGTTCTATAAATAAAATTTTGTGTGGTAGCAATCTGGTTGAGTTAAACTATGTAGTAGACAAGCTGAAGGATGAGGCTTTCTTGTTCCCTTGTTCTCAGCGGGGAGGCAAAAGTCTGCCTTCATCTCCATCCTAATTATCCCAAACCTCTTATCTGTAGTGTCACAGTTCATAATAATTAATTGTCATGCGAGAGCATTGTGACATGCTTGATGGCGTCATGGTGTGCTATGTACACAGAGTAATTAGCAATCATTAGCAGTGGGGACAAAAAGTTCCTGGTGGTTTCATTCACATTTTTATTTGCTTGAGTTTATCTCTGTGTTCTTTGTGTATAAATGTCATTTAGCAAATCAAGCGTTAGCTGAACTGTTTTATGAAGGATTGGGATGGAAGTTGCAGGAAGAGAATGATGTCTTCTTTTGTCCTTAGGTAAAAACTTCTAAGTTAGTCCTTCCAGGTAGGGCTTCCTGGTGGCTCAGATGGTAAAGCGTCTGCCTACAATGTGGGAGACCCGGGTTCAATCCCTGGGTTGGGAAGATCTCCTGGAGAAGGAAATGGCAACCCACTCCAGTATTCTTGCCTGGAAAATTCCATGTATGGAGGAGCCTGGTAGGCTATAGTTGCAATGAGTCAGACATGACTGAGCGACTTCACTTTCACTTTCAGAAACTTCTAATAATTGACATCGATAGTTCTTGATTATTAGTTAGCATCATTAACTTTAAACGTAGACAATGTTACTTATTCCTAAATCCAGTGACAAATATAAAGTCAGGAGTCTGCCACAAGAGACCATGACAGGGTGTCAAGATGTGTAAACTCAGAATTAGTGTAAAAATTCTGACTCTTTTGGCTGGGCTGCCCACCGGAAAGCCACTGAGCCTTGTGTCAGCTTTTGATGCTTTGTGAAGGTTAGACCTGCCATTGTCCTCTGCAGCAAAGATGACTGAAATAACCTTGGCTTAGAAGAGCCAAAGAATGATACCAACAAATAAATTTTGTTATTTGGAGAAAGGCAAGAACAAAGCAGTCGAGCTTGTGAGATCATTCTCAAGGAAAAAAACAAGAAAGGCAGTAGAAAGAACATCAAACTGGCTAAAAATAGGCCTGAGTGCCTCAGCCAATCTATATGAACATATGTTTAAGTACAATAAAAATAATTTCCATATTCCAGAGAATTGATATAAATAGCATACTTAAAAAAAAAGAACTGTGGATCCTTTGTAAAATACTTCGATAGCTACCTTTTCCAGTCAGCCCCTGCCAGGCTCGTATCCTTTTTTAAAAGTGCTCCTCAGCTTGGTGACAGACGGAAGACATTACTGACAACACTACCCAACCCCGCACCTGAGGAGGGCGAGAGAAACTGCATTGCTGTCTTCTGTGCAGAAGCTGGTTTGCCTGGGCACCAAGTCAGATAATGTATAGGCGTCTTGGGGAGACTGAGTCTAGAAGCTGGAACCTCTAAGGAGGAAGGTTTCCATGAGCAGTAAATCACCTCCTGGGTGTGGACTGGTCATTACAAACCTACAGCCAGAGAGGGAAGGTCCAAACTCTCTACCTGTTCCTTTCCACCAGTGCCCGATCCCTCGTGTTCTCATAGAATATTAGGCTTTAATTCAACCAAACTGGGGTCTGTTAAGTCCCCAGGTGGTTTTTATACATGAGCCTAAAAGGGGCAAATACAGAAGAGGAAATCAGTTTGCAGGAAGTTAAACTAACATGGGAGACAGAGAGCCTTGGCTCTACTGGGGTATCTCTGATGAAGGCACTGATGGAAGGGGGGCAGCAGCAGCAGCAGCAGTGGGGCCTTGTTATCTGCAGGGCAGAGGGCAAGTGGGCAGCCTACCTGCAGGAGGATGCCCCCCTTTCAGTGGGGAGAGCTGAACTTGCACTTCATTTGCCATAGTGCATGCCAAGGCCAGTGGCAATGCCGGTGCTCTGGAGGCTGAGTGCCAGCTGCTGCAGCCGCCCCACTGCACCCTGGCTTTATATTGGCTGGGGGCGGGGCCCCTTAAGGGCTTTGCTGAGCAGCAACAGGGCTTGTCACCTAGCTTTTCTGGGAACCTACATCTTTTTGACCAGTTCTCTCTTAGAAGAATGCTTTCTTCTTATTCCCTTCATCTGAGAGGTGAAGGGTACTCTTACTTTCTTTCACAGGAGGAAGGGGAAAGGATCAAGCTCAGGGGATTTCTTTTTCTCTCCAACTATAATATTTATACATCAAGTATGTGCGATGCACTTAGAATGTGACAGGCTCTTTGTCGTGTACCGGCATGACAAAGAGGGCAAGATGAGATCTTCAAGACATCAGCTGTGTTTCTCTAGAGGCAATTACGAAACAAAGTGTTATGTCTTTGTCTCAGTCTTTGCAACTGTAAGCATTTATGCTAAGAGAATAATTGAGGATATTCACAGAGATTTCTGCAAAGGATGGTAATCATATATTTCTCGTATTTTTTGAAAGTGAAAGTCACAGAGTCATGTCCGACTCTTTGCAACCTCACAGACTGTAGCCCACCAGGCTCCTGTCCATGGAATTCCCTAGACCAGAATCCTGGAGTGGGTAGCCTATCCCTTCTCCAGTGGATCTTCCCAACCCAGGAATAGAACTGGGGTCGCCTGCATTGCAGGTGGATTCTTTACCAACTGAGCTACCAGGGAAGCCCAAGAACCCCAAAATAGAGAGAGATAGTTAAATAAATTAAGAAATATCCATGAGAGTACTATGTACACATTACAAATCCTGTTTTTTAACAATATTTAATGATGTGGAAAATAGTCATGATATGACAGTGAAAAAGGAGGCTGTAAACCAACAGATGCCTATTTTGCTAAAAAGAAAAAGTACAAATGTAAGCTGAGGCGTTATTATATTTCCGGTGCCGATCAAAGCTCAGCATATGGCAGACAGTTACAAATGTCTCTTTGTTCTTCCACACAATTAAAAGTGTCCCCTCTTTATAAGATATTGTTAAGGAAGTGAAGACCAGCCCAAAACTGGGAGAAAATATTGGTAGAACACATTTCTGTCAATACTGGCATCTAGACTATATAAAAAACTCTTACAACTCAATAAAAGGAATACAAAAAAACCCGTTTAAAAATGGGGAAAAGATTCAAACAGAAGCTCCACAAATAGAGATATTGACAACATATAAAGATGCTCAACATCATTAATTATTAGGGAAGTGCAAATTAAAACCACAATGAGCTACATCACATATGTATTAGAATGACTCATCTAAGAAAAATGGAAAATACAGTATGATAGTGAAGATCTCATACCTGGCTGGTGGGAATACAAACTGATAAGGCCACTTTGGAAGTCTGGTGTTTTTTATAAAATTAAACATATACTTATTACATGACTAACAGTCTTATTCCTTGAAATTTTCCTAAGAGAAACGAAAACATATGTACCCATAAAAACATGGTGTAAATTTTTATAACAGCTCTATTCTAGAATTGCCCAAAGTCAGAAACAACCACAAAGTCCACCAAGTGTAGAAGGGATAAACAGTGGTATAGCCATAGAATAAAATATTACTCAGCAATAAAAGAAATGAAAAGATATTTGCAACAACATGGGTGAATCTAAAAAGCATTGTGCTAAGTGGAAGAAGTGAGACAGAAAAAGACACGTAGACAAGGCAAGTTTATATGACCTTCCTGAAAAGTCAAAATTACTGAACAGAGATCAGACCAGTGATTGCCAGAGGAGGAGGTGAGGAGAGAAGTTTGATCATGAAGAAGCAGGAGAGGGGACATTTGGAGGCTGATAGGAGTGTTCTATATCTTGATTATAGTCGTGGTTACATACATCATACACATGTTAGATGAAAATGGTGAATTTTACTACATGCAAATTATACCTCAGTACATAAAAATATCTATTTGTTAAATGAATGCAAATACTACAGAATTTTGAGCAGTTGTCTACAGGTGAGAGTATTGCCTGTTGAGTTTTATAATCTTTTCTCATTTTTTTGTGTGTGTTGGTTTCAAAATTAATGAAAATCAATTAAAAAATTGGTGGGGTTTGGGGGAGGGGAGTGTGCTATAGCATTGACCAAAGTAGGAACATGCTGTAGGAGCAAAGAGAAGGGATCATCCATATTATTGGCAAATATTTTGTGATTGGCCTTCCCTAAAGTACCCTGGACTAGGAGCTGGGTATCAGAGGTCACACCACCCCATCCATGCTTTCAGAGAAATTCACAGTCTCATGGGGGATGTAGAAGATGATACGAGAAGAAGGCTAAGAGGATTCCTTCTATGAGTGACAGCAGCAACAAGGTTAGATGGAAATTTCTGCTTCTGCTTTGACCAAAATGGTAGCCATAACCATATGTGATGTGTGCACTTGAAATGCAGCTGGTGCAATTGAGGAACTGAATTTTTAATTTTAATTAGAATTAAATAATTTAAATATTTGGTTGGCCAGAAAGTTTATTTGGGTTTTTCTGCACCATCTTTTTTTCTGTGCCAACAAATGAACTTTTTGTCCAGTCCAATGTAAATAGCTACAAGTGACTTGTGGCTACTGTTCCGAATGGCACAGGGTGGTAGCATAAAAGTTAGACATGTGATTGTCGCCCAGATCTCATGGATTACTCTCTGTATCTACAGGTTGCAGAAGATAAGGGGAACATCAAAGGACAACCATCCCCTATGGGAGTCTGTGCAAAGGACAAACCAACTATTAATAATAGGACTAGAACATAATGCATGCTCAAGAGAGGAAGACACCTTCTGAGCACATGCTGCTTTATTTAACCATGAAGTCATATTAAATAACTTTCCTTTTCACCTCATTTACATGCAAAGCTTTCCACGGTGGATGTATGTTGTGAACCTCCATAGGGAGAGTTAGTAGGCAACTCAGAGCTCTTTTCAGGTTTCTTTGTTCTATTGGCTCTGGATAAAAACTCTGAAGAGTTACTGCTCTTGAAACTCAAGTAGGAAAACTCTGATCCAAAGTGGCAGAAGTGATGGTGTTCAGGACGTGATTGTGACAAACAAATAACCAAGGAAATAGGAAGAATCGGTTAGAATCCGCAGGGTGTCCTTTATTCTCCTCCCAACCCACACGCTGAGCACAAGCATAATAGAATAATAGATAACAAGCTCAACTTTTTTTATTCTTTCTACTCCAACATGGAAAATATCTGTAAGTTAATATCAGGACTATAAATGAGGATATATATGATAGCAGCATGATTTCTTATGAGACAACCTGTTTTACTACAGAAATGTCAGTAGAGGAAGGGAAGAAGGAAAGGTGAGGCCACCAGAGCTTTCCTCCTTTGTGGCCTCTTCTAGCACATTCCTCCCCACTCTGCCACCAGCTGCTTCCACAGTAACAGGAGGCCCGGATTCCCAATTCTGCCACTTTTCGTGTATGTGCACCACGATGGGGCAGCCCTCTCAGCGGGTAGGGACTCCCCTGCCCTGTCTTATATTGGTGACTAAAAGCCCAGACTTGTTTTGCATCCAGTGAGGTGAGCCAAGCCTGGATTATTTACTTTGGAGATATACTAGAGCCTTCATCAGGATGAAAGTCTCATCCCAGGAAAGCAGTATGTTATTACCCTTTAAAGCCTTGTAAACCTCATTTTAAGAGAGGCATTAGTCTAGTTAACTGCAGGGAGAGAGCATTTCTTGCTAGGACCAAAGTATTTGGGATAATGCTTTGTAATGCTAAAAGCCTAGTAAAATGGCTTCTCTGGATGCTGAGGTTACCAGAGAGCTTTTTGTCTTTTTAAGTGAATGGACAATATAATATTAAAGTCATGAATAATATTTTAAATGTATACAACACTTTCATCATAGTACTTTCTTCTTTTAATTGTGTGTGGGGAGCCATGATTTTACCTCTTCATGCACTCGCAACTTTGTAGTCTACATCTCATGTTTGTATTTTACTTTTTCCTTTTAATGTAAGTTCTTTGTTGTTGTTCAGTCGCTAAGTCATGTCTGACTCTCTGTGATCCCAGTGACTGCACCACGCCAGGCTTCCCTGTCCTTCGCTAGTTCCTGGAGCTTGCTCAAATTCATGTCTACTGAGGCGGTGATGTTATCTAACCATCATATCCTCTGTCACCCCCTTCTCTTTTTGCTTCAATCTTTCCCAGCATCAGAGTTTTTTCCAATGAGTCAGCTCTTCTCATCAGGTGGCCAAAGTACTGGAGCTTCAGGTTCAGCATCAGTCCTTGCAATGAATATTCAGGGTTGATTTCCTTCAGGATGGACTGGTTGGATCTCCTCGCAGTCCAAGGGACTCTCAAGAGTCTTCTCCAACACCACAGTTCAAAAGCATCAGTTCTTCGGCACTCAGCCTTCTTATGGTCTAACCCTCACACCTGTATGTGACTACTGGAAAAACCATAGCTTTGACTATATGGTCATTTGTCTTTGCTTTTTAATACATTCTCTAGGTTTGATATAGGTTTCCTTCCCGGGAACAAGCATCTTTTAAATTCATGGCTGCAGTTACTGTCCTCAGTGATTTTGGAGCCCCCCAAAATAAAATCTGCCCCTGACTTCACTTTTTCTCCATCTGTTTGCCATGAAGTGATGGGACAATATGTCGTGATCTTAGTTGTTTGAATGTTGAACTTCAAGTCAGATTTTTCACTTTCCTCTCACCATCATCAAGAAGCTCTTTAGTCCCTCTTCACTTTCTGCCATTAGAGTGATATCATCTGCATATCTGAGGTTGTTGATATTTCTCCTGGCAATCTTGGTTCCAGCTTGTGCTTCATCCAGCCTGACATTTTGCATGATGTACTCTGCATTTAAGTTAAATAAACAGGGTGACAATATACAGCCTTGTTGTACTCCTTTCCCAATTTTGAACCAGTCAGTTGTTCCATGTAAGGTTATAACTGTTGCTTCTTGACCTGCATACAGGTTTCGAAGGAGACAGGTAAAATGATCTGGTACTCCCATCTCTTGAAGAATTTTTCACAGTTTGCTGTGATCCACACAGTCAAAGGCTTTAGTTCAGTCAAAGAAGCAGATGTTTTTCTGAAATTCTCTTGCTTTTGTTATGATTCAACAAGTGTTGGCAATTTGATCTCTGGTTCGTTGCCTTTTCTAAAACCAGCTTGTACAGAACCTGGAAGTTCTCAGTTCACCTACTGCTGAAGCCTAGCTTGAAGGATTTTGAGCACAACCTTACTAGCATGTGAAAAGAATGCAATTGTCTGGTGGTTTGAACATTCTTTGGCACTGCCCTTCTTTGGGATTGGAGTGAAAACTGACCTTTTCCAATTCTATAGCCTCTGCTGAGTTTTCCAAATTTGCTGACTTACTGAGTGCAGCACTTTAATAGCACCATCTTTTAGGATTTTAATAGCTCGGCTGGAATTCTATCACCTCCACTAGCCTTGTTTGTAGTAATACTTCCTAAGGCCCACTTGACTTCACACTCCAGGATGTCTGGCTCTAGGTGAGTGACCATACTATTGTGGTCATCTCAGTCATTGAGACCTTTTTTATATAGTTCTTCTGTGTTTCTTGCCACCTATTTTTTAATCTCTTCTGCTTCTGTTAGGTCCTTACTGTTTCTGTCCTTTATTGTGCCCATCCTTGCATGAAATGTTCCCTTAATAACTCCAGTTTTCTTGAAGAGATCTCTAGTCTTTCTCGTTCTATTGTTTTCATCTACTTCTTTGAGTTATATTAGTTATATACTGCGGAGAAGGCAATGGCACCCCACTCCAGTACTCTTGCCTGGAAAATCCCATGGACCGAGGAGCCTGGTAGGCTGCAGTCCACGGGGTCGCTAAGAGTCAGACACGACTGAGCGACTTCACTTTCACTTTTCACTTTCATGCATTGGAGAAGGAAATGGCAATGGGCTGCCGTCTATGGGGTCGCACAGAGTCGGACACGACTGACGCAACTTAGCAGCAGCAGCAGTTATATACTGCATCTAATCCCCAGTTCTGAAAGTAGGAGAAATCTATGTCAGGAATGATCTTCAAGAAAGCTAACCAGGAAGGTGGTGACTTTCACATGAGAGGGTGGCTTCGTGGGAAGGCAGGGGCCCTGTGCCTTGTTTTGAAAGATGTCTCTGAGCTTCCAGTGCCTGCTTGCCTCCTGGGTTCACCAGCTTTCTTTGTCTGTTTTGCAGAAGTAGCACTCCTTCGCCTCCCCGCCCCTCCTTCCCCCGCCCCCCAACTGCCGCCATCTCTCCAAAACGCTGGGCGTTTCCTCTCCTCCAGGCACATTTTTAATTTCTAGTGTTCTTTAGCAGCAAACTTGTGCTGTTTTCTCTGTCTACTTGCTGGTCCCGAAACAAAGAATCTATGAATAATTCAGAGATGTATGTAGGGATCTTGCTTCTGAATTGTGACACATACATAATACCTTTGCAGATGGGGGATTTCCCCAGCAACAAAACAAAGCTTGTTCTGTGTGCAGGATGGCACAGAGGCATAGTCCTGAAGCAAGTCTACTTGGGGCCGTATGGGCTGTAGCCTGCCAGGCTCCTCTGTCCAGGGGATTCCCCAGGCAAGAATACTAGAGTGGGTTACCATGTCTTTCTCCAGGGGATCTTCCTGACCCAGGGACTGAACCTGCGTCTCTTTTGTCTCCTGCACTGGCAGGTGTGTTCTTTACCACAAACGCCACCTGGGAAGCCCTAATAAGGTAAACAGTGAAAAGCATACTCTTGCCTTGGGCCTTGATGGGTATTAGGACAAAGGGTTGGATAGTTTTCGTTAGGAGATAATAATCGACACTTATTTATAGAAGCACACTTGAGAAGATAAGTGAAAACACCAATTTCTGCAACACTCAAACTTCCCCAATGCTGAAAAGGTAAAAGTGTAGTCAGCCCATTTTATGGGTGGGAAAAGGCCATAAAAAGAGATAAAGAGAGGCAAATTAGTTGTTAAATATTATAAAATGGCAGAGAAATGATTGGAAGCTGCTATTGACCCATTGTTGGCCTAATCTTTATTATTGTCCAGGTGCTTGACACAACCATCAAGCACCCGAAAAGTCCTACTGGGAATCTGTATTGCACACTGATAAGAAAACAGTCCAAGAGCAGCATTACTCTCTGAGCGGCAGATGCTAATAACAGGTTATACGTCACATGTTAGAAAGTCCCAGATACCAAAGATTCTGAACAAAGTTCTAACCATGGCCAGACTGGCCATGGGAAAGAGATGCCTTGCAGGGTTGCTGGGCACCAGATTTTTGTGGGCCAGTGTTTGACTGTATCGGCTCTGCCTGTGGCTTTCCTCTCCTGCCCAAGGTGCTCCCTGCCTTTTCTGTTAGAGGGAAAACCAGAGCTGGAAATTCATAGACTTTGCTGTAATTTTCTTCTTTAGCCTGGATCAGTTTTAGTGCTCTGCTTCCTCTTTTATTTTCACTCAATATTTTCTGTTGTTTCCCCATGAAATGTAGGATGTTGGCATGTGGGGGTGATTCTGTGGAGAAAATGTTCACTTGGTCCTTTGGCTTAAAGGGCTAAGACATACTTGTCTATGGCAGCCTTCTCTTGGTGCCACATAGATTGGGGAATGAATTTCTGAGCCTGGGGATTGCTCCATGTGATTTCTGAGCCCTTGCAAGTATTTATTATATATCTCTTTATTGACAAAGACCTGTCTTAGTTCTCCTACAAATTAGTCATTTAACTTAACATCTCCAAAGACTTTTACATTTTTACTTATTGAACAAATAACACATTCCTGTAATTCAAAACTCAAAAGATACAAAAGCGTATATCGTGAATCTATATGCACTTGTTCCCGATCCTTGCCCAACTTTCTCCACCTTCCAGGTCTCTGAGAGCAACCAAGATTATCAGTTTTCCTAAGAAATTATAGGTATATGTGTGAATGTGTGTGTGTATATATGAGTATTTCTTTTTATAACACATATGGTCATATGTATATATATTATATACCTAACATTTTTCACTTACAGTATATCTTGAACATAGTTTTCTAATTAGACATAAAAGTTTTGCTATTGTTTAGTGACTTTCTAACCCTCTGTTGTTTGTATATATCACAATTTACTTTACTAATACCTTTCTGATGAAGATTTAAGTTGTTTCTAACCATTTATTATTCCAAATAATGTTACAGTGAATAATCTTGTACAAATGCAGTGCTGCCTATGTGTGCCAGTTTATCTGTAAGATAAATTCCTAGAAGTAGATTGCTGTATCAAAAAGTACATGCATTTGTAATATTGATATTGCCAAATTGCCCTCCATAAATTTGGAGGGCAACTCCCACCAGAAATATATGAGTGCCTTTCCTTTGGCTTCCCTGGTGACTCAGGCAGTAAAGCGTCTGCCTGCAATGCGGAAGACCTGGGTTTGATCCCTGGGTCGGGAAGATCCCCTGGAGAAGGAAATGGTAACCCACTCCAGTACTCTTGGCTGGAAAATCCTATGGATGGAGGAGCCTGGTAGGCTACAGTCAACAGGGTCGCAAAGAGTCAGAAACGACTGAGCAACTTCTCTTTCTTCTTTCTTCCTACAGTATTGCCAATATGCCAACTTTTGATCTTTGTCAAGCTGAGAGGTGAAATACAGTATTTTATTTTTATCTGCACTTCTCTTAGTATGAGTAAGGTTGAATATCTTTTAATGTTTAACAGTGATTGGTATTTTCTATTGATGTGTTATGAATCATTTATTCATAAATTATTTTGACTCTTCTATTGGTTTGTTGGCATTTTGGTCATTTTTCTTATTACTTTTTAGAAGCTTTTATATGCTTTTATGAGTATAGCAAACAACACTGATAATTTTCTTGTGTAAATTAGAAAGTACACATAGATTATTGATGTATGTGTCAGAAGTCTCCTCTAAAGGAATTATTTTTTAGTCATTAAACAAAACCCTTTTATTACTGATATTTTCAACCATATACAGAAGAAGAGAGAACAATGCAACAAACAACCATATACCTGTTATCCAGCTTCAGCAGTCATCAACACATGCCCAATCTTATTTCAAATGTAACCTTCCCTCATGCCCACAACCTCCCCCTCACACACAAAAATTCCCCTGCCCCTTGGACTATTTAGATGCAAAATCCCTGGTGTTAAACAATTTCATCACAATGATTTCTATTATTTTAAAACATTACTACTAGGCTCCTAAACAAAATCAATAGTCATTCTTTAATTTCATCAGATCTTTAGTCAGTATTCAAATTTGCCTGATTCTCTCATAAATTTTTGTTTATAGATGGTTTGCTCAAATTAGTACACACATTGCATTTGGTGGACATATGTCTGTTAACTTTTCTTAAATCTACAGGTTTCCTTCCCTTGATTTCTTTCTTGTTTTTATATGTTGAAGAAGTTGGGTCTATAGTCCTGTAGAACTTGCCACATTCTAGATTTTGCTGGATTTGTCATATTGCGGTTACCATGTTTTCCTGCTGACTGTATTTCCTTCAAACTGGTGTTCAGATCTAGAGACTTGATCAGATTCAGGTTTATTGTTATTTGGTGGGGGGGATAAGTATAAATCATGGGGGTTATCATGCATGTCCTCCTGAATCATGTTAAGAGGCACACAAAGTCTGGTTGTCTCTCTTTGTGTGATGTTGAGGTTGTCTGTCAGTTTTACTGACATTCTGCTTTTTAAAAATGCTATTAGAGAGGGAAAACAAAACTTCTCTCTCTATAGCAAATGAAGTGCCAAAGGAGAAACACACCCCTTCATTTTGGGAGGAAAGAACACGTGATGTCAGGAGCTCTCATGTTTAATATAGTGAAAGCCTCAGAAGGAAATTGTTCTTTTAGTTCAACACTCAGGTATTTGAAGGTTCATTTGTGTCAAACAAAGTGTTTCAGGCATTTTTCTGTTTCTTTTTCTTTTCATTTGACTTGGAATAAAAATGTCCTTATCTTGCTTTTTACATCTCACTTTTTAAAATGCTTCTGCCTCTAAAATGTTAATAAAAGGTTAGGGGGCTTGGAAAATGTTTTCCCAGCAAGACTTGATGTCTGAGGTCTGAGTTGTGACCACAATGGCTTTCAGTTTCCTAAAAAGTGTCTAAATGTCTATTGCTCACCCTGTCTTCCTCGCTTCTGAGCTTTCACTTTCCTTTCTCTCTACAGCCCCCTGCTCTGGTTGACCCCCAGTCTTCCCTGATTCCATCGGTCTGTTAGATGTTCCTGCAATCATCCCACTCCCACATCCATAATGCTCTAAGTGTTTGATGAAAGAGAATTTCATTGTATCCTAGATATGACCAACCTGAAGGTCCTCAAGAAGTACTTATTTGAAGGCAATCAAGTTTCTTTGTTTTATGCTACTTTTAAAATTGCATTTTCTCAAGGACAATTACCCTCTGTGGTATCTCAATGGAAAATCACTTTTTCCAATGCCACTCTACAATATCTGTTTCTAAGTGCTTACATGTTTAGGTGAAGTGAATATCAACTTCATGATCATCTTGGGTAAAAGATAATTCTCTATTATTCAAATAACATAATAGAGTATGAAGACACAAAAGATCTCAAGTAGTCAAAGCAATCATGAGAAAGAAAAATGGAGCTGGGGGAATCAGGCTTCCTGACTTCAGACTATATTACAAAGTTAGCCATCAAAACAGTATGGTACTGAAACAAAAGGCTTCCCTTGTGGCTCAGACGGTAAAAAGTCCGCCTGCAATGTGGGAGACCTGGGTTCAAACCCTGGGTTGGGGTGATCCCTTGGAGAAGGAAATGGCAAGCCACTCCAGTATTCTTGCCTGGAGAATTCCGTGGACTGAGGAGCCTGGCAGGCTGTAGTCCACAGGGTTGCAAAGAGTTAGACATGACTGAGCAACTAACTTTCACTTTATTTCACTGAAACAAAAACAGAAATATAGACAAATGGAACAGGATAAAAAGCCCAAAAATAACCCCGTGCACCTGTGGTCAATTAATCTATGACCAAGGAGGCAAGACTATACAATGAAGGAAAGATAGTCTCTCCAAAAATGGTACTAGGAAAACTGGACAGCTACGTGTAAAAAAATAAAATTAGAACATTCTTTAACTCAAAAATAAATTCAAAATTCATGAAAAACCTAAATGTAAGACCAGCTACTATAAAACTCTTAGAGGAAAACATAGGCAGAACACTCTTTGGCATAAATTACAGCAATACATTTTCCAACCCATCTCCTAGAGTCATGGAAATAAAAACAAAATAAATGTGACCTAAATAAAGTCAAAACCCTTTGTAAAGAAAAGGAAACCATAAACAAAATGAAAAGACAACCCAAAGAACGGGAAAAATATTTGTAAATGATGAGACTGACATGGAAATACTCTCAAGAGTTTACAAACAGCTTGCGTGGTTTAATATCTGAAAAACAAACAACACAATAAAAAAATGGGCAAAAGGCCTAGACATTTCTCCAAACAAGACATACAGATGGCCAGCAGGCACATGAAAAGATGCTCAACATCATTAATTATTAGAGATATGCAAATCAAAACTACAAAGAGGTTATCGCTTCACGCAAGGCAGAGTGACCATCACCAAAAACTCTACAAACAATAAATGCTGGAGAGGGTGTGCAAACAAGGGTACCCTCCTACACTATTGGCAGGAATGCAAATGGGCACAGTCACTATGGAGAACAGTATGAAGGTTCCTTAAAAGCTAAAAACAGAGCTACCATATGACCCAGTAACTCCACTCCTGGGCATATATTCAGATAAAAACATGGTTTTAAGGGGCACATACACCTCAGTGTTTATTGCAGCACTGTTTACAATAGCCAGGACATGGAAGCAACCTAAATCCCCATCTACAGATGAATGGATAAAGAAGATGTGGTACATATGTACAATGGAATATTAGTCATTAAAAATAATGAAATAATGCCACTTGCAACAACATGGATAGACCTGGAGATTATCATACTTAGTGAAGTAAGTCAGATAGAGAAAGAAAAATCATATGATATTTCTTATATATGGACTCTAAAAAATGATACAAGTGAGCTTATTGACAAAACAGAAGTAGATTCATAGACACAGAAAACAAATTTATGGTTACTGAGTGGGAAAGGTCGGAAAGGGATAAATTGAGAATTTTGGATTAACAGATACACAACGCTATGTTTAAAATAGATAACTAACAAGGACCTACTATATAGCACAGAGAATGAGGCTCAATATTCTGCAATAACCTCAATGGGAAAAGAATTTGAAAAAGAATAGACACATATATATGTATAATTGAATAACTTTCTGTACACCTGGAACTAACACATTGTTAATCAACTATGCTCCCATGTAAAATAAAAATTAAAAAAATAAAGTAATAGAAACACAACAGTGAATAATCTTATTTTCTGAATGGTTTTTTATAATTCTCTCAATCCTATTAGCTAATTCCATCTAAACCATTAAAAATGACTTTTCTAAATATATCTTATGGCAATGCTGTTACATGAAACATGATAAACTGATGAAATTAGAAGCAAAATGTATTCTTTGAAAGATTTCCACAGATGCCCATGCTTTGGGCCTTCCCTTTCTTGCAGGTATGAAACAAACTACAATAACCTGCCTTCAGCAAAAGATGTATGTTTGTGTGGGTTGGGGTGTGGGCAGGCTTGAAAAGGAGGCACATGTTCTCTGTTCTCTCTTGGATATTATGCTGTGGATGTATATGGTGATTGATGTGCCTTAGAAATGGAAAAATTGATGAAAATCTGAAGACACTGACAGACCTTATAGAATTTTGATTTCAACTGTTCCTAAAGAGAAGTTGTGAGAGAATATCTACTTTCTGAAAATCATCTGCTCTTTTATAGCTTTGGTTGGAGATTAAAAAAAATAAGACACACATGTATATATTATACTAAAATTTTCATAGTATATCAATAAATTTAGTGAATTATATCACCCAATAATCTGATTTCTGAATATAATACCTTTTCAAGGTAGATAATGATAACATAATTCCTTTTTATCTTATATGATGACAACAAAAGAGATTTTAAAAAATAGTCCCTTTGTTTTCTTTTCTTTGCTTGGGTTATATACTATTTGAAATCCTGTGTCTCTGTGTAGGTGTGGTAAATACAAAGCCATGGATTTCATGATGCAGAACAGTTACGACAAAATCTTGACTCTAGATTCCGGGCCTCTTCAGCCCCTGGATGGATTTTTAACACAAGCTGACTTGAAACCTCAGCATTTTTTTTTTCATGGAAAGGAATTTATTTCAAATATAGCAGTGTGTCCATGTAAATCCCAAACTCCCAATTTATCCTTCCTGCCATTCCTTCCCCCTGCCTCCAGTCGTAAGTTCATTTTCCAAGTCTGTGAGCCTGTTTCTGTTTTGCAAACAAGTTCATTTGCATCATTTTTATTTTTAGATTCAGCATCTAAGCAATATCATATTATATTGGTCCTTCTCTGTCTAATTTACCTCACTTAGAATAATAATCTCTAGGTCTAACCATGTTGCTGCAGATGGCATTATCTCATTCTTTTTAATGGCTGAGTAATATTCCATTGTATATATGTACCACATCTTCTTCATCCATTCATCTGTTGATAGACATTTACAACCTCAAAATTTTTATATTTTCATATGCTTGGAAGTGGTGGGTATGGGAAATAGAAGAGTGGAATCTGTTATTTAGATCTCATGACATGTGGAATCTCATGGCAAAATAAACACGTTACTGATGCTGAGTATACAGTCATCCCTCCTGATCTACAGTTTCATTTTCTGCGGTTTCAGTTAGCTGCAGTCAACCATAGTCTGAAAATATTAAATGGAAAATTCCAGAAATAAGAAATTCCAAGAGTAGGGTGATGAAATCTCGTGCTGTCCCAGTCTGTCTTGTCCAGGATTTCCAACCATTGACAGTGTCACAGCCAGATGATCCAGGATCACCAGAAGTAGATGATCCTCTTTCTGATGTGTGTTCAGAAGGTCATTAGTAGCCTAATGCTACGTCACAATGCCTACATCATTTACCTCACTTCGTTTCATCATATATTACAACATATTGTTATAATTGCTCTATTTTATTGTTGTTAATCTCTTATTGTGCCCAATTATAAATTAAAATTTATCTTAGGTCTGTTTGCATAGGTAAAAAACCCAGTATGTAGAGGATTCAGTACTGAAGCTGAGCAGGGCCCTGTGGAGCTCCTGGGCACAGAAGCCTTTCAAACAGTTGCTGATAGGAAAGGGAGGGGATGCAGAGACATGGGAGGAACAGCCAAGAAACCTTGGGATAGGATCCTGGTTCCACCTCAAGGGATACACATAGTATCTTTGAGCTCTTCTATAGAACTAGTTCAGTTCAGTCACTCAGTCGTGTCTGATCCTTTGTGACTGCAAGGACTGCAGCACGCCAGGCTTCCCTGTTCATCACCAACTCCTAGAACTTGCTCAAACTCATGTCCATTGAGTCAGTGATGCCAACTACAGAACTAAAATCCCAACAAATGGAAGATGTTCACTACTTGATGAAACAGTCTTCACTCCAGAGGTCACAGTTTGACAACCTTGAGAACCAGAGGAACTCATCAGGAGATCACCAGAGGCCAGATTAAAGGAGTGCAGGCCCTGTTCACACTGTGATCCTTATCAGCAACACTCCTTGAGCTATTGCTATAAAACTCCTTACCAAATCCTCCTGGGTTGGAATGCACAGTTTTTGAGGGCATGAGCCTGTTGTGTCCCCCTTTGCCTGCAAAGCAATGAAGCTATTCTTATGTACTGCACCCAAATCTCTGTTCTCAAGGCTTGATTTAACAGCAATGCACAGAGGCCAGGTTTTCAGCATCAGTATTATCCTCGGTTTCAGGCATCCACTGGGGATCTTAAAACGTATCCCCCATGGATAAGGGGGGACTGCTATACCAGGTCACCAAACAATCTTACTGAAGCACTTGGAAGACAGTATGATAAACAGTTGTAATAAATGGTCATGTTAAGGGTTCTCCTCTGTGACCAATATGTATTCCATGAAAACAGAAATGACAGAAAAAAGAATCTTAAGCCTGTGCACTATGGGAATGGTTAGAAAAGAGCCAAGGTAGCAGGCAAGGAATGGGAATGTCAACAATTGGGCACAAGAGAGGGAAGCAAGTAAAAAGAAGATGTAAAGAGTATTTTGTATAAAATGGCAATTGTGTGGTGACGTGTTGGTATCAGTCAGGGGAGGGTAGCTGATTTCAAGAGCAAATCTATGGAGGTACCTGGGCCCTACTTAAATGCCAGAATTCTGTGCCCTTAAGCCAGCAGGAAATGCTTTAGAAAAGCACAATATCCTCTGTTGCCTCCATTCAGGTGAGCAGTGGCAATATCAATAAGGCTGTGTGCCTGTACTTCCCAAACTGTGGTGTCTTCATGCTTTGTGTTAGGGAGTAGAAAACAGAGGCCTTAGGTCTCAAAGGACTATTTCTTCTCAAAATAAGCCTGCTGAAAACAAATTTTATTAAATTTTCTTGCACAATCCAAATGCATTTTTTTTTTCTTTGCATGCCAGATTCTGCTTCATTTGGAGAGAAAACCAATCCCATTCTAAGCATCCCTTTCATTCTTTTCTATCTCATGGACTCTGTGTTCTGAAAGATTTAATCAGCCAGAGTGCATTTGATAAGCAAGTCATATTTCGACTTCATCAGATATATGGACCAAAGCTTTTTATGGGCATTTTCTCACTGCTGCTAAAATTCCAGCAAATTGTGTCTGAGTTAGCCTGGGAGGCAGAGTTTCAGTCTGGTCCTCTGATAGCTCAAAATAACTTAGGGTCTATACGGGCAGGGTTTTTTTTTTTTTTAAAATTTACTTATGGGACTTTGCTGCTGGTCCAGTGGTTAAGATGCTGAGCTCCCAAAGCAGGGCGCCCAGGTTTGATCCCTGGTCAGGGAACTAGATCCCACATGCCACAACTAAGAGTTCACATGCTGCTACTAAAGATCCTGCATGCAAAGAAACATGATACTGCCACAAAAAAAATTATTTTTTTACTTATTTAATTATTCTTTGGCCACGCCATCTCATTATTTAATTATCATTTGGCCATTTCAAAGCTTGCAGGATCTTTTTCCCCTGACCAGGAATTGAAACTGGGCCTGCAGCAGTGAAATACAGAGTCCTAATCACTGGACCGTCAGGGAATTCTCTATATGGGCTGCTGCTGTTGCTAAGTCACTTCAGCCGTGTCCAACTCTTTGCAACCCCATGGACTGTAGCCCGCCAATATCTTCTGTCCATGGGGATTCTCCAGGCAAGAATACTGGTGTGGGTTGCCATGTTCTCCCCCAGAGGGTCCTCCGAACCAGAGATAGAACCTGCATCTTTTATGTCTCCTGCATTGGCAGGCAGATTCTTAACCGTCAGCGCCACCTGGGAAGCTCCTCTATTTGGGCCGTTTTGTTCAAGTTGAATTTGAACATTTTCAGGGGGGCAAGTTCTCTCTAGTCTGCCAAAAGCTACGCTATTCCCTAAGGTGTTGCTTCTGCTTCATGCACTTGTACAGATGATCTGGCTCTTGAGGATCCCTGCTGGGGGAGTAAGTGATTTCCCTTCACTGAAAATATCCCTGAATCCTGACTGCTACTCTACATAGTCTCCCAGCAGCCTTGAGATCCCAGAATGGGGACCATACTGTTCCTGCAAGCTAATCCATGTGGTTTCTGTGTGACGTGACCATGCCTGAGGGCACCTTAACCACCTCAACCTCTTAGAAGGAGGAGTTGTTCATATCAACTTTTTCATACTTTGCTTAACTTTTGTGCAAAGTATCACTCAGGCAATATAGAAACTTATCACAGGTCTTTTGTTTTCTGCTTACTTGTTTCTTTTCATCTTTCTTTGATCTTTAGAGGACAATAGACAGAAGAACTAGCTCTACCCAGAAAGGAAATCAAAATCACCTTTTAAAACAAACAGTAATATCCTCCCCTACTAGGACTTCCCTGGTGGCTCAGAGGTTAAAGTGTCTGCCTCCAACGTGGGAGACCCAGGTTCGATTCCTGGGTCGGGAAGATCCCCTGGAGAAGGAAATGGCAACCCACTCCAGTATTCTTGTCTGGAGAATCCCATGGACAGAGGAGCCTGGTAGGCTACAGTCCATGGGGTGGCAAAGAGTCGGACACAACTGAGCGACTTCACTCACTAGCACCTCAGGTTAAAAAAAAGAGAAAGGAGATTTGGTCTGAATATTAGAGAAAAAATATACCTTAAACTCTGTCTGCCTAAAAAATTCACATCTGTGTGATGCTGTGGTTACCACTGTACGATTAATGAAAATTTGCTTTTAAAAAAGTGAACTCCTATGTTATAATCTTATTTGTTTTTCTTTTTATAATGGAACTTGTTTTTTAATTACACTGGTAACAGAACATACACCAGCTTTGTTGCTGAAATTTTGCCTGGATTCAAAATGAGGCAGAAGAATATACTTTTATGTAAGACATTCATCACAAGAGGAAAGAAAATAGAAAGTAGTAATAATGTGGACGGAAAATAATAGATTCTCAGGGCAGGAAGAGCCCTTAGAAGCCAAATAGCTTAATCAACTCATTTAACTTTATTTTGGATTACCGTGTCACTTCTAGAATATTTCCAAACTTCTAGTCTGTAAATTCACTCAAGATTGAGCATATCATTCACTCAAGATTGAACATGCCCTAAAATTAAAAAAAAACAGAATGGACATGCCATTTTTTTTAAAAAAATATAACTGAAACTGAGCAGTGCCTATGGGGCTTGTGGGCACAGAAGCCTTTATGTGTTCCCTGTTTCCTTATAGGAAATAGACTCCAGTCTCCATGACCTTCCCTGATTTCCAAAGGGACAGATTTGAACAGTTGCTTATCAGGGAAGGGAGGGGATGCAGAGACAAGCGAGGAGGAATCAAGAAACAATAGTGCAGCCTTGGGACAGGATCCTGGTTCAGACTTAAGAGATCTACATAACAGTATCTTTGATCTCTTCTACAGAACTGAAAAGGCAGAGGAACCAGAGATCAAACTGCCAGCATCTGTTGGATTGTAGAAAAAGCAACAGAATTCCAGAAAAACAACTACTTCTACTTCATTGACTACGTTAAAGCCTTTGACTATGTGATCACAACAAACCACAGAAAATTCTTAAAAAGATTGGAATACCAGACCAACTTACCTGTCTCCTACGAAACCTGTATGCAGGTCAAGAAGCAATAGTTAGAACTAGACATGGAACAACAGACTGGTCCCAAATTGGGAAAGGAGTATGTCAAGACTGTTTATTGTCACCCTGTTTATTTAACTTATATGCAGAGTATGTCACACGAAATGCCTGGCTGGATGAAGCGTAAGCTGGAATCAAGATTGCTGGGAGAAATATCAATAACCTCAGATATGCAGATGACACCACCCTTACGGCAGAAAGCAAAGAGAAACTAAAGAGCCTCTTGATGAAGGCAAAGAGGAGAGTGAAAAAGCTGGCTTAAAATTCAACATTCAAAAACCAAAGATCATGGCATCTGGTCCCATCACTTCATGGCAAATAGATGGGGAAACAGTGAGAGACTTTATTTTCTTGGGCTCTAAAATCACTGCAGATGGTGACTGCAGCCATGAAATTAAAAGACACTTTCTACTTGGAAAAAAAGTTATGACAAACCTAGACATCATAATAAAAAGCAGAGGCATCACTTTGCCAACATAAGTCCATATAGTCAAGGCTATGGTTTTTCCAGTGGTCATATAAGATCATAAGGAAGGCTGAGTACTGAAGAATTGATGCTTTTGAACTGTGGTGTTGAAGAAGACTCTTGAGAATCCCTTGGACTGCAAGATCAAATCAGTCAATCCTAAAGCTGATGCTGGGAAAGATTGAAGGCAGGAGGAGAAGGGGGATGACAGAGGATGAGATGGTTGGATGGCATCACTGACTCTATGGACATGAGTGTGAGCAAGCTCCAGGAGTTGGTGAAGGACAGAGAAGCCTAGCAGCTGCAATCCATGGGATCACAAAGAGTCGGACACCACTCAGTGACTGAACAACTGAACTAAAGGAGATCAAACCAGTCATTCTTAAAGGAAATCAACCTTGAATTTTCATTGGAAGTACTGATGCTGAAGCTGAAGCTCCAATACTTTGGCCACCTGATTTGAAGTGCCAACTCATTAGAAAAGACCCTTATTCTGGGAAAGATTGAAGGCAGGAGGAGAAGGGGATGACAGAAGATGAGATGGTTGGATGGCGTCACCGACTCAATGGACCTAAGTTTGAACAAGCTTCGGGAGATGGTGAAAAACAGGAAAGCCTGGCATGCTGCAGTCCATGGGGTCGCAGAGAGTCAGACATGACTGAGCGACTGAATGACAACAACAACAGAACTAAAACCCCCAACAAATGGAAGATATTAACTCCTTGATTAATCATTTTTCATTCCAGAGAAGATCACAGTTTGACAATCTTGAGAACCAAAGAAGCTCACCAGGAGACCACTTGAGGCCAGATTAAAGGAGTGCAGACCCTGTGCACACATCCTGATCCTTATCAGCAACGCCACCCTTGAATCACTGCTATAAAACTCTTCACTAAATTCCCGCAATCCTACCCCAGGTTGAGACACACAGTTTTTGAGGGCACGAGCTTGCTGTGTTCCCCTTTGCCTGGCAAAGCAATAAAGCTATTCTTTTTTACTTCACCCAAACCTGTTTCCAAGATTCAATTCAGCACCAATGTACAGAGGCTGAATTTTCGTCATCAAAACTAAGAGTTCAAAGCTTCCACTGAAAGAAAAGCCCCCCCTCTTTTGACCTTAACTCTCTAAATCTGAGCATAATAATTTGAGAGGCAGGATAGCACATGGGCTTTGACAGCTGAAGAATCTGAATTTGAAGACTGCCTGGGAGTTGGGAGATAGTTCTCTATGAGCCTCTCACATTTCTGCACTGATTACAGCTTTTGTATCAGATAATCTTTGCAAGAAAGTTTGTATAGTGAATAGTCTTAGAATATAGTGTCTTCCTCTGGGGCAAGAGGCAGATTTGTTTGCTATCCAAAATAATAAAAATAATGTCACTTTGGGAGCAAAATGTTGGGCAAGCTTACTAACAGCTTCTTTCTAAGAGTGGGAATATCCTAACCTTGGGGTTCCTCAGCTCTGAGTCATTGCATCTGGGCTGCTTCTCAGTCCCTTCATCAGACTTGGGGGCCAGGGGGCACTACAGTGACCAACGTCCTAGTTTGCCCAGGGTTTTCAATGCTAAAACTAAAACAGTCCTGTGCAAACTGGGATGGTTGGTCACTCCAATAAAGTAGGAAACTGATGTGTACAAGAAACTCCTGCTGTCTGCTATGACAGGAAAATAAAGTTTTTAGAAGTCTTTGACCCAGAAGTTTTGTGTCTTCTACCATCATGCATGAAAATGGTGCAGGCTAAGTTACTAGCTGGCAAGTAGAATAAAATCTCAAACCCTTCTTAGTGATAGTGAGTAGTGAGATGTTTGGCAAGTACTTCGTTATGCCTCAGTTTTCTTTTCTGTAAAATGGAGTTACTAATATCTGCCTCCAAGCCTTGTAAGGATGAAGGAAATGATACAGGTAAAGCCTAATAAGTACACCATCTAGGACGTAATAGGTCCTCAAGAGAGTGTGACAGTTGCCACTTTATTATTGTAATTCCCATTAGATAGAAAGATTCTAGTGCAATCACTGCACTGGTCGGGTTTTGTGTGTATGGTTTGCGGGTGTATATCTTCCTCTTAGTGTCTTCACACAATGGAACACAGCAGATTAAAAAATGTTCAGTTAAGCATGTTTGATCATTTTTATCACCAAGATTAGACTGACTAGTGCTTGAGTCTAATTACTGAATAAAATGTTCCCCAACTGGATGATTCTATGACCTTCTATAGTTATTACATTTTTTGTAAAGCTCTTTTTTTTTTTTGGCCTCACAGTTTGGTTTGTGGAATCTCAGTTCCTCAGAACCTGGACCGTGGAAGTGAAAGCCTGGAGTCCTAACCACTAGGCCACCAGGGAACTCCCTGTAAAGCTATTTTTAACCTGGTGAAACAATATCAAATGATATTTAACAAATGACCTTTGACCTCCTCCCTTAAAGATCTCCAGGAGATAATAAAATTAAGTTCCAGGTAACGCTCTTCAGAGATTATTTGCTTGTTGTCATATGGCAGCATTCCACTGCTGTCATATATTATAAAGTAAACACCACATCCGCATACATTGATCTCAGCTGCTACAGCAAACAAAGCTGAAAAATAGCATTGCCATCATTATTTGTATTTCCAAAGATTTCATAGATAGTTTTGCTGTGAATATGTGATATAGTTATGGTCCTTTCTTCTAAGAGATGGAGACAGTTTTCTTTAGAAGAAAAAAGATCCCCAGTTTTCCTTCGAATTGAAGGATTCAGAATAACACACATCTGGGCAGTCTTCTGCTTGTTTGAAGACGTGGATGATGTTCATGTTTTGTGTGGCAGAGGAATGTAACATCCCTTTTATGGCTTAAGGGAGAGTGTATTGAACTGAATGTGGTTATGAGATGATTTGAAACTGTCTAGGAAAATGGAGCCATTTGGGACACTATGATTATACCTCACTTAGCTAGTTCATTTGTGTGTGGGTAAGACAAGAATGACAAACAGAAAGGAAAACCCAGCGCTTCTGCCTGTACTCAGATGTGATCAAGAGTGGGTAGAGTTTATGCATTATTCTATTCTTGTTCTGAAACGCTGACTTGCCTTTCATTTGCAGGCTCAATTCAGTTCTGGATGTTTCACAAATGTAACATGAGACTCAGTTAACTCCCTCCTAGGCCATCAAAGTTTATTTTTTCTGAACCAGCAACTGCTTCGGTATTTCCGTTGGCTCAAACACACGATTTATGACTTGATATTTATCTGCAGGAAATATCAATAGAAAACATTCAGCAATGCAGCTTAAAGGAGCCAATTACGGTCTCAATGTGATGCAATCATGCAGACCTGGGGTATCCCTCTCTGGCTGGAGCTGAAATTCCTCCAATGGCAAGTATTCCCTTGGTTTCTGTAGACAGTAAGGAAAACAGACCTGTCAATAATGACGAATACACATTTTAATTTTGTATCTTGTTTATTTTTATGGAAGTAAAAGCAACATATCATAAAGGCATTGTTATTTTTGAAGAACTCTTTTTTCCTGTTTGGTTTTATTCAGCCCAATTGCTTTGACTGTGGTCAGGAATCTCTCTTTTCATTTCCAAATGGCTCAAGTTTCCTGGCTCCAAATGTGCTTTTCTGAACCCCCAAGCTCTGCCTGAGGCCTTGTCCTCTTTATTCTGTAGGCCTGAGATCTGGCACTTCCGTCTTACTCCTGTGTTATAGGGGAGGTGTCTGCTGACGTTCTCCCCACAGGCCTAGAGTGGCAGCTCCATGACTCGGAGCAGGTTTTCATCCTCCCTACATGTTCCTGCAGAGCTGGGCTCCATTCTCCCATGTAGGGTGGCAGTTCTATAGCCCTTCCCAAAGCTCACTTTTGGTCTCAGCTACATGGTTTTCACAGCCCTGGAGACAACTTGGGGTTGTTGACTCACAGGCCGCACTTGGAGACTTCTTTCTGCTGCACTCTACCGTTGGTCCCTGCCTGAGTTCCGAGGGCTGCTGTAGCAAAGTGCCACGAACTTGGTGGCTTAAACGACAGAGATTCATCAGCTTACAATTCTGGTGTTCAGAAGTCTAACTTCAAGCTGTCAGTAGGACTAGGCTCTGTCTCCCTGACAATAAGAGGGAGTGATCGGCTCCAAGTCGCTCTCCTGGCTGCTGGTGGCTTAAGACGCTCTTGGCTTGTCGGTGAACTTCTTTTCCCTTTGTCTTTACATGTGGTTCCATCTGTGTGTCTCTCTCTGCGTCCAAATTTCTCCTTTTAATAAGGAGGTGGCTCAGTGTTAAAGAATCCTCCTGCCAATGCAGGAGATCCAAGAGACGTGGGTTTGATCTCTGCATTGGAAAAGATCCCTTGCAGAAGGAAATGGCAGCCCACTCCAGTATTCCTGTTTGGAAAATCCCACGGACTTAGGAGCCTGGTGGGCCACAATCCATGGGGTCACAAAGAGTTGGACATGACTGAGCACACACACATATTGGATGACAGCCCACCCTAATGACCTCATGTTAACTTGATTTTTGGTAGAGACCTTGTTTTCAAATAAGGTCACATTCATGGGTACTTTGGGCTAGACTGTCTACATATTTTTGTGGGGACATAATTCAACCCATTATAGCCCCAGCCTTTATACCTCTACACTCTGCTTTTAGTGCAGGACAAGAAGAACCCATCAAGAAACTGACCTGAGGCTCAGGTCTCTGGATGACCCTCACCAAGTCCAACCAGGATGCTCACCATGCCATACACCCTTGGGTGTACCTTCTTTTGTCTTAATGCACAGACCTGTTTTCCTTTCAGCCTCCCAAAAGGGGCTGCCTTTTTCTAACTTGTACAAGTTGATCTACAAGCTAGCCGAAGTACCATGAGGTCAACTTCTGATTTATTCACAGACATTTGCTATACTGAACATAGATTATTTTTTTCCAATTCAGTTCTTTTGTACTCATATCCATGCATATACTACATTGTCTGCTTTATTTTTTTTTTTAACAAGGATTTAACCTTTTTTTTTTTTTAGCAGAAACAGAGTCACAGTCATAGTTTATTTTCTATAAAATTTCAAGGTTCAGACGAAGGATACATAGCAAGTTTATGCTATGTCTCAGATGAATTAGGATCCCGATAGGTGACTTAGCCAGGCTTCCTGCCTTCCCTTTCTCATTGATTTCACAAGCGCCTCAGAGGCTCAGCATATGAAAATCTGGAAGGAACACTGATTGCCCTATTTTCTCACAGCATCCAACTGTGAGATGAAGACTGAGATCTGGACTTGCTTATTATTTGAGAAATTTCAAACATAATTCACCAGTTGTTTGTAATTAAAACAGAAAATTCCATCTACCGCAATAGGCACGTCCTCTCCCAAGAGCATGACTGAGTGCTGAACACATTTGAATCACCTTCAAATCTCGTCATTGTCCATTAAATTCATGGGACAACAGTAACCCAGGCTCAGCTCTCTAATTCTAGAGTTTGGCAATCAGGGACAGTATTTTGGTTGCTCACTGGGAATGGGAATGCCAGCTTTGGGGAGACCAGCATAAACAGCATCTGCCTCTGCATTTAATGTTGACTCTGTGCTCTGTCTTCCCATGATTCATCTGCCTGGACATCTTTGCCAAACCATTAGGATAAATCTGAATGAGACTGGAGAGTGTTTCCTACCCATGACCTCTCCAGAGAGCTCAAAGGCACAGGACTCAGAGAGAACCACCTGCTGATTTAGGAAGGTCGGTGGCTAACGTATAAATCCAAGGTTGTGCATTGTCCTGAGGAGCTGGACAGAGTCTAAAAAAATTGCTCAAGGTGAGCCATAAAAAAGCCAAGGTGTATCAGAGTCTACTGTAGGGATAGATTTAGTGATAGATAAATTTTTTGTCAATATGTACTGTTTTTCAAAATAAAGTCTGAATATATCCCTCTAATATTTCTAGATTAAACAGAAGAGTTTTATATTACACGTTTCTTCTTTATCTATAGTGATGGTTTAGAGCCTGTTTTGTGCTTATTAACTTACATGTTCTTACAAATATTAGGATAGAATAATAGTGAGAGACCCAAGAGCTCCAATGCAGATGAGATCCCCATGTGTTAAAATCAGAGACCCAAGAGCTCCAATGCAGATGACCTAAAGAGATGAAATGGGCATATGCCCTACGAATGAATTATGCTTTTTCCTTATGCTATGGAAGTGAATCTGTCTGCTGGAAATTTTATGTGTGGTGTAACGCTCAGAGCTGGGCTTCCCTGGTGGCTCAGTGGTAAAGAATCCACCTGCCAATGCAGGAGATGCAGGTACAATCCCTGTGTTGGGAACATGCCCTGGAGAAGGAAATGGCAGCCCACTCCAGTATTCTTGCCTGGAAAATCCCATGGACGCAGGAGCCTGGGGGCTACAGTCCACGGGGTCGCAAAGAGTCAGACAGGACTTAGCAACTGAACACACACCCATCCCAGGCCCAGAGCTAAGGGTCAACTCATTAGATTCTGTTTTGAATTTCTCAGGATAAAGTCAGTGTTGTTCCTTCTGCTAAATGCACATGTCGTTTCTTTAGAAATATTCTTCAGCAAATATTAAAACCCAAGAGGAACTACACTTCTAGAAGGATAATGCATGCCTGACTTTAAGTGCAAATGCAGAACTGCTGTAGATCATGCTCACAATGAAAAGTGATTTTAGGAAAATAAAGCAAAAGGGAAAGAGCTGCATAATTTTCAATGAGCCCATGAAATTAACAAACTATGAAGTGAAGTGTTCATTGAGGATATACCAAGGTTAGATTAGTGGTTCCATGGAAATCCATAGTTCAGTTCAGTTCAGTTCAGTCGCTCAGTTGTGTCCAACTCTGCGACCCCATGAATTGCAGCACGCCAGGCCTCTCTGTCCATCACCAACCCCTGGAGTCTACCCATACTCATGTCCATTGAGTCAGTGATGCCATCCAACCATCTCATCCTCTGTCATCCCCTTCTCCTCCTGCCCCCAATCCTTCCCAGCATTAGGGTCTTTTCCAATGAGTCAACTCTTCGCATGAGGTGGCCAAAGTATTGGAGTTTCAGCTTCAACATCAGTCTTTCCAATGAATACCCAAGATTGATCTCCTTTAGGATGGACTGGTTGGATCTCCTTGCAGTCCAAGGGACTCTCAAGAGTCTTCTCCAACACCACAGTTCAAAAGCATCAATTCTGCGGTGCTCAGCTTTCTTCACCGTCCAATTCTCACATCCATACATGACCACTGGAAAAACCATAGCCTTGACTAGACGGACTTTAAGGCAGAAACAAATAGACACATTTTATTCTCTGACCTGCTGGTAGATTTCCCCTTGATAAGGGCATTATATTTGTTTGGAAGAAATACTTGTGATAAGCTTGAGAGAAAGGTGAGGCCCCAGGGGGCAAAGTCAGGTAACAAGAGGAAATGGGTACATTTTCTTCCAAAGAGGGTTTCTGTCAATTCACAGGTATTTGTTTAAGCACCTTGGAAAGTCTGAATCTGCATAGACAGGCTATGAAAAATGGACTCAAATGCTCTTTACAGAAAAAGGAGTAGGTAGTATGGAGGGAGAAATTAAGGCAGGAGAAGCCAGAGGGGTGGGAGGTGTGGGAGGGTGGGAAACCTTGGAGAGAAAACTCCTCTGGTGACAACGCTCCTGGGAAATATCTAATGTGCTGCTTGATTTAATCTCTCTTTGTTACCCATAGAGATTCAGTAAAGACCAGAAAAGAAAGTAAAAGTGCTTGCAATAATGAGGTTCCTGTGATAATCAGTGAAGGGTCTGCATTCTGCTTCCAAGTTGACAAGGATCAAGGTGTAGCTAAAACACCTGGATGAGGGATGGCTGACAAGTGGAGGTTCTTTTCTAATAAAAATGTGCATATTTCACATCCTAGCAGAGAGGCAGGAGAGGTGAGGGGAGAAGGAGACTACAGCTCTGTGAGAGTGAAACTGATGACATGAGGAACAAGAAGGGAAGAGAGAAAGAGTTAGAATTCTAGAGAGAATTTGGGCAGGGAGCTCCATCACGATGCTAGCTCAAGTGCAGACATGGTGTGATGGAGGACAGCAAGGAAAGGGACATGTGGAACAGATATTCCCCCATCACTGAAGACTTGTGCAGCTCACACCACAAGCCCTAGAGCAACATGGTAAAGAGGCCCAGCTAAGGGCTCCCAGTTGGGATACTCTGGAGACAAATTCCAGCTATATTGTCGATTACCCTACTGAGCTTTGAGGAAGCCATACACTATTTTCCTCCATCTGCTGTTACTTTTCTTTCTCCAGTTATGCCCAGTAGGTCAACCATGTGAATTTGCTAAGTGGAAAAAAGACAGCTTGCATGATTTGTCTTCTACTCCTGCTCCTTCCTCTCGTCACTTCCAACTTCTTCCCAACTTCCAGAGCAAAGTGTCCCAATATTTGTGAGAATAAAGATTTTTTAACATCAAAGGTCTCTAGAAAAACTGCAATAGCAGCTGCTTCTACCGATTAAAAAACACATAGTATTAAAAATATCAAGGGAATTTCCTGGTGATCCAATGGCTAAGACTCTGCACTTCCAACGCAGGGGGGTCTGGGTTCAGTCCCTGGTTGGAGAACTAGATCCCACATGCCAAAATTAGGAGTTCACAGGCCACAGCTAAAAATCCCACATGTTGCAACAAAGATGGAAGATCCTGCTTACCACAACTAAGACCCAGGACAGCCAAATACATTTGAATATATATATAATGCAGTAATATTTCAATTGGTTATTTATCTTATTAATTTTAACATCTAAATACAATTGAAAAAATAATAACATACACACTTGTTGGGATTAGCTCTCACTGTAACAGAGATCTGAAAAACAGTGGCTTAAACAACATGGAAATTAATTTTTCTATCACATGAAAGTCTGGTGTAGGGACTCACCAGTCATTGGCAACCCAAGCTATTTCTCCCTTTTGACTTCAGAGTCACTAGAGTATGTCTCATGTCATCACGTTCCAAGATAGAATTCTTGCTATATTGCCACATCTGAAGAAGGAGAAGGGGGTGATAAAGCCAACGCACAAGTCTCAGTTTTCTCTTAAGGAAGTTTCTGGAAACTTCCATGTAATTGTTCCTCTTACATCCCATTGACCGGAACTTAGTCACATGGCTACACCTAACTCCAAACAAAGCTGGAAAATTGAGTCTCTGTTTTTGGCTGTCACGTGCTCAGATAAACTGTGGACATTCCAAAGCAGCAAAATTAGTACTTTCTGTACCAACAGGTATGTGTGGTTTGCCTAGAGTTACACAGCATGTTAGTGTAGAGTCAGAACAGGATAGAAGCCAGTTCTCCCAAGTTTCCTGTTACTTGCTGTTTGGTATCATTTTTATTCCAGCTCCTTATTTTGCCGACTGAACTGCATCTCTCTCTCTACCATGGGCAGATGCCTCTCTGGTGACTTATCAGGTTTATTAAATTGCTATTTTCCTATGAGTGTGTGCGGAGAAGGCAATGGCAACCCACTCCAGTACTCTTGCCTGGAAAATCCCATGTATGGAGGAGCCTGGTAGGCTACAGTCCATGGGGTCGCGAAGAGTCAGACATGACTGAGCGACTTCACTTTCACTTTTCCCTTTCATGCATTGGAGAAGGAAATGGCAATCCACTCAAGTATTCTTGCCTGGAGAATCCCAGGGATGGCGGAGCCTGGTGGGCTGCCATCTATGGGGTCGCACAGAGTAGGACACGACTGAAGCAACTTAGCAGCAGCAGCAGCAGCAGTATGTGTGTGTGTGACATTCTGATAATGTATGTGATACTGTGTGTGGGTCCTCTCATGACACTTAACACCACATAGCAGAATATTCTCAAGTCACAGCAGATAAAGGATTGGGGGCTTGGATGGTCACTTGGGCACCTAAGAGAGTGCAGAGAGAGCAAGGAGGCGGACAAGAGTTGCTTGCGGCTCATGGAGGAATTCATAAGATAATCAAGAGAAGCTGCATTTGGCAGAGACTGAGATGAGACCCTTGTGGGTAAGTAAGAGGGTGAAATATCTGAATAATAAAGGAAGTCTTAGTGCTTAGGAGATCTCCTGTGTGATATACTTTCAGAAGGTGGAAAAATATTTATGATTACTTCATTGTTGCTGTACCCAGCTCATGACTAAAGATGGGAGCCTCCAGTTTAAACAGCATAAAAACCACAGATTCCAATTCCCTTTTCCTTTGTACATTGTTGTGATTGAGAAGGTAAACTTGGGGCCTTAAGATTTGCCGAAAGCTGACACTCATCTTAGCACTATCTTTGAAATCCACAAAGGACAATTTTAAAACTAACTTCTGAGTTCCCTTAAAGGCTGGATCTTCATTTTAGATCACAAGAAGGAGGATTTACATAGAATACTACAGCTTTACCTGGTTCATGTCAATTTCTGCTGAGAATCATTAATGGATATTGAGCTTAGCTTTGGACACCTTTCTGTATGAATGAGCATTGGAAGCAAATCTTTAATTCTGTGAAATCTTTTTGGCTGATTGACTGCTTCCAACATGGTGAGGCAAGGGACTCAGTCAGGACTTAATCAGGGAAGCAGAACTACTGGGTGTATTAGGGAGGAAGGGATTCATTACACAGCTGTGGGAGATGCTGGGGTAGTGAGGGCCTGAAAGTAGGAGCTGGAGGATCAGAGAAAAGTTATTGATCTGCTTGTATGGTGGGCAGTGTGGAACTGGCAGGAGAATCTACCTGGGAAAACGGACACATCTAATTGCCAGAGTAGGATCATGGAGGAGACCTGATGAAAGATGTGATTTCTTCATAACTATTGCTTCTAAAAGTCTGCAGCCAAACTTCAGGTGTGGTGTCTGGGGGGCTTTCTGTCAGTAGTGCTGGCAGTTTGGAAGAGCTAGATCCAGAGCAGGAGAAAATGAGGAAGCATGGAAGTTGCCCACACCTCTGTGTCTGTCAACACAAATTCCTCCTGCTTTATAAACCTTAAACAAATTTCTCTTTTGGCCAACTCTATCTGGAACCATAAGGAGATTCTGGGAAACATGGTTCACACTGTACATATCCCCACTAAAATAGCCAAAAGGGGGAAATCATAGTTTGTACATTTTATGAAAATTATTAAAATTCTAATATTAAATTATATTATAATGTTAATGACTCCCTAGTAGACTGGTTCTTATATTTACAAGTACAAAAAAAGAGAAAGTCATGGAAAAGCAACCAGTTACAAAATATCACACTATATTCAGACTTTAAACGTGAAACCACTGTAAAACTTTGTTCTTAAAATTCCCATCATAGATACAGTTTCAGATCCCCATAACTACAGCAGAAGAATGTCCAGGAGAATTGGTTGAAACACTGAATGCTTTCCTGAGTTTGATAAAGTATCAAGAACAGACGGTTGGACTCTATGGACCACAAAGTAATCCATGCCATTTAAAAAGGTGATTTATCCCGGTAACAATCCCACTAATAGTTTCACACTCGGTGCTTTTTAATGCTCATTACAGAGAATCTCCCTCAGCTCCATCCAGTTTTAATTTTAGCTGTTTTCTGGCACATTAACAGTATGGCAGACCACCAAAGGGAGGACAGTCACAGGCTTCACGTTTTGTACAAAATCATTTGGCCACAGAATTGGATGGATTGGAAAACTTAAGAGCAGGACTCCACTCTACCAAGAAGATTCCAAGGAGCTGTGCGTCTTGAAGTCCCACAGCCTTGTCTTCTTGACAGAGTAGCTGCCTCAGAGAAACATTAGCTTGAGAGCTTCTGAAGAAGAGGCCTCTCTGGTCTCGGGAGACCGCAGAGTGCGGGAGAGCACACTGAATTTCAGCCTTGGCACTCTGTCTGCCCTCTCCCAGGCAGAGGTGAGGCTGGGAGGCACTGAGAGGCAGTGTCTCTTTTTCCACAGGCTTCCATCAGTTGTGCTCAGGGCTGGCCCAGGGCCAAACTGGAGGAGGCCACTCCCTCTCCAGTGTCCTCCTTCCACTCTCTTTTGTCTTTGAGATATCCTTCCCCTGATGCTCAGCGTCCTCATTAAACCTTGGTTGTCCAAGGCCACTCAGTGTTGTTTATCCCTTAGACCAGCCTTGATTGGCCAATGTTTCATGCTTCAGAGTTTCCATTTTCTCTGCCCCTATAAAATGTCCTATTCTAGTGTCCCTCTGAGACCTTCTTTCAGCTAATATCACAATATGGCTAATGGGTCCAGAAAGAATCAACAAGAGTCTTTTGAGCGGTAGCAATTAGGTGTGTCAGGCTTCGCAGATTTCCCTGCAAATTCCAATAGGCAGTCTGACTGGAAGATAAATTGGGCAAGTCTTTGGCAGTTTCCACTGGCCACCTATTCTACCTACATGCAGGGTAAATTGTAGACATAAATGTTTGCTTGGTTAATTATTAATGTAATTGATGGTTACTGATTGCTCAAACTCAAAGTCATAAATGTTTTGCTAAATAGATGCTTGTTGGCTAAAGTAGTCTTTTCTAGACTTTGCCCAAGGATTTTGCTCTCTTAAATTACAGGGACAGGAGGGGTGCTAATATTGCAGGAGAAAAGACAGTCTCTTCAATAAATGGTGCTGGAAAAACTGGACAACTACATATTAAAAAAAAAAACAAATTTGAGCATTCTTTAATACCATACACAGAAATAAACTCAAAATGGATTGAAGACCTAAATGTAAGACCGGATACTATAAAACTCTTACAGGAAAACTTAAACAAAACATTCTTTGACGTAAATGGTAGCAATATCTTTTTCCATCCATCTTCTACAGTAATGGAAATAAAGACAAAAATAAATAAATGGGATCTAATTAAACTCAAAAGCTTTTGTACTGCAAAGGAAACCATAAACAAAATGAAAAAACAACCCATAGATGGGAGAAAATATTTACAACACAACCAACAGATTAATCTCCCAAATTTACAAATAGCTCATGAAACTCAATATCTAAAATCCAAACAACCCAATCAAAAAATGGACAAAAGACCTAAATAGACATTTCTTCAAAGAATATATACAGATGGCCATTAGGCACATGAAAAGATGCTCAATATCATTAATTATTTGAGAAATGCAAATCAAAACTATGAATACAATGAGATATCACTTCACATAAGTCAGAATCAGTTCAGTTCAGTACAGTCGCTCGGTCATGTCTGACTCTTTGCGACCCCATGGACACAGCACATCAGGCCTCCCTGTCCATCACCAACTTCCTGAGTTTACTCAAACTCATGCCCATTGAGTCGGTGATGCCACCCAACCATCTCATCCTTTGTCGTCCCCTTCCATCTTTCCCAGCATCAGGGTCTTTTCCAATGAGTCAGCTCTTCACATCAGATAGCCAAAGTATTGGAGTTTCAGCTTCAGCATCAGTCCTTCCAATGAATAGTCAGGACTGATTTCCTTTAGGATGGACTGGTTGGATCTCTTTGCAGAATAGAGTCAGAATGGCCATCATCAAAAAATCTACAAGCAAGAGGTGCTAGAAAGGGTGTGCAGAAAAGGGAATTCTCTGAACTATTGGTAGGAATGTAAATTGGTACAGCCACTAAGGTGAACAGTATGGAAGTTCCATAAAAATCTAAGAAAATAACTACCATATGAACCAGCAACTCCACTTCTGGGCATATATCCAGAGAAAAACATGGTTTGAAAGGATGCATGCACCTCAGTGTTCATTGTACCAAGCACTGTTTACAATAGCCAAGACATAGAATCACCTAAGTATCAACTTACAGATAAATGGTTAAAGAAGTTGTAGTACATATAAATAATGGAATATTACCCAGCCATTAAAAAGTATGAAATAATGCCATTTGCAGCAACATAGATGGACATGGAGATTATCATACTAAATGAAGTCAGACAAAGACAAATATATCGCTTGTATGTAGAATCTAAAAACAAATATATGAATGAACTTATTTACAAAGCAGAAACAGACTCACTGACTTAGAAAACAAACTAATGGTTACTAAAGGGGAAAGGTGGCAGGGAGGGATAAATTGGGAGTTTGCGATTGACATACACACATTACTATATTTAAAATAGATAACCAACAAGGATCTGTGGTATAGCACAAGGAACTTTGCTCAATATTCTGTTATAAACTAAATGGAAAAAGAATTTGAAAAAGAATAGATACATGTATAATTGTGTATAACTGTATAACATGTATAATTGTCACTGTGCTTTACACCTGAAACTAATACAACATTGTTAATCAACTATACTCCAACATAAAATAGAAATTTTTAAAAGTTAAAAAGTAAATTGAAACAAATAAACAAAAATATTCCAGCAGTGGTTCCAGAGGAGGAGGAGCAATTATGTATGTGTATATGGCCTGGAGGCCGAAATGAGAGCAAGGGTATCTGAGGCTCTAGGCCAGGTTTGTCAGCACACCTGAGCATGTAGCAAGATTGGAAAAGGAGGTGAGTCATTATTGGGGTCTCCCACGGAAAAGGGTAGGAAAGACCCAGGTACAGCCATGCCAGACAAAACAATTGGCTTAGACCAACTCAGTCAGTGCCTGGAAAGGGGTTTGAACCATATATCAGTGCTCATCCTTTTCTAGAGGATCTTAGATTTCTGAGACTCCCTTCACAGGTCCTGCCAGGGTGTCAGCACTATTCCATGTAGGTCTGGACCATTCATGCATTAGAAGGTGTATGACACTTTACTTGTTGCATTTACTGCCTGTAGGGCATATTTGGTGTTTGGCACATGCTACATTTTTTTGACTAAATCATTCCTTTCTCACTGATCTATCCATTGAGGGCAGGGACTAAATTTTGGTACTCTAAGGTCAGCTCCAAATCCTGTACACAGAAGGAAGCCAGAGCAGTGGCTGCAGATGGTGTTAGGCTAATTGTTTGGCCACACATAGTCGTTGAATAAGAAGCGACTTGAAATGAATCTTGGTTTTCTTGATTGGTCACCTCTAACTTTAGGCTACACACAACCTCTCTGGGCCTCAGTTTCCTTATTTGCATCATGGAGGTTGACAATCCTGCCTTCCTCCCAGGGTTCTTGGCAAGATCAAATCAGGTCATGCTTGTTAAAGTAGGTGGCCAGCTCCAAAACACTATATAATTGTAAGATATATATGTGATATTTATAAGTAGGTGGAAATTTTTAATTTTTATTTACCAAAATACATTTAAAGTACTTATTTGAAAAGAACTTTCTGATAAGTCTGCTTGGGAAGGAAGGTGAGAGTTTAGTGTTTCAAAGAAGGAAGTGAGCGCTCGTACTCTACCTGAGATGAGTAGAGTTGGGTTGGTTTGTTTGTTTGTTTTCTGCACAGGGAGGGAGAAAATAGAGTGAAGAGGTGAGAGATGAGATAAAATCATGAGCAATGATCACCTCTAGGCTATATTTCTAGATTCACAGGGGCCAGACTCCTTCCACTAAGAATTTTAAAAACACAACGTAAGAAAGAATTTCTTCCCTCTTCAACTCACTGTCGTCTTTAGAATGCTATCTCCAGGATGAGGAAGTAGGCCTTTTATTTGCTCTGTACAGAGCAGTTTGACAGGCTTCAGAAGTTCTGGATGATGATAATAGTGAGTGCTGGTAAAACTAGAAGTCAGGACAGGCCTGTAGGGTTAAAATGGGGAAGAATGAGGACAGCCAAAGATGGCTGTGCCTGGGTCAGAGGGTGCTGGGTGTGGCGGAAGGACCAGGGGAGTGGCCAGCTGCTGAGAAAAGGGGAGCATAAGGCTCAAGATGGGAATTATAAATCAGGTGATACCATCAGGGAAAACCTGCTGACTTCTGATATCATAACCGGAAACATAAGGCAAGTTCCTGAAGCAGAAATTGATCTACCTGAACATGGGTTAACAAGTCTTAGACTTAATGCTATTCTCTGTGGCCTAAGAACAGTCTTTTTAAAATTATTGTAAATAATAATTATAATTATTATTCTATTACGATCATTAAAGATTAAAAGTTCATCATTTTAGCCATTTCTAAGTATACCGTTCATCTGCATTAAGTACATTTGCATTGTTGTGCAACTGTCGCCATCATCCACCCCCAGAACTTTTTCACATTTTCAGACTCAAACTCTGTGTCCATTTAACACTAACTCCCCATTCCATCCCTCTCCCAGGCTCTGGCAACTCCCTTTCTCCTTTCTGCCAGTATTAATTTGATTACTTTAGCTATCTTACATAAGCAGAATCATACAATATTTATTCTTTTGTGACTGGTTTATTTCACTCAGCATAATGTTCTCAAGGTTCGTTCATGTTGTAGCCTTTGTCAGAATTCCTTAAGTTGATTAATACTCCACTGTGTGTACCTAACACATTTTGTTTACCCAATCAACAACTTAGGTTGTTTCTGCTTTTTGGTTATTGTGAATAATGGGGCTATAAACAGAGGTGTACAAACACCTGTTTTGAGTCCTACTTTGACTTCTTTTGGTTATAAACCCAGAGGTGGAATTGTTGGGCTATATGTTAATTCAGTTTAATTTTTTGAGGAATTACCTGCTGTTTTCACAGTGGGTACATCATTTTGTATTCCTACCAACAATGCACAAGGGTTATAATTTCTTTCCATCTACAAAAGTATTTTTTGATGTATCTTAAGTGCAACATAGGTTAGAATAGCTGCCAGGTTACCAATGGCAGTGATCTCACTTCGGATGATGCACGTACCTTACAAAGATTTTGTAGTTCACCTTTGAGTGCAGGTAATTTGAATTATGGTCGCTGTACTGTAACATGATATATCCCATGGCTGATCTTGTTTTTTTGTGTGTGATCTGCTCCCTCTTTTCTTGGTTATACCTTTGAATTGTGGCTTTGTGGCCAGATACATAACTCATTCCTGCCCCCAGAGAAAGAAGTAGCTTAACTTACTGGCTTAGAATTTCTAACCTCTCTTTAGAAGGTTGTTATTTTCACTTCATTCCAGACTTAGGAGCAGACTTTGGGTCTAGACAATGTAAACTACTCAGAAAGCCCTTCTGTTACCTGAGCCTGGCATAGAAATGGATTATTTTAAAGAAATATATACACAAACATAAAATAGGAAAAAGAGAGAGAGTGGAGGATGAGGACACTAGGTGGCAATGGTAGGAACAGTCAAGCACACGCTTTGCTGGGGGCTGCAGAGGGTGGAAGGAATGGAGAGCCGGGTGAGCAGACAGGAAGCTTCTCAAGCTCTCTTCCTAACAGTCTCCCCCTGCCTTGGGCAGGTCGTGGCGGTTTAGTTCTTCAGACATGTCTGACTCTTGCATCTGCGGACTGTAACCTGCCAGGATCCTCTGTCTATGGAATTTTCCAGGCAAGAATACTGGAGTGGGCTACCATTTCCCTCTCCAGGGGATCTTCCTGACCCATTGATTGAACTCAGCTCTCCTGCATGGCAGGAGGATTCTTTACCAAATAAGCCACCCACCAGGGGAACCCTTGGTCAGGTGGGGCTCTTGCAACAGAGTCACTGGTGATGTTGTAAGATGCAAAGAAAGCCTCTTTCCTATTTGAGGTGTCTATCATTGATGGTGAAATTTTCAATTTCCTAATATTTGAAGAGCATCAAAAATTAATAGAGAGTATAGGCATACCTCAATTTATTGTGCTTCACAAATAGCTGTGTTTTTACAAGCGGAAGCTTTGTGACAACCCCACCTTGAGCAAGTCTATTGGTGCCATTTTTTCAACAGTCATTGCTCACTTAGTGACTCTGTGTCACATTTCCTAATTCTTGCAATATTTCCAACTTTTTAAATCATTATTATATTCATCATGGTAATCTGGAATCGGTGATCTTTGATGTTACTATTGTAACTGTTTTTTTGTTTTGTATATTTAAATTAAGGTATATACATTGTTATTTTGATAACACTATTGCACACTCAATAGACTACAGTATAGTATGAAACACATATAACTTTCACACACACTGGGAAACCAAAACATTTGCGTGACTTGTCTTTATTGCAGCGATCTGGAACCAAGCATGCCTCGGAGCTTTGCCTGTATATTATTTTCCAAGTTGATTTTTATGTTTCTTTAATTCTACTTAATTTCTTAAATTCCCCAAATGAGAATTTTTTAGAAATCTCTGCCCTTATGAAGTGTTTCTGAACTAGTTGATTGTGATTCCTCATGGTTTATTCTGATTTTCTGAAAAGGATCTCAGGATTTATGCTCCAAACGGCCTTTCCCCAGGCTGGCAAGGAAGGTATCTTAACCAGTCAGGAATGGAGGTCTTGCCAAGGGAAAGAAGTCAGCCCAGAACAAGTATCCACCTGCCTCGAAGCCAGGAACAAACCAGTTTAGATGTGATTATTGACTGATTATGAATCTCATGTTAGCTTAGATTGGGTATGATAAGCCTAGGTTGGTCTGGACCAAGAGAGTTAAATTCCCCATGAACTTGCAGTAAATCATCCAGTGCCTGGTCTTGTTTCATGGGAGTCCTTGCAGCTAGTGACTCCCATATGGACCATCATGGTAACTCCCTTCTCCCACACATGTTCTTCAGACAAGTTCTTACCTGACCTGGGTGAGATGAAGGGAGACCAACAGGGAGGATTCCAGGGACAGGAGGCCACCTGCTCCTTCAGTCAGTCATCTGAGGCTTGCCCTGACTTGACTAAGAGCATCGCTAGGAAGCCACGATGTTCAGTGATGCATGCTCGCACGTAGGCCTTGGAAATCTATTAAACATTGGGCTGTCCTTCTATGATTGATTTAAATGTTTGATGCTTTTCGAAAAAAGTTTTATTTGAAAATTAATTTTTTTTAAAAAAAAGGAAACTATATGAAAAAATAAAAAGTTCTGCATTCCCTCATCCTAGCTTCCAGTGCTGGGGATATATTCTTTCAGGCATATGGTGCGCGTGCACACACACACACACATATATGTATACATATATATAAAATGCAGGCCATATTGGGCTTCCCTGGTGGCTCAGATGGTAAAGAATCTGCCTACAATGCAAGAGAACTGGGTCTGATCCCAGGGTCAGGGAAGATCCCCTGGAGAAGGGAATGGCTACTCACTCCAGTATTCTGGCCTGGAGAATCCCATGGACAGAAGAGCCTGGCAGGCTACAGTACATAGGGTCACAAAGAGTTGGAGAGGACTGAGCGACTAATACTTTTAGGTCATATTATAATATGGCCATACAGTCTGCTTTGTAGAATAGATACCCTTTGATGTCAACTCTGGATATAACAATAAATAATCTACTTTCTGACAGTAAGTATTACAGATTCATATTCAAATCAGGTTCTGAACCTCATCTCAACCAGAGTGTTTAGCTGAGTGTCACTGGTACAACTGGCCCTGGGCTACTGGCTCCCACGGCTGCTTGCCCCCTGTGCTCCTGTGTGTGTCCACTGCAAGGACCATGGCATCTTATCAAGTGCCTGTGGAGGCTCAGGCAAGGACTTCTGGCAAGGGAGAGTGAGCCTGTAGCCAGTTTGGCAGGAAAATCCAATGGCCTCCAGGCTCTGTGGTCATCCAAGCATTGGCAGGACTTTGAATGTTGTCTGGGTCAGCGGAGGCTGGTGCTTTTTCTCATGAATGGTCCAACATCAGCTGCCAGCCAGAATCTCCAGAAATCTACGGTTGGTTGGTTTGTAGCCCAGACATGCCAAGCAGTCAAATTTCTGGAGTCCTCCTTGTTTTATCCCTGCTGTAGTGCAGAGGCAGTTGCCACCATTGTTTGGGGGTTTGGGGAATAGGGGAGTTTTGCTGTTCTTAATTCTTTTGGATGATCATAATTTGAATAATTTCTAGCATTTCAGAAGCAATTTTCTTTCAACTAAGATTCCCTCTTCTGAGCTGCCTCTTTGTGATGATGACTTCCAGGCCCTCCTGTCTTTTGCCCTGACCACTTTCTTGAGCTTCTGGTCTGTGAAACCAACTTCCTTCCAAAAACTTCACCCTGCAATTCAGGCCCACACCTAATTTGTTCAAAGTGAGGCTAATATCTTCACCTGAAAACCTGTACCTATTTCTTATTTCTATCCATCTAGTCACTCTAGAGAGAAACCGCTTAAATCATTCTTAATTTTTTTCCTCACTAATTGTTGATAAGTCCTGTTGATTCTAGCTTCAAAATGTCTTTCAAAATGTCTCCCTTTTCTTTAGTCCCACTGCTACTGCCTCCATTGAGTCTGTCATTGTCTCCTGATTCAATAAATATTTACTAACTACTACTATGTACTGGAGACACTTCTGCCATTCAGGCGTTCATGGTTTAATGATTCCATTTAACTTGCAGAGGGATCTTACTGAATCACAAATCTGCTCATAACCTATCTCTACTCAAAAACCCACATTAGCTCCTTACTGCCTCAGGGACTTCCTGGATGGCTCAGTAGTAAACAATCTACCTGCCAATGCAGGAGGTGCTTCCCTGGTAGCTCAGCTGGTAAAGAACCTGCCTGCAATGCAGGAGACCCTGGTTCAATTCTGGGATCAGGAAGATCCTTTGGAGAAGGGATAGGTTACCCACTCCAGTATTCTTGGGCTTCTCTGGTGGCTCAGCTGGTAAATAATCCACCTGCAATGCAGGAGACCTGGCTGGGGGAGATCCCCTGGAGGAGGAAATGGCAACATGGAAAGTCAAAAGTCCATGGTGTTGCCAAGAGTTCGACATGACTGAGCAGGCACGCACACATAAGGAATAGATCTGACGACTCTATGGCTGGACAAGTTTTTTTCACAATGTCACTGAACCCATCTTACCTCTCACCATCACCCCCAACCACAGATTTACCCTCTGTGGGCAAATCTCAGGGGACCCACAGGTAGGTGTATCACAGATCCTTGTTTTTATACAGGTTAACTTCTCATTCTCCATATCAAACTCTTGGGATATCCCCACTTTTTGAGATTCTGCTCAAATGCTAACTCCCTTGTGAAGCCTTAGCTTGCTCTTAGCTCTCTTGCAAAGTTTCTCTCTCCCTCCTCTATCAATATATTTACCTGAAACTTTGCCCACAGTCCATGACAGCACTTAGCACCTTTAGTGTATGACTTATTCGCATCTTTACTCTCCACTAGTCCCCATCCCTGGAGAAGGAAATGGCAACCCACTCCAGTATTCTTGCCTGGAGAATCCCAGGGACAGAGGAGCCTGGTGGGCTGCCGTCTATGGGGTTGCACAGAGTCGGAAGCGACTTAGCAGCAGCAGCAGTCCTCGTCCCAAGACTACGGCAACTTGAAGGCAGAGGCCGCGCCTTCTTCACACTAATATCCCTTGCCCTCCACTTGATGCTTGCACATATTACTAAAATATATGGGTACTAGGTTGGCCAACCTCTGGACTCAATATTGCTTTATAGCAATCAGGGTTTGTGAAGGGAACTGTGCTAATACCTGAACCTATTTTTTGCATGTGACAGAAATCCATCTCTACAGAGTGCAAGCACAAACTGGCTTATAGAACTATTAAGTCCAAGGGTCCAGCTGGATTCAGTGGGGTGGTGGTGGGAGGCAGGTTCCAAACAATGCTGGCAGGGGTCTCTCTTACCACCTCACCTCTTATTTTCTTTGCAAGTTGTTCTCTTTTTTTCCTTGAGGTGTGGCAGTTCTAAGCCTTTGTTCTTATGTTTTATGATTCAAAAGAGAAATACTTTCTCTCTTTCAGCATCTACATATCAAATCCCAAGGGAGTCTGCTTGGACTTGTTTGGTCATGTGTGTTGACAAATCATAGTGGACAGGCAGGTGAGGTACCAGGCTTGGCCAACCCTGGGTCAGGTGTCCGTACCTGTGGACAGGTGGCTGACGGAGCTCTGTGAATGACTAGCGCTGTGGGAGCCATGGGGGATGGGTTAATTTTTAAATAGAAAAAGGAGTGCTGGACAGAAAAAAAGCATCAGACATCCACTCAGTAGCATGTTTCTGTCATTAAAAATAAAACCAAACATTTCATCCAATTTGTTTGTCTGTTAACTCTCAATATAGCTGAGGTCCCTGAATGGCCCATTTTTATAGTATCAAAAGCAGAATCAAGTTTTAAGACAGTACGTGCTCCAGGATAGGGCTTCTCAAGTTGCAAAATGCTCATGAATGAACCTGTTAAAATGCAGGTTCTCAGTCAGCAGGTCTGGAGTGGGACCTGGGATTCTTCATGTCTTACAAGATTATACTAGGCTGACATAAGAATGCCACAGACTGGGTAACAAACTACAGAAATTTATTTTCTCACAGTTTTGAAGGTTGGAAGTCCAAGATCAAGTTTGGTTCCTGAAGAAGACTCTTTCCTGGCTTACAGATGGCTTCTTCTTGCTGTGTCCTCATGTGGTCGTTCCTCTGTGTGTGCAGCAAGCTCTGGGGCCGTTTCCTCTTTTATAAGGACATCAGTGCTATCAGATTAGAGCCCCATCCTCACGACCTGAGCCTTAATTACCCCCTTAAGAGCCCTATCTCCAAACGTAGCCACATTGGGGGCTTAGGGCTTCCCCATATGAATTTGAGGGACCATGATTTGGTCTATAACAAAACTTCAAGCTGAATCTTCAAGCATCAGCATCACCTGCCTGGCCAACGGCACCGAAGAAGCCAGTCAGGGGAGTGACTGGAGCCGCAGGGAGCCAGAACCAGAGGAGCTGAGAAGCCCCCGTGCTGGGCCTCTGGAGGGACCGAAGGCTACAGGTGATTCTCCAAAGGTCCTCTGGGTTTTGCATTCTGAGTAGGTCTCCAGTGAATATGAAGACAAAAAGTACCTCTGATTTGGAGATTAGCACCTGTTCAGTTATTTTCAAATTGTTTTGAAAGTTTTGTAAGAGCCTTTCTTTGCATTTAAGAAAGTGTGATTGTGGGAGGTTCTCCCTCCCCATCCCCCCACCCATAGCTCCAGCTCCTCGAGGGAGAAGTCTGCTAATGAAGCTACTGTTCTGGAAAGACAAGGGCTGGAGCACAGTCTCAGTTTTCTGGGCTTTATGTTTATTAAGATATTTAGATGGTAGCAGAGGAAATAGAGGCAGAAGAGGGGTGCAGATCCATTATATTGCCTCAGGGCAATCTACCCTGCTCAATAAATTGCTTCAGACTTGTTATGGATTTATGGCCCCACCTCTAAATTCATCTATTGAAACCCCAACTCTCAGGACGTCAGAGGTGACTGTATTTTGAAATACTGAATTTCCAAATACAGTATTTCCAAATCATATCTGAAGATATAATGAAGTTGAAATGAGGCAAGCTCTAATCTGATAGTGTGAGCCCTGATCTGATAGGACTAGTGTCTTTATGGGAAGAGGAGGAGGTCTCAGGGATGTGCACACACAGAGAAAAGCAGGTGAGGGCACAGCGAGAAGGCAGCCATCCGCAAGCCAAGGAGAGGGGCCTCAGGAGAAACTAAACCTGCCCACAGTGTGATCTTGGACTTCTGGGCTCCAGAACTGTGAGAAAATAAGTTTCTCTGTGTTGGAAACACTAAAACAGTCATATTTTCTCATGGCAGCCTGAGCAGACTAATATAAGACCCAAACAGCTACATTCTATTGCATTCAGTGAGTATTAATTTGTCACTCAAATATTCATTCACTCAACAAATAGGCACTGACTATCTCCTGGCACTGAACCTCAAGTCCTGTAAACGAGACACAGTCCCTTTCATCACTTGGTGGTGGAGACAGACCTCGGAGGGGCCAGAGCAGTAGAGAAGGGCCTGGAAGTGAGACAGCCTGGTGGCCCGGTCCTGCTGGGCGCTCCAGTGAGCGTGGTGAGGATGACTAAGGAGGCTGAGGGGAGGAGTTCACTGGTCCCAGTTCACGTCGGGCTTTGGAGGCCAAGTTGAACAGTGATGACATTTAGGCGGGGAGCACAGAGGTTCTGATGGGTAGAACAGAGCTGGGGGCGCTCTGAGGCAGCAGCTGCAATCAGGATGGAGGGAAGGACACATGTGTCAGAGCCATTCCTTCCAGGTGCCCTGCAAGGGAATGAGGGGATTTAAAAGAGGGGGCTGGCTGACATTCTGGTCATTAGAGTAGAATGAGAGGCACGCTGCACTGAGTTCTCCCTCCCTCTTCTACCATTTGCCAAGAAAAAGCAATTTCTGGGGAACTTTTTCTATGTATGTCTCACCCTTAAACACACACACACAGCTGCTTGAGCAAAGATATCATTACTAAGCCCTGCTCAGTTGGAAGTACACAAACCTCACTGAGTACAACTCACTCAACCAGTTCTACAGAGAGGAAAGTACAGACGCCACCACACTTGCAACCACCTGTGCAGGTTAGGAAACCTCAGGCTGCCTTGATGTCTCCCTCCCACTGACCCTGCCCTTGGAAATCTCTCCCTCCCCAGCAGTCTCCTACCCACCCCTCACTCCTTCGGCTCATCACATCTCCCCTAATGCTAACCTTCATGAGAACAGACTCAAGCCAACCAGGTTGTGTATAATACCTCAATTCTTTTTGTTAGACACCAGTGACAACCCAACAGTTTGAGGAGGGGAGCTTTAGCGTCTGCTTCACAACCTCCCTTCTGGTTTGTGATGCCAGGGATCTTAAGCTGGAATCTGTGAAACACATCTTTGGTTTCATCAGCCTCTCATTAACATTCAGTATCTCTTTCAGTCATGAATACAGACAACAAACCACCTCAGTCATTAACTCCTGTGTCTTCTCAGCAGGAGAAATCATGGGTATTTTTCTATCACATTTTAGATGTTGTAGTTATCTCAGAATTTCATTTATAGTTATCACTAAAAACAGAGACACCACGCTGCTGACAAAGTTTTGACATATCTATAGTTGAAGCTTTGGTTTTTCCAGTAGTCATGTATGGATGTGAGAGTTGGACCATAAAGAAGGCTGAGTGCCAAAGAATTGACGCTTTCAAAGTGCGGTGCTGGAGAAGACTCTTGAGATTCCTTTGGACTGTAAGGAGATCAAACCAGTCAGTCTCAAAGGAAATCAGTCCTTAATATTCATTGGAAGGACTGATGCTGAAGCACCAATACTTTGGCCACCTGATGCAAAGAGCCAACTCACTGGAAAAGACTCTGATGCTGGGAAAGATTGAGGGCAAGAGGAGAAGGGGGCAACAGAGGATGAGGTGGTTGGATGGCATCACTGACTCAGTGGACATGAGTTTGAGCAAACTCACGGAGATAGTGAAGGACAGAGCAGCCTGGTGTGCTGCAGTCCATGGGGTCACAGAGAGTCAGTCACAACTTAGCAACTGAACAATAACAGCAGCAGGCAGCATAGAACTGCCTCTGGATTACGTTATTGCACAGTTTCTGATAGCTAAGGAGCACCCAGAGGTCCGTGGCTCAGTAGAGCTTAAGAACCTCTGCCCTGGGCTGTAACTTGAAGGTCTGAGAAAGCGCCCTAGTGAAAACAGCTGCAGCCCTGCCCTGTGGATTCCAAGCCTGGGGCCTCGATCCTTCACTTGTTCCTGTAGTGGTAAGAGACAGACCTAGAGCTGACGGTTTCTGAGAAAAATCTTGTCCTGACCTCAAGTGAGGCCTGGAGTGCTCTGTGTAGCGTTGGGGTACCACCACCCCATGCCCCTGCCCCAGTCTGGGCCAACTCCTATGCTCCTCAGTCATTTGTCTAAGGATCTGGAAATGCCTGTGACAAGACACAGAGACTGAAGGCAATATACCTGTGAACGAAGTGCTGTCTAATTCTCTATTCCTGGGTACAGCCTTCTCCAAGCCTACCTCCCCATGGGGACCTCCACCCAGCACATGACACTGCTACCCTCATTCAGACACACTGCCCATGTCCTCTGTTTCACACTGCTTCTCTCTTACACATGATGCTTTGACTCAAATGCCCTCCTCCCAGCCATCTGTCAAAATCCTGCTGTCCTCCTGTTCCCTTTCACCTCTTGGCTCAAGCTTTACTTTTCAAAAATTTAAAGTAATTAAAATTTAAGAAATTATTTAATTTTAAATTTAATTTTAAAAAATTTAATTATTAAGGTTGAAATTCATATAACATAAAATGAATCATTCTAGAGCGAGCAATTTCATGGTATCCAGTACAATGTTATGCAACCATCATACCCATCTAGTTCCAAAACATTCCCAGCATTCCAAAATAAAACTTTATACTCATTCAACAGTTGCTCCTCTTTCAACACTCTCCCAGCCCCTGGCAACCAGTTCACATTCTGTCTCTATGGATATGCATGTCTTGGATATTTCATATGAACGGAATCACACAAGATGTGGCCTTTTGGATCTGGCTTCTCTCATTCAGCATAATGTTTTCCAGGCTCACTGAAGTTGTAGTACAAGGTACACAGTGCTAATGCACTTCAGTCATTTTTATAGCTGAGTAATATTTCACTGCATGGATGCACCAGAATTCGTTCATCATTTCATCCATTGATGGACGTTTGGGTTGTTTCCACCATTGTGGATGGTGCTGCTATGTGAATAGTGCTGCTATAAACATGTGAGTACAGAGATTTGTTTGAGTGTACAGTTCTTTTGTATATTTATCTAAGAGTGGATTTACTTGGTCATATGGTAATTCTATGTTTAACTTCTTGAGGAACTGCCAAAGTGTTTCCACAACAGCTGAACCATTTTGCATTCAAACCAGCAATGCACAAGGGTTCCAACTTCTCCACATCCTCATTAACACTTGCTATTTGAAGCTTTACTTTTTTGAAAAACAGGGGAATAGTTTTTCTATTTACTTTGTGATTATTATGTGAAGCATCATTTAGTTCTTTAAGCCAAATTTCCCAATCAAGCATAGAAAACATATAAGGCAGTCATTTTGGAGAGTGGACAGGCTAATTAATTTAATTAGAATTGAATACCACCTTTCCAGTTATTTCATTTACTATGACTTATGCTGAAGCTTTACTATGTTGATGCGGGCCTTTTAAAAATAATTTTGTTTATTTATTTTTGGCTGTGCTGGGTCTTTTTTGCTGCACGGGCTTTTCTCTAGTCGTGGAGAGTGGGGGCTACCCTCTTGTTGTGGTGCTTGGGCTTCTCATTGTGGGAGCTTCTCTTGTTGTGGAGCACAGGCTCTAGGGTGCAAGGGGCTCAGTAGCTGTGGTCCCCAGGCTCTAGAACACAAGGTCAATAGTTGTGGTGCACTGGTTTAGTTGCTCTGTGGAATGTGGGATCTTCCTAGTTTAAGGATTGAATTCCTGTCTCCTGCATTGGCAGGTGGATTCTTTACCACTGAGCCACCAGGAAAGCCCCTGCAGCTTTACTTTTTAAACCCTTCAATAATTTCTTCCCTTTTATGCCCACTCCAGACTCTTCATACCCATACCTGATCCATTCCTGCAGCACTGCCCTTAATCACACTATATTGTAATTCTATACTGTTATTCTGTGCTCGTACATCTCTTTCCATCGTTAGACTTGCCAGGCTGAGGTTGCTTGTGGGCAGAGATCCCTTGGTACCTGCAGAGAAGTGCCCACCCCTGAGGTGGGCAATAGGAGTCTGAAGCCTAAATGTGTGACTGAAGGGTTCATGGGCTCCCTCCTGTGGTGACCAGGAATAAACCTACACACCCAGCATCCTTGCCTGAAAAATCCCATGGACAGAGGAGCCTGGAGGGCTACAGTCTAAAGGGTCACAAACACGGAGTGACTGAGCACTCACGCACTGTCTCACCTGTCCTGATCTGCCTTGACATGCAAAAAGCCTTCAGATGAAGACAAATGAGACACCAGATGGGCAAGCATGCTGAGCTCTTTGGAGAAGAGAGCCTGTGTAAATCCACATCTTTTATTGGAGAAACAAAGTAAATGACTCCAAATTGTCTTTGCTTTATCGTGCCTGAACAAGTCAGTTTGGAGGATGAAAAGAGCTCTTAGAGGCACAGAAATGAATCATCACGCAATAAATGTAAGCCTTCTGGGGAAACTGATTCTGGCATGCAATGCTCTTGCCTAGTGACGAGGTGAATGTGTGCCCCTGCGTGACTTAGCCCTTTCTTTTCCCTTGTTGTTTCTCACTGTAAAATTGGAAGAGCTTTCACATTCCTCCTCCTGCAGCCCACTGCAGAGCATTTGTCCACTTTCCATTTATCAAAAGGCATCAAAATGTGCTAGGCCCTAGGAAAGCAAAGATAAATCAGATCACATCCTGTTCTCAATGTGTCCCTGTCTAAGATGATGCACATTAAGAAGCCACACACCTGGATTATTTTGGAGGAAAGAAATCTCCATGGAAAGGAATATAAAATTTGTTTATAGGAACATATGACAGATGTGGGGAAGAGCAGTTATAGGTGCTTTATTTAGGTTTTATTTTGTCAGGTTAGCTTTGACGAACAGCTAAATATTTTTCAGATGTGTTGGCAGTTTTAGGGCTGTTATAATACTTATTTTTCTAGTACCAATTGAAAGGCAGTAGATTAGGTCAGGGAGAAGGATTTGACTATTGAGATTTTCTCAATTGAAGTTATTTCACCATTAAAAAAATAATAATAAAGGCCTTTATGTATGGGAGAGGCAACTTAGGATAGGATAAGAAGGCGAGATTTGCAACTAAAGCCCTGGGTTTGAGTCCCAGTTTTGCTACTCATTTGTCATATTTCAACAGACAAGTCTCTGGACCTGAGATGCTCATCGGGGTCTATCTTTCCTGTCACATTCCTACCTTAAGGAATTTAAATCTGGAGGCATTTCAACAGCTTATCACACCATTCTGAGATCAAAGGCTTTGTTCTTGAACCCTAATGTCACAGCCTTCATTTCTGAGTTCAGATGGAATGTTATAAAAGCTATCCTGCTGTTGTTAGTATGATGTGAATTTCGGCCTTCAGTCTAGAGTCGCTGTTAAGGCAGGTAGTTGTCTCTGAACACCCAAGCCTGAACATCTGCTTTAACCAAGTTTAAATTGTTCAGCTTTACCTTCTAGAGTCCCCCACAGAAATCTTGTTAGATTTGGATAATTACGCCCCAGTCCCTTCCCCTGATACCTGTGGGCTCATCAGGCTTACTTTCTTGTGCTTCTCCAGGCCTCCCCTCTCCTGTGTCCACCTGCTATTTTCACTTTTGCACTGACTCTGATGAAGAGTTTAGTCCCCTTTTGAGATGCCCACAAAGGACCCCCAACTCACTAGTGGGCCTTACAGACTAATCTGAAGTCTCGGTGGGACTGTGGTGGGGCAAATCCGGGGACGCTCACACGTGAAGGTGTGGCCAGCCTTCTCTCACCTGGCTTTCTCACTTTCCCATTTGTTCTTTTCATCTTCCCCTTTTTAGGCTGCAATTAGAAAAAAAAGAGAGATCCTCCCCCAGGGTCTAGCCAGAACCATTGTGTCCACTCAGGCCTCAACTTCTTATCAAATATTTTCCTATCAGAAACAGCCTTCTCTTCCCAGGGGGAGTTCTTGCTTTGGGAACACATCCAATCCTTAGGGGCTCAGGCTGGGAGGCCAGTCCCAGGGCAACGTCAGTGAAACCTGCCAGGATTTGTGGACGGCTTGGATGTCCCTTTTAACACCCATGACCTTTACATAAAACTCTAAAGCAAGTGACTTTCCATCATAAAGTTTATTATTAAAGTGTTCTGAGGCATTCTGTTTTTGAATCCCACACTCCCTGCAGATTTTCTGCAGACAGGGCCATCTGGTGGGACTTCCTCCAGATGACCACAAGAGGGCACATGATTGCCAGCTCATAAGGCCCTCTGCACAGCCAACAGCCAATTCCTGGGGCTTTGCTATAGAAAGGACAGTTTCTGTTTGTTTGTTTGTCTGTTTTCCCTCAGAAACAGGAGGAAAGCACTTGAAATTCCCGGGATGCAGCTAAGGCATTTTCTACGGCATTCATCTGTGAAATGTTGGCTTCGAGAAGCAGACATTCTGGCGGGCAAAGGAAAGACCGCATTCTCTGTTTCTGTACCATAGTCCCAGCCCAGGGAGAAGAAAAGCGCTGCAGAAAGTTGAACAAATGATTTTTGCTGTTTCTGAGATTACTAGTAGAATATGCTGGTAGGCTACATGTGTCTAGCAGGCTTCATGGTATAGTGTAAATAAAGTATTTTGGAATTAGGTCTATATGGGATTCATTTCCCGTTCCCAGGCTTCCTGTCGGAGGGCTGCTGGCAACCCTGGAGAAACTCCAATAGTAACTTGATGCGAGGTCGAGAGGTGTTAGGATTGTCCCTTGGATTGGGGCCCTCGGGCCCTGATTTCAGATGAAGGGTGGTAAGACACTATTCTGGAGGGGAACATGGAGGTAGTGATGGGATGGGAAAATTAATTGGGGTGAGTAAACATGAGCCTAGGTCAGAAGTCAGAAGTGACTTTTTAAAGATCAAAAAAAACTAAAGTGCAGACAAAAATTCAACTATAAGTGAAAATGAGAACTCTCAGCTCAGATGCTGAACTAAGTCCTCATAAAACAGTATGGAAATGTTCCCCAGCTCCAGCACCTACCAACTCTGTGACCTTGGACTGGGTACTCAATTTCTCTGAGCTTCAGTTTCCTCATCTCTAATACGGGGAAAACTATCATGGTTACCAGTTGGCCATGAAGAGTAAATAGCATAATGTGCGTGAGAGGGCTCTCCCACGTGGCTCTTTGCAGACAGTGAATATTCTAGTTCTCTCCTCCCTTCCTCTTTAGCAAGTTTAGCTTATAAACACTTACTCATTCAAGAGTATTTCCTGAGTACCTGTATCAGTTAGGTTGCTTTCAATTGCGAGTGACAGAAAACCTCACCTAAATGGTAGTAAACAATAAGGAAAAGGTATTATCTCATTGGGCTTCCCTGGTGGCTCAGATGGTAAAGAACCTGCCTGCAATGCAGGAGACCTGGGTTCAATCCCTGGTCTGGGCAGGGCAGTTCTAGGGTGGGTTACTGTGGGGTCTTAGCACAATTACCAAGGACTTGACTCCTTTGCTACTTTGGCTCTGCCATCCTCAGCAAGTTTGCATCTGTCCCAGTGCCTCTCTCTTCAAGGCTGCAGAACAGTGGCTGCCCACTCACCTGGAAGCGGGCCTGGGCTCTTTTCTCTCACACAGCTCTTCAGAATTCTCCTGGAACTGTTTTCCAGAAGTTGCCCTAACAGACCTTATCTCATGTCTCATGTACCAAAAGTGGGTTACTTTGCTCCTCCCTGAATCAGTTCCTAGTGAGATGAATGGGCTTCTGTGATTGGAATGGACCAGTTGTCATCCACCCTGAGATGTCCCTTCAGTTCAGTTCAGTTCAGCTCAGTCAGTCGTGTCTGACTGTTTACGACCCTACGGACTATAGCACGCCAGGCCACCCTGTCCATAACCAACTCCCGGAGTTTACTCAAACTCATGTCCATTGAGTCAGTGATGCCATCCAACCATCTCATCCTCTGTCGTCCCCTTTTCCTCCCACCTTCAGTCTTTCCCAGTATCAATGTATTTTCAGATGAGTCAGTTCTTCGCATCAGATGGCCAAAGTATTGGAGTTTCAGCTTAAGCATCAGTCCTTCCAATGAACACCCAGGACTGATCTCCTTTAGGATGGACTGGTTGGATCTCCTTGCAGTCCAAGGGACTCTCAAGAGTCTTCTCCAACACCACAGTTCAAAAGCATCAATTCTTTGGCGTTCAGGTTTTTTTTTATAGTCCAACTCTCACATCCATACATGACTGCTGGAAAAACCATAGCCTTGACTAGACGGACTTTTGTTGGCAAAGTAATGTCTCTGCTTTTTAATATGCTGTCTAGGTTTGTCATAGCTTTTCTTCCAAGGAACAAGCGTCTTTTAATTTTATGGCTGCAGTCACCATCTGCAGTGATTTTTGAGCCCCAAAATATAAAGTCTGTCACTGTTTCTGCTGTTTCCCCTTCTATTGCCATGAAGTGATGGGACCGGATGCCATGATCTTAGTTTTCTGAATGTTGAGTTTTAATCCAACTTTTTCACCCTCTTCTTTCTCTTTCATCAAGAGGCCTTTAGTTCTTCTTCACTTTCTGCCCTAAGGGTGGTGTCATCTGCATATCTGAGGTTATTGATACTTCTCCTGGCAATCTTGATTCCAGCTTGTGCTTCATCCAGCCCAGTGTTTCTCATGATTTACTCTGCATATAAGTTAAATAAGCAGGGTGACAATATATAGCCTTGATGTATACTCCTTTCCCTATTTGGAACCGGCAGGGAAGCCGTGGCTGCGTGGCACAGGAGCGACTGTGACATGTCCCTTCGTTTTCCAGAATTGTTGATACCAGAACAAAATCAATTAGGTAAAGACAGAAGGGAAGAAATGGCTATTGGCAGGCAACCAAGGGTATTTTCTAGGCACTGTAGTTGGTGTTGAGCATACAGTAGTTAAGCCTGGAGGAGGGTATGGCAACCCACTCCAGTATTCTTGCCTGCAGAATCCCATGGACAGAGGAGCCTGGCAGGCTACAGTCCATAGGGTCCCAAAGAATTGGTCATGACTGAAGCAACTTAGCACAAGCGACTGAGCACGCAAGGACACAACAGTAGTTAAGACAGACACCATTCCTGGGGAGCTTGTATGGGAGGTTACAGACAAGTAAACTGGCATTAACAGTATAGTGCGTAGGTGCTATGCAGAAAGAACTGTATGGCAGTGACCCATAATTGGTGGCAAGGGAAGACTTCCTGGAGGAGGTACTCTTTGAGAGATAAAATAGGCATTTTCCAGATGATTAGGGGTAATAGTAGAATGAGAGCTTGCACGAGAGCCCTGGGAGCAAGAGTGATTATAATATGTTCAGGAAATGGAGAGAAGTTCACTCTGGGAGGGGAGACTGAGATAGAGTTGGCTGGTGGTTAATAGGGGCCAATCATAAAGACCATGGAAACCATGTGGGGGAGTTGAAATTCTACTCTGACAGCAATGGGTCAAGTACATTGAGAGCAATGATCTTTAAAATGTGGGTATGAAATCAATACAGTGGTTCATAACCAGCATGTAAAAATAATAATGGTGAGTTCCATGTTCTATGCATGGGACGGATGCTCAGGGATGGAGCGTTGGGATGACACTGAGGGATGGGAGGGGGAGGGAGGTGGGAGGAGGGTTTGGGAGGGGGAGCACATGTGAATCCATGGCTGATTCATGTTGATGTATGGCAAAAACTACTACAATATTGTAAAGTAATTAGCCCCCAACTAAAATAAAAATAAATAAATAAATAAAAATAATAAAAAATAAAAATAATAATGGTGAGTTCTTAAGTAGTAATCACTATAGTCCATCACAGCACTTCTCTGCGAGTTTCATGTATCACTGTTAAATCACTGACCCTCAGATGTTGGTACCATTATCTCCATTTTGCAGATGAGGAAGCTGAAGTACTTGTTTAAGGTCTGTTAAGGCTTGAATTGTGTTCCCTTCAAAACAAACATGCTAAAGGGCTAACTCCCACCATCTCAGGTAGTGGTTTAGTCACTAAGCTGTGTCCAACTCTTGTGACCCCATGCACTGTATCTTTCTAGGCTCCTCTGTCCATGGGATTTTCCAGGCAGGAATACTGGAGTATATTGCCATTCCCTTCTCCAGGGGATTCTCCCAACCCAGGGACTGAACCCAGGTCTCCCACTTTGCAGGTGGATTCTTCACTGACAGAGCCACCAGTTCTCATTCCAATCCCAAAGAAAGGCAATGCCAAAGAATGTTCAAACTACCACACAATTGAACTCATCTCACATGCTAGCAAATTAATGCTCAAAATTTTCTAAGCAAGGCTTCAACAGTACATGAATTGAGAACTTCCAGATGTTCAAGCTAGATTTAAAAAAGACAGAGGAACCAGAGATCAAATTGCCAACATCTGTTTTAACACTGAAAAAGCAAGAGAGTTCCAGAAAAACATATACTTCTGCTTTATTGACTATACAAAAGCCTTTGACTGTGTGGATCACAACAAACTGTGGAAAATTCTTAAAGAGATGGGAATACAAGACCACCTTACCTGCCTCCTGAAAAATCTGTAAGCAGGTCAAAAAGCAACAGATAGAACTCGACATGGAACAACAAACTAGTTCCAGAAAGGAAAAGGAGTACGTCAAGGCTGTGTATTGTCACCCTGCTTATTTAACTTGTATGCAGAGTACATCATGTGAAATGCTGGGCTGGATGAAGCACAAGCTGGAATCAAGATTGCTGGGAAGAATATCAATAACAGATATGCAGATGGCACCACCTTATGGCAGAAAGAAAAGAGGAACTAAAGAGCCTCTTGATGAAAGGGGAGAGTAAAAAAGCTGACTTAAAACTCAGCATTCAGAAAATGAAGATCATGGCATCTGGTCCCATCACTTCATGGCAAATAGATGGGGAAACAATGGAAACAATGAGAGACTTTATTTTCTTGGGCTCCAAAATTACTGCAGATGGTGACTGCAGCCATGAAATTAAAACACGCTTGCTCTGTGGAAGAAAATCTATGACAAACCTAGACAGCATGTTAAAAAGCAGAGACATTTGCTGACAAACGTCTGTCTAGTCAAAGGTATGGTTTTTCCAGTAGTTCATGTGTGGATGTGAGAGTTGGACAATAAAGAAGGCTGACCACCGAAAAGTTGATGCTTTTGTACTGTCGTGTTGGAGAAGACTCTTGAGAGTCCCTTGGACTGCAAGGAGATCCAACCAATCCATCCTAAAGGAAATTGGTCCTGAATATTCATTGGAAGGACTGATGCTGAAGCTCCAATACTTTGGACATCTGACACAAAGAACTGACTCATTGGAAAATACCCTGATGCTGAGGAAGACTGAAGGCAGGAGGAGAAGGGGACGACAGAGGATGAGATTGTTGGGTGGCATCACCAACTCAATGGACATGAGTTTGAACAAGCTCCGGGATTTGGTGATGGACAGGGTGGACTGCTATACTGCAGTCCATGGGGTTGCAAAGAGTTGGACATGACTGAGCAACTGAATTGCACTGAACTGAGCTGGCAGGGAAGACCCTACCATTTCAGAATGGGTCCTTATTTGGAAATAAGGTGTTACAGGTGTCATGAGTTAAGATGAGGTCATACTGGAGCAGAGTGGCCCCTAATCCAACATGGCTGGTGTTGATAAAAGAAGAAGACTATGTGAAGTCAGGGACACAGGGAGAACACCATGTAAAGATGGAGGAGGAGAGGAGAGTGATGGGTCTACAAACCAAGGGTAGCCAGGATGGATGGCTGGTACTGAAGCCAGGAGGCAGGCATGAACAGATTCTCCCTCACAGCTCTCAGGAGGAGTCTACCCTGCTGACACCTGGATTTGAGACTTTATAGCCTCCAGAGATGTCATAGAATAAATATTCTCTGTTTAAAACCACTCAGGTTGTTAGCTGCTTTGTTAACGTGGCTAATAACTGAGGAACTGAGATGGAAGACCAGATCCGGGCCTCTCTCAACCACTGTATTTTTCTCAGTAGGAAAGAGAACACAATGTAAGTAGCTGAGGGGAAGGTTTTAGCTGTCTATCTATCTGTTTGTGTATATGTACGCATGCAAGTAAATATATACCGGGTCATAATGTAAGATGCAGTTCACTAAAGTTTGAAAGCAACTGAATTAAAAGGGTTTGAATAAAGTAATAAGATCAATTTTCATTTTAGAAGAAACAAAGGTCAAGATTTTAGAACTGGAAGTCAAGTAGGGTAGTAAACTCATTTGTAGGAATGAATTCAAAGGTCTCCTCCCCTGGCAGGATGAGATGATGAGGTTTCTGCCTGAGGTTGATAGTGGGGCAGGAGTATCACCTAAGTTGGTGCAGGTCAAGGTGGACCTGTTGTAATCTAAGTGTATGGTGCCCTACGACATTGTGCAGTGCACAACCTGTATGACTGTCCTTGGTGTTCCTAGGATTGGATTAGAGATGTTCACTGGGGAAGTGGGGACAGCTGTACCAATCCCTCTTCTCAAGCATGCTTTTCGAAATGGGTACCTTCACCACAGATCCTTAAAGGTAACATGTTGACATTCTATGTATAAAATCTACAGTGGACAGGCAGCAAAGGCAGCAAGACTGTGAGACCCAGGCCTAGAAATATAAGCTCCTCCAGAAGGTTAGTTCCCCTACCAGAACATAATGCCATGAGGACACAGACTTAATCCATGATACTTGGTGCTGATCCCCAAAGCCTAGAATAAACACTCACCAGATGCCTAACAAATATTGTTGAATTAATATTAAAAGCAATATAGTGAGGAATATGCATGAAAGGAAGTCACAGGGTGATCATTTTTAATGTCCTTGCTCCCTCACCAGCCCCGACTACCTATGGCAGTACCACCCCTCCCCCACAGCCCCAACTACACATCTCCTCCCATGTCCCTTCCACTGCTGTGACTCTACAATTCCATGTCTGCCTCTCCTGTCCATTACATGACCCAAGGAAAAGGATGCTGCTGGCAAGCTGTGTGGCCTCTGCTGAATCACATCCCCTCTGACAACGAGCCCATCACTTAACAGCTGCAGAGGCGACTGTGACATTTGTGGATGCCCTGAGCCCTGTTCCGCGGCAAGGGATTATAGCAGCATGCACAAATCCTCGTCTGAAGACCATGGTGCCGGCTAGAGTGACTGACAGAATTAAACATGGTCTAATGGCACCCCACTCCAGTACTCTTGCCTGGAAAATCCCATGGACGGAGGAGCCTGGTCGGCTACAGTCCATGGGGTCGCTAAGAGTCGGACACGACTGCGCGACTTCACTTTCACTTTTCCCTTTCATGCACTGGAGAAGGAAATGGCAACCCACTCCAGTGTTCTTGCCTGGAGAATCCCAGGGACGGCGGAGCCTGGTGGGCTGCCGTCTATGAGGTCGCACAGAGTCGGACACGACTGAAGCGACTTAGCAGCAGCAGCAGCAGACTCATGGGAAGTCCAAGAGGGATTTATGGCCCAATACAAAGAAATGCAAATTTTGCTCTCATTCAAACCATTCTTATGCTATCATCGATTTTTTTTCCTTCTCTAGGTGTCAGGCTTAATTCAGCCTTCCGAGTTAGGAAGCTGACTCAGTCTGCGGCAGCCACATCTCCCCGCTTGCTGTAGTTTCCAGTGGGGGTCTGTGGCTCATGGATGCTTCACAGTGTCCCTCTGTCGCCTGAGCTCTGTTCTGGGGAGACTGTCCCTGCCTCCCTCTGAGGCAGGGGCCCATTCAGGGAGGGCAACTCTCCCACGGTGCCTGGGATTTTCCTTGTCTTAGCACCGAGAGTCCTGTGTGTGAGGACACCTCTCAAACCTGGGTACACTGGGATGACATGCAACACTGAGAAGGGAACGGGAGCTTGGGCCTGCTTGTTGGTACAACCAAATCAGCTAATGCTAGCTGTGCCAAAATTAGAAACATCTCTCTCTGGCAAGATCCTGTTTTATTTTCATTTAAATGAGATGGAAGAAATGTAAGACACCCAGAGAGAGAAGATTCTACCCCACTTCCCATCCCCCAAAGAGGTGGTGAGGAAAACCCAGACCGCGTGCATATGAGTTCCCACCTGGGCACTGCCTAACTACAAGTTAACTCAACCCCTTGGTGCCCCAGATTCTTCCTTTGTAAGACAACTACTAAAAAAAAAGTATGTCTTTTGATTTGCAAAAAAAAGACCTACAGTGAAGAATCACCTCACACAGCTCAAAATGGCCATCATCAAAAAGTCTATAAACAATAAATGCCGAAGAGAGTGTGGAGAAAAGGGAATCCTCCTAGGCTGTTGGTGGGAATGTAAATTGGTGCAGCCACTGTGGAAAATAGTGTGCATGTGCACGCGTGCTAAGTTTCTTCAGTTGTGTCCGATTCTTTGCGACCCCATTGACTGTAGCCTGCAAGGCTCCTCTGTCCACGGGATTCTCTAGGCAAGAATACTGGGATGGGTTGCCATGCCCTTTTCCAGGGGATCATCCTGACCCAGGGATTGATCCTATGTCTCTTATGTCTCCTGCATTGGCAGGTGGATTCTTTACCACTAGCAGCAGACTTGTTAAAAAAAACTAAAAACAGAACTACCATATGATCCAGCAATCCCACTCCTGTGCCTATATCCAGAGGAAGCCATAATTCAAAAAGATACATGTGCCCCAATAGTCACTACATCACTATTTACAATAGCCAAGACATGGAAGCAACTAAATGTCCATCAACAGAGGAATGGATAAAGAAGACATGGAACATATATACAATGGAATATTACTCAGCCATAAAAAGGAATGAAATCATATCATTTGCAGCAACATGGTTGGACCTAGAGATTGTCATACTAAGTGAAGTAATCAGACAAAGACAAAACACTTATACAAGAAGTCTAGAAAAAATGATACAAATGAGCTTATCTACAAAACAGACTTACAGATTTCAAAAAAGAACTATGGTTACTAAAGGGGAAACATGGGGGGAGGTGGGGATAATTAGGAGTTTGGGATTAAAACATACTACTATATATAAAATAATCAACAAGGACCTTTTGCATAGGACAGGGGATGCTACTCAATATTCTGTAATTACCTACATGAGAAAAGAATCTTAAAAAGAATGTATATGTGTAACTGATTCATTTTCTGTATATCTGAAACACAACATTGTAAATCAACTATACTCCAATATAAAATAAAAAATTGTTAAAGCATGTCTTATGGGGTCACACTAAAGATTAGAAGAGAAAAAAATCATATAATACTCTTTTAGCTGCAACTAGCTGGACAATTGTTATTGTCACACCTTCTCTGCAGAAATGGGGCTCTTCTATTTTCTGGAGCCTGCACTGCTTCCTTGGCAATGAGGGGGTTAAAGAACCCTGATACTTACAGATGAACATGACTAACAGTTCTAATGGGAAGATGTGATCTCTTCTTCCTCTCCCCTTTTTAAAATCTTTTATGTTAAATATAACAAACACAGAAAAAAAAAAGTGAAAGCTGTTCTGTCATGGCCGACTCTTAGTCCATGGAATTCTCCAGGCCAGAACACTGGTGTGGGTAGCCGTTCCCTTCTCCAGGGGATCTTCCAAACCCAGGGCTCCCGCATTGCAGGCAGATTCTTTACCAGCTGAGCCACAAGGGAAGCCCAAGAATGCTGAAGTAGGTAGCCTATCCCTTTTCCAGTGGATCTTCCAGAACCAGGAATTGGACCAGGTCTCCTCCACTGCAGGTAGATTCTTTACCAGCTAAGCTACCAAACACAGAGAGTGCCATAAAACAAATGTAAGCTTCATAAATCACTATAGAGTGAAAACTCTCATAACCAGTACTTTTGATAGAAGGCAGAATTTTGCCAGCCTTCCCAGGACCCTCTCCACTGCTCCTCCCAAATTCTACCCAGTCTTTCCCCTGTGGGTCCTGCATGGCAGGCAGATTCTTTACCACTTGCATCCCCAGGAAGCCCCTGCTAAGAGCATCCTCATATTTATTGTATCAAGAAATGACCCAATTTTCTGTTTGTTTTCTTCAGGGTAAAAAAAGTGGCACTGGGGTACTACCTAATCACAGCTCTTTTGCTTCATCTAGGAAACAGAGGGCTGGGGTCTCCTCTTATTTATAGGAAATAAAAAAACAAAGCAGCATGATTTCTAAAGGAAAGGGTTTAAGTAGGAACTTGCAAACATTACCTCCTTTTTTGTGACTACGCTTCCTATTGCCTGGAAGGGGCACAGAGATCTCGGTGTATGTTGCTTAAAGAAAATAGACAATAGTCACAGTCCATTAAAATCCCATCTGCTTCCCATAAAATGGAAAAGTCATTACTGGCCAAGTCAGGGGGTCTCAGGCTCATGTGGAGGAAGCGATCACCTACCGGCTCTCCCTTTACAACCTTGCTGTTTGCAAAGGGGCGAGTCACCGCCTTATTTTTCTACCACGTCAGTGCTTTTTACATTAAACCGTGCTTCTCCCCAGACAGTTGTTAGTATAAAACATTCCTAATATTATATTGAATGGTGCTGAGAAAAATGCGGGGCCAGATGTGTGGGAATGGTATTAATTGCTGGATTTAGAAAGGAAGAGGCTGGGTGGGTATGGAAAAGGTCACTGGGACTTAGGACTTGAATCAGACAGGGAGGGAACATGCTTCCCTGGGGCATGGGGTGTGGAAGGGAAATGGCTTAATGGAGGAAATTATTCATTGATGGGCAGGCAGTTAGAAATTCACACCAGGAAGCACAATTTGAAATATGGCTTGGTGTATCTGTCAGGATTTGTTTCATTTAACAGAACTGAAGGAAAATCCAAATAACAGTGGTTTAAAAACAATAAAGGCTAATTTATCTCTGGTGGTATGGATTCAATAGTGGGTGTGTTGATTTCATGGTTGGCAGAGACTTCTCCTTTCTTGCTTTGTCATCCTTAGAATGGGGATGTCCACCCTCAAGGACACCTTGTGGCCCAAGATGGCTGCTGGAACTCTTGCCACCACTTCCAAGACTTAGGCAGGTGGAATCAGGGAAAGGTGGTCCTAGCAGTAAAGAACCTGCCTGCCAATGCAGGGGACTTAAGAGACACGGGTTCAATCCCCAGGTCAGGATGATCCTCTGGAGAAGTGCACAGCAACCCGCTAAAGTATACTTGGCTGGAGAATCCCATGGACAGAGCAGCACGGGAGGCTACAAGTCCATAGGGTTGCAAAGAGTTGAACACGGCTGAAGCAACTTAGCACGCACAAAAATCAGGAAATGGTCAACAGGATGTATATTAGCCCTTTAAGCAGCCTTCCCAGAAACAACACCCAACAACTTCTGCTCTCATCTCAGTGGACAGGCTGAGAGGGAAGCTGGGAAATAGTCTTGAGTTTTTGGAATAAATTAGACTCTTCTGGAAAGTTAGATGGGGAGAATGAACAGGCGGGTAGGGCAACCAGCAATCTTTTCTACATGTGATGAGGCAGTAAATATCATGCTTAAACATGGAGACTACTAGGTTACTTGGGTTAATGTCTGAGCTATATCACCTACTAGATGGGTGATCAACAACAAGACACCTAACATTTCTAAAATACAATTTCCTCATCTGTAAAATGAAGAAAGTAATAAAACCTCTTGCAAAGGCTTGTTGTGAGAGTCAGGTAAAAATGTTGATGTAGAATGTTCAGGACAGTGCGTGTTACAGTGGAAGCCCTCCAAAATGGCAGCTATTGCCATACCTATGATTTAGGAGGCTGGGAAAGCAATATTTCTACAACTTCTATGCTTGTCCATGATAAAAAATCACACCCCATTGAAATAAATGTGTCATTCAAAAGGCATGACTGAGGGGTCTCCAAACCTGTGTTGATGGCTCCTGTTAAGTGCGATCCCCACAGGACTAAATGACTCAGGTATCCTTGAATTCCTCTGTGAGAGGGCCTGACCATTTTGAGGGACTCCCCTTGAGCCTGAGTGGATGCAGGTTCTTCCATATCCCACTGCTGTCCACCTGGTAGAGACTGGAAGGGCAGATGCTACACCGATCTTGCTCAAATGAAGTGGACAGCATGGGAAGTTCTGTGGCTGGACATCCTGCCTTCAGACTTATTCTACCCTTACTCCAAGAGCAAGCCCCTCACCACAGGCTCTCCTTCTATGGGGTTCTGACCATTCTGCTTAGATCTCCAGCTTCCTTACCTCTCTGCAAAGCTCTTTGGTTCCATTTTTTGGTAGTCCTGGTCCAAGGGACCCACCCTCTTGAGTCAGTACTTCCCAAACTGTGTCCCAAGGAACATTAGTCTCAAACACTTTTCCATTATAAAATATGTGTGAGAAACATATACTCTACCCCACCTTGGGGAAGTCACAATGCACACTAACATGTTAAAGGCTCTGAGAAGTCCTACAAAGAAATAAATCACTATTGAACTCAACATGTCCCACTTATCAACTAAAAGACCTTGGCCTAAAGGTCAAGTCTCCTTGTTCCTGGGAGAACTTCCTAGTGAATCCCTCTTTTCAGCCAAGGAAAAGAGTTGAAGCCCATGGACAGATCTGAGATAACCACCAATTAATTGACACCAATAAATGATGCACCATTTCCTGCTGCCATTTATAGGTGCTTCTTGCCTCTTTCTGTTCTTTGGGATGAAAAATGACATCGAGTGAAAAGTGCTTTATAAGCCATTTAAATGCTGTGTAAATGTTAGTTGTTACCAGTACAATGACTCACTCTGGCGCTCCAAACCCTTTTTCCCTGGGAAGTGTCATTTTCAGAATTGTAGTTCCATAATAGAGTTGAAACCTACACACGTAATAATAGCCATTTCTACCAAAGGGTCCTTTCTGTTCATGCAGTAGGTAAACAATCTGTTCCCACAGAATGGAGGAAAAAAGTGTAGACACAAACCCCCTTGAATCCTCAGGTTATCTCCAGTCACACAAACCCTAAAGCCACTCCACCACCAAGTCCAGACACTCAGAGCTGCCTCTTGCCTGCCTGGCCACACACCATCAGGGTCAGACCCTCTAGGTCCCCGCAGGCTCTGCCGTGACAGCCCCTGGCGTCAGATTTCACAGTAACTGCCTCCTTAGGGTCCCTGTAAACCTGGGCCAGGAAATGCCAGGCGAGACCTGATTCTCCTGAGCCACTGAACAATGGACTCTTCCTTGTTTGTTTTGAGAGATTTCAGTGGTGGCTCCTCCTTTCCCCGACACCACAGCAGTTTTCAGAGGCACACCCAGCTGCAGAGCACATCCAGGGCTGGCGAGGGCTCAAGGGCCAGGTTTAAGTTCATTTTGCTGACTTCTTTCCCGTTTCTCCTCCAGAGAAAACAGAAAAGAAAGCCAGGTCTCTATAGCCCAAGTAAAACAGCCACAACTAAAAATATTTGACTAAGCCAGGCACAGAACAGCAAAAATTGTATAATTCCACTTACATAAGGTATCTAGTTCAATGAGGCAAATTCACAGAAAGCAGGATCAACGCAACCAGGGGCAGGCAGGAGGGAGGAACGGGGAGCGACTGTGTGGTGAGTGTGAAGGTTTTTGGTAGGGAATGACAAAAAAAGCTCTGGAGATGGACAGTTGATGAGAGCTGCCCGACAATGCGCATGTATTTAATGCCCCTGAACTGTACACTTCAAAGTTGTCGAACATGTAAATTTGATGATATGCCTATTTTGCCATAATAAAACAAAATAAACAGCAATGACTTCAATAAAATATTTTCTATGGTTCCTCGAATATGATGTCCATCCCAAGGGACGGCTCATAATCCACGTTGTGTGGCAGACGTGGTCCCGGGGGGAGGATAAGAGGCCCCCCAGTCACCCTTCAGTCCTGGGTGACTGAATCCCACGTGGAGGAGCCCAGCCAGAGTGCAGCTCAGAGTGCTGCTGGCACCAAGGGAGCTTGTGAAGCTCTGGGACATAAGCAGGAAGGCCCATCTATTCTTTCTCGAGCAGCTTTCTCCAGTCTCAAGACAGCCTAGAAAATTCTTTTGACAGACACTGGAAAGTCCCGGGAAGACGTCCAGGCCTCTCTTAGGATGAGAGCTCCCCGAGAGGAGAGTTTGGGATCACAGAGAGTCATTTGCGAGGAGGTAGAGGGAAAACGGAGTTTACTGAGCAGACAGGTTTCCTAAGGTCTTTTGTTTGACAGGGAAAAAGGAGCGAGATGACAGATTGGTGGCCGAACTGTCTGAATTTCCCACAGCAGCCGCTAGGTGGCGCACACACCGTAATAAACGAGAAGAGGCAGTTTCATTAGCAAATTGTTTTTTTTCAGTTTATTTTCTATTTTTTAACTTTACAATATTGTATTTGTTTTGCCATACATTGACATGTTTCAAGGCTCAGTTCAGAAGCAGGGGAGAGTTTACAAATAAGCTACTCCTCACCGAAGCCGAAAAACACATCCAAACCCTTCTAGATTCAACGGAAGGATGGCAGGGCTTCCATCGCCTTGATGACAACAGGGAGGACGGGATCGCATCTACCTGAGGATCGGCCACGGCCTTTTCTTGCAGGAGAGAGAGGTACCGTGAGCTCCCAAGAAAGGGCCCTGTTCACAGCGGCCATTGTCTCTCCCAAGAGAGGGTTAGCGGTGGCGCTTCCAGAACACAGTGGTAGAAGCTGAAGACCGTATTCAGTCTGCTCAGCTCCTGGAGTGGGTTTTTTTCCTCCCCTTTTCAAGCCTGTACGTTCTCAGCAAGTGCTCAAGTGAGCAGGAGACCAGGACTAAGGCCATCAACCCTGAACGCAGGGCCCTGCGCTAGGAAGACGAGGAGGGGGCAGCTCCTCGCACCATCCAGGGTCATTCTTATTCACACAAACAATTAACAGGCACACATGTAAGCCCAGCCGGGAATAGACCTGAGAATGACCTAGATAATAAAGCAAGCCACTACCGCAGAGAATGGAGCAAGCAGCATTTCACTCTCGTGCCCAGGTTAGTTTCAATTTTCTCTTCTCTGTCACACAGCTGTGTGGGGGCAGGTCTGTTCTGATTCAGTGCAAAGTGGCATCATTCAGTCAATCAGTCAGAGGCACTGATGAAGGGCCCTCCAAGAGCTTGACTCAAGGCTGGGGTGAGATATGGAGGAAGGAGAAACTTCTGCCTCGGCATCTAGGAAACTACAGTCTAGGATTGTATTATCCATTACAGTAGCCACTAGCCACATGTGGCTATTTAAATTAAAATGAAAAGTAAAGAAAATTGAAAATTCAACTCCTAAGCCATACATACAGCTAGTGGCTACTCTACTGGACAGCACCAAAACCATTTCCATCATTGCAGAAAGTCCTGTTAAAGAGTACTGTGGTGCTAGTGGTAAAGAACCTGCTTGCCAGTGCAGGAGACATAAGAGATGGGGGTTGGATCCCTGGGTTGGGAAGATCCCCTGGAGGAGGAAATGGCAACCCACTCCAGTATTCCTGCCTGGAGAATCCCATGGACAGCCTCGCGGGCTGTTATCCATAGGGTCACAAAGAGTCGGACACAACTGAAGCGAGCGAGCACATGTGAACAATGAGAGACCACTTTCAGAGATGGCAATTAACCAAGAGCAAATTAATGGGAGGAAATGAAGGCTCAGACAAGTTCTGTCTTTCAGCCAGGAAATGGTCTTCTGATTCCTACGCCAGTGCTTAGAAGCATCCTGAGGAATGTCTTAACTCTAACACACTAAGTGTGTTTGGGAGGTGGTGGGTGCTGGATAAGTTATTGGAATAGAATTTTAAGCAATTTAGAAGCATGTTCTCTTAACCTGTAGCCTCCAGATAGGTGATTCATTTCTGGTTTCACTTCATCCATGATATTCTTCCCCACCTTCCACCTTAAAACACTCTCTCACCGAGATTCACTCTGTGCTAGGGACTGGGCTAAATACTGTCACATATTTCATTTAATTCTCACAATTTTCTGTCAGTTGGGTTAGTGGTACCTACCTAAGCATCATCCATCCATCCCTTGGCTTTCCCAGGAAAGAGATCCCATTCCCAGCTCTAGCTCTAGCTCCAGCAGTGGGCCTATTTGATCCAAGAGGAATCATTTGTCATTGATAGGCTGAGGAACTCAGTTCAGTTCAGTTGCTCAGTCGTGTCCAACTCTTTGCGACCCCATGAACAGCAGCACGCCAGGCCTCCCTGTCCATCACCAACTCCCAGAGTTTACCCAAACCCATGTCCATTGAGTCGGTGATGCCATCCAACCATCTCATCCTCTGTCATCCCCTTCTCCTCCTGCCTTCAATCTTCCCCAGCATCAGGGTCTTTTCCAATGAGTCAGTTCTTCGCATCAGGTGGCCAAAGTATTGGAGTTTCAGCTTCAACATCAGTCCTTCCAATGAACACCCAGGACTGATCTCCTTTAGGATGGACTTGTTGGATCTCCTTGCAGTCCAAGGGACTCTCAAGAGTCTTCTCCAACACCACAGTTCAAAAGCATCAATTCTTCAGCGCTCAGCTTTCTTTATGGTTCAATTCTCACATCCATACATGACTACTGCAAAAACCATAGCCTTGACTAGATGGACCTTTGTTGACAAAGTAATGTCTCTGCTTTTTAATATACTGTCTAGGTTGCTCATAACTTTCCTTCCAATAAATAAGCATCTTTTAATTTCATGGTTGCAGTCACCATCTGCAGTGATTTTGGAGCCCAGAATAATAAAGTAAGACACTGTTTCCACTGTTCCCCATCTATCTGCCATGAGTGATGAGACCAGATGCCGTGATCTTAGTTTTCTGAATGTTGAGCTTTCAGCCAACTTTTTCACTCTCCTCTTTCACTTTCATCAAGAGGCTCTTTAGTTCTTCTTCACTTTCTGCCATAAGGGTGGCGTCATCTGCATATCTGAGGTTATTGATATTTCTCCCAGCAACCTTGATTCCAGCTTGTGCTTCCTCCAGCCCAGCATTTCTCATGATGTACTCTGCATATAAGTTAAATAAGCAGGGTGACAATATACAGCCTTGATGTACTCCTTTTCCTATTTGGAACCAGTCTGTAGTTCCATGTCCAGTTCTAACTGTTGCTTCCTGACCTGCATACAGGTTTCTCAAGAGGCAAGTCAGATGGTCTGGTATTCCCATCTCTTTCAGAATTTTCCACAGTTTATTGTGATCCACACAGTCAAAGGCTTTGGCATAGTCAATAAAGCAGAAATAGATGTTTTTCTGGAACTTTCTTGCTTTTTCGATGATCCATCGGATGTTGGCAATTTGATCTCTGTTCCTCTGCCTTTTCTAAAACCAGCTTGAACATCTGGAAGTTCACGGTTCACGTATTGCTGAAGCCTGGCTTGGAGAATTTTGAGCATTACTTTACTAGCATGTGAGATGAGTGCAACTGTGCAGTAGTTTGAGCATTCTTTGGCATTGCCTTTCTTTGGGATTGGAATGAAAACTGACCTTTTCCAGTCCTGTGGCCACTGCTGAGTTTTCCAAATTTGCTGGCATATGGAGTGCAGCACTTTCACAGCATCATCTTTTAGGATTTGAAATAGCTCAACTGGAATTCCATCACCTCCACTAGCTTTGTTTGTAGTGATCCTTCCTAAGGCCCACTTGACTTCACATTCCAGGATGTTTGGCTCTAAGTGAGTGTTCACACCATTGTGATTATCTCAGCTCTTAGCCAATCAGAGTATGGCATCCTTTTTGCCATAGCAATTAGTTAAGAAATGGCATGTGACTTCTTTGAGCCAATAGGACAAGAAGAAGTTAGTTAAGTGCTTCTGGGAAAGAAATTTGCTTTCTCCTAAGGGAGAGTGACTGGAGGAGACAGTCTCTTTCTCCTGAACTTGTGTAGGCATAAAAGGCCTGGAACTGCTGCAGCCCATTCTCTACTGCTGACATGTGCTAGGGCAGGGAGCCCAGATACAGAGAAAGAGAGAAGGCAGCAGACTGAGCTGCTGCTGGTCCTCTGGTCCTCTGCAATGTCAGCCACTGAGCCCCTCCATTGTTTGAACACTGAGTTAGACTTTCTGTGACTTGTAGCCCAAGAACCTCAATTGATAACCGCATTCGGCAGATAAGGAAACTCAGGCTAAAAGAACTTCAATAACTTGCCCAGTCTGCTAGCTAGTAAAAGGGGGAAACAGGATAGAAACACAGATGTTCTTGATGCTAAAACATATGCTCTCGTTTCTATCATACTGCTTTTTCCCTTCATAAACTGTGTCTGTATTTCAAAGGATCTTGGGGAGAAACTGACAAGATAACCAAGAAATGACACCTTTAGAGACATAAGAAAAGTATTTTACCTTGGATATTACCTGAGCTTGTTCTGATTGTCTTGGTTTTGTAGGCACATGAAAACCCAATATGGACTTTAAAAAACTCACTGGCAGCTACACTTTGTGGTCTTTTCTATGTATTAATCTTTCTGAGTGCCCTCAGAAAACACTTTGGGATCTTGGTTTTTTTTTTTTCTTCCTAGGGTGGGTGGGAAGCTTCTAAAGAGAACTGCTGACAATTTCACATCCACTGAATTAAATAAATACTTTGGCTCCTCCCAAAGACACAGCAAACTGAGCTCTGTGGCAGCCAGGCCTCACTTTACCCTTTGCTTTTTATTTATCAAGTGAGTAAATACAGGGAGCTTGCTGGTGAGCCCTTGGAGCTTGACTTAGCACCCTTCAATGCTGGAAAGCTATAGTCATAGACCTAGAGACCTGTTTCAATATTTCTGGATTCATTCAGCACTCTGGGGAGAGGGAGCAATAATTTCCTTCTGTGTCTCCTTGCCACTCTCATGTGTCTCTTGGCTCTCTCCTCCAATGTTGTACTTGACCTTACCATTTAATGAAGGTCATTCTCCCTGCAAATATCACATTAAACATATTGGGAACTGATCAACTGAGAGATTTCCGAGCAGAAAGGTCACAGCTAAAGGCATCATTTTCTCTGCTCCCCTTGGCAATAGCACTGGATCAGGGGCCTTGGTGGATGCAGAAGGTACTCTGCCGAGGCAGAAGGTATCATAAAGATGCCTTGTAACATGTGGAATTAGCAGTTGACGCATGCCTGTTGTTGCACTAAACAGGGAGTCTAACCTAAACAGTGCTGCCATGGAGAATTTTTGTCTGTGTTTTGGCAGAAGGGCAATTCACATCAAAAGCCAATGACCTGAAAAAATTGCTTCTTTTGATGATTGGGCCTAATGACCAAGTTATTAGACATCTAAAGTTGCAAGTTTTTCCTACTCTCCTTGAGTTTTCCATCCCAGAAACATTTCCTGATTATGAAAGAACCATGTGTGCTGGACTTTTCTCCAAATAAAAGATAAGGGGCTACCAACTATGTCCTAAGTGCATAACAAGTCACTGGGATGGTTCTGAACAGGATGCTGCTGCTGCTGCTAAGTCGCTTCAGTCGTGTCCGACTCTGTGCGACCCCAGAGACGGCAGCCCAGCAGGCTCCCCTGTCCCTGGGATTCTCCAGGCAAGAACGCTGGAGTGGGTTGCCATTTCCTTCTCCAATGCATGAAAGTGAAAAGTGAAAGTGAAGTCGCTCAGTTGTGTCCGATTCTTCGCGACCCCATGGACTGCAGCCTACCAGGCTCCTCTGTCCATGGGATTTTCCAGGCAAGAGTACTGGAGTGGGGTGCCATCACCTTCTCCGCTGAACAAGATGAATTGTCCCCAAAGATGTGAGGTATTCTTGGTCTTCCTGCTTCCCCTCTTGGCACTTTCTTGCTCTCTAGCTTCATGCATCTGGTCCCTTTCTTATTCTCAGCCAGGTCCCTACTTTCAACATCAGCTTTGCCCTGCAGGTGGAACCCAGTACATGGGCCAAATGGGGATAAACGTCATCCCAAAGGCATACAAAGAGAGGCTGGCTTGATCCCCAGCAGGTGTGAGGTAGACAGCACCTACAGTGCAGCAGCAGGGCACCTGCCCCACAGAGATGGGGCACGAGCAAGATCCCTTGAATGTGTTCAGGTTGAACTGGGGTGCTTGGATGGGATGAGAGCAGTGGTAGACAGGGCAGAGGAAGTGAGGGGAGTGTCTGCGAGCACAGGTGCTGAGTCAGACAGACCTGGGTTTAAAACCTGGCTCATCCACTCACTACATGTGGGGTTTGATCAAGTTACTGAACTTCTCCGAGGTTTAGTTTTCTCATTCTTTACAAAGTAGTTGTTTAGGATGATTTGAAAGAATGCAAGTATCCATAGAGATGAAGCAGATTAGGGGTTGCCAGGGGCTGGGGAGGGGAATGGGGGGGTGAGTGCCAAAGGTCATGGGGTGATGCACACAGCAATTCTTTTGGGGGGGATGAAAATATTCTGAAGTTAGATTGTGGTGATGGGTGTACAACTGTATAAATATGCTAAAACTCACTGAATTATATACTTTAAAATGTTGACATTTATGGTATGTGGATTATATATCAATTTTTTTTTAATGGGAAAAAAGGAAAACATAGAAAACAGCACAGCATTATGTCCAGAATCCCACTGTCATTAATGGTAGTGAAAATTATATTCTTACTCCAGTTACAGTAGTAACAAACAGAATAGGCCCACTCTTAATGCATTAAGTTCTATTCCCAGGAATACAAAAAGAGAGCAGGCATTTTCCTAGAAAGTCCATTTAATTTGAAGTCTTAGGGGGGAAAGTTATAATTTAGCCTGTAAATAATTAACATTTTTATATTAAACAAATAAATATAGAATGTAAAATTTGCAAGATGCAGAAAGACCTATAACTTTAAATACCTTCCTAGCTTGAGAAGAACCCTAGTGTCCATATTTACCATTGTCCACCGTAAAGCTTACTTCTTTGAACAATTTTGGGTGGAGTTTGCATGGTCAGACCTTTGTGGAGGTGGTAGTGGGGGGAATTTGCATTAGCCGCTGAGAATCTGAGACTCTGGGGAAACTTGGCTCCAGGCATTATGATATCCTTCACCAGCAGTCTCAATGGGGACTTCTCAGACCATGCACTCTAGGGAGGTTGGTCTGCCCTCTGAAGCTGCTACAACCTTCTTCTTCCTCACCTCAGGACTCTGAAGATTGAACAGAGGACCTGAAGGGAGAAACTGACAAACCCATGGGCCTCTAAGCTTTGGGCAACACCAACTCAGAGATGTTTAGGAGAACAAGGACCACCCCAAGGATTGGGTTCCTCCACCCCAAGCACCACACAGAAGAGGTGAGCGGGGTACAAGATGGCATCTGCTGGCCACAGAGAACTCCAGGCTTGTGCATCTTCCTGTGACTGACCAGTACATTGGATTGTTGTGTTTTTCATTTTCCATCCACAAATACCCTAAGTGCTCACCCCAGCCCCCAGTAAGAGATCCCACCCTGCAAATATACCCCAGCAGCCTCACAGTCTCCCACTCTGATGTGAATGGCAGCAAGAATCTGAAAGAGGAATTGTACTGACTCTACAGTGAAGAGACTCCAACAAAAATGATGTCTTAAGTAATGGTAAATAAATAATAAATAAAGTAAATAAATAATAAGGAGCAGATTTTGAGTCTGGTTCCAAACCATGATAACTATGCACCATTTCAACCTAAGAAAAAGTCAGTGATTCTGAGATTGAGACTGAGCCATGTCAGCCTTCCAGAAAGGATTACTAAAAGGCAACTGTGATCACTGGGGGGAGATTTGGTTGGAGTCCCGTCTGTTCCCTCAGCACTGAGTGATCTTTTGAGATGCTGTCTGGCTTTGTGGTTCTGCTCGTCAGCTGGAAACTCATTTTGCCAGCATTCACTGGAGAACCGAATTTAGAATAAGGCCTCACTGGACTTCATCCTAGGCGTTTCAGTCCCTGCAGTTCTAAATTTCCTGAGATAAGACTGTAGCACTGTTCCAGAACATGGCCCCAAGGTTGGAGCTCCAACCTGGGGTCATAGCCTAATACTCTGTGGTGTATGTGTGTGTACATGTGGTTGAGTGTGTGTTGGGGGGAGGTGGGTGTGAAGAAGGTGCTTGTGGTGGGGTAAGTGTGTTTATGGTGGAGCATGTGTGTTTGTGGTGGGCTGAGTGTATGGTAGGGTGAGTGTGTTTGTGGTGTGGTGTGAGAAACAAGAGAAAACACTCAGCTGGCTGCAGGTCACACTCTTACTGTATAAGCTGTATTGAGACTGGGGGCTTCCCCTTTAAGCCTCCATCTGGGACTGGGCCTCAGAATTGTTACCATCCATTTTTCTCTCCTCTCATTTTGCTCCTTGTTAAATGCCAGTTCAGATGTCTGCCTGCCTCAGAGGACCAGGCCCCATGCAGACTAGCAGTTCCGGCCACAAGCGATTAGGGACTGTGGCTCTTCAGTCCAGGACATAGCTCTTCCTGGGAGTTCTGTTCCTGAGCTCTAGATTCCTTGTTCACTTGGCCAAGTCCGCCTGTTTCCATCCCAGGTCCCTCTTGTCCTGATTTCCAAGATGTTCTTATTCTCCTACGCCTACTCTGCAGCAACCACGGGTCAGGCAGTTTTCTTACCACCCGCCCCACAGCCACACAAGAGAGTGGCTGCCCGGCTTTGCGGACCCCCTCAGCTCTGCCTCCTGCTTCCTCTGCTCCACCCATGAGCCTTCGCTCTTTGTTTCTGGCAGAACCATTCACCCACTCGCTGCTCAGGAGCGCTGACTCTTCACCGTCTATCAGCAGATTCCCCTCCCTAAGGTCTGCAGGGGAAGGGTCTCGCGGGCAGACACACGGGAAGAGAGGACAGGTGGTCTTTTCTTCACATCAGAGCATGCTGATGGACTACACAGGGACAGCGCCAGCTACAGTCATACGAGGCAGGTGCTGTTCAGCCCTGTTCAGGGCCTCCAAAGCCTGGCACAGAGCAGGGCCCCCTGCCAGTGGGCACCTGGCTGAAGGCAGAGGAGGGAGGGAGCCACGGGCTTCCCGGATCACGACAGCTACCTTGGACAGGACCTGAAGCTGGCTTTGGAGCTGGGTTCTGGTATCTCCTTCCTGAGATTGGAACTTGAGACTGAGGAAAGCAGGCGCTCGAGTTAGCCCAGCCCTTCAGGTGTCCATGGGTGGTATCTGGCGCTGCCTCTCTACCTCACCAGTCACACTGGTCTAGAGCACTCCGATGGTGCTTTTATGTCACACAGTCCAATGTACATGACATTAATCACAACAACCTTGACCCTGAGTGTCCAGACTACAACCCTATCTATCCTGTGAGGCAGACAGTGCCTTCACCACCATCTCCCTCCGATCTGATGGGTCCCTGAACGATGACCTGGCAACACAGGAGACCTGCCCGGTGACCCGTCCTCATACCCAACCTATGGAGAACTCTGCAGGCAGAACACCCGTGCTCTACCGCCAGCTCCTCCACTTACTTGCCGTGTGTTCTCAGACAGGTTACTCAACCTCTCTGTGCCCCAGTTGTCTACCAAGTGGGATATATTTAGCGTTGGGATAATGATAACTTTGTAACGGGGATTAGTGAGTGAATAACACGACGTGTTGAGAAGAGTACTTAGAACATGCCGGCTGTTACTGTTGACAGGAGAAGTGGCATCACGGCCACACATGTCCCAGTCCAGCTGCAGGGAAAGCCTACCACACGCGACGTTCTAGGGCCGAGATTACTGCTGCTTGCTGGGAGCCAGCTAACCGACAGTGAAATGTGATCCCTGCCACGAACAAACGCAGGACTTGCTTCCTGCTGAACTGTGGCCAGGTTTTTCCCAAAGACATCCACCCTGGCCCTGTCCCTCTTGAGACCGAGAGTGGCATCCCTTTTGGAGGGGGGAACCCCACTGGCTTGTGGTGGCTGTCCCTTACCCAGCCTCCCACCAAGGTCCTGGCTGGGGGTGGAGAACCAAGCACCAATTGCTGGGTGTTATAGACCGTCTCCCACAGCCTGGCCATGGGTTGTCCCTGATGGACACCAGGTGGTAAGGTCCAAGTGGCAGATCAGCCTGGCACTGGGAAGGAACCCACTAGCCTGGCCTGGGGGGCAGAGAGGACAACTCCCAAGGATGAGTGGGGTCCCATCCCTCACTCTAAGAAACCAGGGGCTTGGCAGAGGAGTCCAGGCACTGCCTCCAGTGCACAGCTCATGGGACACCACTTGGCAGCCTGGGGCATACCTGAGAAAGTGAGACTGTGTGGCTGAGAGGTTCTTCTGCATGCTGGCTCCCCTGAACAGCCCCTGGACTGTCAGCAGGAAGCTGCTGGGGGACCCCAGTCCTCAGAGGAGGGCTCAGGATTCACTCAGTGTGAGCCCAGCTTCCAGAAATGAAGCTCACTCTGGGGCAGGCAGGCCGGACCTGTAGGACCACCCAGCAAAGCTGTCCTCGGCAGCTCTCACGGGAGAGGAGCTGGTGAGGGCCGAGGGATTGCACACCTCACGCTCTGTTGGTGGGGCCAATGGACAAGGAGGGTTAAACACCTGTTAATCGTACCTGTGTATGATGAGATGTAAAATTAGAGATGAGGAGTCCGTGTAAATGATTATTTGCTGTTACTGTTTTAAAACTGGTCAACACTGTATCCAAATCCTCTGCGGTTTGTCTGTATGATAGCACTTTACACAATTAAAATGAAAACGAACAAAAAAACACCTGTGAGGCGCCCCGTTACTCCACCAGCCAAATCACAGAGGCCTGCGTCGTCAGCCTGGCCCCTGTCAGCTGGACACTCGTTGGTTTCTAAGGTTGGAGAACATCTGTTGCCCTTGTTTGACCCGTCTCCTTTAGACATGCCACAGAGAAGATTTGTAACAGTTATTTGCAAAAGCAGGTGGGGTGCTTTGAAGAAAAGCCTCCTATAAACAGAAAACACAGGCAGCAGGGGGCTCTGCCCTAAGGCTAAGACGATCCCCCGCCTGTCAGGCTCTGCTGTGTCAGCAAGGCTGCTGCCTTTCCCAGGGCAGCGCCCTTCGAGATCATGCAGAGGAGAACACAAAGCACAGCACTGTGGTCAGAAGACCTGAAATGGAGCCCCAGTCGGACCATGTGACCTTGGCTAAGTCACTCTGTTTTCTTCCCCTGAGCCTTATTCTATTCTCTGTGAGATGTAGGGAAGCAGAACTACTTTGCTTTAAAAATGTGTTGGCTCATGTTGGTTGAAAAAGCCCGTAGAAAGTTCCAACTTCAGGTATGGCTTCGTTGAGGGCCCTAAGGATGTTACTAGGTTTTGCTCCCTCGTCTTGCTTCCCCTGTATTGGCCCTGTTCTGGATCCATGTGGCAGCTCTGGCCTCAGCCTCACACCATTACAACACATGGGGCCGCAAAGGAAAGTGTGCACCCACAGCTTTCCATCCTGGCAAAGTCCAGGGATTCTCTCCGCCTTAATCTGGTTAAGTCATGTGCCCACCCTGAACCAAGCAGTGTGGCCAGGACGCTGAAATGCACAGACTGACATCACTTGCTCACCGAGTGTTTGGGGGGAAAAAAAAAGTGAGTGTTAGTAGCTCAGTCATGTCTGACTTTTTGCGACCCCATGGACTGTAGCCCTGCAGGCTCCTCTGTCCATGGAATTCTCCAGGCAAGAATACTGGACTGTGTAATCATTCCCTTCTCCAGGGGATCTTCCCCACCCAGGGGTTGAACCCAAGTGTCCCGCATTGTAGACAGGTTTTTTTTTTTTTTTTTTTTACAGTTTGAGCCACCAAGGTAGCCCCATCTAGTGTTTATTGATCACCAACTACACGCCAGGCACTATTATATATGCTGGGGACACAGTAGGGACAAGACAGATCAGATCCCTGCCTTGTTGGGGCTAACTTACTAGTAGGAAAGAAAACAAATACATTGTGTAAGAGGAATCAAAATGAATGAATGACAAGAATTAATGGAAAAAACCCACCAACCAAAGCAGATTAAGAGGGTAGAGAGTGCAGTGGGATGACAGTGGAGCACTGTTTTAGATGAGATGGTCAGGGAAGGAGGTAGCCTTTGAGAAGCGGCCTGAATGAAAGAAGAATAGAGGCCGTGTGAAGACCTGGGCAGAAGGTGCAAGCGCAGAGGCTCTGAGGCAGAGCAGCCAGGCTTATTAAGGAAGAGCCACGGAGGCCAGTGTGGTCTGAGCAGTGTGGGCCGAGGAGACAAGGAGAGAAGGTGGAGAAGCGGCCACAAGAAGCTGGCCCTGCAGGCCAAGGGAAGGAGACGGAGCTTTATTCTGCTCATGGTGGTGAGACTGGAGGCTTTTCAAAAGGAACGAGACATGAGTTATGTTTGATCAAGATTTCCACATACAAATGGTCAACACACACATGAAACGTTGCTCAACATCACTAACCATCATTGAAACGCACATCAAATCCACAAGGAGCTATCACCTCACACCTGTTAGGATGGCTTTTGTCAAAGATAAGAGATAACAAATGTTGGTAAGGATGTGGAGAAAAGGGAACCCTTATATGTTATTGGTAGAATGTAAATTGGTGCAGTCATTACAGAAAACAGTATGACAGTTCTTCAAAAGATTTAAAAATTGAACTAACATGATCCAGCAATTCCATTCTTGGGTATATATCCAAAGGCATTGAAATCAGTGTCTAGAAGTGATATATGCCCTCCCTTGTTTATTGCAGCATTATTTCCAATAGCTAAGATTTGGAAACAACCTGAGTCCATCAATGGATGAGTCAATAAAGAAAATGTGGTGTATATATACAAGGAAATATTATTCAACCAAGAAAAAGAAGGAAATCCTGACATTTGTGACATATATAGACTTTGAGTGCTTTATGCTAAGTGAACTAAGTCACACAGAGAAAGACAAAACCTGAATGATCTCACTTATATGTTGAATCTAAAAAAGCTGAACTCATAAAAACAGTAGAATGGTGGTTACTAGGTTTTGGGGGTTGAGAAATTGAAGAGCTGTTTTTTAAGGATAGAAACTTATAACTAGTAGATAAATAAGTTATGGAGATTGAATATACAACCTAGTGATTATGCTCAACAATACTGTATTATATATAAACTTCAAAGTGACTGAGAGACTAAATCTTAATGATTCTCAACACAGAATAGAAGTGATAAATATGTAACAGGACAAAGTGTTAGTAAGGTTACTGTAGTAATCAAAGTATAATATTTCACTGTATCAAATGAATATGGAAGCCTTGAAAGTATACAATGTCATATGTCAATTATATGAGTTTTTGAGTTTTTTAAAAGATGAAACACATACACAACAGGTGACAGCAACAACAGAAGATTCCATTGCCCTCATGTGGAAAGGGCAGGGTGAGGGGGAAGCAGGCACAGACAACAGCAGCTGGCAGGAGGCAGAATTGGGGAGAAGTGTCTGGACTCAGGATACATTTTAAGTTCGGGGTCCATCCCTGGAAGATCCTCACAACCTTCCCAAATGGAGATTAGGGGCTGCTGTCGGAAGAGGTGGTGATAGATACTGGTGCACAAAGATCGATAACTTTCCATTACTTCCACCATTTGCAGTTTCATGCAATTTTTCCTCTAGAGATATATTTTCACCATCGTCAGCTTTTTTCTGGGTTGGGGACTGTATCTCCAATCTCATTTCCTACCTCTAAGGCCTAGAATCACTGCAAGGGATTTTAGAGATGATATGGTCCAACCCAGTCTGTTCACAGATGAGTATCCCAAGTCTCTGAAAAATTCTGGGATTGTACAAAGTCCCCCCAAGCCAGTCAGTGCTGGAACAGGGCCACAGCTCTGATTTCCAATGCTGGCTTTATTAATAGAACAAAGGCTCAATTTGGGATGCTACCAAAGACTTGTGGGGTGATGGGAGAGGGTTTAACCTTCCAACAGTCTCCATTAGCATCCCCCAAATAACCAGCAAGCTCAATAAACAAGGACCCCACCACTGACCACAAAGCTACCCCCAAGGATCCCACACAGGAATCCTGGAGCCACTCCTATGCTCAGTCACCAGCTCCTCATCAGAACTTGAATGAGAGACAAGAGGCCAGACCATAAAAGGCAGGCACACAGATGGGAAACACCAGGGTAGTGCCTTATGTTCTTTTTTAGAGGAAGCTATATCTGAAGTACAGGCTTGATAGTCCTGCTGGGAAAGCTGCCAGTGGACAGGTCATTGCTTCATAGCTGAGGGACACACATTAGCCTCTGAGCAGAGCTGCAGTGCTGCAGTCTATAAAGCAAGAGGCACGGGCTGCTCTGCAGGACAAAACAGCTCAGGAGCGAGGGCTGCCTGAAATTCTCTCCTGGATGCTCAGTGTGCTGGCTGGTCTCTCTGCAGGAGAGGGAGTCGGGGGCCAAACCGCTTTGCACTTACGATCCAGAACACTGCCTGACACTCAGGGGAAGACTGATATATGCTTGGTGAAGTCAGGGCCAGAGTGCCTGCATCCCATCTGGGCTGTATCCTGAGTGACCAGAGGAGCGCTGCATGTCACGGGGGTGGAGATGGGTTGAGCAATCTGTGGCTCTCACCAAAGCAGTGCAGTGGAGCTCTCCCCGGCCCCCCTCCCCTCACCTCAGTCTGTGGTTTTAATTTTCTTCTAAGAAAAATAATCCAGCTTCTCTTTAATCAGTAACCATGATGGTCGGGAGAAGCTGTCACAGAGCCAATGGGAGCGGTTCCTGTGTTTAATCATGAGAATGGCCCAGCTGTCCTCTCTGAGGAGGGCAGGGAAGTAGCGCCTTGGATGCCTTTCCATCCTCGCCCAGTGCCCACCCTCATTTCGGTGGGGAGCCAGCTGGCTGTCTGAGGGGATGGACAAAGGGCATAAATACCAGTCCGTGAGCTCCCTGGGAGAGCAGGAGTTTTGACCGAACATCTCCCCAGAGGACACAGGTAAGAAAAGCAGTGACTCTGGTGGAGGCAGAGGAGTGGAAGGGAGGGAGTGCCTGGCCTCAGGTCACTACTGCCTTCCTGGACTGATCAAGGCCATCCTTTCTCATGAGCCAGCTGGTGCCAGCCAGCAAAACCAAACGAGTATTGCAGTGGAGCAGGGGTGCTCGTGGTGAGGAGGTGGCAGGGGGAAGGGTGAGAAGAGGCTGCTGTAGTGCAATTTCAGGGAGATGGAGCAAGTGAGGGGTAACTGGGGTCCTGACTCCCTATTCTGACTTTAGCAAAGAAGGGATGGGGTCCCCAACACACACAGCCATTTTCTGCTTCTGACCTTAAACAGGGGAACATGGGGTACCCCTGCAGGGTGGCATGGTCAGTGGGCTTCAGGATAACGCTGAGAACACTCTCACCAACAAGGAGGGACATGGCGTGCGGAAGTCATCGAGTGCTCAAGCTTTAGCCGGTGCTTCCTCTGAAGGCAGAACCAGAAAGTGGTACACTCCTGCTCAAACCTTCCTTCCCGGTCATTCTGCCCCAACAGCCCAGCCACTGTTGACCTGGCTCCTGGGCTCCTCCAGACATCTTAGCCCTCACCCTAGCACCGTGTGGAGACTGAGGACATTCTCCAGCGCTTCTTGTATATGTCCCCATGTTTTAATTTACAATTTTCCTCTCTTCTTCTCTCGGTGGCAAACATGTCCAGGTGAAGAGCTGGCTTACATCTCCTCCACTACCCACTGCCTCCTTTCCCCTGAACCAGGGTAAGCTCTGTGAAGCAGTACAGCTCTGGCTCCCCAGCCCCAAGTGCTCTAGAAGAAGCTGGCCCTCTTTCCTCTCTGCACACACACAGGGAGCAGACATATTTTTCTAACCATTCTGTATTCAGCATTCTCCTTTCCTCAAAACTTTAGCTCCCAGAATATGTGTGTATGTGTTGGCCAAAATTTGCCCACCTTAAAACGAATCATCTCTAATATCTCTGCTGCTGCTGCTAAGTCACTTCAGTCGTGTCCGACTCTGTGCGACCCCATAGACGGCAGCCCACCAGGCTCCCCCGTCCCTGGGATTTTCCAGGCAAGAATACTGGAGTGGGTTGCCATTTCCTTCTCCAGTGCATGGAAGGGAAAAGTGAAAGTGAAGTCACTCAGTCGTGTCTGACTCTTAGCGACCCCATGGACTGCAGCCTACCAGGCTCCTCCGTCCATGGGATTTTCCAGGCAAGAGTACTGGAGTGGGGTGCCATTGCCTTCTCCGTGAAAGAGGGCAGCTACTATCATTTTAGCCTCATATACACAACATACAAAATGCCAGCTGTCCTTCTCTGGTAACCACTCACATTAGAGGTACCTCTGTGGCCTTCCCTTTGCAGATCACTTTAATTACAGGCACCGATGCTTATGGGGGATACGGTGCAAACTGGGAACCTTGGATTTCAGTAAAGTCCAAACTGCTTTGAAATCCAAATACAGCCAACCCTAAATTATCCATGGCAAGGAAAGGGAGCGTGGATAATCCCGAACAGCAGATGATTAAAAAATCATTTCTTTTGGCTTTGGGGAAGTGCCATATGCTATTTGCAACAGAGCAGCAAAATTTCCTCTCTAGTTGTGTTTTGCTCAGATTAATATTGCATTGCGCTTGCATTTCTCCTCACATGCCAGCTGACAGCAGAGGCGGTGAGACACGGGAGTCTGTGCGGAAGCGAGGTGAGTGGCAGGGGAAGCCAGTGTCCAGGGAAGAAGGATAAGGCCCAGGTACTGATGAAAAATCAAAGGCTCTGGGTCTCCTCTCTCAACTTGAAAAGACATTAGAATGGAGGAGGAGGAAGAGGAATAGAAGGAAAAAGAAGAAAAGGAAATGAATTTAAAAACTCTAAACGGAGAGACCAAGAGAGACAAGAGAGCAGAGCGTCCTGGGGCATCGCCTTACTCCTGTCAAGCTTTCCCAGCAGACTCTTTAGGATCCCATGATGTGAACCGTCTCCTTAGAACACCTGGTCTGCTCTCTGTCTATGAATCACAGTTAGTGCTCTCTGCCTCCTTGCCTTTGTTTCGGCTGTACCACCTGCCTGAAAGGCCCTTTTCCTCTTGTGTCCTATCCACATTTCAGCCCCCTTTCAAGACCTAGCCAATTTCCCACCTTTCCTTCTCCAATCATATCCATCAGAAGCAATGTCCTTCTTTCTTTCTTTCACCCTGCTTCTGAATGCCCATGACACAGTCTTCTCTCTCTCAGCATACTATAAGCTCTGTGAAGACGGGGAGAAATGCTGTGACAGATTTCTGATGGGAGTGGTATTCCCTTTAACACCTGGCAGTGTTTGGTACATGGCAGGTTCCCCTACCTAGAGATGGACAGACTAAACCCTGCAGAAGGTGTGAAGACACTAAACCCATGGTTTCAAACTTGAGCTGAGTTAGGCTTTCCTGTGGGACTTGGTTTCCCAGGGTCTTTTCCCAAAGATGATGCTTCAGTAAGCTATGGGAACTTGGAGTCAGGCGTTTGCTACAAGTGCTCAGGTGATTTCAACCATTGAGAATTCAGTTATAAAACACACAGATCAGGGACTTCCCCGGTGGTCCAGTGGCTAAGACTCCCCACACTTCCAATGCAGGGGCCTAGGTTCAATCCCTGGCCAGGGATCCCGCACAACACAACGAAAGATCTCGCATGCTGCAACAAATATTGAATATCGCACGTGCTGTAACTAAGACCTAACATAACCAAATAATAAATAAATATTAAAAGAAAAGAAAACATGCAAATCACCAATGCTCACACACTCAACAACTTTCATCCTTGTGTACCATTCACTTAGGTGAAACCTAAAGGTTAAAAAACAAAGATGCTGAGAAATGCACTAGGGTTATTACTATTATCTCTCATACTTCTTAAGGCTGATTTCAGCATTTTCTTAAGTGAAAATAACTGCCAAGAGTAGAGGTTAAAATAGCACAGAGATTTACAACAGATTCTCCATATTTCCGTGAGCTGAAGCAGCACATTTTTGCACATTTTGTATCTTTGACGTCAGAGTGCAGCTTACAGTCCACTTTGGTGTCCAGCATTGCTTGTCCACACGTCCTCGCTCTTCACTCCACCATCATGCCAATGAATTATGTGCATTGCTGGCACTGCACTATACTACACATGTTGAGTTTCACTGCTGTTCAAATAATTTCAAGGAGATTATACTATCATTTGGTATTGAAATGAGAAATTGTTGTATACACAGAAGGCCATGAAAACAGAGCAGCAGGGCATAATAAATTTGATATTAGTGAAACAAATATTTACTGGAGGAACAACCACGCTTCCTCATTTTCTTGCAAAGAAGCAACCCATTGAAACAATTACTTTATAGCTTCACTTCTCAGATCAACTGGTGCCAATTATGCTGGCCTCACCCGGGGCCACGAGAAAACTGAAGAATCTCAGGCCTATCTCAGACCTACTTCACACTGGGTTTTGACAAGATTCCCAGGTGACTTGTATGAATATGAAAGTTTGAGAAGCAGAGCGTTATAGGACTTAAAGGAAGATATCGATAGGTAGATACAGCTGAGTTATGTTTAGTTACTAAGATAGGCACAGAAAGATTACCTATCACATGCTAGGCAAGAAAGCTTGCAAAAAGATGTCAGTGACTTAGAAGAAGATATGGGATATTATGAGAGATCATATCATCAGTTCACTTGAAAGCCCAGAGGACACAGATGTTTGGAAAAATACACACATCATTGACTAAAATGTGATTCAGAAGAGTTAGGTGAACACGAACAAGATTTGCAAAACATGTTAACCAACTTTTCCACTGTTCTCCTTAGACAAGAGTGATACAAGGTAACAATACATGTTTAACCTTAAGGGGCTCTTTCAAAAAAGAAAAAAATTATATGAGCAAAGAAAGCATTTTGTCACTGTTTAACAAGGAACATTTTTCCTTAATAATACATAACATGGTGTATCTTACAACCAAAGGCATCTTAGATTTCATGAAATATAACTGAAAGTCCCACACACTTTATCAAATTGCTGTCTCTCAGAGTTTAAATTTCAGCGATCATGGCTTCACTCTGATACTTCCTAACATCAAGATACTTTTTACACAGAAAATAAAGTTTTGAGTTTGTGGTTTCTGCTTTTTAAGTATTACACTTTTTAGGTCCTCCAACTCCACAGTTCTAATCTCCTACTAAGAAAAACAGCTCGTCAGCTCTAGCCCCCATACTTTAGAATTTAGAAAGTTAAATAAGAATGGAGAGAATATGAAGTGAGAGAGGGAAACGAGGCAGAAAGACATGGGTCCAGACTGCCTCTTACAACTATCGTATCTCCTTTTCCCATTTTAAACCCTCACCGACATAAAACATTTAAAAAAACCTATTAGCTGCTTTCACAATTGTCTTTAATACTTAGGAACCTGTCAAACAGGTGTCATTATCCTCTTTTCACAAATGAAGAGAGTGAAGTCAGAGAAATAAAATAACTCACCCAAACAGAAGGGGGTATCTTCAGTGGTGGGACCAGAATTCAAAAAAGCTGTGCCTGCAGCCCTGCCAAGTTGCCATCTCCATGTGCAGCTCCGCCGCATACTTTGCAACACACAGCGCTGCAACCACTCCTGCTGGTGAATAATCCATACACTGTCCTCCGTGGACTTGCAGGCCTTCAGCTGAGTTGCTGCACTGACATTGCCTTTTACTGAACAACCCCTTAGGCTGCCCGAGCCCTCTGCCTTTAACCTGGGACCAGCCTCCCTGACTTCTTGACTTCACTGAAGTATCCAAAATTACAGAATTTCTTTCCATGTAAATGCCGCCAGTTCTTGCAGTTTCTGAGAGGTCCCCTCTCCACCACAACATTTTAAAAAATTAGATTGCCTTAAGCTCACTTCACTTCTATCATTTAAAAGTATCCTATGTGACTGGCCCACACCCAACACAGCCAGTGCCATCTCACTGCTCACCTTTGAGCCTGCCTCATGGTCTCACCACACAGTAACTTTATCCTGGGGATTCTTACTCTTTCCTAGTAAATCAAAATGTTACTCTGAAGTGAACTCTCTTACTTCTCACTAATTACGTGAGTGGTCTACCAGCCTCACTGACATTAGAATAACCTGGGAGCATTAAAATCTACAAGGCTCAAGCCACACTGCCAGCCAATTAAACCAGAATCTCTGGAGCTGGGATCCAAGATCAGTATTTTTTTTCATTTTGCAGGTGATCCCAATATGCAACCATGATTGTGAAGCAGTAAATCATGCTACTCACCCCCTTCAGCTGTCCACTAACTCAGTTGTTGCTACCCTTTCCAACTAAGCTCTTTAAGTTAAAAGCCCTTTAATAATTGTCCCTTTTTAAGCCACTTTTCAAAACTAACTCATTTTTGTTGCAAAAAACCATACATTTATTGTACAGTCTTTAGCTTTGCAAATACAGCTGTCAACTACAAATTGGCACTTGCCATTGGCATTTGCCATCTACAAGGATTAAATCATGTGCTGCTGCAGCTGCTAATTTTCAACAACCCCTGAAAGTGGAGAGCAGAAATGAGGCACAGAAATAATGTCAGAAAGTCAGGGGAGACTGGCAGAATAGGTCTTCAGATAGGTATCTTCAAGAGACAACTTTATGAGCCCAATTCTTATATCTCCTCACATGTAGGATGAATGCTGCTCATCACCAGCAGCTCGTGACTTTCATGAGACTAGCAGAAACCTTCCGCAAAACATGTGTGCTTGATTGCAAATACTCCCCCTTCACCAAAAATGACATATATACAAACCTCTCCCCCGAACTCTTGGGAACAGTTTCTCAGAGCTATCTCTGAGCTATAGTCCTCGTTTTGCTCCCAATGAAACTTAACTTGCAACTCTCACACTTTGTGTATTTTTCCAAGTAAACACAACTGAGCAAAGAGAAGCAAATATAAATCAGCAATAATCTCACTACTGCTAACCTGTCCATGAAGATACCATCAGTATCTTTTCTTTGTATATGTTTTGCATATGTGCATTTTATTGTACATGTGGTTTTGTAGCCTTCTTTTCTCATCTGAACATCTTTTCACTTGGACTTCTTTTCATTCTTGCCTTTTTATCCTCTGTCCTGGCCTCCATAACTTTCACAATTCAGTCTTTCCTGGGTCTTTCAACCTGCCCTTCTGCTGTGAATTCTGAGGCCTCCTTCTATCCTAATGGGTGATTCAGTTCAGAAGCACTAAACATGTTCCTTTTGGAGCTGCTGCCTTTCCAAATGGCTCTACCACCTGGCTGCCCAACTGCTCAAGCCAGATGTACCTGAGGTCATCCTTGGACACTTGGACACTTCACACTTCGTTTCCTTTTTTTTTTTATTTTATTTGCGTATAGTTGATTCACAATGCTGTGTTAACTCCAAGCGCACAGCAAAGTGGCCACATATATTCATTCTTTTTTAGATTCTTCACCCACACAGGTCGTCACCTCACATAGAGGTGATGAGATTCCCACCTCATACAGCAGGTCCCCACTGGTTGTCCATTCCATGTATAGTATAGTCATTTCTAAACAATTATCAAAGCAAATTTATTGTGCTTCTTAATATTTTTTGAATCTGCACAAATCTCTCCATCCCAAAGTGGCAGCTTCCTTCCATTGAGGCCACTATCTTTGCCACGGCCAAACTGGTCTCCTTATTGTTTGCTTCTCTCTAGTCCACTCCCCCATACCATCTGGGTGGTTTCATGAAGTCAGTCTCATTATCTTTAAGGTAAAGTCCACACTCATTAAGATTTTGAAAATTTTCATGATCCAGCCCCTACTTATGTCAAGCCTCCTCCTTCCTCCTCCCACAACCCAACACATATCTGGGCCACAGTGCTTCAGAAACACTCAACTCTTTCCCTCTTTGTTCTGCCTAAAACATGCTTATCATCCCTTCCAATGGATGCTTGCTCATCTTGCAGGTCAGATGGTTTCTCACTTCTCTGGAGAAGTCTCATCTGACTCCCTAAATCTGGATTAGAAGCTCTCTTTGTGCTCCCCGGATATCCTGCACCTCCTCCACCAAGCACAGCTCACACTGCATTGCAGTCATCTCTGCTTGTCTGTACTCTCCTCCAGACTAGAGTGAGGGGCCACATCTGTTTTGCTTGTCATTATGTCCCCAGCATCTAGCAACACATACTTAAGCCATTGGTTGAATGAAAAATGAATGACTGAATTTCTTCAATGTGAATACATCATGAATACATCATGAAATCAATCTTCCAGCACAGAAGTGGGTTTATGCTGGATGTGATCTCGCTTGTTACTTAGAATATTAGCAAGCCAGGGTGATGTTTCTCTCCAAGCTGTAAGGGGACCCTGGGTAAGGGGGTGGCTTTTTCCTGTATTTAGGCCTGTCGCCCAATCTTTCTTTGCTTCATAGTTTTTCCTACCTAATTTTCCCTCCCTTCAGGCTTTCACTGTCTTCACAAACTTGAAGTCGAATTAGCCTAGTTGAATTTTGTGTGAACTTAGTTTTGTTTTTCCGGAGAAGGCAATGGCAACCCACTCCAGTATTCTTGCCTGGAAAATCCCATGGACGGAGGAGCCTGGTAGGCTGCAGTCCATGGGATCGCGAAGAGTCGGACACGACTGAGCGATTTCACTTTCACTTTTCACTTTCATGCATTGGAGAAGGAAATGGCAACCCACTCCAGTGTTCTTGCCTGGAGAATCCCAGGGACGGCAGAGCCTGGTGGGCTGCTGTCTATGGGGTCACACAGAGTCGGACACGACTGAAGTGACTTAGCAGCAGCAGCAGCAGCAGCAGCAGTTTTGTTTTTCACAGTGGAAGCTCCTCATCTCCTCATTAATAAGACACCACTGTAACCCAAAGTTCTGTGGGTTTTCAAATAGAATCATGTTCATGAATGTCTGATGTTCACTTGCTGTTGATACCAGCATCATCATTTCAGTGGTGGGGGGAGGGGAAGGAGTTGGTAAAAACCAGAAATAAGATTATATAGTTTCCAGTCTTTATCTCAAGGAGTTTTGGCATCTTTCTTCAAAATGTGAATATTCAGTGCCTGTGAAATTAGCTCCATGATACCATCTGGGCTTAGATGAGGTTTTTATAGAGTCTTGAGGTGTATGGAATTGTGGGCCTTTTTTAAAGAAAAGAAACGCAAATTACATATACACTAATAAGCCTTGAAAAGTGCTTGTGCAAGTTGGGGCCTCCTGAAAATCAACCTTCATCAGGTAAATCTATTCTTCATCTTAACTTGCATAGCTGGAGAAACTGAGGTCCAGAGTGACAGGTCCACCTGTGAGTTGGCTTGAGGACTGATGGCTGACCTAAATGTCCCCATTCTAGGACCTACTGCTTGTTATGGGGCTAGACAGACTTCAAAAGTTAGCTAAAAAAGCCTCAATTCCCTAGCTCATTCATACAGGTCAAGCCAGAAGGGTACAAACATAGATACATAAGAAATCAACGTGTTTTCAACAAGGGTTTTGCCTCCTGACCCTTGCTGTGGATCACGCTAACCCATCTGGGTACCCAAGTCAGTCCTGCAAGCTCCCACTTATCCAGGTTGGAGGCTCAGATCCTCATTTCAGGAGAGTCCTGTAAGACTTCAGTTTCCAACCTTGTCTTGCAGGTTGTCATTCTGCAAGCAGGAATGTACTGGGAGTCACACCGTTTACGCCTCCAGTCCAGCTGTGTGCCTTGGAAGACGTCCTTGCACCAGGTTCCTCATTTATAAAATGAAGGACTAGACTTCACACCCTTTGCAGCACCACAGTCTGCAGATGCTAAATAAAGTTGTAATGAAAACAAAGGAAATTTGCTCCTGTATCAGAGTGCTTTGTTGTCGTCACTTATGTCAGGGATAATCTCACCCAGGAATCCCCTGGCCACCCAGTGGTTAGGACTCTGCACTTGTACTTCAGGGGGCACAGGTTTGATCCTTGGTCTGAGAACTAAGATCCTGTATGCCACATGGCATGTCCACTCCCCTCCCCAAAGTATATATAGATAAGCACAAACAGTCCATATGGGTCCTTTTTAAAACATTTTTTTGGCCACACTATGTAGCATGCAGGATCCTAGTTCCAGGACCAGGGACTGGCCCCCAACCCCTGCACTGGAAGGCAGAGTCTTAACTGCTGGACCATCAGGGAAGGCCTCATATGGGTCATGTTGCTTCGCCTGCAGCTCTTCTCATGTTGAAAGAGGAACTCTGAGGGCTTCCCTGGTGGTCCAACGATTAGGAATCTGCTTTGCAATGCAGGGGACACAGGTTCAGTATTTGGTCCAGAAAGATTCCACATGCTGTGGAACAACTTAAAGTAGTTATGCCTGTGCATCACAACTACGGAGACTGTGCTCTGGAGCTCCTGAGCCACGACTACTGAGCCCGTGTGTCACAACTACTGAAGCCTGTGAGCCCTAGAGCTCGTGCTCCACAACAGGAGAACCCTCACAATGAGAAGCCCAAGCACCGCAGCCTGACAGTAGCCTCTGCTCGCCCCAATTAGAGAGAGCCTTCAAGAAGCAATGAAGTCCCAGCGTAGCCAAAAATAAATAAGTGTTAAAAAATATATAAAAGATGAACTCTGAGACGTTAAATTTCCATGCAAAGAGAAAGGTGCGGCATGAGGCCAGGTGCAAGCCTTGGAACCAGTGTTACCAGCTGTTTACACTTGGGCAAAGGCCACGGCAAACAGGACTGTGTTTGACAGTGAACCAGCAGGGCACAGAATGAGCTCAATAAGGGGTTGGGGGGGGTACTTAACACACCACCTCTCTGAGTTGGTGAGTGGGCACAGAAGCCAGTTATGAGGATTCGGGGTAGGAACTAGAGACCCCAGGTAGGTCTGGAACTGAGGGCAGGAGGTTCATTTTGGAAAAATTCACAGAGCCATTGAAAAGAGCCTGGGCTTTTTCACAGAGCACCAGCCTCTTTCCTTTGATGGGGAGGACAGGGGGTCACATACAGTAGTGCTCAATTAAGGGCAGAGTCCCTCTTTTCGAGGGAGTATGAAGTGTGTCCAGAGCATGGCCCATGGGAGTCATGGCTCACTCCCACCAGGCCTTGGGCACTTGGGGTGGCTCAGGCCGGGTCTCTGTATGCTTCCTGTGGGTGCTCCAGGCTTGCTGACCTCCAGAGTCAATGTTAGTCTGGCTATTGTTGGGCCAGTTATGTTTGCCAAAACTTTAAGACGACTCGTACAATTACACGCCTGTCCTGTAACCGTACTTACAGCTCTGAAAGGGGTTCTTGTGCAGGCAAAACCCCCAGAAGGCCCAGGGTAGGGGACGGGGTCACCCCTGCTTTTCCCAGTCTGGCTGCCAGCTCTGTGGTTGCAGCTGGCACTGGGGGTGAGGCTGGGGCTGTTCACATCCCCACTGAAACCCGTGTCGGTGACGGGGACGGCGAACAAACAGGGGATTATCTTGAAGCTTCCCCGCCCTGTCCTTTGTTGGGGAAGCAGAAGGGCAGGGACTAGCAGAGTCCGGCTGTTGCAAACCCAAGTGCTCCTTGTACAGAAACTGCCCTCCAGTGCAGGCCTGCTCAGGGACCGCAGCCTGCCTCAGGCCCTCTCACTGGGCAGACCCTCCCACTGGGCAGAGGAGGGAGTAGTCTGGACTCTCTGCACCTGGGCTGGGCTGGGGAATATTAATATTGATTATCTGGGCATTTTTGTGCCAAACACTAAGCTCAGCACTCAAATTACGTTCACCACAATTGACCCCATGAGGTAGATGTTTCCTGCAGCAGTGTCCCTGGGGTTAGAGAGGAAGGAGCAGGTGCCAATGGATTGTGTTCAAGGCCCCAGAAAGTGCAGGGCCAGGATGTGAATCCAGCTCTGTACAGCATGTATTCAAGCTCTTCACCTCCACAGAACTCACATCTGCTGTGCAACTGTAAGCAAACTGCTTGACCTCTCTGAGCTACAGGTGCCTCATCTGTAAAGGGAATTTAATACAGCTCCTCTTAGGGATTAGATGAGATTAGGTATGAGAGCTTGGCTCTATTCCTGACACACAGTAGGAGCTAAACTTGGCTCTTTATCCTTCCTTGAGATCTTGGATGCTCTCATTGGGGTCCAAGGTGGGCATGAAGGATGTGGTGGTCACTTTTTGCTTCCCTTTTAACTCAAAGCATGTGACTCTGGGAGCATGTAGGTATTCACCAACCATGGAAAATCCATGAGGCTGGGCAGTGATTGGCCTCTGGCTGCATCCTGACCACTCCTTCCCTGACAAGTGGATCCATCTTGAGCTGGTCCCTCCTGCTAGGTTGGGACAGTGTCCCCAACACCAGGAAACTACAGAGCTCTGCCCTAGTCTAACCAAGATGCCCATCCTTCCCCTGGATCTGCTGTCCCTGAGGTCAGAATCCCACCTCCTCCTCCTATCCTGGCCCCATTCCTGGGAATCCTGACAGACTGTGTGACAGGCTGAAAAAGCCCCTCAAAGATATCCACATCCTGATCTAGAACTTGTGAATATTATTTTGTGTGGTAAAAAAGGACTTTACAGATGTGATTAAGGACCTGGAGATGGGGAGATTATCTGAGCAGGCCCCACATGTAATCACGGGAGTTCTTATAAGAGAGAGAGAAGCAGAGGGGCTGCTCACACAGAGAAAGCAGAGAAGAAGGCAATGTGAAAATGGAGGCAGAGACTGCAGTGATGTGGCCTCAAGCCAAGACTGCTGAAAAACCAAAGCCGAGATATTTATTCTTTCACAGATCTGAAGGTCAGAGTTTGAAAATCACTATCACAGAGCCACACTCTGCCCAGAGGCTCTGTGGAGATCTGTCCATCAGTTCTTCCAGGTACTGAGGGCTGCCAGCAGTCTTGGCTTGTGGCCACATAACTGCAGTCTCTGCCTCCATCTTCATATTACCTTTTTCTCTACTTTCTCTGTATGAGCTCTCCCTCTTTGCATCAGGTGGCCAAAGTGTTGGAGCTTCAGTTTCAGCATCAGTCCTTCCAATGAATATTCAGGGTTGATTTCCTTTAGGATTGACTGGCTTTATCACCTTGCTGTCCAAGGGACTCTTAAGAGTTTTCTCCAGCACCACAGTTTGAAAGCATCAGTTCTTCAGTGTTCAGTCTTCTTTATGGTTCAACTCCCACATCCATACATGACCACTGGAAAAACCATGTGCTGTGCTTAACTGCTCAGTCATGTCTGACTCTTGGACACCGTGGACCGTGACCCGCCAGGCTCCTCTGTCCATGGGGATACTCCAGGCAAGAATAGTAGAGTGAGTTGCTATGCCTTTCTCCAGGGGATCTTTCCAACACAGGGATCAAACCCAGGTCTCCCACATTGCAGGTGGATTCTCTACCGTCTGAGCCACTAGGGAAGCCCATATAGAAAAACCATAGCTTTGACCAGATAGACCTTTGTTGGCAAAATAATGTCTCTTATTTTTAATACACTATCTAGGTTTGTCATAGCTTTTCTTCCAAGGAACAAGTGTTTTTTAATTTTATGGCCGCAGTCTTCATCCACAATGATTTTGAAGCCCAAGAAAATAAAATCTGCCAACATTTCCATTTTTTCCCCATCTATCTGCCATGAAGTGATGCGAGTGGATGCTATGATCTTAGTTTTTTGAATGTTGAGTTTTAAGCCAACTTTTTCACTCTCCTCTTTCACTTTCATCAAGAGGTTCTTTAGTTCTTCTTCGCTTTCTGCCATAAAGGTATTGTCTTCTGCATAGCTAAAGTTATTGATATTTCTCCTGGAAGTCCTGATTTCAGCTTGTGCTTTGTCCAGCCTGGCATTTGCATGATGTACTTTGCATAGAAGCTAAAAAAGCAGAGTGACAATATACAGCCTTGATGTACTCCTTTCTCAGTTTTGAACCAGTCTGTTGTTTCATGAACAGTTCTAACTGTTGCTTCTTGACAAGCATACAGGTTTCTCAGGAGGGAGGTAAGGTGGTCTGGTATTCCCATCTCTTGAAGAATTTTTCACAGTTTGTTGTGATCCACACAGTCAAAGACTTTAGCATAGTTAATGAAGCAAAAGTAGATGTTTTTCTGAAATTTCATAGCTTTTGCTATGATCCAACGGATGTTGGCAATTTGATCTCTGGTTCCTGTCTTTCCTAAATCCAGTTTGAACATCTAGAAGTTCTCAGTTCATCTGCCACTGAAACCTAACTTGGAGAATTTTGAGCAGGATGGGTCAGGGTGAAACAAAATAATGCTAAATAGGTCTTGGAATCAAGAACTGTTAAAGTTTTGTTGGCATCTAGGAAGAGGAGGAGATGAAAGGCTAGAAGACCAGCCAAAGGGACATGGCACAGGGGTCTAGAAAGAGCTCTGGGAGAGCCCAAAGCACAGTGATATGGCATAAGGCTGGAGCAGGTCGAAGATGGAGCAGGAGGAAAAGCCCCACTGACAAGTAGAGGCTATCAAAATTAGGAACAGTGATGTTTGCTTGACAGTGAATTTATTTTCTACTCTGTGCTACAGTTACCACCCTTTAGCCAGAAAACCTTAAGTAAAATCTCTTACATGAGCCTGTGCACAAAAAACTTTGCAGGAGAGGAAGACAAGTGTTCAGCACCATTCCAGGACATCTTAAGAAAGGAGAGAGGTGGGCACTGCATGAATTTTGGTGACAGTGAGGAAATAGCTGGCAGCAAGGAATGACAAGATGGATGTAAGCCCCTGCCCTTGGAAATTCACACATATATTGGGAGATGACAGACCCCCTGCAGTAGGTGCAATGGGGACTTTCCTAATCCATTTTACTTGGTATTGGTGAGAGTCTCTCTGATAGAATTTGTGTATGTGTGAGTAACAGGTTTATTAAATTATTGAAAGGCTAATAAAGGATGTTCTCGAGAAGGAGATTAATAAAAAAAAAAACACAGACTTCTCCTTTCAATATTTCCCTTCTTTCTTCTAAGCTAAGTGTGCAAGTATTTTAAATTTAAATAATTGTTTTTACGTCAAATCAATTTTGGAACAGAGAGAGTTAGAGGTTTATAGACTCCCTCGATGGTCAGCGGTTGCTGATTAATGATGCTGGAGTCTGTAATTATACTGCTGTCAGGAGACTGAGTGTCCTCGATAAATCCAGGCTCATCTGCCTTTCCAAGGCACCGGGAGAGGAGTATCTTGATTTATCCCCCAATTGGCACATATTCTCTTTACTGTACCTTAGATAGCGCTCAACTACTTAATGGTTTGAGAGGTCAATTTTCATCCTGCTTGTATTGAACAACCTAGAATTTAAGTGTCCTTGCCCATGACTTAAATTGGACCTTTCTTCTTACTGCCTTTTTGGTTCATTCTTCTCTCCCTAACTAACCTCATTCATTCGAAAAACTGGGTGTGGCAAATTGCAAAAATAGTTGTAAGTCTCCACTCTTTTCTGAATCAATCTCCTTTAAAATGTGACTTTGCCACTCTTGTAATTAAGAGATGGAATAATGGAATCTATTTTGCTATGCTTTGAGCCTGAGCTGCCTTGTGACTTGCTTTGGCCAACAGAATGCAGTGGAAGTGACGATGGAAGTTTTCAGTCAGATCCTCAAGAGTCTTTTCACTCTTCTACTCTGAGGACCCTGCCAGATGCCATGTGAAGAGGCCCAGACTCAGCTACTACTTCATGAGAGACATGGCCACCACTCTCCCCTACTCTCCCCTACTCTCCCCGACTTTCCTCCATCCTCAGATCAAAGCCTACATGACCTGCAGCTGAGCCCAGCCCAAAGCAGAAGAACCATACAGTTAAGCCTGGCTTAAACAGACTAACTGCTGAATCATGAGCTAAATAATGATTGTTTTAATTTTGGTTCACTATGTAGCATTATTATGGAAATAGATAACAAATACCCTGGGTTTCTTTTATATAATACCACTGTTCTAGAGTCTGGAGCCACAGAGAGTGAGAGATGCAGAGATGGCATAGCTAAGACATTGCTGTTACCCTTGAGGAGCTCACAGTCTAGTGAGGCAGACAGGCTGACAAACATATTATATAATTGCAACAGGAAGTGACAAGTAGATTAATTTTACTGACCATCATCTGTATGCCAGGCATAATGCTAAGCATTTTATCGACATTCTCATCTCACTTAGTCTTTACTGCAAGCCGAGAAACCTGTATGCAGGTCAGGAAGCAACAGTTAGAACTGGACATGGAACAACAGACTGGTTCCAATAGGAAACGGAGTACGTCAAGGCTGTATATTGTCATCCTGCTTATTTAACTTATATGCAGAATACATCATGAGAAACGCTGGGCTGGATGAAGCACAAGCTGGAATCAAGATTGCCAGGAGAAATACCAATAACCTCAGATATGCAGATGACACCACCCTTATGGCAGAAAGTGAGGAAGAAATAAAGAGCCTCTTGATGAAAGTGAAAGAGGAGAGTGAAAAAGTTGGCTTAAAGCTCAACATTCAGAAAACTAAGATCATGGCATCTGGTCCCATCACTTCATGGGAAATGGATGGGGAAACAGTGGAAACAGTGGCTGACATTATTTTTCTGGGCTCCAAAATCACTGCAGATGGTGACTGCAGTAATGAAATTAAAAGACGCTTACTCTTTGGAAGGAAGGTTATGGCCAACCTAGATAGCATATTAAAAAGCAGAGACATTACTTTGCCAACAAAAGTCCGTCTAGTCAAGGATATGGTTTTTGAAGTGATCATGTATAGATGTGAGAGTTGGACGGTGAAGAAAGCTGAGCGCCGAAGAATTGATGCTTTTGAACTGTGGTGTTGGAGAAGACTCTTGAGAGTCCCTTGGACTGCAAGGAGATCCAATCAATCCATCCTAAAGGAGATCAATTCTGGGTGTTCATTGGAAGGACTGATGTTGAAGCTGAAACTCCAATACTTTGGCCACCTCATGCAAAGGGTTGACTCATTGGAAAATACCCTAATGCTGGGTAGGACTGGGGGCAGGAGGACGACAGAGGATGAGATGGTTGGATGGCATCACCGACTCGATGGACATGGGTTTGGGTGGACTCCGGGAGTTGGTGATGGACAGAGAGGCCTCAGTTCAGTTCAGTTCAGTTCAGTCGCTCAGTCATGTCCGACTCTTCGTGACCCCATGAATTGCAGCACGCCAGGCCTCCCTGTCCATCACCAACTCCCGGAGCTTACCCAAACCCATGTCCATCGAGTCGGTGATGCCATCCAACCATCTCATCCTCTGTCGTCCCCTTCTCCTCCCGCCCCCAATCCTACCCAGCATTAGGGTCTTTTCCAATGAGTCAACTCTTCGCATGAGGTGGCGAAAGTATTGGAGTTTCAGCTTCAACATCAGACCTTCCAAAGAACACCCAGGATTTATCTCTTTTAGGATGGACTGACTGGATCTCATTGCAGTCCAAGGGACTCTCAAGAGTCTTCTCCAACACCACAGTTCAAAAGCATCAATTCTGCGGCGCTCAGCTTTCTTCACCGTCCAACTCTCACATCCATACATGACCACTGGAAAAAACCATAGCCTTGACTAGACGGACTTTTGTTGGCAAAGTAATGTTTCTGCTTTTTTAAATATGCTATCTAGGTTGGCCATAACCTTCCTTCCAAGGAGTAAGCGTCTTTTTAATTTCATGGCTGCAATCACCATCTGCAGTGATTCTGGAGCCCCAAAAAATAAAGTCTGACACTGTTTCCACTGTTTCCCCATCTATTTCCCATGAAGTGATGGGACTAGATGCCGTGATCTTAGTTTTCTGAACATTGAGCTTTTAAGCCAACTTCTTCACTCTCCTCTTTCACTTTCATCAAGAGGCTCTTTAGTTCTTCTTCACTTTCTGCCATAAGGGTGGTGTCATCCGCATATCTGAGGTTATTGATATTTCTCCCGGCAATCTTGATTCCAGCTTGTGTTTCTTCCAGCCCAGCGTTTCTCATGATGTACTCTGCATATAAGTTAAATAAGCAGGGTGACAATATACAGCCTTGACGTACTCCTTTTCCTGTTTGGAACCAGTCTGTTGTTCCATGTCCAGTTCTAACTGTTGCTTCCTGACCTGCATACAGGTTTCTCAAGAGACAGGTCAGATGGTCTGGTATTCCCATCTCTTTCAGAATTTTCCACAGTTTATTGTGATCCACACAGTCAAAGGCTTTGACATAGTCAATAAAGCAGAAATATGATGTTTTTCTGGAATTCTCTTGCTTTTTCGATGATCCAGCGGATATTGGCAATTTGATCTCTGGTTCCTCTGCCTTTTCTAAAACCAGCTTGAACATCTGGAAGTTCACGGTTCACGTATTGCTGAAGCCTGGCTTGGAGAATTTTGAGCATTACATTACTTTACTAGCATGTGAGATGAGTGCAATTATGTGGTAGTTTGAGCATTCTTTGGCATTGCCTTTCTTTGGGATTGGAACGAAAACTGACCTTTTCCAGTCCTGTGGCCACTGCTGAGTTTTCCAAATTTGCTGGCATATCGAGTGCAGCACTTTCACAGCATCACCTTTGAGGATTTGAAATAGCTCAACTGGAATTCCATCACCTCCACTAGCTTTGTTCGTAGTGATGCTTTCCAAGGCCCACTTGACTTCACATTCCAGGATGTCTGGCTCTAGGTGAGTGATCACACCATCGTGATTATATGAGTCGTGAAGATCTTTTTTGTACAGTTCTTCTGTGTATTCTTGCCACCTCTTCTTAATATCTTCTGCTTCTGTTAGGTCCATACCATTTCTGTCCTTTATCGAGCCTATCTTTGCATGAAGTGTTCCTTTGGTATCTCTAATTTTCTTGAAGAGATCTCTAGTCTTTCCCAATCTGTTGTTTTCCTCTATTTCTTTGCACTGATCGTTGAGGAAGGCTTTCTTATCTCTCCTTGCTATTCTTTGGAACTCTGCATTCAGATGGGAATATCTTTCCTTTTCTCCTTTGCTTTTCACTTCTCTTCTCTTCCCAGCTATCTGTAAGGCCTCCTTAGACAGCCTGGCGTGCTGCAATTCATGGGGTCGCAAAGAGTTGGACACGACTGAGCGACTGAACTGAACTGATGAGGCTGACGCTATTATTAGCCCATTTTAGAGAATAGAATACTGAGACCTATGGAAATTAAGTCCTGACTCCAAAGCCCATGTTTTTCCTGCCAGCTCCTGATTTCCCCCTATAACCTGTATACATCTTAAAGGTTCAGAGGAAGGGGCAGCTGACACTCAGGGGTTGCGGGGAAAGCCTCAGTGGATCCCGGCTGATGGCACACACTGGGAACCGAAGGTCACAGGCCGCTGAATCAGTCCAGGGGTGAGTTGTGGTGATAATGAACCAGAGAAGCTGGATAACGTGCATGTGGGCTGGGGGCCCTGCTGGGGAGCAGGTAATAAACATCTTCACCTCAATTTTGGGTGGAGGCTGAAGAAGGCAGGACATCACCCAGGGGAAGAAGGGGTAAATGGGGACAGGAGGGGTTTTGTTGTTCTCTGTGTTAAGAAGCATTTCTGCTTTTCTCTGGGGCAGAGCATTCAATGCCAGATGATGCCCAATTGGGAATTTCTGCCTGGAATGGAGTTCTGAAAAACATATCACTATTAATAGGAAATTCAGTTTTTCCTTCTGCTGCTTTCTTGGCAATGCCATTTTCAGGTTTTTAAATAGATTGTCTAGCTTTCTTTTGAGGACTTGCTTGCCTGAAGGGATTGCTACTGTAATGGTATGGTATGGGATGTGCCTGTCCTGGCAGCTCTTTACTTACTGCTCTATCCAGAATTTCCTTGTTTCTAAAATGACCACAGACAGAGTAGGTCCTGACAGCTGCCTAGGCTGACTTTAGACTGTGAGCTCCTTGCGGGTAGCACCCAGGTCCACTCTATCTATTGTTCCTTTATTATAGGCAGAGGTCTGCTGTGGGGAAAACAGCTAACAGGTATGGAACACTAGGTATCAGGCATTGTTGTGTTTGTATGTGTCAATTCATAGTAACATACACACTCCCATTTCTGAATTTTACAGATTAGGACAAGAACAGGAGAGGACAACTATGTTTGAGTTCCCAGAGCTGGCAGGAAGCAGGGAATGGATTTGAGCAAAGCCATGTGGTTCTGATAGAGAAGGAAATGGCAACCCACTCCAGTAGTCTTAGCTGGAATATCTCATGGATGGAGGAGCCTGGTAGGTTACAGTCTACGGGGTTGCGAAGAGTTGGACACGACTGAAGTGACTTAGCAGCAGCAGCAGCAGCAGCATGTGGTTCTGAAGCCCACAGTTTTAAACTTTCTGCTTTCAATGTATAGAAATGAAATTCCAGGGGCAACAAACTAGGGGAAGTGGGGCTGGGGAGGTGGGTGGGGTCCTTCACTTTTTCCATTATAAAGTTTGGTTGAGGAGAATATGTAATAAAAATGCAAATCTAGGGAAAGAAAACAAAAAGGGTCCTATTTTTTTTCTTAAATCATGAAATGTTAGTGCTTAAAGTGACCTTAGAGATGATCTAGCCCAAGGAGAAAACTGTCCTAAAGGTTAAGCAATCGTCTCAGGCCGCTCAGTGAGGTGGTGGTGACAGAATCTGGAGAAGAACCTTCTGTCCTGACTGTCCTTGTTACTTCCTCTCAACTCCTCCCTTAGGACAGTATTTGTGCTCCACCTGAGGGTGGAGGCAAGGCCTGAGGTTGAGTTGCCTGCTCTTTCACCTGACTTTCTACATTCTTCACTTATTGTAACATCCTTAAGGTTCATTCAAGTGTGGTCAGTGACAGGATTTCCTTCTTTCTCGTAACTGATTAATATTCCAGTGAATGCAGATCCCACATTTTCTTTATCCATTTATTCACTGATGAATCTTTAGTTTGTTTCCTACCTTGGCTACTGTGAATAATGCTGCAAAAATCATGGGAGTGCAGTAACCCCTTTGATATCCTGTTTTCATTTCCTTCAGATACATAACCAGAAGTGGCATTGTTGGGTCATCTGGTAGTTCTATTTTTAACTTTTTGAGAAATCTCCATACTGTTTTCCATAGTGGTTGCACCAGTTTACGTTACCATCAACAGTGTGCAGATGTTCCCTTTTCTCTACATCTTTGACAACAATTGCTATCTCATCTTTCTGATGATAGCCATTCTAACAGGTGTACATCAGACAGAGAAAGACAAATATGCTATGATATTACTTCTATGTGGAATCTAAAAGGCCAAACTCATAAAAACAGAAAGTAAAATGGTGGTTACCAAGGTCGGCAGGTAGGGAAATAGAGATGTTATCTAAGTGTACAAACTTGCAACTAGTAGGTTAAGTCCTGGAGATATAATGTACAGTATAGTGAATGTAGACAACAAAAAATATTGTATTATAATCATCAAATTTGCTCTAGATTTTAATTATTCCCATCACAATAAATAAATGATAATTATGTGATGTGATAGCTACCATGGCAACCAACCATATCACGATGTATAAATGCATCAAATCAACATGCTGTACATCATACATGCACACAATGCTACATGTCAAATCTGTTTCAATAAAAGATAATTAGACAAAGCATATCCTTCCTTCCTCTCACCATCCCTAGGTCTGCTTCAAGTGTAGAGGGCTCTTATGCTGGCACCAGGCTGATTACACTCCTTTTCTGGGGTCTCTCCTGGGCCCACCATTTGGATGTGCATCATGTTTTCTTCCTTAATTAATTAATTTTGGCTATGCTGTGTCTTCATTGCCGTGATGGCTTTTCTCTAGTTTTGGGGAGCAGGGGTTACACTCTAGTTGTGGTGCATGGGCTTCTCATTGCTGTGGCATCTCTTATTGCAGGCACAGGCTCTAGGGTATGTGGGTTTCAGTAGTTGTGGCACACAGGCTCTAGAGCACAGGCTCAATAGTTGTGGTGCATGGGCCTAGTTGTTCTGCGGTATGTGGGATATTCCTGGATCAAAGATCGAACCTGTGTCTCCTATACTGGGAAGTGGATTTTTTTCTTTTCTTCTTTTTTTTTTTTTTTTACTACTGAGCCTCCAAGGAAACTCACTCCATGTTTTTCTGACCTTCCTCCCAATGAAATCTGTCTTGTGTCCATGTCTGATTCCTTGATCTATCTGATCAAGCTGGAGAAACTAATTCAGGCTAACAAGTGAATGTCTGGGATTATTTTCCCCTTACAGACTATAGCTAGATTTTAACAGCCGTGACTTACAAGACTCCTGTAACCATTGCAGCAGCTAGGCCTGGGCAGTGGGGAAAGTCTGTAAGAATTCAATGCCCCAGTTAATGTTCTTAGTAGCAAGAAGAATTGCTAAGTAGGAAGGACAACTAACTGTAGGCACCACTAAATTCCATTCTCTGGAGAGGCCAGTCAGACAAGCGACCTCAACTACAAAAATCCCTTGTTCTCTCTCATCTCTTCCCCACTAAAGAAGTGCCCTCCTCTATGACCATTTTGACATCACCAGAAAGGAAGACAAACAGCAAGGTCTTCAGACAGGGGCTCTTTGCTGGGCCAAATGTTTAGTTTTTATAGCATCATCCAGTGTGTCATTATATTCCAGTGTTTTGCCCTCATGCAGAACCTCCTTAAAATAAGAGAGTGGCCATTTCCTCCTCCTGAGTCCCTGAAGGCAACGTGGCAGACAAGTCACTATTGTGTGGTTCTGGGAGCAGAAGGCATGCCACTTGGATGTTATGTTTATTGGTAACATCTCTTCTCAGTAAATCTGCTTTCTGAAGTCCCAGCCACTTCCTCTCTTGAGTCACACAGTGGGCTATGGTGGATGAAGAGGAAGTGAGGGTCAGGGAGCAATTTTGATCCTCATCCTGTATTTAGGATTCTAGCTTCCCCTCACTTCCCCAGAGGTTTGGTTCTGGAAAACAGCACTTGTTTTCCACAGAACAAAGGTTTCTGGAAAGCAGGAAGGCCATCCTGGCAGAGCCCTGAGTGGGGCAGGGAGGGATGTTCTAGAAGCCCTGTGGGGGTGCTTCTGCTGGGGAGGCCCGAGGAGATGCAGCTAGGATTCAGGACACAGGATTCTGGTGGGCAGGCCCAGGAGGCCACACTGTACCCACATCTGACAGGACAGGGCTCCAGGGACCCTGGGGCTGCAGGGACTCAGCAATTACTAGCAGCCTCTGCAGCTCAAAGGCTACAGATCCACTTCTAGGAATACACATTTTTTTGGAGCTTCTGTTCATCATTTGCAAAATGAAAATAGTAATACTTTCCCCTCATACCTTGTAGAGGTAATGCACAGATAACAAATCAGTAACTAAAAGAGAGTAAAAGCACAGGTTACAAGAGTTGGAAAATGCAAAAGATTACTATGTTCCCTCCAGCCCTGCACTGTGCTTGTTCCATCAAGACAGAGTGTCCAGCCTTCCGGAGACCCGGGAGGACAGCTCACATAGTGAGATGCTAGTGCTTGCCCTTTTAGAGCCTGGGTCCTGAGATAATTCCCTGGCTTATGTGTGTGGCTCAATATTTCCAAAGTGGACACTATTACAGGATATGATCAGATATTCTGGGAAAACATATTTCATGTTCACATTTATTTGGTGAACACTGGATCAAAAAATTAAGCACTTCTGTACTAGAGATCTTTGCAGAGCCTTTAATATGCTAATTGCATTAAGAATCTCAAAGGGAGGGATATACCATGCAGACTTTTCTAGATAGTTCTGATTTCAGAGAAACACTTTTCTCATTGCATAACTCTCAAACAGAGTGGTAGGTGCCAATGTTCATTCTTATGCCTTTGGCTACACAAAATATCTACAGTTTTTATTGATTTTTAGACTAAACAAGATTATGCTGTTCTAGATACCAGATTCACATAAAAAAAGAAAGAAATCTTCTGCTAAACACCATTCTCTCAGACTTTTGTTTCTGGGAAGGTGGAGTAGACATAATTTTCCCAATTCTTCCTGCTAATCACCACTGGAAGCCACCAATGGACATTGCATATGAAACAAACATAGAAGATTTTGAAAGGTGGAGAAGAGAAGGCAACAGCCGGACCAGGAAAGTTGACCCCAGGAATGACAGAGTGAATTTTTTTTTTTTTTGCCTCATCTATCACAATGTGAAGCTAAAGAAGCTGGAAATGGAGAAAAGGGAACCCTTGTACACTGTTGGTGGGAATGTAAATTGGTACAGCCACTATGGAAAACAGTATGGAGGTTTCTCAGAAAACTAAAAATTGAACTACCATATGATCAGCAATTCCACTCTATAATAAAACAGAAGCACTAGTTTGAAAAGATACATTCATCCCCAATGTTCATTATTTACAATTGCCAAGATATGGAAGCAATTTAAGTGTCCATCAACAGATGAATGGATAAAGAAGATGTGGCATAAACATGCAATGTAATACTATTTAGACCCCAAAAAGAATAAAATTTTGCCATTTGCAACAACATGGATGGACGTGGAGAGTAAGTATTATGCTAAACGAAATGAGTCAGAGAAAGACAAATACTGTATCATATCACTTATATGTGGAATCTAAAAAATTCAAAAAACTAGTGAATATGACAAAAAAGAAAGAGATTCACAGATATAGAGGACAAACCAGTGGTTAGCCTGTGGGGAGAGGGAAGGGAGGACACGGGTAGGGGATTTAGAGGCACTATCTACTACATATAAAATAAGCTATAAGGATATACTGCACAATGTGAGGAATCTAGCCAACATTTTATAATGACTACAAATGAAGTACAAACTTTAAAAATTGTGAATCACTATATTACACACTTATAACATATGATATTATATATCAACTATATTTCAATTAAAAAATAATTTTTAAAAAAGAAGCTGGAAATGGCAATAAGCACAGACAAAATAAATTTCCCACTCATCAAATTTCCTTCTCGTCAAAGGACCAGGAAAGAGGCCTTCTTCAGTTTAGTTCAGTCGCTCAGTCGTGTCCAACTCTTTGCGATCCCATGAATTGCAGCACGCCAGGCCTCTCTGTCCATCACCAACTCCTGGAGTCCACCCAAACCCATGTCCATTGAGTCGGTGATGCCATCCAATCATCTCATCCTCTGTCATCCCCTTCTCCTCCCGCCCCCAATCCTACCCAGCATTAGGGTCTTTTCCAATGAGTCAACTCTTCACATGAGGTGGCCAAAGTATTGGAGTTTCAGCTTCAACATCAGACCTTCCAATGAACACCCAGGATTGATCTCCTTTAGGATGGATTGATTGGATCTCCTTGCAGTCCAAGGGACTCTCAAGAGTCTTCTCCAACACCACAGTTCAAAAGCATCAATTCTGCGGTGCTCAGCTTTCTTCACTGTCCAACTCTCACATCCATACATGACCACTGGAAAAACCATAGCCTTGACTAGACGGATTTTTGTTGGCAAAGTAATGTCTCTGCTTTTAAATATGCTATCTAGGTTGGCTATAACCTTCCTTCCAAGGAGTAAGCGTCTTTTAATTTCATGGCTGCAATCACCATCAGCAGTGATCTTGGAGCCCAACAAAATAAAGTCGGACACTTTTTCCACTGTTTCCCCATCTATTTCCCATGAAGTGATGGGACCAGATGCCATGATCTTAGTTTTCTGAACATTGAGCTTTAATAACAACTTCATTTGATCCAGACACTACAGGAAATACTGTGGCCCCTGCCTCCCCTTTACTAGCACAGGCCAACAGGGAGCCTGCACTTGTATCCCTGCTGGCTGATAATGATGCACTCCCTGCCTTGCAGCGTTAGTGGAAACCACACAGGAGTCCTGAACTTCCACCCCGACCCAAGAACAATGGCTTACTGTCTCCTCCCAGATCCCTGCCTGTGTGGTATCCCAGGAGACCTAACGGAGTCAGGATGTTCAGCATTGCCCAGTGGTCACAAGGACATCTCCACAGTGGTGTCAGTCGAGACCCCACTGGGACCCAGAATTCCCACCCAGCAGTAACAAGGAGCTCTCTTATCCCTGTGTGCCAGTGGAAGCTGAGTGAGGAACTTAGAATTCTACCTCCACATGGCAATAATGAGACGGCACAACTTCCCTTCCCTTGCTTGAGCTACGTCAAAGAAAGGCAGCTAAAATAGAAAATAAAGTGAACATGTCCACATTTCAATTGGAAGTCATTCATCATAGCAAAAACCAAGAACATCTCAAATAGAATGCAAAGACAGTTGGTAGATGCCAACACTGAAATGACAGAAATGTTGTAATTAATGTGATTTTACTGTAGTCACGGTAAAAATAATTCAACAAGCCATTATGAACATACTTGAAACAAATGAAAAAACAGAAATCCTCAGCAAAGAAACAGGAAAATAGCAGCAACACTATAGACCACATAAAGAAGAACTGAATGGAATTTGAGGACTGGAAAACAGAATAACCAAAATAAAACACCTCAGTGGACGGGGTCAATAGCAGAACAAAGGGGACAAAGGCAATAATCAGTGAGTTAGAAGAACTTAACAATAGAGATTACCCCATCTGAGTAACAGAGAGAAAATAGACTGAAACAGACAGAGAGCTACAGGTACCTGTGGGACTAGAACAAAAGATCTAACATTTGTATCATTGGAGGTCCAGAAAGAGAGAGGGAAGGAATGAAAAAGTATTTGAAGAAATAATTACTGATAACTTCCAATATTTAGAAAGAGATATGACCCTACAGATTCTACAAGCTGAGTAAGATCCAGATAGAATAGACTCAAATCTACATCAAGATGCATAATAATTAAATTTCTAAAAACTAAAGGCATGAAACAAATCTTGAAAGCAACCAGAGAAAAACAACACCATACTTACAGGGAAAACTAATTTGAATGACAGTAGACATCCTCAGCACAAACCATGGAGACAGGAGGGATCACTATATTAACTTTAAAGTGCTAAAAGAACGGGCCGTTTCCTAAAGGCAGTGATAATATTCTTCAGAAATGAGGAAAAGTCAAGATATTCTGAGATGAACAAAAACTAACAGAATTTGTTACAAGTAAGCCTATCTTGAAAAAATAGCTAAAGGAAATGAAGAAAGAAGGAACCTTAGAATATCAGAAAGGAAGAAAGAACATGGTAAGTAAAAACATGGGTAATTACAGATACGTCTCCTCTTAAATTTTCTAAATTGTGTTTGATGCTTGGAGCACAAATTACAGCACTGACTAATGTGGTTCTAAATGCATGTAGAAAAATATTTAAGGCAGTTATAAATAGAGGAGGGTGAAGAGATATAAAGGGAGTTAAGTTTTCTGTATTTCACTCAAACTGGCAAAATGGCACCAGTAAATGGCACTAAATTATGTATACATAGTATAATGCCTAGAGCGATTGTCAAAAAGCTATACAAAGAGATACACTAAAGAATAGATAAATAGATAAATCCAAATGGAATTTAAGTAACCCAATGGGAGGCAGGAAAAAGAGAAATTAAAGACAGAGAGAACAAATATAAAACAAAAGTTAAATGGCAAGCTTAAGCGTTAACATTAGTGTGTGTGTGCTTAGTCGCTCAGTTGTGTCTGCCTCTTTGCGACCCCATGAACTGTAGCCCACCAGGCACCTCTCTCCCTGGGGATTCTCCAGGCAACAATACTGGAGTGGGTTGCCATTTCCTTCTCCAGGGGATCTTCCCAACCCAGGGATCGAACCCAAGTCTCCTGCATTGCAGGCAAATTCTTCACCAACTTAGCTAGGAGGGAAGCCCTTAACATTAGTATAATTACTTTTTCTGCAGATGACCTAAAAATGCCAAATAGAAGAGATTGGAAAAGTGAATAAAAAAACATGACCAATCTATATACTGTCTATAAGAAACTTACTTCAAGTATAATGATATAGGCAAGTCAAAAGTAAAAGGATAAAACCACTTCACATACATTAGTATGGTATATGGTGTGTGTGCTCAGTCATGTCTGACTCTTTATGACCCCATAGACTGTAGCCCACCAGGCTCCTCTGTCCATGGGATTTTCCAGACAAGAATATTGGAGTGGGTTGCCATTTCATTCTCCATTCATTAGTAAATCTATTATTTTAAAAAATAAAACAGAAAATAATAAGCCTTGGTGAGGATATAGAAAAATCAGAACTCTTGTGCATTGCTGATAGGAATGTAAAATAGTGCAGCCACAGGGAAAAAAGCATGGTAGTTCCTCAAAAAATTTAACATAGAATGACTGTATGATCCACTTCTGGGTATTTACCTGAAGGAAACAGAAGTGGAGATTTGAACAGATATTTGTACATCCATATTTATAGTAGCATTATTCACAATAGTGAAAAGGTAGAGACAACCCAAGTGTTCATCAGTGGATGAACGGATAAACAAAATGCGGTATATACAGACAATATAATATTATTTAGCCTTAAAAAGAAGGAAATTCTGTCACTTGCTAAGATATGGACAAACTGTTAAGACATTATGTTAAATGAAACAAGCCAGTCATAAAAAAGAGTGTACAGTATGAATCCACTTAGATGAGGTATTTATAATAGTCAAATTCATAGAGGCAGAAAGTAGAATGGTGGTTTCCAGGGACTGATGGGGAGAGAAAAACAGGGAGCTATGGTTTAATGGGTATGGAGTTTCAATTTTGGAATATGAAAAAGGTCTGGATATGGGTAGTGGTAATGGTTGTACAATGATGCAAAGGGTCTTAACGCCACTGAAGTATACATTTAAAAACAGTTAAAAAAAAGTAAAAGGATAGGAAAGGATATATAATGCAAACATTAATCAAAGGAAAGCAGGAGTGGCTATGTTAGTATTAGATAAAGTAGATGTCAGAGCGAAGGAAAATATCAAAGACAGAAAGAGACATTCTATCATTATAAAAAGTCAATTCACCAAGAAAACAATTTAGCAATACTCAAGATGTATCCACCAAACAAGAGTTGCAAAATCCATGAAGTAAAATGAACTAGAATAGGAAGGAGAAACAGACAAACCCACTATTATAGTTGGAGACCTTAACTCCCCTCTCTCTACACTTGATATAAACAACATTCCTTCCACATCTGACTCTGGTTTTAATACTTGCTGTCTCTTTAAACTTGCCTTGCAGTATATCCTGTGAATTTTTGTTGAAAGCCAGATGTACTACGTAAAAAGAACTGAGGTGCATGGCCTTTAGTGTTGTAGTGGTGAAGTATATAGGGAGAGGAGGTATTCTATAACCCCATGACTAGATCTCAGACTTACTGAGCTTGTGCTCCTTGCCCCTGCCCCTTAGACGGGGCAGGAAATTGAGGGGCGTGGAGATGAGTACTGCCCTGCCCCCAGGCTCTATTGCTGCTGCTGCTGGTAAGTTGCTTCAGTCGTGTCCGACTCTGTGCGAACCCATAGACGGCAGCCCACCAGGCTCCACTGTCCCTGGGATTCTCCAGGCAAGAACACTGGAGTGGGTTGCCATTTCTTTCTCCAATCCATGAAAGCGAAAAGTGAAAGTGAAGTCACTCAGTCATGTCCGACTCTTCGTGACCCCATGGACTGCAGCCTACCAGGCTCCTCCGTCCATGGGATTTTCCAGGCAAGAGTACTGGGGAGGGGTGCCATTGCCTTCTCCGCCAGGCTCTGTTCAGTTCAGTCGCTCAGTCGTGTCCAACTCTTCGTGACCCCATGAATTGCAGCACTCCAGGCCTCCCTGTCCATCACCAACTCCTGGAGCTTACCCAAACCCATGTCCATCAAGTCAGTGATGCCATCCAACCATCTCATCCTCTGTCGTCCCCTTCTCCTCCCGCCCCTAACCCTTCCCAGCATTAGGGTCTTTTTCAATGAGTCAACTGTTCACATCAGGTGGCCAAAGTATTGGAGTTTCAGCTTCAACATCGGTCCTTCCAATGAACACCCAAGACTGATCTCTTTAGGATGGATTGATTGGGTCTCCTTGCAGTCCAAGGGACTCTCAAGAGTTTTCTCCAACACCACAGTTCAAAAGCATCAACTCTGTGGTGCTCAGCTTTCTTCACCGCCCAACTCTCATATGCATATATGACCACTGGAAAAACCATAGCCTTGACTAGATGGACTTTTGTTGGCAAAGTAATGTCTCTGCTTTTAAATATGCTATCTAGGTTGGCCATAACCTTCCTTCCAAGGAGTAAGTGTCTTTTAATTTCATGGCTGCAATCACAATCTGCAGTGATTTTGGAGCCCCCCAAAATAAAATCTGACACTGTTTCCACTGTTTCCCCATCCATTTCCCATGAAGTGATGGGACCAGATGCCATGATCTTAGTTTTCTGAACGTTGAGCTTTAAGCCAACTTTTTCACTCTCCTCTTTCACTTTCATCAAGAGGCTCTTTAGTTCTTCTTCACTTTCTGCCATAAGGGTGGTGTCATCTGCATATCTGAGGTTATTGGTATTTCTCCTGGCAATCTTGATTCCAGCTTGTGTTTCTTCCAGCCCAGCATTTCTCATGATGTACTCTGCATGTAAGTTAAATAAGCAGGGTGACAATATATGGTCTTGACGTACTTGTTTTCGTATTTGGAACCAGTCTGTTGTTTCATGTCCAGTTCTAACTGTTGCTTCCTGACCTGCATACAGGTTTCTCAAGAGACAGGTCAGATGGCCTGGTATTCCCATCTCTTTCAGAATTTTCCACAGTTTATTGTGATCCACACAGTCAAAGGCTTTGGCATAGTCAATAAAGCAGAAATAGATGTTTTTCTGGAACTCTCTTGCTTTTTCGATGATCCAGCGGATATTGGCAATTTGATCTCTGGTTCCTCTGCCTTTTCTAAAACCAGCTTGAACATCTGGAAGTTCACGGTTCACGTATTACTGAAGCCTGGCTTGGAGAATTTTGAGCATTACTTTACTAGCATGTGAGATGAGTGCAATTGTGCAGTAGTTTGAGCATTCTTTGGCATTGCCTTTCTTTGGGATTGGAACGAAAACTGACCTTTCCAGTCCTGTGGCCACTGCTGAGTTTTCCAAATTTGCTGGCATACAGCACTTTCACAGCATCATCTTTGAAGATTTGAAATAGCTCAACTGGAATTCCATCACCTCCACTAGCTTTGTTCGTAGTGATGCTTTCTAAGGCCCACTTGACTTCACATTCCAGGATGTCTGGCTCTAGGTGAGTGATCGCACCATCGTTATTATCTGGGTCATGAAGATCTATTTTGTACAGTTCTTGTGCAGCGGCGAGAGGAGCTAGCCCGCGCCCGAGGCCGGGGGCAACGGCCGAGAGGAGTTACCCCAGGCCCAAGGAGCAGCGGCTGTGTGGGCACAGGAGGGCCGAGAGGAATTATTCCACATTCAAGGTCAGGAGGGGCCGTCATGGGTAGATACCCCTTGTCCAAGGTAAGGAGCAATGGCTGCACTTTGCTGGAGCAGCCGTGAAGAAATACCCACGCCCAAGGTAAGAGAAACCCAAGTAAGATGGTAGGTGTTGCGAGAGGGCATCAGAGGGCAGGCTCTGTTAGGCTCTGTTAAAACCTCAATAGGTAAGATTCTGGTAAGATAGTTTCTCTGAAGGGCAGGTCTTGTTAAGAAGAACAGAATGCTCTATTGTTATTTTAGAATGATTATCTTCCCCCTCCTGATCCTGGAAGCATGAGGGGATTTCTTTCCCATCTTCCCTGTGAGAGCCTGGTAGGGCTCTGGAGTTGCGCCCTCCTCCCACCCAAGACTGAGGGCCTCAAGGAGTTTTCAGCTCTCAGAGTTGAGACTGATGAATGATTGAAATTCCACCAATTTGTTAATTACAGTTTAGGTTTCCCTACCCCAGCACTTGTTCCCACAGAGGTTTCTGCTCTGGGAAACTGTGATTCTCTGTATCTGCCTCTTTGTTTCTCCACCTCTTGGGGCAGTGGCTTTTCTCTGTGACCTCAGTTCTCTGGTGCATCTAAGAAGAGCTGTTGATTTTCAGCATTTGACTTGTTAGGATGGAGTGATGACTTTAAAACTCCTTACATGGCTAGACCAAAACCTGAAAGTCTAAGGGTTGTTTAAAATAAATTAACATAAAGTTGTTTCTTCAGGTCTCTACAAGTTACATGCTAAGTAAGTTACCTTTATTTTCATTTTGGACAAACTGTTCTTAGAGGATATGAGCAGAAAATTCCAGGGCTTATATTTGGAAAACAGAAGACCACCCCTTGCAAGGTGTCTCATTGTCAAGAATATTTGCTGTGAGCTTAAAAGAAAAAAATCCACACAAAGGAGTCAAATGAACACTGGTTGGGCCATCTTGGGGCAAAACACCCCCAGGGAGGTTTTGATTCAATTAATCTTTCCTGACATGCTGTTACCCTTTTTAACAGGGCTCTAATTTAGTTTTCTCAAGAATACAAACTTCCAGAAAATTTAATCTGCCTGAAGAAAGTGTAGGTAACCCTTCCAGATAAGCTGTGCTCCAAGGAAGATAGTGTAGAGTCTGGGAGTAAGGGATGTAGATCCAGACTAGACTGGCTCAACTAGCTGTGCTGTTTAACTTTTTACCCTGCTGTTGGACAAAGCTGACACAAGCTCACCCAGATTCAAGGCAAGGGGACTACTACAGATTGAATGTTTTTGTCCCCCTGGATTCATATGCTGAAACCTAATCCCCAATATATTGGAGTGTGTGAAGGAGGAAACAGAACAGGTTCTATCTTGAAAGCAGGACTCCATCTTGGGCCGGACTGTGGACTTTGAGCTAAATGCCCAGTATCTATGGAAACGACATACCAACTGGAAAACCAAGGAAGAGCTGTGGGGCTCTCCATCACCTAAAAGAATACCCTAATTATCTGTGTCACCGAATAGAATCATACATTCTATTATGCTTATTGGGGTATGACCACAAGCCTATTGATAATCATCCACTGTTAACTACCTAGGCTTAAGGCATATGATCCCGGGTTAACTTTGTGTCTTTTTCCTTTGTTCAGGCTAGTTTCAGGGAACTTGGGGAGGTGGGCTTGGGCATGTATGCTTAGGGTATATAAGGTTTTCACAAAAAACTGGTTGGGGTCCTTGGCTAAGAGGAGACTCTGCCTTGGGCCCGCCGGTGTAATAAACTGCACTCCACTATCTGCATTGTCCTTCTGAGTGAGTTTGTTTCCCGGAACGCATGGCTACAACATGTGGAAATGAGGTCTTTGGGAGGTGATTACATTATGAGGGCAGGGCTCATTAGTGCCCTTGTAAGAGAGACCCCAGAGCACTCCCTTGCCTCTTCTGCCATGTGAGGACTCAGCAAAAAGATGGCCATCCGTGAACCAGCAAGTGGGTGCTCATCAGTCACTGAATCTGCTGGTGCCTTGATCCTGTACTTCCCTGCTAGAACTGTAAGAAATATATTTCTTTTGTTTATAGCAGCCCGAATAGACTAAGACAGGGGTCTTTCAATGGGAGGAATGCCAAAGAATTTGTGGCCGTGCTTTAAAATTGTCACCAAAGTCATAGACTCCATACACTTTCTGTGGAGTTCAATTTTCTGTGCTATTTTCTGTAAGGGAAAAAAGCAAAACTTTGAGCAGGAGGAACACACAGAGAGGATGGACCTACCTTTTTAGTGTCTAAGATTGATAGTAGATGGCTGGGTATTGCCAGATTACCCTACTTTATTTTCACTTCTCTGCAGCTTGGATATTTAGGAGGTAAGGATGGGTACCCATGGCTTTTTGTTTTCTAAAATGTCAACTGCCTACACACAGTGCTATATATAAAATAAATAAATAATAACCTATTTTTGAGCACAAGATTTTATTCAATACTTTGTAATGACCTCCATGGAAGCAGAATCTAAAAAATACTGGATATGGACTTATCTGGTGGTCCAGGGGCCAAGACTCCACTCCCAATGCAGGGGGCCTGGGTTTGATCCCTGGTCAAGGAACTAGATCTCACATGCCATGAATAGGAGATTGTAGGCTGCAACTAAAGACCGCACATGCCACAACTAAAGATCCTGCATGCCACAGTTAAGACCTGGTACAGCTAAATAAATAAACAAGTAAATAAAATGGATATATGTATAACTGATTCACTTTGCTATATAGCAGGAACTAACAACACTATAAGTCGACTGGACTTCAATAAAAATTAATTTAAAAAAACTTCTAAAGGGAGGGAAACAGAAGAAGAGGTGACTAAAATAAAGCCTCAAATTTGACATTTGGAGTGGGGGGAGTAAAACATCAACTGCTGCTACTTTCAGCTAAAAAGTCATTCCTTTCTAAGATATACTGGTCTGAATAGTATCCCGCCTCCCACCTCAAATTCTCATCTCAGAATGTGATCTTCTTTGTAAACAGAATTTTTGCAGATGTAATTAGTTAAGATCTGGGGATAAAATCATCCTGGATTTAGGGTTTGCCTACATCCAGTGACTGGAGTTCTTACAAGAGGATAAAACATAAAGAGACACACCAGGAAGAAGGCGATGTGGAGATGCAGAGGGAGATTGAGTTTTGCTGCCACAAGACAAGAAGCACTCGGGATCATGAGAAGCTGGAAGAGACATGAAAAGATCATTCCTTGATTTCGGACTTCTAGCCTCTCTAACAGAGAGAATCATCTCTGTTGTTTTAAACCACCCAGTTTGTGGTTATTCTGTTAATGGCAGCCCTAGGAAGCTAATCGGAGAAGGCAATGGCACCCCACTCTGGTACTCTTGCCTGGAGAATCCCATGGATGGAGGAGCCTGGTAGGCTGCAGTCCATGGGGTCGCTATGGGTCGGACACGACTGAGCGATTTCACTTTCACTTTCCACTTTCATGCAATGGAGAAGGAAATGGCAACCCACTCCAGTGTTGTTGCCTGGAGAATCCCAGGGACGAGGGGGGGCCTGGTGGGCTGCCATTTATGGGGTCGCACAGAGTTGGACACGACTGAAGCGACTTAGCACCTGCAGCAGCAGCAGGAAGCTAATACATATGGTAAATGAGGAAAACCCACTGAGGAAAGACCTTTGCCAAAGGTGAAGGCAAGAAAATGTTGTGTGTAAAACACTTATAAGAATGAATTATGTTAGTATTTATTATTCATTCAAATAATACTGGCCCCCAGATAATTGCAATAATAATTCAATTCAATCATATTTGATATCTTGCAAACTTTTAGTCATATGAAAACCATACCTTTAGGCATGCTTATGAAGGGATACTTGAGGAAAATATATGAAACATTTTATTTAACAGTATTAACAGGTTTATATCTTTTAAGACTCTCTCTGTATATATTTATATATCTATATGGCAGGTGTTTCCCTGTGCTCTGCAAATGTTAAGGGTGGACCTGCATTTTTGTCCCTCTAAAGAAAGCTGAGGGATGAAGAACTGATGCTTTTGAACTGTGGTGCTGGAGAAGACTCTTGAGAGTCCCTTGGACTGCAAGGAGATCCAATCAGTGCGTCCTAAAGGGAATCAGTCCTGAATATTTATTGGAAGGACTGACGCTGAAGCTGAAACTCCAGTACTTTGGCCACCTGATGCAAAGAATTGACTTCATTAGAAAAGACCCTGATGCTGGGAAAGATTGAAGGCAGGAGGAGAAGGGCACGACAGAGGATGAGATGGTTTGATGACATCACTGACTCAATGGACATGAATTTGAGTAGATTCTGGAAGTTGGTGATGGACAGGGAGGCCTGATGTGCTGCAGTCCATGGGATTGCAAAGAGTCAGACAGGACTGAGTGACTGAACTGAACTGGACTGAATCATGTTAGAAGGTGAGCTAGAGTATAAAATAATGGCTAGCATTTATTGAGCACTTTTTGTAGGCCAGATACTGTGCTAAGTGCTTACACGCACTATCTCAGCAAATTCTACAATAACTCATTTTACAGATGGTAAAAATTGAGACTTGTGCTTTGCTAGAGGTCACCCAGTCAGTGAGTGGGTGGGCTGGGACTATGTTCTCTCCACCCACCTTGAAAATCAGAACTTCTATCCTGAGCCTCCTAAACACAGCTTCATGCAGAGGGAACAGGAGTGGAGCTACTGCCATGGTTCCAGGCAAGATCCTCAGGGTTTCATTTCCTCTCCGTTTGGCCCAAGGCTGAAAAGTTATTAGCTGTGTCTGATTGTTCACCTGGGGACTCAAAAGAACAATGTTGACTCAACAATGCACTGGTGCTATTCATCTGGATCCATCTCTCACTCAGTCTTAAGGGGCTGACCCAAGGGAGGGACTCCGCGGGGGTGCAGCATGTGGTCTTTACCTTCAGATCTGCCGAAGCTGGTGTCTTTCTTTCCCTCTGTTCTCTCTTTTGTGTCTGGGCTTTAAATCTCCCAGGGCCAAGAATAAACATTGTTTCATCCTCCTGGCATGTGAAGAATAAAAGATAGCTCTTCTTGGCTCACTTATATCATGGACCAACTCAAACCCTGCAGGAGAACAGGGCATGGATTACAGATAAAGCTTAACTCCATCCTTGCAGGAATAGGGTGGTTTACAAATGAAGGCAGTATCTGTGTTTGGACAACAGCTACCTGGCGGACTTTATGGTTTTAATAAAATTCTATACATCGAAGCTCTTTAAAAACCTTTGCATCACTAATATGCAAAATGACTCTTCCTCTACTGGGCTCCCAGTGAAAAACTGTGGGCAGAGGAGAAGAAGGAGCATCAGCCAGCCCAGAGCACCAGGGCCCCTGAGAGGTGGGTGCCTCGGTGATGAATGTGCTCCTTTCAGGAGCAGAGAGCTGCATCCATCCTCCCACCCTGCCCAGGTATGTGCAGAGTAAGAAGGAATGGGGCTGATCATGTGAAGCAGCAGTTCTGTAAGAGTGGTCCAGGGATCTTGGGGTCCTAGAGATCCTTTCAGGGGGTCCCCAAGATCAAGATTATTACTTGCACAGTACTAATAGGTCATTTTCTCTTTTTCATCCTTATTTTCTCATCAGTGTTCAGTCGCATGTTATGGAGACCACATGATGTGTGATGTCAGAACAGATTGAATGTAGAAGTAGATAAACTATACCTGTCTTCAATTAAGGCAGACATTAAAGGTACATGTGTCCCAATGTTCACTGCAGCACTATTTACAATAGGTGGGACACGGAAACAACCTAAATGTCCATCAATGGATGAATGGATAAAGAAGAAGTGATACAAACATACAAGGCTGTATTACTCAGCTATGAAAAAGAATTGAACAATGTCATTTGCAGCAACATGAATGGACTTAGAGATTGTCATACTGAGTGAAGTAAGTCAGACAGAGAAAGACAAGTATCATGTGATATTGCTTACATGTGGAATCTAAAAAAATGGTACAAATGAATTTATTTACAAAACAAAAAGAGTCACACATGTAGAAAACAAACTTGTGGTTACCAAGGGGGAAGGGGGGAGGGATAAACTGGAAGATCAGGATTGACATATACACACACTACTATATATAAAATAGGTAACTAATAAGAACTTACTGTATAGCACAGGGAACTCTGCTCAATACTCTATAATGACCTATACAGGCAAAGAATCTAAAATAGAGTAGATATGTGTGTATGCATAACTGATTCATTTTGCTGTACTGTAGAAACTAACACAACATTGTAAATCACCTATCCTCCAATAAAAATTAAGAAAAAGCCAGATATTAAAGAGGTTTGCGGGAATTCCCGGGTGGTCCAGTAGTTAGGACTTAGCACTTTCACGGCAGTGGCCTGGGGTTCAACTTCGTTGGACTTACAAAAGAATTGGACTTACAAACTTGTCCTTGGAATGGGACTTGCTTATTATGTGGGGGACTCATTGTAGTCTCATATTGCATGAGGGTGGGCGTTCCACTGAACACTGTTTCTAAAAAAGGTGCCACTCTCCAAAACAAAACGTTCTTGGGTCAAATAAACCTGAAAAATACTGGACTTCTGAATCCAATATTTACTCCAAGTTTACTCAGAGACCTCAAAATGAGTACTGTGAATCTCTCTGAGAGAGATGCTATGCTCCGCTTTCCAGAGCATAAAACTCTTCTTCGGGACAGCTTGTGGAACTAATCTTCTAAGGAACATAGGGAACTCCTTTACTCAGCAAAAGGATGAAGTGATGAAGTGGTCTCCCAAGTGCTGAGAGCTGCTTAGTATCCCGAAATCCACTTGCTTGCTCCAGTAAGGGAGGTCAGAGCTGGCTGCATGCTCACTCCAGGTATGCAGGTGTGGGTCTGGTTGGGGGTGGTTGGGCTGGAAAGCATTCACCCCACTAAGGTGGATACAGAGGTGACTGGAAGCCCAGGGCAGGCCCTAGGGGAAAAACCAAAAGGGGGGCTTTCTAGAGATAGTGGGGACATGGGATACCAGGGACGGGAGAGCAAAGCCTGCTCTCCCTCCCAGGGCAAGGGGTACAGTGACACAAAGTGAGAGATGGAAAGAGAGGGCAAGTCTGGCTCGCCTCACCCACCCAGTCACACAACAGGAAGAGCTCACCATGGATGAGAGGGCCACGGCTGCTGGGAGAGTTCTGGTCCCCTCCTCCCTGTTCTCCCAACAGAGGGGCAGTCACTAGTCACTCATCTGATGGCTCAGAGCCTGACGTTCCTTTATGGAGGTGGCTCTGGAGGCAGCCACTGTGCCATGGTCATTTGGGGTGAGTTTCTTAACCTCCCTAGACAGGGCTTCCTTGTCTGTAAAATGGGATCGAAGTGACCCTTTCCTCACAATCTCCCAGTGAGACAATCCAGGCGAAGAGCTGTGCTCAGTGCCTGAGACACAGCATGAATACGGAGCCCCGGGAGGGGGTGAGGGTGGGCAATTAGGCTCAGGGGACGTCCTTCCCTTGTCTGCACCCCACTCCTGCCTCTCTAGCCTTCCTTTGGCCTCTGACTGGGGTAAGAGGTCACCTCAGACCTACCTACACCATGTTCTTGGGGGAGAGGTGAGAATTCCAGCTTCAACCTCAGCTTTTGGCACCTTCTCCTAAAGGGCAGCTGTGTTCCCGGGGACTCAGGTGCTGCCCAGGTTAGCAAGGTGGGCTCCTGCTCTCAGGGCGTACCTGTTCCCTGGCACCCAAGACAAACCTCCTTCTTATCTCTTCCCAAGAAGGGGGCCTGGTTCACATCTTGAGATTCCGTTTGGTCTCCGTGTGATAAGGACACACTCCTCTCTTCTGTCAGCATCAGGTAGCAACACAGGTGTGGTGTGTATTCAAACACCAGCCAGCGATTCTTGTGTGGGAAGTGGATCTAGGACCTACAGCCTGAACCACAGCGAAAGGCAGGCTTCCATAGCTACCCTGGGGAATGGAACTCACACAGCCAGGACTTCATAGGTGTAGGGATGGGGGTCCCTGAGCACACAGCTGCCTGGCGATCCCCCAACCTGGCAGGGACGCTGGATACTCTGGTGTTTACCTGGGCAGCCGAACGCCCTGAGCTTACCTTGGATTTTCCTAGGCACGTCAGGTGGTCCCTCCTCTGTCCTTGAAGAATAAAGAGGGAGTGAAGAACGAAGAGAGAGAGAAACGTTTTCTTTTAGCATCTTCCAGAATGTCCACAGTTCCCATTTTAGGCTTGCAGGGTTGTGAGTCAGCGTTCATTTGGGTAAACAATCTGCCTGAAAGGCGGGAGACCTGGATTTGATCCCAGGGTCGGGAAGATCCCCTGGAGAAGGTAATGGCGACCCACTCCAGGATTCTTGCCTGGAGAATTCCATGAACAGAGCAGTCTGGTGGTCTACAGTCCATGGGGTCTCAGAGTCGGACTCGACTGAACAACTAACGCCCAGGCTGCAAAGGGTTCCCAGCTGAGTTGCTCCTGCAGGCTGGGCTTGTGGCAGCGGGCTGGTCGACCCAGGAAGGTGCTCTCTTGATTTTGTTGTATTCCTTGAGTTCTTTTGCTGCAGATCTGCTGAAACTCAGAGCGTAGTTTATGAACAGGGCACTTTACATATATATAGTTTTCTATCGTTTTAAAAACATCCACTTTGATTCAAGTCAATAAAGTATTTTCCTAACTATCTTTACTAAGGCAAACATTAAAACTAGTTTGCATTTTTTTGAGCCTAATTTGGTGGAGAAGTTGGTGGGAAGCTGGAGGGGGATTCCTGGCTGGGACAGGGTTGTCTCATGGACTCACGTTAACATCAACCTAGATTATGTGAAGGCTGGAAGTGACTGCTCTTTTGCTTCCTCCTGGAGACCCAGAAGTACAGACGGGGGTTCTAGAAGCCAACCTATCTCTTATTGATGAGGTGATGGCTTATTGCTCAGCCGTGTCCAACTTTTGCGACCCCTGGACTGCAGCCCTCCAGGCTCCTCTGTCCATGGGATTTCCCAAGCAAGAATACTGGAGTGGGTTGCCATTTTCTTCTCCAGGGGATCCTCCCAAACCCATGTCTCCTGCATTGCAGGCAGATTTTTTAGCTATTCATGTTCCATTTTTGAGCACAATCTTCTCTTGCACATTGTTTTCAGACTGTTGTGAAGATTAAATGGGCTAATCATCGAAAAAGCAAGAGAGTTCCAGAAAAACATCTATTTCTGCTTTATTGACTATGCCAAAGCCTTTGACTGTGTGGATCACAATAAACTGTGGAAAATTCTGAAAGAGAGGGGAATACCAGGCCATCTGACCTGTCTCTTGAGAAACCTGTATGCAGGTCAGGAAGCAACAGTTAGAACTGGACATGGAACAACAGACTGGTTCCAAACAGGAAAAGGAGTACATCAAGGCTGTATATTGTCACCCTGCTTATTTAACTTATATGCAGAGTACATCATGAGAAATGCTTGGCTGAAAGAAACACAAGCTGGAATCAAGATTGCCGGGAGAAATATCAATAACCTCAGATATGCAGATGACACCACCCTTATGGCAGAAAGTGAAGAACTAAAGAGCCTCCTGATGAAAGTGAAAGAGGAGAGTGAAAAAGTTGGCTTAAAGCTCAACATTCAGAAAACTAAGATCATGGCATCTGGTCCTATCACTTCATGGGAAATAGATGGGGAAACAGTGGAAACAGTGTTCGACTTTATTTTTTGGGGCTCCAAAATCACTGCAGATGGTGATTGCAGCCATGAAATTAAAAGACGCTTACTCCTTGGAAGGAAGGTTATGACCAACCTAGATAGCATATTTAAAAGCAGAGACATTACTTTGCCAACAAAAGTCCGTCTAGTCAAGGCTATGGTTTTTCCAGTGGTCATGTATGGATGTGAGAGTTGGATGGTGAAGAAAGCTGAGCACCACAGAATTGATGCCTTTGAACTGTGGTGTTGGAGAAGACTCTTGAGACTGCAAGGAGATCCAACCAGTCCATCCTAAAGGAGATCAGTCCTGGGTGTTCATTGGAAGGACTGATGTTGAAGCTGAAACTCCAATATTTTGGCCACATCATGAGAAGAGTTGACTCATTGGGAAAGACCCTAATGCTGGGAAGGATTGGGGACAGGAGGAGAAGGGGATGACAGAGGATGAGATGGATGGATGACATCACCGACTCGATGGACATGGGTTTGGTGAACTCCGGGAGTTGGTGATGGACAGGGAGGCCTGGTGTGCTGTGATTCATGGGGTCGCAAAGAGTCGGACACGACTGAGCGACTGAACTGAACTGAACTGAATGTGCATAAAGCACTTAGCACAGCCCTTGATACCCAGTATCCTAGTAAACACTCAGCAGAGGGTTGTTATATAGAGGTTTATTCTCACCCAAACCAGTGAGAGAAATTCTTTGTTGCGTCTTTCTGCCTTTTCCAGTTGACCTTCTCCCCGTCCTTGGGTGCAGCTGGCTTTCTCCTTAGCCCCGTGCCATTCTATTTCCTGCTACCTTTGTTCAGAATTAACCTGAAGTTAATTACCCCGATGTTGAGTTCCTCTTGCTCTATGAGGTTTACCTTGACAGCTGACTTGATGGCTGCTGTGTGTTCTGATGGGATCAGAGGGCACTGCCAGCTCTCAGGATGATGGCAACCTCATCAGGTTTCCCACTGTGCCCAGGACATTGCAGGGGGATGCTCCATAGATGCATGAAGGTTGGAGTGAGTGGGTGGCTGAGGGGGGTTGCCCACTGCTGTGACTCCATCAGGCTTGCTGGTCAGGAGCACACACAGGTCTCCAGGGAGCTGCTCCCAAGGTCAGTCATTGGCTATCATTACTTTTGTTTTGGGGGGGTCGAAAGTTTGTTAAAGGAACTTACGTGGACATGTGATAGAAAACTGCTTACTCTGGGCTGCTTTTGATGCAGTGGAGAGAAGGGTCCAGATCCCCTCCTCTGGACTCCTGAGGCTCTTCTGAGGACTTCTATGGCTCTGTCCCTCAGAAACTGGAAACCTCTAGAGGGCAGGGTTTCTGACCATAGGTTACATGGTAACTGGCTTTCCACGGTTAACATCTAAGCTACAAGACGGAGCAGTAAATTAAAACCGACCTGCTAGGGAACCTTGCTTCTAGGACAACCTAAGCTTGAGAAATGTTATCTAGATCTGTCTTCCATGTCTAGGGATGAACAGATATTGTGGCTTCTGCCCACACACAGAATTAATACAACATGGATCTCTGGTTTGGAGCCTATATTCCTAGGAACCCCAGTAATGGATGAGTAGAGATCATCTCAGCACCATCTGTGTCTTGGGCAGAGACTTACAGAAGCTTTGTCTTATCCATACCCTTCCTAACAGAACCCCTATAGTAAGCAGCAGCAGCAATGAGTCCAGGTTAAACTACTCTTCCCGTGAGATATATGGGATGGATTCTAGAAAAGCTCTTTTAAGAGGCTGATTCAAATGACAGGTTCCACATTCCCTGCAAATTGAGTTGAGGAATGAGGGCCTCTTTTTGTTGAAGAATGAGAATGTGATGGCTGGAGCTCCAGCAGCCAGCTGGGAAACCATGAAGATGAGGGCCATACCCGGAGATTAGGATGGAAGCCTGGGTCCTGGAGGACATTGAAGAACCACCATACTAGCATTGGTCTGCCTTTCTTTATTAATTTCAATATGTGAGGGGAAAAAAAAATCTAAGACCTTCTATAACTCATCTTGTTGAAGCCACAACTTTGGGAGATTTTGTTATTATCAGCCGATTATAATTATGCCAACTACCAGAACTCAGTGATGTGGCCTCAGAGGATAGCATTAGTAGTTCCAGGTGGTGTTGGGCCAAATTTTCTCTAATTAAGATGTTATATAGTGACAGTCTTGATAACTTCCAGTATCACCTCACCTTTCCTTTGATAGCTTTTCTCCACAGAAGTGTTAATTACCAAAGAAGCAATTTAAAAGTAGGCTACAAGCAAGAAAAGTGAAATAAGGGGGCACCTAATTATTTGCAAACTGATAACTGTGAAATAAACACACCATTATCTCTAGATCACAGTTTAGAGACATAAAAGAGACTTCTGGTCACTGAGGCCAACCATGATTGCAGTGATATTGGTGGATCTGTAAATATTTTAATCATTCAGCTGTAGAATGTGCTTCCTGGTTTGTCTTCACACAAATAGTTTGTAAAGGCTTGAAACGCATCCCTCGCTGCATAACCATTTCTATAACATAATGGGCAGATCCCCTCCTATTGTGCTCATTTCCAACCTGGAGCCCATCTGGACTGAATCCTTCCCCCTAGTCCCCGAGGAAGCTGGGCACACCTCACTGTACTCATTCTCACACCTGAAAAGGAAAAGAGAGTTCCTTAGGATTGGGATGGGATGACCACTGACCCTGCAGAACCCTGAAGAGAGACTCTGGAAGGGCATTTTTCTCCCTGAAGCCACTTTATTAGATTAGTACTTAGTGGATGGCAGCTCATCAAGGCACCAAACACATTAGATTTCATCACCAGCAAATAAAGGCAAATTTCAGGGGTATTGCCTTTTGGGAAGCGAATGAACAGTAATAGGAGCTTTCTGAAAGAAGAACTGAATATTTTCCCACTGATCTCAGAATGACACCTTTGATCCAGCATAAGTTGTTTATTTTACAAGATAATGCACTGGTCAGCTCTGGGCTCACTGGGGCATGAATGGAGGGTGAAATAGCCCATTGTGTCTTTAAGTCTGTGTCAAAATTCCCCCATCCATTGGACAGGGTTTTAATAATGAAAGAGCTGGTTATAGCTCATGCAAACTATTATGACAGCACAAAATGCTTTTCAGTGATTTCAAGTCAGAATTAGGCAATGGCAATGGGCACAAATAGCCACTTAGGGGACATGCCAGCTGCTTCCAGTGAAGCTGCTGACATAAAAACAGGGAAAAAGCACTAAAACAGATGCAATTCAAGTCATAATTTGGTTGCTAATAATTTCCTTTTTGTGTCTGCAGCCTCGAAAGATTGTTCTGAATAAGTGTGTTCATAAACACAGTGAGCCAGGTCAAGCCATCACAGAGATGAGTAACAGCCAACTGCTATCATAAGGTGAGTGAGTTTAGTTCAGTTCAGTTCAGTCGCTCAGTCGTGTCCGAATCTTTGCAACCCCAAGGACGGTAGCACATCAGGCCTCCCTGTCCATCACCGATTCCTGGAGTTTACTCAAACTCTTGTCCATTGAGTCGGTGATGCCATCCAACCATCTCATCCTCTGTCATCCCCTTCTCCTCCCACCTTCAATCTTTCCCAGCATCAGGGTCTTTTCAAATGAGTCAGTGCTTCGCATCAGGTGGCCAAAGTATTGGAGTTCCAATTTCAGCATCAGTCCTTCCAATGAATATTCAGGACTGATTTCCTTTAGGATGGACTGGTTTGATCTCTTTGCAGTCCAAGGGACCCAAAAGAGTCTTCTCCAACACCACAGTTCAAAAGCATTGATTCTTCGGTGCTCAGCTTTCTTTATTGTCCAACTCTCACATCCATGCCAGACTACTAGAAAAACCATACCTTTGACTAGATGGACCTTTGTTGACAAAGTAATGTCTCTGCTTTTTAATATGCTGTCTATGTTGGTCGTAACTTTTCTTCCAAGGAACAAGTGTCTTTTAATTTCATGGCTGCAGTCACCATCTGCAGTGATTTTGGAGCCCCCCAAATTAAGTCTCTCACTGTTTCCCCACCTATTTGCCATGAAGTAAAGGGGCCAGATGTCAAGATCTTAGTTTTCTGAATGTTGAGTTTTAAGCTAACTTTTTCTCTCTCCTCTTTCACTTTCATCAAGATGCTCTTTAGTTCTTCTTTGCTTTCTGCCATAAGGGTGGTGTCATCTGCATATCTGAGGTTACTGATATTTCTTCTGGTAATCTTGATTCTAGCTTGTGCTTCATCCAGTCCAGCATTTCTCATGATGTACTCTGCATATAAGTTAAATAAGCGGGGTGACAATATACAGCCTTGATGTACTCCTTTCCCGATTTGGAACCGGTCTGTTCCATGTCCAGTTCTAACTGTTGCTTCCTGACCTGCATACAGATTTCTTAGGAGGCAGGTCAGGGGGTCTGGTATTCCCATCTCTTTCAGAATTTTCCACAGTTTGTTGTGATCCACACAATCAAAGGCTTTGGTGTAATCAATAAAGCAGAAGTAGATGTTTTTCTGGAACTCTCTTGCTTTTTCGATGATCCAATGAATGTTTGCAATTTGATCTCTGGTTCCTCTGCCTTTTCTAAATCCAGCTTGAACATCTGGAAGTTCTTGGTTCATGTACTGTTGAAGCCTGGCTTGGAGAATTTTGAGCATTTCTTTGCTAGCATGCGAGATGAGTGCAATTGTGCGGTAGTTTGAACCTTCTTTGACATTGCCGTTCTTTGGGTTTGGAATGAAAACTGATGTTTTCCAGTCCTGTGGCCACTGCTGAGTTTTCCAAATTTGCTGGCATATTGAGTGCAGCACTTTCACAGCATCATCTTTTAGGATTTGAAATAGCTCAGCTGGAATTCCATCACCTCCACTAGCTTTGTTTGTAGTGATGCTTCCCTAAGGCCCACTTGACTTCGCATTCCAGGATGTCTGGCTCTAGGTGAGTGATCGTGATTATCTGGGCCGTGAAGATCTTTTTTGTACAGTTCTTCTGTGTATTCTTGCCACCTCTTCTTAATATCTTCTGCTTCTGTTAGGTCCATACCATTTCTGTCCTTTATTGAGCCCATCTTTGCATGAAAAGTTCCCTTGGTATCTCTAATTTTCTGGAAGAGGTCTCTAATCTTTCCCATTCTATTGTCTTCCTCTATTTCTTTGCATTGACCACCGAGGAAGGCTTTCTTATCTTTCCTTGTTCTTCTTTGGAACTCTGCATTCAAATGGGTGTATCTTTAATTTTCTTCTTTGCCTTTTACTTCTCTTCTTTTCATAGCTATTTGTAAGGTCTCCTTAGACAACCATTTTGCCTTTTTGCATTTCTTTTTCTTGGGGATGGTCTTGATCACTGCTTCCAGTGCAATGTCACGAACCTCCATCCATAGTTCTTCAGGCACTCTATCAGATCTAATCCCTTGAATCTATTTGTCACTTCCACTGTATAATCATAAGGGATTTGATTTAGGTCATACCTGAATGGTCTAGTGGTTTTCCCTACTTTCTTCAATTTAAGTCTGAATTTGGCAATAAGGAGTTCATAATCTGAGCCACAGTCTGTTCCTGGTCTTGTTTTTGCTGACTGTATAGAGCTTCTCCATCTTTGGCTGCAAAGAATATAGTCAATCTGATTTTGGTGTTGACCATCTGGTGATGTCCATGTGTAGAGTCTTCTCTTGTGTTGTTGGAAGAGGGTGTTTGCTACAACCAGTGCATTCTCTTGGCAAAACTCTATTAGCCTTTGCCCTGCTTTATTCTGTACTCCAAGGCCAAATTTGCCTGTTACTCCAGGTTATTTCTTGATTTCCTACTTCTGCATTCCAGTCCTCTATAATGAAAAGGACATATTTTTGGGGTGTTAGTTCTAGGTCTTGTAGGTCTTTATAGTACCGTTCAACTTCAGCTTCCTCAGCATTACTGGTTGGGGCATAGACTTGGATTACAGTGATATTGAATGGTTTGCCTTGGAATCAAACTGTGATCATTCTGTCATTTTTAAGATTGCATCCAAGTACTGCATTTTGGACTCTTTTGTTGACTAAGGTGAGTGAGGCCGAGGTCAAAAGTCAGGATCTCCTAAAGCGGGGCAGGATTCACACACACAGCTGAGAAGTGTTTTTGTATGGGTAACATCCCATGTTCTCTGAGGCCCAGGCCAGCGCCTGGATAGGTCAACAGAGGGCACCTCTCCGTCAGGATGGAAGCTTCCTACAGAATCCCCCAACATGCCTTGCATCCTTTGTTCTCCTTCAATCCCCTTGCCAGTTGCACACTAATTAAGACTGTTTGCTTCCTCTCCAGTAGGGATTTCCTTAACCTACAGCAAAGATCCTCTTTGCCCTGCATTTGTAGAGTTAAAAAAAAAAAAAATCCCATTAGCTGCTCCATATCTGATTTCAGTGACCTGTTTGTTTTTCTGCTCACACCTCTCTGGTACTTTGCTGAAATGGCTCCTTTCCCACACTCTTTCCCTCTGGCTTGGGCAGCACCGAGGTGGGTGAGGTGTTTATTTACACATCTCTTTGGATCATTAGATAAAAGGGACGACACACTTCTCTCTCCTGGGAACATGTTTAAACATGAGCCCGAGTTTTACTTCTCCACTTACTTTCTTGTCAACACACACATAAATCAGTCCAGTCACAGCTCATTCAAAAGGATGCTCCTATGCAGTGCTTTCAAATATAAATTTTCTAGAGTTCTGTTTAACTTTTAGTAAGCTGTCAGCTTTTAAATAGACTGTGTATATAACTATAAAGAATTTTGCGCTAAAATCTTTAGTCTGAGAAACTACTATAAGTGGATGTTTTATAAGGTTTGAAATTTATAAATTGGATTTTTCTCAACTCAGGAGACTAGTAATAATAATAAACTTTGATTCTAGGTTATAAAACTGAGTCTCAGACAATGCTATCACTCATTTCTTTTGTGACTTTTGAAGTGTTAATTTTTTTATTGGAATAAATTTTACATATGATGAGATGTAAGATCTTACGTCTACATTTTGATGAGTTTTGCTAAATGCATACACCTGTGTAAGAGCCACCGAGCAAGATACACATCATTTCCATCATCACCTGAAGTTCTCTAGCCAATACCCCTTAGATATTGGTACCCCAATAGGCAACACTGGTTCTGATTTCTACCAACATAGATGATTTTTGCTTCTTCTTAAAACAATCATTCTGTATGTATACTCTTTTGTGTCTGGTTTCTTTGGAGCATGATTTTTGAGATTCACCCATGCTATTATGAGTATCTGTGGCTCATTCTTATTACTGACTAGTATTCTATCACACAAGCGTATTCCAATTTGTTCATCTATTTTCCTGTTGGAGATTTGGGTTGTTTACAGCTTTTGGCTATTATGAATAATGCTGTTATAAACAATTTTTAAAAATCTGAGAAGAAATGGCCAAATTTGCAAGTTTCTTTTCTTTATAATCTGGTGTGATCATGGAAGTAAAACCGTCCAGTATCTTTAGATAACATGTTCCTCCAAAGCCACTGCTGAGGCTCCAAAATAAGAGAGTTGTTTTAATGGGCCTGTGTTCATAGATACGGTTTTCAAAGTTCTTTTAAGGGGAGTTCTCAGCCCAACTGAAATTATCACAAACATCAGAATGAATGATCAGGACTCACATTTCCAAAAACGACTGGTTCATGTAACACCAGTGGTGGAAGACAGTGAATTTTGGTGGTACGTGGATATTTGTATGTTTAATAGTTAAGTATTCATTTTTTACGCTTGCCTTTTATTTATGGTAAGTGATGACAGATTTTCCTTTACTCTGTGTGATTAAGTTCCCTTCGGCAAATTTAAGACTGAAGAAAAATTCTCAGGAAAATAGTTCAGCTGAAGCTCAAATTACTCAATTTAAAAAATGCTAGCACTGTAGTTAAGGTAGACTGTGGTGCTAACTTACCTTGTCTTGGCCACTCACTGTGTCGTCTTGGCCACTCACCATTTGCTTCCGGATCTGTAAAATGAGCTGTTAGTATAGGTTTCATCCATTTGCTGTGAGGGCTGAATGATGTCCGTGATACTAGGAGTGCATCGTTGAGTGCTGGATAAAGTGAATTTGCGGTGTTTCACTGTAAGAATCAGCAATCATGTGGATAACCAAACACTGGCCAGGGATTGATGACTGGAAGGAGTTACGTGAGGTCCTCATTCTTGATACTCATGAAACACCCATGGCTTTCATAACTTTTTAAAAAGTATGCATGGGCAAAATATATGTACACTGGCAAGCAGAAAAACCTCATTTCTGACATTTTAAATTTAAGATCTCAATTTTAACCTTGAGACCATGAAATTTTTGCACCTTTGTTTCATGTCCCTGGATATGTTCCAGGGTCTCCTAGTTTAGTCTATGGGAACTTGAATAGTATTTGTATCCTACTCTTGTGTGAAAATTACATAAATCTTAATTATGTTGAATTGGTTCACAGTGGTTTTCAGGTCTACTATATCCTTCTACTTTTCTGTATATTCATTCTATTAATTTTTGAGAATTTGATATTGAAACGCCAACTAAAAATCTTAGCTACTTAAAAAATAATTATAATATGGCTTCCCTGTGGCTCAGATGATAAAGAACCTGCCTGCAATATGGGAGGCCCAGGTTTGATCCCTGGGTTGGGAAGATCCTCTGGAGAAAGGAATGGCACTCCAGTATTCTTGCCTGGAGAATCCCATGGACAGAGGAGCCTGGTGGGCTATAGTCCATGGGGTTGCAAAGAGTCAGACACGTCTGAGGGACTAGCACTTTCACTTTCATAGTGGAACTATCTGTAACTTTGTTCTATATTTTCCAAGTCTCCTATAAATGTGTTATCATACTTTAATAATTAAAAAAAAATAAAAATCTCAATTTTAACACTCCAAATCTTTATCACTATCTTCCAGGCAAGCTCTCCCCAACCCTAACTCCAACTGCTACATTTTCAGGTTCCAGGGCAGGAAACTGGTGAGGGGAATGGTGTGCAGGTCAAGCGGCTTGACCACACGCTGCCATCAGGCAGGGAGCTTCTCGAGAACAGATGCCTGAATCCCACCTCCTGGGGTTGCCACTGGTCAGTGGGGTGGCGGGGGGAGGGGGCTCTGATGTGTGGTCAGGGTGGAGATGCACGGATCTAGCTCACCAACACTGGCTCAGTTCAGCCCTGATTCTCCAGGACTTGGGAGCAGGGCAGTACGCTGACCATGGCTGAGCAGAAGCACAGCTCTCTTCAGGAGGTCTGAGTTCTGCCTGACATTTTTGGGCAGTAACAGAAAGCCAAGTTAGTTTCAGCAGAGCTTTTCTATTTCCATACCTTGAAGAGTGGGGTGGGGGTAGGGCTCAGCTCTTTGAACCATGATGCGGTTTTGTCTTTCAGGCTCCATCTGCAGGTTCCTTTTTCCTCTGTTATCAGGGAGGAGCCTGAGGGGGCACCTGATCTTCTGCCCAGTTCTTACCCACAGGCTTCTTTCTGGCACCATTACAAGGTCTGGCTGGACACCCAAGTGAATTCTTTGCAACATAAATTTGGATCAGTTTTTGAAATGCTGCCTGTCATATGGGGTCCTGGTTCACCAAGGTACCCCAAAGGTTGATGAGGTCACTAAAAGCAGCAGTCACTGTCAGTGAGCTCAGGCCAGCTGCAGAGTCCTTTACTCCTGACTCCCTGGGGGTGGGCCTTTATGCCAGACGCATGGAAAGCAGGTTCAGGGAAGACAGTGATTCAAAACTCACACAGACACCAGACATCTCCAAAGTCCTGAGGCCAGCTCCCTGGGAGAAATCCGGCAGTCTCTGCCATCGAAAGAGGGTGGTTTCCAGGGCACGTGAGGCTGGGAGCAGCTGGGCAGTCTGACTGTGGGAATTGGCTCAGGTGTCATTTCAGAAAGCCTGCACTTTGGAAAGGTTCGCCATTGGTGGACATGAGGAAGATGAGATGCTTGTGCTCAGTAGTGTCTGACTCTTTGCAACCCCATAGACTAGCCCACCAGGTTCCTCTGTCCATGGAATTTTCCAGCCAAGAACACTGGAGAGGGGTGCCATTTCCTTCTCCAGGGGAACTTCCTGACCCAGGGATCAAACCCATGTATTTTACGTCTCCTGCATTGGCAGGTTGGGTTCTTTACCACTACTGCCATCTGGGAAGCTGGACGTGAGGAAGGTTTTTGCTTATTCCTGTATTTCCATTTCACTTTGGAGCCTAATTCTTGAGCTGTAGTCCATTCAGCAAGGGAGAGAAAGCACTTTCCTCTTGGAACTCTCTACGTATTCTCACAAATTTGAACACACAGGTTAGACTAGGTGTTTTTTTATAATCACATTTGCAGGATATACTGAGCTGAGTGAACTCCTCTGGGTTTGACTTGCTGTATGGGTTGTTTTCCATGTAAGACCCAGGGTGGAAACCAGAAGACTTGGGAAGTTCTCAGACTTTGGGTCTTCAGGGATGGAGAAAGGATAGAAGAGATGCAGCTTGGTATTATGAGGACCCCTGCCTGCCATGCATGGTGGGGCTTCCCTACCCTGTCTCTAAGCCAGGAATTATTTTGTCTCAAGGGATTACTCTGCAAAATAATTATTTAGAATTTGTTTCAGCTTATTACATTGCTGCGAACCAATAAGTGCCCGACCACTGTTCTTACGCAGTTATGGAGTTCTTAAAATGATGCCAAAAGGAGTCTGCCCATTTAGTTAGGGCCAGGCTGCCAGATGTAATTTCTCTTCGGTGAATAGTGGTGTTAAATATACAGCAGTCTGGAAAAAAACATGATAAAATGATAATGGGCATTAGATTAAAAACAGATCACAAGAAATAGAAACACTAAGATAGATAAAGAAGAGGAAAGTTCACAGAGTCATCCTGTGGAACAGTCCATTCTGCAAAGTATATTAACTGTATGGAACTAGGAAAAGTCCAAAATAGATGGATATATTTGTTTCCTATATGCAATGAGATTCACATTTATTAATCTACTTTTCTGTGTCATACACAGAAAAAAAAAAAACAAACAAAAAGAACAGGGAACAAATTTCCAAGGATGAAATTTCCACATTTATTTCTTTCATGTGCATAGAAAATGGCAGTGAAGTGTCCTATGAAAGAGGCAGGGAATGGGCATGGCGCTGCTATACCAGACTGGACTTTGTGCTTCAAAGGTACACTACTCATTTTGAAAACAAAGGATGTTGTAGCTTGTTTTTAACTGCTAACAATTCCTTGGGTTTCCCATTTGTTTTTTAAGCTGTCAGTTTCTTCAAATCTCTTTTCAGATGACACACTGCGTTACAAGTGATGGCACTTAACCAATGTGGCATTTCCATATTTACATCAACAAAAGAAATTTACAAGACATAATAGCATACAATCTTGACAGTTAGTAATAGCAATAAAACACGAAGGGCATCCATTTTATTTATTTTTTTTTCTGTACAAACTATCAGAACATAACTTATTCACATTAAAAAAATCATCTTTAATTTGATTTGACCTACACATCCCCCATCTCATTTCACCCATTTCTCAAACCTCTCATCACATCGCCCACACCTTCACCAGACTATAGAATCTACAAGTAATTAGATCTAACACCTAAGTATAGCTTAGAAAGTCCTTTCTCCCGAAGGTTGCCTCACTTCCCTGAAAGTTCCTCAAAAAAGAAAAAAAGAATATGCTCTTCACTCATTCCTTCCATGTCACTTTCACATTTCATCAGCAAATCAGCAAGACGGACTTCTCATCTCAATCCAAATAAATTTAGAAAGAAAGAGTTCCTCTCTCGAGCATCAGGATGCTACACCCACGAGTCTGGGGACCCTGGGTACTGTTCTGCTCTGTAAGAAGGTCGTTTAGTGGAATAAAAGTCCACGTAATTCGTGGTTGATTTCAGTCCATACTGTGTCGAATAATCAGTAGAAGCTGGAAAGTGAACTCGGTCATCAAAATAAGGATCTTCATAGCTATGAGGAGACTGCAAATACAATCTGTATGCATCAAAGTTCTTTCTGTTGGAGTCATCTTGACTATAATACAGCTGTTGATGCTGTTGGCAAAATGAGAAAGCAAATAAATCAAGGCAATTTTTGGAAGTACATGTTCAGGGAAAATTAATGTGGGCTTCCTGCTTTATATTTTTAAAGCAATATTCAGTGTTTGTGAATTTATTGTTGAATGTTTTTCTGGTGCACACTGTATGTTTACTAGTGGACTGGAAGGATTTTAAACATTTACAGGTGAGCTGGCAGTTGGCTCAAGTCCTGTCCTATGACTTCTAGAAGTCAGCGACTTGGGAGAACCCCAGATAGCCCCTGCTACCTCCTTTCTTCCTAGAGGCCGAGTTCTGTGCTCTGCTCTGGAAGAGCCTGTGACCTGTGACCTGGGCATGCCTGGTGAAAGATGGCCTTTATTTTTGCTTTGACACAGGGGTACAATTAGCACATCAAGAACCCAGTTAAAGGTTGGATTTTGGGGCTTCGGATTGCTGTATAATTGCAGAACCATCTTTGAAAACATTTATCTCAGAGATTGAGTCCATCCCTTAGTTTTAAAAGAAATATGCAGTCCGGTGAACAAGTCACACTTTGGAAACCCTGCTGTGCTTTTAAACGAATAAGCAATCTCCAGGCAGGAGAGAAGTAAAATTAGAAGAGATATGTGAACAAATACAGTTCAAAAGGAACAGACTTCCCTCAAGCCAGGGCTGATACTAACTTCATCTGTAAGGAAGCAAAGTGAAACACAGGTGGGCACCCACAGCCTGCCCTCATTTCCTTTTGTGCTGTCTATCTCTGACTTCACACTGATTTCTTCACATGTTTGGAGAAAAACTGTAATGGTTCTAATGTCTGTCTTTCCTCCTGATTATGCCCAAATTCCACCCCCGCCCTGCCTGTAGCAAGATGTTACAAATTTACCACATAGGGATCAACATCATATTCTGAAACTAAAGGCATTCTAATATTATAAGGATTTCAGAGCTAAATTTGCTTTTTAACTTAGAGTGATGATTCTGAGGATACTTCTCCTGATGAAAAAACTATAGCAAAGATTATGAGTAACTTGACAGGTTCTTCTTCCATCTACAGGGAAAAGATATGGAAGGAGATCTGGGAGCATCCTTATCTCCAGGGCAGGTTACAGGCTTGTTTGGGAATCCCCTAATTGCTGTGTTAATTGAAGGTAAGAGGAGAGATCAGATGACCCAGGTGGACATGGCATCAGACAGGACCAAAATGAATTTTAGGCCCCCATGAAAGCAGAGATTAAATGTTATAATCACTAGTCCCCTTTCTGCTGGGGAGTGAGGTCTACCCCTGTAGGGCTGAGTCCATTGTGACCTCTGAGCCTAAGACTCAAGTGTCTTCAAACCATGGAGGCCCAAATTGGAGGGAGCCATGAAGGTGGAGTAAGAGATGGAGGTACAAAAAAGAGAACAATGAGGTGAGAGGACGAAGTGCGCTTACTGATCTTTTCCCACCCAGAGAAGAGATTTTAGAGATTAAAAAAACAAACGTGGGAAAAGGAAACTGTTGGATAAAGAACAGGAGTTAAAGACTTCTCAGCTGGTTGCCATCAGTGGTATGGGGTTACCAATTAGGATATGCAAGGACAAGAGGCTACTGTAGAAGTGATTTGCTTAAACCACGGATGAGCTTCCAAGGAACAGAGATCCCCTGGGACAGCTCCCCGGCCCCGCCGTGTGGGCCCAGCTCAGGTAAGTCAACCGGCGCGGACCCCTTACTGTGTTGATCCCTGCTAATCGGCCTTCTGTAAAAATGGTATTGCAAATTCACCTGTAGCCGTCTATTTTGTTCTCTTGCTGGTGAGGAATAGGAACTGATGTAAATTGGTGAAGGTTTGCTGGAGCCTGTAAGAAAATATTTTATGAAATTAAAACTAGTGCTCATTATCCGGTCCATTAGGTCATATGGACTCCCAGCGCTAGGGCTGGTGGTGTGCCCGACAGGCCCTGGCTTCCCGGCATGGCACAGCCCCAGACAGTTAGCAGCCTGGGTGCCCCGGATCAAGCCTGCTTGCCGCCTAACCCAGGGCTCTCAGGGGCTAGTGAATATGGCAAAAAGAGGCTGTGTGTTTCACCAAAAAGCAATGCCAATGCACAGATCCAAAAAGGATTCCTTCTCAACCTCTGGTCACTATGGGGAGCTCTTCCCACCTGTGCAGATGTCCGCTGGCTGCCTTTCTGAACAGCAGACTTGCTCCCGGAGCCCAGGAACACGGCTTTTCCAGGGCTCTTGAGCTTTGCCCCCACCCCTCAGATGGGGGAAGGGAAACATAGCAGAACAAGCTCCATGCCCTCAGAACAGCCTTGATTCAAAATCCCAGGTCCTGCAAGGAGCAGGCACAGCCTGTGTTCTAAACGGCTGGCCACCTGGAAGCACAGGCTTGTGTCCGCCATATTTGAGTATGTCTTGAAAAGAACCTGGTAACCAGACAGCTGTCTTCAAGAGTCCACAGTAGACTCTGATGATGTCACTGGTTACCCTTCTAGTATTGTTAAGGATAGCAAAGATTTTTATTTTAATGAGGAAAATGAAACATATTTGAGGCAAATTAGTTTATTGAAGCAAGCAAAGAAGATACAGAAGGGCGCGCATGCTAAGGAGGCGATCTTTAAAATAAAGCAGGCTGCTGCAAACCTGAAGCAACAATGCACTTCAGTTGGTATGTGCATTTCCTCTGCAAAGAGCTTGGTGTTTGAAATGTAGCATCTGCAATTTTCTGAGCTATTAATTGCCATAGTAACAACAGTCGATTAGTAAATAGTCCTGTGGAATCACAATTTTAAAGACAACAGCACAACTGAGACTGCTCCCCCAGCAGTTGTTAAATTGCTACCAGCTTTTATTTCTTTTTAATAAATAGGTTTTTTTTGAGAAAGGAGGGTTCCCCCCCTTTTTGAAACCTCCAGAGTAGTTTCAATTTGCAAGATAGCTGAGAATGGAGATAGTATGAAATCTTGGTAACCCTTCAGGTTGGCATTCTTTAAATAAATTATATGCACGGCTTTCTGAATAGGACATAAAAATAATACTGTGCAACATCACTTTTGTTATTCTTAAAAAATAAATAATCACTCTGAGGAGAATCACATTATATATTTTGTTATTCATTCAAACTTTTCCACGAAAATGCAAATGGAATTGACCCCCATCCACAGGTTTGAATGTATGAGTCGGTCCAGGAGATTGGCCCTGCCAAGTGTCACAGAGCACAGGTTTCTGGAACGCACAGGGGAGTGGGGAGGGGGCAGGACAGAGGGCCTGCGCTGCAGGGGAGCCGGAAATGCTTTCTCACTTGGATACAGTGCTCTTTTTATTTGTGGTCAGCAGACCACTGCCTCTGCTTGTTTTACTTAAAACAAGTGGGAAAGGCATCAGCCCCTGAAGCAGGAAGGAGATGGAGAGAGTGGACCATGGTTTGCTGCTGGGGGACCATCTCAAGGCAGGCAGAGGTTGCCTCCCAGGCTGCCGTTCAAGTGCCTGGGGACACGCGGCTTTTCGAGATACTCTATCACACACCCGACTGGCATCTTACCAGGGTACAGGCCTCTGTGTGTGGCATCCCCTTGGCTACTGTAATACTGCATAGGTGGCTGGGTCCTATCGTATTCAGAGCGAGGGTCTCTGACTCCTAACAGTGCTGGTGAGGAAGAGGTGCTGCCGACTGAAGGGACAGGCGAGAGGAGGAGGGGGAGAGAGAGGAGAAGAAAGAAATCAGACTGTCAGTGTCTCTAAGAAGTCCTTTCTGGAAGAACAAAGGTCAATAATTAGACGTGGACAGCACTAAAGTCAGCTCTTAGAGGTGCTGAGAGCTGGAGGACAGCCAACTCCAGGTCCCTGGATGGTGGCCTGCAGACCGGCCACTGTGACGATCAGTGCTGTCAACCCTGGAGATCGCTGGGGAGCCCAGCATGGTACGGGGGTCATGCAGTTTCCCCAGAGGTGGCGGGTCTCAATGACCTGCTTAGGCCTTTGAGACTAATGCAAGAGTTACGTTTGCTGTTTTATGATCTCAGTTCAGTCACTCGTGCCACATCCATCTATTATCCTTAATGTATAGCTCTTCAGTAAATAGATGTTTTATGGCATGTTTTGATTTCTGATGATTTAAAAATATCTGCATCTCTAAATGTGTTTGAATAAGAGTGCCCAGCCCATGAAATTTATAATTCCTTTTATTGTGATCAGCTGTCAGGGAAATTGTAAGCTCAGTAAGCCCTGCTCATCAAGAAGCTCAGGATGCTGAGAAGCCCAGCTTCAAGAAGGTCCAGCTTTTTTATCCAGCTGGAGCCAAACGTTTCATAACAACATATCTACCCTTGGGTATCCTGTGGGACATTTTTGCACAGAAGGAAAACACTGCACATCTTCTTTTTCTCATTAAGGAATCATCTTGCTTGCATTGAAGTGTCTTACAATTAAGAGTGGATCCACTAGAGAGCAGCAGCCCCCAGACCTGCCCCTGGTGGTTTTGCATGCATTGATGCTTTCAGAGGAAGACTGATAGCAAAATATCTTCCCTAGAAAATATTTTGAGCATGGGTAGTATCTACGTGCTTCTCATCCTACTTTCTAGAAGGTAGGCAGACATCCCCACCTGCCTCCCACTATTATCAATATGTCAGCAAGATATAAAATGTGCCCATAAGCAGATATCACACTAGCCCCGAGGGATGGATGATCAGCCCTCAGAATAACTGGAGAAACAAGTGTGAATTATATCCTACCTTCAAATGGAACTCAGAGAGGGACCTCGGAACTTGGATGGGGCTCGTCAGCACTGTCTAGTGTGGATATTTGCGTCCTCAAGACGAGTTCATTGCTTACCGACTACGTCCTAATTTGTCTGAAATTACTCTTTTGCCTGCACACATGCCTTTCGTTAAGCAGCCAGCTCTCCCACTTGCCCTGGCACCACTCTCCCCAAGTTCCCTAAAGAATCCTGAGCATTTTTATAAAGCAGGACGGCCTCAGGCTATACCTGGGAGCCCAGCAAGAATGTGTCAAAACCCAAGAAGAGGTCTTTTTGAAGGAAAACAACTCATAATTTAAAAACTAAGATATAAATATATATCACTGCAGTAGGCGGAGATAATTTTTAAAAATTCCTGGTATAAGTGAAGACATCTAATTACGCGACAAGAACCCCCAGTCATATATTAGTCTTTTTGGCCACATTTGTCCACAAGAGAAATAAGACTGCCAGCAGGAACACAATTGAATACAATAGATAATATTTATATGTCAGTAGGGGAGATTTAAAGCCAAATAAAAGATGTTTATTACTTTTCCTGTTTCATTTAGTTAAGAATTAAATTTACAGCACTGAATCAACTTGGTGGTAATATTCTGTTCTTACATGTGAAAAAAAAAATTACGTTGAGTCTCAAAACATTCTACCAAATTAAACACCACTAATAAGTAGGTAGCGTGGTTGCCGACTCCCAACTTATAAATCATAGGGAATCCCTGTAAAGCCACCTACAAGGCCTGCCCATGAGCTGTGGATGCTGGGGTCTGGGTGCAGCCAGCAGATAGAGGCTGAACTGGTGAGAAGTAAGGTGCAGGGGGAGATCATGGTTCTCCCAGGGTCTAAAGGACTCTCAAAGTTTTCATCAAGAAAACTAAAAAAATCACTTTGGAAGAGATTTCAGACTTATGGCCAGCAGGCAGACAAGGGCAACCATTTTCAGGCACAAGCTAGTGGTTCTCAAAGTGTGTTCCTCCACTCTCCTATATCTGCGTCACCAGGCCGGCTTATGAACTGCAGGTTCCCAGGACCCTTGGCAAACCTAGTGAAGCAGAAGCTTGGGGTAACAGATGCTATGGAGGAGGCTGGGCCACTTTTGTGCACCCTAGTTGGTGTAAACTTTCATAAACCTTTAAAACGGAAGGAGAGTGGGCCTGCTGTTTACAATAACATGTAATTCCCGAAGAAGGCTTTCAGTTTGAAGAGCAAACTCTCCTTCCCTCAGTGTTTGGAAGCGACAGACTTATCAGTGTGTGTGCTCAATCTTCTCAGGATGGGAAACAACATTCTGTCACATGCTCTCACCTAGGAGGGGCATTTGCCCACTGACCTGACTGAATGACGGGTGACATCTGTTGGTTGGTGGTAGACAAGGAAGGATGTGATTTGAACCGGTCTCGCTCTAACGTTGACACAGGTGTAATGAAATGGTTTTGATTCCACCCATCCTGTGGAGTTAAAAGAGAAAAAGAAACCTTTCAAAATGAAAAATGACATTTCATGATAATAAATGATTACGACTGTGTGTGCTGATGAATGCTAATTGTACTAGAGCTATTCTCATAAGTTACCTTTTTATAAATGCTCCGGAGGTCCCGATATTGCCATAATGTATTCAAGACCTGGGCTGCTGCCTTCACCACTTTCAGAGATGATCTAGGGAAAGAGTGCGCATGTTAATGAACGTAGGCAGCACCGCCCCAGGCTCCACTTGAGAGACTCTGGCAGCAAAGCGGTGGCCGTAAGGCCACCTCTCCAAGGACCAGGGCGGGGAGGAGGCTGCTGCTAGCAACCACCACCAAGGTGTGAGGGGCTCCTGGGAGTCTGTCAAGTTCAGGGCTGGCCAGATGTGGCAGGGACCAAATAAAGGCTCCCAGGCATTCAGCTGTGTGGTCAGAAGCTGTGGTTGGAATGAGCCCATGACTGCTGACCGTGACCACACATCCCAAGGGTCTGAGGACCCTGCCAAGTTGACTGAAATACCCCCTGAACCATTATTAGGCCTTCTTATAACTTTCCTATCATTTATACCTCTTTGTACACACATGTGTCTGTGTGCTCTCATATTTGCTTTGGAAAATAAGGTCAGTTGCTGCCTCTCCTCTCTGAAGACTCTGTTGAATATCGGTGCTGTATTCGAGCACCGCTGACCACAAGTCGAGGCAGTTCACCTCAGGAGCTGGTCCTCTCAGTCAGTGGCCTCACCATGAAGAGAAGTGGGAATGCAGCTTCCTGCCTCAGCGAAGGCCTTCAGAGCACCTCGTGAGGGTGGTTCAGGGGCCCTGAGGAGAACTGAACACCTCTATCCTCAGACTTCATTTTGATATTGAAGATTTGATCTGATATCCTCTTCCATTCCTTATCTTCCCAACTAAATCCTCAGGACATGGGGGAAGAAGAGAGGTGAGCAGGCTGGTGGCACCTCCTCCATCTAGTCCATCACAGCAGAATCTGGGCTGTGATGATTCTGAGGCTTCAGCAGAGCGGTGGCACGTAGACAAGTGCAGGGGCCTCACAATCTCAGTTCCCAGAGGTGAGTCAAGGGAAAATCTGGGTCAGACCCAAACACTCTAAGACTTTTTAAATTTAAAATTTCCAAAACAGACAACAGAGCAAGGAATACCCTAAAGAAGAGAATGCATAGGAAATTTCAGACACCTGTGATATCCCTGCAAGGTCTCCACACCTCACAGCCACCCACTCTCAGCTGGGGTCTCACACTGCGGTTGCTGCTGCTATTGTTTTCCATCTTTAAATGCTGGGCAGCTGGGATCACGTCAGGAAAGGCAGATCTCAGACCTGGCTCCAAGGACTACTCCGTAAACCTGATAGCAGGGGCGTGCTAGGTGCACACCTTGACACCAACAGCTAGGCCACACATTTTTAGAGACAGGTTCTCTCAGCAGAAACCTGACTCCTGAGAAAGCAAGGAAGTTTCTCTGCTCTCCCTTTGCAGCACCATTCCTGGATGCAGTTATGTAGTCTCATCTCTAATTTCTCTCGTCCCATCTTCTCCTCAATATTGTTCAACTGGGCATGTCTCAATCCTAGTCCTACCTGGCTGAGCAGCACATGTAATATGCGCTCACCTTCAAAACACTTTCTGCATGTGGCTTGCAAGGCACCAGGTGTGGCTGGGTCTCTTCTGAATGGTCTGGCTACCCTTTCTTGGGCTCACTGCTGGCTCCTCGTATCTCCTTGACCTCAAACCATGAGGGACACCAGAGCCCTCAGGCCTCTTCTCTTCTCTATCTACATCTCCTGTTGATCTCATCCCATTTCTCTTCTCTAAACGTGCCATCTACACCCTATGACTCTCAAATTGATCCACGGCCTGGACCTCTATCTTGAACTTGACTCGAGTATATTCCACTCCTGACCAGACCCTCACGTGGACATTGAATAGCCATCTCAAGTGTATCACATCCCAAACTCCGGTCCTCCCTGAAAACCTGCTGCTCCTGCCAGCTTCCCCATGTCGGTAAGTGGCAATTCCATCCCATGGTCTCTTTAGTCAAAGACCTCACAGTCATCCTTGACCGTTTCCTTCTTTCCTGCTGCTCATCTAATCCTTCAGTAAATCCCATTCACTGATTCTATTTTCCAACATGTCAGGATCAACCCCTTCTTCTCCACCTCAAGTCCTGTCACTGTTAGTCTCATTAGGAGTCAGGGGAGAAGAGTTTGTGGAGTCACTCTGATTACTTTCAGGGACATCAGATCATGTCTCTCCTCTGCTATACACTCTCCAATAGCTCCCAGTTTTGCTCAGAGTAAGTCAGAGTCCTCTGACACTGACCCAGAGGCTCCTATACTTCTGGTTACTGTCCCTCCCCCTCTTCCCTGCTGACTTGTTCTGTTGTAGCCCCTCTGGCTTCCCGCCCTTCATCACACACACGGGTGCGCTTCCATCTCTGGGGACTCCCACTTGTTCCCTTTGCCCTCAAGTGCTCTTCCCTCCCTCCTCCAGGTCTGTGCTCAAGAAGCACCATCTCCTTGAGGTCTTCCCGATGACTGTGTCTAAACTTGTGATACCCCCTCCTCACCCTGGCAAGCCCTATAACTATCCCTGATTTTATTACTTGCCACATGCTCAGCACCATCCACAGGCTAAATGAGCTGCTCACTCCACGGGAACCTCGTCTGCTCTGCCCAGGGAACGTACGCTGCCTGTGGGTAGGTGTGACCTGCACACCGCTGTAGCACACGGCAGGTAGGCAGGAGACATACTTGGTGAGTGAATTGAAAGGAAAGTACGTTTATGTTCAGAAGAAAACTTGATTTGATCTAGGACTCTCTGAATCTCGTTTTGAAAAAAAATTATACTTTTTAAAAAAAATATACAACGATTTTGGCACTGTCTCAGCATTTCTGTAGTCTGCTCTTATGCCTTTCACAAATAAAGGCTACCTCACAAAATTTTACGAGTGCAAAATGCGATTTTGGTTACTCTTATGGAAGAGGGGAGAGAAGGGGAGTTAGTGGAACAGGACCTTAGCTTTTTCTGTAATGTTTCATTTCCTTTGAAATAAAAAGGAGTGTGTGTGCACTTATTACTAATGAGATAAAAAAGACACACACATAAGAAAAAAAGGACTAAAAGGAAATATGGATAATGTTGATAGCTGTGGTTTCTGTGGAGTGAGACTATGCTTTGCTACATTATTCTTATATTTTATCAACAGAAATTATTTCAAAAGTATATACAATGTGACTTCTAGCACTGATGCTCAGCCAACTAATAAAGGTTTACTAATTGGGGGCCAGGCTTTGTTCTAGACACTGAGGATGCAGCAGTGAATAAAAACACAAAGCGCCTGCTATTGGTGGCGTTAGATGCCAGAAGGGCCATAAGTAAACCAGGGAAGTCACTGCCCTACAGGAGGAGATTGGGGGGGTGGGGCATTTTACAACTGAAGCGGAAGTACTGTCCTGTGTGTCCTACACTTCCCATTTCCTTGAAGGATTCTCTGATCTGGTACTAAGGCAAATTCATAGTCACCACTATGGCTCTGTGACAAGAAACTTATTTTTGCCACCAATCCTTCTGATGCTTCATCACTTGGGTGTCACCCAGAAGCGATGTATGATCCAAGCCCAGGGCTCATCCTGAGGCCACACGTAGGCTCTGCTGCATGTGGTGATTTTAGTACTTTGTGGGAGCAAATAATCCCAGAACTGAGGATTCAGGAAGAAGTTCTTGCAGCACAGGTCCCGGAGCCTGGAGCAGAGCCAAATGCTCAAGGGAGATGGGTCTTCAGGTTTTCCTCCCTATGTCTGATTCTTCCAGGAGGCAGAATGACCACATGTGGCTTTAGGGACAGAACAATAGTAGGGCTAAGGGATGCTCCAAGAAAATAAAGAGCAGAAAAGGGGCCACATGACCACAAATACTTCTCCCAGCAAAATAGGTTTTAACTGCTTAGCTTGTTGGCACGTAAGAAGTACAGAAATAAATACCTCCCAACAGGAAATGTATCCTTGACCAAAGCCCTTGTCACAGGGCCAACCCAAGAATGAGGGCCTGGGCTGGCATCCCCTTGCAGCAGACTTGCCTGTCTCCTCTGCCCTTGGTGATGTTCACCAGCTTCTCTATGCCTCCCGAATCAGCCAGGGCCTTGGCGTTCTCCATATTCTTGCTGGTGACCTCGTGCAGGGCACAGCAGATGGCCGCCACGGTCTCATCTGACAGCACGCTGGGGCCGGCGCCACCTGGGAGCCGGTTGACCAGGTCTCTCATGGCGTATTTCCCTGACCAGGACAAAAGAGTTCATTCAGTTTCTGGAAGGGACCTGGTTTTTGTTATTATTATTATCGAAAAATTGTGACTGCGTGGTCTCTTTAAGATAAAGCCTCAAAAGAGACAATAACAGGAAAGAAAAAAAATCCACAGTGAAGAAGGAAATGACAAACATTTTAACTGTAAGGGGCAGGTTAACATCACAGCCAGGCCACTTGGGAAATGATTGGTTTATACAACTTTACTGCAAATTGCTAAAAGAAAATGTAAATCAGGGGACAAAACTGGTATACTAACCATGTTGCTTTAGTTTCCACTATTTTCATGAACAGTGAGAATAAAGGAATTATGATAGTAAATATTGTTCTCCATTCAATTCCTATGCCTCACAATTACAACTTCCTCTTAAAGCTTTTAAAAACTTTTCTTTGAATAAGTTTTAAGCTGACCAAGTAAGGCTGCCAAAAATACTTCTCATGACATCTTTCTAGATCTCAACATGTAAACTGGGTAGTTACATATTTTCATCAAGTTGAGGGTTTATATCAGCTGGTCTGACATCTGACATCAGTAACAACGTGTTTGTTTCTTTTAAAGAAGACACAAGTACAATTCTGGTATGAATATTATGAGTGTGCTGTATGTCCCAGAAGTAATGTAATAATAAAGTTCCCAATAGGACAAGGCAGGGGAGCCCCCTCGCTCCTGAAGTATTTCCTTACAGACCCTCAATTTCCCTTACTCTTCTCCAAAATGGAATTATCTCGAGCTTCTCCCATTTCAATTACTGACTGACAAACTGGAATAACTGCATCAGAGACAAAAGAAATTAACTGAAGTGCAAGTAAATATTTTCTTAGTTTTTTTTCCCCATGCTAATAATTGAGTGGATGCTAAATGGGGTTTTTGTTGAAGACCTATTTATATACAGTGGTAAGCAGGAGAAGATAGGGCCTGAATACAAGCTCCATGATTTACAGCATGTTAAGGGAAGACTTGAGCTTTACTCATAGAGAATATTGTTACCAAGAGTGAAAAAACAGTGATGACATCTTAAGCCAGAAGATAAATATGGTTTTTAGGAAAAGATGATAAGTTAGCACTTGTGATTGTGAATACTTGTGAATGACCAGAAGGTCCGCAACATGTAATGTCATTTTGTTAAGGCATAGTTTTAAACTGCACTCTGGAAGTTTGGGAGAAGGCTGCTCACTCCATCTGTGAGCAGCCCAAGCAGTTCTCTCAGAGCTTGCGGCCCAGACAGCTGGCTTGATCAGACTCAGGTGAATATGCAGGAACTTTTGTGAACTCACAAAACTGTGTTTTCTTGTGAAGAAATGTCTCTGGAGATAGAGTCCACTGCTACTGCTGGACGTGAGGAAAGAGTGAAGGGAGTGGTTCTTAGGAACAGAAATGTCGGGTAAATCAGAGTCAGACACTGAATCCGGGAGGGGCTCAGACTGCCTAGGAAGGAAGGGATCTTCATGGGGAAACAAGAAAAAGTGACTCCTGAGTAAATAACGCTGGGTAAAATTAAGCTCATCAGTGGAGGGAGAAATGCTCACTGAAGTTTAAAAGGGGGTGAGGAACTCACAAAAGCACAGGGAGGCACCGAGAGAGGGCCAGGCCCCGAATGCACACCGGTTCTCCCCACAGGTCTTGGCTCTCATGCAACTGGCCGGCACCCTCTACTCTCCCACTCTCTCCTCCATGTGTGGAATGACAGGCCGCAAGGCATCTGTGGCCAGCCCTTTATTTTTTAGCAGTAAGAACTCCCAAACTATAAATTCAAATAATATAGATGTAACAGAAATAACTTAAAAAATCTCTCTTTAGGGACCTAGAGGATTTCTCTTAAGAAAATGTGGGAACTAAGAGCTATAAACACATCTACTGGAATCAGGCACGAGCTGGGAGTATGAACAGGCTGTGGAAGAAGCTCCTTTCCTCTCTGTGAGGTAGTTTGGCTCATGGAGGAATGGTGTTTTAAGAACAGGATAATCCAGGCAATGACTTAAAATAGCACTGCTGTCAGGCACTGTGTGAGGGGTCAGAGAATTCTCACAGCCACTCTGTAAGGTAAACCTTCTGGCCCCTGTTCCTTTCCTCTCTCCCTATCTCTCATGGCAGGGGTATTTTAAAGAGTTCAATATACACTCACTAATCCACATAAGGTCTTGTCTAATTTCTCCTCCTCCTCCCCTGACCCATCACCAGCTATGGGTCTGGCGTGGAGCTTGCATTTTCACAGCAAGTCCATTGTGAGGAGAGCTGGCATGGGCAGCTTCCTTTCAGAGATGGAAACCAAGGAGGAGTTTTCAACTGAGATGAAGGAATGGAGCCTGGTGGGCTCAATGGACACCCCAGGTTACACAGCCAGTGAGCAGTGGATCCAGGGTTTAACCTGAGGTCCACTGGAGGGTCTCTGATCTTTTCTGTATGCCATACTCTGCTTGGGATGTGGCCATCCCTAGGAGGCAAGCAAGGTAAGCTGCCAAGAGTGCAGAACTTTGAAGAGGAGCTCATTCTCAAGTTCATGCAAGTGCTAGCCACATCTGAATTGACTTAAGAGTGAATGTCTCCTAGAATTTTCTACCCTATATGCCTCATTTGCCTTTCCCTCATCCTGACCCTGCCCTGGGGTCAGGCTTTGGGGCAGTGGCTCTGTTTTGGTGTGAGCACTTACACAGATCTGAGAAGGAAAAGCTATAAAACATTCATGTGATTTCTTTTTAAAATTTAGAACATGGTAGTATTGGTGAATTAGCAGATATAAGTCTCAAAAACCAGAAAAGTGAGAGCCAAACCTTTTTTTTGTTGTTGTTTAAGAAATGAATCTCTCTTGGGAAACAGTCACACCAAATCTATAAAGTAGCTTTGTGATGTATGACTAGAATTGCTAGCTTTTCTGAACACTCACCTTCCGGATCAATGTTTAATTAATAAGCCTGCCTCTCGCTGAAAAGGAGTGGTCAGAAAGGACAGACACAAGGGTGCCAAATACACCAAGAAACCAGGGACTAGGATTCAGATGCTAATCATTTTTTTTTTTTTAAACTTTTTTTTTTTCCCAGATCATTTATTTGGCTGTGCTGGGTTTTTTCAGTTGTTGCATGTGGGATCTAGTTCCCCAACCAGTGATCGAACACATGCCCCCCTGCACTGGGAGTGCAGAGCCCTAGCCACTGGACCACGAGGGAAGTCCCAGTTGCTAATCATTCTAAATGTCATATTTTTATAAATCAAAAGAGCTTTATAAATGCTATTGTTTCTCTTTAGAGTTCATCAGGTCACCAGAACATACCTATGAGCTCCTTGTTGCGAACATCTAGGGCCATATTCCTCAAGGCAGTGGCCACAGAAGAAACAACTCTATCGTTATCCATTCTCAGAAGCTCTACAAGGATGGGGAGCCCTTTCTCTTTGCGGACGGCCGCTCGGATATATGCTGCAAACTAGGAAACAAAACAAGGCAATAAGCAATATAAAACAGAGTGCAACTCTCAGGCATTACTGTCACCTAAAAAAGATGTTTTCAAAAGAAGACCTAATAGATTAAATGTTTTCTTTCCAACTGGAGATTAAATCTGTGATGCTAGTCATGAGAAAACCAGTTTGGGAAAAAGATAAGCTAAGATGACTGAAGAAATCCCAAAGCCTGAAAACCTCAAACCACCATCTGGCAGATATTTTTGTGCAGAAAAGAGAAGGCAGTGATTACTTTCTACTTCAGCTACATAAACATGATTAAGGACGGATGGCGTGTCTTCTCTGCAGTTGGCCCCATGCCAGGTCCAGAGGCTATAAATAGGATGGCAGAGCTGGTAACTGATCAGTGCACATTAAAGGAGAACCTGTCTCTATCCAGTCATCGTTTCCCTGTATTCTCTGCAACAATATTTACAGTTTAGTAACCCTTCAAAGAAATTGCTTGGGAAAAAATCCCTTGCCTCGGAAGAAAAGGAACTCTCCAGGAACATGGAGCATCATAATTCATACACGCTGATGAAAAAGTAAGCATATTTGTGTACAAAATGCTTTATCATTCAAGATCAGTTAGCTGCTGCTGCTGCTTTTTTAAAATCCACAGTCAAAAACTTCTTTCGTGATTAAGAGGCAAGTCTGTACAGTGAGTCAGTCTGGGCACCACATGAATTGGAAATGAAGACGAAGTCATCAAGGAAACAAACAGAAAAAGTAACACTTGAAAATGGGTCTTTAATCTTGTTTTGAGCTTTCACTGACATTTTTACCAGTACAAACTATCTTTCAAAATTTAGGATAATTGAAAAATGTTGTTTATAAAACATCTTAATACTTTCCTGCTGTGGTCAAGACACAAGGACAAAGATCTGCCAGCCCTTTGTATTATTTTGAACATGAAAATACATGACTGATGCTTCTTTAATATCAACAGAGTGGATTTTTAAAAAACATAAATAAAAGGAAAAGATGCATTTCAAAGATCCTATTAGCTTTCTTCAGGTGAAGTCAATACTCCTGTTTTCTAAATCAAATGAAATCTGCAGGGGAGACATAATACACAACTTGCTATCGGGTGAAGGACTTGGGCAGCTTTGGCAACTTCTCCCTCTGAAACCTGCAAGGACAGAACCAGCGCCTGACTCTCTTGGAGGCAACTGGCTCAGTTTACCTCGAGTGCCTCCCTTTCAGAACGTTACCACCCTTACCACTCCCAAAACAGCTTCTGACTTGCTCACATCTCTCACCATGACTATCTTGTTTTCTAAATGAGAGTCCAATGTTTTGATTTACTATTTAGATACCTTTGAAATCACTTCCATATAATATTTACATTTTAAATGACCCTGCCATTTAACTTCTATTCACTAAGGGTCCCAGAAAATAAAATTCTATAACTCAAATTATATCTATTTTAATTATTGTCTTTTTTTAAATCACCATATGATTCTCAGGTCATAAGAAGCTGGAGGTGAACACCATATCACCAACATAAATATTTACAAATACTTTTGTGCTGGGCACCATCCTTGGTCTTCCACATTTATTATCTCATTTAATCCTTAAAACCACATAATGAGGTGGGTATTATTTCTATTTTACCGATGAGGAACCTGAGGATAGAAAGATCTGAGGCCTCCAGCTAGTAAGGGAGGTAGGGCAGGATTCAAAGCCAGGGGTCCGGCTTCAAAGTCAGTACTTAGATGCTACTAGCACTTTTAATGTTTTTAATTAATTAATAGTTGATTTACAATGTTGTGCCAATCTCTGCTGTACAGCAAAGTGACTCAGTTATACACATATCAAGAACAATAACAAAAAACCCACAGTGGCTTAGCACTAGGCCTAATTATTTATATATAAGCATTAGAACAGCTGGCTGCATGCTAGCAATGCAATACTTTTCACTCTCATGGAAAAAAACAATGCCCAGACAATTTTCGTTTTGAGAGGTGGTGATGGAGGAAATAACCAAAAACAAGCATAATAATAATTCTACTAAAACATACTTGTTGGAAACTTCTAGAGGTTGAAATGTTTCAAGAAGGATTGTCTGAGACGTTGTCAGATGATATTTAAAAAGTTCTGAGAACTTGCTTATAGTGGTAACAGTAGGAAATCACCTTCAATTTTCCTATTAAGTCACACATTTACCATACGTAGATTCTGCAAGTATTAGAAAGGAACAATGGTCCAATCTCAGCTCTAATTCAGGCCCTTGGCATCTCTCACCAGGCTCTCCAACAGAATCCCAGCCTCCATGGCTCTTGACTTCAAATTCACTCTTAGTGCAGCTGCAGACAGGATCTATGTCACCTGTCTGCTTAAAACCTTTCAGTGGCCCCTCTGGTCTGAAGGTCAGGTTTTAGCTCCTGAAGCTTGGCCGTCAGGCCTGGTTATGAGGGCCAGTTCCACCATGGGCACTCTTCATCCCCCTGCACATCTCAGCCACCAGCCCGTAGCCTCCGCCCATGACGTCCTCACTGTGAGGGCTCTTGTCCCCTCTTGTCCCTTTATCTGGAAAGCTCCCTCTACACCCAACCTCACACTGTGCAGGCTTCCTCTGCTCCTTCTTAAAGGTTCCACTTGGGCAGCACCACCCCCTCAGGAACTCTTCCCTACCTCCTGGAGTCCCTCCTTCCTTGCCTTTCCCTCACCAGGTTGGGTTAGAGGTCCTCTTCCAAGACCATGCAGTCGATACAACACTTACTCAATACGTCTGTTTTTCTCTTTTGCCTTCAGTTTCTCATGGGGAAGGGCTATGTCATATTCATCGTTGGATCCCCAGAGCCAACTGCAGTCTCCTCATCTTTTCCCTCCTACCCTTTACCAAGCTCTAAACACCTTCGTTCGTCCCTCTCCATTGAGCATGGCTGGTCTGACTGCATGGAGGTGTGGACGGGCGGAGGACACCCTACCTTCCAGTTTCCAGCCGAGAGGTTCTGGAGTGATCCGGCAGAGCCTTCTAAGGTGGCTGGGTTGGAACTTTCTGCTAGGAGGGTCAGATATGGTTTTACCACCGACGGGTGCCACAGCATCTCAACGCCTTTGGGGGACTTCGACAGTCCTGGGATAGGACCAACTCCATCCCACTGAAAGACAAAGAACATGCGCTGGTGCAGGCGAAGTGAACACAGCATTCAACACCTGAACACATTCCTTTCTGCTGGACTCAGCTCGAGCTATGCAGAAAAGCTGAATCATGAGAAAAAAATGTTTCTTGCCAAATATGTGATTTCTTACTCCCAGAGAAATGAAACTTTACGAGTTTCATGTCAAATAAAATGCTAACTTGATCCTCTTGTGGCGTCCTCTTTTTCTTCTTCTTCTTCTTCCCCCAGCAGCTTGGCTCCGAATCTTTGCTGGGAGACTCTTTTCCGAGTAAGTCATCCAATTCGTTCAGCCCCAGCAGCCGGGCCTGAGGCACCTCCAGCTCCAGCCGATATGACAGGTTCCTCAGGGTACACACACAGTTCTCCACGGTCTGAAACCCAACACAGCGCAGGGTTAAAGCCATCGTAGCATGTTAGTGCAAAATGCTTCTGTACCAAGTACCAGTGGTACTAAATAAATGTAGAATATGAAAGAACTGTTTTTCACTGATGGGAACCTGCGATCTGAAGTTAGAACTCTGCTTCCAGACTGTTGGTGGGACCCCAAGCTCACAGAGTGTGCAGAGCCACCCGCAGTACAGCTGAGGATCTGATTTCACACTGAGTGAAATGTGCGGGGCTCTGGAGGGGAGAATGCCCAAGGTTTCTGCTTCAGGGTTGCTGCAGTGGCAGAGGCCCCCAAATTTCCAGAACCCCACCCCTTCTCACAGCTGAGACCTCTCCTCATGGCAGCAGGTGTGGCCAACCCCCTCTGGCACAGCCCCTCCCCCAAGTGCCATCTTTGCCCTCTTCTTCCATCTCCCTCTCCCCTCCATTTGTGGAAAGTTCCACGATCTCTTTCGTTCTACATTTTGTCTTCTGTACATCGTCTTTTGCCCTCCAAAGGCTCTATCACACCTCTAAATGGGAGGCCAACTGTCTATTCAACAAAGAGTGTCAAAAGCCAAGTTCAGTTTTGCCCCGCAAGGTCTCCCCTTCCAATTTGTTTACTCCTCTCAGTTTCATCTGCAGATCTTTTGGTTCAATGAAGCTCAAATGAAAACCTGGCTGTCGCTTTGAAGTCTCCTCTACCTCCTCCCAAGCCTACCACTCATCATTCTTTTCTCTGGCAGACCCTTGTTTTCAAACCCAGGCCTACTTGTAGCTTCTCTTTGTCTAGCCCAATTTGAACAACACATGACTGGCCTGCCTTGGGATTCTTGACACATTTAGTCCCTCTTTCCTGTTTCTTCCCACCTTCCCCAGCCTCTGATGCCAGTGCAGACCCTGGAGGATGAGCAGAATGCCTTGTACAAGGGCCGGGATGGAGGAAATAGAAGGGGAGGATAAGGGGCTCATGCTGGGAACAGAGGGAGTGGATGAAAGGCAGCAACCTGGGATGTAGAAAGGGGCATCCTTTGGTACCAAGGCAGGTTGGGCAGAGAGGTGGGGGGGATTCCCGTGCCTCAATCAGGAACTTTTATTCAGTAAATACACAGATGCAGATAGATCTGATTGTAGCAGCAGGGGATACAGAATTAGAGGGAACAGCATTGGGGCAATCATCTTGACATTGAGTCCAGGAGAATCATAGAGAAGGTCTGGGCCCTGCTAAGGTTCTTACCACATGGAATCATTCAGTTTTCACGGTTCTAAGGCTATTTTTGTTAAGTTCTCTTGTCTCTGTTAACTTGTAATTTTTAGAGACATTTTCCCTTTAACCTGGATCGTAACCTAACGAAGAGGAGAGGATCAGGAATTCCAGCCAAAGTCAATGGCATGCAGATAGTGGTGGTCAGCAGCTGCTGGCCTCTGCCAACCAGCATTCACTGACCTTGCTGTCGTAATCAGAAGTGTTCACACACGTGTGGATCACATACAACAGCGAGTCCACCAGCCCCTCACAGGACCGCATCTGCTTCCTCGCTTCCTCCCCAGCAGAGCTGAGATTCCTATACAGGCAGAGACACGGGGGAGCTCATTAGCCATGGAGTCTTACCTTAATGATCTGAGAATGGACGACAGAGCAGCATGTAAATCTGGTCTGAGGAGGCGTATGGAGCCTGCATTTTAATATCTCAAGAGCTCACAATAATAGCCAGCCCCTCATTAGCCACGCATAGAATACAGCAGGGACACTTGAACTTTGTATCTCTCTCGTGACAGGTCACTTTCTAACCTCCTGAAATAATTATTTTGGGGGCTGATCCTGAGTTTCCTTCTATGTAAAAAAGGAGGAATAATAGTAACTATCTCATATGATTGCTGTGAGGAAAAAATGAATTGCTACATATAAAGCAATTACAAAAGTGCCCACCATATGAAAGGATGTTTGTTAGCCACGCATGGTTGCTATATTCAGGCAGTTTTACTTTCCTTGTAAGGCCATAAGGTCTTGGCAGTCCCTGCACCTATTAAAACATGTTTTGCATGTAGTAGGTGGTCATAAATGCTTCTTGAATGAACAGAGGAAACATCATTTCTTATACAAAAACTTCATGTTAAATGAGAACACTTGGTCACGCTACAATTTTCCTCATCTTTTAAATTATTAAAAACTCTGAGTTGTTTTTAGGTCTCATTCATACAAAATTTTACTATCCATTCAACTTTGTGAATTGATACCAAATTATAAGGCTCTATTTTATGTGCCATTAACAAAGTAGTCTAACTCTGCAATTTTGCAAAAATTAGCCTTTGTAAAGGGGGTTGAGAATGACTTTTCTTTTCACTTTTGTTTTTCTGAGGCCAAAGAGATACTATCACCTATAACCCCTCTACTGTTGTTATCCGCGGTAACCTCTATGCTGCACTCAACAGCTGCCCTCTTCCGTTCCTCATATCTCTCTGGCTCTCCTCTCATCTGCTGTCTTTCTTCTCAGCCTCTTCGGCCTGTGAGTCCCTCTGGGGGTGCCCAGGGCTATACTGGTCCCTGCCTCTATCTTTGCACTCTTCCTGGGTGGCGTCCTTCTGTTCCTTGGATTTAACACAAGGAACACAACCTATGGACCTATGATCCCCAAATGTCTATCTTTAGGGCAACCCCTCTCAAAAACTCCAAACTCATTTATCCTGATATTACCATATGGATAGCTAATTAGACATCTCAAAGTAGACCAGCCAAAACCCTCAGTTACTTCTCCCTCCACTCTGCCTGACCTCATCAACAGCATTTCCATGCTCCCAGCTGATCTGGCCAAAGATAAAAGCGCTGTCCTTACTTCCTCCTTTTTCACTGTCTACCATAATCAGTCAATGAGCAAATCTTGTCAGCCTTTCCCTCCATAACATACCCTACTCTGCTTACCTCTCTCCAGAGCCTGGTCTCAGCCATTCTCATTGTTTGCCTGGATTGATGCACAGCCTCACCTTCTTGCCTCCACTGTCCCCTACATCACAGTCAGAAACCATGCCCACTCCCGTGATTAAAACCCTGTTTCCCATGGCACTTGACATGTGGTACAGACTTCTTCCTGTGATTTAAAAAACCTGACATAACCTGGCACCACTCTGCACCTTGCCCATTAAGCTCCAGCCTCAAGCCCGTCCCTGCCCCAGAGTCTTTACACTCCCTGTTTCCTCTGCCTAGAACGTGCGTCCTCCTCACCTCCCTCATTGGCCCTCATGTGAGCAGCTACTAGAGTATTTCAGATCTAGGCTTAAACTTTACCTCCTATGAGAGACCATCTAACCTTCAAAGTACCCACCTAGTAACTCTTTTTAGGTCACCCTATTTTTTTTAAATGACATCTGTTATTTTCTTGTTTATTTACCTATCTTCATCAACAGAATTTTGTTCTATCAGAGCAGGGATCCAGTCTGTTTTGGTCATCACTAAATGTACACAGAAGGCATTCACCAAATGTTAATAGCTCTGAACCACTGGGGGAGCCTATGTGTCCTGCTCTTGGGCTTTCCCTGAAGCCCGGCAGATTGGCTGAATGATCACAGTCTCCCCTTTCAGGCATGGGGAGAGGATGGGATGCTGACCCACGAATCAGCAGTAGAGCCCATGTGACCTGCTTCATGATGCAGGAACCTGAGTCAGGGAGTTGGTCTGTCCTCTAAGAGCCTGACTCTTGTCACCACCACCACCCCCGCCCCCACCCACCGCCCCTGCCGGTTCTAGGCGAAGGAGCCCACAGTTAACCATTCCAATAGGGGAAGGCTTCAGAGGAGAAGCCCAGGCCCCTCCCCCTGCTCCCACAAGCTCTGTTATAGAGATGCTTAGACATCTTAGCTGAAATGTGAATAGTGCTCACTGTGTTATCACTACACGAAGCATTCTATACAAGCTGAGTCTTCACAACTCTGAGATGGTATTGTTACCCCTGTTCTAAAGATGAGGAAACCAAGGCTCAGAATGGGACAGGAGGCCAGTCTGTCTGAGGCAGAGCCCTAAGGTTTGTTTCAAGTTCCCATGAAGCCTGGGCAACAGCTGATGAGAATGACCAGCAAATAAGGAGCAATACTGTAATACTTAAAGGAAGTTTTCTGGATTTCAAATGCTGAAGATAATGACTAAAAATAGTGTTTGGGTTCATTTTCATTTATTTATAAAATTCAAATCCAATGACTGTTTAAACCACAGCTTTCTACACCCTTTTAAAAGCAAAAAAGGTTTCAACTATTACATTTAAAAAGTGAAAGTCACTCAGTCATGTCTGACTCTTTGCAATTCCATGGACTATACAATCCATGGAATTCTCTAGGACAGAATATTGGAGTGGGTAGCCTTTCCCTTCTCCAGGGGATCTTTCCAACTCAGGGATCAAACCCAGGTCTCCCGCATTGCAGGTGGATTCTTTACCAGCTGAGCCACAAGAGAAGCCCAAGAAAACTGGGTAGCCTATCTCTTCTCCAGTGGATCTTCCCGACCCAGGAATCGAACTGGGGTCTCCTGCATTGCAGGCAGATTCTTTACCAACTGAGCTATTAGGGAAGCCCACATTTAAAAAGACTCTGACGTCTAATTAACAGACATTGTATTAGTTTCAGGTGTATAACACAGTGACTTGACATCTGTATACACTGTAAAATGATCACCAGAGCTAGCCTGTCAGCACACAAAGTCAAAAACGTATTTTATTTCTTGTGATGACAACTTTTAAGATTAACTTTAAGTCTCTTTCAACTTTACAACACAATATTGTTGACTATAGTCACCATAGTCACCAGGGCTTCCCTGATGGCTCAGATGCTGAAGAATCCACCTGCAGTGTTCGATCTCTGGGTTGGGGGGAATCCCCTGTTGCAAGAAATGGCAACCCACTCCAGTATTCTTGCCTGGAGAATCCCCAGACAGTGGAGCCTGGGGAGCCACAGTCCATGGGGTTGCAAAGAGTCGGACATGACTGAGCGACTAAGCACAACACACACAGCACACATCAAGGTGTACATTATATCTTCATGACTTATTTATTTTACAACTCAAAGTTTATACCTCCACATTTTGACTTTAAACAAAAACCAGGCTGCAAACACATTAGCAATCAGAATGTAATAACCAGAAAAATGCTGTTAAAGTGTATATCACTGGAATTTTGGCAGTAATTTTTCAGACTGAAAGGGTTTTTCTGACTAGTCTATAGAAGAGTCATTTACAAGATAATGTCTATCAAGTCACTAGTCTGTGCTCATAATGTTTTCCTCACAGATTAACAAAGTCTATTGGCCTAAATTTTGAAACAAACTTGGAAACTTACATAGATATCAATTAAAGTGAAGTAAATCATCCTAAAATCAACTTAGCTATGACACATATTATTTAATCACAGACAACCGTAAAGAAGAAATAAAATATCTACCTCAGGCAACCTGTTGTATTACGCAGAACGAGTGAAGTCTGAAATTTAATTTTATGATCATCATCAAAAGAAGAGTTATTCCATCCAGAATGTGGAACGATCACAGTGTTTGTCAGGGTCGAGAGAGCATCTCGGATGATTGTCATCTTTACGGCATCACATGAGGATAAATTCCATAGAACTCCTAAAGAAGGCAGATTTCAAAATCAAATCATCAACTAGAAATCCTGCAGTTTTAGAAATGAAAAGAACATCCTAGCATTAGTTGATGGGAACTCAGTCTGTTCCAAACCTAATCTATGGCCCGAATTTACACCCAGGCTGGGGCTGGACCTCTAATAAATGTTGAGTGAACATATGTGAGTTTCTGGTATATCACCAAGTCCTCCTTAGGCAAGGTGACTGTGGTTTTGCAAAGCAAAGCAGAGTTACTCCATGAGGAGGGCACAATCTAATTAAGGATCACAAATATGATGCGTCTGTGATGGTTGTAAAAATGAGGTTCCTGTATCATCTCTTACATTTATGTTCTCTGTGACAAGCCATTTTTACAATTTAGTACTTGAAAAGAACTTCTCTTCTCAAAAGACCGACACTTTCTCTTCATCACACTTCCTTTTCTTACTTTCACTAGTGGGAAGCTCAAGCATAAATATTATGTGTGTAGTGACTTACTGGCACAAAGAATGGCTACACATTTGCTTCGTCTCCTTTATTTAGAAAAGGTTTAAACATTTCTGTTTCCACGTTAACAGTGTTATTAATATGTGTGAATTACTACCATTCCTTTTTGGATACAGGCAAGACACTAACAATAAATTAAAAGCTACTGATACTGTAATTCATATCAAGATTCCTAGGACAACAGACCTTAAACGTAGCTTATTAGAGTGTTACTTGAATTACAAACATACTTGAAGGTCTTCATTTCTGTGTCAACCATAAGAGGGTTAAATTATTGTTGTAGCACACATATTTTCTAATAATTACTCTTGTAGGAATTAGAGAAAATTCAAGATTATACCTACTCTAGTTTTTACATCAATGCATTTTCCTAAGTAAGCGGGAAGGGGATGGAGGAGAGACAGTGCAGCTGGTTCCTCTGCACTGAAGTCCCTCAGAACCCTATACTCCTGATGGATCCTTGGCAAGTTGCTTTAGTCAGTACAGTGCTTTTAGAATTATTAGCACACAAAACGTTTGAGGCCCTGTGGAGGGGAAGGAGTTGGCAAAATCTGCCCATGTCCATGCAAGCGTGTCAGGCTTGTGAACATGGCTGACCCAGAGTGTCGGGCCAGAGACAAGACTGAAAACTGCTGCTCTGGGTCTGGTGACCAAGAAGCCAGCCTAGAAACTGCACAGCCTTCTCGGGGCCTGACAAAATCGCAGGGCCCTTTGTAAAGGAGGGAAGCAGGAGAGAAATGACAGGAGCTTTCTTTCCTTATGAAGGGAGGAGGAGGAGTACAAGCCAAGGCCAGAACCAAAGAGAATACTCTATGAACCGAGAGGACCATCATTCCCCATGTCTGCCCTGACCCACCCACACGGTTGTTGATGGTCAACGATGGAGGCAGATGCCGGGCTCTGTCTTGGGTCCTGGCTGCTCTCCACTCGCACTTGGCTTTGACTTCTGGGCCTCGCTGACTGGGTTTCCTTTCTTCCCCGAAGACACTCTTTTACCCTTTCTCTGCTCTTACCCTTTGGGGTGGGACAGCCCACCATAAGCACAGCTTTTCAAAACCTCAGCCTTAACGGTGACCCACCTTGTTAGGCTCGGACATGAGGGGGATTTGGACAGTCTGGAATCAGGAAAAGGAAAGACCCTGCTTTGTCTCTTAAAGCTTGTTCTGTCCACCACGACAGACCTTTGTTTCCATAATTATCTTGTGGCAGATGCACATGGTAGGTGCTCACAAAATGAAACTCCACAGGTGGACCTACTTCTCTATGGATTCTGAGGGGTCTGCTGGGGGCTCCCAGGGGAAACCAGGCGAGGGGTGGGTGGAGAATTGGTGGCAGGGCTCTAGACCCTACCCTAGTTCACCCAGAGTGGCTCCAGACTCTTTTCTCAATACTGGGCTTCACTAGTGTGTTGCTGCTTGAAAAACTGGGTTTTGGGTCTACAAGACATTTAAAAAGGACTGTATTAGGGGAAAAATATCTGAGGATGGATGACCACAGAACAGACCTTGGGAGCTAAGAGTGAAAAACAAGTCTCCGAAGGTTGTTTCTGACCTAGATGATAGGTGAGTTGAGAGAAGACAACAGGTTGAGGTGCAGAAGGGTTGGTGACAGCAGCCGCCACAAATAGGGCTCTAATATTTCCTGCCAACCAGGTTAGCCTCACTGCCCAGGGCGCTGAAGAGGCTTGCATCAGGGGCAGCATGTGGCCCAGAGGCCGTAAGTCATTTCCCAGCCTCCCCTGCTGACAATTTTATATCATGTGATTCCTAAGAGCAATTTTTCTGTCTGTGAAATCATTTCACAGTTCTCAGTCTACAGAATTTTACACATAGGGGACAGCTGTATTTTCCAGTAAGCTACGTTCTACTTCACAGAATAAATGCATTCCAGTAAAATCCACTTAAGGAAAGATTTATGGAAAGTAAAGTTTATCATATTGTAGGCTATAGGTATAAAATGAGATATATCTATGCAGAAAATTAAACAGTGTTGAGTCACAAACTTCAGGTGAAATCATGACTAAGAAGAGGGCTGGTTCTTAGCACACTTATCTTGAAGCTGATGCCTAGAGGTTCTCTGATCGCTGGAAGAAAACCTTGTTTCTCATGGTTCCTGCCTCCACTCCTGGCCCTTTCTAAGAGCTACCCTGGCAAAGGATAGTTACCAGGTTTGTAGATTGGTCTGATTTTCTGTCCCGGAATGAAAATTTTGTCTGGCTCTTTCTGTTCCTTGTCCAGCATTTAGAATGCTCGGTGGAGTTATATGTCATTTCACAGTCTACTACCAGCCATTACATCTACTTGGGCCTGGACAGCAGAATGTTCACAAATCAACATTAACAACAGTAACTTGGCCATTTACTGTGGTCTTACTCTTTGCCAGGCACAATGTGCTTTACACATAATACCGTAAAGAGTCAAGATACACAAAGTAAACTTTCCATTTAATAATTTGGTGGGCTTGAAATTCTACGTGTTGACTTTTTACAGTATGATGAGCATTATTTTTTCTAAATTTAATATTAATTTAAATTTCATTAGGCAAGTATAGTAGGTAAGAAATACTCTTTCATTCTTTTATATGTCTGGTTACACTTATGCACACACAATAGGAGCTCAGGAATATATGCTAATGGATCCACTTAAATAGCCTGTATCTGTTTTTAGATTTCTGTTTTATTGCTTGCCTGTCAGATTTAGTTCTAAGTATTCCTTCTTTTTCACTTCTTTTCTGAGTGTCCTGAGAGTATCCTTTCATGTCTGTAACTATAGGGAGAGGGTCAGAACAGTGGTGTGGATCTTCAAGGGAATTTGCCAGCATAGTTTTGCTTGTTTTTCACCTGAAGACCCAAATGGACAGCTGCTGAAACCAGCACCCTAGTTACGGGGCTAGGGGAAGCACATTGCTGATTCATCTCCCAGAACCAGAAGTTACACCAAAATGCCTGGATCCCCATCCCTCAAACTGCAAAACTGAAGGGTCAGTGTTTCCCAAATATAAAATGTGAAATTATTTAGAGATATGTAATCCTTCTGTAGATGTATAGAGCAGCAGACTAGGCTATCTTATGAGTCAGATGACTCATAAGACCAGTCTGCCATAGAAATTCAGGCTTCCTCTTCTGCAACTTCAAAAAATGTTCAAAATTATTCTCGATCAGAAAAAAGGAAGGATTCTATTTTTGATATGCTTGTGGCATCCACACAAAGGCAGCTTTCTGATCCTACACTAAGGGGGTTACATTATACCTCCAATCATGCACTTTTCCATATAACACTCAAAACTACGTTTGGTATGGATTTAACTCGCCATTTTGAACATCAGAGCAAGTTCCAAGACACTAGTTTTTCTTCCCTACTTTCTATGTAAAAAATAAAGGTTATAGAAGGCTAAAGTAACCAGTTCTGATCAACCAATATTAGATGAAGAAAGTTCAATTAAACTTAAAAGCCTTAGCCATGGAATGATTAATTTGACTTTTCTACTCGAAGTAAAAAGCACCAGTCTTAAGACCGACTAATAATACCTGTGTGCACCCACATCACTAAAGTAGTAATAAAATAATGTTCTTTCCATTTTGTCTGTCTAGGGCTTCATTTAATGGGTCAGGGAGAATGTTCCTAGAGCAGTAAGTAATGAAGAGAAAATACACCAACTCCCACATGCAGCGAGACTGATGAGAAATAGAGAGCTTCAGGATTAGCATTCTCCATCAACACGATAAACCTCCAGCTTCAACATCCTAATGTAGAATGTGCTTCAGAGATATTCAGCAGCACAATGCCCTGTCTCTGGGGTCCTTAAAAGAAAGTTAAAAATGAACTATAATTCAGGTTAGGAAACTTGAGGTTTTTATTCACAACAATTAGTTTTTTTGTTACGAGAACTACGAACACGCATAAACAAATTTAGAATATGTTAGGGAATTTCATGCCTCTTATTTCAGAAAACACTGCTTATTCTCCACCACAGGAAAAAGTACATGTAATTAAGAGTAACCAGTAACCACAATGAAATACTGCCATAAGAGATGAAAGCTCATTTTCCCCACAAAGAACGAGTAAAGTAATTAAAATACCATTTCACATAAATCTTTGGCTGCAGAATTTTGAAAGAGCTCACATTTAAAACTAGCTTTATAGCTATTCAAAGAGCCAAGTGATAATTTTATAGTTAAATTAGAAACTGATTTTACCTAATTAATTAAAATAATAGCACCATTTGAAAAATATATTTCTTAAAGGATATTAGAAAACCAAACAACATTTAGAAAATGCTATTTTTCTAGCAGCATAAATACATAACAGCCTATGCAATTTTTTTCTGATATGAAATAAATCTAAACCCATTAAATTTTATATAGTATTTATGTTGCTTCCTAGTTATCAAAACAAAAAAACAAAAAACAAAAACCCAACACCGAACAACACACAAGTTCATGGGCACTGCAAAAAAAAAGAAAAATAAAACAGCCAAAAAGTACTAGTGCACTTCAGGTGTCACTACTGACCATCTCCTGCATTTTCTTTCACAAGTTGGCCTCATGCTCAATGTTTGTCCTTGTTTTAGTTATGCTCTTTCATGAGATGTCCACCAGACACCCAAGCCATAGGGGTGTGAAAAGTATTAACTCAGAGGAGGGACAGTAAGGTCTTGGCCCCATGGTTCCCTGGACAGAGCAAGCATCATGACAAGTCATGTCATGCTTCAGTTCTCTGGGGGTCAGAACACTGCGTGGTATACATGTTCATCCCCTTCCAGCTATTCTGCATCCATGGGCTCCGTGGAACAGGCTGCAGTTGGTATACCCACCCTGCAAGCATCTTTGAAAACAGGGGGTAGAAATATTAGACTATTGAGCACGTAAAGCGCAGCTAGTCCAAACTGAGATGTGCTGTGAGTGTAAACTATGCACTCGATTATGAAGATCTGGTATGAAACAAGCGAATGTAGAACACCTTACTGATAGTTTTCATACTGCTTACAAGTTGAAATGATATTTTGCAACTATTGGGTCAAACAAATTACACTATTAAAATAAACAGATGTTTCTTTTCCTTTGTAATGTGGCTACTAGGAAGTTCATAATGACATGTGCCCTGCATTTACACTTCTACTGGGAAGTGCTGGTAGGGGTGCTTTTACATCAGACACTAAAGGAGACAAGTAGGAGGGCCCTTGGCTCCCAGGAGGCTTTGACATAAATAGTTACAGCACCAGGCAGCAGTGACCAAGGAGTCACCAGTAGGAAGAGCAACAAGGCCAGCTTGCATGTGGTTTGTGTCAGGCACTCCACAGCAACCCCAAGTGGCAGGTGCTGTGTTTATCACTGGGGAGCTGGTGCTGGTGAGGAGGACCTGCCAGGGGTCAGAGATCAAGAAGGAAACAAGTTGATCCGACTCTGGAGCCCACACTCGCTCCCAATACCAGGTTGCCTCTCCCTGGATGTTCACTGAGCAGGCGAAGCTCCACCTTGGTGTGGAACTGGAGACCATGGCATTCAAGTTGGAGTGTGAAAGGTAGAGGCCAGGGGGAGGTGGGCTTGTGGTGTCTCTCCCATCTGAGAGGGGCAGGAATGGGGAAAGCTTGAGGCTGGGGTTGGCCCAGAAGGGAAGGTGAGCACAGGGGCTGTAGATTTGGCTGGCAGGTGGGGGAGTGGGGACTGTAAGGCGAGGGGTCATCCCAGGAGGGAACAGTGACACTGAGGGACCAGGAGGTGCAGAGCCTGTGTCCCAGGACAGTACTTCAGGGAGCATGTGATGAGGACCTGAAGGAGTGCGGAGGGGACAGGAAGGCAAAGAGGAAGGGAGGATGCTTGTGATGAGAATTTGGAGCCTGATGTAAGCTGAGGGTGATGTCAAAGATGAGTCAACAGTTTAGCTCATGTGTGAGACCATGGTGCAGTTGACAGAAACGAGGAAATCAGGGGGGAGTGGGAAAAAATAGTGTGAGAAGAAGTATTTGCTATTTGTGGCTTCAGGTAAATGTCTCAAACTTTCCACTAGGACAGGAAGGCTGTGAATAAATTATGACACTGAGACAGAAATGAAATAATGGGAAAGCAATTATTATGAGAGTGTCTTTAATTATAGTAATGGCTTTCTCTGGATAAATTCCCAGGAAAACAAGTCTTGGTGGGATAATCATCTCCAGGGTTCCCAAGATGAGACTATCTCAGCAGAGATTCCTAAAACATGTGTGGTGACCCCCAAACTAGCTGAATGTGCAGCCCTGGGCCTGGCTAACAGTCCTAGCTCCTGGCTTTCTTCTTCCTGTGCCCCTGCTGCTAGTCTAGGCTTTGCTACACTCATCGCTGGTTGGCACAGTGGCATCCTAGGTGGGGAGCAGTGCAGCTGCCTCGAGAGCTAGGTCCCACAGGGAGGCCTGGCCCAGCCAGCCTTCGGGGCTTGCTCTGTGACCCTGGTTGCTCTCTGAGATTTCCTGCTCAGCTAACACATACTCCATTGCCAGGCATGGGAAGGCTAACTTGGACCCTGCTGTGGTCATGATGGTCAGGACCTCCGGTTCCCTTCGCAGTGAGTGATGGCTCAGATGCTGCACACAGTGTGGTCCCAGCCTGAATATTCAATCGGAAGGGGACTGCTCTGGCTGTTTAAATCTTTCCCAGCCAAAGGACCCAAATGATTGATCTTTATCTGTATAGAGTCTTTAAAGAACGTAAGGGTTAGCCTTTGTTTCTGTGATTTTTCAGATACAAAGGTGGATCACAGCATCTTTAAAAAGATCTGTCAATTTCTAAAGCTCCACTTACAGACCCACATTTGCATTTCATCATATTCGTTCTTACCTAGGTAATTTCCCAACTTCAGAGGCAGGTTGAGAGGATTAATGACATCACGGAGGGATACAGTCCTATGCACTCTGGAAAGGCATTTCCTCTGAAAATAAATCAGCTTACAATTCAGAATTGCTGACTAAGAATGGCCTGTAAGGCACATAAAGGATGATTGCTTTTGCTGAGGGGCAGTTTATAAAAGTGAACAGGTCACATGAAGGGAAATCCTTCTAAGAGAAGTGCTCTGATGCAGAGGTGGCAGTGGAGGCAGTGACCTGGCCACCCTGGTTGATCTTCAGGTCACTTCAGGCGCTGACTGAGTTAGGTCATTTACACGATCACAGAGATCCCCCTGGGAAAAAGTTCCTGCAGTTGTAGGTTCCACAGCTGACTTCTATGTGTTCCAGGAATGTACTTATGCATTTGTAATGGCACTAAGCTTCCACCAAGTCATCTGGTCCAAGCAGAGCAGCTTAGAGACAGAAGTGCCTCCAGTTCTAGGTCTTAAGAGATCAGAAAGACTCTGAAACCGAAAAGGACCCGAGAAACATGGGTGGGGTCTTCTGGGCATCTTTTTTGGGTATTTTGTCACTTGCTCTCATCCTTTTCACACTAACATGCTGGCTAGTTTACTGAGAGAGTGTTGTTAACTGGGCCTGGCTCATGCTGAGATACCCTACCCAAACCAGTGGCTGACCACTTGAATTCTACAGGAGTCTCTGAGTCTCCCCACTTGACTGCCTCATCCTGCTTGGTGTTCAGAAGCCTACGCACTAAACAGAATGTCATATTCCACTTCCAAGGGCAAATCTTTTCATACTCAGACTGCAAATCTTGAAGCAAACTACCCGATCATTAGTTTGATGTGGTCGTGCTAGTGACCAAGTTCAAAAATATTTCTCTATACATCTGGGTGAAATTCAGATAGTAAAGGAGATATGGGATCCCCCCCCCCTTTTTGGTTGTAATTTGAAAGATTAAGGGAAATGAGATGTGAAAATGGGCTTTTGCACCCTCTCCCAAACTTCGGGGAAGGGCTGGGGCAGGCAGAGGTAGGGAGGAAACAGGTCCAGCCTGCAAGCCAGGGAAGCCAACCTCTCTGCACCCTAGTTTATTATGCTGAAATACCAGGGGTAGAATAGAAGATTTCTTTACGGCCCTTTCCAGCTCAAAGTTCTGTGACTTTGAATTAGCAGTTGTTGCATTTATAAAGCTATTTTTGTATTGCTACCAATGAAACCTTTGTCATTTTATTAGGCTGAATGCATGTCCATTAAGCTCTGGCTCTTTATAGGATGTCCTGCTGTTTGCTAAACTTTAGCCTGGCCCATCTACTCTTCCTTGGTGCACAGCTATCATTTTCTTATTAATTTACTAATTAGAAATATGGAGCTAATGATCAGGAAAGGAATATGCATAATTTCACGTTCTTCATAGTGTCTGGAATCCATTGCTAGCATCCAAAAATTTTAAAATAAACAGTGTGGAAATATTTTATTTAGCCATATGGATGAATAATCACTTGCTAAATTGGAAGGAATGTGAATACAGCAGTCATTTAAACAAAGTCCATTATTATCCAAAGGCTACTTTTGGGTATTTAACACCAGTGTTAATGGGGATAAAAGAAGTGTGATAATTTTGGGACATCTGGTGCATTAAAAGGCAGGCCTCCAGATTCTATGCAACATCTTCAATTTCTATAGTTTTAAAAAATGATACTTTCAGGATGCTCAATAACTTGAAGCTGATATATCCTAGCTTAGAAACACTAATTATCCTGAACAAGTAAATTCAACACATTTTTTCTAGTGACAAGATGATCCCACTTTTCATCCATAGTCTGTGACCTAGTAGATGTTCATGTTACAACCCAACCAGGGGAAAACCATACTTCATCCAGCTTTCAGGTTTAAGCACAATAAAAGCAAAAAGTATCTTTGTAATACAAACCTCATCTACACATATCAGCAGTTACTGGAAGAAAAGCTCATTAGGTTTCAACCTGGAAAATGTTCAACACAATGAAGAAAACACAGAATCATGTTACATATTAGAGAACTATTTTAATTAACAATGACAGCCACACTCTTCTGGGAAAACACACTTGGCCAAAAGTATTTTTCCTTTTTTCCCCTGAAAATAAAGATGTGGCCCAAAATGCAGGCCCTGGACAGTTATTATATTTAAAGCAAAGGCGAGGCATCTTTTTGAAAGAATAGCTAAAATTTCTTCGTTGAAGTGTGTTAAGAATGCCAAACTGAAACAAAAGGAACTAGAAAAAAGGGCTTTGGATTAATAACTAGGTTGAATTACTTAATATTAAGAACAACAGAACAAGGGGGTACCAATTTTCAAGTGATACAATATTTTGAACATGACAGTTGCATTGTGCTTTAACATTTCATGATCCAAAGTTGACTATAACTTAACTGAAGAACTCTTAGGCTATACCTACAAAGACCAAGCATCATGCAAGGTTGGCCAGGGTCAGAGTATTTTGTGGAGACACTGGCAGAACATTAGTATTTAGAAGGATATCTTCTAGGAGATGGGCAGGTGATAGGGAATGCTGGGTGATGCAGTCACATAGCACACCCTGCAAACCAAGTCTGGAGCAGATGTGTTTTAATGAAAATGGTTCAGACTGGGACATGCTTTCCCAGTTAGAAGCAATCTGGAAGGCTGGATTTGGGGCTCTGTGTGTGCATGCTTAGTCATGTCTGATTGTGCAACCTCATGGACTGTAGCCACCAGGCTCTCCTGTCCATGGAATTTTCCAGGCAAGAATACTGGAGTCGCTATTCCTAGGCAAAATGAGCTCCTGAGGGCTTCTCTTCTTTGCCTCTCCAGTCATACTTAATGTTTTCTTGGTGCTTTCTGGACAACCCTGCTGCTTAGTCTTAATGACTGAGTAATGATAAAGTAATGACTTCCCTGTCCCTGTGGTTCAAGCAAATGGTAGGTGGCTTGCACACCAGGGAAGCCACCCAGGGCCTCCATGCATTAGATGGCTGATGGGCAAAATGAATTTTGAGGTCCCCTCCAATCTTTTGATTCTATGTTTTAGAGATAGTTTATGAGTATTTGACTTGAGGAATAGTTAATGAAAGGGCAGAAGGACCTCTAGAAGTTGTCATTCTCTACAACATATGAGGGATTAGTTGTTCTTAAAACACTACTGAGGACTTCCCTGCTGATTCCGGTGGTTAAGAATCTACCTGTCAATGCAGGGGACATAGGTTCAATCCCTGGTCCAGAAAGAGTCCACATGCCATGGGGAAACTAAGCCCATGTGCAGAACCTGTGCTCTGCAACAAGAAAATCCACTGTAACAAGAAGCCTTTTGCACGGCAACTAGAGTAGCCCCCACTCACTGTGACTGGAGAAAGCCCATGTACCACAATGAAGACCCAGCACAGCCAAAAATACGAATAAATAAATAAATAAATTTAAAAATAACAATAAACCACTACTGATCATTAAAGGCGTTACTACTCAATTCTGGAACTGAGAAATGTGAATAAATTTTTCTTGTCTCCATAAATCTTAACCTACAAATAAATGTATAAATATAATACACATACACTGCCAAGTAACTATGCTCAATTTATATTATGACTTGGTAGTTTCATATTAGGTAGATAATGTTTATATACAAATCAAACTTGGGCTGACATATAGTATTTTGAAACTGGAAACTCAATTCTGTAAGTTCTCTGGTCCAGCTCCTTTCTATACTGTCATCTCAGTGAACTGTTTAAAACTATGACAGAAGAGAAAAAAGGTGCAAATTATGGATGTAAGGACCAAGCCATGATAAATCTACCTAGTTAATCAAAAGAGAACCAGATTTAGAAGATGCTGTGCTTCCAAGGTCAGGTGGACCCTGGATTGCCCCTAGTCCCTCAGGGAGCCTGCACACATCATTCGGTAGCCTTGCTGGCTGCACACGTGTGTTATTGGGAGAAAATATTGAACATTCACATATACGTTCAAAGTGATGGGAAAGAAATATCATATGAGGAAAGAAAAAAACTCATACACTGCAAATAACACCGTTTTCTCTATGCCTCCCTAACAGGGAGCTTAAGATAAATTTTTGGGTGTAATCACAGTGACTGTCCTAACTTCTTAAACGGGTATGTCTATAATCTTTTTTTCTTAATTCTATTTCTTGTTCTAATTTTCATTTCATACACACACACAATACACAGTATGTAAATACAAATAAACTATTTTTTGGTGTGAGAGGGTTTGATGTTTGAAGAACATTTTATAAAGAGGAAGTACATACTACTAAATCAATATGTAATTTAGATGTGTTAAAGCATTAATATTCAAACTACATTAGGGCAAGCAATCCATTTTGGAGTTTAAGATTATACTTAGCGTGGATTCTACTTTTAGTACATAATTTTCATACTTTATTTGAATACAGGGTATTTACTTTGAACATTAATATCATATAAGAAAGCTGATTCCCCTTAACTAAATATTAGATTCAAGATGGTTTGTTATTAATATATTCCTAAGTGTGACTGAACAAGAGCTGACAGAATCTAAAGCTCTGATATGACCATGGAAGCCATTGGGGAATGGGTTTAATTTTGAAAAAAAATGTTAAAAAATTTTAAGTTAACTATTTCAAGCATGAAAAATAGCAAAGCAAATACACAACAAACACCCAGATGTCTACTACCCCTAGTTTTGTTAAATGAAATTCACTTCTGAACCACATGGGTTTGAAATGGGTCCACTAATCACGCACCAGAGAACTTTCCAACCCATCAGTTCTGCTCCCAGTGTGACCTCTACTGAGCTCGGCACTTGCACTTTTCACTGACATTCACAGAAAACCGCTTGTGCTCGACTGGAAGCGAAGTGCCACCCGAGGGCAGGGACTTTTATTCATTTTATATCTCCAATTACCTGGAGAAATGTCTGAGATACTAACAGGCATTCAGACACTGGCTGAACTGAAGTGGCAGGTAGCCAATCCATTAAGTACAGTTTATTTTCACAACAAAGGAAACCAAATCTATTTAAAATGAGTAATTATTATGGAGTATGTAATGAAAAATAATGTATTCAACCCTTTGTGAACAAGACATCTGTTAGCTGATACCTGCTCACTAACGAGTACAATGAATGAGACTAGAAGAGGTGACTCTGTAGCATTGCACGTGCCTTCTGAATCACTAGAATAACTTGTACGCACCACTGTCACAGCTGTGAGCACTGTATCATCATCTCCTACCTAGACCTTCTAAAGTCTTTCACAATGCCACCATACACGGGCAGAGTCTAGGTGGTTTTCAACATCTCCTCCAAGACACAATCACATTTTGTACCCACCTGTGACCAGCTCCCTTACTTCTGCATCAATAGATTTTCTCAACAGTCGCAACAAGGCAGGTATTCCGCCAACATTCTTCATTGCTATTTTATTTTCATCTGTAGACTTGCCAAAAACAAGGTTTCGGAGGGCACCACAAGCATTCTTCTGAACTTCCAAAACTCTGTGGTCCAAAAGGTCAACCAGATGCTTGATTCCCCCTAACCTACACACCTAGAATGAAAAATATTAAGTACCAGGCCTAAGTGACATGTGGTCAATCAGAGGTCAAACAAAACACTATTATGGAAAGATCATGGAAAACAGATCACTTCAGATCATTCCAAAAGGGTACTTTTTATTCTAAGAAAACATGCTTTATAAATTTTAAGGACACTCTCTAAGATGAAGCTCTTTTCACAGGTTCATGGCTTAAAGAAGGGAAGGGAGACCCTTGGTGGATTAAGGGCCACATGCAGGTAGCACAGTCACACACCAACCTCTGAATGCACACAGGGATCATGCTGTTGTTTCTGAGTGAACAAAGTTATGTGGGGTTGAAGAAAACCCAGGAGGGGAGTTCTGACTGAAGTCATTTGGCTTTCCAGAATTGCGTCTCTGGGTGACTCTCCTCTTCTAAATTTTCTTCCATTTGTCACTTCATTAGTATATTATATGAATATTTTGGGGCTTTATCTTACTGCATCCACCTTTAGGTCTGTAACTGTGTGTTGTTCTAAATTTTAAGGGATGAAAAAAGCAAATGCTGTATGACACTGCAGGGGGAAAAATGGCTTAAAATGTGAAATCCAGCCAAAACCAGTGACTCACTATTTTCAATAAAAGCCCCAAATGCTTAAAATCTGAAATAAAATATTCATATATGTTCAGAATTAGTAATGGCTATAAATCCTTTACTTAATTACATGTTGGCACCAATCTTGACCAGAATCTCATAAAATACGTGAGCTCACAAGTACATATTATAATTTGTATCTAATAGATTTACAGAAAATACTTTTAAAACTGCCGGTTAAATTGATTTTGCTTCATGTTTTATAAATAAGGTAATGAGTGGACACATGATTTGAAAAAGCTAGATGTACTTCCAGAAATATCCTCATTGCAGCTTTTCGCAAGAAATACTGAAATGCACAGTTGAGAAGTAAAAGAGTAACTGGTATCAAAACATTTCTTTTAAAAGGCCTCTAGATGCTTTGGGCCATTTCTCAAGCATGCAAGCATGCAGCTGCTAAATAGAAAGGTACTGCTTCACCCTCCCCGTTCCCCGCCTGTTGTCGTGGGCATCCCAGGCACTGGTCCTGTACCTCCATCTTCACTTTGTTGTCACCAAAGCACAGGTGCTGCAGGTAGGCCGCTGCATTTGCCTGAACTGATGGGAACTGGTGCTGCAGCATGTGAATGACTTCAGGCAACTCAGGATCACGCCAGGCAAACTCCCTGCAAGGGAAAAACACGGCTTCAGAAAGGAAGGCCCGGGGTCTACCATAAACTGAACAAAACATCTGTCAAAAGAAAAGAGTAGAGACCACAATAGGATGTTACAAAAATCCTAAAAAAAGAATAAATTTAAAAAATATACATAAATTATATTTTTCCACTGATGAACATATCACAGATACTTATGATCTTAAAGAAATCATGATGTACAGAAAGATTCAGGGGCACAAAGGAGGTTCTTAATATGAGTTACTTTTCCATTTTGTTTTCCTTCTCCTGATTCTAATTTTATGCCTTTCTGCCTCTGCAAGAAATCTGCAGGTGTGAGTGCGAGTGCATGTCAGTGAGGTGAGAAGAAGTCATGTCTGGGGAGGGAGGAAGAAAGCTAGTGGAAATACTGCGTGCCTGCTGGTTTATAAGGAATTTAATATATATGGTTGTTCTTGATTATCATAAAAAAATTTTTTTCCCAGTAATCCTATATCCAGAGAAAACCACTGTTTACATTTCCTATTGGTCTTTTTTCAATATACCAAGTGTGCACGTGGGTGTACAGAATTTTCAAAAACTGTATCATTATTAAGTAGCATGTAATATTTCCTGAGCACCTATTCTGTGCCAGGCACTATTCTAGGCATTTTATGTATGCTAATGCATTTATACTTAAAGCAGTCTTTCAGATTTGGAGGCTGAAGCAGAAGTGCTAAGCGACTTGCCTAAAGACACCTAGCTAGTCAACAGCCGAGCAACATTTGAATCCAGGCATCAGCTTTCAGGTGGGCTTTCCCAATGGCTCAGCGGTAAAGAATCTGCCTGCAATGCAGGAGATGCGAGTTCAATCCCTGGGTTGGGAAGATCCCCTGGAGAAGCAAATGGCAACCCACTCCAGTATTCTTGCCTGGAGAATCCCATGGCACTCCATGGGGTCGCGAAGGGTCTGACACGACAGAGCAAGCAAGTGATCAGCTTTCAGAGTCTGTGCCCTCACCCCTGTACTATCCCCCTCCTTGTATAATGAGTACACAATCATACTAAATATACATACCATTTTTTAAAAAGATAATACCACATTGTCAGAATTTTCTGATGCTATTTAAATGGCTCACTGTTTGGTATCCTTGTTAAATGTGATTTTATGCTTATGTTGCATAAAGATAAGTTTCTTACAAATGGTTCACAAAGCAACACATTTGCAGACTTTGATAACAGGATGGAGTAACTGTTATAAACTGGTTCATCCACTTCAAAGGGGCAGGTCATTTCATACCCACACACACACATTCACACCACCCATCAGTGAATTCCTACTACAAGTGCCACAGTAGGTGCTGGAGATACAAACACTGAGTAAGACATGATTTTATGTACAAGGTCGTGTGTGCCAAACTAAGAAAGTTTAGTCTTAATACTCTAACATGAACTGTTACTGAGTTTATCTGTGTCAGATATTATGTCAAGAGCTTTACAGACATTATCTCACTTACCTTGACTGCTGCCCCATGAGGTAGGCACTATCAAATAACATTAGATATAGATAGACAAGGAACCTGGGATTTGTAATTAAGGGGTGGAGTTCAGTGGTTCATGTGTTGTTCTCCCACACAGGAAAAGTAAGCTGGTGGAGGTTTTAAATCAGAAGAGTGAGAGAATGCAATATGGTCACATTTATAAGGAAGATAACTCTGGTGGCCAAGTAGAGAATATACTAGAATCAGGAAAAACTGGTGGCAAGTATATCCACCATCCCCACATTTGCCCAAAATAAAATAGGACCATCCTTGATTTTTCTCTTCCCTTTATCCTTCTCATCCAATCCACCTGCAAACTCTGTTAATGATCTCCAAAATATTTAATATAAATTCAACCCATCTACTCTTTCCATCTTGGCTGAACCAATTACATGCCACCTGGGCTCACTGCCCTCAAATATCACCCCTCCCCCATCCAGTCTTTGCACAGCAGCCAGATGATCTACTTACTGAAAACTGAAGTCAAGGATGAGATGGAGATTTCCAGTTTGGGGGATAGACAGGCACTAAGAAAACCACAAATACCAAGAGAGGGAGGATAACACAACAGAAAAAGCACCGAGTTTGGAGCTAGACTGCCTATGCTTAAGTCCAAGGTCCTTCAATTATGATGTGATTTTGAAAACCATTTATTTAGAACTCCAGTTTTCCCATCTGTAAAATAGGAACAATAAAACTATCATTTTTAACTTCTTCTTAGGCTGGTTGTGATGATTAAATTGTGGTGATATATATTAAAGTATTTTACATACTTCTAATTAGGATATATATTTAACTAATATTCATCAGCCCTGAAAAATGAACTAAGTAGGGGCAGTCTCTGTAAAAAGCAGATTTTCATTTATGCATTGAAACTATGTTAACTATTTCTGACGAAAATCTGTCTACAGCCTACTATATAAATCTACAAGGTAATTAGCAGAGTGCAAGGAGTGTGATTTAATCTCTCCTTGAAGACACAATCATTACGAATATACATTCTGTCCTCTTTAAATGGTCAAGATTTCCTAGTGTCCCTGGGTGTCACTAAGCCCAGACAACACAAAGGTTGGGCTCCAGTTGCAGATGGGGAGTTAGGCTCAGCTGGCATCAACTCCAAACTTGATTTTCAGCAGAAATTTATCCTGGAAAGGCTGCTATCAATTCACGGGCTGACTGGATGGCAAGTTCATTTGGGCATGATGGTCTTAGTTAACTGAGGGGGAAAGACTGGAATTTGGAGATGCTAAAGAGGTTAAAATTTGCAGGGCAGGATATTGGAGAGGAGAGGGCTATGCAAAGGAGATGCTACAAGTCTGTGTATGGTCTACTCATAAGTCATTAGTTGAGCACTGGGCTGTATATATGCAGGAGAGCAGAATGAGAACTGAGTACATATCAGGTGATGTTGGACTTCCAGCTTAGTTACAGTGCAGACCTTACTGATCACCTCAGCATTTCGTCTCCACAAAGGCCATGTTTAGGAGTAACAACAATGCCACAGAGTAAGGGCCATGTGCTAGGGAGTAAAATAAATCTAAAACAGATCTGTCTCAGTAAGGAACAGAATCAATTGTGACAGAGCAAAGCACTTGTCAGTAATTTAGTTATTTGCCACAACAAAGCTTAGAACCCTAAGAGGAGACAACACAGAGTGCCAACAATGTATCATCCACAACAATCAGCATATAATTTAAAACTACAAGGCATAAGAAGAAACAGAAAAATGTGACTCTCAAAGATGAAAATTATAGAAACAGACTTACAGAAAACATAGATATTGGAAAGACCAGAGGATTTTAAAATGCTTTTTATAAATATACTCAAAGACATAACACAAAAGATGTATTTAAGGAGTGACTAGATGGGGAATGTCATTAGAGACATGAAAACTATTTTTTAAATGAAGCCAAATTAAAATGTATGAAAAAAATTTCACTGGATGGGCTTAACAACAGACTAGAGCCCATGGGAGAAAAAAACAGCAAATCTGAAGGCAGATTAATAAAGTATATGAAGAACACAGAGAAAAAAGACTTTTTAAAAGTGAGCAGAACTTCAGTAACCTGTGAGATGGTGTCAAGTTATTCCAGGAGAGGAGAGTGAATTTTGGGCCAGATAAAAATATTTACAGAAATAATAGTTAACTATGTCCCAACTTCGGTAAAATCACCAACACATAAAGAATTCAGTGAACCCCAAGCAGGTTAAATGTAAGAAAAATACAACTAAGGCTTGTTAGAGTAAACTGCTAAAGGTCAACAAAAAACAGAAAAAATATGAAAGGCAGTCAGAAAAAAGATATATTATTTTAATGAGAAAAATAACGCAAATGTTGGTTGATTTTGCATCAGAAACTATGGAAGTCTGAAGATAATGAACAACGTCCTTTAAAGCACTGAAAATGAAAGCTTAATCCTTAATCTTATATCTAGCAAAAATAGCCTTTAAAAATTAGTAAATAAAAACACTTTCAGATAAGTGAAAGCTGAGAGAGTGCACTGCCAGCAGACATGCAACACAAGAAAAGCTAAAGAAAGTTCTTTGGGCTGAAGGGAAATGAGTTGAGATGGAAACTAGAATTTATAGGAAGATGTGCAGGAAACTAAATAATTATGTAGGTGAATAACAAAATCATGTTTCTGACTTAATTTTTTTAAAAGACAACTAACTATTTACAGTAAAAATAATAGTACCATATTATGGGTTTTACAATGTATGTAGAAGTAAAATATTTGACAATAGCATAAAGATCAAAGAGATGGTAAATGGAATTATGTTGGTGAGTGTCAGAGCTGAAGCCCTCCTCAAAAAGAATAACATGAATTCTGTCTCACTGCCACTTTCCACAGTAAGTACTCTGTTCCTTCTTTCAGATGAATTATTTGTACCATTAATACATTTTGGCTCTAAACTTGATCATTATTAAAAAAATTCAACCCATATATATAGAAAACATCAATAATTTCTTTAGCCTTACAGGGAAAGTGCCAGACTAACTATGATGTGGCATTAATGACAAAGTAGGTTTAGAAGTGAATAAAAATATTAAAGTTGCTATTTTTAAAACTAAAATTGTCATGAGTTTTTACTTTGGTTTGAATATTCAAACTTTAAACTCACTTAGATGCCAGTTTTGACTAGAATAAACGCACCTATTATTATAAGATAATCATTTATTCATCTTACAAAATACATTATCAGTGAAGTTGCACATAATCAAAGCTAGCCATAATAGTTTTATGCATCAGACTATGAAATTATCATACTATGAATAACTGAAGTGTATTATCAGTCATGAAATCCTTGTTTATAATGAACCAGGTCAAAACAGAGGTCAAAACTTAAGTCTTCAGGAATGCATACTAAACTCAAAGCCCTAATCACACTTCACTGATTTTCTGGATAGCTATTCTTTTCTCAGCAGGTTTAGTCAAGGTATGGTCTAAATTATCTACAATTCAAAACCCTTTAGAGAATTTCTGTATTATCAGAGTGCCTTATCCTGTTGTTCCTATGAGGACTTCAAAAAAACAAAATCATGTAAAAAATTTTAATTTAATTATACTGGAGGTGCTATTAGACAAATTATTTTAAAAAATCCTTAAAATGAGAGAATGGTGGCAAAAAGGAATAGTTGAATCAAATGTACGCATACACTGTAAAAAAATTTTAGGCAAGAGTGAATAGGTGGAGTGGTTTTAGTGGGGCAGTGGGCTTCCCACTCAGCTCAAAGTATCTAAGGTTATTTTGTTTTAATAACAAAAGCTCACTCATGCTTTAAATTCACATTCATTAGAATGAGCTGGTAGGCTGCTAAAAATGAATTGATAATTATAACAATCTTTCAGTGAAATAACTATTTGTGGGTGAAGAGAGAATGAAATCTTGCTAATATATGCCTTAAAATAACACTCAAGCTGCTTAAAATTTAGAAATAATATCACTCTTTCAGAAGGTAAAATTCTCTTTTAGTTTCTAAATATCTTTATTTCCTGAATATTTTAAATGACTTTCATTAAAGACATAAGGCTAGTTTTTCAAAATCAATCAAGTACTAAATGACTTGTGTGTATCTTAATAAAACACGTTTTCTACAAGACCAAATAATATTAAAACAAGGAAATAAATATTTTTTGCTTATGCAATATGAGAATTTCTTGTAAACTATTTTCCCCTAAATGGCAAAAAGCTTTTCAAAGGACCTAGTTAATAAAAGCACAACACAGCACTGACCAACATGCTTCAAAATATACATGACACTGGGACTTCCCAATATAAAACAACCTCACGCATTTTCTGAGGGCATCATCTAAAAAATCAGTCAAGATGAAAGGGTATAAAATGATCCTTTAAAATCTTTTGTGTAATTCAGACTAAGGCTATCTCAGGTAGTTGCCTTGGTAAAGTATTTTGAAAAATGATGTATGCTACAGATATTCACACAGACCTGTGCATCCTCTAACTTTATTATTATTGCTCCAAAAGAAGGACACTATCTTTAAAAATTGACCTCAGTGACCTATAGTGCTGGGAAATATTAGAGATGAGAAGTTACTGACACTATAATAGATAGGGCAACTTGGGAAAAAGAAAAAGAATGAAGGAACGGGTTGACTCCTGAGATACAGTGGCATTCTGGAGACTCTTAACTAGTACTTGCCTGGGGTCTTTCTGAATGCTGTCTATTGACGGGGATCTCGTTGTGCCATCATCAGCCGGTGCTACGTGCTGAAGCCTGTTATAATTGCACTCTTGCACTCGGTACTGTATTGGCCTATAGGGCTCCGCATAGGTAGCTGTTGTGTTCAGAGCATAATTATTTCTTTGGTATGTAAGGGTACTTCGTTGGCTGGACGTCCTTTGCAGATTTCCAACACCTACTAGAAAGTCAACATTTTAAAAAAGATTAGTATATTCTCCATGAAGAAATACTTTTCAAAGTAAAAATGTTTTTAATTTTAAGAAGGGTTTTTAACAATTATATAAATTGCTTACTTTTAGATATTACCAATCTAGTTCATTAGTGGGAAAAAGGAACTGAAGTTTTTAATATAACACAAATATTAATATCAATTTTATTAGCAGGAAAGAGCAAAAATGAAACTATAAATCTGTTCCTATAGTAAGTCTTAATATATTAAAGATTTAGTAACAAAACTGCAAGTGAAATAAAGGAAAATGATCTTAGAAATAAATAGGGAAATTTCATAACTTAATTTTAGCAATAAAAAACAAGCAAGATATTTTTTCAAACTTACAGATTATTGAAACCAATCTCTGGACATGTAGTGAATACAGGTTACTTATTTTGATATACATTTTTAGATGTGTGGGTTTTGATAACATTGAAAAAGAAACTTTACAGCAAAGAAGACTGATAAATCAATCAAATTCTTTTAAAGCTACTCCCTAAAATTATTGCCTGATGCTATGTATAAGGTATTGCACAGTGTATTTAACATTTTTTTCCAAATTATTGCAACAGGTAGCTCTCCAACGATTGTATTTATAATCTTCCTGCAATTAACATATTTTAATAACATTATTTATTACTTAAACCTCACAAAAAATTTTTCAACGTGTAGACCAAAGGAGTGAAATATTTCTCCACTAACATCTATTAAAAATTGTCACGTTCTCTTAGAAGAAAAATCCCACGGTGGACCCAACTGTCAGTTTTTGCAATAACGGTCTTTTCCCTCGTGGTGGTCTGTGAGATATGGCTCTTAAGAGTTGTGCCTTTAGGGTGTTATCATTGCTATCTAGAATTCATTTATGGGCATGTTAATAAATCTATACTAATTTTTTTTTTTTTTTAAAAGATGGGGCCTCTTGAAAATCTATAAGCTAGACCTGTAGCACAATCTAGCAGCTCATGGCAGCTCATGTGATTTACTAGCTCCCTATGTTTTCTTTTTTGACTTAAATTTTTTTATTGAAGTACAGTTGATTTACAATGTTGTATTAATTTCTGCTATACAGCAAAGTGACTCCATTTCATATATATACACACATATATAAATTCTTTTTCATATTCTTTTCCATTCTGGTTAATCACAGGATACTGAATATAGTTCCCTGTGCTACAAAGTAAGTCTTTGTTGTTCATCAATCCTACACATGCTAGTCTGCATCTGCTAATCCCAAACTCTCAATCCTTCCCTCACTAGCTCCCTATTTTTATAACTGTCATCACTGCATTCTGCCCTGGATTGAGTCCATCACAAGGAATATTTGTTTCACATCCTACCACTTAAACATTCAGAAAAAATTCAGTATCAAAAAAGAGTAATACCAAATATACTTGGGCCACATACATGCCAAATCAAAGATAAGCCAATAGCTCACATAAGGTTTTTCTCTAAAGATGCATTCTAGGCAACAAAAATTACAAAGAAATGTTCCCCAAAAGGCTTTTCTTTCTGATATGCTTCGAGCTCAAGGAGTCAGATTTATAGCTGCCCAAACTTATTTGTGAACTAAAGTATAACTGTTTAGACTGAACTAAGGTAAAAATACATTATCTATGATGTGAAAGTTGTTCAGTCATGTCCGACTCCTATGAACTGTAGCCCACCAGGAATTACATTCCTCTGTCCATGGAATTCTCCAGCTAAGAGTACTGGAGTGGGTAGCCATTCCCTTCTCCAGGATCTTTCTGACCCAGGGATCAAACCTAGATCTCCTGCATTGCAGGCAGATTGTTTACCATCTGAGCCACCAGGGAAGCCCACAAATAAATAGGTACTAAATGAACTTCTATTTTCCTGTTTACTGATCTGCTTTCGTAACTGTTTATCTAACATCCAAATGGACAATGTGAGTTTATTCTAACAGGAAACCCATCTCAATAAAATCCTCTATTCTTGGACCTGTGAAATTAAGAAAGGAACTGAAGAGAGCTGATGCCCACCTGAGCCTGTGCGGTACAGCGCTGTCTGTGATCCCTGGAGCTCCACGGTTCCATGGTTTGGGCTGCGGTACACTGGGCTGTAATAGGTCCTCCCCTCATATATAGGAGTGATGTGCAAGTCAGGAGACACAGCTGAACGAAGGTCTTGTCCAAGTTGGCTGTGCTGACTAGCATAGGAACTCCGTAAGCCTACAGGCAGGAAAATTACATCATTAAGAAACTTGGAACACTGTGGTGAGGTTAAAAGTATAACTCCTAATCAATATGACCAAATGCTGAGTCTAAACACCAAACCCAGTGAGTTTTACAGGATACCATATACACTCTAAAAGACTTTCTCGTGGTAGCAGGATAAAAGCAAATTTTCTAAAATATACATATACATATATATATACATACACACACACAAAATTATTAAATGGCTTGATATTCTGAACTTCATCTCCCAACTGTAAGTTATTTAATGATGGTGACCAAAAAGAGTGCGCCATCATGTCCCACACCTCTTTAAATCCCAACGCTTAAGATGACACCTACACAATAGTGCTTACAAATAGGCTGATATTCAAGAACTGTTCTAACCTTTGTCTCAATTTATTCATGCAAATTTTTTACAGAAAAATGTGAAATTTTATGTTATAGAGCTTAAAAAACCATCAGCAAACTAATATGATGTATAAAGCATTATTTGTTATTGCAATTAAAAAAAAAAAAGACAAAACCAAAACAGATATTTTTCCAGGAACCCACATACCAGATTCTTGTTTACCTTCTTTCTGGTATAAAGGAAAAGTACAAAGTTAGTGTATTAATATTAAGTTACTTCAACCACTCTTTTATTCAAACTGTTTATAATGCAGATTTCAAACCCAAACATTTTAATTTCTTTAAAAAAGTGACGTAGTATTTTCTGTACTATGATGCTCAGAAATTTGTGATTTGTCATCATTAGTAAGCAAAATTTGTCACTTTGTAAGAATACCAACCAGGGTTATATTCCAAATATGAGGAAGAAAAAGCACAAACATTATCTGAAGTCAGCCAGCATATATTTGCTTTTAAAATGATTGCAAATAATCAACACAGTAACTAATTACAAAAAGAGACAATCATTCACATCCTGTTAACTCACTTAATCATAGCATAACTAAAAACAAATGGGGCTGAATGTGAGTGATAATTATATGTTGCTTAGTGAGGAGTGGCAAGAGAGTTAATACATAAAGCTTCTAAAATGAATGATTATTACCTGTCCCAGAGAGCAATGTGACATGGGAAGAAACTAAAGGAACAAATGTGGGTTTTGGCTACTGGCTACCCACTTGCTAAAATAAAGATCACAGGTTTATATAATCTTGTAACTGGGAGATTATTCAGTCAAATCTTCCCATTTCAAAACTGAGGAAACAGGGCTGAAAAGGAAATGCAGTTCATTCTCTTCAGAGAGCTCCTTTCTAGGAGGGCTGAAAGGAAGCCCTCTCTGAGCCTTCTCTGTCACTGCACACTCCACACTGGACAAAACTACTTCTCAAGAGTCACTGAGACACAGTGTGAGAAATCCTGAGCTGGACTGAGCCCTCCACAAACACAAGTTTAAAGAGGGAGGTTAGTTCACCAGGGGCTCATGGAAGCCCATGTAACTCTAAAGACGATATTATGATTGCTATTGTAAAGTTCTCATTTGAGCATTTCAGCTTTGTATTTACTGGCAGATTTCTCATTCTTAGAGAGTATAAACTCCATTTCTTTATGGAGCCCATGAGAATCCTGAACAAAAGTGCCGGCATTGTTTGTTAACTGTGACGTAAACTGGGCAGCAAAATGTACCTAGTCCTTGGAAATCTTATCAGTATGAGGTGCTATTTTCATATTTAGTGTAACACTTGATTTACTGTGAGACTGAAGATCACAAACACTTGGGCCTAGCATTGAAACATGTATATTATCATATGTGAAACAGAACACCATTCCATGTTCTATGCATGAGACAAATGCTCAGGGCTGGGGCACTGGGATGACCCAGAGGGATGGGATGGGGAGGGAGGTGGGAGGAGGGTTCAGGATGGGGAACACATGTAAACCCATGGCTGATTCATGTCAATGTATGGCAAAAACTACTACAATATTGTAAAGTAATTAGCCCCCAACTAAAATAAATAAATTTATTAAAAACAAAAAAACAAACACTTGGGCCAAGGCAAGTTGAGCCCTGGATGCTCCTAAAGCCCACTCCCACTGTGGTGTGAAATGAGAACAAAGCATTCTGCTCCATTCAAAATGTAATAGGCTCACTGTGCAAGGACCTGGCTGGAGTCGTCAATGGAATTCACATAATATGAAAACTTTTGTGGCCATTTACAATGATTTCATAAGAAAGGACCCAAATGAGCTTGTTAACACTTAGAACTACAGAAAGTATCCAGTAAACATTCCCTGCTACAGGATTCCTAGTGAGATGAAATTACTGTATGTGACAGATTGTAACAGGAAATAAAGAACTTAAGAATTACACTGAGACATAGCAATTTCCTATTAGAAATCTTTGTAATATTATGGTTAATATTTTTATTTACCCACTCATGCATGAAAACAAAAATACACAGTCTTAAAGATTAACATTTAAAAAATTACAAAATTATATAGCCCCAATAGATTAAGTTCAAACCTATCACATGGACCACAGCCTTGTCTAACTCAATGAAACCATGAGCTGTGCCGTGTTGGGCCAGCCAAGACGGACGTGTTATGGTGGAGAGTTCTGACAAAATGTGGTTCACTGGAGAAGGGAAGGGCAAACCACTTCAGTTTTCTTGCCTTGAGAACCCCATGAACATTATGAAAAGGCAAAATATAGGACAATGAAAGATGAACTACCCAGGTTGACAGATGCCCAATATGCTACTGGAGAAGAGTGGAGAAATAACTTCAGAAAGAATGAAGAGATGGAGCCAAAGCGAAAACAACGCCTAGTTGTGGATGTGACTGGTGATGGAAGTAAAGTCTGATGCTATAAAGAACAATATTGCATAGGAACCTGGAATGCTAGCTCCATGAATCAAGGTAAATTGGAAGTGGTCAAACAGGAGATGGCAAGAGTGAACATCAATATTTTAAGAATCAGTAAATTAAAATGGACTGGAATGGGCGAATTTAACTCAGATGACCATTATATCTACTACTATGGGCAGGAATCCCTTAGAAGAAATGGAGTAGCCCTCCTAGTTAACAAAGGAGTCCAAAATGCAGTTCTAGGGTGCAGTCTCAAAAACGACAAAATGATCTCTTGTTTGTTCCCAAGGTAAATTATTCAATATCACAGTAATCCAGGTCTACACCCCAACCAGTAATGCTGAAGAAGCTGAAGTTGAACGTTTTATGAAGACCTACAAGACCTTCTAGAACTAACATCCAAAAAAGATGTCCTTTTCATTACAGGGGACTGGAATGCAAAAGCAGGAAGACAAGAGATACTTGGAGTAACAGGAAAATTTGGCCTTGGAGTACAAAATGAAGCAGGGCAAAAGCTAACAGAATTTTGCCAAGGTAATGCACTGGTCATAGAAAACACCCTCTTCCAACAACACAAGAGAAGACTCTACACATGGACATTACCAGATGGTCAACACTGAAATTAGATTGATTATATTCTTTGCAGCCAAACATGGAGAAGCTTTATACAGTCAGCAAAAGCAAGACTGGGAGCTGCCTGTGGCTCCAATCACGAACTCCTTATTGCAAAATTCTGACTTAAATTGAAGAAAGTAGGGAAAACCATTAGACCATTCAGGTATGACCTAGATCAAATCCCTTATGATTATACAGTGGAAGTGACAAATAGATTCAAGGGATTAGATCTGATAGAGTGCCTGAAGAACTATGGACGGAGGTTTGTGACATTGTACAGGAGGCAGTGATCAAGAAAAAGAAATGCAAAAAGGCAAAATGGTTGTCTGAGGAGGCCTTACAAATAGCTGAGAAAAGAAAAGAAGCTAAAGGCAAAGGAGAAAAGAAAAGATACACCCATCTGAATGCAGAGTTCCAAAGAACAGCAAGGAGAGATAAGAAAGCATTCCTCAGTGATCAATGCAAAGAAATAAAGGAAAACAATAGAATGGGATATCTCTTCAAGAAAATGAGATGCCAAGGGAACATTTCATGCATAGATGGGCACAATAAAGGACAGAAACGGTATGGACCTAACAGAGGCCGAAAATATTAAGAAGAGGTGGTAAGAATACACAGAAGAACTGTACAAAAAAGATCTTCATGACCCAGATAACCACAGTAGTGTGACCACTCATCTAGAGCCAGACATCCTGGAATGCGAAGTCAAGTGGGCCTTAGGAAGCATCACTACAAACAAAGCTAGTGGAGGTGATGGAATTCCAGTTGAGCTATTTCAAATCCTGAAAGATGATGCTGTGAAAGTGCCGCACTCGATATGCTAGCAAATTTGGAAAACTCAGCCGTGGCCACAGGACTGGAAAAGGTCAGTTTTCATTCCAATCCCAAAGAAAGGCAATGCCAAAGAATTTTCAAACTATCACACAATTGTACTCATCTCGCACGCTAGCAAAGTAATGCTCAAAATTCTCCAAGCCAGGCTTCAACAGTACATGAACCATGAACTTCCAGATGTTTAAGCTGGATTTAAAAAAGGCAGAGGAACCAAATATCAAACTGCCAACATCTGCTGGATCATCGAAAAAGCAAGAGAGTTCCAGAAAAACATCTACTTCTGCTTTATTTATTATGCCAAATCCTCTGACTGTGTGGATCACAATAAACTGTGAAAAATTCTTTAAGAGATGGGAATGCCAGACCACCTGACCCGACTCCTGAGAAATCTTATGCAGGTAAAGAAGCAACAGTTAGTACTAGACATGGAACTACAGACTGGTTCCAAACTGGGAAAGGAGTACGTCAAGGCTGTATATTGTCACCCTGCTTATTTAACTTATATGCAGAGTACATCATGCGAAATGCCAGGATAAATGAAGCACAAGCTGGAATCAAGATTGCCAGGAGAAATATCACTAATCTCAGATATGCATATGATACCACCCTCATGGCAGAAAGCAAAGAAGAACTAGAGAGCCTATTGATGAAAGTGAAAGAGGAGAGTGAAAAAGTTGGCTGAAAATTCAACATACAGAAAACTAAGATCATGGCATCTGGTCCCATTACTTCATGGCAAATAGATGGGGAAACAATGCAAACAGTGAGAGACCATTTTTGGGGGGCTCCAAAATCACTGCAAATGGTGACTGCAGCCATGAAATTAAGAGATGCTAGCTCCTTGGAAGAAACACTATGAGCAACCTAGACAGAATATTAAAAAGCAGAGACATTACTTTGCCAACAAAGGTCCACAGAGTCAAAACTATGGTTTTTCCAGTAGTCATATATGGATGTGAGAGTTGGTCCATAAAGAAAGCTGAGTGCTGAAGAATTGATGCTTTTGAACTGTGGTGTTGGAGAAGACTCGAGAGTCCCTTGGACTCTCAAGGAGATCCAACCAGTCCATCCTAAAGGAAATCAGTCCTGGGTGTTCACTGGAAGGACTGATGCTGAAGCTGAAACCAATACTTTGGCCACCTGATGTGAAGAGCTGACTCATTGGAAAAGACCCTGATGCTGGGGAAGATTGAAGGCAGGAGGAGAAGGGGACAACAGAGGATGAGATGGTTGGACGGCATCACCGAGTGGACGGACATGATGAGGTTGAGCAAGCTTTGGGAGTTGGTGATGGACCGGGAAGCCTGGCATGCTGCAGTCCATGGGTTCACAAAGAGTCAGACATGACTGAGTGACTGAACTGAACTGAACTGAATAGATTAAGTAAGGTGATTTTGTAGAAAGGCTACTATAATTTAGTATCTTTTAAACCGGAAGACAAATAATTTGCTGCAATTCCACAAACACATATCAAGTTTACCTGCCTCAATGATATATTCCTTGTGATTTAAAACCTCTATATTTAAGTCAGTGAAAAGAAACAGAAATTTATCTTTAAAATGTGAATTCTTTTGATTCTCAAAACTTGCCTTAATATGCTATGGTTATATTAAAATGAATGTTTTAGCGCAGACATATTTTTCTGTTGTAGGACATAATTTATACACATCATTTAAATTATGATCACCAAATATTCAAGTGTCTGAATCTATTACAAAATATTGCTTTAGGTTTTTCAATTAGCAGGTTGTTAAGTCTTTGAACTCAAGAACCATAGTAAATATGACAAGCACATCACTTTCTGAAATAAAAATAAGAAAGGAATTTACAAATTAGGATCTACATTCAGAATAACTGAGCAGGTGGACAGATAATGGGAATCAAAGCTTCCTTAGAACATTTTTAAGAAACCCGTTGCTTCTTTTGAAGACTGTGGTATTCAAGGGAACAAAAAACCCATAGTGGGCTATAATTTTTTTTCCCCTGAAACATAAAGTGTAACTTCACCTGCATTGTGAAGAGAAGCAAGTTTTTTAAACCACATGAGTTCAGCCCTCAGAGTTAAACACGGAGATAATTTTTTATGTGCTCACTTTCTTTCCTGGTTTCCTCTTCGCTCTACTGCAAACATAGATTTCTGCACAGCTATTGTTCATAAATATGGAGGGGTGTGGGTAGGGGGAACAGAAATCCTCAGAACTATTTATCTCTTAAGGTTTCCTTTGGAGGAGGAATGTCATAAATGACTCCTACCTCACTCTGTTGCATACTTTTCAGAGACATGCCAGAAAATATCTAAGCCAAGTATACCCTTCTGATGGCTGAATGAAAAAGAGGTAGCTTCTCCATTAGGAATTTCCTTGAGCTCAAAATCAAGTTCAATATTTACTCTTTGTGTAAGATCATGCAATTAGAAAATCTCAAAAAGGCTTTATCTTTCCCAGAAGCCATAAGGAAAGGATATTAATTTTACCACACAAAATAAATACTAAAAACTTGTGTAAGTAAGAAATACCAAAAAAACAGTAAAAGACAAATCATGAAATGAAAAATATTTGAGAAGCATATTACAAGGGGTCAATTTATTTCACGTATAAAAAGCATTTACAAATTAAAAAAAAAAAAAAAAAAACAGACAAAAGACCTGAACTTGCAGTTTGCAGTAAAGCAATAAAATGGCTGATAAACATCAAATCACCAACCTCAGTCATTACTCAACACAGGCCCGTTAAAACAGTGAGGTACAGACCAGCAAAGATGAAACATCTTGACAATATGCAGTGCTATTGAAGGTGTAGGGAACAGGCACCCAAGCTACTAGCGGAAATAAAAATCTATAAAAGTTTAGTGGGGGCAATTTGATAGTATTTCATTAAGAAAACACACACACATATTTTGATCCAGCAATCCTACTTCAAGAAATGGATCTCACAGTTCTCTTAGTAAGCTATGTGCAAATATGCAGGGAGAATAATATATATTTTATGATTGTCTCTAACAGCTAAAAATGAGGAAATCTAAATGTCCATTAATAGAGAAGTGATTAAACAAATTATAATATATCTATAAAATAAGGTCCTAGGCATCCCTTGACAGGATGAGGTAGAACCCTTAGATACATTAAAAAAAAAAGGAGATATACATAATAGAGCTCCAACAGCATAAAAAATACAGTGTGTGCACATCTATACATAATGTATATACTTATATATGTAATTAAACAGTCTGGAAAACATATAAACTGGGGAGTGGGATTGGGTGAGGGTAAGAGGGGGCTGAGACTCTCACTTCACAATTTATATTTTCCTGCAGACTTTTAACTTTTTTTTACTAGCTAAAGATGAATACCATTTTAATCAAAAGTCTGTACATACTGTAGAAAACCCACCATGAGAAAACTCCGAAAGAAACAGCTGTACTATCAGTGATCTGGTTGGCATCTTTCTGCCTTAATCCAAGTGGCATTTGAAGGCAATTCATAAGAACTTTGTGCATTTCCCACTTGGGTGCTAAAAATCAAGGCAGTAGGTGAGGAAATCCACATTCTAGTCTACACTAGTAAGGCATTTCTTTAAAAAAAAATTGTATTTGAAAAGACATTCTGATACCACCTTTTAACATAATTTAGGGTTTTGAGCATGGGTAGGCCTAGCTAGTGAAAAGTATTTCACTATGAAAAACCGCAACCAACTGTTTAGAATTCTAGCCAATTCTTCTAATATGCAAAAAGTACCTACCTTTTATATCCTAGTTTTCTGAAGGATGGGGGAAATGTTTTCATTGCAAAAGAGGTCTGGTGGTATAAATTTATATAATTTGATGCATTAAAAAGTATAAAGCCTGAAAGAAAAGTCAGCCTGCAGTCTGTGGTACACTGTGGTACAAATTTTGAGATAAAAATTTTTCCATGTTATACGCTCTGTTTTAGCAACGGTTGCATGGAATACTTTCCCACTGGGCTTGTGTAGGGGTGTCACCTTGTACTCACCTGTCAGGCTGTCTGGCCGAGGTGGAACCATCCTCTCATAAATTTCATACTGTTGCTGTCCGAATTGTTCCATGTCATGAATAGTCCTTTGCAGTGAAGGTCCCAGATGCTGTGGTACGGCGGTCATCCCTGAGCGTTTGGGGGATGATGACCCCACCTGCCCTTGGGATGGGGAAGCTACTCGAGTCTGCGCATCCGTCAGGGTCAGTGGGGATCCCACTCTGGTGGTGGTTTGGTACTGAGGGGTTGGTCCGTTGGGATTGGAGGTCTGCCGGGAGGTGACCGACCCAATCCGACGTACAGCTGATGGGGAGGCAGGTCTCTGTGCAGAATATGGAGAAGCTGCCCGCTGAGCGGGTAATGTGGTGGAAGAGTATGCACTGGGGTTCAGTGGTCGGGAGTCAGTCACAGAGGGAGAGCCAAATCCACTACCCAGAGAAGTTCTCAGAGACCCCCTTGAAGGAGACACGCCTGTGCTGATAACATAAGAAGGAGACTGTGCTCTAGATGGAACTGAACTAACTCTTCTCATGGCCCGATTGGCCACTGATGGCTGATGAAAGGGGGAGAAAAAGAGAATGGTTTATCCAGGTTGTGTATCCATGGTCATTAAAGAAAAGCATGCACATAGCTAACTACAGAATGTGAACTCACTATTTATTTCAGGTGTTTCCTTTTCTTTTTGAGCTGTAGAGCTGAATCTTAATTTTCCTTATTCTGTTTTTCTTGTTCTACTTTTTTTGTTTTTGGTGATTTAATCTCCACCTTTCCCTTTCAGAATACTAACACCAACCCGTAATGAGAGATACAAAGACATTTAATATTCCTTTTACTTTTGTCTTTATATGGTGTTACCCTCTGCCCATGCACTTTTCACAACACACAGTATGTTGTATCGCCAGTGTGAAGGGTCACTGGAATAGTGTACTTACTTTGTAGATCTAAGTTTGGCTAAGCTAACCCATTTGTGTAAAACAAAACTTTTTCAATATGTTAAGTTAGAGCAGTATCTTTAACTGTCTTTATATCTGTCTTTATGGGTTGACCCCATTTACAAAAGGAAGGTATTCTTTCAAAGTGGAATAACTAAACATTTGGATAGGGTCTGGGGTCCAAAGGTCTGTAAAGTGCTCTAGTCAAGTCTGTCTTTTCTTTTAGCTTCACTGTGGCTGCTAGCGATTTCAGCCATTTCTTTCTACCTCCTTTGATTTATAGGCTCTTGTCTTAAACTGGTAGATTCAAAGAGATACGAATAATCAGCCCTCAAATCTGTTGCAGCAGGAAGAATGCTCAAAATCTCCATTGGGTTCTGGCCAGCTGGGAAAGAAGGAACATTTCTGCCATGGCCAGCCCTGTGAGTCCATAGACTCTTGCAAATATTGCATCTCAGATCCCTGTCTTCATGCAGGACAACAATAAAAAGGAATAGTGGCTGGACTGGGGTGTTGGGTTACAAGCTCAGAACTGAGCTTTCTGTATTTCCTTAGTGATGACTAGAGTTCAGTTGTCATCAACCTCCTGTTACTTTTAATTGGGGCAATAAAGGAAGAAACAGGGATGACTCAAAGACTTTGTATATTCTTAGATGCTATAAGAGGAAACATGCTCTGTCTCCATGTGTCACAAGCAACTGGTTGCCTGAAACATGGGTCTGAGACCACTCAGGTGCTCAAACTCAAGAATTCTGTGAAGGCAATAGCCATGGAAAGGAGAAGGTCTGGGGAGGGAAGGGGACTGTAAATAAACAATAAGGCAAGAAAGAGGTGGTTTAAAAATTAGTAGGCAGTTGGAAAATTAAAATCTGTGCTTGGGGTTTATTAATAGTACTAAAGGTAATTTTAAAAGTCCCACATATAAGTTGTTTACTATCAAAAAAGGATGACACTTGGCTCAGATGTCTACAATCTGTTTCCCGGAATACATGCAAATTTAAAGACCCCCTTGCAACTTCTAGGAACAAAATCAACTTACCTAAGTTAAAAAAAAAATTAAACAAAAAGTCAACATGACCACTCTTAGGGGCAAAATAGAAAATCTTTGTAACTATTAGTCAGAAGTGTGACTTTAGACCTGCCGACATAGAGATTGACCTAAGCATATGAATATCTGTAAACATTTAGTGTAAAGCTTGTCAGACCATTCCCTCAGTGCATCCCGAAGAGCAGAGGAGTAAATGTATCATCTGAGGAAGGGGTGGGGTGGGGGTGGGGGGGGTGTTGCAGCTGGAAGCAGTTTGCTATGGGCACAAGACTTCCTGTCCTAGCTTAAAAATTCATGCACCATGTTTTTGTTTGTTTTAATACAGAAATGTTACTTAATACTTAAAAGTTTCCCTTAAATTGTTGAGCCAAAGTCGTATTATATTTCTCCTTTGGCACTGGGAACATTGGCCCACTGCTGTGTGTACCTTCAGGGCTTCCTGTATTGCATTAAGAGATTGGTGTGAGCCTAACTTCTTTGATCACTGTGCCATTTTTTAGCTCCAGAGAAATCACTGGGGCACTTGGCCAGTCATCCTTACTGGTTACTGCCACTTAGGACTCCTATAATTTCTACTAATTTTGGCATATGCTGGAAGACTGAATGAATAAAGTGGCAATGAATGAGGAGCTAAGGAGTTTTCATAAATATATATGCATTATTACTATTAAGTAAGAAAATCCTAACTTAACAGAATGGTTATGGTTCTATACACTAGCTTTCTATAGGCAGGAATATCTATATTCTAGCAAAGATATGTGTTTTCAGAGAAAAACTCCAATGATGAGGGCAAAACCTTTGGTTAGAATGGACCAGTCCCATTTTATGCAAGTGTGGGAACTGTGCTCTGTCCCTCTAGGACTCTTCACAGCACATTTTAGCTCTAGTATTCTGAGGAACTCACAACTAGACTAGAATATTCCACCCAGTTCTCTCACATTCTCCCATGCCAAATTTGTTGCTTTCAGAAAAACTACACTGCTATATCTGGAATTTATCAGATTTAATTTTTAGTTTTCAAGTTTAAAATTTCATTAGCATCACGGTGTAAAATGATTTTGCTGCATCATCCATTCTAGAACTTCAAAATTGCACACATTGGGTTTACTTTTAATAAAGAATACTTAAACTAATAATATATAATCAATTAGGAGGGCATTTCTTTACAAAGATCTTGATGTGTTTGGCTTACCTGAACCAGTGTTTGCCCTTCAGCTCTTGAATTCCTCACCAGGTGGTTATTGGTTGATCCTACGAATGAATGCTGTGGTCTATTATCTGCCTTACTCAAGTTCTGGCTGTTGTGGAAACTCCCTGCTTCCTGGTATCCACTGTCGGAATAAGAATTCATTTGTGTTGAACTTCTTGAGTTACCCAAAGATCCTGCAGGAACGAAAACGGCAGGAAATGCCTTTATTTTACACTTCTGAAGCTCATTTTCAAAATGGAAGCATTAAAAACAAATCTAATACTTAAAAGATAATACAACAGACCCTCACTTTCATGGAGAGACGTCTGTTCTGGTGAGTAGAGGGTCCCTGGTTCTGGCTCTGTCCTGATGAAATAGTTGTTCGGATGGACAGCGTCAGAAACTCTAGGTTTGTTTACACCAGTATTTGGCACATCTGCAAGAAGATAAGTTTAATCAGCTAAAATGAATGACATTATGTAAAAACTTGCTAAAAAAAAAGGTTCAGGTATTTGTCAGGAACGTCGGACAATCTTAATACAAGACTATCAACTCAAGACTTCATACAAGTTAATATAAGACTATTTTCACCTTAATCCACAGTCATTTTGACTCTTTCTATAGAAAAGTATTGCATATACTCAGTTTGCTACTATGTTTTGCTAAATTTCATGAGTGTTTTTCATCCTGATTACCAGCCACAAATTAACTCACATGCTGCATTAAATTAAAATCTGAAAACTGACCTTGTTCTCCCTTGGAAAACTCACCTCCTGGGTGACTTCCTCCAAGAGGATCAACAAACTGAGTGAGAATGATGCTATTTAAACAAAAGATCTTCCATATCTCAAACTTTTGAAATGAAAACTTGCATGATGTCCACATTATTGAGCTTGGTGATGAAACTCTGGAAGGCAGGGCTAGCTTTTTATGTCAAATTTCACATGGACTAAAATCAAAAAAACTATGCACAGTTTTCAGAACTGTCAACAATGGAAATTTTAATTTCTTATCCATTTGCTTCTTTTATGCTTTTAGTCTTTTTCCAAATGAATACAGACAAATTTAACTTCATTACTGTTTTCTCTAGTCAAATCTCTTTTGCCTATTATCTTGTTTTATTTTCAACTTTATCATTTTGTCATCTTGAACTTAAAAAACAAAACTATTTATCTTCTTCTTCTTCCCGATTCCAACTTCCTTTTTATGTTATAAATTTAGCTGGTGCAGATTAAATTGCATTTTATTCAACTCCATTTGAATATGTTCTTGTTTCTCTAGTATCTTCAAAATATATTTGCCCAAATTCTGATGACAAGTCTTTCTTTCCTCAAATTTAACCCTCATGTTGCTAACAAACATTTTTTTTGGAATGCTGCTTCACTCTCACTTTATAAATTGAATCTGTATCATATTCTGAGTTTAACACACAGTCCTAAGGAGGACTGAAATCTCTCTTTCTGACTTTATTTATTAAGGGCCTACTATAATGCCAGGCTCTAAGAATGCAGCTTTCATTGGAAGAAAAAACTTTAACAAATGTAGATAGCATATTAAAAAGCAGAGACATTACTTTGCCGACACAGATCCATACAGTCAAATCTATGGTTTCTCCAGTAGTCATGTATGGATGTGAGAGGTGGACTATAAAGAAAGTTGAATGCTGAAGAACTGATGCTTTTGAACTGTGGTGCTGGAGGAGACTCTTGAGAGTCTGTTGGGCTGCAAGGAGATCAAACCAGTCCATCCTAAAGGAAATCAGTCCTGAATATTCATTGGAAGGACTGATGCTGAAGCTCCAATACTCTGACCACCTGATGTGAAGAGGTGCCTCATTGGAAAAGACCCTGGTGCTGGTAAAGATTGAAGGCAGGAAGAGAAAGGGACAACAGAGGACGAGATAGTTGGATGGCATCACCAAGTTGATGAACATGAGTTTTAGGAAGCTCTGGGAGTTGGTGATGGACAAGGAAGCCTGGCGTGCTGTAGTCCATGGGGTTGCTACAAGTCAGACATGACGGAAGTGAACTGAACTGAAGAATGTGGCTGAGAAAAGACACAGTGTATGTGTGTGTGTGTGCATGCAAATGTGTTCCTGTTACTGTCTAGAGTTAAGGACTTTAGGAAAAGTTTCCTAGAGGATGTATTATCTAAGTAGTATCCACTTACCACAGGAGGTCAGCTTGTCCTTTCTTTATAACACTTACCACTATCTCTCTCCACTAGAACAGAAGCTCAAAGTGGGCAGGGACTTTTGTCTGAGTTGCTTACTGTTGTACCTCAGTGCCTAGGACAGGTGCATAGCACTCAGTAGGTGCTCAGTAAATGCTTACTGAGCAAACAAATTCCCAGAAAGAATAGCATCTTCTTTTTACCGAGTACTGATTCACACCTGGCATTGTGCTGTAGCTTGTGTTCAGCAAGGTTTGTCTATGTAAAGCAAGGGCTTCCCTGGTGGCTCAAATGGTAAAGAATCTGCCTGCAATGTGGGAGACCTGGGTTTGATCCCTAGGTTGGGAAGATCCCCTGGCAAAGAGAACGGCTACCCATTGCAGCATTCTGGCCTGGAGAATTCCATGGACAAAGAAGCCTGGCAGGCTACAGTCCATGGGGTCACAGACAGTCAGACAGGACTGAGCACCTTTCACTCACTCCTGTAAAGCAAAGTAGGCATTGCTGATCAAGCTAGTTTGAAAAGTGAAAACAGGGTTTATAGGCAAACTGGGAATCCTACATTCTAATCCTTTAACTTGACGTCAGATTCAATCCAAGGTTTTGTTTCCTCGCCCCCAGAAAGATTTGCTGACATTCTTAATAATAGGTTTTTGATGAATGTGTCTCCAAATTTATTATTTGACAGTACACTTCTAGGTAGCAGAGCTCTGTGACAGCTCTGAATTCTTAAGTTTGAAATTTCAATATAGATTTCAGATTGCATGTGGTTCCCCCAGTACATACTGAGACATGCTCTATCTCTCTATCAGGCTAATAATACTGGAGAGTTATCTGCTTCAATTTGCAAGTCTTCTGTTTTTCCACAGTTCTAAACATTCTTACACCACAATTTGTGAAGGAGTTTTATGAGGAACAAGTAAAATACATAGTTTGCTGGGTTATACGAGTTTTACAGAGAATAGGATGACTGAGAGAAGCTAAACAAGAGATGATCTGAAATCAGAGCTATGCGGCAATCCGCGTTTATTTCATCCAGGAAAGGAACACCAGAAAACCACACATGAAACGGCAACAAACTATAGATATGGAGGAATCACTGGGGTAGCTTCAAGACGTCACATACATGGGGAAATGCACCATTTTAAAAAAGAAAAAGGTGTTTCTAGCTTCGGCTTTAGTATAAGATAAAACCTGCGATACCAAAACATCAAAGTTTTGGGCTTGGAAACACTAGGTGGCATGCAGTGTCAGAATGTGAAAAAATTATCACCATGGAAACCAAAACCATTAGAGTTCTGTGTATGTCTCTCTCTTTTTAACCATTAGGGGATATTATTTAAATAAGAAAAGAGTAGGAGACACCCTAAAAATCTGTACTTCAGCAATTTGGTCTCTTTATCCTATGGTACATTTTATTGCAAACCAGGAGACAAGCAATTGTGCTTCTTTTCTAAAAGAAGATATTTAAAACAAATAATCCTAGAGGGATGGAGATGGAGGAGTAGGAAGATCCTGAGCTCAGTTTCTCCTATGGATATACAAAACAGCACCTACATTTAGAACAACCATGTCTGAGGATGATCTGAAGACTAGCAAAACAGATTTTCTACAACTGAGGATACAAAGAAAAGACCACACTGAGATAGGCAGGAGGGGCAGAGATGTGGTCTAGTCAGAACACAAACCCTCAGTGCAGCCACCCACAGTGGGAGAGATACTGCAACTGTGGAGGACCCCTGAGGAGCGAGAGACCCATGTCAGCCTTCCCAGCCCAGGGGACCTGCACCAGGATGAGCCCCCATAATGCCCGGCTTTGAAAACCAGTGAAACTTAAGTCTGGGAGAGCCAGAGAGCTGTGGGAAACCACGACTCTGCCCATAAAGAGCTCACGCACAAACTCATTTTCTCCAAGTCCCAGGGCAGAAGCAACAGCTTGAAAAACATTGAAGATATAAGAGAAGGAGATTCACTGACTAATCTGGGGACATTTGCCAGAGGGCAGGGGTCTGGTGGAACTGTCTCTGGGAATGAAAACACTGACAGATGTCATTTTTTTTCCCTTTCCTTCCCCTGGGTGACCTGTTGCCAGCAGATGTCATTTCTGTTACTCTGTTTTTCAACCTAACAATCACTGTGAACCTTGCCCAGGTGTTCCTGGGGACCAGCCCTGATCAATCCACCTGCCCCCACTGGCCCTTTTAAAGTGTTTCTCACTCTGCCCCCAAAGTGGGTGACCCAAGCCAGCACCAGCACACCTCCAATGTGGCTCCCACTCCAGGGAACTAGCCCAGCATACCAGTGTGTCTGCAACAGTTCCAGCTGGGACCTACAGCCAGTTGAACTGTGGACCAGCCTCACCCACACATCAGTGTGCCTGAAGCAACTGAGGAAAAACCTCTCAGCTAGCTGAACCAAGGAGTCACCAATCTACCAGAGTGCCCATAGCAATCATGGTTCAACCCCACGAAGTCAAGGGAGCCCACACAGAGGGTATTCCTGGAGATCCTGGCTCTTGTGACTAGAAGGAATTGTTCCATTGGACCTCAGAGGAGACTTTCTATATGAGGCCACTCTTTCAGGACTAGGAGAAACAGTTGATATACCTAATGCACAGTAGCAAATACAAGAGAGTTAGATAAAACAAGGAGACAAAGGAATAGCTTCTAAATGAAAAAAAAAGACCAAATCTCAGAAAAAAGCTAAACAAGATGGAGACAAACAACTTACTGGATAGGGAGTTCAAAACAATGGTCATAAACATGCTCACCAAACTAGGATGAAGAATGGATAAATTCAGGGAGAACTTCAAAAAAGAGAGAGAAAATATAAAAAAAGAAGCCATCACAAGTGAAGAATAAAATGACTCATGTTAAAAACACACTAGAGGAAATCAGCAGATTAGAGGATTAAGAAGAACATTATCAATGACCTGGAAGACAGGATGGTGAAAATCACTCAATAAGAAGAGTAAACAGAAAAAAAGAATTTAAAAATGAAGAAAGTTTAAGGAACCTATGCAACAACATTAAGTATACTAACACTCACATTACAGGGAAGCTGCAGAAGGAGAGAGACAGAAAAGAACAGAAAAACCACCTGAAGAAATAATGACTCAAAGTTCCCTAACCTGCAGAAGGAAACAAATATCCAGGTGCAGGGAGCACTAAGTCCCAAATAAGATGAACGCAAAGAGATCCATACTAATACATATCATGATTACATGGCAAAGATAAAGAAAGAAAAACAAGAAAAATCACATACAAAGGCTAATATGCCATAAGGCTATTAGCTGATTTTTCAGCAGAAAGTTTACAGGCCAGAAAGGAGTGGCATGATATAGTTAAAATACTAAAAGGAAAAACAAGAATATGCTACCTGGCAAGATTATCATTCAGAATTGAGAGATAAAGGGTTTCCCAAATAAGCCAAAGATAAAGAACTTCATGATCACTAAATTGGTTTTTTAAAAAAATGTTGAAAGGACTTTTTTAAATGAAAAAGAAAATGCTATAACTAGAAACAAAAAAATAATGAAAGAAAAACTGCATTGGTAAAGGCAAACACATAGTAAAGGTAGTAGGTCAATCACCTAACCAGTCAGTATGGAGGTTAAAGAACAAAAAGTAGTAAAATCATCTATATCTAAAATAATAAGTTAAGTAAAACACAAAATAAAAATATGACCCCAGAAACAAAGTATTCAGGGAGGGGAGTAAAAAATGTAGTGCCTTTTAGAATATGCACAAACTGAAATGACCATCAACTTGTAACAGACTGCTATATTCACAGGTTGTTATATATAAAACTCATGGTAACCACAAACCAAAAACCCACAATACATACACAAAAAACAAAGAAAAAGATATACAAACATTACACTAAAGAAAGCCATCAAATCACAAGTGAGAATGAGAAGAAGGAAGGAACAGAGAACTACAAAAAACAACCAGAAAACAATTAACACAATTGATAAAAGTATATGCCTATCAATTATCACTTTTAATGGAAACAGACAAGAACAAAAGACACAGGGTGGCAGAATGGATAAAAAAACAAGATCCATATATATGCTGCCTATAAGAGACATGCTTCAGATCCAAAGACACACAAGTGAAGAGATGGAAAAAGATAGTCCATGCAAAGAGAAATGAAAAGGAAGCTGGGGTAGAAAAATAAACTTTAAAATACAAACTGTAACAAGAGAGAAAGAAGGGCATTACATAATCATAAAGGGGTCAGTCCAACAAGAGGATATAATGCTTGTAAACATTTGTGCACTGAACACAGGAGGATCTAATACATAAAGGCAGATATTGACAGCAATATAGTAATAAGCGACTTTAACACCACACTTACTTCAATGGACAGATGAACCAGATAGAAAATCAATAAGGGAACATGACTTTAAATAATACATTAGATCAGACAGACCTAATAAATATATATACAGAACATTCCAGCACCCTAAAATGGCAGAATACACATTTTTTTCTAAGGCACACAGAATATTCTCCAGGATGGATCATGTTAGGCTGCAAAAAAAGTCTCAATAAATTTAAGAAGACTGAAATCACATCAAGCATCTTTTCTGACCACATGAAACTAGAAATCTAGCAAAAACACAAACACCTAAAGGCCAAACAACATGCAACTAAAAAATTAATGGGTCAAAGAAGAAATTAAAAACTACTTTTGAGACAAAACAAAGTGGAAACAAAATACTCCAAGCTATACAGGACTAGGCAAAATCAGTTCTAAGAGGGAAGTTTATAGTGATACAGGACTACCTCAGGAAATAAGAACATTCTCCAATAAATAATCTAACCTTACACCTAAAGGAATTGGAAAAAGAACAAAGCCTAGAAGTCAGCAGAAGGAAAGAAATAATAAAGACTGGAGCAGAAATAAATAGAAAAAGCAATAGAAAAGATCAATGAAACTAAGAGCCAGTTCTTTGAAAAGACAAACAAAATTGATAAACTTTTGGCTAGACTCATCAAGAAAAACAGAGAGAGGACTCAAATAAAATTAGAAGTGAAATAGAAGATACAACTGACATCATAGAAATTCAGAGGATTTTAAGAGATTACTACAAACAATTATGTGCCAACAAATCAGACAAACGGGTGGCCAAAACAGCTCAGTTGGGAGAACGTTAGGCTGAAGATCTAAAGGTCCCTGGTTCAGTCCTAGGTTTTGGCAACTATTTCTGACCCTTTGGGCTTCCCTGGTGGCTCAGATAGTAGAGTCTGCCTGCAGTGCGGGAGACAAGGGGTTTGATTCCTGTGTTGGGAAGTTCCCCTGGAGAAGGAAATAGCAACCCACTCCAGTATTCTTGCCTAGAAAAATCCATGGACAGAAGAGCCTGGCAGGTTACAGTCCATGGGGTTGCAAAGAGTCAGACATGACTGGCAGGCTACAGTCCATAAATCAGACAAGCTAGAAGATGTGGATAAAATCCCAGAAACACTAAATCTTCCAGGACTGAATCAGGAAGAAAAAAAATATGAACAGATTAATCACTAGTAATGAAATTAAATCAGTAATCAAAAACTCCCCCAAAACAAAAGCCCAGGCCAAGACTGGCTTCACAGGTGAATTCTATCAAACAAGTTAAGACTTATTCTTCTTAAACTACTCCAAAAACTTTGTGGTTATGTGGTCAATTAATTTACTACAAAGTAGCCAAGAATATGCAGCAGGGGAAAGGCAGTCACTTCAGTAAATGCTGTTAGAAAAACTGAACAATTACATGCAAAAGAATAAAACTGGGTCACTTTTTTTTTTATAGCACATACAAAAATAAAGTCAAAATGGATTACAGACTTAAATGTAAGATCTGAAACCATAAAGCCCTAGAAGAAGACATAGGCAGTACACTCTTTGACAATAATCTTATTAATATTTTTTTTGGATCAACCTCCCCAGGCAAAGACAACAAAAGCAAAAATAAACAAGACTATATCAAACTAAAAAGCTTTTGTACATCAACAAAATAAAAAAGCAGCCTACTGAATGGGAGAAAATATCTCCAAGTGATATATCTGTTAGGGGGTCAATATTCAAAATATACAAAGAACTCATACAAATGGACACCAAAAACCCCCAAAATAATTCAATTTAAAAATGGGCAGAGGATGTGAATAAACATTTTTATAAGGAAGACATACAGATGATCAATAGACACATGAAAAGATGCTCAACATCACTAATCATATGGAAATATAAATCAAAACTACAATGAGCTATCATCTCATACCCTCAGAATAGTTATTATCAAAAAGACAAAAATCAGGTGTTAATAATGATGTGGAGAAAAGGGAATCCTCATGTAGTGTTAGTGGGATTGTAAAATGGTACAGCCATGATGGAGAACAGGATGGAGGCTCCTCAAAATAGTAAAAACAGAACTACCATATGATCCAGCAACTCCACTTCTGGATATTTACCTGAAGAAAGTGAAACATTAATTTGAAAAGATATATACACTTGTATGTTCACTGCACCATTATTTATAATAGCCAAGATATGGAAACAGCCTAAGTGTCCACCAATGGATGAATGACTAAAGATATGGTATCCTATTGTGTACTGCCCATCCATTAAAAATGCAATTTTTTCATTTGCCACAACATGGATAGAGTATCATGCTAAGTGAAATAAGTTAAAGAATGACAAATACCATATGATTTTACTTATATGTGGAATCTAAAATACAAAACAAAAATGGACTCACAGATACAGAGAAAAAACTAGTTGTCAAGGGGCGAGGGGTTGGGGGTAGTTGGCAAAACTGGTGAAACGGCTTAAGAGGTACAAACTTTCAGTTATAAAATAAATAAGTCATGAAGATGTAATGTACAACTTAGAGAATATAATCAACAATACTCTGGTAACTCTATACGCTGACAGACGGTTACTAGACTTAAAATTACCCCCAAGTAATAGAATCATCTACCCTCTAAATGTCAGTATCTATCTTATATTTTTATTGTTTATTTACTTTTGGCCACGCAGGATCTTAGTTTCCCAATCAGGGATCAAACCCGTGCCCCCTGAAGTGGAAGCATGGAGTCTTAATCACTGGGCTGCCAGGAAAGCCTGTGTTTCTTTTAAGTGCAATGCTTCACAAAATAGAATACGGAAAAGGACACAGATGTTAATTGTTGTTCAGTCGCTAAGTTGTGTCCAACTCTTTGCGACTCCATGGACTGCAGCGTGCCAAGGTTCCTCTGTCCTCTACTGTCTCCCAGAGTTTGCTCAAATTCATGTCCATTGAGTCAGTGGTGCTATCTAACCATCTCATCCTCTGCCATCCCCTTCTGCTTTTGCCTTCAATCTTTCCCAGCACCAGGGTCTTTTCCAATAAGTTAGCTCTTTGCATCAAGTGGCCAAAGTACTGGAACATTAAAATATTAAATTCCTATATGCCAAAAATCTAATTTGAAGATCTAAATAACTGGGTTTAGAGTACAGCATGCATACTTTGTGCTTTACATTTCAGTAAATATAAAACAAAATTCTACAAAATTGGTAAAACATTCATTTAATATGAGTTGTAAAATAACCAAATTCTATACTACAAATAAGGTCTTCAGTCACTTTTCTACTTCTATAGTCGAGTCCAATTACAATGTATACCTTTGAAGAGAAAAAGACACTGAAATCTCTTCTGAATCATTAAAAGAACATTAAAACTTTTTTCAAAATAGTTTTGCTATTATTTACTGCTTCTTTAAAAATTTATAATCCACAAATTATATACATACACATAAATGTATGTACACACAGCCACTATACCTCAGGTAAACAAAAGGGTCATTTCCAAATTACTATATAAAGCATTCCTTACTGTAGTATGGTATGTCACAATGACTAATTATGCATTATTTACACAATCTTTCAAATGAATGTCTTTTAAAAACATCTGCTATGTGGAATGGAAGCAGATACTAGTCAAATTTATCAGAGAAACCCACAGAGATTTACATGATGGGGTTAATCAGTTCATGATTAATGCTTTAAACTATAATTAAAAAGTTGGCATGTTGTGATTTAGTTCCATCAGAACATGAAATTTAGACATTTTTATGAGTAAAAATGGCAAACAAAGTATGAATGCTACCTCTTTAATCTGTGTAAACATGTGTTACCTTTTGTTTTAAAAAAAATTATAAACATGTTTTCTGGGACAACAGAAATATACTACGAGACATTTTCAAGCATCAAATTAGCATCTTCCAAGAAAATGAATGTTTATAAATATAGAATTTGAAAAAGCTTCAAAATAGATGAAATAATCTCCATCTGTAATTAAGATTAGGGGATTTGTGGAAGCATGGTCCTTCTTGCCTGCTACATTTCATCTGAGTGCCTGAGTATTACTCAAAAAAGGGCAATTAATTAGAAAAAGTAGAAAGCTGCAGCTAAGAAAAATATTTGTGTTAAGGGACAATAATGTTGTGGGGCTATTAAAAATGTGTTATATTATCCACCCCATTAAGCTCATAGTAAAAGATGAAATACAAAGTGAATTATTTTATCTTTTCTGTGCTGTATCTCCCCCATACTGAATACGCATGAAAATATGCTCAGTAAAAAGTCTAAGACTTCTTTAAAGAACTTGAAGTTCTTAAAACGTCTCTTCTTTGTTAATCTATGTGTCTGTTTATGTTATATGAAATGACGCAGGTCTATACTGTGTGTAAAATCACCATGGAAACAGAAACCTAGAGATCAGCAGTAAGGAGACTTAGCACGTACAACCCTGTAACTAGTCTTTCACAAACCAGCATGCTGTAACTTGATACCAGATTCTCCTTGTCCTGAGTTGCTGTGCATTTACTGGTGTGCCCTTTCATAGAAAGTAGTGTAGTGTGAGTTCTGGCAGGGCTCTTAGGATGATAACAGCACGCAATGTTAAGGCAGATGATACTTTCCTTGTTAAGGAAATTAGGCATGTGACATTTTTTCCAACTCTGGCCTAGGAGCTGGTTAAGGCTATTACACACAGGGGCAACCTTGTAAAAAATGAGCAGAGTATTTAGTCTTATGGGGACTCAACTTGCTATTTGGCATCGGGACTCTCACTTTTTGTAGGATCAGAGGCTCAGGAGGGAGTCCACTTTCCAGATAGCTGGTGCAGAAATAGTATTCCAGTGCCTTCAACAGCTAAGAAGTAAAGCTCTTAGCCAAATTCTGGAAGGGCACCTGGAAAATGGTCCCCCAAAGACTTGACCTCTTCAGTAGCTTCCCTGATGTACAAGATTCATTTCTATAGAAGGTAGCCTTATTACTGGAGACAATGAGAACACTGGCAAATCCTGTTTCAGAGTGAAAATGTAAATAGGGTGGTGGAAGCATGAAGCATAAGAATGTTCTTTAATCCACAAAGACATGGAAGGATATTGACTGATATTTTAAGAATATTACACATATTTGGAGTTTGTTGACAACTATAAACTATTATACACATATGATATCCTTTAAAAGTTGGGTTTTCATGGAAGTACAAACTTAGAAGAATGAACAGAAGACCGTGTTTTATAAAGCTATTTCTAGTCTGGTTCTCTTGAGTATATCTAAATTCTTGAGTCTTATGCATGCTCATACTTTCTTTTAAATATTAGTAAGACAATAGCCCTAAAGTTTTTACTCATCCAGAAAACACTGTGTGAAAAGCCTTGGAAAACAGAAACCATATTAACAAAGTACCTTCTAGTTCACTTTAACCTTGCTCTAAACATCAACTAATCTGCCTTAAAATCCATTGTAAAAGCTCATCTACCTGAATTCAGTCTCATAGTTTAAGCAAACGTCGTATCTGTATAAACTGGTATGAAATACTATGATTTCTACAATGACAAATCTGAAAAATAATTTTGCTTTGTATGTCATCAGAGAGAGCTCTTGTTCAAAAATACTTTAAAATTCCTAAATTCCTAAATTTGTTAAGAATTTAACATTTTTAATGATTAAAACTAATTTTTAGGAAAAAACATAGAGGAATTTCTATAAGTAACAGAAATTAAGATGAGTGTTTATTAAGTAGTTTTAGTCTGGGTACTAATAAAAATACAGGTGTTACACCTATCATAAAATTTATACTCTTTTATTTATGAAAGAAAAACTACAGAAACAGTAAGTTTAGAAATATAAAGATGAAAACAAACAGATTACACTACAAAGTGTCCAAGTTTAACAGGTGATGTTCAGGAAAGGCCAGGGGGCTCACTTCCTAATGAGAAAAGCTGAGAAAAGAATAAGGGATTTGCTGTCATGTAAGAAGTGTGGTGGTGGTAGTTTAGTTGCTAAGTGACTGACTCTTTGTGACCCATGGACTGTGGCCCACCAGGCTCCTCTGTTCATTGGATTTTCCAGGCAAGAATACTAGAGTGTGTATCAACCTAGAGGGGTGGGATGGGGAGGGAGATGAGAGGGAGGTTCAAAAGGGAGGGGATATATCTATACCTATGGCTGATTCATGTTGAGGTTTGACAGAAGACAGCAACATTCTGTTAAGCAATTATCCTTCAATAAAAAATGAATTAATTAAAAAAAAACAACAACACTGGTAACAACCCAACTGCCCATCAACAAGAATGTGAATAAATTAACTGTGGCATATTCATGCAATTCAATGGTGAAAATGAGTGAACTACAATTGGTCAGCATGGATAAATAACAAAAATAATCTGAGCAAGAAAGGCAAGTTAAAGATCACAAAAAAAAAAAAAAAAAAAAAAGAATACTGGAGTGGGTTGCCATTTCCTTCTCTCTGGGATCTTCCCCACTCAGGGATCGAAGCCTGTTTGGCTGGTAGATTCTACCAATGAGCCACCTGGGAAGCTGCAAAGTGTAATCTATGGAAAATAAGTGCTCAAAAATCACTCAAATAATTTTTCAAAGACAAATTTCATTCTTTCATGGGAAGAAAAGTTATCAAATACATCAATAAAAATATTTGCTAATGGGAGATACGAGATAGACTTCTATTAAAAAAACAAAAAGAATCTTAAAAAATAATCCATATATATTCACCACCAAAAACAATGAATGCGTCTTGTGAAACTTTTTTCTGTACTTTTCTATTGGATTATCTATTTGGATAAAGGTTATCAAGATAAAGCTAAAGGCAGGCTAACTTTGGTATAAAAAAGAAATGTGGAGTTATAGATGGTAGCCTTTTTAATGTTTTCCAAAGTAACAACTAAGCTTCCCCAGTGGCTCAGTGGTAAAGAATCTGCCTGCAATGTAGGAGCTGCAGGAGACGTGGGTTCGATCCCTGAGTTGGGAAGACCCCCTGGAGGAGGGCATGGCAACCCACTCCAGTATTCTTGCCTGGAGAATCCCATGGACAGAGGTGCTTGGTGGACCACAGTCCATGGGGCCACAATGAGTCAGACATGACTGAAGTGACTTAACATGCACACACACACACCAAAGTAACAACTGTAAACTGAGGAAGTGCTGCTCAGTGTGTTAAGGAAGTGGTAATGGAAAACAAGGAGCTTTCTGACTTGACAGTTTCTATTTTATTTTAGCTAGCTAATAGAATATTTCTTCACGTTATCACTAAAAGCATGAGAGACTTTAAATATTTATTTGACATGTTTGAATTAAACATAAAATGTTAAAGGCTAAAACTGGATATTTGATTTTTACATGAAGTACCAACTCAAAATATTTAAGCTTCTCAGGGATATGTTCATACATCATGAATAACTGGCTCGGGAACATTCAGATACACACTGACTAAAGCAAAATGCTAATATTCTTATTTGGTGGCACAAACACCCATGCACAGAGTGACAAATGTGGAGTTCTAAGGTGATGCCCAGCATGCTAGAGGTAATTTTGCTTAATGTTAACAAAATCTCATCTATGTGGAAACTTAGAGTATCACCCACTGCCTAAGAGCACATGTCACTGTCTCATAGTTGTTTCATTTCTATTAGAAGCAGCCCGCAACACTTGGCAGGCTTTAACATACATCTCTCTGTTGTAGGATTTAAACCCCTTTGTTTACAGAATTTGTATTTAAATTTTTTAGAAATAAACTTTCAAACACATATAAAAATAGAGAAAAGTATAATTAACCACCTCCCAGATTTAATAATTACATTATGCCACAGTTTTCATGCTCCATTTATCTTTTCCCTTTCTTCTGTTAGAGAATTTTAAAACAGACCTCTCACATGAGATCATCAGAACTCTAAATACTTCCACTTGTAGCTCTATAAAATAAGGACTTCAGAAAACTACCATTATTCCATAATGCCATATAATGAGTTCATATTCAAAATCTTCCTGATGTCTCACAAATGTCTTTCTTCAGTGGCTTGCACTAGTTAGGCTAAAACAGGGTTCACTGATTGCATAGGACGTGCCACATGCTGAATTTGTTTGATGGATTTCTCATGGTATCATTTACACAACCTCAAAATACAATTTTTCTTGTAAGCAGAAATTTAGAGATAAAAAGCTTTCAGGTCAAGTTTTTGTGGGTTAGAGTACTTTACGAAGGGTGCCATGTACTTTACATCCTGTCATATCATAACTTTTACATTTGCTCAGATCAATCAGTCATTTAAGTGGTGGCAGCCTGATGTTTGTATTTTCAAGTTATACCACCTTCCTTTCTACTAATGCAAGGATTCTCAGCCTTGGTTGCACACCACACAACTTGGTTGCCTGGGGTGGAAGTATACAGCACAGAATTTAGAAACTACTGCTGACTGAGTCCCACACTCAGAGATGCCAAGTCACTCAGCCTAAGTTGTGGTCTGAATATTAGGACATTTAAAAAATTCACAAGGCAATTCTAATGTGCAGCTAGGATTAAGAACATAGAGGTTTTTGCATACATTAACAATCTTCGCTTGAATCGATGATTTCATTAAGGGTTGTAAATTGCTGATTTTCTAATTTTATTGATTTTTCTATATTTATTACACTGTCTAGGGTTATTTGGTGATCCTGGGGAAAAATACATACAGGACAGGAAGGATAAAATTTTAATTCTTCTCTTTAATTACTAGTAAGTAAATTAACTTGATTATGAGTAAGGCAGTGGTTCTCAAACAGCAGAGTGGAATCACCTGCTGTTTAAAGGTGGCTCTTGAAAGATTATTGACGTCTGGTTTGGGCCCCACACTTCAGGAATTGGTTGTGTGCAGGGAGGCCTGGGAATAATATTTTAACAACTTTAATATGCACCAAAGTTTGGGAACCTCTGGAGTGATGTATTTGTTATTCAAATTACCTCCAGTGGTGATAAAAAGTTTTTTTTACTTGTTTTGATAGTGGTTGTTGCATTTTTGTTGACTGAAAACTGTATAAGATATATGAAAAGAGAAGAAAGCAAAGCTGACAGGTAACGTAACAAAATTATTAAGTTTTAAGATCAGGCATAACTCCAACTTTCATAAGAATTAATCAAATAATAGAATGGTCAGTGGTATGCTGAAGTCTCAGGCAATCTGATTTAATGAATATTTAATAATTATTTCTTTAAATAATTTACCCTCTTTAATCTGCAGATGAGGCTTAAAGAGAAATTCGAAACATTTTTCTCAAAAGCCTCATAAATTATTAAAAATGTAAATAATCATGACGATTTACACTTCAAATGTTACTATCTACTGGTAGTAGATATGCTTCTATGGGAAGCACAGATAGGGGTGACAGTCGGTAAAGGCAGGAATATATGTTTGTGGGGATGAACTTGGACCTGGAGAATCGGCATGAAGGTTATTCTAAACTAAAATACTTGAGACTCAACAGGTACTAGAAAGAAGGCTTTTTGGAGCTTCCCTTATTTCACTAAGAGCAGAAAACTTCTGGGAGGGAGGCTGCCGTGGATCCTTTCTGGAGGAATTTTATGGAATTAAAAAAACAAAAACAAAAATGGAGAGACCACTTCACTTTGTACCTGCATAAACAGACGTCATCATAAACTGTCTTATCTCCTGTTGGCTCCCCTGGAAATCCATTTGTTCTTCCTACGGAAGCCTTTCCTGCCTGCAGCCTTTCCAGTAAGTTAGGTATATAACTCCCAACCCTAGTCATTTAGGGAACTACTACTTTGGTGAGCTTTATATGCATATGAATACTTAGGGTTTTTATTATTCTTATTAATCTGTCTATCCTCAGTTAAATTCACAGGCCCCCAATTACTTAACCCACGAGGGTAGAGGAAAAGTCTCCCCATCCCACATCTTGCTAAGCATTTTCATAGGCAATTTGACACTATTGTTTTTGCCAAAATAGAAATGTATACACCCTTGTCCAGGCAGTTACCTTTAAAAACGTGATCAACAGAGACGCTCAGATATGCAATAAGTTTTACCATTGCTTGTCAAAGGGCAAAACTGGGAAAAACAAAATGTTCACTAAAAAGGAACTGGTTATATAAATTTTCTAAACAATAGACACCCATTAAAAAGGAGGCAGATCTTTATACATAGTGTTTTGGAAACACATGCATGGTTTTACTATGTTGTTAAGGAAACAAATAAGTCACAGAACAATGTATAATATATTATCTTCGTTGTAGTAAAAAGAAAACAAATGCAGATGTGTAGATATTTACACACATACACTCACCAGTTTGGTGTGTTTTCAGATTTACTTTGTGTGTGTGTGTGTAGGTGTTTGGAGCAATGGTCATGGTATGGGTAGATGTGGGAATGAGGGAAATTTTTAGCTTTTACTCCAAATTCTCGTATTTATTTTAAGTAAGAAACATTCCTCAAAGAGAAAAAAAAAAAGCATGCCTTTTGTAACAAAACATGAAAAAACTAAGTGAACCTTCACAGTAGTGTTTAGGAAGCTACAACACTGCAATTGTGGTAAGAAGACTATAATGACTGTGTTACTAAAAAAGGCCTGAAAAAACAAGCAAGGAAAAGCTTAGGACTCTAAGGCTGATATTAAGAGAAATTCATATTCCTCTTGGTATTTGGAAGAGAAGCAAAACAAGATTTTGTCATTCATACAATTTATAGTAATAATAAATCATAAGATTCAAGCTCAATAAAATAGTCCTTTATCCATGATTGTTAATCTAATATTCTATTTATGAATATGTATAATACAACTTCCTACTGTATCTCCTTTACAAATTCAGTACATTTCTACTGAGCCATAAAGTGTTCTTCGTTTAAGTTTGGTCTTATCTCATGATGTGCTGATCCTTTTTTGTGTTGTAAATTACTTGATCCAGATGGAGGAAAAAAGAAAAATAAATTGGGGCTAGTCTCTCAATTATCTTTTACCTTCAGTATTTATGTTTTTTTTTAAACCCATCCCAGTGGAAGAAAACTTGTGTCCATTTTAGAAGCAAAATTTTAATGTATAAAGAAAATGTAAAAAAAAAAAAAAAAAAAACAACCTTTGAAAAACTCTTAAATTTACTTGTATATATTAACTAATATCAGTATATTATACAATAATGATTTAAATGGATGGCATGTTAAAATTATGGCACTTCAGTACATATTCCACAATAAATAAACGTGGCACTAAGTTAAATAATTTGATCAGCTTAAAATTTCTATTTTACCACCATCTTTCTCCTTCTCTTTCACATGTATTGTCAAACATCAAATATATGAACTGAATGGAATCATTCATAGTTTCTCTCCTTCTTATCATGAAAGACCCATCCAAGTCTATTAATCCCTTAATGCCTTTTGGTCAACCAGAAATTTACCCTACTTTTATGTTCCTATGTTTTTAATATTTTTTTCACTTCATACTTCAGCAAATTAAAATTTTCTTGAATTACAATGTTGATTTACAATGTTAATGTCTTCAGGACAGCAAAATGACCCACTTATACATATATATATATATATATTCCTTTTCATATTCTTTTCCATTCTGGTTTATCACAGGATAGTGAATACAGTTCCCTGTGCTATACAATAGGACCTTGTTTAGTCAAACAACCCTTCTTTCTGATGTAAAGGGTACATAGCGTATGGTTATTTTTATGACTGAACTGGTGTGTTACTTCTTAAAAGAAGGGAAAGGCCAAGGTTAATCCTTTAGAAGAAATCTTCCATAATATAATATTTCCCATCATAAAGAAATACAATTACTTGTGCATAAATTTGCATTCTCACTTTCTTCAGGTCTTTATCTATTATTTTAATATACTTTTTCTATGAACATGGATTTTTTTTTCTATTATATGGGTTCTTAAAAGCTACCTCAAATTTTGGTGGAACATAAGAGACTGTAGAAATACATACACTGGTATGAAGGTGTGAATAGTGGAAAAATGGCACATTAACAAAAGGGGAAACAGAAACACTAAGACAACATTCCCCTGTCGCTCCTTTTCAGCAGAATATACATAAATACATTCACAAAATCCACGGTCATAAGGAATGCAAGGCTATGGAAAAGACAAAGCCAAACAGAAAATGATAAATTCTCCTCTGCATAAAAGAGAAGAGGAGGTGCATTTACATTTTTAGAGAGCAGATATATAATGCTGGTAAGATAGAAAATACAGAATAATGAAGACAGAAGACAACAGAAATGCAAGATAACAACAAAGCATATATGCTTAAAACAACTTTATAACATCCAGGGGAGCTTCTCCTTAAGACTGCTTCCCAATCAGTCTAGGAAAATAGAATGTTTTGTAGAATGGGTGATTATTCCACATGCTTTGGGAAGTTATCTCTCTGAGTATCCAAAGCTTTGGCTTTTTGCTTTCCAAGAGCCCACGATCCCTGGTACGAGTTAAAAAATCAACCAAACCAACCAACCAACCAAGAAAAAACAAGCAAGCTGATTATCCTGAACTGAATCATAAATGGAAATCTTTTCTGCCTAGGGCATCTTGAGCTCTTCCCTAGAAAATGACTCTACAGTAAGTTAGCTATTTAAAAACAAATTCAGCAGTTGGTCTCAATTTCTGGTAGTGATCAAATTATTACCTTGCTATCAATTCACTTTGTTGCTGAAAATCGTTTCAAGTCAAATTTGTAACACCAAAAAGAGAAAAAGAAAGGGTAGAGAAATTGTCTTCAAGTAAATGTTCAAAATAGTAAAGAAAAATGAGGAACAATAACAGACCTTCAATTCTAAATCCTTTCATGTAATCCTTTCTTATTTAGGAAACCAAAATAATTGAATAAAGATGTTTCTTTTGCCAAGACCTAGCCAAAGACAAAACAGACCAAAGACCTTTGAAATATATTTTATATTTAAGCCATCTCTACCTTATTCTGGGTGGGACTGCCAAATTTTAAAACAAGATTATTTTCATATTATATTCAGTATTTCTGCATGCATACTGGTAAAGAGAAGATAACAAACTTGACAGGAAAAGTAGCAGCAAAACTGTCATTTCATCCCATTTACTCACAATCAAACTTTCTAAAGGGCATCTATAACTGCTCAGAAAAAGGATTATGAGACAAACCAGATATTTCTTTTATTCATATAATCAAATTTCAAATTTCTACTCTTATCATTATAGGTTATTGCTATGGTTACAACTTAAATGTCTTAAGAATGGCTGAAGAGTAGGCAAATTTAAGAAAACACACAAGTAACATTAATGTAGTTAAAATAATAGAGTGAAGTAAATAGGATTTGTGTTTGCTGTGTTTGAAGGTTGTGTTTCCCTGAAGAAGGAAAAAGGGTAAGTAAACGTAATACCTCCATGTTGGAGTATGAACTTGGGTAGGAGTCTACTCTGATTTAAGTAAGGGATGAAGTATAGTTATCAAGTATGAATTATGAATGTGCATGTGGTGAAGACAGATGAATTACTGAAGCTGTATTTCCCTAAACACTAAAGTATTTGGTGAGCTATTTGGCATATGTATAAAAATAAAAGATTATACAATATTTATATATTAAATGAAACACAGTGTTTTACACATTATCTATAATATTTTATCTATCTCTATTTTATGCATTAGTAAATCATGAAGAAAGAAAAGAAAGTGAAGTCGCTCAGCTGTGTTCCACTCTTTGCAACCCTGTAGACTGCAGCCTACCAGGCTCCTCTGTCCATGGGATTCTCCAGGCAAGAATACTGCAGTGCATTGCCATTTCCTTCTCCAGGGGATCTTCCCAACCCAGGAATCGAACCAGGGTCTCCAGCATTGCAGACAGACACTTTACCCTCTGAGCCACCAGGAAGAAGGTGGACAAATGACTGAAACTGAGTGAACACACTGGTGGGGAGGAGAGGTAGAAAGGATACTAAGGGATGGTCATTCCCTATCGGGTGTCTTCATAATCTAAGCTCATTCTCTTTAAGTACATTAATACAATTACACACTGTGCCTGCCTGGCTTTGGTAGTTAGAAATCTACAACTGCTCCCTCCAGCTCATTTAAGCCAGGATGTTTCTCCAGGTCTACTTTAGGCAGCACTGCTGAGAAGGCTGTATCTCCCTTGTGGTTCCAGCTAATGCGGGAAGACTGCCTTGCTCTACCTCCCACCACTGCTACAATTTGGTGGCAAAACCACGCAGCCCTTGGTCCCTGCAGTCCTAGACAACAGCTTCCAAGAACAGTTACTCCTTTGGGTGATTGGGTCCTGACTGATACAGCTATTTTCCTTGGGCTATGAAGAACTTCCGCCTATCAAATGCTAGCATTCCAAGAGAAAGGGGCAATGATAGGATATTGAAATATTTTGCAGCTAGAAATATAAACGATGACACTAATGAGGGAGTATGAGAGGACTGACCTCATATACCAAAAGAGAGGGAGAATGAATACAACTCTTTTAGGAAAACAACTTGGTTATACATCTAAAAAGCCTTGAAAATGTTCATTTACTTTGAATAGTTTTCTTCCTTGGGGAAACCTAGCCTAAAAGGTAAATCAAAGCTGCAGGTATAATTTTATATACAAGGATGTTTACCATAACGTTATTTATACCCATGAAAAACACCGGAATGTCCAAAAACAGAGCTATGTGTAAATATGCTATATACTTGTAGTTTTTCTTTAAAGAATTCCCCTCCCCAATTTTAAGTGTATAGAGCTATGTATCTCCACTAGACCTGAAACACTTAAGAGGGCAAGCATATCTGTTTGAACAATGACAACTATGTGCGAGCCAACTAGGCTCTCAAGAAATATTTTTGGAATAAATTAATGATGCAGTATTAAACATGGATTTACAGGAGAATTTTATATTAAATGGTAGAGTTCTGCCATAGCTAAGTAGCAAATGCACTCTGTATTTTTCTTTAAACTGAAATCTTCAAATCTCTTTTTAACAGTTCACAGCACTGCCATGTCTCCTGAGGAATGTTTAAATCAAACGACTTTTTGCTCAAAGGATTTCCAGTCGCTCCCCATGACCTGTACGAAGTTCAAAGTCCCTGGTATTTACAGATCTCTATAATTTGGCCCAGTGTGGTCTTTGCACATCTTATCATCTCCCAAACCAGTTTTAAATGTTCCCATGAGACATTTTTGTCATCTCTGCTGCTGTCCAATGACAATACTCTCCCCACAGCTGGGCTGCCAGTCAAGCCCCAGGCTCCAGGCTCACCCCTGCAAAGTTATCTCACAAATGGATTGTCCATTTGATGACAACGTTTCCTACATAATACTTACTTGGCAGTTAAACACAAATTATTTCATGCCATGTCTTTCCTACTATTAAACTGCTGTTTGTAAGTCTTATTGTTAAGTAGATTTTCACATGTCTCTTCCTCATCTTTGTGCTCAGTAGCTCGGTCATGTCCAACTCTTTGACACCCCATGGATTGTAGCCTGCCTGGCTCCTCCTTCTCTCCATAGGATTTCTCAGGCAAAAATACTGGAGTGAGTTGCCCTTCCTACTCCAGGGGATCCTGCCAACCCAGGGATCAAACCTGTGTCTTGTGCATCTCCTGCATTGAAGGTGGATTCTTTACAACTGTGCCACCTGCGAAGCCTCCATACTACACATCATCTATGCTTTGAATAAAACACTACATTTCTCGGGAATAGCTTCTTTAGAAAATAGCAAAGAGCCTTGTATATACTATAAATAACACCAGAATCCTGGTATCAGGTTCAGATACCAGGCATTTGGTGATTTGAGTTTTACTGAATTTCAACTTTGTTTAAAAATTGTCAAAGTATTTGGATATCAAGGCCTAATCTAGCATTTATTTATAAGTTGCTGGCATTGTTGTTCACATTATAAGCTTCAAGAGAGGCAAGGGGCATGTGTGTGTGGAGTCCATCACTATCTGACCAGCAATGTGTATAGCACATGGTTCATGATGTGGCTGCTCAGTAAACATTTAATGAGTGAAGACATCAAACATCTGTGAAAGTAGGAGACACTCTCCTGAATGTAATTCATCCTTTATATGAGGTGAACTTAAGGTAAAAAGAACATATAGACTATATTAGAATCTTCCAGGCTATTTTAGAAGTCATCAGGTAGTCTACATTTGAGTACACACAAAAAAATGAACATTTCAGGCAACTCTTCTCTTTTAATATGAAAAAAAACTGTGAAAGGAAGACTTTGACTTAGGTAAGTGATTAGCCAACTTTCCAAGATTATACAAAAACCTTCGTGAAGGCATCGCTGTATTTCTTTATGATAAAAAATTCAAATATTGAATTGACATTAAAAATATTGATGCTCAATCCTTTAATTTCTTTACAAATGACATACATAAATCTATTTAAACATGTTAAAAATTAAGCATATTAAGAACTACTACCTTTAAGCAAAGTAGCTCAATATTTTCACTATTAAAGTTTTGGCTGGACTGATCTCATCAAGAGACAGCAAATTTAGAGAGTAGACTTTGCTTGGGCAAAACATAAGAAAGATTTTTTATATGATTAAAAACTCATACCTGTTGATCTCCAAGGAAATGACTTCTCAGTTGAGCTAGAGAAAAAGAAGGAAAAAAAATGGAACATTTATTTCCTTTGCTGTAAACTTTAACTGTGGATCTGTTTTGCATATAAACATTTAATTTTCACATTTAATTATATAAAAGTATATTAAAACCTCAAACAAAATTTAAAATGACTGTTCTAAATTAATTTTTAGAGAGTATTTAACCCCCTATGTCAATCTGGGACAAATATGTATTTCTTAGAACTTAAGGCAAATTATAAAAAGACGTATGATTCTCCTTGGATAAGACAAATATAATAGCACAGCTAACTGTGACCTTCATAGTACTTATATGAGGGCCTATGCTGTTTTATGTGGAATAATTTATATGAAAACTACATATAAAACAGCATATATATTATACACTGTATGACATATACATTAAAAAGAACCAAAGAGGTTGTTATTAAGTTTATTCATTTTACTTATTTTCAAAAAAGCCTTAGATGCTGTAATAGACATACAAGTTAATGGGGTAAGTTTATTGAATGTTACCTTATAAAATTTAAATATCATAAACCTTTATATCAAAACACAAAGTTCTACAAATTAGGAGTAAATTTTAACTATATATATTTTTTAGTTTATTGAGTGCTATGCTCAGTCGCATCCAAGTCTCTGCAACCCGATGACTATAGTCCGCTAGGCTCCTCTGTCAACGGGATTCTCCAGCAAGAATACTGGAGTGGGTTGCCATTTCCTCCTCCAGAGGATCTTTCCCACTTAGGGATAGAACCTGCATCTCCTGTGTCTCCTGCATTGGCAGGTGGATTCTTTACCATTGAGGCACCTGGGAAGCCCAGTTTATATAGAGTACCAATTTTAAAAATTAGTGCATAAAAACATATCTGAGCCTCCCTGTCCACCCCTCCCTTAAAATAACACAGGAAAGCATGGTGCTCAGGGGACACTGTAGCAGAACAAAGCAATGAGACGCTGAATTATTAGGCATTCATTAAATGTTAAAGTACCTCACATATATTATCTCCTGTATATTACTCACAACAACCTAATGAAGAGGTACCTTGTTATCTTTATTTCACAGATTAAAAAACTGGACAAAGTCTTATTTTAGTAAGTGGAAGAGTTGGGATTTAAATCAAGGATGGTTTGATTTCAAAGTCAGGGCTTCTTACCACTGTGCTATATAGTAGAATAGCTTGTGATCCCATTTTTCTATTAAACACACACACATGCACACATAGACACACACAATATGCCTAAGAAGTCTAGAAAAATAAAAATCAAAGCGCTAGCGTTTTTTTCTGTGGGTAACAACTAAAAGGATTTTTTTCTTTTTAAACATTTGTACTTTATTTAGAAATCAGAAACAAATACATATTTAAGTATTTTGGAAATGTTTATTAAATTTAAGGAAAAGGTACATGACTTTGGACTTAAGGAAACTCTAAAATAAAGAAAAGAACAATACTTTCAGAGCTGTAGTTGTAAGATTTTAAGTCCATGTTAGACCCTTGTTATTCCCCCCAAGTCATTAAGTGGCTAATGAAACTCTTGCTGGTTAAAAAGTCTAGATTCAGTAAGAACTCCCCAAAGTTCAATTTTGCCTGTGATCTGTGAGCAGCTCACATTCCAGGACCTTGAACTAGCTGTGACCAGGGGGACATGCTCCCAATGAACAGTCAATCAGTTAATGCTCATCTTCAGCATTCCAATCATGATCCTCTACCTGATGTACTCCTAACTAATTTCAAAAGAGACGGATGGGAAGAAAAAACAGATGAAAATTTGGTCAAATATCAATAAATGGCGTATTTGTCTTGCTCCTGATGATATTACCATGTTCTCATGACTTCAAAAGTGGTCTTCAAAACTGAATTCCAATTCTCTTGAATATAATCCTTTAATCCTATTATCTACACTAGCTTTCTAAGTACCAAAGTTGCTATTACCCAACTGTGTTTCTATCAACATATTCACATTTTTTTTGTCAATATTAAAATCAAACTACCAACCAGAAATGTTTAATATACCTCAGGTGTCTTGGGAGTGGTAAAGTCTATTATCTTCTGGCTGAAATTTACATAAACCTTAATGAAATATCTTTACAAGTTTTTTTTATTTTTGAAATTTTAGATCATAGATTATATGTCATCTCAACTGCTCAGACTGGGCAAGGGTTGTGGCTGTTTTGTGCATCCCTTTAGGTCAAGTGCACTGCATATTTCCTGGCACACAGATGTTTAATGTGTGCGTGTGTGTGCTCAGTCATGTCCAACTCTTTGCAAGTCCCTCTACTGTAGCCTGACAGACTCCCCCACCCACGGAATTTTCCAGGCAAGAATACTGGAGTGGGTTGCCATTTCCTACTCCAGGGGATCTTCCCGACCCAGGGATTGAACTCTTGTCTCTTGTGTTTCCTGCTCTGGCAGGTGGATTCTTTACCACTGTACCATCTGGGAAGCCCCTAATATATACAGTTTTAACATAAATTGTGAAAAAATATTAATAATACTGAGTTCTTCATTGTTCTGAGGGATCAGGTATATGTAAATTATTACTATTTTGTTCGTAAGCTGGCTCGAAATTCAGCATTAGAAAAAACTAAGATCATGGCATCCAGTCCCATCACATTATGGCAAATAGAAAGGGGAAAAGTGGAAGCAGTGATAGATTTTATTTTCCTGGGCTCCAAAATCACTGCGGACAGTGACTGTAGCCAAGAAATTAAAAGACGCTTGCCTCTTGGAAGGAAAGCTATGACAAACCCAGATGGCGTATTAAAAATTAGAGACATCACTTTGCTCACAAAGGTCCATCTAGTCAAAGCTATGGTTTTTCCACTAGTTATGTATGGAAGTGAGAGTTGGACCATAAAGAAGACTGAGAGCCAAAGAATTGATGCTTTTGAATTGCGGTGCTGGAGAAGACTCAGAGAAGGACAGAAGAGCCTGGTGTGCTGCAGTCCATGGGGTTGCAAAGAGTCAGACAGGACTTAGCAACTGAACAACAAATTGCAACTGTTCAAACAGTCAAATTATTCTCCCCTACTCTAGGTAGGAAGTTCCAGTAGTCTCACTGTATAACAAGCAGGCAAGCAGCATTTCCAGTGCTAAAAAGACCTTTGGTCATCAAAATACAGTAAGGCATTCCAATCTTGAATATCATTGGAAGGACTGATGCTGAAACTCCAATACTTTGGCTACCTGATGTGAAGAACTGACTCATTTGAAAAGACCCTGATGCTGGGAAAGACTGAAGGCAGGAGCAGAAGGGGATGACAGAGGATGAGATGGTTAGACGGCATCACCAACTCGATGGACATTAGTCTGAGCAAGCTCCAGGAGTGTGTGATGGACAGGGAGGTCTGGCTTGCTGCAGTCCATGGGGTTGCAAAGAGTCAGACACGACTGAGCAACATGAACTGAACTGAGGTGAAGGCATGGGGAAGTCTGAGTTAAAATTACCTTTTTCACTATCATACTCTAGACAAACAGTAACGAAAAATCACTAGGAAAATAAGTTAATATTGAAGATTAAAAATAAGAAAAAATTCCATGGTATATTTTGAAGACTACATATTCAGCCCAATTACTTTCACACCAATTCCACAATCCTGGTCATTATACATTATTCAGAACAGCCTATTTCTTTCTGAACCACTTACTATATATGATTATCAAATTGTTCACCCCTCTGGGACTCAGGGATCAGGCAGTAAATATGTGAAGTTCTGAAATGCTGTTTCAAGTCACTTTTATTGGAACAATAAAACTAGAGACAGTTCCACATGACACATAGGTGTATTCCTTCCTCCTTCTCTCCCTCTAGCCATCTATTTCTAAAAAGATTTCCCCAACTTTTATTGAATGTCTACAACATGTCTCAGAGCACTGTGGCCATGGATGACTCCATTCCATTTCCCTTCACATCTCATCTGAATATGCCAAGAACCTCCTCTGCAGTGTGAAAACATTTTAAAATACAAGAATGGGATCATCCATGACAACTTTGTTCCAGTGGGAAGATGTATTCACAATTTCTAAAAACTTAAATTATCAACAATCTTCTAGAATGAAATCCATTCATAAGTTTGGGAGTGTTTGGTTAGACAGCAAACTACAGTTAAAGGCAAAATCATCAGCAAGTTAATAAATCAAGGCAATTCATTTTAATGAGAAAAAAAAAATCTTAGTTTTAAGAAAGACACCATGCCTTCATCACAGTATTGATGAGAAAATACAATAAATCACTATAAAATTCTGTGCACTTAAGAAATTACGTATTTTTTTCATTCACAGACACAAATGGAGCCCAAAATACCTTTGTTGAATATTTATTGCTGTCTTTCAGTTCAGTTTAGTTGCTCAGTTGTATCCGACTCTTTGTGACCCTACGGACTGTAGCGCACTAGGCCTCCCTGTCCATCACCAACTCCCAGAGTTTACTCAAACTCATGTCCATTGAGTCAGTGATGCCATCCAATCATCTCATCCTCTGCCGTCCCCTTCTCCTCCTGCCTTCAATCTTTCCCAGCATCAGGGTCTTTTCAAAAGAGTCAATTCTTTGCATCAGCTGGCCAAAGTATCGGAGCTTCTAATGAATATTCAGGACTGATTTCCTTTAGGATGGACTGGTTGGATCTCCTTGCAGTTCAAGGGACTCTCAAGAGTCTTCTCCAACACCACAGTTCAAAAGCATCAATTCTTCGGCACTCAGCCTTCTTTATGGTCCAGTTTTCACATCCATACACGACTACTGGAAAAACCGTAACTTTGACTAGACAGACCTTTGTTGGTAAAGCAATGTCTCTGCTTTTTAATATGCTGTCTAGGTTGGTCATAGCATTTCTTCCAAGGAGCAAACGTCTTTTAATTTCGTGGCTGAAGTCACCATCTGTTGTGATTTTGGAGCCCCCCAAAATAAAGTCTCGCACTGTTTGCATTGTTTCCCCATCTATTTGCCATGAAGTGATGGGACCGTATGCCATGATCTTAGTTTTCTGAATGTTGAGTTTTAAGTCAGCTTTTTAACTCTCCTCTTTCACTTTCATCAAGATGCTCTTTAGTTTCTCTTTGCTTTCTGCCATCAGGGTGGTGTCATCTGCATATGAGATTATTGAATTTCCCCCAGCAATCTTGATTCCAACTTGTGCTTTATCCAGCCTCGCATTTCGCATGATGTACTCTGCATATAAGTTAAATAAGCAGGGTGATAATCTACAGCCTTGACGTAGTCCTTTCCAAATTTGGAACCAGTCCATTGTTCCATGTCCAGTTCTAACTGTTGCTTCTTGACCTGCATAAAGACTTCTCCGGAGTCAGGGAGCCCACCAGGCTCCTCTGTTCATGAGATTCTCCAGGCAAGAATACTGAAGTGGGTTGCCATGTCCTCCTCCACAGGATCTTCACAACCCAGGGATCGAACCCAGGTCCCCTCCATTGCAGGGGGATTCTTTACCATGTAAGCCACCAGAGAAGCCCATAGCTGTCTTTGAAATCCCCTTATTGTGATCTTTTCCTATGTTATGAGTGAGAAAACCAGCCGCTCACAGTCCCTTGCAGCCAGAGAGCTGGTCAGTGACAGGGTCTAGAAGAAGGCTGGTCAGTGTGGCAGTGGTGCAGCAGGGACCAGCAGTGGGGGTGCCCAGTAGTGGCAGTGGGCACTGTTCCCATATTTCCCAACTCAGAAGCTGGCTCTCTGGCCTTCCCGGAGATTCTTAAAATTGACACCTAACAGCTTCTGACAAGTTCTTTTCCAGCTTACACATGCCAGAGAGGAGTCTACTGTTTGCAGCTGAAGGTTCTGACTGATGTTTTACGACTGAGACCAAATATAAACGGCCCTCTGAAAAGAGCTAAAACCTCACTCCTTAACTCTTGACCTGTATTTCCAACTGCGTACTGGATATAATACATTTTGTACTTGCCACACTGAAACCCCTTTTCCCCTCCAAATAAATTCCCATCTAATCATTACCACCTAGTCACTCACCAAAGAACATGGAGCTGTTTTACTGTCTACCGACTGTCCCTGCACCCCCATCATGAACAGCTCCACAAGGGCAGGGAAGTCTGTCTTGTTCACAGATACACTTAGAGAACCTAACAGTTTGTGGCACATGGCTGTCACTCAAAACATACACCTCCTGAATCCATCGCTACCACCAAGTACACAGTCCAGGCCTTCATCCTCTCATGGTCTCTTGGGTGGATCATTCTTTCAGGCTCTCTCCTAGCTGGTCTGCTTGGCTTTGATTTCTCATTCTTTCAGGCTCTCTTCCAGGCTGTTGCTACAGTGATATTTCAAACACTCAAATCTGAAATTCTCCTGATGCTAACACACAACAGATTCATACAGGATACATTTCAAGCATCTTGGTTAGTATGGCAGAGATTCAAACATCTTCAGATGGTGCAGAAGGCCCTCCACCACCTGGTTCCTTTGAGTTTGCCCTTTCCCACACAAACCTACATTCTAGGCATTTCTAATTACTTGCAGTTTCTTCACATATCAGGCTGCTTCATGCTTCTAGTGCTATTTTGGGGGTAGAATGTGTAGGAACACAGTCTGGAAACTCAGAATTACAAAAATTTCAGAATGGTATACGTGGTACAATGTAACAATATATATGTCATACACACCCATGGATTGGAACACTCTAGTTTACTTTCACTTTTTAATCACTTAATAATAACAGGAATATCTTTGTAAAATGGTCAACATTAATAAGTCAGTACTCGATTTCCTCCTGGATTCTACTGGGTCTGATGTGAGCTTAAGTGGACAGTAGTAGGAAATAGTAGGGAAGGGAGGAGTGGAGAAAACTTTATGAAGCTACACAGTAACTTCACCATGTCATTTCCCTCACCTTCTCCCTGGTCTAGATGGGGCTCTATCACTAGTGAGGTGGAGGCTACTGTCACTTTTTTGTCCAAAACGCACTGAATTGGGATAGAATCCAAGTTATTCCACTTTGTTTTATTTAGAAAAATAGTTGTTAAGAAATTTATACTACACACACAGACATATATATGTGTGTGTATGTATATGTAGAGCCCTTATTAATAGCTCAAAAAGTTAACCACAGTAAAAATTTAAGCTTCGTTTGGTATTAATGGACAGGAATTACTGTGAAGGAATACACGAGAAACTGTTTTACTTATGAATAGAGTTTGGGCATGTACCACTGTCTAGACTACATACCCTCCACAACATTCTCTCTGGTAAGCACTAATTATTCTTCAAAAATTACCTTGATGAAGGTTGGTCACTTCTTTATATCAAGAATGTGCCAATTAATCTACCTTGATTCTTGTTTTTCATATGATTGTAACTGCAATATTTATCTGTTTCCACTACCAGATTATGGCTCTCTTGAGGATAAAGTCTGTGTCTTAATTCTATTTGCATCCAACCACAATTGAGTAGAATGCTAAATAAATGATAGCTGATATTAATTTTTTGAGTTGCTCATTATTAGGGCTAATCCTATGTTATTTTAGAATTGTTTCAATCATTCTAAAAAGAAATTTTTGGCTTCCTCTACATCTTACAGAAAAGATGTCTACTGTAAATATTACATGAATCCATTCAACAAGTATTTGTTGATCATCTACTGAGCGCCAGACATTGTTAGAGGCTGGGATATAATGGTGAAATGAAGCAAACAATGATCAACATTGTTAATCAGGGAAACGCAAATTAAAACCACAATAAGATGTCACTTCATACTTGTCAGAGTGGCTATCACGAAAAAGAATATAAATACCAAACGCTGGTGTGGATGTGGAGAAAAAGGAACTCTTGTTCACTGTTGGTGCGAATGTAAATTGGTACAGCCGCTGTGGAAAACACTGTGGAAGTTTTAAAAGAAAAACTAAAAGTAGAACCACCATATGACCCAGTAATTTACTTCTGGGTATATATCCAAATAACAAAAAGCACTAATTCTAAAAAATACATTTATCCCCAATGTTCACAGCAGCATTCTTTATAATTGCCAAGATATGGAAGCAACCTAAGTGTCTACTGACAGATGAGTAGACAAAGAAGATGTAGTGTGTGTGTACACACACACACACACATATACACACAACCCAGAATACTAATCAGCAATAAAAAATGAAAAATTGCCATTTTCAGCAACATGGATGGACTTGGAGGGTATGACCCTAAGTGAAATGTGTCAGAAAAGGCAAAAATTATGATATTACTAATATGTGAAATCTAAAAAAATACACAAACTAGTAAATATAACAAAATGGAAACAGATTCACAGATACAGACAACAAACTAGTGGCTACCAGTAGAGAGAGGGATGAGGGGAACATCAAAATAGGGGTAGGGGATAAGAGGTACAAACTATGTATAAAATAAATAAGCTAAGAGGTTATATTGTGCAACACAGGGAATATAGGTAGTATGTTACAATGACTATAAATGGACAATAATCTTTAAACATTGTGAATTACTACATTGCATCAGTTTAGTTCAGTCACTCAGTCTTTTCTGACTCTTTGTGACCCCATGGACTGCAGCACACCAGGCTTCCTTGTCCATCCCCAACTCCTGGAGCTTACTCAAACTCATGTCCATCGAGTCAGTGATGCCATCCAGCCATCTCATCCTCTATCATCCCCTTCTCCTCCCACCTTCAATCTTTCCCAGCATCAGGGTCTTTTCAAAAGAGTCAGTTCTTACGCCAAAGTATTGGAGTTTCAGCTTCAACATCAGTCCTTCCAATGAACACTCAGGACTGATCTCCTTTAGGATGGACTGGTTGGATCTCCTTGCAGTCCATGGGACTCTCAAGAGTCTTCTCCAACACCACAGTTCAAAAGCATCAATTCTTCGGCACTTGGCTTTCTTCATAGTCCAACTCTCACATCCATACATGACTACTGGAAAAACCACAGCTTTGACTAGATGGACCTTTGTTGACAAAGCAATGTCTCTGCTTTTTAATATGCTGTCTAGGTTGGTCATAGCTTTCCTTTCAAGGAGTAAGCGCCTTTTAATTTCATGGCTACAGTCACAATCTGCAGTGATTTTGGAGCCCAAAAAATAAAGTCTCTCACTGTTTCCCCATCTATTTCCCATGAAGTGATGGGACTGGATGCCATGATCTTAGTTTTCTGAATGTTGAGTTTTAAGCCAACTTTTTCCCTCTCCTCTTTCACGTTCATCAAGAGGCTCTTTAGTTCTTCTTCACTTTCTGCCATAAGGGTGGTGTCATCTGCATATCTGAAGTTATTGATATTTCTCCTGGGAATCTTGATTCCAGCTTGTGCTTCATCCAGCCCCACATTTTGAATGATGTACTCTGCATATAAGTTAAATAAGCAGGGTGACGATATATAGCCTTGATGTACTCCTTTCCCAATTTGGAACCAGTCTGTTGTTCCATGTCCAGTTCTGTTGCTTCTTGACCTGCATACAGATTTCTCAAGCAGCAGATCAGGTAGTCTAGTATTCCCATCTCTTGAAGAATTTTTCATAGTTTGCTGTGATCCAACAGTCAAAGGCCTTGGCATAATCAATAAAGCAGAAGTAGATGTTTTTTCTGGAACTCTCATGCTTTTTTGATAATCCAGCAGACGTTGGCAATTTGGTCTCTGGTTCCTCTGTCTTTTCTAAATCCAGCTTGAATTTTCATCTGGAAGTTCACAGTTCATGTACTGTTGAAGCCTGGCTTGGAGAATTTTGAGCATTACTTTGCTAGTGTGTGAGATGAGTACAATTGTGTGGCAGTTTGAACACTCTTTAGTATCGCCTTTCTTTGGGATTGGAATGAAAACTGACTTTTTCCAACATTGTGGCTGCTGAGGTTTCCAAATTTGCTGCATACTGAGTGCAGCACTTTCACAGCATCATCTTTTAGGATATGAAATAGCTCAGCTGGAATTCCATCACTTCCACTAGCTTTGTTCATAGTGATGCTTCCTAAGGTCCACTTGACTTTGCATTCCAGGATATCTGGCTCTCGGTGAGTGATCACATCGGTGTGGTTATCTGGGTCATGAAGATCTTTTTTGTATCATTCTTCTGTGCACAGGTATACTACATTGCATACCTGACACACAATATTGTACACCAACTAAACTTCAATTCTAAAAAAGTTCTGTATTTTCTGTACATGTTAACTCCTGAATTCAAGAACCACTTCATGTTCACTGAGATGAAATCTCAGTAGCTAGAATAATTCCGGAGAAGGCAAAGGCACCCCACTCCAGTACTCTTGCCTGGAAAATCCCGTGGACGGAGGAGCCTGGTAGGCTACAGTCCATGGGGTCACTAAGAGTCGGACACGACTGAGCGACTTCACTTTCACTTTTCCCGTTCATGCACTGGAGAAGGAAATGGCAACCCACTCCAGTATTCTTGCCTGGAGAATCCCAGGGACGGTGAAGCCTGGTGGGCTGCCGTCTGTGGGGTCGCACAGAGTCGGACATGACTGAAGTGACTTAGCAGCAGCAGCAGCAGCAGAATAAATTCCAAAACGCATTTTTCTCATTCTCTACCAATTCATTACTAACTGAAGTTATTCCATTAGCAAATGTGTAAGTGTTCTGGATACTAAACCCATTTTGAGAAAAATTTTGGCAACTCATTATTGATTTGTTGTAATTACCTTTGTAATTCATTGCTCTAATATTTACAAGTCTACTTTTTACTTGATTCCAAGGTTTATTTCTCTCAGTTAAAAGATGAAAGGTCGGTTTATCTTTTTATCTTAGGCAGTTTACATTGAAATTACAGTAGTCATGTACCGATGTGAGAGCTGTACCATAAAAAAGGCTGAGCACCAAAGAATTGATGCTTTCAAACGGTAGTGCTGCAGAAGACTCTTCTAAGTCCTTTGGACAGTAAAGAAATCAAAACAGTCAATCTTAAAAGACATTAACCCTGAATATTCACTGGAAAGACTGATGCTGAAGCTGAAGCTCCAATACTTTGGCCACGTGAGGCAAAGAGCTGACTCTTTTGAAAAGACCTGGATGCTGAGAAAGACTGAGGGCAGGAGGAGAAAGGGGTAACAGAAAATGAGATGGTTGGATGGCATCATCGACTCAATGGGCATGAGTTTGAGCAAACTCTGGGAGACAGTGAAGGACAGGGAAGCCTGGTGTGCTGCAGTCCATGGGGTTGCAAAGAGTTGTACATGACTAAGCAACTGAACAATAACAACATATACCTTGCTATCCTCTGCTGCTGCTGCTGCTAAGTTGCCGCAGTTGTGTCCGACTCTGCGCGACCCCACAGACTGCAGCCCACCAGGCTCTCCCGTCCCTGGGATTCTCCAGGTAAGAACACTGGAGTGGGTTGCCATTTCCTTCTCCATGCTATCCTCTAGGCATTACAAATTGCTTTTTAATAAACTGCTTCATAATCTTCTTAGACATGAAAGTGGGACTCCAGAGTTCCCAAGTAACTCCAGATTTCCTATTATGCACCTAGGATTTTCTCTGCCAGAATCCGGCAAAATAACTACTAATGATTCTCAACTTTTAGTCTCTATTTGGAGTGTTACCAGATTAAACTTAAAATAAATTCCCTTAACTGAGTAACCCAGTCTATCCAACACTTAAATTTCTCTATTTTCATTAATTATAGGTAAATTTTTAATCACAATATGGCAATAACATCATACCATATTCTAGAAAGAAAGTGTGAAGTCGCTCAGTCATGTCCGACTCTTCGCAACCTCATGGACTGTAGCCTACACCAGGCTTCTCCGTCCATGTGATTTTCCAGGCAAGAGTACCGGAGTGGGTTGCCATTCTCCATACCATACTCTAAGTCTTCTAAATTTTCCATCTAGTATTGCTTTGATTCCCTTTTAATTAGAAAATTTAAAACTTTGTTCAGTTCCTTTTAATGCATTGGTAAAATATCCCATTAGTTTTTTGTGAGTTTTTAGCTGAGTAAAGCTTACTGTGTGCTTCAGCTTTCTTGAGGGCTCTTGAATTTATGGTTGAGAACACCACTTTTTGAAGATAATGCTTGTGGACTACCAGGTCTTAAAGCATTCATCATGCAAGCAGGTCAAATTTTTCCTCACCTTGACCTCAACAAGAACATCTTTCAGTTCATTTTATACTCATCATTAGCAAGGTGAGAAGTGTGGTCTAAAAGCTGAAGATGGAATCAAAGGGCTCTCTAATGCCGTGAGGCATCTTCTGATGTTCTAAGAACTCATACCACCTACCAGTAGGTAACTGATAAGTTTTAACTAGTATTGTTTCTCTTATGTTTGCGAAATGTCACCTCATCTCTCACTTTTAGTTAGATAAGAATTAACTAGGAAATAAATACTTTACATTAAACAGAGACCTACCTTTTGTTTTCATGCCTGAACTAGATCATTAAGACAAAATTAAATAATACATCATGACTATTCTTCCCAAGACAGGTGTGCATAGCTATGTTTCCACTAGGCTATTTCAGTAAATTGAAGACAGGAAGACCATATAAACAATGAAGGTGAACTGGTTTACCTGGCTGAAGCAGAGGAAGGGAGCTGGGAGGCAGACAGCTACCGCAACTCACCCTTCCATTGCCCCTAAGGGGTTCTGAGGATCCTAGAATAACAAATCATCAGCCTTTAGATAACAAAGATATCTTAGCAGTGATACTACAATTTTGGGAGCCTCTTCCAAATTTACTTATTGCCTATTCACAATCAATCTCAACAAACCAAAACCAAAAGTTCTTCCTTCAAATTCATGATTTCTTTATTGTGTTATCAGACCCTAGAAAATTTTCTGTTGGATGGAGACTGATTTCCTTCTTCCTACCAAAGGACCACTTGATATCAGCAATCAAAAAAACTGAAACCAGGTCTTCCCTGGTGGCTCAGTGGTAAACAATCCATCTGCCAATGCAGGAGACATGGGTTCAATCCCTGGTCCAGGAGGATCCCAAATGCTACCTACGGAGCAACTAAGCCCATTCACCACAACTATTGAGCTTATGCTCTAGGGCCTGGGAGCTACAACTACTGAGCCTATGTGCTGCAAAGCCTGCACTCCCAGTGTCCCTGCTCCGCAGCAAGAGAAGCCACCACAATGAGAAGCCCGCACACCGCAACCAAGAGTAGCCTCGACTTGCTACAACTAGAGAAAAGCCCACACAGCAACCAAGACCCAGCACAGCCAAAAATAAATAAATAAAATTATATTAAAAAAAGAAAAGTGAAACTATGACAACATGCTCTTACTTGTAGTTTATTATTATTTTTATGTGTTATGGTTTTAAATTGCCCCTGAAAATGGTATGTGCCTATAATTTGAACTAAGCAAGGAATAAAAAAATGAGACAGGGCAAAGGATTTCTTTTCATAATTATCTGTATGTCTGAGGGTAACACTGAGGATTAAAAAGAAAAGGTACTGGAATTAAAAATGATATCCTTCACATAGGATACAGCTGCTCCTGACCCATGAGCAACATGACATGAGCCCCGAGTTCCCTTCTATGCCTGGTGATGGATTTCTGCCCAGCAGCCTGCACTCACAGGTCACAATCACCCGGGTGACCAACCGAAGGAGCAAGCAAGATGGCTGCAGGAAGGCAGGCATGATGCTTCATGGAATATGGGAAGGGTCAAAAGCTTACAGTCTGACCCATATTCTCCCTCCCGCTCAGTGACACTTCACCTGAAAAAAACTGGCCTCGCTCTCAGAACGTGCTTTTAAAATGTCAGTCTTCAAAAGATCATGAGGAACAGCAAGGGGTGGGATAAAAGTGCAGTCCTGTTTTCCACAGGCTGCTCATGAGTTTTGAGTAAAATGCACAACTGAACACTGGGGTGAACGTTTTTGATCTCATACTGGCTCTATGTAGTTCTCACCCTTGTTTACTCAATTCTTTTTCCACTCTTCTCTCATGCCACTTCACCATATTTTGGACCCTTATAACACCTGTCTGAAATACATTTCAGGAAAGGGTAAGATAAAAGATAAATAATATTACAGTGAGTCTCTGAAAAGAAAATTATGTACTTGAAGCACAGCAAAAACACATTAAAGGAACAGGAAATATCAGATTAGCCATTTAAACAATTCAAGTAACTTTCATGGGGACTAAAGGTGAACACACATTTTTAGAAAATAAATAATCTTTGACAAAAGCATTTTGTGTTAGTACTTTGAATCTATGAATAAAAGATCCAGAGGACCACAGGGGAAGGGGAAGATCAAAAGAGTGTAGTACTAGACAAAAAGGAGACGAACAGTCTCCTCTGGTATCTCCATAAATTATACAGGAAGCATGACTTCTGGTTAAGCCCATCCCACAAGTGTTTCAATCATACAAGTAGAAATCAGAATATAAAGGTTTTCTAACATTTCAGCTGACGTTTGAAAGAAAGAAAGAAGCTGAGATGAAATCAGTAAAATGACTAAACACAACACCAAACTCTCTTTCCTAAGTATGCTGCCATAATGTAGGATGCTATTAATATTTAGGCAAAGGGTCAAGCCTCAGAATAGATGAGCTACTGTGAATTATTTGTGTTGAGGTCTACACAATGTTACTCCCTTCCTCATTTGTGTTCTTTCAAATTCTTCTCAAGGCACAGAAACAGAAAGGGAAAAGATTTTTTAAAATTTAAGATTAAAAAAAAGCACACACAAATAAACTCTTTTAGAAAAATGTAAGACAATTCAAATCTTACATTTCAAAATAAAGCTGGCACTGGTATGGAACAGAGCAAGGGTTCTGTTTTCAGTCCTTGCTCTACAGGAGGTGGAGCACATAGTTAATGTGGACTAAGGTGTAGAGACCTGTAGTAAGAGATCTGCTGGCCGGCATCCCGAGCCCTTAAAATTCCTCATTATAAAGCCTATAATTTCATTTTGAATATTATTTAGGATACAAAATACTTTGGAAAGCCTATATAAAAATTCACTTAAAAGTAACTTTAAGATATCATAAACCTAAACGTCTTATTAAACTTGTACTGACCACTCTTATTTATCCTGTTCTGAGATTCAAAAGCAAATGATATATTCACATAAATTCTTTGATCTCATGTACGGACATCAACAAATTTAGTATGTGTCTAAAGAATGATATTCACTTTCTAGCCACTGATTACCCAGAAGATTTTAATTAACTTTTTTTAACCAGTAAAGTTTCTTAAATATCTGAGGAAACTTTTGTTTTCATTAAGAGTGTAAAAATACATAATATAACAGCATTTTCAGCCCTCAATTCATGGACAAGCATCATAAGTAGCTGTTTTGAGTCCTGAAGGAGGAAGAAATTCACATGTGGGGTAGAGTACAGGCCCTGTATCATCAATAACTGCCCAGGAAGCAGAATGGACACATAAGGATACAGTCAACATTTGGCAGAGCATATTCCTGATAGCTCAGTTGGTGAAGAATCTGCCTGCAATGCAGGAGACCCCAGTTTGATTCCTGGGTTGGGAAGATATCTTGGAGAAGGGATAGGCTACCCACCCCAGTATTCTTGGGCTTCCCTTGTGGGCTCAGCTGGTAAAGATCTGGCTGCAATGCAGGAGACCTGGGTTCGATCCCTGGGGTTGGGAAGATCCCCTGGCGAAGGGAAAGGCTACCCACTCCAGTATGCTGGCCTGGAGAATTCCACAGACTGTATAGTCCATGGGGGTCACAAAGAGTCGGACACGGCTGAGTGACTTTCATTCATGCTAGGTTTCTAGGTAGTTAAGACTTAGGAGCCTAGCAAAGTGGTTCTAGAATACTTTAAAACTCCCCGAAAGCTCTCGTGGATCCCTAATTTGTTCCACATTCCCTTGCAATAATTACTGTTTCCTTCTCTTCTCTATTATCCCCCAACATAAGTGTGCAGGGTTTCCAAACTACTGAATGGGGGAATGAAATAGGGAAAAAAAGCCCTGTTAGAAGGAATGAGAAGGAAGGACTATAATGACAATGGAAAGTAAAGTCCTTTCAACCAGAATTCTTGATATATAATGGGTGAGCTGAAAATGCTGCTCAGGCACCCTCCATGGCAAATGGACAAGTGGCTGGATATGACTGTTAAATTCCTAGTTTTAATATCCAGCATTCTTCTTTTAAGAAATACGAATGAAAAGGGGAAAGTGAAAGATGAAGCAGTTGGTCTGTTTTATCTTTCTTTCTTCTCTTTGCTCCCTCTCCCTTTCACTGCCACAGTGAGCCAATGTGGTTGATGGAAAATGCATTGCCGAGTATGGTGGAACATACTGTGTTCATGCATAGTCTAATTTAATTTAAATAAATATTATTCATTTAAACTATTAAAGAAAGCATCCGTCACTCAGATTTTGAGAAATATGACCTTTCTAGCTTTATAAAAGTGAGAAAAAGTTTTAACCATAATTTTAGTCAGTGCGCAACAACGGAGACCCAGTGCATTCAAATAAATAAATATTTTTAAAAAAGAAAAGGTAATTAAGAGTTGTATCACTAAACATTTAAGCTTTTTGTTATACAACATTTAAAACACATATATACATGCATCTATAAAAGAAAACAGTATAATGAAGCCTCTATAGATTCATCATCCAGCTTCAGCAAATAAAAGGGATCATGTGATCAACACTCTTCACCGATTCCCTTACCCACTATTTTCTCTGCATCACTAGATTACTTTGAACCAAGCCTTATGTATCTTATTACTTTAGATGTGTCTTTAAATATAGACTTTTTATAAGATTTCTCTTTGATGTGAACCATTTTTCAGAAAGTCTTTATTCAAACAATATTGCTTCTGTTTTATGTTTTGGTTTTTTGGCCTCGAGACACGTGGGACCTTAGCGCCATGATCAGGGATCAAAACTAACACCCCCTGCCTTGGAAGGTGAAATCTTTAGCACTGGAGCACCAGAGAAGTCCTTAAACACAGAGACTTTAAAAATATCATAACCACAATAACATGATCATACCTAAAAATTACCAGTAAAATTCTTCACATCAACAAATATCTAGTCAGTGTATTCAAAGTACCTGTTTGAATTTTTTTTAAAAAACAGTTGTTTGAACCAACACCAAATCAAGGTCCACACATTGTATTTGGTTGCTATGTCTCTAAAAATTTCCTTTCATGCAAAATTTCACCCTCTCTCTTACTTTTTCTTTTTTTCCTGTTTCAACTGATTTCATTTGCTCTGCAAAATTCCTGACAGACTGGATCTAACTAACACATCAGCACAGTGTCATTTACTCTGTTTCTCTGTCTCCAATTTCCTATGAATTGGTACTTAAATTCAGGTAACTGAGAAATCTGAGGGCAAGAATATGTCATAGGTAAAGGTATGCACTTCTCATTGCCTCTCATCAGAAGGCCAAAAGTTCTGTGTTCTGCTTTGTAGAACATAAGATCAATGAGTTCAGGTGCTGTCAGCCTGATCCATTTATTGTAAAGTTTCTCATCAATTTTCAGCTAATGATTTTAGCCAGTCACTGATGATCTTTGATATTTTGTTAGTGGCTGCAAAAATAAAACTCACCCAAGATTTTAACTTTTAGACTTTAATGTACTACTCTAGTCAATAGCAGTTTCTACCTTTGTATTTATGTTCATAAGGAATACAAAAGTGCTTTACTTACTACTTCTAAATAAGTCTTTACTGAAAAGTATTTTGCTAATGCTGCTCAGGAAATAGATATAAATCTGTATTTTGTACTTCCAAAACACCAGTTCTTAAATGATGGTTGATAATTTTGACTTTTCTCTGTGGCTCAAATAGCCTCATTATTGATAATGTAGCTAAGCTGGGTATAGATCAACCTTTAATTGATGTGTTCTGAAGCAGAAAAAACAGATCATAAGATCCTAGAATAACTGGCTGCTATTTTTCTTTGGAAAAAAAAAAAAGGCTAGAAGAAATAAACACACATGTACATCCTAAAGAATTCTTCCCTGGCCTCTAAGCAATCCAATAATGCAAACCAATGCTGTATCTAAACTATCTGACGGTGGTTAAAACGCATAATTGTTTAATGTAAGATTTTTTTTTAGCTATGAAAATCTGTAGCCCACAGGCTTTCTTTCTCTACAGTGTTAGAGTGGTTTTCTGCCTATTTAATTGGAAAGCAACACAACAGCAGAGCAGAAAAATCTATGCAAGAAACAGATTAGACTGATTGGTTATTAAATAGATTGTGAAGCCTCAGGGAGGATAGCTATAATAACAATTTAGTCACTACAAAGTCTGGCAAACTTGTCAGTTGTTTCTCCCCGCCCTTGGCAGACATGCCATGTTCATTTTTATGGCAAGCTGATTAATTGCTGAAAATGCACTAATGAATGGCTCTCACTTTTAGGTGGATAATCATATTTTCAATTTCCTTTTCTATACAGCATTGGCTACAGTGTATACAGTAGTTTGTCTCTGAAGGACTAAGGAAACATCGTATCACACATCAGTCTTTCTCTGCTGTGTCCTTAACCTGCCAAATGGTAATGAAAATGTGAACCTAATACCAACCTTCCTTTAGCTCATCATGGAGAGTAAAAGGATTAGATAAAAGCATGGTAAACTGCCCCCCTCCCCACCAAATGAACTGCAGAGAGTATATAAGTGGCAATGTTTCTCAAGATTGTTTTACAGAATCTTTGAAATAATATCTACATGACTTCTTGTAACATGCCTATGACCAACCAAGAATAGAAATAGCAGCCAATCCAAAGTTTCTGTGAAGGAGAGACAAAACAGTGGTAGTAACTAATTCTTGACAGCACGGTGGAAAACCAATAAAATAACATTATCTTTAAGAGAAAATATCTTAATGTTAAAATCAGGTTAACATTATTGTAATTGTATGTTATTATAATAATAATAAAAACCAAAGCAAACAAAAACAAACCAAAACAGAAACCCTTGAACAATAAGCAGATAATGAGTACAGAACATTAACTAGCAAAAATGTTTACTATATCATAGGTGCTCAATGGCTATTGTTCTCTTCCCTCTAATATAATTACAAAGAAGTAATTTCACCTAAAGATATGAGAATCAAAAACACCAAAGTAAGGCCTCCCTGGAAACAGACAGGGCAATGTAATCTGATCAACACAGCACTCTTCAAAAATTAAAAAATAATATAGACATACATTTCATGCTTCTAAGTTGCTTTGTCATATGGCTAATTAATTACACACAATGGTCCCACCTCGTAGAGTGGAAATTCCAGGCTTCTGTATTTTGTATCTCTGTGATAAAGCAAAGGCATACTATTTATTGAATGAATTTAGAGAAGACATCATAAACATTTGCAGAAGAAAACACATGCAATCACTAAAGGAAATATAGAAATAAAAAGGAATGTTAGTATCACCTGTTTGGGTAGATTTGGAGAATTTGGGATCCATTTTTATATATCACATATAGAGGGTGGTTTCTCCTACATACTGTCATACACTAAAGATCAACATTCTAAAAATAGATTAAGAAGGTATTCTTTGTGTTGTGGTGTACCATGGCCTATACTATTTTAGATGTATATCCCAGAGTTATTCCAGCTCAATAAGACTAATGATAGGAATGAAAAGAATAAACCAAATCCCTCATTAGAAAAATAGGCAAAGGATATGAATAGAAGAGGAAATGCAAATATATCAAAAGGATGTGAAAAGATACTTAACCCTACCAGCCATCAAGAAAATGCAAAGGAAAATGAGAAAACATTAGAATGAGCATGGCTAATATCAAATGTTGGCTAAAAAGGAAAAAAAAGAGAGAAAGAGAGGGAACCTGGAACTTTTTCACATACTGCTTGAGAGGGTGCAGTTGCTGTGGTAACCTGAGAAAGCAATTCAGCAAGATCTAGAAAAATGGAAAACATGCATTCATTATGTCCCAAGTATTCTACTTCTAATGGTGCCTTTTCTAGAACCTCATATATGTAAAACAGGAGATATGTCTCCAAATGTTCACTACTGCATTACTTAAAATACTTACAAGTGTAACATAAATGTTCTTCAATAGGGGAATGGAGAGTTTAATATCCTGTGACATAAATAAATATTAGCAGTTAAATAAACTAGATCTACACTTATCAATACGAATAGATCTCAAACACCGAGTAATCAAGATGAATGACACACAAAGTATATCATATGTGTATGTCAACAAAAAAGCACACAAAACATAGGCCATGGGTGTATATGATGTATGTATATTATATAAAAGTACACAGAATAAGGCTATATCTTAGTTAATACCTATTGGGGAGGGAGAATGGGATAAAGAGGTCTTGAATTTTGTGTTTAGTATATTTTTTATATAAAAAGCCAAAATGATGAATTATCAATGCTATTCAATGTATCTGAATTTTTGTTATATCATTCTCTGTAATTTTTAGTATTTTTCACATCTCTCAAGATTAAAAATGCAAAATAAGTAATAAGAAAATAAAGAATTAAAGTAATTGTTATATTAATTCCTATAAGGCAGTAAATCTTTCCAAAAAGCATCCTGATACACACTATATGACTATTTAAATTACTTTATAATTAATCAATATATACACATGGTTTAAAAAAACCTAATGACTAAGAGTGGGGCTAGTAATATAATTCTTGTATTGATTCAATAATTCATCACTGTTACCTATTTTAGGAATTGTAATTATAGAAATGAACTACGAAAAATTACAGAAAATGAAATAATGTTATTTTAATTAAATTAGTTTTTAATAGATAATTAAATAATGGCATGGTACCTATATTTTAGACGCATGGGCTTCTGAATTTTAAAAAGTATTTTCCTCTTCATTAATTAGGAAAGTTGATACACCTGGGCTGCTTCTGCATTTAACCAAATGTATTAAAATAGTCTTAATCTGAAACTTTTATGCCAACTATAAACTTGATCTCTTTTTGTGGCTCCTTCTAACCACATCACCAACTTAACGTTTTAAAATGCTCAGTTTAAGTAATAACTAATTCATTTTGAAATATTTATTCACTATGATTACAGCATTTTGTTGTTTAATGTTTCAGGTCCATAAAAGATTCTAATATTTATGATACTATTACGTGGCTTAAAATCCAAATTCTATATGGTCACGTTTCTTAGATTAAAATAGATCATCTTAATGGAACAGTGGTTGAATTACTTTGAGCTCATGCCCTACATAAGACTTAGTTTATGGAATTTAATTGAAATGTAGAGAGATAGTTGCCACTTGGATCTGTAGGTTCCAGATGAAACTGGCTTGTGATAGCAATGGCATTGTGAGGTATCAATTAAAACGCCTTTTGAAAGAACTGTGCTTGAGCAATTTGCTCCAGAAAAGGACTTATATAGAGCTGCAGTCAGCCACAAACTCATTTGTATCTTTCAGATGTGTTACTTTTACTGTGTTAACACAGGAGAGTTGAATCATAAACATACACTGTTACTAAATTTGTTCAGAAGAGCATCCATTTATTAAATATTCACTATAGAGATCCCAAAGAGGGTTTCTGATAATTACATTCAAATATCAAATACTTTATTCTTCATTTAGTCTGCATTTTAAGTCAACATAGAGAGCTTTTATTTGTTTGCCATAAAGAGTCACCAGTGACTAAATACAAGGTGAAAAGAGGAAATATGGTGAACTATATGCTGATTGATGAATGTCAGAGAACTCCCAAACAGCTTACATACTACACACTTAAAACTAACTCAGCTAATTCAACAACATACAACGGTTTACCATAACAGAGCAAAGGAGAGAGAAAAGCAGGCAAGTCCTTTGGAGGGAGCAGGAGAGGCTCAGACAGAGCCTTAGACAGAGAGGCCCAAGAGGGGAATCTTGACTACTCTCTGTGTCTCTCCCTGATGCCAAAGTAAGAATGCCTGGAACAGAACCCTTGGGATGTTCTCCTCCTAAAACCTGAGACATAGCATTATTCTCAGTTGCTAAAAAGCCTGGAAACAATCAAAAAGCCCATTAGGTGATAAAAGAATAATCAAAATGTAGTATATCCACGTTGTTGTTCAGTCACTAAGTCTTGTCTGACTCTTTGCAACCTCATGGACAGCATGCCAGACTTTCCTGTCCTTCACTATTCATCCCTCTGTTACCCCCTTCTCCTCTTGCCCTCAATCTTTCCCAGCATCAGAGTCTTTTCCAAAGAGTTGGCTCTTTGCATCAGATGGCCAAAGTATTGGAGCTTCAGCATCAGTCCTTCCAACGAATATTCAGGACTGGTTTCTTTTAGGATTGACTGGCTTGCTCTCCTTATTGTCCAAGACTCTCTCAAGAGTCTTCTCCAGCACCACAGTTCAAAAGCATCAATTCTTCAGTGCTTAGCCTTCTTTACAGTCCAACTCTCACATCCAGTGTCAACTACTAGAAAAATCATAGCTTTAATTATATGGACCTTTGTTGGCAAAGTGATGTCTCTGCTTTTTAATACGCTGTCCAGGTTTGTCATAGTTTTTCTATCAAGGGGCAAGAATCTTTTAATTTTGTGGCTGTAGTCATCATCCACAGTGATTTTGGAATCCAAGAAAATAAAATCTGTTACTCTTTCCATTTTTTCTCCATTTGTTTGCCATGAAGTGATGGGAACTGAATATTCATTGGAAGGACTGATGCTGAAGATGAAACTCCAATACTTGAGCCACCTGATGCGAAGAACCGACTCATTGGAAAAGACCCTGATGCTGGGAAAGACTGAAGGCAGGAGGAGAAGGGGATGACAGAGGATGAGATGGTTGGATGGAATCACCGACATGATGCACATGAGTTTGAGTAGGCTCTGGGAGTTGGTGATGGACAGGGAAGCCTGGTGTGCTGTAGTCCATGGCGTTGCAAAGAGTCGGACACGACAGAGTGACTGAACTAAACTGAACTGAACTGATGGGACCTGATGCTTGATCCTAGTTTTGGAATGTTGAGTTTTAAGCCAGCTTTTTCACTCTCCTCTTTCACCTTCATCAAGAGGCTCTTTAGTTCCTCTTCACTTTCTGCCATTAAAGAGGTATCATCTGCTATTTGTACATCTGAGGCTGTTGATATTTCTCCTGGCAATCTTGATTCTAGCTTGTGAGTCATCCAGCCCAGCATTTTGCATGATATACTCTGTACAGAAGTTAAAAAAGCAAGGTGACAACATACAGCTTTAACATACTCTTTTCCCAATTTTGAACCAGTCTGTTGCTCTATGTCAGATTCAAACTGTTGCTTCTTGACCGGTATACAGGTTTCTCAGGAAGATAGGTAATGCAGTCTGGTATTCTCATTTCTTTAAGCACTTCCCAGTTTGTTGTGATCCACACAGTCAAACGCTTTAGCATAGTCAATTAAGCAGAAGTTGATGTTCTTTTTTGGAATTCCCTTGCTTTTTCTATGATCCACCAGATGTTGGCAATTTGATCTCTGGTTCCTCTGCCTTTTCTAAATCCAGCTTGTAATCCATATATGTACATATGGTATATCCATATAGTGAAATATTATTTGGAGATAAAAAGGGATAAAGAACTGATATTTAAAACATGGATAAACCTTGAAATTACCATGGTAAGTGAAAGAAGCCAGTTACAAAAGGCTATATATCATATGATGTCACGTATAGGAAACGTCCAGAATAGGCAAACCCATGGAGACAGAAAATAGATTACTGGTTCCTAGGGGCAGGGGGAAGGAAGAATAGGGAAAGGAGTGTTAATGAGTGTGTGTGTAAGTCACTCAGTCGTGTCTGATTCTTTGGGATCCCATGGACTGTATCCTGCCAGGCTTCTGTCCATAAGATTCGCCAAGCAAGAATACCAGAGTGGGTTGCCATTCCCTTTTCCAGGGGATCTTCCCAACCCAGGGATCGAACCTGTGTGTCCCACATTGCAGGTATATTATTTACCATTGAGCCACCAGGGAAGTGTGCTAATGGGTAGCGGGTTTCTTTTCAGAATGGTGAAAATGTTCTAAAATTAGACAGTGGTGATGACTGCATAGCTCTGTGAATATACTAAAAATTACTGAAGTATTCATACAGTTTAAAGTATCAAGTTTATGATATATGAAATATATCTCAATAAAATTACTATTATAAAAATCCAGGTTTTGGCTGGTAAGAGTACTGAAGGTCAAAGGGACAAAACTTTATCAAGCATCTTCCTCAAGCGGTACATTAAATAAGTAATAAAGCTGTCAAAGCATAAGCATTCAGTCTTTTCAAAGACTCTCCATTTGAGGAAATGTATTTCACAATGACTTAAAAATATTTGCTGAAGAAAAGACCTGACCCATGAAAGAGCCTTTTCTGTGATTGTCAGCCCTAAGGCTTTTTTAGAATTTTTAATAGTATCAATAGAAGCCTGATGGGCACTAGCAGATGATCCTATAAAGTATTAAAAAAAAAGTCTGAATGGCAGTGGGGAATCAAATCTTTTCATTAAAAAATAACAGAGTCCTTTTCTTAAATGGTGATAAGAAGACTATTTGTCAGGATTGTATGACCTTTTTGAAACCATAAAGAATTCCATTCTAGCAAAGCTTTAACTAACTCAAAAGGGAGAGATAATCTTAGGATGAGAGGGAAGTTTTTTAATTTCAATAATGCCACCCATTTTCCCCCTCATTTAGTTGATAGATATGGACAGGAGTTTTTTCAGGGTACAGAGTAACTTCCCAACACCAATGGCAGTCAGTTAAAGGACAGAGAATGCAAAGGAGCCAACTGCATCCAACCAGCAAAAACAAAATTTAAAACAATGTGCAAAAATAAATAAATAAAAAAAAATCAAAGCAACAATTTTAAACTAAGCTTTAATTTCAAAAGTTATCATTAGTATTTTCCACAATTAATAAAATATGCACTTTTTAACTATGTCTTTTTGACTTCAGTATAAATGAAAATTTAGTGCTTCATCTTAAGGAGCAGGCAAGCTATGATTTACTTAGAAGGTAAAATATGTGGAACCAATGTGTCCCAAAGAAATAAACTTTCTCCTTTATCAAGAAGTAAATGAGAAGTGAAATTTTTGTTTCTGGGCATTGCTAAGATTCTAAGCCTGCTATTAGAAATAGTTTTGGAATTGTGTACTATAAAATCTCAGAGATAATTTCTTGAATTGTGAGATCATATTTATATTTACTGACTTCTCATTTTGAACTATATTTTCTTCTCCTTCCACAGTTTTGTTACCCAGCAAGCTGACCACTAGTGTAATTTCTCTGCTTGGATGAAACATGCAGACCATAACTTCAATACTGGAAGGCTGGATGTACCTTGCAGTAGTTCCCCTGGCCAAGTCCTCTACCCACCGAGTGCAGCTTGCCATGGGAAGGCTGTAGTCATCTCTAACCACCGCTAAATTAGCATCCTTTGGGTGCAGCTCCAAGCACTTGTCTCCCTGAGAACTCCTCAGGCTGGTGGGAGCCACTGAAACTTAGAAGTGGCATATCAAAGTGGGGCTCTGGGAACAAGACAAAAAGTTAGCTGGAGGGAACTATCTCAAACTTAATTTTTCTTGAAGAGAATGAAATGCAGCAAATTTTTAGAAGTGGATGCCTCTTTTGGAGGGTTAACATTTTATATATTGACCATGATGGTGGTTACACAATTAAATGACAAATTGCCAAAAACCATAAAACCATATGCTACCAAGGGTAAATTTTACTGTAAGTAAATTACACTTCAGTAAACTTGATCTAAAATAAAGTGGTTATCTCTGAATGATAGAATTAAGGATTTTTCTCTCTATATTTTCTTGAACTTTACAAATTGGCTAAGTAACTCCACAGTCAGTTAAAAAGAATGTAGCTTTGGACACCCGTGTCCCCTTCTATGTTCTTGGAAGTGTACGTAGGCAGAGTAAGTCTAAGTTCCCTTGCTAAACCGGCTGAGGTGAGAAAAACACCCCACTGATGACACTGCAAAGAGAAAAAGAATAAATCCTACATTCATGAAAATGTGGATTTGAAGGTTGTTGCTCAGCCCATGGGAAGCAGGAATTTTAAAGGGCATTATTTTCCTCTGAGGTGCCTGTGCTATGAGATTCTCCTGAGATGAGCTGTACATACCTCAGCATTCCCTGACGACCATTTCTGTTGCTAAGGCATGAGCACCATGCACCTGCACAGCAATCTGCCAACATGGACCTCTCACACCTTGGAACCCAAGGCCACCCATGACTCTAAGTGGCTCTGCAGACAGAAGATCACCATGGCAGGCTGCGTAGAGGACCTGAAATTGACCTCTCCATCTACATATGCTGAATATCATTCCCCAACCAAGCTGGAGTGACAGAATTGATCTCTTGGAGAATTACTTTAGCTAAGTTGCTTCTCTATCCATTCATAAACTCTTTAGCAACCAAAGGGAGAACCCTATGAGCCTGATACTGTATTGTAATTCAGAGAGAAAATATCAAGCATGCTGCCTGCCTCATCATGCAGAGGTCTAATAGTGACACACAAGAGAATCCTCTCAAGTCTCAGCCCCAGGAACAGTAAATCCTCCTGAGCAACCTGGTTTGTGTTTATCTTCCACTCTAAATCATGTAATTCACTGATGTTTCTTTCTTTAGCCTGGCAAACAGGACAGAGTCAAAGTGGCTCTCTACTTTGAGCCAGTGGATGGTATATAATAAGACACATTTTGTATACTATTTTAACCTTTCCTTCATCTTATTTTTCTAATTTTTATCTTCGCCCTAATTCCCTCATCCATTGTTGGTTTTTGAACTTTCCAAATGTGTCAAGTACACAGAGAGGTAAAATATTTAGTAGTACATAGATAACTATATTGTACTCACTACAAATGCAGAAATAAACAGATTCCACAGCCTACTTTCTATAAGGTGAAATGTTGGATACATAGATAACTGTAGTATATGCAAAACAAATGTGGAAAATTGGTATCTTCTCTGTTAACTGATTCCAGGGCCCACTTTAAATGAGGAAAGAAATTAAATATGTAAATAACTATATTATTCTCAGTATAAATGCAGAGAAGGTATAATTTGCTTACTATGCTATAGCCTATCATTAATCAGGTGAAATATTAAAATAGATAACTGTTAAATACGCAGGTAACTATAGCATGCTTGGTACAAAGGCAGAAAGTCTCTAATTTCTCTATTAACTAACCCCATTTCTCCCCTTCAAGATTTCTCAATTTGCAGTAATTATTTTTGGTCTGATATATCATCTTCGGATATAAGCACCATTAATTCCAGATTAAGGAAGACTGTATATTGATATTGCTGATGTTACTAGTGTCACTAATGTTTTTTTGTAGTAAATAAAACAAATGAAAAATCGTACTGGAAACGGGAATTTTTATTACTACCTTGTTAGGAAGACTACTACTTCCAAACAGTCATTAATAGAAAACCTAGCAATCATCAACAACCATTAAGAGTTTTCTAACGTTCTCAACAAGGCATATTGCAAGAGAACTGCCAAAGGCAGCTGTCTATCTCACTTTCTAGGACACTTCCTAAGTAACCACATGCAAAGGTCCAGTTTCCCTACTATAAAATGGAGACACCTCATGGCAGGGTCAAAAATTCATCTTTGGTACTCCAAGTGTGAGGAAACAAAATAGCTGGTCTTTACAGACATGTGGGAAAGGGCTCCACAGTATATTATTTACCACAATATTAGAGTCATTTATTCAAAAGGTGGGGCTTCCCTCATAGCTCAGTTGGTAAAGAATCAGCCCGCAATTCAGGAGACCCTGGTTCGATTCCTGGGTCGGGAAGATCCCCTGGAGAAGGGATAGGCTACCCACTCCAGTATTCTTGGGCTTCCCTTGTGGCTCAGCTGGTAAAGAATCCGCCTGCAATGCAGATGAAGAGGTGACTTCCCTGGAGAAATATGGGAAAGGCTGTAAGAGTTGGTTAGCACCTAGTTGGGGACATCAAGAATACATAAGAATCCAACTGAGATGGGGCCAGGACAGTCAAAGTGGATCAGTTATCATTCCAAGCATAATTCACAGAATAAAGAAATCTACTTTCTTCACAACCCCTAAGGTTCCATAACAGATTACTGTACTGCTGCCTGGCCTCTCTTCATTCTGACCTCACCCTACACTATCAGAACAACTATCTACAACTATAACAACGTGTTTCAGCATGTCTACTTTACAGACCTAATGGAAGGTGACACTCATCTTCACGGGTTCCCAGTTCTCCAGAATCAAAGGCCAGCTTTACTCTTCCAACCTCAAAAGCCACGAGGTGCTTTTAGGACACATCCTAGACACTACTGTGCCTCTTGGGCCTCTAATACCACAGTGTGACACACAATTCTGTGCATACTTCCCCTCTTTCTTGGGTCAGCCAGGCTCCCATTTCTGCAGGACCCACTCATTCACCCAACATTCTCCGGCTGAGCTCCAGTGCCAATGCCAGGCACCAAGCTGGGCGCTGAGAATCAAACACAAAGCCCCAAATCACTAACATGATTTTACTAACTAATTTCTAACCAATTTGTGGAATAACCTAATTCAAACTATGTAACCCTAAATTTAGTTAATATTTTAAAACTTTTAGTACAGAAAAGTATCTAATCACCATGCATGTATCAATAATCCCCTTGTTTAACCTAAATTAATATTTTTGTTATGTTTATTTCAGATGGCAATCTTAAATAAAATGTTACAGATTTGGCTAAAGCTGAATTCCTAATAGTTCCCTCTTTCCCTTCCTCCCTAGAGGTACCACTATCTTAAACTGGTATCACGCTGAAATATTTTTTATACTTCCACTAGAGATGCACTGATGTATAAACAATATCAAACACTATTTAAATTCAGTATCACATATATTTTTAAATGTTCATAAGGATGATCTCATATCTATTCTTTTGCAACTTGTAGTTTTCACTCAAAAGTCTGTTTTGCAAAGATGGCCATGTTGACACATGTAGTTATTTCATTTTAATGGCTCTTGAGTTTACTTATTCACAGTTTATTTCCCATTTCTATCTTGATTCTAAGCTTTTTTGCAAATGTTACAATAAGCATTTCTATTTGTCTTCCTGTGCATACCTGTCAGACTTTCTCCTATGATATTAAGTTCTTAGTTTAAAGTCCTACTCTCTGGCCTCTGATTCTTCTCATGGTTGAGTTTTTTTTTGACTTGAGTTTTTAATCATCTGACTGTGAGCTCATCTTTGGTGATGTTAGTTTCTCAGCTGGAGATTCCTGAACAATGCATACGGTTACATTTGGACTCTAAATTCACATGGGGTACAAGCCTGGGGTTGTCTAAGAGTGCATTTGAGGGCCATGGCTTATGTTTCCAAGTTCAAGTGTACCACCATGAGCACACAAGGCCTCACTCTCTGATCCTTAAAGGAATATTAAACCTCTAGTGCTTTGCTGGGGGCTTGACTGTGCTCAGGCCTCCTGCACTAGCAGCTCAAATACTTGTGACCCTGGCCTCTGGTTCTTTATTTCTAGAACCTGAGGACTTTCTTTGCTCCTTTACTATTTCCTCCAGTTATTGACCTGTATTATTGAATATCAAGTATTTCTAGGAGCTTATTGAGAAACTTTTATGTTCATTTTAGTTGTCTAAATTGTCAGAATAAACATCTTAACTGAATTCTTTAAATATTGATTTAATTTTTCTAATACTATAAATTATATTTGAAAAAAATCTGTTGGCTCATACTTTTTGGAAATGTTCAACACTACATTACTGAGCTTGTGAATTGCTCTTTTTTTGTGCTAAAGATACAGATAACCTTAAAAAAAACTGGGTAAAAGTAAAACAAATCTTTGTTTTGACAATTTTAACTTTCTTAATAAATTATCTAATTGAGTTATATAAATAAGTTAGAAATTTTTGATTTATAATTTTACACCTTGCTTATAATTTCTCTTCCTATAAAAAACTGATGTTTTTAAAAATGTTCACATTATTTGATATCTGTGTTTAAAGTTTTCTTCATCTTATTTGCATGCTTTATGCTGTACTAAACATACTAATGTGCATAACTGTTAAGTATAAAAGATGAAAAAATTCATGAGAACACAATTTATCTGTCTAGTAATTGTAAATGGATAGCAATCAGCTACAAACAGCATTCTACTCACCAAGAAGGATTTTTTGGCTATGGATAGGAGGTACAGAGAAGTACAACAATTATGATGTTAGAAACAACTGAGAGACAAGTTACTACGAGCACACACCTACTTAGGAATAAACAAACCAAGCTTAAAAACACAAGCAACAGCAGTATTGCATAGTAGACTTTCTTGGAATATGTAAATACTAAGAAAGAAACCCACAGATTGGATAAACAGTGATTCACCAGTTGGAGTTGTGGCAGTAATTCATATTCTAATGATGTTTTTAAATAGCATAACAGGTTATTTAAATATAAAACAATACTTGTGATTAAATGGTTTTTTTTGTCCAGTAATATACTGGGTTTGTGCTGATTTGAATACACAATTATTTCAAATAGCAATTATTTCATATAGTATTTTTACAGAATTCTAGAAAACTCAAGGTAAATTGAAGGCATTTTTCAAAGCTAGCTAAATGCTATTATTTAGAAATATTTCTTAGTTAAAAAGAAAAAAAAACCAAAAAACCAATATCAGGTTTCCTAAATCAATTAGCTTTACCAAATAATTAGCAATTAATTGTTAAAAACATTCATTAACTTTGTCTACATATAATAAATCAAATTTCTAAAGGCAGCTTAGTGGCTTTTGCTAGAGAACTGTACCAGTGCCGGATAAAACACTTCAAGCACAAGACTGAAGGATAATCAATATCACAAGAGGTTTCTCAAAATTAGAATAAATTGACATTTTTGGTACCAATTTTAGGAAGACAGGTTAACAGTGACAACACTAAAAGCATCATTTGCTGCATCTAGGACAATTAATATGGCCCGTGACTTGAAGGCAGTTAAGAAGATAAAGGCATTTAAAAAGATAGAGCCATAGGCCCTGTACCTGGTGCTGGCGATGCTTGGTGATTCTGCTCCAAGTCTACATCTTTCTAGCTGATTGGCAACAATCTGCCTTTCCACCTCCAGTTCTCGGGTGAGTCGCTGAAACTGAAGCTCCTGTGATTCAAGGAAATAAAAGGAACGTAAAGCACCAGGTTTGCTCAGGCAGATACATGAATTCATGTATGTCACAAGAAACACAGGAACATGCCCAAAACATAACACTATAGTGTGGCCTTATGAGAGTAGGGTTTTGGATGGAACTGTGGGCCTAAACAACCTACTGATCTGAAGCTCTTACAAACTTAAACACTAGAATTTCAGTCTTTGTTCGAAACTGAAAATACGTAAATCCTTATTTGGCCTTTTTTTCCTTTGGTTCTAATTGAGATCTTCAAATAGTACTTATGCCACAGGGATGTAACGTAAGGGTTGCAGAGTCCTTACATTAGAGGCACACCAATCAATATAAATAAGCTCTTTATCCTCAACAGCTAATATTTTCATCCCTCATACTGTATGTTAGCCCAGCATTAAAAAAAGTAAATTCCTGTGATGAGAATCGCTTGACAGTATTAGATACAAAGCCTTTCAATTGTTAAGAAAAAAAAAATCATTACAATCCCACAAAAAGTCTTGTTATATTTATCTATAATACAAACACATTTTTCCTACTGTCAAACACTCATGTGTCACTGTATGAAGGGACAAGAGAAAAAATAATGAAAAAGCCTGAGTCATAATATAGAACTTAAAATTGTATTAAAAAGATGGAAGATTGTCCAAAGAAATTATATTTTTCATACTATGATGTATCACTAAGGCAAGTATCCTATTCTAGGAGAAATGTTTTAACATTATTTGTACTTATCTCATTGTTATCTTAACAGGATTTTAGTATACAGAAAGCACGCCATGCTATAAACTATCTATAAATCATGTATACTCTAAAGGCTTTAAGCCACAAATAACATCTCCAATAACACCTCAAGCTACCCTGTGCCATATTAACTCCTTACAAGCCTACTCAAAGCAAATGCTGAACTGTAAGTGGTTTAATTGGATACTGACTACTGGTTCATAATACCAGGGAGACGAACCCTAAGCAAAGGAACTAATCAGACATAGAAGTACCTTAGTTCTGTTAATAATAATATTATTGACAACATACTATCTATGACAGTAAAATAAAATTCAATTGGAAAGTGTTTTAACTCCCTGTGAGATTAGGCAAAGGTATAACTACTTGACAGCACTGGCTGAGCAAATTCTACAAACTATTCGTAGACTCATTCATAAGAAAACAGTCCGTGAACTCTTACTGCTTTCTGATATTGACAGTTCTTTTCTAAGGAGCCCAGTTGGTGTGGGAGAATATACAGCAGTAATACAAGTTGTTACGCAGAAGAACTGTACAAAAAAGATCTTCATGACCCAGATAATCACGATGGTGTGATCACTCACCTAGAGTCAGACATCCTGGAATGTGAAGTCAAGTGGAGCTTAGGAAGTATCACTGCGAACAAAGCTAGTGGAGGTGATGGAATTCCAGTTAAGCTATTTCAAATCCTAAAAGATGATGCTGTGAAAGTGTTGCACTCAATATGTCAGCAATTTGGAAAACTCAGCAGTGGCCAGAGGACTGGAAAAGATCGGTTTTCATTCCAATCCCTAAGAAAGGCAATGCCAAAGAATGCTCAAACTACCACACAATTGCACTCATCTCACAACGCTAGTAACATAATGCTCAAAATTCTTCAAGCCAGGCTTCAACAATACGTGAACCATGAACTTCCAGATGTTCAAGCTGGATTTAGAAAAGGCAGAGGAACCAGAGATCAAATGGGCAACATCCGCTGGATCACTGAAAAAGCAAGAGAGTTCCAGAAAAACATCTATTTCTGCTTTATTGACTATGCCAAAGCCTTTGACTGTGTGGATCACAATAAACTGTGGAAAATTCTGAAAGAGATGAGAATACCAGACCACCTGACCTGCCTCTTGAGAAATCTGTTTGCAGGTCAGGAAGCAAGTTAGAACTGGACATGGAGCAACAGACTGGTTCCAAATAGGAAAAGGAGTATGTCAAGGCTGTATATTGTCACCCTGCTTATTTAACTTATATGCAGAGTACATCATGAGAAATGCTGGGCTGGATGAAGCACAAGCTGGAATCAAGAGAAATATCAATAACCCCAGATATGCAGATGACACTACCCTTATGGCAGAAAGGGAAGAACTAAAGAGCCTCTTGAGGAAAGTGAAAGAGGAAAGTCAAAAAGTTGGCTTAAAGCTCAACATTCAGAAAACTAAGATCATGGCATCTGGTTCCATCACTTCATGGCAGATAGATGGGGAAACAGTGGCTGACTTTATTTTTGGGGGCTCCAAAATCACTACAGATGGTGACTGCAGCTATGAAATTAAAAGACGCTTACTCTTTGGAAGGAACGTTATGACCAACCTAGACAGCGTATTAAAAAGCAGAGACATTACTTTGCCAACAAAGGTCCGTCTAGTCAAGGCTATGGTTTTTCCAGTAGTCGTGTATGGATGTGAGAGCTGGACTATAAAGAAAGCTGAGTGCCGAAGAGTTGGTGCTTTTGAACTGTGGTGTTGGAGAAGACTCTTAAGAGTCCCTTGGACTGCAAGGAGATCCAACCAGTCCATCCTAAAGGAGATCAGTCCTGGGTGTTCATTGGTAGGACTGATGTTGAAGCTGAAACTCCAATACTTTGGCCACCTCATGCAAAGAGCTGACTCATTGGAAAAGACCTGATGCTGGGGAAGATTGAGGGCAGGAGGAGAAGGGGACGACAAAGGATGAGATGGTTGGATGGCATCACCAACTCAATGGACATGAGTTTGGGTAAACTCCAGGAGTTGGTGATGGACAGGGAGGCTTGGTGCTGCGATTCATGGGGTCGCAAGGAGTCGGACACGACTGAGCGACTGAACTGAACTGAACAAAATTGTTGGCCCAACAATGTTGTAAAACAGGATCATGATGGGTAAGGGGGACACGGCCTACCTCTACTTAAGAATTCCTAGATCACAGGCTTCTGATCATTGTTCGGCCACAAAACCCCAGATAGATAATAATTGCACAATATTCAGTACCAGGCTAACATCACGGATTTTAAGGACAAATACTATTACGTTTACTTCACAGTCTTTGTCCTTAAATAGCATTGTAACTTTTGTGATACACTTCCAGTCTTTCAATTATTTTATGTGTGTATATGCTCAGTTGCTCAGCCATGTCTGACTCTTTGTGACCCCAAGGACTATAGGATCTAACTCGGTGTGACTCCACGGACTGTACCCTGCCAGGTTCTTCTGTCCATGGGATTTTCCAGGCAACAATCCTGGAGTGGGTTGCCACTTTCCTCTCCAGGGGATCTTCCTGATCCAGGAATCAAATCTGAGTCTCATGCACAGGCAGTTGGATTCTATACCACTGCAGATTGTTTATTATACACCTCTTTTCCTGGAAGACGGGCTGCTTGTTCCAAGCTGGGCCAGGAAAGGACCATCCGTGAATCTCCAAATATTCCCAAACCCATTATATAACTTTTGAGTTCTCAGTTCAGTGGCTACTAGGGATTGAGGACTGGAGGGTTTTCTTCATTTTGGGATGGCCAAAAGTTATCAGGATAGGATTAAGGTACGTTTCAAACTAAAACAGTAAAACAATTTCTATTCTTAGAAAAAAAATATCTATTTTAGTGGGTGGTTGTTTTTTTATTATTATTATGTCTATAGCTGCCTATGGCCTTTTGAGCTTCCTTTCAAGGAAATATTTGGGAAATTTCCTGCTTGAAGGCAGACACTGGAACTTAACGCCCCATAATTCCTTCCCTCTGAAGCAGATATAGGCAACTTCAGCTCTGCCAAGAAGATGCCAGACTGTGACCAGGATGCTGAAACCAAGCTGTTGACATCAGAGAACGTGAAGCTCGTTTCCTCTCTTCCTTTCACCTTCTTGCTGCACTTCCTGTAGTAGAAATTGAGGCCGAGTTTCTAACATGGAAATAACCTCCACACAAACTATGTTTATACCTGATGGCAGCGCCAGTGTTTCCTTGCTTTGGACACTATTCCTGAGAGCTACGTCTCAAGGTTTGCTCTCCAGCCCTGGCAACAAACATGGGAATTCACGAATAACCACTAATAAGTATTTTTCCCCCACATAATTAGCCATATTAGTCTCTTTTTCTTGCAACTAGAAACTCTGACTGATAGATCTCTAGAAACCATTTACAGTTGTCAAGTTATGAGAAGAGCTTCAGTACCCACGATGCAGCTGATTTTTTTAGAAGCTGAGCAATTCCTTTAACACTCATTTGGACTGAGTAAAGTCCACATTGTATCCCTCCTAGTTGCAGAGTCTATAATATTGAACATCACTGGCTACCTTTATCAAACCCATTTCACCCATTATTTTCCCACCCTTCTCATAAGAAGAACATAGTTAAAGCTCTCACAGCAGACTCTCAGGAAGCTGTAAAGCATGGAATCTGTACAGGTTACCTAATACTTGTGGACATTTATAAGCAAAATATATGTATGCTTTGTTGTAAAATTGTTAATATTACACTAATTCCACAGAATATAAGTTGAACTCCCACATGTGACTGCCGAATGAGTATGATATAAACATTTGACAATTTTGTCTCTACTGGATTCTTAAGACTGATTGACAAGGAAGACAGTATTACACAGTCATATAAAAACACATCTAATGATTTCCAAAATAACATTCATCAAGAGGATTATGCTGTGATATCATCCATAAATTTTAAATTTTAATTTTTAATTTTTTTTTATCCTCTAAACATAATGTGTGAAATCTGATCCTTACCACCGCCTCCAAAACTGGGCATCTAAATTATGGGAGGATCCTTTGAGAAGAGCAAGGAAATATCTGCCAGTGATCTAGTACATGACAACTTTCCCTTAAATTCTGTTAAACAAGACCATAATCAAGGTTAGAAAGACAGTCAAGGCTACTGACATGCTATAAAAATGGAGTCAGTTCACATGTGTTTGGAAGCTTTTGTTTATATTTACTTCACCTCTCTCAGGTAAGTATATTGATAATCATTCTCTGAGAGTCAAGGGGACAGAGGAAAACATAAAGATTCACTTTCATGATCTTGTATGGGAGACGGAAATGTGTGGCTGAGGAGGCCCAAGGAAGGACTCGCTGCTCCAGAGGTCATGCCTTCAGGGGTCCCTCAGCTGAAGAGTCTTCGTGACCAAGGAAGTTATATCCTTCCGGACAGGCTGCGTGCAGCACTGATTGAGATGAGAAGAGAAAAGCCGGGCTCAGACGTGCTTCAGAGTTTGCCATCAGCTTAACTCCCTGGCATAGTATTTGGGCCCTCCCTGTGCCCAAGCCTGCATTTTCTTCCCCTCTCCTCCATAAGAGCTGATCCATAATAAACACTGCATGAAAACTCCACTTCAGTGAGAACCCAACCTCAGACAGTATTGTTTTCAGATTCTTTTACAGAACGACAGTTTTCTCTCCCACCTAGTTTTTAAAATTGTGAGCTTCTTTAAACGTACTGAAAAAGTACAGACAATAACACAATGAGCTTTGGCAAACCTGACCTAGGTCTAGCAAATCTTACTATTTTGCTACATTTGCTTCAAGTTTTTTGAGAAATAAAGTATTATAGATACAATGAAATCCCCTGGTTTCTCTTTCCTGGATCTTATTCCTCTCTCTCCTCTTCTCTCCAGTAGAAACCATTATCTTGAATTTGGTGTTTAATATTCACATGAATATTTTATGTTATTACTACTCCATACATACAGAACCATAAATAATACACAGTGTCTCTTTGCATATTCATACATTTATATCAATGGTATACAAAACATCCAGTGTTCTGCAGATTGCTTTTATTACAATATGATTTTGAGATTTATCAATATCAGTACACCTAGACCTAGTTCATTTATTTCCATTGCTCAACAATATTCTATTGTATGACTACGGTACAATATATTTGTATGTTCTCATCATAATAAACCCTTGGGTTGTTTCCAATTTTGTGCAATTATCAACATGCTGCAAAAGAAGCATCTTTGTATAAATCATCTTTATACATGAGCCAGACAGTTCCAGTAGAGTCTTAGACATGGAATTGTTGAGTTGAAGGCTATGTACATCTTCAAATTTACTTGATAATGATTATTATGTTACCTTCCAAAGTGGTTGTACCAATTTACATTCCAGTCAGCACTGTATCAGAGTTCCAGTTTATGTACATTCTCACTGATGCCAATCTGTATATGGGGGCTTAAATTTCTTTTCATTCTTTTTTTCTTTTTGTAAAGGCATGGGATGATAGGCATGGAGTGCTATCTTGCACTTATTTTACTTTGTGTTTCCCTGCTAAACAATGTGTTTTCATATGCTTACTGGCCACTTAGGTACCCTCTTCTTGCACAGCTATCATACACTCTCAGGGGGCCACGTTTCTCAACACCCTTGCACTAATGCTTAGGTATGGGCAAGGGCTATCTCATTAGACTCCCCACAGTAGGCTGTCCTCAGGGGGCACAGGGTGTGTAACATCCAATGGTGTGCTCAAGACCACCTAGGTTTGACACACACCTTCAGGGTGGAAGCCAGGTTTACTGCTTACTTGGCTTAGGAGTCTCACTTTTCATTTTGGTTTTCGTTTCTATGAGTTCTTTACTTTCTTGGCAGCTTAGCCTTGCTTTTAAAAAGACAATTTAAGCACTTTATTCAGTATACATATTTAATTTCTTTTAGGGGAAGACTTGGTTAGGGTATTGAATATACCAGAAATGGGAGTCTCCACAGCTTTTTCATATTTTCTTTGAATTTTTCTGAGTTTTATTCAGGGGGAACTTCTTAATATTTCTTTCAATTCACTATTTCCCTGTTTGCCTTGTTAAGGGTTTATGTCATCTGTTATACTTTTTTCCAATGGCAATATTTTCCATTTCTGAGCCTTCTAGTTGGGTCTTTTTCTTACTCACCTGTTCCTGCTGCTCATTTCAAGTGAAATCTGTTCCTGCTGCTCATTTGGAGTGAAAGCTCTATCATCTCCCTTCCTATTTAGGTTTACCTTTACCTAAATTCCAAGTACCTCAGTCCTAAATGAGACCTTAGCTTGTGATTCGGTGTTTCTTTCAGACAGAAATAATACTGCATACTTAGTCATGTCTCCTGCCACTGGCTTGAAGAAGCATTAGGTTCTTCCGCTTTCATCTCCTTCAATAAGCAGGAAGAGCTCCAACCCAGACCACAGTGTCAAGGACCGTGGCGCTGGCATTGAAAACAAGGTATTCTTCATCCTCTTGTGGCCTCAGGGCCCTTCTTGGCTTCATTAAATCCTCACTGATGGTCAGCCGTCACATATCTCCTGATGCTTTCCAACTGTGCCCTATGGAAGCCTCACTCCAGTTTGCAAATTCTCTGTTTATGAACTTGTTATTTTTCACTCAGAATATTCTCCATCTCAAGGTTACTAAGAAGTCTCTCCCACTATAAGCTTTAACTGAAATATAGTTCTTTCCTAAAAATACTGATTCTTCTGACCTCTCTCTGGTGAAGACTATGCATTCTTCAAACATCACAGCTGAGGTGCCCAGAGCAGGAAGCTGGCCATCACTGGCTCCTCATTACCTCTACTTACTAGCATGAAGTTGTAGATAGTATTCCTCAAGACCTCCTGTCAGCTGAATCTGTAATCATATTCCCTCCTACATTCTTGTATTAGGTAAGCCATGCTCTCTTTTTCCTTAATTGTTGGAGACCATTATTCCTCAAAATGTGTGCAAAAGCTCACTGTTTGGGGGTCATGCCATCTGACTACAGTTGCCCACTTGCATCACTAGACCTATTTACTTCAGGATGTTCTGATTCACTAATTCAGGAGTGGCTATACTAGTTACTAACACCGTGATGGTGACAATTAAGAAATAGCAGCAGGTATTCCTATCAGGTCATTGGTGATAGGAATGTCCTGCCCCCAAATTTCTACTAATTCTTGGTTCTCTTCCAGCCTTGCTGGGGGCGGTGTCCCCTTCTTGTCTAAGGCCAGCCTCTCGATGCCCTCTTGCCTCTTCTAGGATCTTGCTTCTCTTTCCTGAATTGTCGGTGTTTCCTCTCAGTTTAATGCTTAAATCTTTCTCATCAGAAAACATCTTTTTAATCTCAGGACTCCTCAATCTGTTTCCTTCTCCTTGACCTATACTTCCTTTAATTAAATATTTCTCTCCAAATTAACTCCTTTTAAAAACAGTATTATCTCAGTATTAAAATAACTGAAATCCTGATTTCTAATGCTTTCATATAATCATCTTAATATAAATTAAAATACATAATTTTAAAAGATGTAATATCTATGCATTAAAAACCCATTCACATCAGCAATACAGGTACACCACACAAGGGGACGACACACCTTTCCTACACAACTCAGCAGGAAAGTCTGAGTACTGCTTAGACTCAAAGAAGTAAACTGACATGATCATTATTTGATGTAATCAATGCTTAATTGAGAGTATTTATATTTTAATTACTGTTGCCTAAAAATCTTCCAGTAATAATTTTTTTCTAATTTAGTATGGTGAAAGAGTTTTATATCCCTTAAATATCAATTATCACTGCATAATATGTTGGATTTTTAAGGTCCACAGGATTTCTTAGGCTACGTCCCAATCTCAGGGCTTCACAGGCAGCACTAGTAGTAAAGAATCTGCCTGCAATGCAGGAGACACAGATGTGGGTTTGATCCCTGGGTGGGGAAGATCCTCTGGAGGAGGGCATGGTGACCCACTCTCGTATTCTTGCCTGGAGAATTCCATGGACACAGGAGCCTGGAGGGCTACAGTCCATTGAGTTGTAAAGAATCAGACACAACTAGAGTGACTAAGCATGCACACACATTCCCATTTCAGGACATACTGATATTACAGCATGTTTTCTCTTTTCCATATTAAAAAGATGAACAAATTATGGTCATGATGATATCTTTGAGGTTCTTGAGTCAGGCCTGGGGAACTACTTTAAAAATGAAAATTTAAGAGCTAGTAAGAAATAATCAAACTGTTCCCTAATCTAGGTTGACACCAAAACCAAAGCACTCATATTTTCAAAGCGCCCTGAAACTTCTCAACCTTGAAATAACCATTCACTAGCATAGAGATGATCAAATGCCCTGACTTTCTATCACAGTTTACTTAATAACTGACAAGTCATTATTAAGCATATTTGGTAGTCCCTAAAAATCATACATAATTAATTATAAAAATGCTAACAAAGCATATGATATTTAACCCCTTTGTACTGACTGGACCCTTTTGTTAAAAAGAAACACTGCCTTTCTCAACCAAACTGTGTTCTCAAGACAACAGAGACCCACAGGTTTGCCCTTATTGGAAGGAGTTTAAACCTTCAAGGAAGTTTGAAAAATACTGCCCAGAGGATTCCAAATCTTGGAGGTTCACGTGACACTAGAATATAAAAAGTTCTCAGGTGTCTACCAGTAGGAAATTGCCTTGCCTTTGTACTACCTGGAGATTTTTCCATTTATTGAAACTAGCCTCGCTTTTCCAAAGAATAACTATTAACATCTCAAGTAACAATACTGCCTTGCAGAACACAACTTAGTCAACACTAAAAGCTCACCTCATTTTTATTGTATTTTGAGATGACTGAATTAATGGGAACTGCCTTGTATTCTACACTAAAAAAAAAAAGTAAACACCACCACCACCATATACTGGAAAACACAATTTTTCATTACATTGGTCCAGGCTGAATATTTACAATGGGGAGGTCACCTTCAGATGGAAACTCTTGACCTCACATCCGTCCAAAGACAGGAAGGGAACACATTATTAGGATACTTCTGATGGATCAGTTGCCCTAACCTATGCCCAATGCTTCTTACATTTAGATCTTCTTTAAGATAACAGAAAAATCTGAGATATGACGACCAATCTGATTTCCTATTATACTAGTTAACATTCTAGTAGATGATCAACATTCAGATCTTCATTGTTTTATCCTAGTAGCAAATCACATAGGATTATACCAGGTTTTAGCTTTGATATCTATCCTTCAGTTTTAATGAAGCAGAGAGGAAATGGCAAAGCTTACCAGATGCTCTAAATTTATATTCTAAAGCTAAGGTTCTTATCTGTAACTGTCATCAAAGTTTCTTTATTAGGAAATCAAAATAAAGGAAGAGAGGTTTACATTGAAACACACTAATGAAAACTTTGCTTAGAGCCACTTGTGGATGAGAAGGTCAAGCAAATAGGTAAAAGCTCGAGCTTTTCCTACAGCACCACCGATGGCTTTATAAAAATCTGTCTGCCACAACTAAAAGCTCATTGCCACTGGTTCTTAATCTCTTTCCTGGTGCCCTCTGAACATTGCATGGGCCTGTGTACACCAGTGACGTTCAAATATACTACCTCTAATCAGATTCAAACCAATGTTTTCAATGGTAGTGAGCTAAGTAGTGAGCTCTACTCAACAGATGAGCCATGCCCCACAACCAGCCATACCACCCTGCCTTCTGTGTTTTCTATTTCTCCACTGCAGAGGTCCTCAAAGTAGGGGCCCTGAACCAGCAGTATCAGCAGCACTCAGAAACTTACTTGAATCAGAGGGGTCAGGTCCAGCTTGAACAGGTGCTTGAACAGGTCCTCTAGGAGATTCTTATGTACAATGACCTACCGGAACCACCATTCCTCTTTGAAAGTGAAAGTGAAGTCGCTCAGTCGTGTCCAACTCTTTGCAACCCCATGGACTGTAGCCTACCAAGCTCCTCTGCCCATGGGATTTTCCACGCAAGAATACTGGAGTGGGTTGCCATTTCCTTCTCCAGGAGATCTTCCCGACCCAGGGATTGAACCCGGGTCTGCTGCATTGCAGGCAGGCACTTCACCATCTGAGCCACCAGGGAAGCCCCACATTCCTCTTTACTCAGGCTCAAAAATGCAAGTGTTTTCATCTTTTCATCATTTTTCCCTTTCTCTTATTCCTCATTCCTCACATATTATATGGTTTCCCAAACCCTGTCACCCAACCTCTCTAACCACTACTGAATCCATTCACTTCCTTGCCACACCTGCCACTACTATCCTAATTAGGAGTCACATTCACTTTAGATTATTGTAATGACCCTGCACTGTCTCCTCCCCACCCGATGGTGCTGAGGGGCCTGGCCTCTGCTTTCCACATCTTTTCCAGATAAATCTCTTGAAGGCACAATATAGTGATACATAATACTTTCCCGAGTGTTTCCAGTGTTACAGGCTCTCTGCTAAGCTTTAACATGCATTACTTCGCTAACTTCCTAGTCAGCCTGCAAGGGAGTGAAGGTTACCCTTGTTCAGACAAGTCAGCTCTCTGTGAACAAGCTGACTTGTCTGAAGTCATCCAAATCCAGGATTTGAATCACATCAGTATGACTCCTAACTCCATGGTGTTAACCACTGTGCATCATGCCCCTTGCAGCCAACCTGTAATACAACTTATAAACAGTCGACTCAGCCTTATTTTAAGACCCTCTGCAGTCTGCCCTAAACCCTTTTTTTTTTTCAGGATCCTGTCATTTCCCTTCTTGAACCGGAACAGAACTATTCATTTTTTTTTTTCATACATATCACTCAGAGCTTTTTCTCATGTCACTCCATCCACCTGAAAAATCCCCTTCCTATGTGCCTAGACTCCTTTATCCAGCCCTTTGGTAAAGCACTTGGCCATTACATGTGCTGGATTTACTAAGCTGAATTCCCCTTAAAGAAGAGTGAAATATATATTTGATTCATCTAGCTTCATGGAAAACCAAGACAAGAAATCTCTGCTAATTTATTCACGGTGAATTTTACACAGTACACTTTATTTAGTATGTTATAATCGATCACATGAATTTTTAAATTGAACGATACAACAGGATTTTCTATTTTTCTTTAAAGTTACAAAGAGATAAGAAGGCAGAGCTGCAACAAAAAAATGTTTTCCCTAAATTTTGTTGACTGCTTTTTCAATTAATCAGCTCTATCAGGGATTTCATATTATTCATGGTGGCACGGGCAAATAGGTTCTTTTAAAAAAAATAATATGTATAATTTCAGTGGTGTGGCATGGGGAAAGTCAGTAATGGCATGAAGCCACTTCTCCCCCTTCCCTCATTTATTTATACCCATTTTCATTTGCCAAATTCCCTGAGCTCTCAGGCATCATACATACTCTGCCTTTCAGGAAATCACGAGTTTCCCAGCCTTGGCATGCCACTTCTGAAAACCTAACAGTCCAATGACACTTTAAGTTATTAAATTAGAAACGCTGTCTTTTATTTCCATTTATCTTGTCTCCTAAAGTAGAAATGTAAGCATGTGTGTATGAATATATGCGTGTGTAAATATAAATGCTAGTTAAGTCTATTGGTTGAGGTTTTACTAATTTATGTTTAATGTAATCAAACAAACAGTAAAAGAGCAACAACATGAAAAATTGCCTGTAGTCAGTGTCAGTTGCAGTTGTCAGTGACAACTCTTGCTGTCATTTTCCAACCAAGTAGGCATTTGGTAGAATTAATGTCAAAAACACAAAAGAGATTTTCTTTAAAAGGTAATGTCTTGAATGTCTGATTAGATGTTACTTTAACATTCATTAAGAAAATATAATAATGACTTAACATTAACAATTTATTTGGTTTTCTAGTACATAAATATTTCAAAATTAGTAAGACCAGTGATGCAAATCATCTAATGTCAGATGCTTATTTGAGAGCTAATTGACTGCGCAGATGATGATAATAACGCATATAAATCATTATTGCTGAAATGGAAAAGTGCGTGGAATAAGTGACCAACCTCCCACTTCCTGTGTGTGGACTAGTTGCTGCAAACACAGCAAAGAATATGAAAATGATAACAGAAACAAAAACAAGGGGAAATTTAATCTTCCTTTCTTTAGTAAATCTAATAAATAGCACCAGTGAATAAGAGGTTAATTTTCAAAATGATTAATTTAAGGTTTGGTTAATAACTTAATGAAATGTAATGGAGAAAGAAAACAAATACCATCTAGGGCCGGTAGCTCCTGTCTTATGATTCTACTTTTTAAATTACTAGGCTTCCTTCTACAGTGGTTGTTTCTGCTTTGCAGATATTTTAAGACTAAAGTGTGGGGGAGGGGGAGGTAGCTGGACTAAGAATATACATTTATTAATTGTGCCCTAGTCAGTTCAACGGTTCCCTGAGAAGTCTTGTTACCTAGCTCAAGAGGTATAGAGGTATTCAGTTGTTTTCCCTTTTTCCCTGTTTAATTTTACATTTTATCTGTATGGCTTCTCTAACATCACCATTTGCTTTTAAACCTCCAGAAGTTGTCCTGAGGTTCTTGAGAAAAAAGGGTAAGAAAAATCAATGTATTATTGATAACCACAGGACATCTCTAATGCACAGGAAACATAAAAGCCTTAGGACAGAAATGGGACATGTCAATGCATCTGTGTTAGTCTCAGACCCATCCCTGTTTTCAGGTCCACAGTATCCCTCTGGTTTGCTCTGACTCTCCAGCTTTTCCCCCAAAACTGTCCATTCCTTCTACAGGTTAGCTATATAGAAAAGCAATGAAAATTTACACTTTGCTACCAATAACTGTATTTTCCTTACCTAGCTAAAAAAGCAGACAAGTTAAATAATGTTACTTTTTATTTGTGTTAGGTCTATATGGCTGTCACAGAAAATAAGGAAAAAAGTTTTTAGAAAAAAGTGCCAGATTTCATGATATTATTTTTGTTGTTCAGACTAATTTACTTGCCTGAGTCTTTAAGTTACCATATTTAGAATTCTTTTCTCTTCCACACAATATATACTCAGGAAATAACACATTTACTTATGTTTAAAACAGATATAATTTGATATTAAATATCTTACTTTTTTTGTTGTTAAGTCCTAATAACTAGTGGTAATACTAAGTCCCAATGAATGAAAGCCAACTGTGGGTCAGGCACATTACATATTGTTTTATCTAATCCTTACAAAAGTGCAGGCCACTGTTGAGCTGAGCAACCACAGGGTGGGAGAGACAAAATAAATGACTTGCACAGGGTCACAAAATTAGTAAGTGAAGAGCTGAGAATGGAATCCTAAATTCTTGCTTTTTCCATTACAGGAAGCTGAAAAAACTACAGTTGTCTCATTTTCTATTCCTGAAGGTTATATTCTGAAAAAAACTAAGGTTGTCTTATTTTCTATTCTTGAAGGTTATATTTAGAACTATAATTGACTTTATTGCTTCAAAACTTTTTTCTCAAATCGAATAAAGCCCTAGAATGTAATAAAAATTAAAGACCCAGATGCTAGTATATATAGGAACTTACTAATTATGACAAAGGTAGAATTTCCTTCAGTGGGAAAAAGAACGGCGGGTATAATTAGAGAAAACAAAGTTAGATTACCACCTCAAGCCACCCACCCCCACACACAAGTTGTATAATAAATATAAGGGAAAAAACCTACTATATAAAAATATGACCTAGGATATCGGTTCCTAACCTTTTCGGCACCAGGGATCAGTTTTGTGAAAGACAATTTTTCCACAGACTGGGGATGGGGGTGGGGGTTGGTTTCAGGATGATTCAAGCACATTACATTTACTGTGCACTTTATTTCTGTTATTATTACATCAGCTCCACCTCAGATCATCAGGAATTAGAACCTGGAGGTTGGGGACCCCTGACCTGGGAGAATTTTCTTTTACTATATTAAAAAAAATTGAAGGACAGTTGATTTAGAATCTTGTGTTAATTTCTGTTTCACAGCAAAATGATTCAGTTATACATATATATTCTTTTTAAAAATATTGACTGTGGTTTATCATAGGATATTGAATAAATAGTTCTTTGTGCTATATGGTAGGACCTTGCTGTTTATCCATTTTGTAATAAAAGCTTTCATGTGCTAACTTCAACTTCCCATTCCATCTCACTCCCAACTACCTCCCCCTGGGCAACCACAAGTCTGTTCTCTATATCCCCGAGTCTGTTTCCATTTCATAGACAGGTTCATTTGTGTCATAATTTGGAATCTGCATGTAAGTGATACTATATGATATTTGTCTTTTTCTGACTTTCTTCATTTAGTATGATACTCTCTAATTGCATCCATTTTGCTGCCAGCAGCACTATTTCATTATTTTTTATGACTGAGTAGTACTTTATGGTATTATGTGCACCCTATCTTCTTTATTCATTTATTTGTTGATGGATGTTGTGAGTAGTGCTGCTATGGATATATCTTCTTGAATTAAGAGTTTTGTTTGGATATATGCCCAGGAGTGGATTGCTCGATCATATCGTAATTCTATTTTTAGTTTTCTGAGGAAACAATATAGTTTTCCATAGTGGCTGCACCAACTTACATTCCCCCCAACAATGTAAAAAATATAGGAGAATAATTTTATACTTGGGATGACAGAGACATCCTTAAAGAAGACAAGAAACCCCAAACCATAAGAGGTAAAATAAGATATTCAAATACATAAAAATAAAACTTCATACTCCAAAAGATAAGGCAAACAAAGTCAAATGCCAAAAAAAACCAACAAAAAAAAGAGAGAGCGAGAAATATCTGTAACCTCTAACACATAACAGACATTTAAAAACTCAAAACAAATTTACACATAGTAAAAATAGGCAAAGGGTACCAACAAGCAATCTATCTACACTGAAATGTAATGCTAATTAAAATATCAGAAAAAAAAAGTTAAATTTCATCCATAAGGAGAAAGAAAACCAAATGACAAGATGCCAATTTTCATCATATTGGCAAGTATTTTCAAAGTGTCTCATCCAGGGATAGAAAGGGGACATTTGGAGAAAAGGGCACAGACATATATTGTTCTTGTTAGTGTGGTTTCCTTATAATCTGGTAACTTCTATTACAATGAAAATTATCTATTCTGGACTTCCCTGGCGGTCCAATGGTTAAGAATCCATCTGCCAATACAGGGGCTACAAATCTGATCGGTGGTCTAGGGAAGATCCCACATCCTGTGGGGACACTAAGCCTGTGCTCTAGAGCCCATTTGCTGCAACCAATGAAGCCTATTTGCCCTAGAGCCCATGTCTGCAACAGGTGAAGCCACTGCAATGAGACATCTGTGCAGCACAGCTAGAGAGTAGCCCCCGCTCAGCCAACTAGAGAAAGCCCATGCACAGCAATGAAAACCCAGGGCAGCCAAAAAATAAAAATAAATCAATTTTTAAAATGTGCACGTGTGTGTGTGTGCATTCACCATGACTTTGCAATTTCACTTCCGGATAGCTACTGTGCACATAAAAAAAAGCAATCATATACATAAAATATCAATTGCAGCAGTTAGAAAAAACTTGAAAAATCTGTCTACATGGTAACATTTTAACAAACTATGGAATCTCCACACTATACATAATAACTACTATATATGTGGTTATTAAAAGAATGAGCTAGATAGACCTTTATCTGTTGCTTCAGAAGGACTATTACATGCAATTAAGTGAAAAAGCCAGTTGAAGACCTTAGTAAAACACAACAAAACAATAAAACAAAAAACCCTGTATGTAGGTTAGTTTGAGCATGGAAAAAACTGTGATAAGGAATACAGCAGAGCATAAGATTGGTTACCTCTAGAGATGGGAATGAAAAAGGGAACAAGATACTATTTATGTTTACCTTTTTTAATTTATTTAATCTTCTTTCTTCTTTAAACTGCTTCACTTGTTGCAATAAGCAAAAGACTTCTTTAATTAAAGCAAAAATGAAAGTCGCTCGGCCATGTCTGACTCTCTGCGACCCCATGGACTATATAGCCCATAGAATTTCTCCAGGCCAGAATACTGCAGTGGGTAGATATTACCCTGTCCAGGGGATCTTCCCAACCCAGGGATTGATCCCAGGTCTACCACATTGCAGGAAGACTCTTTACCGGCTGAGCCACAAGGGAAGCCCTAACCCAAAAAACTATGAAGAAAGAAAAGAATACAAGGGCTAAAAAATTACTGTTACTACAAGGACAGATCCTGCTTAGGAAATAATCCAATTTCTAGAAAACAGCACTCTCATTCAGGGAATAGATGTTTTCACCCTTTGGAAATTATTATAGCATTTTAAAGGGGTTCAGTATCTTCTGTTGGTTCCATACTGTTTCTGTCCTTTATTGTGCCCATCTTTGCATGAAACGGTCCCTTGGTATCTCTCATTTTCTTGAAGAGATCTCTAGTCTTTCCCATTCTATTGTTTTCCTCTATTTCTTTGCATTGATCACTTAGGAAGGCTTTCTCATCTCTCTTTGCTATTCTTTGGAACTCTGCATTCAGATGAGTATATCTTTCCTTTTCTCCTTTGCCTGTCATGTCACTCCTCTTATTTGTAACGCCTCCTCAGACAACCATTTTGCCTTTTTGCATTTCTCTTTTGTTGACTATTGGTCACTGCCTCCTGTACAATGTCACAAACCTCCAACCATAGCTCTTCAGGCACTCTGTCTATCAAATCTAATCACTTGAATCTACTGGTCACTTCCACTGTATAATCGTAAGGGATTCGATTTAGGTCATACCTGAATGGTCTAGTGGTTTTCCCTACTTTTTTCAATTTAAGTCAGAATTTTACAATAAGGAGTTCATGACTGGAGCCACAGTCAGCTCCCGGTCTTGTTTTTGCTGACTGATTAGAGCTTCTCCCATCTTTGGCTGCAAAGAATATAATCAATCTGATTTTGGTATTGACCATCTGGTGATGTCCATGTGTGAGCTGTTTCTTGTGTTGTTGGAAGAGGGAGTGTGTTCTTTTGGCAAGACTCTGTTAGTCCTTGCCTTGCTTCATTTTGTACTCCAAGGCCAAACTTACTTGTTACTCCTGGTATCTCTTGACTTCCTACTTTTACATTCCAGTTCCTTATGATGAAAAGGACATCTTTTTTGGGTGTTAGTTCTAGAAGGTCTTGTAGGTCTTGTAGGTCTTCATAGGACCATTCAACTTCAGCTTCTTCAGCATTAGCGGTTGGGGCATAAACACTGATTACTCTGATACTGAAGGTTTGCCTTGGAAACCAACAGAGATATTCTGTCATTATTGAGATTGCATCCAAGTACTGCATGTTGGACTCTTTTGTTGACTATGAGGGCTACTCCATTGTCCTGCTTCATTTTGTACTCCAAGGCCTAACTTGCCTGTTACTCCAGATATCTCTTGACTTCCAGTAGTCATGTATGGATGTGAGAACTGGACCACAAAGAAAGCTGAGTGTTGAAGAATTGATGCTTTTCAACTGTGGTATTGGAGAAGACTCTTGAGAGTCTCTTGGACTGCAAGGAGATCCAACCAGTCAATCCTAAGGGAAATCAGTCCTGAATATTCATTGGAAAGACTGATGCTGAAGCTGAAACTCTAACACTTTGGCCACCTGATGCAAAGAACTGACTCAGAAAAGACCCTGATGCTGGGAAAGATCAAAGGCAGGAGGAGAAAGGGATGATGGAGGATGAGATGGTTGGATGGCATCACCGACTCGACGGACATGAGTTTGAGCAAGCGTTGGTAGTTGGTGATATACAGGGAAGCCTGGCATGCTGCAGTCCATAGGGTCGCAAAGAGTTGGACACGACTGAGTTACTGAACTGAACTGGAATGTAATTTGGTGCAAACTCTTGGAAGGGCAATTTAATAATGCCTAAAAAATAAAAGTGTACCAACCTATTGACCCATCAATTCTAATGCCAAGACTTTGGGTATACTTGGAAAAGTATACAAAAGCAACCAATCAATGTTAGGAAACAACCTAACATCAGTCAGCGAAGGACTGGTGAAATATATTTGCTATTGTTGTTGTTCAGTTGGTAAGGCTTGCCCAACTCTTTGTGACCCCATGGACTGCAGCATGCAAGGTTCCTCTGTCCTCCAAAATCTCTTGAAGTTTGCTCATGTCCATGTCCATGTCCATTAAGTCAGTGATTCCATCTAATCATCTCATCCTCTGCTGCCCCCTTCTCCTTTTGCCTTCAATCTTTCCCAACATTGGGGTCTTTTTCAATGAGTTGGCTCCTCACATCAGGTGGCCAAAGTAATGAAACTTCAGTTTCAACAACAGTCCTTCCAATGAATATTCAGGGTTGATTTCCTTTAGGATTGACTAGTTCGATTTCCATGCAGTTCAATGGACTCTTAAATATATTAAGAGTATAATATAATAAATATATTATATGCATCTATATAATGGGACTCCATGCAATTGCTAGAAAGGGTTGAAGGAAATCCACATGCGCTTGTATAATCTATACCATTATTCCAAACATGTGTGGAATAACCAATAAAAAAGACTACCCAGGAAAATAAAGCTATGTAATTGTTTTTTAAAAAGACATGCTGAAGTGAGCAGAAATTTTTTTCTTGATATACTCAGGAAACTTAACCAGGTAAGGTTTAACCACTGGGAAAATGAACTAGACATTTGTAGGGTAGGTTACTTGGTATTTTATACTTTTAAGGTGAATAATTTCTTTTAACTTGTGTATTCATCTGTTACTAATTTCTATAAATACAGTAGAATAAGAACTGCTTTTTCATTTAAAACCACACTAAGAACTTAATTTTTACTATTAGTTAAAGGCTCTAATTCTGACCTATTAAAAGAGCATATTTTAAGAATTAGTTTTCATAAAGGGCTTGAAACACATGACACCAGTAATAAATGCTTTACTTGAAAATAAATGCTGTATAATGAATTGATAATGAATTCTCCTGTATATATTTCTCTTAAAATTCTGCAGGACTCTTTAATAAAGAATTAGTATCTTTAAGAAAAGTACTTCTCAGCTAGTTCTATAGTTTTAATGAATTTTCTTCCATAATTTGCCAACAATTAGGGAAGGAAAGAACAACTTATGCTCAGTATAACCATAAAAATAAAATCCATGCACTCTTCCTTACAAATTCTATATATCAGTATACCTTCTGGAAATAAATTACAGAAGAGAACCCCCCCACACACATTTAAAATTTTAATTTTAATAATACATTTATTTTAAATTTTAAATCATGTTAGAATAAAAAATATACCTAACATGAAATTAAGCACTTTAACAATGTTTAAGTGTACAACTCGGTGGCATTAAGGACATTCACACTGTGATGTAACCATAACACCATCTACCTCTGAACTTGATTGTTTCTCCCTCCACCCAGCCTGTGGTGCCTATCGTTTTATTGTCTGCCTCTATGAATTTAACTATTCTAGGGACCTCATATAAGTGGAATCACACAGTATTTCTCATTAGTGGCTGGCTTTCTCACTTAGCGTGTCTTTAGGCCTCATCAATGCTGTAGCTTGTGTCCGAATTTCCTTCCTTTAAAGGCTCAACAATATTCTATTGTTCGCATATACTACATTTTGTCTATATATTCATCCATTAGAAAGTACTTGGGTTGCTTCTATACATTTTTTAAAAAAGTAAAAATTTTATATCAAATTTAAGCAAACATAAGATTTTGTTTATAAACACTGAAATTTGAACTTCATCTAATTTTCTACTGTCATGAAATCTTCTGATTAAACCATTAGAAAAGTTAAAAAAAAATATGTTTAGCTCACAGGCTACAAAAAACAGGTGGGGGCCAGATTTGGACTGTGGGCCAGTCTTTGCTAACACAGGTACTAGAGTTTAAAAACCTGTAAGAATCGCTAAAAGTCTGTGGTTTGAAGCAGATTACAACAAAGATGGAAGGACTCTAAGACTTGCACTCCAACGTGGATCTGATTCTAGGCTCTGTCACTTACTAGCCAAATAACACTGAACAAGTCATTTGAACATCTCTAAACCCCAGTTTAACCGTTTATAAAATGGGACTAACACTCACATTACAGAGGAATGGTGTGAGTATGTGAATAAGATCCTAAATGCTGTATAAACCATACAGTTGTTTTTAGGGAACTGAGCACTATAAAGTAACAAATACACAATTTAAAAAGAACCATGTTTTTCCTTAAGGGGTTCACTTGCCAAAAATCAGGGGACCTATTTTCAATCATAAGTGGAGGAAAAAATGAAGTAATTTGACTAAAGAGAGATGCTTTGAATTCCATTTTTAATAAGCTCTTAGTATTATACAATGCTAATATACTATTCAGTTAATAATTTACTTCTTTCACCTTCTGATCATATTCTGTCCTCAATAGTTCTGCTTGATCATTTTTTGTTTTCTTAATCCTCATATAAGGAGGATCCAATTTTATATATCAAATCATAAGTAGTAGTAGCTGAAGCAGCACTTGTGACAAATGAGTAAAAAAAGAGTGGTTGCTTCTTGTTAGTATCATATGCTCTATTTTCTATTTATTAAATTTCAAAGCTAGTAACTTCAGAAAATTCAGGGACACTCAAAAAATTAAAATGTATGATTTCTATAGTCAGTGTGACAATATCAAAATATGAATGTCAATGAACAATATGAAGATGGTGGATGAATACGTTAGGCTGTTCTTTAATACTCAGATACTGATTTAACACATCCCCAAACCTTTATTCAATATTTCCCATCATCTTACTCTGTTCCTTAACTAGACCTATTGTGATCATTTCACAATATATACAAATAATGAATCATTATGTTGTACATCTGAAACTAATGCAGTGTTACACATCAATTTAGACATGATTTGAGCAAACTCCTGGAGGACAGAGAAGCCTGGCATGCTACAGTCCATGGGGTCGCAAAGAATTGGACACGACTTAGCAACTGAACAACAACAACAACAACAACAAATGTATCAATTGCATGTCAATTAAAAAAAAAATTACTTCCTGGGAATTCCTTGGAGGTCCAGTGGTCAGGACTCAGCAGTTTCATTGCCCTGGCCCCAGGTTTGGGCCCTTGTCTGGAAAATGGGATCCCACAGCCCACATGGCATGGCCAAAAAAATAAAAAAATTCCTTGTGTCTATTCTGTGAAAATACTGAAAAATAGCTTTTTCTTCTTGTTTTTTGAAGATATTCTGGTCAGTATTTTCACACCAACAACTCATACCTCCAGTTAACAGGCATGAAAAAGATGGAGCCGAATTCTGTAACTCTTCTCTTCTAAAAGCAATAAGTTGCTATGGAAAGGATGCTACCTCTGAGCCGAATGCATGGAGCAGATAGGAAACAAAGCATCCCGCTCAGCCTGTGCACCTGTCCAGGGCCAAGGCTCAGGTAAGCAGAGGCTAGTCCACTGGTCTATGCCCATCTCAGAGGTATACCTGCCTCAGTACCTAGGACCATGCCTGCCTGCATGTGTGTGTGATGAAGAATGAGAACACTGGTCCCTGTGGGAAGGAAGGATAACACAGTTTGCCACAGGAGACCTTCTGAATCCACCAGCAGAGTGAATGAAAGGGTGTGAAAGGACCACCAAGTGGCAGGCTATGGCTCTCTCCCACCCTCCTCGAAACTAAACCTAAATGATCACTTTAAATACACACCTGTGACACTTATCTTTTAAAATAAACTAATGTATTTGTACTTAAAGCATTTTAACAGTACTGTGTAATGAAAGTCAAGACTATCAAATGGCAGGTAAGAAGACATAATTTGGCAAACCCTAGCATTTTCTCATAGCACACAGTAAGTTGGTTTAAACAGCACAGAGTTTTAGAACAGCACATACTTAGCTGGATTTAACAATGACACGTTCCCTGTAAAGGCTGCTGGGCCAATGACTCTAACCTGGCTGCCTTAGAATGAATGGCTTGGATGGTTTCTGGCTCTCCACCCCATTTCATTCATATGAGTACAATTTTTTATGGCTGGATACATCAAACTTTAACCATCCTCTTATACATCCTCCTGTGTTTTTAATAAGCATCTAGCAAAGAGTCACTTAAGGAATTATGATACTAGTATTACTAGCTATTATTTATTAGGTGCTTACTATGAGCCAGATGGGTTTCCCTGGTAGCTCAGCGGTAAAGAATCTGCCTGCAATGAAGGAGACCTGGGTTCATTCCCTGGGTCAAGAAGATCCCCAGGAGGAGGGTATGGCAACCCACTCCAGTACTCTTGCCTATAGAATCCCATGGACAGAGAAGCCTAGTGGGCTACAGTTCATAGAGTCACACCGAGTTGGACATGACTGAAGCGACTAAGCAGCAGCATGAGCCAGATACTGTACTAATGCTTTCTCTGCACATCATACCTGGGGAGTACAACCAGTAACTAATGAATGACTTCTACATGCTAGGCATCTCTGGTTTTTACAACCACCTCATGATTGACCGTCTTGTTACTCTCATTTTTGATATGTCTAAGGTCACACACCTGGTGGATGGCAGAGCAGGGAGATGGAGCTAAGTGGTGTGACTCCGGAGTTTGTTCTGTCACTGTCTTTCAGCCTCACACCGTGATCTACAGAGTGTAGCAATGAAATTGATTTCTAGGTGAAGTGAGGAAGATAATACCTCTTAAAATCAATACAAGCCTAAGGAATCCATCAAAGGTCTCTCTCCCTGGCTTATTATTTTACTCTGATGTGACCATCTCCTTCAACTTAGTAACTGTGACTCTTCATTATCTAAATAAGATGGCACTGTTAAGTAGCACCGTGATGGTCTCAAGTTCCAGGGAAGCAGCTGTGGATGAAGAGAATCTAGTTTGCAGCTTTAGAATTCATCTTCTCCACTGTTTCCCATCTGATAAACAGGGCCTTCTGTGATGGCCAGCTCACTTTACAGAGAGAGAGCAATGCCTTTAGTGGATCTTAAAAACTCTTGGGATCACAAATAAGAACTGGAAAGTGCAAGTAGAAAAATAAGCGCCATATTGCCTCATTTATCTGTCTGGATTTCTCCACTCTGAATTTTCTACATGGACTTCTGTTTTTAAGCTCATTATTGTCGATATATCTGATTGAGAAAGAAGCTAAACAGCTCCCAGGTGAGACTGAACCATAGCAACAGGCCTGCCGTGAATGCTCTGGAGAGCAAAATTTCACACAAGTATTTGATTGCCTATTCACACTCTTGATTATAGCACACCGAGCTGTTAAACTAAATTGTATGCCATTAGTGTACTGAAGAACTTTAAAAAATAAACCACTCTGTGCGAAGATATTTTTCACACTTACTTTCACAATGAGATGTGTTTAATTGCATGTAGCCCATTTCCCTTTTATTTAGAAAAGAGAGACATTTTTAAACTATTTCAGAACTTGCCAATGTTACCGTGTAGTAATGTGATAAACTGGGCATTACTACCTTTTATCACAGGTAAATATTGAATCCCTATTCTGGTTCATAAATATTTGCTTCATTCTCCATTGTGATTGTGACAGAATATAAATAGACTGTCCTTAGAATTTGATCAGGAGTTTTAAAGTACTGTACCTTGAGTTAAATAAACAATAACCACAATAACTGTAGGGGAAAAAAACCCGAGGTTAAAACTACCTCAGGCTCCCAGTAGATTACACTTGAGAGCGTGCTAAGTCACTTTGCTGCTAAGTCGCTTCAGTTGTGTCTGACTCTGTGTGACCCCACAGACGGCAGCCCACCAGGCTCCTCTGTCCCTGGGATTCTCCAGGCAAGAACACTGGAGTGGGATGCCATTTCCTTCTCCAGCGCATGAAAGGGAAAAGTAAAAGTGAAGTTGCTCAGTCGTGTCCGACTCTTAGCGACCCCATGGACTGTAGCCTACCAGGCTCCTCCGTCCCTGGGATTTTCCAGGCAAGAGTACTGGAGTGGGGTGCCATTGCCTTCTCCATAAGTCACTTTTGTCATGTTCGATTCTTTGCAACCCTGTGGACTATAGCCTGCCAGGCTCCTCTGTCCATGGGATTCTCTAGGCAAGAATCCTGGAGTGTGTTGCTATGCCCTCCTCCAGGGGATTTTCCTGACCTAGGGATGGAACTTGTGTTCTCTTATGGCTCCTGCATTAGTGGGTGGGTTCTTTATCACTAGCACCACCTGGGAAGCCGTTTATACTTAGACTTGGTCTACTGCTCAGTAGGGATGGCATATTAATAACAAAAAAAGGTTACTGAGAAAATAAAGTAGTTTATGTCTGTGGATTATCACAAAATGGCAGCCATCTTACAGATTATGTCATGGCCAAAAGTAAAGCCAGGTGAGAACACAGATGGGATGAGCAAAATCCACCACAACCTCAGAAGGTCAACTCAAAGCAAATCCAAATTATTACCATCCATTTTCATGTTCAAATACATTTAACCAACTCTTCCCACATTTGCCTATAAAAGGTACTGGAGACAGAGTAAAACGTTTCACAAATATTCAAAACAAAGGACAGAGGAATGTTCATGAGAGTTATTTTTACACTACCAATTCTCTGGTTTACGCTACTAGAAACACCCAGTGGTGTGGCTCTAATCCAAATTATTTACATTTGGCTTTGTAATGCATGGTACGATATTTCTGTAGCAGATCTGCCTTTCTAATTACATTCTGCTCTACTATTGAAATCAGTTTACAGGCCCTAATATCTACTTGCTATAAGGGGAAGGTGGTGTCCCAGAAGGTTGCTGGCCAGGAGGACAGACGGCTCACAATTACAAATACACCAACAGACCCCAGAAGAGAAAAGACTGACTGAACATACTCGAACCTTAATTACTTTGTAAGCGAAGTACTGAAGACTGTCTAGTTATTCCCTCCAGAGCACACTTACCTATTAATGAATCTTCTAATCTTAGTGTCTTTGGTGATCTGGATAGGCTGTGAATTTTCCAAATTTTCAAGTTGTGGTTTGTTTCCACTTGAGAGTTATTCCCTCAAGTTCTGTCTTTCCTCTTGCATTTTACCATACGCAACAAGAAGAAACCAGGCTGTACCTTCAACACTTTGCTTAGAAATCTATCAGCTAAATACCAAATCCACTGCTTACATGTGCTCCACACAAATGAAGGAGACAATTCAGCCAAGTTTTCTCCTGCTATGTAACAAGGATCAATTTTCCTCTAGTTTCCAGTTATATATTCTTCATCCTCTGAGCTCTCACCAGTACCGCCTTTAATATCCGTATTTCTACCAACATTTAGCTTAAGGCAATCTAGGCTTTTTTTTTTATCACTGCCTCAAAATTCTTCCAGTCTTGACCTGTTACCCAGTTCCAAAGCCACTTCCACATTTTAGGTATTTGTTACCTCAGCACCTTACCGCCTGGTATTAAAACTTGTATTAGTGTCCTATGCCTGCTATAATAGAAAGGCATACCCTCATAGTTATAGAGTTAGAAACTTGAGGTTAGTTTCACTTGACTAAAATCAAGCTTGTAAGCTGGGATATATTCCTCCCAGAGGTTGAAGGGAAGGATCTGGTCCTTGCCTCTTACAGCGCCAATGGTTGCTGGCATACATAGGCTCGTGGCCAAATCACTGCTATTTCTGTCTCCACATTCACCCTGCTTTCTCTTCTGAACGTGTGTCAAATCTCCAACTGCCTCTTTCTTTTGTGGACATTTGTGAAGGCATTCAGAGCTGGTCTGGGTAATCTCCCACACTCGAGGCCCTGAATTTCATTATAACCATAAAGATTTCTTTCAACTAAAGTAACATTTACAAATTTCAGTTAGTCAGTTCAGTTCAGTCACTCAGTCGTGTCTGACTCTTTGCGATCCCATGAACCGCAGCACGCCAGGCCTCCCTGTCCATCACCAACTCCCAGAGTCTACCCAAACCCATGTCCATTAAGTCAGTGATGCCATCCAACCATCTAATCCTCTGTCGTCCCCTTCTCCTCCTGCCCTCAATCTTTCTCAGCATCAGGGTCTTTTCAAATGAGTCAGCTCTTCACATCAGGTGGCCAAAGTATTGGAGTTTCAGTTTCAACATCAGTCCTTCCATTGAACACCCAGGACTGATCTCCTTTAGGATGGACTCGTTGGATCTCCTTGCTGTCCAAGGGACTCTCAAGAGTCTTCTCCAACACCACAGTTCAAAAGCATCAATTCTTCTGTGCTCAGCTTTCTTTATAGCCCAATTCTCACATCCATACACGACTACTGGAAAAACCATAGCCTTGATTAGATGGACCTTTGTTGACAAAGTAATGTCTCTGCTTTTTAATATGCCATCTAGGTTGGTCCTAACTTTCCTTCCAAAGAGTAAGCGTCTTTTAATTTCATGGCTGCAATCACCATCTGCAGTGATTTTGGAGCCCAGAAAAATAGTCAGCCACTGTTTCCACTGTTTGCCCATCTAATGCCATGAAGTGATGGAACCGGATGCCATGATCTTAGTTTTCTGAATGTTGAGCTTTAAGCCAACTTTTTCACTCTCTTCTTTCACTATCATCAAGAGGCACTTTAGTTCTTCTTCGCTTTCTGCCATAAGGGTGGTGTCATCTGCATATCTGAGGTTATTGATATTTCTCTTGGCAATCTTGATTCCAGCTTGTGCTTCCTCCAGCCCAGCGTTTCTCATGATGTACTCTGCATATAAGTTAAATCAGGAGGGTGACAATATACAGCCTTGACATACTCCTTTACCTATTTGGAACTAGTCTGTTGTTCCATGTCCAGTTCTAACTGTTGCTTCCTGACCTGCATACAGGTTTCTCAAGAGGCAGGTCAGGTGGTCTGGTATTCCCATCTCTTTCAGAATTTCCCACAGTTTATTGTGATCCACACAGTCAAAGGCTTTGGCATAGTCAATAAAGCAGAAATAGATGTTTTTCTGGAACTCTCTTGCTTTTTTGATGATCCAGCGGATGTTGGCAATTTGATCTCTGGTTCCTCTGCCTTTTCTAAAACCAGCTTGAGCATCTGGAAGTTCACGGTTCACCTATTACTGAAGCCTGGCTTGGAGAATTTTGAGCATTACTTTACTAGTGTGTGAGATGAGTGCAGTTGTGCGGTAGTTTGAGCATTCTTTAGGACCTCATATCTTTGGCAAGAAGAGCATTATTCTGCCCACTACAATCACAATATAGAAGAACAGCATATTAATTTACTACAAGTCTGTTGCATCTATTTTGGGAAAAAAAGCACTAAAACTGAATTTGGCTCTTTCAAAGTGACCATTTGTTACTTAATATTGCAATAAAAGGCCACAAAATTACTTTTCTAAAGCTATTATGCTAGTATGAAATGTTTATTCTGATTTTTCCACTTACAGTAAGTATAATTAACTTTGCAAACATAACTTTAAAATGAGGTTGATAGTACAGCTAAGTAGAGTAAGCACTCGTAAATTAGCAAATATAAATAGTTGCAAAGACTAAAAAAAATTTCAATGGAAAGTCAAAAGATTTTAGGAAGAGATATGCCTATTTTTGAGGAAAGTACTCTTTAGGAAAATACTTCTTTCCCTTATAAGTTAGGGTAAATAAGTGGCTGACATCCCTCTTTTAAAACTAAAGTTACATCCAGTTTATACTTGTACTCTTTGGGATGAAGGGCCAAGGGTGATCAAACACCAGATGGAAGAATCCTGGCTGAGATGGTTTTAAGAGAGCAGCAGGCAAGCTAAGTCCTTGCCAATTTGATCAATTATCCTGGAAGTGGCTTTACAGCCAAGAAACTGGCTCGCCCACTTACATTTCTGCTACAGTAAAGGGAAGATGGAGTAGAGAAGCATGAGTACTGCTAAACAATTAATGCATTTCCTCTAACCTAGAGGCAAACAGTTTGGAGTTCTCTAGAGATGTAATGGCCAAATAGAAACTGTGTCCTTGTTAACAGCATTAATAGCTTTGGTAAAGTTAACCCAAAGACCACAGGCCTGGTGGGAATTTTAACACTAAGAAAGGAAATTGTTCTTTTCCATTTAAGCCTAGCAGGGAAACCAGAGTTACATTAGAGAATGGTCATTAATACTTAATAGTGAAAAGAATAATGAGACCGAAGTAACTGTATTTGCAAAATGTTATTCTAAAAAAAAAAAAAAAGTAAGGATAAATAAAAATGTTATCTAAAAAAAAATAGGTTCAAGACGAGGGAACATATGTATACCTATGGCTAATTCATGCTGATGCATGGCAGAAACCAACACAGTATTATAAAGCAATTATCCTCCAATTAAAAACAATTAAAAAAAAGTGATTCATGCAAGTCACTTTGCATATATAGTTGTATTTTTTATTTGAAAAAAGCATAAATAAGCAGCAAAGCAACCTAATCTGTTTTCTCTGTTATTCACATATTTAAAAGACCTGGCTGCCTAGACTATGAATTCCCTGTAGGGCACCCCATTCATTTTCCAGAAGTTTTTTCTAAGTTTTCTCTTAAAGTACTAATTTTGCAAGCCTAAACTAACAAAGTAGCTATAAATGTTGAATATGTAAAACATAATGATCACTCCTTCATAAACTTAAAAATCCACAGCTATAGAATTTTAGCAACGAGAATGGCTGTGAACAGTTTTTCACTAGAATGTGGAATGTCAGGAGGGATTATCCATCGAAACTGAGAAGCAGCAAGGCTCCACTGGAAAGGTCTTCTGTTGAAGAGGTACTAAGAGGCCACCCTTGCGCACAGTGCTGCACTGGAGATCACCCCCCACGGGTCTCAGCCTCGAGGGCAAAGCGCTTGCTGTGTCCCACGCTGTTTGGCCAGAGACTCACAGCCACCTTTTGAAAAACCTGTTTAGAACATTTTCCAGGATGATGGAAATGTGTTGAAATCTTGACTGCATTCATGTGTCAAACTCACAGGACTACTCACTAAAAGGGTATATTTTATTGTATATAAACTATGCCTTAGTAAACTTGCCTTAAGAACATTAACACACATCATCATAGTTTCTTTTTATGAGGTTATATTTTCACCCACAAGTGCCCTTCTTATAATTCTGGCAATAATGCTATAAGGTTCATTCACTAATCCACCTTGATGTACAGTACAAATAGACTTCTATGTTTCAGGCAACACTTTCCACATTAAGAGACTGTACGATTTACCTTTTCATTGTCAACAGAATAAAATTTTTTTTCCCTGAGAGATCTATAAATGTAACTTTGTTTGGAGCAGAGCCACAGAAAGAGCCTCGGAAGAGTGTGTGCCTGACCCTTCTGGTGTTTTCTCATCTAAGATGCTGGGATAACACTATTACCGTTAGCCACATTGCTCTGAAGTAGAATGCTATTGACATCAGGTTAAATCACTTTAGAACCCTTTTTAAACCCACAACCATATGAACTAGGCATAACAATAAATATTTTACACAACTTAGATGTTTTTATTTCCTATCAGTCCATACAATTTTTAAAGTAATGACTGAAAGAAAATAAGATTTATCAAAGTAAGCTACTGTTTCTTCAATAAAAGTACTGTAATATTAAAAAATAACTTGTTTTAATTTAAAATTTTGTTAACAAATGTAAAATACAGGCACCAGAATATTAATAATCCTTTTCTAAACACATCAACATGAAAGATTAAAATTCTGGATTCTGAAGTTAAATCGATCTCTGCCTTCTCCCTCTGCTTATTAATAAATTGTAAATGAGAAAAAAGTTGCCTATTTTTAATTCCAAATTTTTCTATTTAAAATGAACTTTAATAGAAGGATAAGACATAAAAGGTGTCTGAGCTAGCTTCTGGCGATTTGTAACATCTTACACACAGGACAACCCATGGAAGGGAGTCTTCACTCTTGTAGAACAGTCAGAGTACAAATGGTGATTGCAGAATCACACTGAGACCAGACCACTGAAAGCTCTGATATTAAGTTTATCAAGGAAAAGGATCAAGTGGGAACCAATATACCTCAGGAGACATTTAGGTCATATAGCAATACACAGGTAGAGGCCAATTAGCCCTAACAAATCCTATGTAGGTCTATATGACTATCTTCGGAGGATCCTTGTTCTTTCTAAGAACCCCATCTAGGAACCAAAAAAGTCATACTATTCAAAACTTCAAAACAGATATTTGTACAGAGAGGCAAATGGCTAGGCAAATGACCTTGCTAGGTAAGATGAAAGGTATCTATCTATATGTTGTCAAGGTGCAGAAATACACCAGTCAAAAAGTGCTGATATATTACGGTATATACCACAGTCTTAAAGGCAACCAAAGCTTTTGCTCCATCTTGAAAATCATGGTCCAGAGATATTGGTTAGGATATTTTATGCACAGGAGGGACCTCTACAGGGAAGGAAATTATACCTAAAATTTAGCTTACTCAAATTCATCTATGCACATTAAAAAGAGGGGGGAGGAGAAAGTGGGAAAAAGCATGTAACATTGATTTGTCCCATTATTGTTAATTTTAACAGAGCACTTTATTTAGGTGGTGTGTATCATATTTTTCCACTGTAAAGTCACTTGTTTTCCTCTTGTAATTAATAACATCTTATAGGGAGATACTTTGAGACTATGTAAATAGATTATATAAATATGATGTTTCTCATCATCCTTATACACTAGTTTTAGCAGCCATTGGTGGTTCATGTTCCAAACAATTATTACTATCACTTCAGTTCAGTTCAGTCACTCATTTGTACCTGACTCTTTACAACTCCGTGGACTGCAGCATGCCAGACTTCCTTGTCCTTCACCAACTCCCAGAGCTTGCTCAAACTCATGTCCATCAAGTCGGCGATGCCACCCAACTATCTATGGTGGTTGCCAAAGGTGGGTTTTCTTCTCTCCTAATTCTGTTTCAGGATTAATTTTGCACAAGCGTAATGGATGCTCATGAAAAATAATGGATGACTCTGAGAAAGGCAGTCGTGTCCGACTCTGTGCGACCCCATAGACGGCAGCCCACCAGGCTCCTCCATCCCTGGGATTCTCCAGGCAAGAATACTGGAGTGGGTTGCCATTTCCTTCTCCAGTGCATGAAAGTGAAAAGTGAAAGTGAAGTCGCTCAGTCTACTCACTACACCCCAAGAATTCCTGATCTTTTTTCCTCAACTATTAACACTTGAGAGGAAGTCTGACCCAACCCCATAAGACCCTCTAATCAGGAGGAAGCAGTCCCATCTGCCAAAATACCATGGCTGGTGTGTATCGATTAAGTACCAACTAACTGCAAACATTCCAGAGGTGGGGGTCAATTTTTTTCTCTCTTCAAGACACATCGATGCCCAGTTATAAGAATACAATGTAAGTAATACAATGATGCATCCCCTTTATTAACAGCATGTCTTGATCCAAACAAGCCCACAAGATCAAATGCTTCCTGATAAGGCAAAGATGATCCAATGAGTTAATAGGGTTAAGAGAAACAGGGATGGGGAGTGGGGTTCAGGATGGAGGGGACACATGTATACATATGGCTGATTCATACTGACGTATGACAAAAACCATCACAATACTATAAAGTAATTATCCTCCAATTAACATAAATAAATTATTTTTTTTTAAAAAAAAGGAAGTGGGGATGAAATATGGATGAACTTCAGAGGGCTGACTGCACCTAACTACTTGTAGGCCCAGCTATTCCCAGAGTGCCAAATAAGCAAAGAATGGGGGAAGAAGTCAAAATCAGGGGTGGGGGTAGGGGAGGGGTGCAGATTCAACCCAATCACTCATCCCTTATAGGGATGAAGCCTCAAGGCCACTAAGAATTTTCTCCCAAACTCTGAAATATTCTGCAATAAAATTTTAAGGGACTGAAAAGCAGAACACACTGACTCAAGTTTATTTTTCAGACATGAAATAAAACATGATACTCCTCTGTAAAAATACCCTCTGGTAATGCTGGAAACGTAAGATAACGGAGTTGTGTAACCTAAAGCAATTTCTTCAGTGTTAACATAGAGAAGCCAGATACAAATATTAAATTTTTTTCCACAGGGTTAAAGTTTTACTTATCCATCCAATTCTGTTTCTTCAAAAGTAAATAAGAATATAACTGTTTCAATCTTAAAATACTCCAGAAGTATAAGATGTTATTCCCATAATCCTGGTCCTCAAATAGATGAGTCAGACTTGATTTTATTAAAACTACCAACACGGGCTCCTTATGTTATTTCAATAAAATCGTTTCCTATACTCTATAAAGTACTCCACAGACAGTTAATCGTCTGAATCCTTGTCTGCCATCCCAAAGGCTTTATCTGTAATTCCAGTCATGGCGGATTACATCGCACACATTCCTCTCCAACAGAAAAATAAATGTTAGGATGAACAAATCTAAAACAAAAATTTTATATACAGCAGCTTCACCCAGCCTCAGTACAGATCTGAATTCTGGCCTTTGAGCCTCGCTGGCTGAACTCCAGGGAAGTTCATTCTTCTACTCCCAGCCTATTAGGTCACCTTGTTTCTATATTTTACTCCAGGTATTTGCTCAAAAATGTTTGCACCGAGTACCAAGCTAAATGAAGGAGATTAAAAAAAAAATTGTTACCAAAGAGCCTGTGCTCTGCTGAAGTTCACAGTCCAGTTTAAGACAAGTCACATTTGGGTTTTTTAAAACATAATATTTTTTAGTTTAAAGTTACCTTCGAGTTATAATTTTCATATAATAAAACTCATTTCAAAGATGCAGAGTTTGATGGGTTTCACTGAACATACACAACAATCTACTATAACTCCAATCAGATTTAGGGTATCTGTTGCTCTCCAAAAATCGCCTTAACTCCTTTTCATATGCCCTTCCCCTTACTCCTTGGCAACCATGGGTTTGCTTTCTGCTGTTGTAGGTGAATTTTGCCTGTTCTAAACTTTTACATAAATGAAATAATGCAGTATGAACTCTTCAGTGTCTGATTTCTTAAACTAGCATGCTTTTTAGATTTATCCAAATTGTTGTATCAGTGGTTTCTTTTTGCTTATTTAGTAGTATGAATACAACAGCATTTGTTTATTCACCTGCATACAGACAATTAAGCTGTTTCTAATCTGGGGGTACTGTGAACATCCACAAATGGTGCTATAAACATTCATATGTAAGTTGTGTGTGGACATTTTTATTTCATTCATTCCTGGGTTACAAAATGTTGGATCATGAGGTAAGTGTATGATTAATTTTAGAATTGCCAAAATGTTTTCTAACATGGTTTTATCTATCTTACAGTCTAATAGGCAAAAAAATGTAAAAACCATCTTAAGTCACAGTCACAGGTCATATGAAAGTAGGAGATAGCCCAAATTTGGCTGTAGTTTGCTGACTCCCGCTCTAAGCTTTTCTATATGTAAAATCATGTCTTCTCTGTAAAAATATAATTTTAATTTTCCTTTCCAATTTTTGTGCTTTTTCTTACCTTACTGTACTGGTTACAATCTTGGAATATATTTAGTCTTTAATCATGAAATATAATACTAGCTTTAAATTTTTCATAAATGCCCTTTATCTGGGCCTGATGAGAGACTTCATCATGAATGGGCACCGAAATTTTATCAAATGCTTTTTCTTTATCCACTGAGATACTGATGTGGGTTTTCTCTCTCTTTTTCTATTAATCTGGTGAATTACACTGCAAAATTTTCAAATGCTAAGCCAACCCTGCATTCTTGGGATAAACCATACTTAGTCATGATGATCTAAATTTTTACGTATTGTTGAGTTGGTCTCTGCAATATTTTATGAAAGGTTTTTATATTTATATTCATGAGGGATAATGGTTTATAGTTTTTTTTTTTGTCATGTAATGTCTTTGCTAGTTTTGGTATAAATGTAATGTTATATATACTATCAAATATTGAGATGTATACAGCTTCTTCTTTCCTCTATTAGTCTACCTTTCCTCTTAAAAATGTGTAAAAGAATACAAATTTGCATTTCACAATGCAAAAGTAATTCTTGAAACTTGACAAAATTCTTGAAACATACTTGACACAGATAAGTTACCAGTCTGATTTAACACTTACATTAAAACTGAGTTCAAAGTTCAAAGCAGACTGGTCAGACTCCAAATGCCATTCTCTGAACAGCAGCCATACCATCCCTGGCCACCTAATCAGTAGGGAAGCTGAAATGCTGTAAAGTCAAGTCTTTTCTACAATCACCCAGCATTCAGCGACAGAATGAACATTTAAAAAAAAGTCTGACTTACTCTATCCTTGTGCTGTGTGATTATAACTCACCTCTTACCTTTTACCACCTGAACTTTGGTATTTCACCCATTCATGTATACAGGCCCAGCTTACTTTTCTCTCAGTCCATAAATCATAACCCACTGTTTTTTATTCATAATCTGGGCCTCAATGCTTCCCCTTGTGGTTTCTTTGTGGTGGCTGTTTTAATCTTCTATCCAACAAGCTGAGCTGCTTGAGAGGGAGTATTTTTCTCAAAAGTGAAATTAGGATAATTTGACACCTTACTGGGCTAATTACTGCTTACAATTTTTGGTTCATGCCCTGTGCTGTTAATATCCCAACAAAAATATCACTTTTGTTTCTTGTATACCGAGGTCAACTGAACTCCCAAATATCTTGTGACCACTTAGAAAAGCAACATTCCAAAAAGGCATCAGGTTTTAAATATACAATGCCTTTTGTTTATACTACCTAACCATCTTTACCTGAGCATTTTCTGTTTGCAGGTTTACAGTGCAACAATGAAGTAATAGAGATGGTTTTCATAATCTTTCAAGGAAAGTGAAGCAAAAATCTGAAGAAAAATTATGTTTGAACAACAACATCAAAACACCCCAAACTATATGAAAAAGTAAACTGGGGAAAGAACTTTACTAAATTCTTTGGTTAAAGGAATCTAAAAAGCTAGGCATTTGAAATCTTTTACTTATTCATTGTATCTAATGTTATTTTAAGTATATCACATAAAATTCTCTACTTACATAAAATTCAATTCAAATAAATCCCAGAATAGTGTTACAAATTCAGGATACACTTAAAAAATAATCTGACAGCCTAATGCAGAGTTTGATGGGTAGAATGCAAATGTCAAAGTATAAATGACTGAAGAGATACCAATTTAATCTGAGCTTACAATTCATTTATTTTCAAGATTAAAACCAGCAAGTATAATATAATCCAGTATCTCCCTCAACCATAAATATGCTTCTAATTCTGAAGTGTTTTCAAAGGCACTGCATATAAACCTTTTTTGATTGATCATGAGAGAAACTGTATGTAGGAGAAACTGGGTCCTGGGAATTACATGAAGAAAGCAATCATAATTCTTGGCACAACTGACTGCCAAGTGTACAGAACTTCTGTTCAAAGAATTTTTATAAACATTGAACTAATTAGATCATATTATACAGTGCACTTATGAAATTTTATCACAAGTTTACAAATAGGAAAAACTATGGTACCAGGTTAGAAACAAGCATGTCACTAGGTGGTAAATATGCAGATATACTACACACACACACATATTTATATGTAATTATATATATTTATATATATATATATATAAATGAACAGGTATAATTTTTCGTGGATATGATGAATAACTACTGGAAGCAAGTTTAAATACATGTGAAGATTATGAACTGAATGTAGGTATTATTAGGAAAATCCTAACTTCTGCATCTGCTTAAATTCCATTATAGTTGTGCTTTGTTACTATAAAAAGCATTAAGTTCATGAGATTTTTATTAACGCTTTGCAATGTATAACAAGGGCACTTGACCTCCAGCAGTTTACAACTTAGAAGAACAGACTTACCCATATCTCAAAATTTTAAGCCTCTTTTTCCACTTCCCTTTCTTTGAACAAACAACAAGAGACAGTGCTTCTGGTGGGGTTATAGGAGGAGCAAAAAAGGACAAAACTGAGGCTGCAGGAAGAGGAAACAGCTGGTAAAGTGAGAGTATACAGAGAAATAGCGGAGGCCCAGGCGTCTAGTGAGGAAGCTGGGCCCACAAAAGGGAAGCAAAGAAAGACTTCCTCCTGAGATAACCAAGCTAATCAGAATGAAAGCTCCACTTTCCAGTGCCCAGTAGCTCCCAAC